>HG992020.1:11555282-12956815 GCA_905220435.1 Amphipyra tragopoginis | reverse complement strand
CCACCACCACACCAATCACACCTTCATCAACACCGAATCTGTACCCGTTTTGGCAAACCTTATCAAAATTAAAAAAATCTGTTCCGGTTTTGAAGCGAGTTCCCCGCGGCGCCAGACCTGCTGTTGCACAATATTTAGCGGGATGTGTCCGTCTCGCCGCCCGGGAGAACTCGCAGCGTGCTTGGGAACAACTACTCACCTTCCCTTATAGGATTCTACATGTACAAAAGAATTTGGCAACCAAAAAAACTTTGACAGCTCAAATTAAAGATAACTGCAACATTTCGATCCAAAATTTCGACTCAAAATTACCAGCACATATACACACCTCACCAAGAGGTATTTGTCAACATGTAGAATCCAAGTTAAGTGAAGGTGATATTGGGGGTGCAGCCAGGATACTTTTTAGCAGTGATGTGTTGGCGCCTTACTCTCCAGAGACACTTACAGCTCTGGAGAGTAAGCACCCTGCTCCTGCGGATGATCTCTCCTTCCCCGACCCTCCTGACCCTGACTCCAACACCCTTACTGTTACAGCTCGCCAATTGGTTGCAGCCATAGGTTCCTTCAGGAATGGTTCCGCCGGTGGCCTCGACGGCTTGACGCCTCAACATCTGAAAGACTTGACGTGTTTCGGCGCCGGGGCAGCTGGTGAGTCGCTTTTGAAGGAGCTTACGGCTCTGACCAATTTGATGCTCTCCGGCAATGTGCACGAATCCGCCATCGAGATTTTGTACGGGGCCAATCTTTGTGCCCTGCGCAAAAAGGATGGCGGCATTCGTCCCATTGCCGTAGGGTGCACTTACCGGCGTGTGGCAGCCAAGATTTGCTGTGCCTTCTACAGTGAAACCCTGGCCAGCAAATTCCAGCCCCTGCAGCTAGGTTTCGGCTCTAAAGGGGGCTGTGAGGCTGCCGTACACGCCCTATCCACTTTTATACACAGTAATGAAGGTGAGGTCATCCTCAAGGTTGACATAAAGAACGCCTTCAACTCCGTAAACAGGGACACCTTGCTGGCTGAAGTTCAAAAAGAAGTACCCAAAATTTACAGTTTTCTTTGGCAATGCTATAGGCAACCCTCCAAATTACTTTATAAGGACAACCTTTTAGAATCGGCCGTTGGATGCCAACAAGGTGACCCTCTTGGGCCAGTCATTTTTAGTTTAGCAATTAATCCCATTATTCGACAGCTAAATTCAAAATTTAACGTATGGTATCTAGATGATGGAACCCTAGGAGGCGACGTAGATACAGTTTTAAAGGATTTAACTTTTTTAAAAGAAAAATTCAGTTCCATTGGCCTAGACCTCAACCCCTGTAAATGTGAAATTTTCTTGCCCCACACCTTCGACCGACAACAGATTTTCCAAAAATTTAATTCAATAGCCCCCAATATCAAAATTATCGAAAAAAACTCACTTCACCTCCTAGGGTCCCCAATCCTAGATGAATCCTTTCCAAATTTCATCGAGGAAAAAATCCAAAATTTTCGTGATATTTCGGACAGACTTTTCAAAATTAATATACATTCGGCTTTTACTATTATCCGATACTGTTGTTTTGGACCGAAATTTACGTATAGCCTCCGTTCTTCCCATTTATGGAAACATCCACAACTCTTGGACAAAGTAGACAAAATTATATGTAACACACTAACTTCAATCCTAAATGTGGCTCTGGACGACCGAGCTTGGTTACAAGCTACACTTCCCATTCGTTTGGGTGGTCTCGGCGTCCGCAAAATTTCCAGTATCAGTTTACCGGCGTTCTTGTCCTCGGTCCACAGTACTGAGAAATTAACCAGGAAAATCTTGTCATCCTCACTGGTTGATTTTGAGGTACCGTGCTTGACCGACGCTGTGAACGCCTGGAAAATGGCTTGTCCAAATACGGTGTTGCCCGTCAATCCATCCTCCCAGAGACAGTGGGACGAGCCGCTCTGCGCTGTGATACGGAATAATCTTATCAATACGTCAATCACAAGCGCTGAGCGTGCTCGCCTGCTGGCTGTGGGTAAATGGGAGTCGGGTCTATGGCTTCAGGCACTTCCGTCGTCCAACATAGGTACTATGTTGGACGACAATACTTTTCGGCTCGCTACATGCCTGCGTTTGGGTGCTCCCTGCTGTGCTCCGCATCGCTGCCACTGCGGTGAAGCCGTCGACAGCCTCGGACACCACGGCTTGTCTTGCAGCAGGAGTGCAGGCCGTATAGCACGGCACGCCAACTTAAATGATATTATCCGTCGTGCTCTTGTCACCGCCGGCGTTCCAGCCGTATTAGAACCAAATGGCTTGGCACGTGACGATGGCAAGAGACCAGATGGTATGTCATTGATGCCATGGAAGATGGGTAGGCCTCTGGTATGGGACGCAACGTGCGTCGATACCCTTGCGCCATCTCATCTTCCTAGCTCGGTAGGCTGTGCTGGCGCTGCTGCTGCAGCTGCGGAGGCCCTCAAGCGGCGAAAATATAATAACTTGATTAGTAATTATATATTCGAGCCGTTTGGGGTCGAAACACTCGGGCCGTGGGGTCCGAGTGCCCAAATCTTATACAAAGATCTTGCAAGGCGGCTGGTCGATACGACCCGTGACCCGAAGGCTGGCCTCTACCTTGGCCAAAGGATAAGCATTGCCATACAACGTGGCAATGCTGCCAGCCTTCTGGGCACGTTACCAGTCGACAGCGATGCGGAGGAATATTTTGACGCACTATTTTAGTTTATAGTTTTATTAGGATATTTTTTATTTTATTTGTATATACTTTTATTTGTAATTTTGTAAATATTATAAGAATAATGTATATAGGAATTGTATATATTATGTAAATGAATAAATAAAGATTTCTTTAATACAAAAATAAATACCTACATATTTGAAAAAGTGAAATTCGGGCGCCACGGGTGCGGGTGACACACGCATGCGGGCACGAACAATGACAGTGAAAAGGCCCTAATTCTGATTTCTGTACCCAGCCGTTGGTTTTAATAGCCTACCTTACCTTCTTTGAGGAGGAGTAGCTCCTAAGCTTGAGCTTGTGGGGTTTGCAGCAGTCTTACTGTCCAAACAGCACACGATTGGTTCAGCACGATCGAATGAACATATCTGTTGAAACAGAAACATCTTTTAATTAAATAATTTTGTAAATAGGGTGGCGCGGTCACCCGGTTTACCAGTTACCGCCGCCTATACAAGGGTAGTCGGAAAGAGGTACTAATCCGATAGGGTGATAAAGTACCCATAATAATGAATAACTTGCGGCCATTTGTTCGAAATTAAATGAGGAGCTCGTGGCTAAATAATTACAGCCGCATAGACCGATCTTCCGGGTTAAGCCACGCTTGCCGAGGTTGGTCTGTGGATGGGTGACCATTTACCATAGCGAGTTTCCTCCGTGCCTCGGAAAGCACGTAAAGCCGTTGGTCCCGGCTGTCATTTGTAGATCTTTGACAGTTGTTACTGTTGGTCAGAAGCCAGAAAGTCTGACAACCAGTCTTACCAAGAGTATCGTATTACCCAGTTACTGGGTTGTGGAGGTCTGATAGGCAGTCGCTCCATGTAAAATACTGATATTCAGCTGCATCCGGTTCGACTGGAAGCCGACCCCAACATAGTTGGGAAAAGGCTAGACAGATGATGATGATTTGTTCGAAATTAAATATCAAGACTTGGCAAACGAGGTTGTCGCCATGTGCGATGTTGATTCAGCAATCATTGTGCTGATAGTCGTTACGGCCAATGGCTTAATAGCCAAGAGCCTCGACCAACATCTAAAGAGGCTCTCGTTGGGCAGCTGGATCAAGGGCCTGGTGCTGAAAGCGGTACTTCTCGACACGGCGCGTATTGTTATGAGGTTCCTCTCTCTGAGGCCCTGCCCACCGGTAGCTTAGACCCTGTTCCCGATGCCGGTGGGCTACTATTTTTTATATTTTTAAATGTATATTGTAAGTATTTTGGTAAGAATCGGCTACTGAATCGATTTCAGACATTTTTAATGTGTACTTTTTTTAAAACTTCCTTTGTCACTCTCTGTCTGTTTCTGTTTTAATTGTCATCAAGAAAATTGAGCTGTTAATTCAGATAGTATTCAATTTCAAAAAGCTGTCAAATTTTTAGACACAAATAAAATAACTTTAAAAAAAAGTAAAAACCGACCTCAAAAAAACTAAAAAAAAAGTTAAATAATTACCATATTATAAAACTATCAGTTTCAGAAGTCGGTGCAATTTTACACTGAACCCAATTGAAGGCACCGACTTCTGAAACTGTTAGTTTTATAATGTGCTGATTATTTTAATCTTTTTTTAGTTGTTTTGAAGCCGGTTTTTACTTTTCTATACAGTTATTTTATTTTTCCATTTTAAGTGACATAAACAATACACAAACATGCAATTACAGCAATCCCGGGTAATTTGCTGTTTTCCGTTGTAGAGTTCCATTGTCAATCTCCGAGGGTCTTCATCAGATCTTCACCAAGTTTAAATGGAACCACCTCAGGAGGATACCCTCTCAAACAAAAAAGAATTTTGCAAATCCGTCTACATATGACGGAGTTATGCCCGAAAATACATAAAAAAAACATGTAAACATCCGAACTGAGAATCTCCTCCTTTTTGAAGTCGGTTAAAAACATCACCAATCATTTTGACAGTTTTCGTAAACAAAAACTGACTGACGGTTGTGGTTCGTTTGCGTTTGGCTATCATTTTTAGTCAAATTGGCCCCTTACATGTTGTAATAGTGTGTATTAGCCCCTTACATGTTGTAATAGTGTGTATTGACCCCTTACATGTTGTAATAGTGTGAATTGGCCCTTACATGTTGTAATAGTGTAAATTGGCCCCTTACATGTTGTAATAGTGTGAATTGGCCCCTTACATGTTGTAATAGTGTGTATTGGCGCCTTACATGTTGTAATAGTGTGTATTGGCCCTTTACATGTTGTAATAGTGTGAATTAGCCACTTACATGTTGTAATAGTATGAATTGACCACTTACATGTTGTAATAGTGTGTATTGGCCCTTTACATGTTGTAATAGTGTGAATTAGCCACTTACATGTTGTAATAGTATGAATTGACCCCTTACATGTTGCAATAGTGTGTATTAGCCCCTTACATGTTGTAATAGTGTGTATTGGCTCCTTACCTGTTGTAATAGTGTGAATTGGCCCCTTACATGTTGTAGTAGTGTGAATTGGCTCCTTACATGTTGTAATAGTGTGTATTCGCCCCTTACATGTTGTAATAGTGTGTATTGGCGCCTTACATGTTGTAATAGTGTGTATTGGCCCTTTACATGTTGTAATAGTGTGAATTAGCCACTTACATGTTGTAATAGTATGAATTGACCACTTACATGTTGTAATAGTGTGTATTGGCCCTTTACATGTTGTAATAGTGTGAATTAGCCACTTACATGTTGTAATAGTGTGTATTAGCCCCTTACATGTTGTAATAGTGTGTGTTAGCCCCTTACATGTTGTAATAGTGTGTATTAGCCCCTTACATGTTGTAATAGTGTGTATTAGCCCCTTACATGTTGTAATAGTGTTTATTGGCCACTTACATGTTGTAATAGTGTGAATTGGCTCCTTACATGTTGTAATAGTGTGTATTAGCCCCTTACATGTTGTAATAGTGTGTATTAGCCCCTTACATGTTGTAATAGTGTTTATTGGCCACTTACATGTTGTAATAGTGTGAATTGGCTCCTTACATGTTGTAATAGTGTGTATTAGCCCCTTACATGTTGTAATAGTGTGTATTAGCCCCTTACATGTTGTAATAGTGTTTATTGGCCACTTACATGTTGTAATAGTGTGTATTGGCTCCTTACATGTTGTAATAGTGTGTATTAGCCCCTTACATGTTGTAATAGTGTGCATTAGCCCCTTACATGTTGTAATAGTGTGAATTGGCCCCTTACATGTTGTAATAGTGTGTATTGGTTCCTTACATGTTGTAATAGTGTGAATTGGTCCCTTACATGTTGTAATAGTGTGTATTAGCCCCTTACATGTTGTAATAGTGTGCATTAGCCCCTTACATGTTGTAATAGTGTTTATTGGCCACTTACATGTTGTAATAGTGTGAATTGGCTCCTTACATGTTGTAATAGTGTGTATTGGCCACTTACATGTTGTAATAGTGTGTATTGGTTCCTTACATGTTGTAATAGTGTGAATTGGCTCCTTACATGTTGTAATAGTGTTTATTGGCCACTTACATGTTGTAATAGTGTGTATTGGTTCCTTACATGTTGTAATAGTGTGTATTGGTTCCTTACATGTTGTAATAGTGTGAATTGGACCCTTGCATGTTGTAATAGTGTGAATTGGACCCTTTCATGTTGTAATAGTGTGAATTGGATCCTTACATGTTGTAATAGTGTGAATTGACCCCTTACATGTTATAATAGTGTGAATTGGCCCCTTACATGTTGTAATAGTGTGTATTGGTTCCTTACATGTTGTAATAGTGTGAATTGGCCATTTACATATTATAATAGTGTAAATTGGCTCCTTACATGTTGTAATAGTGTGATTTGCTTACTTGAGGGTTTTTTCGTTTTTTAAGGTCGGCAATAGCTGACTGGCATCTCTTCAACTTTGTGCAAACACCGACCACGCCATCCTTAAAGCAACGTTCGCCTGTAAAATTATAAAAACAATATATCGTCGGTGACTTGTGAAAATCTCATCCCCCTCCATCCGAACCCCCTAGTCGCCGCAGCGGCCGACTACAGTCCCTCTCTCATAAGTAAAGTTCGCCGTCCCAGGCACACACTTTTAGAACCCGATGACGAAATAACCCTCCTCCAGGAGGCGAGTAAATCGACCAGCACAATACACAACGTCCGCCGCCGTCCGGCATACCGTCCTCGCCGACGAGGCCCGTCGCGACGTCCCACCGCCGCCGGTCACGATCCACCGAGCTCTCCCGTCGTAGAGCCGGTCGTCTCTTCAGACTCCGCAGTCACACCGATAATTCAGCTCTCAACAAGCTGTCTTCCCCCGCTATGTCCACGCCAGCAAAGCCCTAAGCCGAGGTCCGAGTCCCACTAGGGGTCGCCCTTAGTGCTGTTGTTGCAGGTAGTCATGATGTTAGTGTAGTACAAGTAGTTAGCTTAGGTTAAGTATTTTACTTCCCCCCCATTGGCTGGAGACCCTTCAGGTCACGCCAATAACTGCCCGGTTACGTAAAAACCGTCCCCTAGGACGACCTACAGCAGTCAAATAGAAAAAAAAAAACTCATAAAGCAAATAAATCGAGCCACTTTTATTTTTCACGTATTATAATTGTTATTATTTTTGTTATCATTGAACAGATCAATTCTAAACATATATCGCCTAAAAGGTTATTTGATAACCTTTACAATGATTGTAGTTTATTGTCAACTTTTCATTTTAAATTAAAAATAAAAGGGTAGAATAAAATTATCGCATTTAATTTGCTTGTGACATTTTGATTGCACTCCAATAAGAAATGGTTGAATTGTGGGTTTTTGTTAATTAAACCCATATTGTAGTGTGATTGTTACAATATTTTTGTTTTTAACTGTTTTTTCTGGACTGTTTTAACCTTTACCCAACTTTCTATCAAAATTACAGTTTTTCTTTATGAACCGATAAATTATCACTGAAAACGATTGTCATTCAATAATTTACCCTGATTATTATTTTTGAAACATTTACTTAGGTTCGTTTTACTCACAAACTATATTATAGTACATGTAGGTATAATACAAAGCAATGGGGATAACGGGAACAGTTTTTGATTATTTTATTCAAATCCCGCTGTCCCCATCAATGGGGATAGAGCAATGGGGACAACGGGAACAGTTTTTGATTATTTTATTCAAGTCCCGCTGTCCCCATTAATGGGGACACGGCAATGGGGATAACGGAAATACTCCGACAAAAGTTGCAACACCGCATTCCTGGGACTTGTTACCATAGATATTTTTCGATTTGTGAATTTCATTAAATAATGAATATATCGAAAATGAAGCTTTTTTCAACAAACTAGACAAGCTTAATTTTAATATACATATACTAAACCTGAAACTAGTTTGTTCAGAATCACTGGGAGAATCGATTATCATATTTTTTACACCACTTTTTTTTTCATAATTTCAATTTTGTTTCAGTAATTTTCTACCCTTATCAGTTGACGGGAATAGACACCTTGAGGCTTGAGACGGTCCTCTCGGTCAGTTTCCGTGTATTAAACAACCCCTGCATAGCACATCTCAGGCATTTCACACTTTTTTAGGGAACTTAACGCGACATAAACTAAGGTGTAACTTGGAAATTTACTAAAAAAAAAACACATTCAGGCAGTTCTGATGAAAATCTTGTTGGAGTGTTTCGGTTTTCGTATAAAGTAAAATTAAGGTTGTATATTGTTTTTCTTCTCCAATTAGGCATCGGAATCGAAGGTTAAAATCTTTCGGGTACCACGGGTGTATATATTTTTACAGATGACAGCAATTTGTAAAAAAAAACGATTTGAAAAGACTTACCTTCGTACGCAGATTCACTTAAAACGACAAATAAGAATAACGGAATAACTTTAAAAATCATGTTTTATCTATAAAAAAACCTAGACACTAAAAAAACACACACACAAGGAAAATTACGTTGACATTTTAATTATTTATTTGTAATAGATTTTATACGTCCGCTCGTCAGCGGCAACGAACAACGTATACGACAAAATTTTAAGATAAATAAAACAATTAATAATTTGTTTCTGACTGGTTTTCTAGGGTTCCGCACCCAAATGGGAGTTTGTTGCGCCGTTTCTTCTTCACAGCATAAACACTAGGAAGCGGTGAAGGGTGGGAGCTTTTGGGGGCAGTCTATTGTAACTACCTAAATTTGACGTTCAAAAAGAACTAAGTAATACCACAGTCTACCTATATCTTACTCCTTACAGTCGGTCAACGCAGAACATTGTCGCAGAGCAATCGTGCGGGGGGTTGCGAGGTGAAGGAGCGGAGGTTATGTCCCGAGTAGCCATACTGCATACTTGGGACATAACCTCCGCTCCTACATAATTTTGACATTTCATAGGACCTGTCAAATGTATGGGCGTTGACCCACTGTATGTAGTAAGTAGGTACACTGTGGTAATACTATACCCTTTTCACTATAAGTTGATTAGTGACGTTTCTCTACAATACGTTACCACACAAAGAATATCAAATATGTTAAGAAATCGAAGCATGGATAATACAGGGTGGTTCAAGAGTCGTGGATCAAACGAAACAGGGCGATCGTTGGGGTTATTTTCAGTAAAAAATATCTGTGTGGCAGAGCCCTAACTTGATCTCCTTAAAAGTTATGACACTAAGTGTTTTTGAAAAAAAAATATCAAAATTTGTAATAAATAGGCAATTAGAGTAAAATGGGTACCTATTTTAAAACAATAAATGGTGTTTAGTAGCTTGGAAGTGCTTTTATGACAGAGGGTACCATGATTTATGAGTATTGGCACTTTTTTCAATATCTTTTAAGTCTCATGAACAAATATTTGTAACTTTAGAACCTTACTGTAAAAAAAATGTTCTACCATAAAATGCTGTAAATAACCCCAACTATCGCCCTGTTTCGTTTGATCCACGACTTTTGAAGCACCCTGTATAGCCATATTCCGGTTTTTGATGATGTCGTTTACGTTTTTTCGATAGCAGTCTCCTTACTGCTATAATTTGCGAAATGACCGAGCTATCAGAACTCATCTTTGGGTGAACACAATATAGACTACTTTTAATAAACGAGTTTTGAGTTTGAAAAAGGGTAAAACGGGACCCTATTACTAAGACTTCGCTGTCCGTCTGTCACCAGGCTGTATCTCATGAACCGTGATAGTTAGACAGTTGTAATTTTCACAGATGATGTATTTCTGTTGCTGCTATAACAACAAATACTAAAAAATAGAATAAAATAAATGTTTAAGGGGGCTCCTATACAACAAACGTGATTTTTTTGCTCGTTTTTGCTCGATATTGATAACGGCAACAGGTATACGCTTGAAATATTCACAGAATATTTAGTTATACAAGGTTAGTCAGAAAGGGGGTACTAATCTGAAAGGGTGTTAAAGTGCACATAATAATGAATAACTTTTGTTCTACAACTTTTCCCAAAACTCAATAGTTTATGAGAAACAGATGTTCAAAAATCTCAAAAAAAAAAAACTCTAAAATCTATCTATCCCCAGTTATGATCAGCTGTGTTTACAATTTAGGTCATATTTGGGGTCATGAATTAGAAGCACCATTTTCTGAATTTGTAACTAAAGCAGGGATGAAGCATTTTTGAAAAAACTAAAATAAAAATCATTTTATTTGGAAAAAAAAAAAATATCAAATTTTGAAATTTTAACACTTGCTTTCAAACAGTCATCAGCGATACTATAAGTGGGCTTCGGATTAGTACCCCCTTTTCGACTAACCTTGTATATTCACTTTAAAAAGAAATAATTAAAATAAAACAAATATTTAAGCGGGGCTCCCATACAACAGACATGATCACCCCGATAATTCAGCCCTCATCAAGCTGTCTCCCCCCCCCCCCTATGTCCACGCCAGCAACGCCCTAAGCCGAGGTCCGAGTCCCACTAGGGGTCGCCCTTAGTGCTGTTGTTGCAGGTAGTCATGATGTTAGTGTAGTACAAGTAGTTAGCTTAGGTTAAGTATTTTACTTCCCCCCATTGGCTGGAGACCCTTCAGGTCTCGCCAATAACTGCCCGGTTACGTAGAAACCGTCCCCTAGGACGACCTACTGCAGTCCAATAGAAAAAAAAAAAAAAAAAAAAAACAACAGACATGATTTTTTTGCCGTTTTTATAGATAATGGTACGGAACTGACCGACTCGCACTTGGCACTTGTAATTCAAAATCCAGTTTTAAACGTTAACTGCCATGTCGGACCATGTGTCAGACACCTTTTGTTTCATTCAGGCCTTGTCGGACTATATAGGGTAACTGGTAATTAGTGACCGATACCGCCTTCGACAAGGTCTGGCACAACGGTTTATTATACAAACTGTACCAATTCAACGTGCCGGACCGTCTCGTGCTCATCATTCGAGACTTTCTGTCGGATCGCTCCTTCCGCTATCGCCTAGAAGGCACCCTCTCGTCCCCTCACCCCATTCGCGCAGGAGTCCCTCAGGGCTCCGTGCTATCGCCCCTTCTGTTCACGCTGTACACCAGCGACATTCCCAAACGTGGCTTGGCCAAGTTGGCTCTCTTCGCCGACGACACGGCTATCTACTATTCCGGTAGGAGTCTCGATAGCATCTCTCGAACCCTTCAAACCGCAGCCGACGCCCTCGGGGTCTGGTTCCGGAAATGGAGAATAGAGGTGAATCCCGAAAAGAGCGCAGCCGTTCTTTTCGAGAGACACGGTGATTCCCACACCCACATCCGTCCCGTCCTCATGTTCGGCAAACAGATCCCTTGGGAGATGAAAGCCAAATACCTGGGGGTTATCCTCGACCACCATCTGAGTTTCCGAGACCACATCAAAGCGGTGCGCGCTCGCGCCGCTTTCGTTGTCGGTCGCCTCCACCCCATCCTTAGAACGCGCAGTAAATTGTCACTTAGAAATAAGCTGAGAATCTACGTGACGTGCATCCGCCCCATCTTGACTTACGCTAGCGTCGTGTTCGCACACGTTAAGCCTTGTCGCTTTAAATCCTTCCAAACCCTCCAGAATCGAGTGTTGCGCAGAGCCGCGGCTGCCCCGTGGTTCATGCGTAACGTCCAACTCCATCTCGATCTAAAAATGCCAACCATCAGGCAATACCTCAAACGCATTTCCAAGCGTTACTTCGACTCTGCCCCCCGCCATCCGAACCCCCTAGTCGCCGCAGCGGCCGACTACAGTCCCTCTCTCATAAGTAAAGTTCGCCGTCCCAGGCACACACTTTTAGAACCCGATGACGAAATTACCCTCCTCCAGGAGGCGAGTAAATCGACCAGCACACTACACAATAAACGCCGCCGCCCGGCATACCGTCCTCGCCGACGAGGCCCGTCGCGACGCCCCACCGCCGCCGGTCACGATCCACCGAGCTCTCCCGTCGTAGAGCCGGTCGTCTCTTCAGACTCCGCAGTCACCCCGATAATTCAGCCCTCATCAAGCTGTCTCCCCCCCCCTATGTCCACGCCAGCAACGCCCTAAGCCGAGGTCCGAGTCCCACTAGGGGTCGCCCTTAGTGCTGTTGTTGCAGGTAGTCATGATGTTAGCGTAGTACAAGTAGTTAGCTTAGGTTAAGTATTTTACTTCCCCCCATTGGCTGGAGACCCTTCAGGTCTCGCCAATAACTGCCCGGTTACGTAGAAACCGTCCCCTAGGACGACCTACTGCAGTCCAATAGAAAAAAAAAAAAAAAAAAAAAAAAAAAAAAAAAGTGACCGATACTTTAACACATGATTGTTTTCATGATAACAAACAACTTTCCCAAAGAAACATTATTTATAAAACAAAAACAAAAAAACACTACGAGCCGCGTCCATTCCGTGACGGTTTACTAATAAAGGATGATGGGCGTTTTGGTACTCATGTCCAATCAAAATGAATTTACCATCGTTGAATAGCTCTTTTCAAAAGTACAAAAAACTACTATGGCAACAAACCCGTATCAATTGTCCGTTTTGAAATATAGTCTTCAGAAGATACTGGATATTCAGTTCGAAATAGAATTTAAAAAAAAAATATCGCCGGTTTCGCTTGACTGATTTTGATGATATTTGTACAGATTTTGAGCTAAATAAAATTCAGTTAACGGATAAAAATCACAACAAAATCGGTTTAGTATTTTTTCAGTTAGGGGTGATCTATCTATTAAACAAATTGGACGCGTTTTTGTATGCCTAAAAATAAAAGTCGTTTCCCAGCAATTATTTTTGGTCAATTTAATTTAGTTTGATATACAGAGTGCGTAGATTACGGCTATTCGGGTCTTTTTACACACTGTATACTTACATACAATAAATTATAAAACTTACTTCGAACTTGTTTTATTTATCGAGTTATTGAAAAATATTAATAATAATTATTGTAACACCTTGCCAAAATGGAGAAAAATTACAATAAAAGTATGTGTACTTAATAGGATGTAACAAAAATAAATAACTTTCAAGCAGGATTACTTCGATCGGACAGTGAATCGGGACTAGCGCCATGGTTATTCTTAATCTACACAAAAATACCTTTCCAATGGTATATCATTCATTCCGATTGGTACCAGTACCAGACTCCATACATTTGTGCCCATCATCCATCTAAATGAAAAAAAAAAAGTTTTTTTGGGAAAGTTGTTTGTTATCGTGAGTACAATCATGTGGTAAAGTATCGGTCACTAATTACCAGTCACCCATGACCGACAACACATATTAAATCGCCCTCGTCCACAAAGGGCGAATTCGCCGCGATTCTCTCGCTCGTATCACGCGCTTACGTTGCGTCCAGAAAGAGCGTACCAACGCGCGAGCATTTGGTGACGGATTCAGGCACTTGTCCCACCGCCGACGATGAGCGAGAAGTGAGTAGAGCTAGAAACTAGAAACGAGTTCGCGAGCAGCGAGAAGCGAGTGTGTAGTTCCGATAGTTTTGTCGCTGGGCTATAAGCGAGTGTGCGAGTGCGACAGGCGATTACTCGCACCACTCGAAAATGACCGCTGGTTGATATCTCGGCGTGAGGTCTATCGGCCAAGCGAGCATCGCGGAGCAAGCATCGCTGAGCGAGTATTATCTTTGATAGCTCTTGTCGCTCAGCGACAAACTAGTGGAGCGAGTCCTCGCCGGCAGTGTAAACAGTCAGCGATCGACTATTAATATATGCATCTCTTTTGTTTACACGGAATCATGGACGTACAAAAAAGATCGGACGGAACTCCCGCTAAGACAAAACTGTGTCCCGTAATGGCGGCGGCTATCTAAGTGTGAATGAATTTAGGGTTGTCATGTTAGCCAAATTTACCCATTTTTATCATTTTATTTTAAGACAAATACAGGTTGGCAGACAAATTTCTTGGAAATGTCGGCAGAATTATACCGTGCCATTTGAAAAGGTTAATGGTAAGAACCAAATCTCCCTATGAAAATATCTGCAAAATAAATGCCATGTTAGCTTAGATTGTTAATTTACATTTTGAGGTACTGCATATGTAACAACACATCGGAGTCCTCCTTTAGTTGTATTATATATCTCGTTAGCTTCAAAATGTAGACTGCAAATGACACTGTATTTGTTTGGAATTCAATCGTTTTCACCGTTACAATTTCTCATTTTTTTAATCCAATTATTTCTCCATACTTCATTTTCTTTAGGAAATCTAGTAAAAAAATATATAAATAAAATACCTAGTAATAAATAAATTGAATTGAACAAAAAACTATAAATTTCCCATATTTAGGGTAATTTGCACACGTGAATATTGACAACACTGGCCTTGTGACAGATTCTTTTCTTCTGGTGAATACATTGATTTTATTGTATACAATTGGGAATTAAGTGATTGAATTATTCATTGACCTATGAAACGTGATTCCTGGATTTTTTTTCTTCCGATCACTACGGTTTTTACACCATTTCACCACACAAGACATGCTATATTTTAATTTTTTTGCCGCTTTTTGTCCCGACTCTGTTGACGTTTACGCGTGTAATGACTGACTTTTTTTGTGAATGTGTGCGTGCCAGCCTGTACGTACAGCAAACTGACTGACTCTGAGTGACACAGTTTTTTGTCAGCGAAAATCTGTCCGATCTTTTATGTACGTCCATGCACGGAATGTATATCTATTTGTACGTTTCTTGAGCGAAAAAATAGTCGATAATTAGTCGCTTCCTCGTCGAACGGTGAGACAACTGCCTCAGTCAATCAGACATACACTCGCTCTGAAGTTCGCGCGTAAACTGGACGCAACCAAGGCGTCCCTAGTATCTCGACTA
Source organism: Amphipyra tragopoginis (assembly GCA_905220435.1). Taxonomy (NCBI): domain Eukaryota; kingdom Metazoa; phylum Arthropoda; class Insecta; order Lepidoptera; family Noctuidae; genus Amphipyra; species Amphipyra tragopoginis. The sequence continues at coordinate 12,941,838 of HG992020.1, read as the reverse complement.
GCGCGCAATACCGTCTCTCGTTGGGCGGCTGGATCAAGGGCTTGATACAAAAAGCAGTACTCCTTGACACGGCGCGCCGTCCTCGCCGACGAGGCCCGTCGCGATGATCTCTCCCGTCGTAGAGCCGCGAGTATCTTCAGACTCCGCAGTCACACCGATAATTCAGCCCTATCAAGCGGTCCCCCCCCCCCCTAAGCCTCCGCCAGCAACGCCCTAAGCCGAGGACCGAGTGTCCGAGTCCCACTAGGGGTCGCCCTTAGTGCTGTTGTTGCAGGTAGTCATGATGTTAGTGTAGTACAAGTAGTTAGCTTAGGTTAAGTATTTTACTCCCCCCCCCCCCCATTGGCTAGAGACCCATTGGCTAGAGGTCTCGCCAATAACTGCCCGGACCACATACAGTAGAACAAAAGAAAAAAAACGGCACGCATAGTGAGGAGGTTCCTTTCTGTGAAGCCTTAACCGCCGGCAGCTTGGACCTTATTCCCGATGTCGGTGGGCTACTATTTTTTCATATAATTAAATGTTTTTATATAAATATTATAAAATGTAACTGTGATATACTGCAAAGTTTTTTTTTTTTTTTTTTCTTCGGTTTGCCGTAAATTATCGTTGCGGATGGTTTCTACGTAACCGAACAGTGATTGGCGAGACCTGAAGGGTCTCCAACCAATGGTGGGGAAGTAAAATACTTAACGTAAGCTAACTACTTATACTACACTTATATCATGACTACCTGCAACAACAGCACTAAGGGCCGACGACATGGCATGGCGTGGCAGAGGATTTTTTTCGTGGACAAATGATTTTTGACCTTATTTCAATGAGTTTAGCACTGACATTATTTTATTTTAATCGAAACGTCTCGCGTGATGACGCGCATTACCGCGTCGTGCCACGGAACGTCACGTCATTCCCCGAGATACTATGACGCGTCGCGGGAGATACTACGGCACGTCGTCATATTCCACAAGACGCCACTGCACGCCGCTGCAACACGTGAGACGCATACGTTACTGTTGTATGTTATGGAAAGTGAGTGCTAAAGGTGTCTCTCTTCTTCTTCAGCGACAAAGAATTTTAAACCTTATTTTAATAAGTTTTGCACTTGTATTTGCTTAGCATGCCGCGGTACGACGTGGTATGCCGCGAGATGCTTCAGCAGCAGGCGCCGGCCCCAAGGTCGACCCCTAGTGGGACTCGGACCTCGGCTTAGGGCGTTGCTGGCCGGGAGGACACGGCGCGGCACACGCTGGCAGAGTGTGCCGCTTGGGAGGAGCCGCACCCTACCCTCATCTCAGGAGTAGGCGGTGACCTGTCACTGTCGGCCGTGGTCGAGTCCATGGTTGACAGCGAGGAGTCCTGGGACGCGGTGGTGTCCTTCTGCGACACGGTCATGTCGCAGAAGGAGGATGCGGGAAGGGTGAGGGAAATCACCTCCACTCACCCGGCCTGCAGCAGACGCACCGGGGATCGGCGGAGGGCGGATAACGCCCTCTTCCAGCCCCCCTAAATGGGTCCAGGGCGACGGACTTGGCAAAGTCTGTCGCCCCCCACACATCAGGACCCGAGGCGGCGGCGCGAAGTGTTCCAAGCGCGCCCCTCTTAGACGGCGCGGGAGGAGTCTAACACCTCACTCCGCCCGCTAACCCGAGGAGCTGTGGCACCAGCCGGGGGTTGCGGAAGTATCGTTAGTACCCGTGACCCCCGGCGCAGGCGTGAGATGGAACACCGGGGTGGTTTTAGTCAGTAAGAGTCTGAGAGACAGAAGGGCGTTGCTGGCGCGGCTGGGGGGGGAGGAGACAGCTTGATGAGGGCTGAATAATCAGTGTGATGAATAATGATGATTTATAATGTTAGTTTATTTATAGCGATGGCTAAGCATAATATTATGACCATAAGTCGTGGTCGAGGGGCGGGCTTGAGTCGAGTCGACGACGTGCCAGCGCTCACATTCGTGAGAATAGTTTTATAGTAGTAATAACGCCGTCTCGCTAGTGGCACGACTCGCTCCCGCCACGCGTTCGGTGTGGCGAAGACATCTTTTTTTTGGCAATTATTACAACTGGATTTTGAATAACAAAAAATCCGTCAGCAATAAATTATTAATTGTTTTATTTATCATATTATAATTTTATCGTAATCGGCGTTCGTTGCCGCGGACGAGTGGACGTATAAATCTATTATAGATAATAATTAAAATATCTCAGTTTTCCTTGTGTGTGTTTTTTTTAGTGTCTACGTTTTTTTAAAGTTAAACATGATTTTTAAAGTTATTCTGTTGTTCTTATTTGTCGTTTTAAGTGAATCTGCGTACGAAGGTAAGTTTTTTCAAATCGTTTTTTTTTTTACAAATGTACTGTTTGCTGCAACTTTTTTTTTCAAAAGTACAGTTAGCTTCAGTACAGGAGGAGCTCGTGGCTAAGTAATTACAGCCGCATAGACCGATCTTCCGGGTTAAGCCACGCTTGCCGAGGTTGGTCTGTGGATGGGTGACCATTTACTCGTACCACAGCGAGTTTCCTCCGTGCCTCGGAAAGCACGTAAAGCCGTTGGTCCCGGCTGTCATTTGTAGATCTTTGACAGTCGTTACTGTTGGTCAGAAGCCAGAAAGTCTGACAACCAGTCTTACCAAGAGTATCGTATTACCCAGTTACTGGGTTGTGGAGATCTGATAGGCAGTCGCTCCATGTAAAATACTGATATTCAGCTGTATCCGGTTCGACTGGAAGCCGACCCCAACATAGTTGGGAAAAGGCTAGGCAGATAGACAGACGGCTGCAGTATTAAGTATACTATACTCAGTGCAGCGAAAAAAATCGCAAGGTTAAGCAGCGCTTGCCGCGGTCATTCTGTGGAGGGTGACCATCGTTACAAATCGTGACGTCTTCGTGCCTTGAAAAGCACGTTAACACATTCGAGTCCACACTTTTCATATAGCTCATATGCCATGGCACCATACATATTGCTAGTGGACCTTCCAGGACGTAATGCCGAGGACCCCCTCGGCATTACGTTTGCGCTAAGAGTGAACCGTCGAGGAGGATTCCTGACATTAGGTTAAAAACCGTAAGAATACGCTACTACGTCGTAAAATAGGTGTTTGCTTTCATGACGGAGTATTCCCGTTATCCCCATTGCCCGTGTCCCCATTAATGGGGACAGCGGGAATTTAATAAAATTATCAAAAATTGTTCCCGTTGTCCCCATTGCTCTATCCCCATTGATGGGGACAGCGGGAATTTAATAAAATAATCAAAAATTGTTCCCGTTGTCCCCATTGCTCTATCCCCATTGATGGGGACAGCGGGATTTGAATAGAATAATCAAAAACTGTTCCCGTTATCCCCATTGCTTACAATACTATAGTTTGTGAGTAAAACGAACCTAAGTAAATGTTTCAAAAATAATAATCAGAACATCAAACTAAATTTACCAGATAACTATTTGTGACTTTCTAAGGAAAGCACCGGTGCTGCGATGTCGTTATAAAAGCACTGGTAACATTGTTTATATTTTGCGAAACTCTCATTGGATCGTTCCAAAGTCTATTTAAAATAACGGTTTGATTAGTTTTGAAGTGAGTTGAACGTGGTGAATGGTAACGTTTTGTTTATAAATTAAAACGTAAGTATCAAAATATGGGGTATTCCACTAAACGCACCAACAATGGAACAGAGAGAAGAGCATGAAAGAATACGTATTAAATGATATCGAAAGTTAATTTTAAACGTCTATACGTTTAAAATTAACATTCCTAAAACTACCAGGAAAGCAGAAATGAACTGGAGCTAGGTGCTTAAGCAACATAATACTTAGCTCAATAATGTTAAAAATACAGGTTTTGAAATTGAATCATTTCTTGTTTTGAAAAGTACCAGGGTGACAGAAATGAACAAAAAACATGCGCCTAAACGATCTCACTAAGTTGTGGTTGTGCACCAACGATTAAACACAAAGATGAAAATAAAGTATTCGTTACTATTCACTATATCGATAGAAGTATAAATTAAAACTGTCCTATAACTTTTATGTCCTATACCTATTACCTATAACTACCAGGAAAACAGAAATGAACTGGAAGTAGCTGCTTATGCGATATTACTTAGCTCACTAATGGTTGAAGTACACGCTTTAAAATTTTACCTTTTTTCCTGCTTTCCTTCCAGAAACAAAAAGTAAAGAAAAAAATCAAATTTTCAATTGAATTTTCAATACAAAAGCTGTCAAAGCGTGATATTTATTCCTCAGATAAGCCTCAGAGAAAAATCAGCCCTAAGTAAAATGTAAACAGGGCTGGTAACGTTGGACTTAGTACCTACATAAGTAGTGTTTTTAAATAAAAGTACAAAAAAACTTGTTTGATTTTTTTCTTTACTTTTTGTTTCTGGAAGGAAAGCAGGAAAAAAGGTAAAATTTTAAAGCGTGTACTTCAACCATTAGTGAGCTAAGTAATATCGCATAAGCAGCTACTTCCAGTTCATTTCTGTTTTCCTGGTAGTTATAGGTAATAGGTATAGGACATAAAAGTTATAGGACAGTTTTAATTTATACTTCTATCGATATAGTGAATAGTAACGAATACTTTATTTTCATCTTTGTGTTTAATCGTTGGTGCACAACCACAACTTAGTGAGATCGTTTAGGCGCATGTTTTTTGTTCATTTCTGTCACCCTGGTACTTTTCAAAACAAGAAATGATTCAATTTCAAAACCTGTATTTTTAACATTATTGAGCTAAGTATTATGTTGCTTAAGCACCTAGCTCCAGTTCATTTCTGCTTTCCTGGTAGTTTTAGGAATGTTAATTTTAAACGTATAGACGTTTAAAATTAACTTTCGATATCATTTAATACGTATTCTTTCATGCTCTTCTCTCTGTTCCATTGTTGGTGCGTTTAGTGGAATACCCCATATTTTGATACTTACGTTTTAATTTATAAACAAAACGTTACCATTCACCACGTTTACCAGTGCTTTTATAACGACATCGCAGCACCGGTGCTTTCCTTAGAAAGTCACAAATACACTCACCGGCATAATTAGCGGAACGTTTTCATTTTTTAAATTTTTTTATCATACGGTACTGCTATTGCTATGACGATTTTTTTATTCAAAAGAACCTTCAATTAAGACTTCCATGTTGAAGAAAAATTTGGTTTTCCTAAGCGATTAGAGGTAAATTAGGCCCAATTTTGATTTTACAAAGATTTTGCCCTTTTGTGTTTTTGATCGGAACTTTGTTTTATTTAAGTACTGGTGATTTGGCCTTAGTGTATTCATTACATTTGGAGAATAAACATTGTGTAGAGGATGAAAGAAGTAATTTACCTGTGACAAAAGCTACGAGGGATGTTACAGTGATTGATGAAAGTCAAACCTATCGTGCAGTAAGTTAAGCTCTGGGTGCATCGATATTAGTCATTCCTCGCAATGTCCATCGGTACAAGCAGACAGGATGTTTTGTAAGAAGATGAGGATAATGCAGAAACCAAGGAAAAAGCGCCACTGATGATTGGTTTATGACAGTTCAAACCGGTTAAGGCTCTGAAAAATTGGCGCAATGCTGCTATTCGGACCTGTAGCATCCTGAAGGTGGTCCGTATTTTGCTTGTGAGTATGCGGAAAGAAAGACGACATCTCCTTGAAGGTAATCTGATGTCTAACGCGACTGCTGAATGTACAAAACGTGCTCTAGGTCATCGCGTATTGAAATTAAGTTTTGCTCAATAACACCGAGATCGGACTAAGGAGTTAAAAGAGATTTTTTCTCAGGGGCAAGCTGTTTTTTGATATACGTATTTTGGATGGGAGGCATAGAATATGGATACATCAAGGGAATCGCTTTGAACAGTCAAATTTTACAGGAATTTGCCTTGTACTGGAGGCTCCAGTAATGGTTTGGGGTGCCATTTGTTTCGAAGCGCACACGGAGTTAGGCATTATTGAAGGAGGCTTACTGGCTACTTATTTTTGCAGGATAGACATCCCAAAACCTCATGCGATGCCACTTGAAAAATTATCAGACAAGAAAAATAAAATATGCACGATTATGTGTGGCCGGGCTGTGTATTCGTGGTCCGCAATTTCATATAAGATGTTGTAATAACCCACCAAGGTGGGTCAACGTGGACCCCGGACATGATTCCAATAGAATATGACTTGGCCTTGAAGAGAAATAGGGTTAGAGAAAAAAATCCAGCCACCCAGAAACTTTAGAGGATTAAAAAGTGTTTCATGGGAGTATGGGGACAATTTGCCTTAAGAAAAGATAATGGATTAAAAAATTGGATGGAGAAACATGTCATAATACTGACAAGGACCCTAGCAGTATAGAAACGATGATAAAACAAACAAAAATGTAAAATAAATAGCAAATTAATTATTCCAAAAAATATGCGCCGAAAGTAACAAAATGGATATTTTAGCAAATTAAAGATTTAAATTGCCAAATTCAATTAAATGATTATTGATTATTTGTCATTTTAATGCATTTAACCCTAATTATAAAATATTTAAACAAAAACATTAATGTACAATACAAAATTATGGAAAAAACACGGTTTGTTGTTGCGTTCCGCTAATTATGCCGGTGAGTGTAGTTATCTGGTAAATTTAGTTTGATGTTCTGATTATTATTTTTGAAACATTTACTTAGGTTCGTTTTACTCACAAACTATAGTATTGTAAGCAATGGGGATAACGGGAACAGTTTTTGATTATTTTATTCAAATCCCGCTGTCCCCATCAATGGGGATAGAGCAATGGGGACAACGGGAACAATTTTTGATTATTTTATTAAATTCCCGCTGTCCCCATCAATGGGGATAGAGCAATGGGGACAACGGGAACAATTTTTGATTATTTTATTAAATTCCCGCTGTCCCCATTAATGGGGACACGGGCAATGGGGATAACGGGAATACTCCTTCATGACGGTGCATTTTCCAAGAAAAACCTACATTAAAGCGAGCCTTCCACGAGGGCACCCGGCATGGCGAATGCGACTACAGGATGCCCTCCTGGAGTGGAGAAAAATCATGCTACCAAATCACATGCAGTCGGAGGCTACCTAAGACTTATTTCAATCAATTTCATTTATTCCTTCAGATAACAAAAGATCCATTGGGTTGGTAACAACAGTCTTAAGGCGAGCTGAACCCTGGCGCGGTAGGTTTTGCTTGTTTTAGAACTCATTTTTGATAGGCAAATTCAAACATTTAGAACCAAAAATAAATTTATATTTTAGGATACATTCCTTCTCTATACCATGTACCCGTTCAATACACGATGCAATATAGTTTTCTCGATAGAAAAAAATACTGAAGTTACTTCGATTTGCAGTTTTTTTACAAGCAAAATTTCATTTTAAACGAGTACTTACTATAATACATTTTTATAATTAATATTAATTTATAGGTAATTAATTTTGGAATCGATTCTACCCGATCGTTTTTTTTTATTACATTTATATACTTTTTATCGATTTTTTAAAGTGATTTTCCGCCCGCGCGTCGTCGCTTACCCGATTGCCGTCGCTTACCCGATTACCGCGCCAGGGTTCAGCTCGCCTTAACCTATGTTAGTACTTAACTAATAACACAGACAATGTACAGGTGACAAGTGACCTCACCAATGGGCTGTCATATCTCTCGGCTATAGCGCTTAGAATGCTGTTGGGGCTGCCACGAAGTCTGATTAGCAGCGAGGCCGCTTTCTTACGCCGTACAGCATTGAAGCAGTCGGTACGTGCCTCAGCGAACATAGATGATGCGCTACAGAACCGAGGCAGACGCAACAGCACCCTAAATGCGTTGTTATACTGGATTCGCAGAGCATTGTAGGCCTTTTGGGTGTAGCTGAACCACAGGCTCCCCGAGTACAGTGACATGCAATATGCTTTAAACAGTGTTAATTTGATCGCCGCTGTACATCGGAAGAACCGGCAGACTTATGTAATTCACAAACTGACTGACCAAAAAAACATACGTAGCCTCCGACTGCATGTGACGATTTGATAGCATGATTTTTTGAAAACCTACGTAAGTTTGACGTTATGTTATGTATGTTATGATTAGAAGTACGTCTTGTTTTCATCTTTTTAGTTTGCTTTTTATGCAGGCGGGTTTTTTGATTTTTTTATTAACTTTTTTTATTTTGCATAATGTATGGGCAAAGTAAAAATATTTTTTGACACAAAGCGATTTAATTTAAAAAATATTCTCAGTGTCATTTTGTTCCTTAGGCAATCTATTTTTAATATTAGCTAAAAGGTTTTCAATACCTGTGATATTGACGAAATACACACTAAAGGCTTCTACACACTAAAACCCGGCGGGTTTTTTGCCAGCGGGTTATTGAGACCAACTAAGAGAACGAACATGACGCAAAACAATAGGGTATTTGACTGAAAAAATCGAATTAGTCCGTCAGTCAGATTATCAAAAAATATTTGACACGTATTTTTTCTGTTGTTACGTAAACCAAAATTGACGAAGATACGACACTTTTAAAATTGGCAAAACGTCACAAACAAAATGTTTACTTGCTTCTGGCGTCACAAGCCCCCACTCTCGAGTTTTGATGCGTTTTATCTTTCCAAATATTCATACATTTAACAAAAGAAAAAATACGTATCCATTATTTTTCAAAACTATAACTGGCGGACTAATTAGATTTGCAATTTATTGATGCTGTCAACATGCCTATTAGTGAGGTCCGCCAGGCTTGTTTTGCGTCATGTTCACTTTGGCGGCTTTGGTGTGTAGCCTTGACACTTAATGTTTCCGTCCTGTGTACAAGGTTAGTCGGAAAGGGGGGTACTACTCCAAAATGCGCGTTCCCATTGAGGGAACACATTTGAATTTTGAGCTATTGAATGCGTCAGCCTTTAGTAAAAGTTCTCAAACAATTGTAAATTCAGCCTCTAGTTTGTAAAAGTAGCCACTCAAAAGTTACAATCGGTTAAATGTGGTCCCTCCAGGTCCCTCAGTCGTGACTGACGGGCATCCATATCTCACAACCTAGTTAAAATTTACGTCACAATATTATTTTCTGTCTGTGTTTTTAATTAGCTAAGCGATGTCAAATATCCATAAAATTTTATATTAACAGTCTCTAAAAAAGTCCTGCTGTGTGGTCATCTCGATCTTAGTATTTCTTCGCAAGAATTAGATTATTATTTGAAATAAAACGGTAATTTTTTTTTCTGTTTTGTAATCCTTAGTAAAAAACATTAAGTACTAAAGGATAGACTGTAGCATTCGTCTTTTTAACTTCAGAATGCCACGTAAATTGTTTTTTTCTTATGATAAACGTTTCAATTGAGAGGCCATCTTTAAGCGATTGTAACTTTTGCGTGGCTACTTTTACAAACTAGAGGCTGAATTTACAATTGTTTGAGAACTTTTACTAAAGGCTGACGCATTCAAAAGCTCAAAATTCAAATGTGGTCCTTCAATAGGAACGCATTGCTCCGAAAGGGTGTTAAAGTAAACATAATATTGAATAACTTTTGTTCTACAACTTTCTCTTATAAGTTAAGAAAAATAACTGTTCAAAGATTTTATAATAATACGCTAAAATCTATCTATCCTCAGCTATGACCAGTTAACATTTTAGGTCATATTTAGGGTCATGAATTAGAAGCTCCATTTTCTGAATTCGTAACTAAAGCATGGACGAAGAATTTTTGAAAAAACTTAAGCGCGTGTATGCCCGCCGTACGGCATTTCATACAAATTTTCAAGTATTTGTTTTTCGTAATGACTGAACCGATTTTGATGAAACTTCACACACATAAGCGGGATACTTAGGTCTAAACAGTTAGTGGAAAACACTTTCGAAATGTCTTACTTAAAAAAAGATAATTGGAAATTTCTGTTTGTATAGAAAATTTAAAATCGGTCTAATTTAACTGTAACGCCATTTTTCGAAAATGTTTTCTACTAACTTTTTAGTCCTATGTATCCTGCTGATGGGGATGAAGTTTCATTAAAATCGGTTCAGCCATATCGAAAAATAAGGACTTGAAATTTTTATGAAATGCCGAACGGCCGTACACGCTCTTAAAAGTAGTTTTGCATGGAAATAAAATTTATCAAAACAGTCGTCAGTGACTCCGATTAACCTTGTTTATATTTTTTTTGGTATAATCATAGATATTTTTGGGGAAGCCCCAAAAACATTTTGAAACTAGTATTCATTATTTTTTTAGTTATCTGTGGACCCGTTGACCTTTCATCGCATTTTGTTTTTGTATTCATTTTTATTTATCATCGCAAACTCAGCATCACAGATGCAAATGAGAAATGACTTTAGGATAACAGGTTCAATAATGTTTATAAACTAAAAAGATACAAATAAGATTAATTCTTGTTCTGTCTACCATTTTCCCAAATATGTTCGATGTTTGCTAAAATTGGAATTAACTTTTTTGAAGTGTAAAGCGCTTTTTTATCATATTGCATGTGCGTAAAGTGCATAGTGCATTCTCAGATCCGCATCAGACGGAAGCCATCTCAAGGATTTCAGCATTCTTTGTATTATTACAATTCCGTTTACGTCAACTACGAACGGACCGCGTGCATCGGATCATCCTCAAAACAATTTATTTATTGTATTTTTTTTATTTAGTATATTCATTTTAATACATGTTTTTTTTTTTACCCGACTACGGCGAAGCCAAAAGGAAGGGTAATGTTTTTGGCAGTCTATGCATGTATGTATGTAGGTATGTATGTATGTAAGTTTGTATGTTCCACCGTAGCGCCTAAACTACTGAACCGATTTTAATGAATGAGGTGTCAAAAGATTCGTAATAATGACCCGGGTAACATAGGCTATAAACATTTCATCAACATTTGATAATATGAAGGAATATAAACCTAAGTTTCTAACCTCGAAAAAAATTAAACTGAGATAATCATCACGTGTTTGATATCAAAAGAAAGGTCTTGGCGAGCACATTACAAATATGTATATATATCATATTGTTTAAGTCAAAACATACGTTTAAAATGCGGTCATACAGTTCGCGCGGTCCAGTCGTTTCAGTTATTTACTCGTTTAAGTAAATAACAAACCAACATTACGTTAAAATTTACGTTTATGTTACATTTCTTAGAATGCGACGATGTAGATATTGCACGGCTAGTGTATATGCCCGATCGGGAAACGGAAAAGTATTACTTAAATAAAAAAATAAGTTAAAAACTGTCACCCGACTACGTAAAAAAGGGAAAAGAAAAAGAAAGGGTCTAAAAAGGACGAAACAAGAAAACAATTCAAATAGAAATCCAAAAATGCATAGGTACAAAAATGGTCAAGTTAGAGCCGTGGTCGCACTTCCTGTATACTATAGGTACATACCATGTCTGTTTAATGAAGGTGTTCCTGACACCCACGTAATCATAGTAGGTATACAGTAAGTGCGACCACGGCTCTACCTTGACCATTTTTGTACCTATGCATTTTTGGATTTCTATTTGAATTGTTTTCTTGTTTCGTCCTTTTTAGACCCTTTCTTTTTCTTTTCCCTTTTTTACGTAGTCGGGTGACAGTTTTTAACTTAATTTTTTTTTAAAACTGTTTCCTTTCGACCTGTAGTCAGGGCCTCAGAGAGAGGAACTAACAATACGCGCCGTGTCGAGAAGTATTTCATTTTAAATCATTACGTTTATCATTTTATTAAAATAATTAAAAAAAAAACAATATTAATAAAATATTACAAAAACATTTTAAAATATATAAAAATAAGACCCCACCGGCATGGGCATCGGGAACAGTGTCCAAGCTACCGGTGGTCAGGGCTCCAGAGAGAGGAACTTCCTAACAATACGCGCCGTGTACAGAAGTACCGCTTTCTGCACCAGGCCCTTAATCCACCTGCCCAACGAGAGCCTCTTTAGATGTTGGTCGAGGCTCTTGGCTATTAAACCATTGGCCGTAATGACTATCGGGACAATGACTGCTGAATCAACATCCCACATAGCGACAACCTCGTGTGCCAAGTCTTGATATTTAATTTATTTACTTATCTCTTTCGGCCTTGCTTCTACTCTTTTTACCAGACTGCGCGACAGCAAAGATAGGGTTATGTTTTTAGGCTACGGTGTTTTTGGCCAGTCAGGTTTCGAATTACATAATTCGTAGGTAGCCTCCGACTGCATGTTATGATTTGATAGTAGGTATGATTTTTTGAAAACCTACGTAAGTTTAACTTTATCTTATCATCTTGTTTGCATCTTTTTAGTTCGGTTTTTATGCAGTCGGTTTTTTGATTTTTATAATTTATTACCTCTTACACCCATTTTTTGCCAGACAGTAAAAAAAGTCATGCAGTATACTTTTTTGTCTTTTTTTATTCGGCGTATGCTTTTTACTCGAAATTATCCAACGTTCCTGTTACATAATAATGTATTGTTTTTATAATTTTACAGGCGAACGTTGCGTTAAAGATGGTGTGGGCGGTGTTTGCACAAACTTGAAGAGATGCCAGTCAGCTATTGCCGACCTTAGAAGCCGAAAAAACCCACAAGTAAGCAAATCACACTATTAGAGCTCTTACACACCACGTTTTTTTCAGGCGCTGTCGACGCGCGTTGTCGGCGCTGTTAAACTTGAAATAGGCAGATTACTTGCGATTGCATCGCTGCAAACTCACGAGAAACGCGCTACAGTCGCGCGTGAGCAACTCTCCTTGCAACGTAAAACGCATGTAGCACGCGCGCGGAGGAGCGTGTATCGCGCTACAGACGCAACGTGTAAGCAACTCTCCTTGGATTAAAACGCGCTGTATGTATGTGTTTGCAGCTAAAGAGACGCGCTGTGACAGCGCGTCTGTATCGATGTAACTCCGCGCTACGAGCGCGTCGACAGCTCGCGAAAAAGTCGTCGTCTGCATACTACAATTTTATGAACGTGTGAATAGGTAAATTGGTTGCGATAACATCGCGTTTGCAGCGCGTTATAGTTGCGTGCGACGCGCGTCGACAGCGCCTGAAAAAAACGTGGTGTGTAAGAGCCCTTAGCATTCTTATCTCAGTGTCTCAGCTGCATGCAGTTGTCTTTCATTCGATGTTGGATATTCCAACTAATCGACTCATTGTGTGACGCACACGTGTACGTACACGGTGTTAATTGAATTCTGTTCAATATCTTGGAACTTGGAAGAATACAATGGTGCCAATTTAGGCTATTGCCATCTTTTTCACTCTAATAAAATAAGAAAGAGACATACGTAAATAAGAGCTGTCAAATTTAGTTGAACTAAAAGTTCCATACAAAGTAGACCTGACAAGCTTCAGACATTTTTGGACCAAAATCCAAAGTAGCCGGCCAAAGTATATACCTACATATTATGATAGTACATGACTACGTAAATATTTTTTATTATTACGTCATTCCTCTAGGTCTGATATCTGAGTCACTACATAAGGTTAAAATGTTCGATCTTAGTCAAAAAAATTAAAGAATTTAAGCGTTAAGAATTAACTAACACTACCTACATAGTATCTTAATGTTTGTAAGTAAAATACATACATACTATATACTAATACGCTATATACAGCGTGTCCCAGAAAGTAGTGTCAAGCGGAAGTCCAGAGGTAGAACATCCTTTGAGGTACCCAAATCACCCCCATGTATGTTCCGCGATTTTTTGTAGTTTTCGAGTTATGAATGTTTTTCATGTTTTTTAATCAAACTCTGACTATAACGACATTTTTGATCATAGTGACGTGAAAAGTTGAGATACATAAGTATTTTTTTTTTCTAAATTAGCTGATTAGTGGCCCTTTCGAATGCATAAACATTTGTAACCATAGATGTAACGAATGCGTTACAAAAAAATATTGAATTCTCATAAAGTTAAAATCCTGCATGTTTCCTAAATCTTTGTGAGTGATTTAAAAATAAATTTCCCCAAACTTTTTTCGTCAGATTTATTTTAAAAACTTATCCATTTTATCAGCTATTTATCCTAAAAATTTCATCGAGCTATCTCTACGACATCACAATAAAAATTTCACTCAAAGCATACAATATCTAAAATTCCAGTTGTAAAAGGGTGAATGAAAAATTGATTAAAACTAACTAATAACTTCTTTTTTAGTAACCCATGACGCAAAAACAGGGGTGTTATAAGTTTAACGTGTGTGTTTGTGTGTCTGTCTGTGGCATCGTAGCTCCTAAACGGATTTTGATTTAGTTTTTTCTGTTGTTTGAAAGATGACTTTATCGAGAGTGTTCTTAGCTGTGATTCAAGAAAATCTGTTCAGCCGTTTGAAGATCATCAGCTCTTTTCTGGTTGTCGAAGGGATATGAGCAACTTCTATTGGTCTGATCGTTTCAAAATTTACTATCCTGTGACTTCAATGATATTGATGACATGTAACAAGAAGGAGGTCATTACAACTTATCATAAACATAAAGAATCAATAGGCACACAATACCTCTACTGTAAGTTGGGTATCATGCTGTTTCAGATGATGCTTGAGTATCAGGTCAAGGTTACCATGTTATTGTAATATCATTGAAGTCACAGGATAGTAAATTTCGATTCGATCAGACCAGTAGAAGTTGCTCATATCCCTTCAACAATCAAAAAAGAGCTGATGATCTTCAAACGGCTGAACAAATTTTCATGAATCATAGCTAAGAACACTCTCGATAAAGTCATCTTTCAAACAAAAGAAAAAACTAAATCAAAATCCGTTTAGGAGCTACGATGCCACAGACAGACACACAAACACACACGTTAAACTTATAACACCCCTGTTTATGCGTCATGGGTTACTAAAAAAGAAGTTATTAGTTAGTTTTAATCAATTTTTCATTCACCCTTTTACAACTGGAATTTTAGATATTGTATGCTTTGAATGAAATTTTCATTGTGATGTCGTAGAGATAGCTCGATGAAATTTACAGGATAAATAGCTGATAAAATGGATAAGTTTTTAAAATACATCTGACGAAAAAAGTTTAGGGAGATTTATTTTTAAATCACCCACAAAGATTTAGGAAACATGCAGGATTTTAACTTTATGAGAATTCAATATTATTTTGTAACGCATTCGTTACATCTATGGTTACAAATGTGTATGCATTCGAAAGAGTCACTAATCATATAATTTAGAAAAAAAAATTACTCATGTATCTCAACTATTCACGTGACTATGATCAAAAATGTCGTTATAGTCAGAGTTTGATTAAAAAACATGAAAAACATTCATAACTCGAAAACTACAAAAAATCGCGGAACATACATGGGGGTGATTCGGGTACCTCAAAGGATGTTCTACCTCTGGACTTCCGCTTGACACTACTTTCTGGGACACGCTGTATATAGCGTATTAAGATACGATAACAACACTGGAGGCTAACCTATAGCCGTCTGATGAAACTGAAGTTGCATGGATAATTAAAAAGCAGGGTAGTCAAGCAGGCATGCGATCTTTCGGCCTTCATGGCTACCTGCCTCTAAAACAATAACAAGTAACGTTTGGCACATGTTTTTCACTTACAAATTCTTTTTTAGTTTTGACTGAAATGGAATATTTTAACAATAAGTAGTGACTCAGATATCAGACTTAGAGGAATGACGTCATATTAAAAAATGTTTAGGTATTCATGTACCATCATAATAAATGCATAATTTTCTTTGGCCGGCTACTTTACTTTTTGGTTCATTTTGTCAGAATTGTCCTTTAGACGACATTTAAAACGTGTCGACTAAAAACACGCTGAAGTTCAAGGTGTAAACTAATTTGACATCTCTAACTTAGTTGTTGTCTATCACCGTCCTTTTCTCGCGCTATCTGTTAGTAAAAGATAGCAATTCTCTAATTTTGGTCAATTTTGGTTTGGTTGGTGGACAACAGAATCGGCACTATTGTCAATACATGCCATAAAAATCCCCTTATTTCTAGAAATCCACAGCCACGTTTCCGCGTGCTGTTCCATATACTCACGCCCTTTTCCTATTTATGTGTAGCCAGAAACTGCAGAACGCCACATGTTACGATCCTTACATTTACATACTCCTATCGCTTCGTCCACGTTCATACATCTTATCATACACGTCGGTTGAGAGTACTACGCACCTGTCCTTTTTGAATAACATCACCAATAACATCGATGTATGTCCTTCTAGGGCGTCCTCTACGTTTCCACTGACATACGTCTTATAAATTCCTTCTGTTAATCGTCGTTCACTCATTCTTTCAATATGACCAAACCACCTAAGCATACTCCTTTCAATTGTTGTCACTACATCATCTTTACGACTAACATAAAATACCATATTATAAAATTAAGCTCTAAGTTAATACCATATGAAATTTAAGAGAATTTATAAGAATTTTATTTCTATTCTTGCACACACAGGAGAATTTTTTCATATCAACATACATCGCAATGGAAAAAAAAAGTTTTTCATGTTGTATAGACAGTGATAAGCACCTTCAACAAGGGGGGTGGGGGGGATGGCGCAGCCTATTAAAATAAACATTAAAAAAGTTAAAACTTCATATTTTGAAGCCAATGGGGGGGGGGGGGGGAAGTAAAATACTTAACCTAAGCTAACTACTTGTACTACACTAACATCATGACTACCTGCAACAACAGCACTAAGGGCGACCCCTAGTGGGACTCGAACCTCGGCTTAGGGCGTTGCTGGCGGGGACTTGGGGCGGGGGGGGGGAGACAGCTTGATGAGGGCTGAATTACTAATCCGCAGGTCACATAAAGTATCACTGATGACTGCTTTAAAGCAAGTGTTAAACAGCTACTTACTTCAGGTATTTCACTTAAACTATTGACTTTTGGGGAAAGTTGTAGAACAAAAGTTACTCACCATTATGGTTACTTTAACACCCTTTTGGATTAGCACCTCTTTCCGACTAACCTTGTATACTTAGGCGGCGGTAACTACTTAGGGCTCTTACACACCACGTTTTTTTAGGCGCGTCGCACGCTACTATAACGCGCTGCAAACGCGATGTTATCGCAACCAATTTACCTATTCACACGTTCATAAAATTGTAGTATGCAGACGACGACTTTTTCGCGAGCTGGCGACGCGCTCGTAGCGCGGAGTTACATCGATACAGACGCGTTGGCACAGCGCGTCTCTTTAGCTGCAAACACATACGTACAGCGCGTTTTAATCCAAGGAGAGTTGCTTACGCGCGTCTGTAGCGCGTTTCTCGCGAGTTTGCAGCGACGCAATCGCAAGTAATCCTGCCTATTTCAAGTTTAGCAGCGCCGACAACGCGCGATAGCGAAACGCGCGTCGACGGCGCCTGAAAAAAACGTGGTGTATTTGAGCTCTTACTATCTCGGGGACCGCGCCACCCTATTTACAAAATTATTTAATTAAAAGACGTTTCTATTTCAACAGATATGTTCATTCGATGGTGCTGAACCAATCGTGTGCTGTTTGGACAGTAAGACTGCTGCGAACCCCACAAGCCCAAGCTTTGGAGCTACTACTCCTCCTCAAAAAAGGTAAGGAAGGAAACACTGACTTAAATGTCAATTTTGATCGCAGTGACATAAATAGTTTATTTTTCTTTTAAGGGCCTTTTCATTGTCATGCGTGTTTGCGTCCGCGTGCAGGCCAGGCACGCATGCTTGTTGCGAGCCGCACGCTGAGCAGATTATTTTCGCCTCGCCGCCACAGTATTGTGCATGTCGCCAGGAAGAGAACTCGTGTCAAAATGAATGTATCAATTTTCATATTGATCATACAACGTGCGTGCGACCCGCTTGACAATACAAACTAAAAACATGTGTCAGATACATCAAAACGAATTCAAAAACCGATTTCAAACACAAATCGATTCGTATCGATTTCTCAAACTAGAAAATTCGTTTTCAAAAATCGACCTTGCTAATCCAAACGCTAGCGATCTCTATCACTGAACGAACGAATCCGAATCGACAAACCAAAATCCAAACGCAAACTTACGCCTAGAAAATCGCTTTCTCTCTTTCTAACATAACGGAACTTAGCGGAATAAAAAGGATAGAATGAATTTTGCGATTTAGATTTCGGTTTATCGGTAACGGAAATGATGAAATGCGATCAATATCATCTTTACTGCTAAGTTTTTAAAGACTATAATTGCGAGATAATACGTTGATGTATTCTGGTTTATGGATTCGTGTTTTTAACTAGAAATAATGTACCTATTGTTTTCGTTTAGATGAAAATCGCACAAATCGTTAGTACCTACTCCTTAGCTAATAAAACGAAATCTAAGTACGCAACCGAATTGGCGAGGTTAGGCGCTACTGAAATCGGATTTCTAAAAACGGATTTTGAAATCGATTTTGATATCTGAAATCTGATAAATATCAGTTTGCATTCAAAACCAAAAACGCCCATGTCTAATACAAACAAGACTGACTGTCAAGGTTCGCCACACGCACACGGGCAGCACGCATCCGTGCGAGCCACCCGCGATCCGTCCGTATGCCGCGTGCGTGTGGCGCGCATGACAATAAAAACATGTATGACACGATAGTTTGCGGGCAGCGCGCATGCATAGCTGGCCATCACGCGGACGCAAACACGCATGACAATGAAAAGGCTCTAAATTAGATGAATAGAACACGCATTTGTCTCAACTATTCATGACACTATGATCAAAACTGTCATTAAATTCAGAATTTGGTTAAAATTTGAAAAAAAAACATAGTTAACTCGAAAACTACAAAAAAATCGCGGAATATACATGGGGGTGATTCGGGTACCTGTAAGGGTGTTTTACCTCTGGACTTCCGCTTGTCACTAATGTCTGGGACACGTGTATAGCAAAAATCACCTTTTTTTTACTTATAATAAATATCATTGGCAAAAAAAATCATATGTATGGAAATAATTTTTTTAATATACAGGGTGGCCAAAAAGTCGTGGATCAAACGCAACTAGGGGTTAGATGGGGTCATCGGCTGCAAAAAGTTGTTCTACGGGAGGTCCTTAAGGTCAACCCCTGCAGAGTTATAATTTATTTTGTGTTTTTATGAGAAGATTGGCTTTTTTTAACTAAGTAATTCTTATTAAAATTCGAAAAAATCTACATTCTGTATCTTTTTTATAATTTTACTGATGAGTCCTTGCGTTAGACATGCTGTTTATGGTTGTTTATTAAGTGTGTTGAAGATAATATGAAGTTTTACGATTTTTTTTTCAAATCATAACTTCACTTTATAACATAACAAGGGCTCATCAGTACTTACCAATCTAGTGAAAATTATAAAAAGATACAGAATGTACATTTTTTCGAATTTTAATAAGAATTAGTTAAAAAAAGTAAATTTTCCCATAAAAACACAATAAATTATAACTCTGCAGGGGTTGACATTAAGGACCTCCCGTAGAACAACTTTTTGCAGCTGATGACCCCATCTAACCCCTAGTTGCGTTTGATCCACGACTTTTTGGCCACCCTGTATAAGTAATTATAATATAATTGATAGGTCTTTCAAAAATATTGCGAGATTGTAAAACAAATTTTTCTTTCTGAAATATTAAGCTTTAAAGTGCAAATTTTTGTTAGAGTCAAGTGCCCCCCCTTTCAGCTAAACGGTTAGTTTTGGATATGTGAAAAAATTCACGGTAGTAGTATACACAACGAAGTTAAAAGGAAAACTATCACAACTAAGTAGGCTTTACAAGTTAACGAGTAATAATCGAACAACTGATAAAATAAAAATTTCGTACAAATTCCATTGAAAAATTACTAAGCCCTCTTCTTAGTCCGCATTATTGTGCAACTACGGAACCCTATTACTGCGCGTGGCCCGACTCGCACTTGGCCGGTTTTTGCCTGCCTCGTTGGTCTAGCGGTCGCAAGCGCCACTGGTGAACGTGAGGTCCGGGGTTCGATCCCCAGGTCGGGCAAAGTGTTGTTGGGTTTTTCCGTGTGGAATTTCTCAGTAGCAGCAAGAGTCTGAAATTGTGCCCGGTTGATTATATGGGACTTAAAACATAATGGTGAAATGAGAGTGTACTATACACCTTTGCCAAAGCTTCGCGGAATAAGTCGTGATGTTATGTATTAGCACCTATTATGTAAAAAATATTGAAAAAAAAATGAATTTCGCGGACCCAAGCTATGTCTAAACCGGTACCCCAAGTGTGAGTTTTTTTCGTTAACTACTGTAGTTACGTCACGACAAAAATGTATGAAAATTTAGGCCGCGCCTCTAGGCGCACCGTTCAATTAACGCGCGAATATTAGTTAGTGAACGGTGCGCCTAGAGGCGCGGCCTAAATTTTCATACATTTTTGTCGTGACGTAACTACAGTAGTTAACGAAAAAAACTCACACTTGGGGTACAGTGCGATTTTATGTTCATCTTGCGTCTTCGTTTGAAGCCTGCGTGAAGCGCCATAGCGCATGCCTTAATACTTGTTCGACAAAAGCGCATGCCCCTAGCGCACGCTAATCCGTCTTATGGTATGTCTATGTCGCAGTAACATAGTTATAAGCCCGCACGGATAGGATAGGTTCGAAGGGGATGACGGGGGCTAGAGTGATCGAGCGAAGCAAGCGAACGAAGCCCCCGTCATCCCCTTCGTGTCAGGTTACTTTAAACCCTGCAGACAGAAATAGGAGCCCCGCTGTTCGACTCTGCTTTGGAAACTAAACAACCATAACCTTTCTATATCCGTTATATAATCATATGCCTAGCGATATGATTATATAACGGCTATAACTATGTTACTGCGACATTTACACCAGTGCGCTTTCATGTTCATCTTGCGCTTTCAACTTTCAATTCCTCTTGCGTCAATCGCATGCAATATTGATTGCCATATGACGCATGCAGCTTATCTTCTACACCGGTGCGCCTCGGTCAGTCGTCAGTCGACATACAATAGACGGATTAGCGTGCGCTAGGGGCATGCGCTGACGTCGAACTAATAATAAGGCATGCGCTGTTGCATGCGCTATGGTGGCTGGTGAAGCGTCACGCATGCCTCGGACGAAGACGCAAGATGAACATGAAAGCGCACTGGTGTAGACATAGCTTTATGGCAATCAATATTGCCTGCGCTTGACGCAAGAGCATTTGAAAGTTGAAAGCGCAAGATGAACATGAAAGCGCACGGGTGTAGACATAACAATCGAATTCACCTTCAGTCGTCATTCGTGAAGGATTTTTTACCCAACTGCGCGACAGCAAAGACAGGGTGGACTGCATGTTATTATTTGATAGCATGATTTTTTGAATACCTACGTAAAGGAGATGTTTCAGAAATGTATGGAGCCTGGGCTAGCACCATGTACACTATATGTCAATATAGCTATACAATAAAGTAACCGTTTTTAAATGTTCATTTTCTATAATTTTACTTCGTTTAATTGTACATTGAAGTTATCTTGGTCAAGGAGAGCAACACAACACATGAAAATATGGCGGATCGAAATTATGTGAAATGTCATTTTGACAACTGTTGACATATCAATGACCCCATAGTGTTTATTTCTTGTGTACTTACTTATCGTATGTACGTTGTTTATAATAAAATAGAACTACAGGTGTTGTACACGAAACCTAGTACTGTCAAAGTTGTCAAACTCATGTCAATGTCAAACACAAGTGTCATGGCTACCAGAAAAAAAGGGTTAACATATCAAAAAACGTCACCAAGTAATAATTCCAGTACAAGAGTACTCTTCTTCAAATTAATTTATTTGTATTTTTATGGAAATCCTCAATTTTTTTCCTATTTTTCTATATACTGTACCTACATAGTGGTGGCCCAAAATCAAACATCTCCTTTTACGTTTTGATGTTATGATTAGAAAGTTCGCCTTGTTTACGTATTTTCAGTACTTACTTTTTTTTTTAGTTCGATTATGCATTTTTTTTGTTATCTTTTTTAATTCACGTCTTTTATTTCTTGCTTGCAGACCACCTGTAATTACAACTACAGATGATGATGATGATGAGGAGGAGGGCGAGTGTGAGGCACTGGATGCCTCAATGACACCGAGCAAGACAGGCCAGAAGGCATTCGACAGTAAGAGCGATTACGCACTGCATCCGATCCGAATCCGTAAAAATACGGATATAAAAAACTCGGACCGAATTCGGATGTTGCTTTACGCACTGCATCCGATCCGAATCCGTGAAAATACCGATCTAGAGTAAAAATCTCGGACCGAATTCGGATGATGCTTACGCACTATTCCGATCTCTGATTCAAATTCAAACAATTCAGTGGCCATCTTCGGCATATCCGTTTGGCCTCTGATTTGAATCCGAGGTAATGCGAAAGCGTTCATACAAACAGTACTACGGCTACTTCGATCCGTCAATTGTTCTTTAGAATTAGAAACTCACGGATGACGGATAGAAATCGGATGACGAACGCCGGATGTAGTGCGTAAACTACCATACAAATAGTTCTATAGCTACTTCGGAACGTATTTTCACGGATTCGGATCGGATGCAGTGCGTAACCGCTGTATAAGTGTGACACGACACCACTCAAAATCAAAATATTTATGATTAGTTGCGGTTAGTTCGACTCGCGACCTCACCGCGTGTTCAGCTCATGTTTATGGGCTCCGTTCGGGTCCGAAACTAGTCGGACAATCCCGAAAAATGCACGTGAGTAAACCGTAATTAATCGTATATATGAATGTGTATCACGAAAGATATATTACAAAAACCAAAAGTTTTTATTTCACATAAACCATTACAGGCGCTTTTGAAAAGTCTAATTTAGGTGCACGGTTCCAATTAGTCGTTTCCTATGGAGAAGAGCCGGCAAGAAACTCCATGGTTACTCGTTTAAAATGAATATCTTTAACAATTTGAGTGGGTACAGTTATAACTTAGAATAGTTATGAGAACAAAGTAGACTTAAGTGAAGAAATGAAACAAAAAAAAATATGGTCACAAATTAAATAGGTATCCAGGCATCTAGCAAGTCTACAAAGCTCTCACATTTACAAAAGGTAAAAGGACGCTAAACTATATAAAACAACTGACATGGTTAATTGTCATCAAAACACATTACAAAGAAAATCACTGTATAATAAGATAAAGATATCTTGAGAGTAACGATAGTAACAAAAAAGAAAGCTCGATCGATTCGATTTTCCCGATTGACGTTTTGTCTTTCGTTTTATTTAAGTTTCAGAAGTCGTTGCTTATTCACGCTGAACCAAATTGAAGGCACCGACTTCGGAAACTGTTAATTTTATAATATGGTAATTATTTTAGTCGTAAAGATGATGTAGTGACAAAAATTGAAATACTATATAGATATAGATGGGAAACACCGACGTCACCTAGCTTTAAAAAAACAAATTGACATCTAAAAGTGATTTTAAATAATTATCCAATTAACAGGATAAGTAATTTCATTTCATTTTGTCCTGTGCTGGTACCTACGCTTATGTATGGAACTGAATGTTGCCCGTGGCAGAAGAATCATGAAAATAGAATAAACGCCGTGGAAATGCGTTCCTTGCGAAGTATGTGCGGTGTAACTTTGAATGATAGATTGAGAAATGATGTGACGACAAAGTTGCGGTTTAAAAGATGATGTAGTGACAAAAATTGAAAGGAGTATGCTTCGGTGGTTAGGTCATGTTGAGAGAATGAGTGAACGACGATTAACAAAAGAAGTAACGCGGATGTCAGTGGAAACGTAGAAGACGCCCTATTAGGACATACATTGATGTTATTGGTGATGTTCTTCAAAATGGACAGGTGCGTAGTACTCTCAACCGACGTGTATGACAAGATGTATGAACGTAGACGAAGTGAAAGAAGTATGTAAGGATCGTAGCATGTGGCGTTCTACAGTTTCTGCTTACCCCCATGGGAAAACGGCGTGCGTTTATATACAGGCTGTATGGGTAAACATCGTTATTCTTGAAACCTGGTTTGGTTTCATTTATAGAACGTAAAATCAATGAAAAATAACAAACTTTTTTTTAATTTTTTTTTTCTTTTTCCTCAAAAGCATTTTAACAAGTTACGGGAGGGGGCGCGGGAAACTCGCCGCATGGCCCGACGCACGGCCCCGCACAGTTTGCTACCCCAGTCAGTCAGCTGTCTCGCTAGCGAGTGCTTGTACGCCGCGTCGTAGCGCCGCCGCCGCCGCGCAGCTCATTTCTCGAGCGTATTTTTTTTCTCGATCCTATATTTTTATGTTTAAGTCACCTACCCATGGTTTGAGTGACAACAGTGTTTACTCTTACATGCTGTATGTAGTACCTACCCAAGTAACAAAAGCTTCTATAACCAGGGTGTTATAACACCAAATAGTGATATAGTAGGCCTATAGTGGTAACCGTTGTGCCTGCTTGTACTATAAAGGTTTTTAAAAGAGCGTTTTGGTTCTATAAGATTAAAAAGCATTTCAGTTCTATAATTTAGCTCTTAGAACGTTTACAGGACCATACAAAAGAATCCTTAAAGTGTTGCACTGTAATAGATATGAAAAAAGCGATTATGGTACTATTTAGTACTATAGACGACCTTTCTGACACTTTTATGTATCTATTTTGCACTAATAATGCGTAAAAATAACTTTTACAGTACTAGTATTGTAGAAGTATCGAAAACATTATTACAGTATCAATCTGCACTATAAAAGTACCTTTCACAACCATTACGTAACCTTTTAGCTCCTTAAAAGCTCCCTCAACATCGCTATGGCGCTAATTCTGTAAAAGTCATGAAAACTCTTCTATAGTACTAAATAGTACCATAGCGACTCCTAATGCACTACTAAGGTACTAAATCGTGACATAAAAGCACTAAAATTAATAATTAATGGACTAATTCGTTTTCGGTGAAAATGGCTGCTGTTTTTACGCCATGATAGCACATTAGCAGCACGGCTGGAGCCAATGTGTACTATAGCAGCCATAGTTGGGACAAGTCCTTATTTTATTAATTAAAATTTAATTAAAACACGAAAATTATGAGGGCGCATTGTCAAATTTGAAATCAGCATAATTATTTTATCGATACAATTATTTTCGCAAGTGCAAGTTATGGCAGAATTACGATCCATGAATGTTTTGAAGTTGTCCTTTTTATTACATGTTACGTTAAGCAACAATTACCGATATATTTTCACAACACGAACAAAATGTGTGATAAAAAAGATCACTGGAATCGTTTACGGTGCAAAATAGCACTATAAAGATGTTTTGGTTACTTTTATAGTGCAAATTTGTGACATAAACGATGCAGAAACACTATTTTAGTACTAAAAAGCGTTTCTCGACACTTTTACTTTTCAACTATAGAGCTGATTTATCACCGTGAGAGCCTGTATGTAATGCTTATAGAATAAATCAGTGATAAAACTAGGGCCTATTTGGGGTTCTGTAAACGTTTACAACACCATTATAGTACTAATCATAAACACTAAATAGCACGCTCCAAAACGTTCTCAGGACTTTTATAGTACCAAATTTTGTTACTTGGGTAGTTTTCTTTGAAGTCGTTAATTTGTTTTGTTAATTTTTACTGTTTTTATTTTCATTGCAGAGTGCATAGAATATCAGGAACAGTTGGTATACCCCTGTGAGGCAGGAGCGTCCCTTTTAGGAGACCTGGCCAGGAGTAACTATTGTCACCACAATGCTGATGAACTGATCATAGGAGGCAATAATTCAGCGCAATACGAGTTCCCTCATATGGTAAGAATTCTTTATCTTAATCTATTTTCCCTTTTTTCGTGGGAAAATTCTCATAGTTGCCCTTCGCCCTGGGAAGACGAAGGGGTATGCCGGACTCTTACCGGCTAAAAACCCACGGTTTTCCTTCTCCTGACCCTTGGCCGGGGTCGCGGGGTTCGCAGCTGCATGCACCGCAACCCCGGCAGGCCTGGATCCGCCAGCCTCTGGCGGACCTCTGCTACTGTGGGGCCTAGCCCCACGTCCTCCTGAGAGGCGAGACGAGAGACGGGTCCCCTACCCTGCCGCCACAGGCCACACACTACGGAGGCCGGAGATCGTTGCCCGGTGCGTCTGGCGCGGGAAGGCAGAGTGACAGCTGCCTCTCTCCCTCTCCGCTCCCTTTTTGGTCGCCATCACCTCCTCGCAGAATGAGGCAACGGCTTCCCCCGCACTCTTGCTCCCGACCATGGACAGAACCACGGCTGGAAGCGAGAGGTCACCACCGACTGCTGCGAATAGTTTGCGGCGCTGCGTCGCCCACGCAGGACACGCTTGTAGCATGTGCGGCGCCGTGTCCTCGGGGCAGTCGACGCAGTGGTGACATAATCTATTTTCCCTCACTGCACCACCCGCGTAATGTCTTGTAGTTATAACTAAATCTCAGAACATACATGGGGGTGATTCGAGTACCTCTAAGGATGCTCTACCTCTGGACTTCCGCTTGACAATACTTTTTGGGATAACCTGCATAGTTGGCGGTAACAATTTAGGTGAGCCATCGACTTGCTTGCCAAACTATTTTGTTTTTATTCTCTCTACAGTGTCCCACTGTTGTGCAAAGGTCTCCCCCATAGCCTTCCACTCATCTCTATGCCTTGCCTTCTCTGGTCAGTCTCCCATAAACGACTCTAAGTCATCACGCCAGCGTTTCCTAGGCCTCCCTCGGCGACGACGCCCATCTTCCGGCACCCACTGCGTGACGACAGCCAAACTGTTATATTTAAAAAAAACTCATTGTCTGCAGGTAATGCTTGGCTATGGAAAGAGTATTAATGAACTACAATGGCAATGTGGTGGTACCCTTATTAGTGAGCGTTTCATCCTTACTGCAGGGCACTGCATCAAAGTTGACAGAGGGTAAGTAATTATCATAGTTAATATGCTAGAATATACCTAAAACTTCCTCACTGCACGCTGGTAATAGACGCGTGTTGTAACATTATACAAAACACAGCACGCGACGTGGTAGGATCTATACGGTCCGCCTGGCTAGCTACTGTTGTGTATGTGAGAGCCAGAGGGGTATAGGGGAGACCCTCTATATAATAGACGCGTGTTGTAACATTATACAAAACACAGCACGCGACGTGGTCGGATCTATACGGTCCGCCTGGCTAGCTACTGTTGTGTATGTGAGAGCCAGAGGGGTATAGGGGAGTCCCTCTATATAATAGACGCGTGTTGTAACATTATACAAAACACAGCACGCGACGTGGTAGGATCTATACGGTCCGCCTGGCTAGCTACTGTTGTGTATGTGAGAGACAGAGGGGTATAGGGGAGTCCATCTATGTAATAGACGCGTGTTGTAACATTATACAAAACACGTGGTAGGATCTATACGATCCGCCTGGCTAGCTATCACTCTCATTAAAGTCGTATTAAAGGAATGCATGACCAGCACGCTTGGTGGTAGGATCAATACGGTCCACCTGGCCAGATCATTAAAGTCCGGCGCCAAGCAGTTTACTGTGTTCCGTCGTGTGTTTGTGAGAGCCAGAGGGGTATAGGGTCCCTCTATATCCCTTGTTACTTGGACTCGTGTGCTCTATCTTAGACCCTGCTGCACTTACCATGGTGTGACTAGGGTCAAAAGCACCAACACAATGTTTATTTTTTTTAATGTTCCTTTGTCGCCGACTGTGTCGATGCTAGTTAGCAGAGTACACACGCCATCAAGAACTTTTTGGAGCCCTCTCAGACTTGTCATCGGGACACGGGACACAAGAGTCTCAAATTGGGACACAACAGTCTCAAATTAGAACACAACAGTCGCAAATCGTGCCACAAGAGTCTCAAATCGAGACACAAGTTTTTCAAAGCTGGGCACAATTACCACAAATCGGGACTCCAATGTTCCAAGGTTCTTTGATTAAAACGGTGATATAACACAGGTATAGGATATACAGTCCTTTCAAGTAGCGCGGCGTATAATTTTATCAAAGTGCATTCAATACATACATTACAGCTCCCCTGAAAAAGTATCACTTCACCCCCGGATACTAAAGAAAAAAAAACTATCTACTTAAAAGGACATGTCGATTACATTTTTTTTTTATTATTTGTTACTGATAAAACAATTTAGTGTTATTCTTATGGATTATGTATTCTTTATTATTCTTAAGAATTTTTGCATTTGGTGTTATTTCTTCAATAACTTCATACGGTCCATTATAGACACTATCTAACTTATCTCCTAATTGATTTTTTAATAATATTAAGTCTCCTTTCATATTCTTGGCATTACTTCGTTTGTTTTTTTTTTTCAGAGGTCCTCACTACGCCCTCGTTGGTGCATTAGCACGAAGCGAAACAGCAGACAGATCAAAGCTATATAAAATAAAGAATATTATCAAACATCCGAAGTACGATTCCCCAAACAAATACCACGATATCGCCTTAGTTGAAACTGAGAAACAGTAAGTAAATACTATGCTTGACAAAACTTCACAGAGTACATATCGCTGCTTAAATTCAAAGGGGCCATAAGTCTAAAAGTCATTTTTTTACAGGAGAGCTCATCAAAGTTTTGGCCGTGGTATTTGTTTTTTTATTAAAAAAATATAATTTCTGTACCTATGTGTTATATATCATCGGATGTATATTTTAAGCCTCTATTCGTCTATAATTTCATATTTCCTGTAAATTTTACCCAGTTAAGTAAAACATCACATAGGTAAGTCCCTTTTGCTTATAAAAAAATGACCATAATGTTTATGAATGTAATTAATAAAAAGCCACAAATCATAGTAAAAACAAGTTTTATTAGATGTTTTCCATCACTGTTTAGTGCAATGTGTTAAGAATACGCAATTATAACTAAATGATAGCAATACCTTGCAATAACATTCTATAAAATCAACCTTTAAACAATTTAAAAAAAAAAAAACAATTAATATAGCTATTTCACGGTTTTTGATGGTGTTGTTGACATTTTTTCGATAGCGGTCTTACGGCAATCTTTTATGAAATAACCGAGCTGTCAGGACTCATGTTTCGTTGAACAGAGTAAAAGTCATCACAATAATCTCTCATAAGCAAAACTTTTAACGTTAACTAACACTTTATATATTATTCCTCTACTAAAATCAGTCTGTATCAATCAGTCTTAGAAATACCCTGGTTTAAATAAGTATAGGTACTTACTTAATTATCATTTAAAACTATGATCATATTAAAGATTAGCATAAAAAGTTTCGTAATACTTTGGGATCACATTTTTTTCAATCAGGTTTAAAATGCCTTGTTTTTTCGCTTCAGCAACTTGTAACTTATTGGCATAGAGTTTTTTATAGTTCTCGGACCAGTTTCAGGTGCATTTTGCCTTCTTTTTAATGTAGTTACTTGGGCATACTCTGCGTCTTCGTAGGAAGTCTTATATAAACACATGTTCTTATGCTCTTGATCAGTTTTAATGACTTTAAGATCTGCCCATTTCACCTTGTCTCCATCTTCATTGGTGGTATAGTTGCCAACAGCCAGAGATTTCAAATTCGTAAAATTCTCATGTGTGAGTTCCTTTACAGTAAAAGGTGTTCTTTTCTTCTTTGCGGTTTTAATCAAAGTTATGTACTGGTCAGGTACATAAATTGGCGAAGATTTTAATGCTCTTGTGATATTCCTCTGAATGACGGAGTGAACAGCATCCCCCTCATTCTGGGTGTGCCCCTTAATTAAAAATTTATGAGTTATGCTCCTAAGTTACGGAAACTCATTTATGGCGTGCTGATACATTGCCAACATAAATTTATTTTTCTGTTGACCACAGCAATAATAATTGTCGCTATAAAAAACAACGTCAAAATCTTCACTTGCTTTATCGTGCAAACTCTTTAAGTACATAAGTACGCATGAACCTATTTCGTTAGCGCCGCGGCCTCTTTCTCCTTCGTGCCACACAAAACATGTAGTGTTTTTAGTACCAAGCTCAGTAATAGTAAAATTCAAAAGATTCAGCTTTGGGACGTAATAGAAGCTTGATACTTCACCTTGTGGACAGGGCATTACCGCTTGTAAATCATAGACTGCGACTACAAAGTTTTTGCATACACTTTCCTTGTCTTTCTCTTTTTCTAATCTTACCAGACATTTTTCTTTAAGGTGCACATCTATAAATTAAGAAACAATGTTGTTAGCAGAATATTTGACGGACAAAATACATGCTTAGAACAACGTGATTACGCGGCAACACAATTATCGAAAACTTAGAAACTAATTTTAGCAATAGTTTGGTCGAATATTCGGTTTATTCGGCCAGGCGCCTTGTCAAATATTTAGTATTAAGCTTTAAGCATATGTTAATAATTTGATTGAAACTCTAATTATTATAATTTTTGATTTAATTTTGAAACATAAAAACAACCTAAACAAATAATGCATATTTGTTTCAATAAAAACTATCATATTCACTTTAATCTTATGTGCAAAACAGAAGCATTCCAAATACTGCACCTTTTTTTCGTAAAATAATCATAGAACTCATTTCATTTAAATTTAAAACGAACGCATTACAAAACACGGCACTTTTGCTGATAAAATAATGTTATACTTACATGTATTTTAAATTCAATACGGGCGTATTCCAAAATGTGGCACTTTTTAATATTAATATAAATTTTATTTAATAAAAAAATTAAATGAAACTGAGGTATTTTTGGAAATGTGGCCCTTTTTTACAAAGAATACGTGTGGTCACGCAGAATGCCGGGTCACAACTGACAAAATGGCAGCTTTGACCTGAAATTAGTCACCAAAGTGTAAAAATGCAAAGAGGGCAGTAGTGTGATTGGACTATTATTAATGCGAAAATACTGGGTGTCTTTTTCGCTAAAAATATAAACAGAATTGATACGATTTTTGCAATAAAAAGGATTTTTAGTTATTTTGACTTGTGGCCCCTTTGAATTTAAGCAGCGATATATATCAACTACGATATCATGGCACGCCCCTCCAACATCTGTCTTCAATGTGTGTGTGCATATGACAACGAGTCACAATGTTTGTGTTTGATATTTAGTATATTAATTGCTCGACTAGTGCATAATTAAAGTTCGCGCTCGACAATACACGTGTGTCATTCATACAAACCTCCAAACGGTACCATACTGTTAATTAGCGACGTCAAATCTGTGGAGCGACTGTAACATGTTTTTGTTTAAGTTTGTCCTATATTATTTCTCACACATTTTTATTTGCATCCTCCGCATCGCTGTCGACTGATACCTAACGTGCCCAGAAGGCTGGCAGCATTGCACGTTGTATGACAATGCTAATCCTTTGACCAAAGTAGAGACCAGCCTTCGGGTCACGGGAATTGTCGACCAGTCGCCTTGCAATATCTAAAAAATTTAAAAAACCGTGAGACATTTTGTCAGCTGTTCCCTACATATATATTTGGGCTCGTCAAAATATAGGGAACAGCTGGTTTTTTTTTCGCGATGAGTGCAATGACTCCTTACAGCGGTTACGCACTACATCCGATCCGAATCCGTGAAAATACGTTCCGAAGTAGCCATAGAACTATTTGTATGATAGTTTACCCACTACATCCGGCATCCGTCATCCGATTTCTATCCGTCATCCGTGAGTCTCCAATTCGGAAGAAATATTGACGGACCGAAGTAGCCGTAGTAATGTTTGTATGAACGCTTTCGCACTACCTCGGATTCAAATCGGACGCCAAATGGATATGCCAAAGATGGCCCCTGAATTGTTTGAATTTGAATCAGAGATCGGAATATAAGCAATATCCGAATTCGGTCCGAGATTTTTACTCTAGATCGGTATTTTCACGGATTCAAATCGGATGCAGTGCGTAAAGAAATATCCGAATTCGGTCCGAGTTTTTTATATCCGTATTTTCACGGATTCGGATCGGATGCTGTACGTAATCGCTCTTAAGAGGTTGTTAGTGTTTTTCCAATAAGCCTGTCTATACGAGTAACTCAAAGACAAAATGTCACTTACGGTCATTTAGAAATCTGACGGCAGAATAAGCTATGAAACCCGATGAAATGTTACTGGGTTATAAGTATTGTCTGAATATTTCAGGATAAAACTGGATCAGTTCACGGTTCCTGCTTGTATTCACACCGGTGACGAGGTGGACGACACACAGATTCTGGCTACTGGCTGGGGCTTGACTCAGTACAATACCCTGGCATCTGTTGCTGATATCTTACAGAAGGTATTCATCAAACTATTGTTTAACTGACTTTCACAGCGTTGTTTTCTCAAATTGTTTTTTTTTTTATTTTCTACTGGTATACAGTATGTAAGGGTAAACACCGTTGTCACTCAAACTATGGATAGTTGACTTAAATATAAAATACAGGACAGGGCAAAAAAAAAACGATGCGGCGAACACGCACTCGCTAGCGAAACAGCTGACTGACTGAGGTAGCGAACTGGGGCCTAATTCTCCTAAAATAAATCGTGATAAATCACAACCGAACCTTGCCGAACTGTTCATTCAGACAGTTCTCAATTTCAAAAGCTATCAAATTGTTTGACACAAAAAACAAAATCAATCATTTTGAAAGTTTTCGAAAACAAAAACTGACTGACGGTTGTGGTTCGATTGCGTTTGGCAGCAATTTATTTTAGGAGAATTGGGCCCCAGATCCAAATCCAAGCAATTCAGGGGCCATCTTTGGCATATGTCCGATTTGAATCCGAGGTAATGCGAAAGCGTACAAACAGTACTACGGCTACTTCAGTCCGACAATATTTCT
Source organism: Amphipyra tragopoginis (assembly GCA_905220435.1). Classification (NCBI taxonomy): domain Eukaryota; kingdom Metazoa; phylum Arthropoda; class Insecta; order Lepidoptera; family Noctuidae; genus Amphipyra; species Amphipyra tragopoginis. Next base: position 12,909,158 of record HG992020.1, on the reverse strand, counting down.
TCCGAATTGGAAACTCACGGATGACGGAGAGAAATCGGATGATGGAAGTCGGATCTAGTGCGTAAACTATCATACAAATAGTTCTATGACTACTTCGGAACGTATTTTCACGGATTCGGATCGGATGCAGTGCGCAACCGCTCTGTGTTGTGGAGGTCTAATGTCAGTCGCTCCGTGTAAAATACTAGTACTACTGTAGTACTGGAAGCTAAACACAACATAGTAGGGAAAAGGCTATTTATTTCCATTTTCTGATACTTTTTTCATGTTTCAGGTGATTTTAAGCAAATTCTCAACGGCTGAGTGTTCAAGGAAGTATACGCCTAACCGTTTGATGTCACAAGGCTTCGACGCCAAGACTCAGATGTGCTACGGAGACAGAGGAGCGGTTCCTGTCGAGTCTAAAAACCAACATAAGGATACTTGCCAGGTACATACAGCTTTACATGATTCCCAAAAACTTGAGTCACACAATTAGAGCCCAAATACACGTCCGATACCTTGCCTCCGATAGTCTGATCAGGGGCCCAATTCTCCTAAAATAAATTGTTGCCAAACGCAATCGAACCACAATCGTCAGTCAGTTTTTGTTTTCGAAAACTTTCAAAATGATTGATTTTGTTTTTTGTGTCAAACAATTTGATAGGTTTTGAAATTGAGAACTGTCTGAATGAACGGTTCGGCCTTGGTTCGGTTGTGATTTATCAAGATTTATTTTAGGAGAATTAGGCCCCTGACTATCTGAAGGCCTCCGCGTCATACATTTGTTTGAACATGAATTACACGTACGATCAGACTCTCGGATCGGATGTCAGAATCCTAAGCATCGTACGGTCGTCGTCCAGAAAAAATCGGACACGAGAATCGTACGTGTATTTCATGAATCCGATCAGATAGTCGGATCCGGCTCTCGGCAGTAAGTATCGGACCTCTATTTTGACCCTTAGACTTAAAACGCACTACGGCGTGCCGCTTACGGCTGGCCGCATATCGATTTTCATATGAAACCGCATGATCTCAACGCACTGATTTCCGGCCAGCCGTCGAGCGCCAGTGCGTTGAGATCATGCGGTTTCATGTAAAAATCGATGTGCGGCCAACCGCAAGCGGCACGCCGCATTGCGGCTGACCGCTAGTGCGTTTTAAGTCTAAAACCCGTTTATCTACATCATTATTAGATTAATACAAAAATAAGCAAAAAAAAAATTAAACAATTCAGAACGGCGCGGCCTGTTTAATGGTCAAAATACACGTTCGATAGTTGCTTCCGGGAGCCAGATCCGACTATCCAATCGGATTCATGAAATACACGTACGATTCTCGTGTCAGATTTTTTCTGGACGACGACGACGCCCCGACGATGCTTACGATTCTGACATCCAATCCGATAGTCTGATCGTACGTGTAATTCATGTTCAAACAAATGTATGACGCGGAGGCCTTCAGATAGTCTGATCAGACTATCGGAGCCGACTATCGGAGGCAAGTGTCGGACGTGTATTTGGGCTCTAAGACCAAAACAGTAGCGTAGTTAAGTTAAATACAATGTTACCGTGTTTTTTAAATTGATAGACAAGTGCGCATGTACAGTAAGCGTTTCTTTTATGTGTATTTTTTTTATTTATTTTTTAGGTGGGTATATTTTACTAGCTTTCGCCCGCAGCTTCGCTTGCGTGAAATTATGAACCCGTTAAGTGACGACTTTCCATACAAACTTTCATCCCCTATTTAACTCCCTTAGGGGTTGAATTTCGAAAAATCCCTTCTTAGTGGATGCCTACGTTACAAAAGGAACCTACAGTCAAAATTTCAACCTTCTAACCCCAGCGGTTTAGGCTGTGCGTTGATAGATCAGTCAGTCAGTCAGCCAGCTTCTCCTTTTATATTTATAGATAGTATGTACGGCTATAGTAGTGCTGCTGGTTGTATACAAGGAACATCGAGCACTGCAACTTGAAAAAAAATGGAGGGGGGGGGGCTATGCCAGCTTCCATCATATCATTACTCATTTTAAATCATGAATTAATTATTTTAAGTAATTCAGCGAGCAAAGCCATAAGGAATCAATAGTGTAATATCTATTAATCCGTGTACAATGCTTTACGATACCAATTTCGTTACCTACTGCAATTATCAGTTTCGTTGTTTCTCTCAGTTTAGTTACCAAGTTTCAAAAAGTAAAATTTTTTGGACATGACCCATCTTTATTTTTCTTTTTTGATTTCAGGGTGACAGCGGCGGTCCAATTCAGATTAAGAGTACAAAGATCTATTGCATGTACACTGTGGTGGGAGTCACATCGTTTGGCAGAGCTTGTGGCTTCGGGGACCCTGGCATCTACACCAGGGTAGCCAACTATGTACCCTGGATAGAAAGTGTTGTGTGGCCGAACTAATTACACTGAATAAATGAGTTGCATAAAAAACTTTTTTTTATCCTTTTCGGCCATCCATTAATCGTCACACGAATTTCATATTTTTAAATGTGTATTGCTTTTTTTTTACACCGGCGCCACACTTTGCCGCCAACACTCGTACCAACGTTGGTCGGTTAATTTTGTGAGGCGTCCACACGTTGGCTATTATACCAGTCCTGTCCCGTCAGAGCCAACGTGAAGATGTCCGATACAGAAATCGAAATTGCTCTAAGCGCTTTTACATTACTGAGTGCCAATTAGAATTTATATATGTTACTGAAAAAAAAGCCACGTCAAAGAACATTGTGAATAACGTCACAATATGTTATTGGCTGTGCCTGGTAAACTTCTAAAAATTCGATAACTTTTTCATTGGTCCATGCGGGTCGCGTTTTTGAGGGTGAAGATGGCATTCTCGCTCGTTGCGCTTTCTCGATGCGTGTTGCAACAGGACTGCGCAAAGCGCCAACATGTGTACGTATCGCGAACGTTGGCGTAGATTTCTTTGATAAAACCGACACGCCTCGGCCAACTCCCAACGCTTGTCCCATCGTTGGCGCCAATACTATTTTCTAGATCCACACGTTGGACTAGTGGCGTTGGGACTAACGTTGGGGCCAACGTGTGGAGCCGGCTTTAGGTATGTATTTAAAATTATAAAGGTGCGTACAGATTAAGTAACATGTTGTATAACTTGTGTTATATAACACGTCCACAATATGTAACATTGTTTTTCAACATTGCAACATATAACAATACTGTACACATTAGAATAACAATGCAATATAACCATGTTATACAGCGTGTCCCAGAAAGTAGTGTCAAGCGGAAATCCAGAGGTAGAACATCCTTTGAGGTACCCAAATCACCCCCATATATGTTCCGCGATTTTTTGTAGTTTTCGAGTTATGAATGTTTTTCATGTTTTTTAATCAAACTCTGACTATAACGACATTTTTGATCATAGTGACGTGAATAGTTGAGATACATGAGTATTTTTTTTCTAAATTAGCTGATTAGTGACCCTTTCGAATGCATAAACATTTATAACCATAGATGTAACGAATGCGTTACAAAAAAATATTGAATTCTCATAAAGTTAAAATCCTGCATGTTTCCTACATCTTTGTGGGTGATTTAAAAATAAATCTCCCTAAACTTTTTTCGTCAGATGTATTCTAAAAACTTATCCATTTTATCAGCTATTTACCCTGTAAATTTCATCAAACTATCTCTACGACATCACAATAAAAATTTCATTCAAAGCATACAATATCGAAAATTCCAGTTGTAAAAGGGTGAATGAAAAATTTATTAAAACTAACTAATAACGTCTTTTTTAGTAACTCTCGACGTAAAAAGAGGGGTGTTATAAGTTTAACATGTGTATCTGTCTGTGGCATCGTAACTCCTAAACGGATTTTGATTTCGTTTTTTCTTTTGCTTGAAAGGTGACTTTATTGAGAGTGTTCTTAGCTATAATTCAAGAAAATTTGTTCAGCCGTTTGAAGATCATCAGCTCTTTTTTGGTTGTTGAAGGGATATGAGCAACTTCTACTGGTCTGATCGATTCGAAATTTAATATCCTGTGACTTCAATGATATTACAATAACATGGTAACCCTGACCTGATACTCAAGCATCATCTGAAACAGCATGATACCCAACTTACAGTAGAGGTATTGTGTGCCTATTGATTCTTTAAGTTTATGATAAGTTGTAATGACTTCCTTCTTGTCACATGTAATCAATATCATTGAAGTCACAGGATAGTAAATTTCGAAACGATCAGACCAGTAGAAGTTGCCCATATCCCTTCGACAACCAGTCCTTGAGTATCAGTCAGTGCTTGAGTATCAGGTCAGGGTTACCATGTTATTGTAAAATCATTGAAGTCACAGGATAGTAAATTTCGAATCGATCAGACCAGTAGAAGTTGCTCATATCCCTTCAACAACCAGAAAAGAGCTGATGATCTTCAAACGGCTGAACAGATTTTCTTGAATAATAGCTAAGAACACTTTCGATAAAGTCACCTTTCAAACAAAAGAAAAAACTAACTCAAAATCCGTTTAGGAGCTACGATGCCACAGACAGACACACAGACACACACGTTAAACTTATAACACCCCTCTTTTGCGTCGAGAGATTGAAAAAAGAAGTTATTAGTTAGTTTTAATCAATTTTTCATTCACCCTTTTACAACTGGAATTTTCGATATTGTATGCTTTGAATGAATTTTTTATTGTGATGTCGTAGAGATAGCTCGATGAAATTTACAGGGTAAATAGCTGATAAAATGGATAAGTTTTTAAAATACATCTGACGAAAAAAGTTTAGGGAGATTTGTTTTTAAATCAGCCACAAAGATATAGGAAACATGCAGGATTTTAACTTTATGAGAATTCAATATTTTTTTGTAACGCATTCTTTACATCTCATCATTCTCCTGCCCTTATCCCAATTTATTTGGGGTCGGCGCAACATGTCTTTTTCTTCCATACTTCTCTATTAGTCGTCATCTCGGTAGTCACCCCCTTTCTAACCATATCATCGTTCACACATTCCATCCATCGTTTCTTTGGTCTTCCCCTACTCTTATAGCCATCGACATTCATACTCAAAACTCTCCTCACTACATTTTCCTCATTTCTCCGTAACACGTGCCCATACCATGACAACCGATTTCCACACAACTTTTCAGTTATCGATGCCACTTTCAAACTTCCTCTTATGTACTCATTTCTTATTTTATCCATTCGTGTAACACCACACATTCCTCTTAGCATTCTCATCTCTGCTGCATGCAATTGCCTTTCATTCATTCCTTTTGTGGCCCAACATTCTGATCCATACAAGACAGCAGGTCTAATCATGCTTTTGTATATCTTCCCCTTAAGTTTAAGGGGAATGCGGGAGTCGCAGATTGTTCCCGTGACCTGCCGCCATTTCATCCATCCAGTGTTAATTCTGTGCTTAACCGTCCGATCTACTTCACCATCGCTTTGCACAAGTGAACCGAGATACCGAAAGTCGGAGCAGACTGGGAGAAGTCCGCCATCAAGCGCTATGGCTTCAGAACTGGAGAGACCGCCGAAATCGCAGAACATATATTCGGTTTTGGTTCTGCTGATTCTCAAGCCAACATTCTCCAGCTTCTGTTGCCATTTCTCCAATCTGCTCTGGATCTCAGGTCCATCTTCACCGACAAGGACAATGTCATCGGCAAACAACATGCACCAGGGTGCCTCCTCCTGGATGTCCCACGTAAGAGCGTCCATAATCAACAGGAAGAGCATTCTTTACATCTATGGTTACAAATGTTTATGCATTTGAAAGGGTCACTAATCAGCTAATTTAGAAAAAAAAATACTCTTGTATCTCAACTATTCACGTCACTATGATCAAAAATGTCGTTATAGTCAGAGTTTGATTAAAAAACATGAAACACATTCATAACTCGAAAACTACAAAAAATCGCGGAACATACATGGGGGTGATTTGGGTACCTCAAAGGATGTTCTACCTCTGGACTTCCGCTTGACACTACTTTCTGGGACCCGCTGTATAACACTGTCGTTTGTTGTTCTGCAGTGCTATTTACAATGTCGACACGAGAGGACGTTTTGTTAGCTGCTGCAGCGACTGTTGTACTTTTAATAACAAAAGAAAAAAACGTAGATGCTGGCTTCGTCCTACTTTATTGACATTGTTGTAAATATTAATAACATGTTATATAGCACGTTTGTTATTATAACATGTTTTATAACATTCAGTCTCCACGTTACTGAAACATGTTATATAACAACGTTTTATAACATGTTATGTTATATATTATGTACGCACCTTTAGACATATGTGTTTAGAATAAATAAACGGAATTAATTACTAAAATTACTACATATCACTACATAGTATAAAACAAAGTCGCTTCCCGCTGTCTGTCTCTATATACCTACATAGGGATCTTTAAAACTACGCAACGGATTTTGATGCGGTTTTTTTTAATAGATAGAGTGATTCAAGAGAAAGGTTTTAAGCTATAAAACGTACACGTGCAAAGCCGAGGCGGGTCGCTAGTTGTTCATAAAAGGAAAATATGTTAGGAATTACTCATAAAACATTGATTGATTGATTGATTTTAAATGTCTTTATTTTCATAAGATAACACAATAGATACAAAAAAGATCTTATTCTAGTTGTATGCACAATTGTATATAAGATTGTTACATAGGCTGAGGTCACCTTTCTAAACAATGTACAGAAGTAATTAAACTATTTAAAACATATTATGACAGTTAACTATTCTAATAACTACTGTTACGCAAATTTTGATTTGAACTCACGTAATGCAACATTTAAATAAGTGATAGGTGTAGGTACATACCTAACAAATACTATTTATAAGTATTATAAGCGTATTAAATAAATATTTCATCGGAAATATTATTACATAAGCAGTGTATAATTAAAAAAATTACAATATTGTTTACAAAGTTGAAGGTATATCGAAATAATCGGAACAGTTTTTTGTACTGCGCCGGTGAGCCGGTAAGCGAGTGATCGTTATCTATCATCTAGGAAATAGTGATGGGGCAAGCGGTATCTTTTGTATGTTTGTCGATATGACAATTTGATTGTACTTGTACCGATTTTTGAGATCAGAATATTAAAATGTGATTTGTTTGTGTGAAAGAAAAATTTACGTGATAGTTTTAGTATGTAATCCTTTATAAATGGATACTTAATATCTTGATGCAATATTTTAAGATTTGTTTTAAAGGGTGTATTATATGCAGTTTTAATGGCTTTGTTCTGAACGCGCTGTAATTTTTCATAATTTGTGTCGGTAATACTGCTCCAGGCCGGTGCTGCATAGGTAAGGCATGGTCTTACAAGGGTGGTGTAAATACGCATTTTGGTGTAGGCGCTAAGGTTTGATTTCCGATTGAATATTGGTTTTAATGCATTAAGGGCCTTAATGCCTTTTGCGCGGAAGGCGTCCGTGTTGTTATTAAAATTAATCTTGCTATCTAACAACACTCCCAAGTATTTTACTGTTTTACTCCAAGGTATTAGGTATCCATCGATTTTGACCATCCTGGAGGGTAAAGAACGTTTACGAGTAAAGAGGATACTTTCTGTTTTGGATGTATTTAATTTAAGTTTCCACTTTGTGAAGAAAGAGGTAAGTAGTTCCAAGGAGAACTGTAGACGCCATATAATTATGTCAATGTCATCTGAGGTTGTGTATGTCGCTGTATCATCAGCGTAAATGGCTAGATTTGTATGGGGGTGTTTGGGTATGTCGTTGAGATACAGAATAAAAAGGTACGGGCCAAGGATTGAACCTTGAGGTACACCTGCAGGGATGAGTTTAGGCCTCGAAAACTGAGGACCTATGTAAACAGAAAAATACCGATCGTCCAGATAATTTTGAACAAGTTTTACCAAACTAAGAGGTACCTTATTGATAATTAACTTGTGTAAAAGTCCATTATGCCAGACGGTGTCAAAGGCTTTTTCAATATCTAGCAGCACCATTCCTGTGCTCTTATTTTCGTTGAGTCCATGAGCGACGTGTTCAGTGACTCTTGCAAGTTGTTGGGTTGTAGAATGAGCTCTACGAAAACCAAACTGCTCCGGTATCAAAAGTGATTCAGTGGCTTTAGAAAGACGGGATAGAATAACTTTTTCAAATAATTTGCTTAGGCCAGGTAATAAACTAATGGGACGATAGTTGGTCGCAATCGTTTCATCTTTGCCCGGCTTTTTAACTGCTAATATTTTTGCGATTTTCCATATTGCTGGGAAATACACACATCAAAAGTGTCTAGGGATCAACATATATTTTTGCAATAACTTTTCTCCTGATTGATATTAATTAAAATTTTCTTTAAGGATTCATCAAATAAAGTGTTTTCGTTTGTCACAGTAACGATAAACCAAGTCACCTTTGCATTAATAAAGAAATTTGCCATTTTCCTAATAAAGGGATTTTTGACATTTGAACCACTAACACAAAAGTTCGAAAAAAAGACTGAAATAACAGTTTTCTTTAAAATTTTATTGGGTAACTTAAACAATTAATAATCCGTGTTTCTACCGCGAACACTAACAACACAAGAACATCGGTTTGGCATACTCAAAATGAGTTCATCCAAATCACGCTGTGGAATGGCCGCCCATGTTCGTTGCAACAACAAAAAAAGGTCTTCTTGCGACTGGATACCCTCCATATTCGGCAGAGCTCTTCTCTGTAGCATATCCCATGCATGCTCAATCGGGTTCAAGTCTGGCGACTGAGCAGGCCAGGGCAGGACATTGATGTTAGCTGCGGCGAGAGTCTGTCTTACAACTCTTGCGGTGTGCGGTCGTGCATTATCATGCATTAACTGAAATAAGGGACCGATTTGCGCTTGTAGAGGAACGATGACGTCTGATACAATCGTCTCAGCATAAATTTGAGCGTTGAGGTTGCCTCTGATCCAAATCAACTCAGTTCTTCCGCCGATCCAAATACCCGCCCATACCATGATGGTTCCACCACTATAAGGATGGACTTCCTGGCAGGATTTTAATCGCTGTTGGCGTCCAGGGGTTCTCCAGTGTCGTATACGTCTTGTATCCGGTCTCATACCAAAACGAGACTCATCAGAAAAGCACACGAAACGCCATTGTTCTTCTGCCCAATTTCTGTGTCCAAGAGCCCATTGATATCGAATCCTACGATTGTGCATTGCTATAGGTGGTACCCGTAGCGGTCTTCGGGAATGAAGGTTCACTTCATGCAAGCGGTTTCTGACTGTTTGGTCGCTAATTAAGTTCCCTGAAGAGTGATGAAGCCTCACGGCTAACATCATGGCGGTTATTGTTGGAGCTCTTCGAGTTAAGATTTGAATGTATCGGTCTTGTCTCCGTGTGGTGCAGCGATACCGTCCTCCATGGCGCTCAGCCACGGTACCAGTGCTTCGGTAACGTGTCCAAAGTCGACTGATAACACTCTGACTTGTATTCAGAGCTAAAGCCACAGTACGTTGCCGGGAACCAGCTTCTATCATTCCCACGGCTCTGAGCATTTCTTCCCTGCTTAAATGACGTCGCCGCTCCATAATAACGTTGGTTTTAATCAGTAGTAGGGAAACAGTAGCACTAATAATGTCTTCAATGCGTTGTATGTTTTTATAGGGAAAATATTGACAGCTGATTTTCATCTTTTACTCGAATTTGATTCACAGTTCCTGATTCAAATTATGAAATGCACCAAAAAGGATCCATATAAATTTATAAAATCATAAATTTATTACAAAGCCACATCTCAATCTCAAGAAATCCGCATAAAAATGCTTGATCCCTAGACACTTTTGATGTGTGTAGCTTAGGACAAGACAACCATTTAAGATCTTAGTAAGAAAGACAACACATTTCTGGGATAGGTTTTTTAATAGAATATTTTGTAAACCATCCACTCCGGGGGCTTTTTGTGTCTTTAATTTGCTTAGGAATTTATGGACTTCGCTAGGCCTTACAAGGGCAACGGGTTGTTCACTGTTCACGGGTGTCTCACTAAGAGTATTTAGTGAATTTCGTACCGCAGCTTCAGTATCAGCTTCCCCTATCCAATCCTTAGTGAGGTGCATGTTACTCAAAAACGCATCCGCCAAGACTTCGCACTGTTGCAAAGTGGTTGAGGTGAAGAGTCCCCCCGGTGTCCTGAGAGGAGATATATTTAATGGTTTGTGCTTGATAGAATTTATAACTCTCCATATATCAGAGCTAGGATTGTCCACTTTCGCTAGCTTGTTGTTCCACACGGAGTCATTAAATTGTGCAATGCGTGATTTAATATTATGCTGTAGGTGGTTTACTTGTGAAAACAACAATTGTCGAATGTGAGGGTTTGGCTCTTTTAGTGCCTTACGCCGAATTGAGTTTTTGTTTTTGATATAGCGTTTCAGTCGTCTAGGTAACTTTAAACACCCTGTTCCAGTATGTTTAGGGACACTGTGCTCACGCGCTGCTAGAATAGTATTAGTAAGGTGATCAATAGCTATGTCAATGCATTCATTTGTGCGAAAAGTGGCAGTAGAAAGTGTGACATGAGTATCTAAGAACAGTCGATACTTCTGCCAGCACGCTTTTGAGTAGTTATAAATTACTCGAGGCTGCTTTGTGAATTCACCATCAACAGTAAAGAGAACAGGTAGGTGATTTGAAGATAACCGTGTCAAGGCTTGTGGGTCATTAATACTAAAGACATTTTTTACGAGGATAATATCCGGGGTAGAAGGTGCATGTGAGCTGTGATAGTGAGTAAGAGTTGGTGTTGTTGGGGCAAGGATGTCATAATCGTTATCAATCATGTGTTCAAACAATATTTCGCCATGGTTGTTGAAGCTAGAACAGTGCCAGTAGGGATGTTTTGCATTCATATCACCCATAACTAGAGACGCTGGGAACGCGTTAAGAATCGTTGTCAAATCACTAGTCAATAGAGGCAGGTTAGGCGACTGATAAGCAGCAATAAACGTGACTGGTTTGTTTGTTAAGTCCAGTTGTATACCAGTACATTCAATATGTTGTGTAGCTGGCATATCGAGTGGAATGTGAATTATGTCAGATCTAATAAGAAGAGCTACCCCTTGGCCTCGCCCGTCAGGTCTTTTGTCTTTTCTGTGAAACGTGTATCCTGGGATAGATAGTTTACAGGAAGGAGATATTCTGGTCTCAGATAAGGCTATAATGTCGATATTAAACTCGCTTGCCAGCTGTAATAGTTCAGTAATTTTAGTTCGAATGCCATCAGCATTCCAATAAATTATACGTAACTTATGCACACTATACATATTGACCAAGGTGAGTGAGAATCAAAATGACTTTGTCCATCATGCTGTTACTAGCGAGAAATTGACTTTTGATAGACTTTATGGTCATTAGAATTGCAAGCATATCCGCAGTGGCTTGATCCTGGGGTCCTAAATTTTCAGGTCGATTTGTTGCTGTAGGTTGGTTGGCAGAAGCAGCTACACTGTTCCAAGCTCTGCCATCTACTTTATTGGGCTTCAAATGTGCTTTAGTGCTGGTTTGAGAGACTTTGATTTGCTCTTGTCTGTCTTGTATTAGCTTAAGGTACTTTTGTCGCTCTTTACACTGACGATAGCTAGCCGGGTGGTCTTCATTGCAGTTACAACATTGGGCTGGTTGTAAAACATTAAAAATGGTGGTCTTATAGCTGCAGGCGATTTAGTACCTAATGTTACTTAATTAACTTTTGCACTTAAGACTGACGTCACCTCACATATTATAAGACAAGGAAAATGATGCTGTTTTCCTACATAATAGGTAGCAGTTTATAAAACTGTTAAATGATAAAATAATGATTCATACACTACTTTATCCTAACTCATGCAATAGGTAGATACTAGTGTCCGACCGAAGGTTCGGTTTCGGACAGTTTCGGCCAAAAAATCTTGTTTCGGCTTCAGTTTCGGTTTCGGCCAAAAATCAGCCGAAAGTTCGGCCGCGCCGAAACTTAGTGTTCATGAACTGTCGCGCGTCTTTCGGCTAACTTCGGGTGAGTTCGGGACTCCTGTGTGGTTGCCGCCTGATTGATTTTTGACAAATTTTACCGAATTTAGTACAATTTATTGTAATTTTTGTTGATACTGTAATAAGTGGCCACTTGATCGATATAATTTTCTCGACTTGATGGAAAAAAATCTAATACATTAAGGGCCGATTTTTCAATCACCAGATAACTTTTATTTGAAGAATAATTTTGACAGCTTTTGTATAAAAATATGTCAAACCGCTATATTTATTCCTCAGATAAAACTTAACTGACGATTGAAAAATCAGCCCTAAATAAACATAATCCACAAGCAGCATCAACCATTTTTATTCCTAAAAAAAATTACAGCAAAACAACATCGGATGATTACTTTTGCCCCAGCTTGTACAATAGAATAGCATTTTTTACACGCCTAATTATGGTTCGGTTTCGGCCAAAACTGAGACTGGCGCCGAAGATTCGGTTTCGGTTTCTGTTTCGGCTAAAAATCCTGTTTCGGTCGGACACTATTAAATACCTATTTTAAATAAAAATCAAAGTTAAAACAAAAACAATACTATGGCACTAGTGATGGTAAATTTTCCGTGTGGTGCCGGATGTAAAGAATAGCACTACTCCATCTGTTCCCATGGGTATCATAAAAGACGACTAAGGGATTCACTATTCGGATGGGCAGCAGCGTTCTCTGAGTACTTTAACAACCAAACTGCGATCGACAACCCGCCTGCCAAGCGTGGCGATTATGGCAAACCCCCCCAACACGGCTTGGGGGAGGCCTATGACCAGCAGTGGACGTGTATGATGATGGTAAATTCCCGAGAACATTCTCCTAGCGAGAACTATGCTTTTAAGTTCTCAGTAACATTCTTTACGGAAAAATAAAACACAATAATAATTTAAAATATTTATTTCACACAAAGTAAAAAAAGACAACAATATTTTTGATTCTTAATTATAATACGATTTACATTCACAGCCCAATTGTTAACAAACATAATTTATAGTGACAGTCGGTGATTATTCGGCAAATAGCGCCGACTATCCGTATTCTTACTTGACTTCACGGGAATCATTGCCCAATAGGGAATATGCATGCAATTCAAAACTCTTTCATAATTTAAATACACATTGTACAGGAGTCAAGAAACAAATTGCATTGTTTATTTCATTTTTTAACGCATTACTTAGTTTACAATTCATTGTTTTATGTTACGTTTTTTTCGTGAAAAGGAACGTAATCTCGAAACGCGTCGTTTCGAAAATGCCGGAAGTGACATCAGAATCCATTTGAATAAATCTTTAAATAATCTTTTCTTAGCAAACTGTTTGATTTCTCACTGAGATTAAGTTAGTAAGTGCGATTTCTGCTTGAATAAAGCACAAGAAATAATTTAATTTATATGATTCGTGGCTAAAAAGAGATGTAAACAAAGCAGTATCTTGGATTATGACGTCACATTATGACCGCGACAAGAAAGGACGTTTGAACTGTAGAAGAAAATTGTTGAAGTTTAATAATTGTTTTGAGCAAGAAATAATAGTAACATTTGACTTTTAATGCTTTTCTTGGGTTTATATTAATGTGCTTTATTGATTAGGAGAAAAAAAAGTTACATGCATATTCCCTATTGGTCAAAAACAAACATACACGAGATTTTCTTTTTGACATGATTAATTTGTAATTGAGCTCTTTCACTTTAATGAACAATAACAAGATACAAGATCATGTATTTGCCCAAAACATGAGTATATATACAGAGCATGCAAGATGTTAAAATTACAGAATAAGTATGAATCATGTTTTGCCTTTACGGCGTACAAATACAAGGTTAGTCAGAAAGGGGGTACTAATCCGAAAGGGTGTTAAAGTACACATAATAATGAGTAACTTTTGTTCTACAACTTTTCCCAAAAGTCAATAGTTTAAGAGAAACAGTTGTTCTAAAATCTCAAAAAAAAATCTCTAATATCTATCTATCCCCAGTAATGATCAGCTGTGTTTACATTTTAGGTCATATTTGGGGTCATGAATTAGAAGCACCATTTTCTGAATTTATAACTGAAGCAGAAATGAAGAATTTCTGAAAAAACTAAAATAATATTAATTTTCCATGGAAATAAAAATTATCGAATTTTGAAATTTTAACACTTGCTATAAAACAGTCATCAGTGATACTATAAGTGGCCTTCGGATTAGTACCCCCTTTCCGACTAACCTTGTATATTATACAAAACACGACAAAAAGTATTGTCTTTTTTTTTACAAAAACACCTCTCGGACCCGTGAAAAAGCAAAAATCGAGAAACAATGTGAACTAATCAAAACACGGTTGCGACTTTCGCGCGAATTTGCTATAAACAAAGCGTCACGGAAATTACCCCCGAAACCGTGACCGGCTTGGCCAACTAGTCGGCCCATCTCTAATAATTTAATCTTTGGGTTGTATCTAAAAGCACTAAAATTAATGACGTGAAATTGTTAAATAAAGAACCGTTAATCTTCGGTAATTCAGTCCCGGTGGTTCGGCTTCCAGTCTCACCAGATGGTTACAACCACGCTTCCCATCCTTGAGGGGTGACTGACAGAATTCTAGGCTCCGTACAGTGCTGTAGAAGACACGATACCTGAAAACAAGACGTAGGTACATGAAATGACGAAATAAAGATAAAGAATCATTTATTTAGACACAGCACAAAGAGACACAATAAATAAAAAATGTGATACAAATAAAAAAAGTCTTGGGTATGTGCCTCACGGCTGGACCAAAAAGGTGTCCAGATCAGCTTAATGTCAGGCACTATACAGTCAAAGTCAAATAGTTTTTATTTCAAGTAGACCAGATCCCTGGTGCTTTCAAAAGGTCAACACTAGGGGCTCGGTTCCAAGTAGTAGGTCCTTTGGAGAAGAACCGGCAAGAAACTCCACAGACACTATTTAAAAAAAAAAGTAGATGGTTTGACAATTTTCATTGTAGTAATGTGAGAACAATGCAGAATAATTAGCCCGTGAGCCAGCAACAGTTTTGCCGGACCAATTTCCTCTCAAGCGATAACTCGTGGAATGCTTCAGAGAGTTGTATTAAGCAGCATGGTGAACGTCAGCTGCCGCTCCGTGGGTGGGTTGGGCAAAAGCAGCCCCTCAAACACGTAAAAAAAAAAAAAGTTTTCAGTCATTTCCTCCCGACTGAAAATTTGTTAAATGATAGTTAACGCAATTATTCGAAGATAAAAAAAAGTCAGCTGGCCGTACCGTGGTGGATTATACGTCAGCTGGTCACATGAACATGCAAAAAAATTTTTTTCGTTCAGTGATTTCCTCTCACTTGAAAATTTGTCAGATGATAGTTTACATGCTATTTTGAATAAATAAAAACGTCAGCTGGCTCTATGTTGGTGGAAAGGTCGTCAGCTGATGCAGTGAAAGGTGGAGCATGGGAGCCAGACGTGAGCGCCGATCGCTTATTTAAATACGTCAGCTGACGGGTTTTCCACCAACATAGAGCCAGCTGACGTTTTTATTTATTCAAAATAGCATGTAAACTATCATCTGACAAATTTTCAAGTGAGAGGAAATCACTGAACGAAAAAAAATTTTTTGCATGTTCATGTGGCCAGCTGACGTATAATCCACCACGGTACGGCCAGCTGACTTTTTTTTATCTTCGAATAATTGCGTTAATTATCATTTAACAAATTTTCAGTCGGGAGGAAATGACTGAAAACTTTTTTTTTTTTTACGTGTTTGAGGGGCTGCTTTTGCCCAACCCACCCACGGAGCGGCAGCTGACGTTCACCATGCTGCTTAATACAACTCTCTGAAGCATTCCACGAGTTATCGCTTGAGAGGAAATGACTGACAAAATATACCCTCTGGCTCACGGGCTAAATGTACATGCAGTTAACAACATGAAAAGCAATGAGAAAGTTAGCCTTTTATAATGATTGCCATAGCAGTTACGAGCTGACCAGTCCCAACAGACAGCACCCGTTCACGAGCATGACGCATGCATCGGCGTCGCTCAGCTCAACCATGTCGCAGGGAACTCAACGACCCGATGCACAACGCCACCATCAGCGAGACATTTTAGTGAGCATGACAGACTCATACCGATAGACAATAGGCAGCCAAATATTAATAACGAATGTGTAACACTATACGCTGCATGGTCCTCACATTTTACAGCCTTGTGTAGAAATAATAATAGAATAAAATAACATTAATAATTGCGATTCAATGTCAAACTAATATAAACAAATATTAGCAATAAATAAATTAAATGTCAAGAAAAAAAAAAGTATCAAAATTGGAAACATTAGAATAAAAAAACTAAGATAAAATGACATACTTATTGAGTCAATAAAACAAAAAATATATTTTTTTTTTTTTTTTTTTTTTTTTTTTTTTTCTATTGGACTGCAGTAGGTCGTCCTAGGGGACGGTTTCTACGTAACCGGGCAGTTATTGGCGAGACCTGAAGGGTCTCCAGCCAATGGGGGGAAGTAAAATACTTAACCTAAGCTAACTACTTGTACTACACTAACATCATGACTACCTGCAACAACAGCACTAAGGGCGACCCCTAGTGGGACTCGGACCTCGGCTTAGGGCGTTGCTGGCGTGGACATAGGGGGGGGAGACAGCTTGATGAGGGCTGAATTATCGGGGTGACTGCGGAGTCAGAAGAGACGACCGGCTCTACGACGGGAGAGCTCGGTGGATCGTGACCGGCGGCGGTGGGGCGTCGCGACGGGCCTCGTCGGCGAGGACGGTATGCCGGGCGGCGGCGTTTGTTGTGTAGTGTGCTGGTCGATTTACTCGCCTCCTGGAGGAGGGTAATTTCGTCATCGGGTTCTAAAAGTGTGTGCCTGGGACGGCGAACTTTACTTATGAGAGAGGGACTGTAGTCGGCCGCTGCGGCGACTAGGGGGTTCGGATGGCGGGGGGCAGAGTCGAAGTAACGCTTGGAAATGCGTTTGAGGTATTGCCTGATGGTTGGCATTTTTAGATCGAGATGGAGTTGGACGTTACGCATGAACCACGGGGCAGCCGCGGCTCTGCGCAACACTCGATTCTGGAGGGTTTGGAAGGATTTAAAGCGACAAGGCTTAACGTGTGCGAACACGACGCTAGCGTAAGTCAAGATGGGGCGGATGCACGTCACGTAGATTCTCAGCTTATTTCTAAGTGACAATTTACTGCGCGTTCTAAGGATGGGGTGGAGGCGACCGACAGCGAAAGCGGCGCGAGCGCGTACCGCTTTGATGTGGTCTCGGAAACTCAGATGGTGGTCGAGGATAACCCCCAGGTATTTGGCTTTCATCTCCCAAGGGATCTGTTTGCCGAACATGAGGACGGGACGGATGTGGGTGTGGGAATCACCGTGTCTCTCGAAAAGAACGGCTGCGCTCTTTTCGGGATTCACCTCTATTCTCCATTTCCGGAACCAGACCCCGAGGGCGTCGGCTGCGGTTTGAAGGGTTCGAGAGATGTTATCGAGACTCCTACCGGAATAGTAGATAGCCGTGTCGTCGGCGAAGAGAGCCAACTTGGCCAAGCCACGTTTGGGGATGTCGCTGGTGTACAGCGTGAACAGAAGGGGCGATAGCACGGAGCCCTGAGGGACTCCGGCGCGAATGGGGTGAGGGGACGAGAGGGTGCCTTCTAGGCGATAGCGGAAGGAGCGATCCGACAGAAAGTCTCGAATGATGAGCACGAGACGGTCCGGCACGTTGAATTGGTACAGTTTGTATAGTAAACCGTTGTGCCAGACCTTGTCGAAGGCTTTCGCTACGTCGAAGAAGAGCATGCCCGTTTTGTACGAGCGCATAAAACGGGAGCTAATGTGTTCGACAATGCGGTGCAATTGTCGAATGCAACAGTGCTGGGTTCGAAAACCGAACTGTTCGTCGGGGATGAGTTTACGGGAGTCAGCGAAATCCTTTAAACGGATATAAATGAGACGCTCATAGATTTTCCCAATTACATTGAGAAGACTAATGGGGCGATAACTAGTGGGCTCACTCTTGGGTTTGCCGGGTTTGGGGATACCGATAACGGTGGCTTGTTTCCAAGCTTGCGGAAAGATGTTATTACTCAGAGCGCCATTGAAGATGGCGGTCATGAGAACTATGAGCGGGGCGGAAAAGTGTTTGATCACCTTATTGGTGATACCGTCTGAGCCGGGGGCTTTCCTAGGTTTGAGATTCCTCACTATCGTGTGGACCTCGTCTACGGTGATGGGGGGTAAGGGATCGTCGGGGTCTTCATCGGGAGGGAGGGAGGCCCTACGTTCGACCTCGCGATCCACCTTGGAAAGATGGACCGGGTCTGCGGGTTGGGTGCTGGGAGTACATTGGGCTTCTAGACTGTCGGCTAGACATTCGGACTTTTCGTCATCTTCAAAGGCCGGCCTTTGGTTCGGACGATTGAGAGGGGGAGTTGAAGCTACACAATCGGATTTTAGATTTCGTTGTAATTGCCAGAAGGCCAGATGGGATGGCTCTAAGTCGCTCAACATCTTGTCCCAGCGGGCTTCCCGAACCTCCCGTACACGTTTCTTTACAGCACGCTGTAGAGAACGCATATGGGCGCGGTTAGCTTCGCAGGGAAAAGTGTCATAGGCACGGATGGATGCGTTCTTCTCCGTCAGCAGTTCACGCACATCGTCCGGCAGCTTCCAGCGGTGTTCGTCCACCGCTGGAACCTGCCGTGAACACTCGTTCACCACGGACTGTACGTGACTGGTAAGGGAGTCGATCGCGCCCAGCGTGTCGGCAATCGTAACGATATCGTCGGGGATGGAATCTAAGTGAACGGACGAGGAAGACTTGAGGCGCTCCTCTAGTTTACCCCAGTCCGTGACAGTTTTGGTCGGGGTGGGTTGTCCAGGATCCGGGGGACCACCCCGGGGACCTAGGTGAAGGACTACGGGGCGGTGATCGGAGTCTAGCTCTTCATGAGTCTCTATAGAGCGTAGACCGAGGTTTACGTTCTTTAGAAGCGCTATGTCGAGGACATCGGGCTGATGGTCAGGGTTATGGGGGTAGTGAGTGGGACACATCGGGGCGATAACGTCGAATTCGAGCTCCGGGCTCAACTCTTCGAGGTTACGACCCGCGTGGTTGTTGGAGTTGCAGCTCCACGAGAGATGTTTGGCATTGAGGTCGCCTGCTATGATAACGGAACCTCCGCCGAGGTCAAAGAGGGCTTTAAGATCGCTCCGGAGTTGGATCTTATTACTGGAGGGAGGATTATACACCGAGACGATTGTGATCGGCTGGTGTCCTGTCATGCCTAGTCTGCATATGGAAGTTTCCAGGAATTGGAGACCAGGGGGAGGGTCTAAGGGAGTGCAGTACAGGGAACGTTTGTAGTAGATGAGAGTACCACCGCCCCTACTACGGGTCCTGTCGTTGCGAACTAATTTATAGTTTGCAATTCCAGGGTTCCTGTTGTGGGGCTTGAGAAACGTTTCCTGCACTAGGAAGATGTCAATTTGATGATCACGCAAAAAGATTGCGATCTCATCTCGTTGACCGTTAACGCTGTTAGCGTTGAAGAAGCCTAATTTAAGGGATCGGGGCTTAATTCTACAGCTTTCTGTATCCATTGGAATTTATTGGATGAGGAAAATGACTATGTCATCTAGTTCGCAGAGGACATTGATGCGAGCGATTGGATCGCCTTGAGAGGCGTTCCAAGCGGAGACTATGTTTTTCGCCCACTGCGTATTGCAGGAGGAGAGGGTTTGGATAAGGCTGGGGATCGTGTCCCTAAGGAGCACTTTAGTGGACGAGAGGGAAGTGGAGGGAGCAACCGCTGTCGGCGCGGGCCTGGGAGCGAGTGAGGGGGCGGGTGCGGGGGTGGGTGCGGGGGGAGCCTGTGATGTTGTGGGACTACGTGCAGGCTGTGAAGCAGCTAGCACTATAGTGGGAGCGGGGATGGTGGAGCTCATCAGGGCGGAGATAGCCGGGATTGGGGGGCTTGTGGTTGGTTGCTGTTGCTGGGGCAACTGGGTAGTGGGCCTTAAGGCGGGGAACGCCTGCTGATGGTTCAGCGCATTCCATGGGGACGGCCTTTGGGGACTGAGTCGGGCGGGGGGTTGGGATGAGAGAGGGGGGGGAGCCGTGGAGGGACTCTCTCTTTGGTGACGGGCGGCTGAACGTGTAGCCAGCTTGGGGTTGCGCTGTTTTGGCGCTTTGGCACACCCGCGATAATTCGCCGGGTGACCAGACTCGCCGCATAGAACGCAACTAGGGGGCTCAAGGCATAGGGACCTATCTTTTGGGCGTTCGCAATCGCTAGTGCCGTGGTCGCCCAGGCACTTGACGCACCTGGGTTTCGCATAGCAGTTACGCTGCGAGTGGCCATAAAGCTGGCAACGGTGACATTGACCAGGGGGACCGGACTTGTTGGGGCGCTCGACGCTTATGCCAGACAGGTGGCATAAGGTCTTAATATTATAGACGGCCTTAGACTCGTCTGAAGGTTCGCATACTGCGAGGACCATGTCGTAGGGGGTGCCACCGCGGCCGCGGTGCATGCGGTGGACTTCCAAGGCGGGGATGTTTTGCGACTTAAGGTCGCTGAGGATGGCGTCGGAGTCAATCTCCTTGGGGATGCCGCGGATAACGACTCTGATAAGTCGCTCATCGGGAAGGGCAAAGGTGTGGAATGACACACTTTTTTCCCTTAGCATGCGCGTGAGATCGCGGAAGTCTTTTGAGGTGGGGACTAAGACTTTGATGCCCTGTTGGGTGGTGCGGGCGCTGAGGTAGTTGATCTTGCGATCAACACACAACTTGGACACATCGGTCCACCTCGCCTTGTCCTGAATGTACACAAAAAATAATTACAATAAGTAAGCATTTGAATAATATCCGTTTGTTCAGTTAGACGGTGCCAGAGGGTCGCAGTGTGCAGGAGGGAATCGAATGCCAGACATCTTTGTCTTCGATGTACTGATTTAGGCTATAATATGCTTTAGACATTAGTACGCGTTTGATATATAATCTAACACTGTTTCCCATAAACGACTTACTGGTTTTCCTAAGTCTAAAACCAGGTACTGCAAGCTTGTCTTTATTGCGAGTATTAAGGTTGTGGTTGTCACTCTTCTTATTATACTGGGCAATGTTTTTCCGAATGTACACAATGTTACTAAATATATATGAGGATGGTAAGGTAAGTACTTGACGCTGGTTTTCGTCTGGAACCTTTGTGCTCCACGGATGTCAGTCAGCGATCATGCCCGTTCACTTAAACCAACATGTGTGTGTATATGTGTAGTGTATGTAAAGAAAGAGAATAAATAAATACGCAATAAATAAGGAACAATCTAAACATTGTATGCAATATAACATTAAATATTTAAATGTGGCAACATTTTGTTGCGTCGACAGCGTCGCTCACGCAGCATGATACATACATACATAAACTCACACCATTTTCCCACGGGGGTAGGCAGAAACTGTAGAACGCCACATGCTACGATCCTTACATACTCCTTTCGCTTCGTCCACGTTCATACATTTTGTCATACACGCCGGTTGAGAGTACTACGCACCTGTCCTTTTTGAACAACATCACCAATAACATCGATATATGTCCTTCTAGGGCGTCCTCTACGTTTCCACTGACATCCGTCTTATAAATTCCTTTTGTTAATCGTCGTTCACTCATTCTTTCAACATGACCAAACCTAAGCATACTCCTTTCAATGTTTGTCACTACATCATCTTTTAAACCACAACTTTGTCGTCACATCATTCTTCAATCTATCAATCAAAGTTACACCGCACATACTTCGCAAGGAACGCATTTCCACGCCATTTATTCTACTTTCATGACTCTTCTTCCACGACCAACATTCACTTCCATACATAAGCGTAGGTACCAGCACACCATTATGGACAAAATAAAATGAAATTATTTATTCTGAAAATTGGATAGGCATTTAAAATAACATTTACATGTCAAGGAACCCCTTACAGCGGTTACGCACTGCATCCGATGCGAATCCGTGAAAATACGTTCCGAAGTAGCCATAGAACTATTTGTATGCTAGTTTACGCACTAGATCCGACTTCCGTCACCCGATTTCTATCCGTCATCCGTGAGTCTCCAATTCGGAAGAAATATTGACGGACCGAAGTAGCCGTAGTACTGTTTGTATGAACGCTTTCGCATTACCTCGGATTCAAATCGGACGCCAAATGGATATGCCAAAGATGGCCCCTGAATGGGCATTGTGCATTTTTTTTAAATCTGTTAAGATATGAAAACCATTTCGAGGAATAAGGTTACTGATCACATCTCACTATTTAGAAATGGAAAATAATCATGGATTATTAGTATTTCGGGTTTTAAGTGAATGACCTTAATTTATCCTCCAAATGACGTCATTGCTGGCAGTATGGCAGTAATACTTTTGCCTACCCTACGATTGTAAATAAAAAAAATGATAGACGTGGTCACGTGACGTGAATGTCATAAATAATAAACAATAAACATAACCTCAATCCTCAACAGAAATTCAACTTTTACTATTATAGTGTTTTATTGAGACGGTCAAGCAATAAACGATGGAATATAGGAAGTGCTTTGTTCCTACCTGCAAGAACGACACTAAAAATAGCCCAAACAAAATTTTTGTTCGTGTTCGGGAACTCAACTTCCGGAAGGTTCCGCGAGTCAGCTTTGATAAAAGTATCACTCATGGCGATTGGTTGGTCGGTAAATAATATGAAGGGCGTACGATCAAGATTAATTGCAATAGCGGCGTAACGTCGCATTTTGTTTGTTATGAATTAAAGGCAAGGAAAATAATAATCTGAGGTTATTATTTCATTGATTTGACAGTTGACACTATTGACATTTGACATCACTGTTACAGTTTTTAGAATATGGATTGAGGCAAAGGCCCAAAGATTTTATGCCACTGATGACGTCATAGATCAGAAATGATATTGAATTTTAAATAATTAATAAAAAAATAATTACAATGAAAATAACAAAAATATTTAAAATGGTTTCTTAGATTACTCTATATTTTCAAAATCTAAAATAAAAAATGGTGGTCAAGAATTTTGCTTCATCCCCATTGTTTGAATTTGGATCAGAGATTGCAATAGTGCGTAAGCAACATCCGAATTCGGTCCGAGATTTTTACTCTAGATAGGTATTTTCACGGATTCCGATCGGATGCAGTGCGTAAAGCAATATCCGAATTCGGTCCGAGTTTTTTATATCCGTATTTTCACGGATTCGGATCGGATGCAGTGCGTAATCGCTCTTATAGTTTCGCCATGTCTGTCCGTCCGCAGCTTAGCTCGGAGACTCTTAGTACTAGAAAGCTATAATTTGGCATGGATATACATATTAATCACGCCTACAAAGTGGTACAATAAAGTCATGTTTTTTTTTATGGTACCTCCTGTACACATAAAGTGGGGTGTTTTATTTTTTTCGTGTGAGGTGTTGTTGGATAGGTCTTTCAAAAATGTAGTGGGTTTGTTAAAACAATTTTCAATCAAGGGAACCGTTTCTGAAATATTAAACTTTAAAGTGCTAATTTTTGTTAGAGTCAAGTGTCTCCCCCCCTGCCAGCTAAACGGTTAGTTTTGGATATGTGAAAAAATTCACGGTAGTAGACAACGAAGTTAAAAGGAAAATTTCACAGCTAAGTAGGCTTTACAAGTTTACGAGTAATACCTAGTCCTCCTAGTCTGAAGTAGCTGTCCATCATAGTTATAAAAAAATATGTGTATGTATGTATAAATATATGTATATATTTTTGTTATAATATACAAGGTTAGTCAGAAAGGGGGTACTAATCCGAAAGGGTGTTAAAGTACACATAATAATGAGTGACTTTTGTTCTACCACTTTCCCCAAAAGTCAATAGTTTAAGAGAAATAGCTGTTCAAAAATTGCATAAAAAATTTGCTAAAATCTATATATCCTCCACTATGATCAGCTGTGTATACATTTTAGGTCCTATTTAGGGTCATGAATTAGAAGCACCATTTTCTGAATTTGTAACTAAAGCAGGGATGAAGAATTTTTGAAAAAACTAAAATAAAAATCATTTTATTTGGAAAAAAAATATATCGAATTTTGAAATTTTAACACTTGCTTTCAAACATTCATCAGCGATACTATAAGTGGGCTTCGGATTAGTACCCCCTTTCCGACTAACCTTGTATATCCATATGTATGTATGTAAAGCTTATACTTTATGTTAGTATGTATTAATATGAATAATTTTTATTTATCTTTCCAATATCTGTTTTAAATACTTTTTTTTGTACCACTTTCGAAGTGTTTGTTTTTTGACCCAAAGGTTGACTGGTAGAGAATGCCCATGGCATTAAGTCCGCCTTGTGTACCACCAATGTACATGAAGTTTAAATAAATAAATAAATAAATAGTCGACCAACCGGAAAAGTAAAAATTTCGTACAAATTCCATTGATAAATTACTAAGCCCTCTTCTTAGTTCGCATTATTGTGCAACTACGGAAACCTATTGATGCGAGTGGCCCGACACGCAGTTTAAATGTCTTTTTTTACGATCTAAAATTTCAAAATGTAATTTATATGAATAAAGAGATTAATATCATACCTGTTCTTCAACACTATACGTCGTTTTCGGCGTAAAATTCTCGAAAGCTTGATCTAATAATCTCACACAATTATTCTTATGTTCTTTGTCTGAATCGTCAATTACTTCCCTTGTGATGCTGTATGAAACTGCCTTTCCTTCTAGAATGCTTTTAATGTGTTTCAGCTGAAAAAAAGAGTATGTAATTAGTTCAAAAAGCCGAAAATTATAACAGGGCTCAATCTCAAAAATAAAAATTGTTCGCTCTGGCCTCTAAAATTTCAAATCTTAAGGACAATGAGTAATGGTGGGCCCACCTTTCAATAGAAATAAGATACTCATGAATGAATAGGTATTTTTATGCTATGGGTGAATGAGTTTTTTAAATGATGTAATTGATGTCCAGGACGAATATGAAATCTTTTATGATTAAAGTGTATTAAATGTATTATTGCTATTCTACCTTACAAATATCCATAAAAAATATGTTACACTGAGACGACTTTAAGACGTCGTATCTCAGAAAGTACTAACATTTGACCATAGTTTTGTTAGTAACTAATGTTCTGCTTAAAAAGCCCTATCCAACGGTATATCAAATGTTACTATTGAAGGGTGGGCCCAGACCCCATACATTTGTTTCCCACTCTCCTTTCCCAAACTACTTTGTTAAAATCGAGACCAATATAAAAATAGGCTTATTTAGACACCTTTTTTTCGAAATATAAATACGGAACACAAATTAATATCAATATACAGGGTGTAAACGAATTCGTGTAATTCCTTCAAACCGCGTGATCTACTCGTGACACTGATTGTCCCTGCATAGTTTTTTTTTTTCAGAATCAACAAAAAAAAAGCTTTCAAAAAAGGAACCATGGTATTCTGTATCTGAGTAATTTTAGCGTCCCAAGTTAACCGACTGCGTGGAGCGATATTGCGCTAGTCATGCCCGGCAAGCTGTGTTGCCGTGCCCTCATTCATTCATGCATGGCATCGAAATTACCTATCACATAAAAAAAATATTGGGGGAAAAACAAGTTTATTTTTATTTTTAATCAATCTAAATCCCGTGCGATGTTAATCTATACCATTGGTTTGAAGCAATTATACGAATTCGTTTATACCCTGTATAAAACGCACCAGAGAGCTCCAATACGCTGATTTTGGTGATCATCCCATTTGACTACTGTTTTATAGAAAGTATAAAAAGAATTAATGTAATATATTCCTCCATTCATGTATAAAGCTGGCCTAAGGGGTCAAACGCAGAATATACATTTCTCAAATTGTGCACATGACGCAAAATATACACTTAGAAAAATGTTCACTGGATACGGAATGTGCACTTAGGCCGTGGCCCCATGTCTACGGTGCCGCGCCGTCTGCCGTGAAACGGCGCGGCACACGGCGCCGTGTACGGTGCACCGCACGTTAATTCCGTGGCTGGCGTAAATATGACATGTCTAAAATTGCAATTTTTCAGGGCGACCATTTTAAAGTTTTGACCTCTTCTCGTAAATCGGTAAATTAGTTTAACGTATGTATTTTAGTTGCTTTAAAATATACAGGATGTTAACGAATTCATGTAATTCCTTAAAACCATAAGATCTGCTACTGGTGTAGATTGTCCCGGCATGGAAATTAGGCAGATTTAAAAAAAAACTTTTTTTTTCATGCTGTGCTTATGGCTAAGTGATCGAATCCAAACCACAGGATTCAGTAAAATACAAATGTAAATGACGTCAACGTCAAAATCCAAGATGGCGGCTGTGAAATTTTACAAAATATGGGGTGCTGATGACGAAAATGAGGTCAACGTCAAAATCCAAGATGGCGGCATATCTTGTAAAATTTCACAGCCGCCATCTTGGATTTTGACTACGACCTCATTTTCGTCATCATCTTTATCATCATCATCATCTTGGATTTTGATTTCGACCTCATTTTCGTCATCATCGCCTCCGAAAACCATGGACACGACACATATGACGCATATTTTGCAAAATTTCACAGCCGCCATCTTGGATTTTGATTTCGACCTCATTTTCGTCATCATCGCCCCCGAAAACCACGGACGCGACACCAATGATGCATATCTTGTAAAATTTCACAGCCGCCATCTTGTATTTTGACGTTGACGTCATTTACATGACTAATTTCCATGCCGGGACAGTCTACACCAGTAGCAGATCATTAGGGTTTTAAGGAATTACACGAATTCGTTAACATCCTGTATATTTTAAAACAACTAAAATACATACGTTAAAGTAATTTACCGATTAATCAGAAGAGGTCAAAGCTTTAAAATGGCCGCCCTGAAATATTGTAATTTTAGACGTGTCATATTCACGCCAGCCACGAAAGTACGGTGCAACCTACACGGCGCCGCACCGTAGACATGGGGCCACGGCCATAAACAAAGTGCACTTGACGCAGAATGTGCTTTTAGAAAACTGTACACTTGACGCAAAATACACACATCAAAAGTGTCTAGGGATCAAGCATTTTTATGCGGATTTCTTGAGATTGAGATGTGGCTTTGTAATAAATTTATGATTTTATAAATTTATATGGATCCTTTTTGGTGCATTTCATAATTTGAATCAGGAACTGTGAATCAAATTCGAGTAAAAGATGAAAATCAGCTGTCAATATTTTCCCTATAAAAACATACAACGCATTGAAGACATTATTAGTGCTACTGTTTCCCTACTACTGATTAAAACCAACGTTATTATGGAGCGGCGACGTCATTTAAGCAGGGAAGAAATGCTCAGAGCCGTGGGAATGATAGAAGCTGGTTCCCGGCAACGTACTGTGGCTTTAGCTCTGAATACAAGTCAGAGTGTTATCAGTCGACTTTGGACACGTTACCGAAGCACTGGTACCGTGGCTGAGCGCCATGGAGGACGGTATCGCTGCACCACACGGAGACAAGACCGATACATTCAAATCTTAACTCGAAGAGCTCCAACAATAACCGCCATGATGTTAGCCGTGAGGCTTCATCACTCTTCAGGGAACTTAATTAGCGACCAAACAGTCAGAAACCGCTTGCATGAAGTGAACCTTCATTCCCGAAGACCGCTACGGGTACCACCTATAGCAATGCACAATCGTAGGATTCGATATCAATGGGCTCTTGGACACAGAAATTGGGCAGAAGAACAATGGCGTTTCGTGTGCTTTTCTGATGAGTCTCGTTTTGGTATGAGACCGGATACAAGACGTATACGACACTGGAGAACCCCTGGACGCCAACAGCGATTAAAATCCTGCCAGGAAGTCCATCCTTATAGTGGTGGAACCATCATGGTATGGGCGGGTATTTGGATCGGCGGAAGAACTGAGTTGATTTGGATCAGAGGCAACCTCAACGCTCAAATTTATGCTGAGACGATTGTATCAGACGTCATCGTTCCTCTACAAGCGCAAATCGGTCCCTTATTTCAGTTAATGCATGATAATGCACGACCGCACACCGCAAGAGTTGTAAGACAGACTCTCGCCGCAGCTAACATCAATGTCCTGCCCTGGCCTGCTCAGTCGCCAGACTTGAACCCGATTGAGCATGCATGGGATATGCTACAGAGAAGAGCTCTGCCGAATATGGAGGGTATCCAGTCGCAAGAAGACCTTTTTTTGTTGTTGCAACGAACATGGGCGGCCATTCCACAGCGTGATTTGGATGAACTCATTTTGAGTATGCCAAACCGATGTTCTTGTGTTGTTAGTGTTCGCGGTAGAAACACGGATTATTAATTGTTTAAGTTACCCAATAAAATTTTAAAGAAAACTGTTATTTCAGTCTTTTTTTCGAACTTTTGTGTTAGTGGTTCAAATGTCAAAAATCCCTTTATTAGGAAAATGGCAAATTTCTTTATTAATGCAAAGGTGACTTGGTTTAACGTTACTGTGACAAACGAAAACACTTTATTTGATGAATCCTTAAAGAAAATTTTAATTAAGGTGCATGTACCGATGGACCGTCCATACAATGTTTGTAGGGATTATACGCTAAAAATAGACACTCTTTGTTTAAAACGAATCATTTTATCACTTTTCTACAATCAAATGTGCTCGCGAATTCACTCTTTAGGAAATAACTTACACTAATTACTGAGAAAAACAATCATGAAATTCAGACAAAATTTGACACTTCTTTACATGTGTGGGTTTGTTTTGACAAGCAAACTAAGCGCCATGTTTGTTATAGTTTAAAATTGTAAGCGATAGATGGCGTGCAGGCGATATTGTAAATAGATATTAAAATATGCAGCGTTGCCGGTCTTCTGTAACCTTGACGGCGGCTGCGTTGCCAGCTAATTTGACTATGATTCGAATGCATGTACATTTTCAATTTGTTGAACGTAATGTTGATGCACTAGGATTTGCGCGCGGAATTTGTTGCGTGTTATATTTTGTATGCTATTTTAATTTATTCAAATTGCAATATGTCTAGTAGGTACCTACTTATGTAATTGATTTCAATTGAATATAATTATTGCAATTTATTATTGGTAGGTAAATAATTTTATTAATTATTCAAAATACGCAATTTTATTGTAAAATAAAATTACCTAGGTATATTTCGACGGTAAGTATTAGAAACAGCAAGTTGGCCCGTGAGTTGGGTTTTAGACGCTGCAATCTCGTTACAATACTAATTACCTACGTACCTACGTGTCGATGTTGTCATTATGTATATTTTATGGTCAACCATGAATTAAATTATTCAGTAAGTCACCAAAGTAACCACAACATTAAATTTCGTGAAAAAGCAATCTTGGGGTATGTTTTTACCAGGTAAAGAATACTTTGTATGCATATAGCCCCCCGCCGAGACGCCGTCGCGAGCAGACGTATTTTTGAACGTTCCGTGTTTTAAATTCAAAAAAAATTGTTTAAATTGCAAAATATTGTGTAAACTATCAGTGAAACGATCAATTAATTAGTGATTACCATCTCAGTGATAAAATATTGAAACAATTACAACACACAATTAACAATATTATCAAAATTATCAACAGCAAATCAAGACAAGTTGTTATAAAAAATCGTGTTAGCGTGCGCCGGGCCAAGTGTCCTTGAAAGTGAATGCAAGGACAAGCTTTACACCTGCAGCTACAGTACCTATTTTTATTAAATAGAACGCTATTTTCAACTCTCTTAGTAACGACGACTTGGTCCGATGACACATGGGCCGGACTGTAAGTGAACGTGATCGTGTGAGTATCAAGTTCAAACCTCCGCAAAACACATTACTTTTTGGAATGTTTTTTATTATGCTGCTAAAATACCAGAAAAATCTGAGATTTTTTTACGAAAAAATTGGAGAAATTTCTGAAATATTATAATTAATACTTGCACAAATTGCTGCCTGCAACATTGCTTAATTAAAGAAAAATCCGCATTCATTGTTGCTTTATTTTGCTTTTGGTGCATTTGAACGCCCAATATGCCGCTAAATCGAACACCGCCAACCTCACCGAAATCTAACTTCAAAAAAAAAAAAAAAAACATTCAGACGAATTGAGAACCTCCTCCTTTTTGAAGTCGGTTAAAAATCAATGATGGTGACGCTGGTACTAATAGACTAAGTAAAGTTATTTTTTACAAATATACTAAGTAAAGTTATTTTTCTTTGTAGCACCTGTGAAGCAGTGGTTTCAAGACAAGAAGAAATATTTTTTGTTCAATTGAAAATTTTTTGTAGTAGTTTGTTTAGAATCTACATAATCATTGTATAAAGCTTTTAATTTGTATTTACTATAAAAGGTGAAATAATACCTTATTGAACTCAATAAAGATTTAGATTTTTGTTTTACTAAAAACTTAGGTAATAAAATAAAACTATATTTTACTGTGTATATTTGACATTATTTATTTCCTTTTTTTATTAATCAATTAAATGTTTTACGCCTTAAAATATAACTTTTATTTTCCTAAAATAGTACTAGTTTTAATTTATCGTAGGTGTCGTTCTGCCTACCCCTATTGAGAGTATTTCTACAAAATATTTTAGCCCTTTTTTAAATGCACGCCATCTAGTGGTAAACTTTGTAAACGTAGGGAATACGTCTATGTGTGTGTAAAAGTGTGTAAATTCAATGACAGATGTTATTATGGGATTCTGTGTCAAATTGGGTGGATTTTGAGGCATTGTTATGATCAAGTTCATTAAAAGGTAATGACCAGGTGTCGCGAACACTACTTCTACAACTTTGTAATGCTCAGATTTCACATAAAACGAAATAAACTCAAAATAATGATTTCAGCACCATCTAGCGGGAAAAGTGCTGGGAACAGCCCGTATCTTTCACCTTAATATCAATCAGGAGAAAAGTTATTGCAAAAATATATGTTGATCCCTAGACACTTTTGATGTGTGTATTAGCTTAGAAAAATGTACACTTAATGCATAATGTGCACTTGACGCATAATGTGCACTTGACGCAGAATGTGCTTTTAGAAAACTGTACACTTGACGCAAAATATTAGCTTAGAAAAATGTACACTTAATACATAATGTGCACTTGACGCAGAATGTACACTTAGCAAATATGCAATTGACGCAAATGTACACTTGACGCAAAATGTTAGCTTAGAATAATGTACACTTACCTAATGCATAATGTACACTTGACGCAGAATGTACACTTAGAAAAATTTTCACTGGATGCGGAATGTACACTTAGAAAAATGTTCACTGGATGCGGAATGTGCACTTAGAGAAATGTGCACTTGACGCAGAATGTGCTTTTAGAAAAATGTATACTTGACGCAAAATGTTAGCTTAGAAAAATGTACACTTAATGCATAATGTGCACTTGACGCAGAATGTGCTTTTAGAAAACTGTACACTTGACGCAAAATGTTAGCTTAGAAAAATGTACACTTAATGCATAATGTGCACTTGACGCAGAATGTACACTTAGCAAATATTATTATGCACTTGACGCAAAATGTTAGCTTAGAAAAATGTACACTTAATGCATAATGTGCAGTTGACGTAGAATGTTGTTGACGACACGTTTGGTGCAGTGGCTAAGCGATTGGCTTCTGCGCTACGGGTCGTGGGTTCGATTCCCACACGGAACAAAAATTTGTATGGCCTACAGGTGGTTGTTCCGGGTCTGGGCGTTTGTTTGTGATATTTTTGTCTGTAAACGCACCCACGATACAAAAGAAATCTTAGTGTGGGGCAACGTTTTTTAAAAAAAAGAAAAAAAAAGAAATGTACACTTAGCAAATATGCACTTGACGCAAATGTACACTTGACGCAAAATGTTAGCTTAGAATAATGTACACAGCAGAGGTACATCGATAGCGTATGATATTTTAAAATTTATAATTATACTTGAAAAACAATATATAGAATGTAGATTGCAATGGGTTCCAGCACATATTGGACTAAGAGGTAACGAGGAGGCTGACCGTATATCCAAATCAGCGGTAATAGACGGATGTGTAATTAATTATGTACCTGATTACTGGGAATATACAGCGAAATTTAAATCTGCATGCTTTAATTCCTGGAAAGATCATTTTTTCAAAATATCTCTGGATAAAGGCATTTGGTACAAAAGCATTCAAGGTCAACCATCTTGTGTTCCCTGGTTCGAGAATACTAAATTAGATAGAAAATATGTTAAATTGATATTAAGACTCCGTTCTGGGCACTATCCATCGGCAAAATTCGCATTTCTTATGAAAAAGGCTGAATCTCCTAATTGCACAGTTTGCAATCAAATCGAAGACGTACAACATTTGCTGATGGAGTGTGCTCGGAACAGAGTAGAACGTGAGTTATTCGTGAATGATTTTAAAATTAATAAATTTGATGTAGGCATAATCCAATCCATCTTATCTTTACCATGTTCGGAGATTATTAAAAAGTTATGCCATTTAATTATTGTCCTCCACGAATAACTCAAATTAATTAGCTATTAAGTAATATTATAAACTAATTCTATTTAAGCCAATTTATGTAAAAGGGTACGATGGGGCTGACATATCTTTGATAAAAGCCCCTAAATAAAACATAGATAAAAAAAATAAAAAAAATAATGTAGGTACACTTACCTAATGCATAATGTACACTTGACGCAGGGTGTACACTTCAACAAATGTGCACTTAAGGCAGGATGTGCACTTTACACGTGCGCTACACTTACGTACAATCAGCAGAGCATTGCAGGATAGTCTTACCTCATTAAATTCTGGTCCTAACCAATAGAATGATGTTTTAATGAATGCTTCGTATAGTTTTTGAGAACTTCTCAAACATGACAGCACGGTCTGAAGGCGGCTTTCCAATACTGAAAACAATTAGAATCGGCAGTTTTAGCGAAATAATCAGCGGAGTGTAATGTTCCCCTCGCCCCGTAAAATTTCATTCATAGTATTATAGGAAAATCGAGGAGCTCGTGGCTAAATAATTACAGCCGCATAGACCGATCTTCCGGGTTAAGCCACGCTTGCCGAGGTTGGTCTATGGATGGGTGACCATTTACCATAGCGAGTTTCCTCCGTGCCTCGGAAAGCACGTAAAGCCGTTCTTCCCGGCTGTCATTTGTAGATCTTTGACAGTCGTTACTGTTGGTCAGAAGCCAGAAAGTCTGACAACCAGTCTTACCAAGAGTATCGTATTACCCAGTTACTGGGTTGTGGAGGTCTGATAGGCAGTCGCTCCATGTAAAATACTGATATTCAGCTGCATCCGGTTCGACTGGAAGCCGACCCCAACATAGTTGGGAAAAGGCTAGGCAGATGATGAGTATTATAGGAAAATCGCAATATCTCTTTGTATTTGCACCGTGGATTACCTTGGACATCGCACACAGCTAAAAGATTAGCTGTCAGTCGTGCAGGGGGTAGCTCTTGGCAGCCATATTGTAATATCGACGCCCAGTCTACGCCACATACCCCGCCATCTCGGAGGCTGTACATTATATTCTGGAGATGACGATCGCCTACACCTGAAATAGAAAAAATAAATAAAAATCGAATTTGCGAAGTATGTGCGGTGTGGTGTAACTTTGAATGATAGATTGAGGAATGATATTAAGGTCTATCTATTCATACACGAAATATTTTAAGGGATACATCTATAGGTGGTCAAGAAGCCAAAGACAAGTGAAAAAAAATTTTTTTTAGATATTTATTATTTTACGTCTAAATTCACGGCTCATCTTCCTTGCGGAAGATGTCCGGTCCTTTGGAAGGCATACACGGGGACACAGGTCCAACGCGCAGAGGCCCCTTTGAGAACTTTAATCTAAAATGGGGTGGGGCACCAACCGGGGACTATCCACGGCTGCAGTATTGAAGTACAGTCATGGAACGTCCCAAGTGGTTGCAAAACTATGGTAAACTATGGTAAAAAAATATCTGGTCTATAGGAGGGGGTCTTTAGTGGATCGGTTAACCTCTATTGCCGGAAGAAAACGGCGTCTGCCTTTCAAGTTTAAATTTGAAATGCGTTGGCAGACGGTGCCGCGGTGACTCGCCAGCTCACTAGCTGGGCCCCCTGAAAGTCGCCAGTAAATAGGCGAAGGGGGCAACAAACGTGTGAGCGCTTATTTTACGTACCTAATTATTATAATTGTAATAATGCTTGACATATTTTGCAGAAATTTAAAAAAAAAATTGCCCGCTTCATTGACAATAAATACTACGTAGAAACTAGCGTAATGGATGTTGAAAATAGCAATGAGCCAGTATTTGATACGTGCATCAAGTAAATTTTAATTATTTAATTAAAAAAATAATACTTAATTTATCTTCTTTTAATTTATATGGCTCCTTTACCACCTATTTTTTTTTTTTTTTTAAAAACGTTGCCCCACACTAAGATTTCTCTTGTATCGTGGGTGCATTTACAGACACAAATCTCACAAACAAACGCCCAGACCCGAAACAACCATCTGTAGGCCATACAAATTTTTGTTCCGTGTGGGAATCGAACCCATGACCCGTAGCGCAGAAGCCAATTGCTTAGCCACTGCACCAAACGTGTCGTCACCTATAGATGTATCCCTTAAAATATTTCGTGTATGAATAGATAGATCTTATAATCATAAAACAAAGTTGCGGTTTAAAAGATGATGTAGTGACAAACATTGAAAGGAGTATGCTTAGGTGGTTTGGACATGTTGAAAGAATGAGTGAACGACGATTAACAAAAGGAATTTATAAGACGGATGTCAGTGGAAACGTAGAGGACGCCCTAGAAGGACATACATCGATGTTATTGGTGATGTTCTTCATAAAGGACAGGTGCGTAGTACTCTCAACCGACGTGTATGACAAGATGTATGAACGTGGACGAAGCGAAAGTAGTATGTAAGGATCGTAGCATGTGGCTGTTTTATAGTTTCTGCCTACTCATGAGAAAAAGGCGTGAGTTTATGTGTGTATGTAAATAAAAGAACTTACCGAACACCCAATTTAATATGGTCATAGTACTCAATGTGTCTTCAAATGTACGTTTCTTATTAATAAACTCTTTTACACATGCGCAGTTGCTTTCAATTGAAGATCTGAAACAGTAATAAACATATCGGGTGTAAAAAGACCCTTAACGATAACGAAAACCACGTATTCTGCCCATCATTGAGATCATTTTTTTCGAACAAACCATACCTGGGAAATCATTGGTTTTGGAGATATTGAAGGTCAAAGTACCTACACATTTTTTTTTTAGTTTTTTCCAAAAACGATTTCCAAGTCATAATACTAAACTAAATAATTACAGCCGCATAGACCGATCTTCCGGGTTAAGCCACGCTTGCCGAGGTTGGTCTGTGGATGGGTGACCATTTACCATAGCGAGTTTCCTCCGTGCCTCGGAAAGCACGTAAAGCCGTTGGTCCCGGCTGTCATTTGTAGATCTTTGACAGTCGTTACTGTTGGTCAGAAGCCAGAAAGTCTGACAACCAGTCTTACCAAGAGTATCGTATTACCCAGTTACTGGGTTGTGGAGGTCTGATAGGCAGTCGCTCCATGTAAAATACTGATATTCAGCTGCATCCGGTTCGACTGGAAGCCGACCCCAACATAGTTGGGAAAAGGCTAGGCAGATGATGAATACTAAACTTTCTTCCATACAAACATTATCAAAAATTTCAATTTTTCCTAACAAATTACGCATTTGAAGTTACAAAAACGCAATGAATATCAAACGCACACGACCGCCTTGGCTCGGCTGTGTGGCCGCTGCACGCATGCAAACGCGTGGCATCGCCACAACCATAATTTGCGCGCTACAAAAAAAAGCGTTTTTTTTCATGGCAAAAAATAAAAGTCGTTTCCCAGCATTTATTTTTGGTCTATGTAGTTTAGTTTGATGTACAGAGTGCGTAGATTTCGGCTATATGATGGGTCTTTTTACACCCTGTATTATAGCTATAACATGTCACGCCCCTCCAACATCAGTCTTCAATGTGTGTGTGCATATAACAACGAGTCACCATGTTTGTATTTGATATTTAGTATATTTATTGCTCGACTAGTGCATAATTAAAGTTCGCGCTCGACAATACACGTGTGTCATTCATACAAACCTCCAAACGGTACCATACTGTTAATTAGCGACGTCAAATCTGTGGAGCGACTGTAACATGTTTTTGTTTAAGTTTGTCCTACAGTTGCAGCACACATCTGCGTTGAATGACGCGTTGTTAATATTGTTTCTCACACATTTTTACTTGCAGTGTCAATGGAGGGGCGTGACATGTTGATGTTTTTCGGAGGTTTAGGCGTAAGACTGTTACCTTACAACATTAAAAACCTACTTACCTAAGTAAATAAGGCGTGACTTTAGAACACATAGCATTGTAGTCTTCCAAAGCCTGAGATGGCGCTAAGATCAAGTTATCTTTGGCGGCTCTGGTCGCAGCAACTGAAACAATTAATAATATAAAGTTAACCGAGCCACAATACGCGCAACGCGACATAATTTAGACATAGCAATTTTTTTTACGGTTCCTTTTTCTTTTCTTTTTTTTGGACTTTGCCCGTCCTCTGGTGTCCTCCGTCGCAGTACCTACTGCTGGTAACAAGATAAGTTTTTTTTTTCTTATTTCCCCTTTTCCAACAACCCTTAGACTGTGTAGCCAACGTCAGCCGCTATAAAAAGCTACTACGTTTTTTTTTTAAATAAAGATTTTGATTTTGAAATTTTCACACCAAATATCAATCGCCAACCTATCCAAAATTTGAAGTCCAAAACTTCAAATACAAAATCCCTTGTGGAGCAACTTAGTGTGGTGCTCCTCCAACCAAAGGGAGGATCCTCCAACCAGGCGGAGTCTTGTGCCTGGCGGGCTACTGCCCACCAGTTGATGTTGGGAGGTTGTATATATACTATCTGCGTGTTAAATCTTGATTACGAGATGTAGGATAGTTCGCTAGTTGGCATGTGGCGAGATAGATGCCGCCACATCACTCCCCCCCTGAAACCGGAGGTCGATCGTCTTGATGAGTCAGCGGTCGTTGAGTCTTGAGAACTTGCCAGGGCCAGTGAAGGGTTCCTTTGAGTCGAAACTGTGAGTGGTGGCTGTGGACTGCGTCGACCAGGAGAGAAGTGCCTCTGCTAGTTGACCGGCCGAAGTGCAGTATGTAGCGCCATGATGCTGGAGTGGGCTGAGGGTCGTGACCAGGCTTGCGCGTTCGCTGCAGGCTAGTGGTCACATCACCCGTTGAAGCCGAGGATGCTGGCTGGCTGTGGGACTCTCTTCTTGCTGCTCGATTGAATGCTGAGCTGCTGAGGGAGTGATGATGTGGCTGCCGAGGCTGCGAAGGTTGTGTGTGACGTCACCAGTGTGGAAACACTGTCTGTGACGATCACGTCGGGGTCACCAATGTGGAGCAACTTGGTGTGGTGTTCCTCCAACCAAAGGGAGGATCCTCCAACCAGGCGGAGTCTTGTGCCTGGCGGGCTACTGCCCACCAGTTGCTGTTGGGAGGTTGTATATATACTATCTGCGTGTTAAATCTTGATTGCGAGATGTAGGATAGTTCGCTAGTTCGCATGTGGCGAGATAGATGCCGCCACACCCTCAAGAATTACCCCGGATTACGACCCATGGATAGACACTCATGTACTGTCAGGTTCATAAGTGCAGTCCCAGTTCAACGAAATAATCGTTTGCGGCGACTTGCTCGGTTTTACACGCTTAGACATCTCAAACGCGCAAGCTAATATCGCTCTGATGGGGCTGCACTTATCGCGGGTTCCCTACGCCAATGCGAAAACAGTTACATCGATTTTCATTAGATCGAACACTTTATGACGAATCAACGATACTCCTTAACTACATTACTTCTAATTCTTATTTGTGCGATGTAACGTTAGTGCGAAACACATTGTATCGAAAAATTTTACACCTATAACTTATTAGGCCGAATGCTTCTTTCCTCGATGGTACAATATATCGCGCATTTTTTTTTCTTTTACTTAATTATACTCGTATGTAGGTTGTGTGTAATGGTGTTAAATATAATGACCGCCATAAAATGCTTTGATACCTTTAGTTCTTTTACCAAAAATACACCGTTACTTTGATATTGTTCTGGAACCGAAAACCATAAGCTCTATGATAGTAACAAAAACGATTGGGACTATTATTTAAAATAAATAACAAAAAAAAACACGAAAATTTAAAATTCTCGATTTTTCCGTGAAATAATGAGAACACGAAGTAACGCTTCCTTGCAGTCAATGCACATGTGTGTGTAAAACCTATCGACGCTCGGCAACACATGCGAAAGGTAGCCACTGACTCAGGACACACACTTAAGCCTTTTCGAAGCGCACCATGATTCTCTCTCACACAATCATTCAGCCGAAAGACGTAGAGATGGGTAACTAGCCTAAAATTCCAATAACTTAGCTAGCCGGCTATTTGTGGTGACATAGCCAGCTAGCTAGCCATTTGGCTATTGAATAAATGGCTCACTAACCGACTAGCGGTTGCGGCGGCGCGGCGTAGCTAAACTATAGGTGTAGCGCTTAACTGAGTCAGTGCGTGGGGTATGGGAGCGGCACGGGAGGGGTGACATATGACGACGTGTTCGAACTATCTCGCTATACACGTGTACAATATAATGAATATATCTATGAACATATTTACGTGTGTATACTTAAGTTAAATTAATATAATTGCGCGTGACTATGTAAACAAAAAAATAAGTTACAATAATTATATTATTTTATTTAATAATTATTAATATTTTCAACTGAAACAACAAAAAAAAACAAATAAATACCGAAATCCCAAATTTAATTAATCAGATTCCTTATCGCTTTCTGTACCGTCACTGTATGAATGGCTCGAATCACTTTCATTATCTAGTAGTAGTAAAAATATCGTAAGAGATATCTTCATTATATTTGGCGGCAAAAAAAGTCAACCAGTATATAAAATAATATACTTACTCCTGTCAATATCCTGTTTTTGTTGCATCAAATCTCTTAATCTAATATGATCTTCTAGATATTCAATGATAGCTGAATCGTCACTGAGAGGGGTGACCTGAAAACATGCTTAACTTAGAAAACCCTTGGAATTGAATAAGAGGACTGTGTGAGCGTTTGTAAGACAAGTGTGAGCCCACATCGAGTGCCACCAGTTAGGAAATGACATCAAATTTTATGAAACGAACATGTCACGTCCCTCCAACAACTGTCTTCAATGTGTGTGTGTCACGACAACGAGTCACCATGTTTGTGTTTGATATCTTCTATATATATAAAAATGAATCGCTATTTCCCTTGGTCATCGCATCACGCGTGAACGGCTGAACCGATTTCGCTAATTCTTTTTTTGTTGTGTTCGTAATTGTCAGGAGAAGGTTCTTATGAAAGAAAATGTTGAAATTTAAAAAAAAACCAAATTATCGCAGTATGTCTATACCATATTGCCGCATGCATGAAAATGGTTGTAAGTAAGTAAGTAAAGAGAAAGAGAGATAGATAGACGAATAGACAGATAGATAGATAGGTAGGTAGATAGATAGGTAGATCGATAGATAGATAGGTAGATAGATGGGTAGACAGATAGGTAGATAGATAGGTATATAGACAGATTTATAGGTAGATAGATAGATAGATAGGTAAGTAGGTAGATAGATAGGTAAGTAGGTAGATAGATAGATAGATAGGTAGATAGATAGATAGATAGGTAAGTAGGTAGATAGATAGGTAGATCGATAGATAGATAGGTAGATAGATGGGTAGACAGATAGGTAGATAGATAGGTATATAGACAGATAGATAGGTAGATAGATAGATAGATAGGTAAGTAGGTAGATAGATAGGTAAGTAGGTAGATAGATAGATAGATAGGTAGATAGATAGATAGATAGGTAGATCATAATTACAAAAAAAAACAGTATCTTTCTAAAAATCTCATAATATGTAAAGTGAGTGAGTGAATGAGACAGAAGACTGTGAGAGATCTTCAATAATTTGACAAAACTTTGACAGATTGACGTTCAGTTGTTCAGCCAGCAGTTGATAACAAAAATATGGCGGTACGAAGTTAGCCGGGTCAGCTAGTTTAGTATATTTATTTAATGTCAAAGTTTTTTATTTCAAGTAGACCAAATTACAGGTGCTTTTAAAACGTCAAAACTAAGTGCACGGTTCCAAAAGGTAGGTCTCATGGAGAAGAACTGGCAAGAAACTCAATGGATACTCTTTTTAAATAATAGATCATGAAAATTTCACTACAGTATCGTGAGAAAAATAGTATGAAAATAATGTAGGTTAATGTAAGAAATAAACTCGTATAAACGACCTAGCAAATAAAAAAAAACGTTTTTGGGATTGCCATAG
Organism: Amphipyra tragopoginis; assembly: GCA_905220435.1. Classification (NCBI taxonomy): domain Eukaryota; kingdom Metazoa; phylum Arthropoda; class Insecta; order Lepidoptera; family Noctuidae; genus Amphipyra; species Amphipyra tragopoginis. Next base: position 12,868,721 of record HG992020.1, on the reverse strand, counting down.
CAGTTAAGAGTTGACCAGTCCCTACAGATGGCACCCGTTCACGAGCATGACGTGCACATCCGCATCGCTCAGCTCAACCATGTTGCAGGGAACTCAACGATCGGATGCACAACGCCACCGTCAGCAGAACATTTTAGTGAGCATGACGAACTCATACTACCTGACAATAGGCAGTTGCATAAGTATGATGTGAATAAAAGATATTGCTCGACTAGAGCATAATTAAAGTTCGCGCTCGACAATACACGTGTCATTCATACAAACCTCCAAACGGTACCATACTGTTAACGACGTCAAATCTGTCGAGCGACTGTAACATGTTTTTGTTTGTCCTACAGTTGCAGCACACATCTGCGTTGAATGACGCGTTGTTAATATTGTTTCTCACACATTTTTACTTGCAGTGACAATGGAGGGGCGTGCTACACATTCATACTTACGTTGTAACTCCTGACTTTCAGTTCGGGACTTATTACCGGCAAGATGGCGGCCACTCTTTGGACAGCGGCATCCTGTAACATCGGCTCTCCACTCTTACATATATATTTGCGCGTAATTCCGTTTGATAACAGCGCTTTTAACACGCAAGGGCGGCGAATTGAGTCGGTAAAGACTGATATCTAAAAACAACAAAAATATTTAAAATAAGTTAAATATATCTATCTATACAAGCTTAGTTTTAGTATATACTAAACCTGAAACTAGTTTGTTCAGAATCACTTGGAGAATCGATTGACATATTTTTTACACCACTTTTTTTTCGTAAATTTCAATTTTATTTCAGTAGGTTTCTACCCATAACAGTTGACGGGAATAGACACCTTGAGGGTTGAAATGGTCCGCTCGATCAGTTTCCGTGTATAAAACGCTCCCTGCATACCACATCTCAGGCATTTCACACTTTACTAGGGAACTTAACGCGACATAAAATCACTTCATTAACCTAGCTTCGCTCTGCGCAGCTCTGGTGGGTATGGGCTTAGCAGTGCGAGGTTTTTATTCATACAAAACAAGCCAGAAATGCGAGCGAGGGATGTGTTGCGTGGAATGTGTTGCGAGGAATGTGTTTCGAGGAATGTGTTGCGAGGAATGTGTTACGAGGACTGTGTTGCTAGGAATGTGTATTATTCTCCCTCATACTCGAAAAGCGTCCGCTACCTATCCTCGCACGGCTCATTTGTACACATTAACACATTAACACATTATTACATTACACATTAACACATTACACATTAACACATTACACATTAATACATTACACATTAATACATTAATATGTATTATTCTCCCTCATACTCGAAAAGCGTCCGCTACCTATCCTCGCACGGCTCATTTGTACACATTAACACATTATTACATTACACATTAACACATTATTACATTACACATTAACACATTACACATTAATACATTACACATTAATACATTAATATGTATTATTCTCCCTCATACTCGAAAAGCGTCCGCTACCTATCCTCGCACGGCTCATTTGTACACATTAACACATTACACATTATTACATTACACATTAACACATTACACATTAACACATTATCCATTAATACATTACACATTAATACATTAATATGTATTATTCTCCCTCATACTCTAAAAGCGTCCGCTACCTATCCTCGCACAGCTCATTTGTACACATTAACACATTACACATTAACACATTACACATTAACACATTACACATTCCTCGCACAGCTCTGGTGGATAGGGTGACACCGTTTTACATCCTCGCTACACATTTTCGCACCGCACATTTTCCTCGCACAGCTCTGGTGGATGTTCAGCCTAAAACCTTATCTGGTGATACTGGAAGTTGATCAAAACGTCGTTGAGACAAGGCTAGGAGGGAGAGAGGTATTAAACTTACTTGTTCATCAAACTTAGCAACGTATACATTGGCAGGTAGACGTAGCAACTTCTGTAGTTCCAGCCTCTTGCGATCCAAGATGGCGGCTGAACAGAGGAACGGACAAAGTTGTGATAGGCGCAGAGTAGATCTCCCAGGCTTAGAACTTAGATCTTTTATTATAGTTGTGAGTTCATTCTTCTTTATGTCTGTGAAATAAATATGTCGCAGAATCAACACAGAGGCGCAACTATTAGAATCACTATTGATTATTGTTAATTTAGCACAACGCCATCTATTATCGTTTGTCGGAAACGTCAAGCAGTGTGCTTGGGTGAGGTCGGTGCGGGGCGTGGCATGTCTTGTTTGACGGTTGTCAGCAAGCTGTCGGCTGTCAGCTGTCAGCTGTCATTCTTTTTGACATTGGATGCATTTGATTTGAGTGAAGTCACTTTGGAGCGACACACGAGGGCGAGAGGTCGTTTTGCCAGCCTGCACCGAACTTACCGCGTTTCCGTATTTTAATCTATTTCCATCGGTTTGATCATTTGAGATTTTATTATTTTGTTATCGAGAGTTAATAAATAGAGGACTATAATCAGTGTTGTGACTATTATTTCCTGCCTACACCAAGTCTAACTTGGACTCTGATGACGAGGTACCCTCAATGGGTGAACTACCCTCGTTAAATTTAAAATGTCACTTACGGGATACCTTCCGTGATTATTTATTTGTTTGAGTTCCCGATATTTCGACGCTGTTGCAAGATCTACAGTGGAGCGCCAAACAACTTTCTTGCCATATCTGAGAGTAGTAACGGACAAGATAGGTCGTTTATTGAGTAAATACTCGATAAAGACCGTGTTTACTCCTCATAGGAAAATTGCACAAAGTCTGCGTTCCCCTAAGGATATACTCCCATATGAACATCCTGGGGTTTATAAAATTGATTGCAGCTGTGGCAGCTCATACATAGGTCAGACGAAGCGAACTGTCTCATCCGCATCAAAGAGCACATCAAGGCTGTCAAAAACAATGATGAGCAAAAATCTGCCATAGCTGAACATCTGCTGCAGTCAGGGCCCAATCACTGGATTGAATTTCACAAGCCAAGTATTTTGTCCACGGACAAACATTACATACCAAGGCTGACAAGAGAAGCAATTGAAATAAGAAAACACAAGAATTTCAATCGAGAGGATGGCTTCAAATTGTCAAGTACGTGTCCAGTCATGAACATGCTCATAAATGGCAGCCGGCATCGTTATAAAGACTCCAAAAAACGTGTTGATACTGTGAGTGTGTTTTGCCGTGACTTAGTGTCGAGTTCCAGTAGTGCGCGTAGCAAGAGACAAAGAAAGAGGGTAGACAGATTTGTCTGCTCCTAACAATTTATTTTCATCCACCCGCAATCTCCAGTCAACCCGCGATCATGGCGCTTGCAACAGCGTCGAAATATCGGGAACTCAAACAAATAAAATATAATCACGGAAGATATCCCGTAAGTGACATTTTAAATTTAGAGACAAACCGTGAAAGCTTAAAACAGTACCCTCGTTAAATATAAGTAACTAGATTTTGCCCGCGGATTCGCTCGCGTTAATTAAGCTCAAAAAAACTCTTAAGACTACTAAAGTTTCTTTATTAATTATTAGCCTGTACTGTCCCACTGGTGGGCAAAGGCCTCCCTCCGTTCCTTCTACTTGTCGTGATTCTGTGCAGCTTCATGCCAAACCTCAAGAAAGGCATCCAACTCGTCCCGCTATCTTCTCCTTGGTCTGCTGCGACCCCGTCTCGCTGTCTCAGGGCTCCATTCTTGTGCTATACGGGCCCACAGCTCATGGCATGGCAAACATGCACGGCCCAAGTCCCACTTCAGCTGGGCGGCCTTTTCAGCCACGTCTACAATTTGAGTTTTGGAGCGCAATATTGTGTTTCGAACTCGATCAGTTAATTTAACACCAAGTATACTGCGCTCCATAGCCCTTTGGCAAACCTTGAGTTTGGACCTGGAGTTTGAGTTTAAAGTTTCTATAATAATATAATTCAATCGTGATTCGAAAGACACGTGGCGCCATCTATGAACGTTATTGTTGTTTTCCTCGCGAACAGTTTTTTTTTTGGGGGATGAAATGTACTCTATGTCCGTTTCTGTCCACCTGGCAACATAATATACTTTTAGCTAACCCGAAGGATAGCTAATAAAATAACAGAATTTACTAATAGGATTAATAGCTTTTTAGCTTTCTGGGGCGTTATTTATTAAAAACAGGATGGTACATGTAATAAATAAAACCAACATAGACTCTCCACCACCGAGAGTACTTGTATTTGGGTTAGTGTTAATACCATGAACTAGATCACAACATAATACTTTACACAACCATTACATGATCATAAATAAGGACAAGCTAGACAGATATAAAAGGTCAGACTCCTTCAGCTGATCTACACAGAATCCCCCGCTACCGCTAACATACATAAGATCTGAATACTTTAATACGATCAGTTATTATTACAATGCAGGAATATTCAAACAGTCTTTAAACAAAACAACTATTTAACAATTGTGAACGTCCTTCCAAACCAAAGGTCGCAGTGAAAATAAAGGGCAGAGAGCCCGACTAGCGCATTACATACTGTTTTATAGACTTTTTTGACAGGTCGTGAAGTAAACATGTCAGACTACCGCCATTACGTCATTAAATCCCTAAGAATACAAATCTAGAAGCGAACGCGAACCAGGCGCGGCGCGACCCGAAAACAACAAACAGTCGTCGATACCTATTGAAGTGTCCTACGTGACCAAACGCACGTAGAGTGCGGTGCGGCGCGAAGCGAACGCGATCAGTTGGCTTGATATTTTCGCGCGAACTGGATGCGGTGCCGTACAGTGCTACTGAACGACGGCGACACGCGGCGGGCGGTTCGCGAGCTCGTAGGACAAAGCCGCCGCTTCGCACTGCATCGCATTGAATTCGCGTGTCACTGCATAGGATCGCTTCGCAATCGCGTTTGCTTTGAATCGCCTACGTAAGACGCGTTAGCATTCTCATCTCAGCTGCATGCAATAGGGAATATGCATGTAACTTTTTTTTTCTCTTAATCAATAAAGCACATTAATATAAACCCAAGAAAAGTATTAAAAGTCAAAATGTTACTATTATTTCTTGCTCAAAACAATTATTAAACTTCAACAATTTTCTTCTACAGTTCAAACGTCCTATAATGTCGCGGTCATAATGTGACGTCATAATCCAAGATACTGCTTTGTTTACATCTCTTTTTTAGCCACAAATCATATAAATTAAATTATTTCTTGTGCTTTATTCAAGCAGAAATCGCACTTACTAACATAACCTCAGTGAGAAGTCAAACAGTTTGCTAAGAAAAGATTATTTAAAGATTTATTCATCTGGATTTTGATGTCACTTCCGGCATTTTCGAAGACGACGCGTTTCGAGATTGCGTTCCGTTCCACGAAAAAAACGTAACATAAAACAATGAATTGTAAAATAAGTAATGAGTTAAAAAATGTAAAAAAAAATGCAATTTGTGTCTTGACTCATAAACAATGTATATCTAAATAATGAAAGAGTTTTGAATTACATGCATATTCTCTATTGCCTTTCATTCGTCTCTTTTGTGGCCCAACATTTTGATCCATGGTCTAACCATGAAATTGAAATTGAAATTTGAACTGGGTACCTATTACGGACAGACGGCTAAGGCTAGAAATAACCCTAAAAATAACACTTACCGATGTCAGTTATATTTTCTAAGGCATAGAGCTTATTTTTCAATGTATTCAATGATTGATAGTCGGTCCCTCCGTACTCAGTTTCAAAGAGGTGCTGTTTCATTCTCTTGAATGTGTTTTTCCATTCTGCATCATCTGAAACTAAAATAATTTACGGGATTACTGGTTATCCTCTACCTAAGAGCGCTAGCTCTAGCGCTAGCGTACGGGTGACTTTTGTCACCGTGACTATTTCATCACTCTTATAAAATCGCGCACGGGTGGCTTTTGTCACCGTGAAAATCTTGTCACTCTTTCAAGTCCATTATTATGTGTGTTACGACATGATAACTGGGTGCATCTTCATACATACTCTTAAATTTTATAAGTGATGAAATTGTCACGGTGACAAAAGTCACCCGAGCGAGCTAGGGCTAAGAGTGAGGCCACACGGGCGTTGCGGTGCCGCAACGCAACGCCGCCGAGCCGCAACGAAACGCCGCCGTGCCGCAACGCAACGCCGCCGAGCCGCAATGCAACGCCGCCTTGCCGCGACGCAACGCCGGTTTGACGCAACGCAACGCCGCCGTGCAGCAACGCAACGCCGCCAAACCGCAACGCAACGCAGCCGCGCCGCAACGCAACGCCGCCGTGACGCAACGCAACGCCGCCATGCCGCAACGCAACGTCGCCTACTACGACGTCGCAGCGTTTTGGTGTTGGGTGTCTTTGGACGACAATGGAGCGAAATAAAGATGCGTGCTACGCTGCGATGCCGCTTCGATGTCGCACCGCATTGTCCTTCCGCGCATCGTCTCTCTAATCCCCTTGTACGATGCGCGTGCTTTGCGGCAGCGCACGCCGTCGCACTGTGTGGCATGTCACAACACTGCGCTTGCGTCTAGAATGGTCTTTTGTTCCGTCGCAGTATTCGTCAGCATTTTTACCTTTTCGATAGTAAAAATTAAGCACGTAAAGCCGTTGGTCCCGGCTGTCATTTGTAGATCTTTGACAGTCGTTACTGTTGGTCAGAAGCCAGAAAGTCTGACAACCAGTCTTACCAAGAGTATCGTATTACCCAGTTACTGGGTTGTGGAGGTCTGATAGGCAGTCGCTCCATGTAAAATACTGATATTCAGCTGCATCCGGTTCGACTGAAAGCCGACCCCAACATAGTTGGGAAAAGGCTAGGCAGATGATGATAGTAAAAAATTAAAATATGCCGAAAATTTTGCTTTTCACTTTCCTGAATTGAAAGGGTACCAACCAAAAACTAATGCGTAGAATCAATCGAACTTTTTTACAAGCAAGCGTTGCTATATTAGCTATCAAAATATGTAATGATTATGCGGCTTACGTGTGAAGTTGACTGTGAAAAATAAAATTAAGAGCGGTTACGCACGGCATCCGATCTGAAACAGTGAAAATACGTTCCGAAGTAGTCATAGAACTATTTGTATGGTAGTTTACGCACTAGATCCGACTTCCATCATCCGATTTCTCTCCGTCATCTGTGAGTTTCCAATTCGGAAGAAATATTGACGGACCGAAGTAGCCGTAGTACTGTTTGTATGAACGCTTTCGCATTACCTCGGATTCAAATCGGACATATGCCAAAGATGGCCTCTGAATTGCTTGGATTTGGATCAGAGATCGGATTAGTGCGTTAGCAATGTCCGAATTCGTTCCGATTTTTAGATCCGTATTTTCACGAATTCGGATCAGATGCAGTGCGTAACCGCTGTAAGTCATCTGTTGGGAAAAAACTAAATTACTTTCCGAAAAACTTAATATAAAAAGATTTTGAACACTTACCATTTCTCTTCAATTTGCTACAATATTGTAACAATGAATAGTTAACATCGCAGATTAATAAAAAATATTCTTTGCAAACATCCAAGTCTGAATCTTGCAGTTTTATCTTAATATTTTCATTTAAAATATTTGATGGCAACACTGCTATCACTTTTTTGAGTGTGGCTATACTGAAGGAATCTAGATGGTTGAATACCCGGTTAACCTAAAAAAAAAAAATATACATGATGTAAACGAATTCGTGTAATTCCTTAAAACCACATGATCTACTACTGATGTAGACAGGCACTGCACGGGATTAAGCTTGATTAAAAATTAATAAATAAAATTATAAATTTTTTCATGCGGCTTTGTTACAGATCGTATCTAAACCACTTAATAAGGATTCAGTAAAAAAATAAGAATTTATTTTTTTGCAAAAAAAATGTTTTATTTGTGTGAACATTTCGATGCCACGCATAAATTAATGAAAGCACGGCAACACGGCTGGCAGGCACGACTAACGCGATATCGCTCTTTGCAGTAGGATAACTCAAGGCTCTAAAATGACTCAGAAATAGGAAACCAAGTTTTTTTTTTATTTTTTTTTGTTTGGTTTTCAAAAATTATCATTTAGGGTTAATCTGTGTCACCAGTAGATCACGTGGTTTGAAGGAATTATACGAATTCGTCAACACCCTGTATATGTAGGGTATAAAGGGTGTAAACGAATTCGTGTAATTCCTTAAAATCACATGATCTACTACTGGTGTAGATTGGCCCCGCACGGGATTTACCTTGATTAAATAAGAATACTTTTTTTTTGCTGTAGCTTTAACTGATCCTACCGTATCCAACTCAAGCCCCCTTATTTCAAAAGATGATTTAAACCAAGACTAAGGTAAACCCAGGTTTAAAATATACCCATCACTTTCTTGTGTCATATAATAAAAAGAGATGGGGCTATTTTAAAACCTAGGTTTTTCTTAGACCATCTTTTGTAATAAGGGGATATAGGTTCAACAAAAAGAAAGAAAAAAAAATGCTATTTTTTATAACCTTTCGATGCCACGCTTAAATGAATGAAAGCACTTCGACACAGTTAGCAAGTACGACTAGCGCGATATCGCTCCGCGCATTCAGTTAACTCAGGGCGTTAAAATGAGTTATTAACCGAAAACCATGTTTTTCTTTTTATTATTTCTCAAAAAACAGTCTCACCAATAGATTATGAGGTTTTAAGGAATTTAATAATTTGACATTCTTTGTATAGTAACTAGGGCATGCAAACCGATAATCGATTATCGATAATTTACCGATAATCGCTTCATTTTAGCCAACGATAATTATCGAAAATTTTCGATAAAAATACCGATAAACGATAAAAGTAAAAAATATTAAAAAGGATTCAATTAATTTCGTTACGACGCCGCGTGTCGTTCGTTTCGTTCAGATTGTACGCGTGCAACGATTTGCTGCAGCTATATCGCTATGCTGCTACCTCACCCTGTGCTTGCCTATCCATAGCATTCCACGCTCGCCCGCCGTTAGGCATGAGTTCGATGTATCAAATCACATCTAAAATCGGTTACCATCCAAATCGGATGACATAGTCTATGTGATGTTTAGAGATAACGGTTTTCACCACATCTAATCAAATACGAACAAATCTCGAGTTCACATTCACCAACAAACCGAATAACGAAATCTTAATAAACAGATATTGGTTTTAGATTCATCTAAAATATAAAATCTATAATCCAAACATCAAAACCAACTAGCAACCGAGTTACATATTTGTCTCCTCTCTTTTCAACTTTACGTAGTCCCGGCCGTGAGAAAGAGATAAAGCGAATATTGCGTTCGTTAATCCGTTGCGCTACGAATGTATCGTTGGCGCTATTCTTTAAAATACCTTTGCTCAGAAAATATTTTAAATAAAGTTATTTTTGCAGTGAAAAAAAGGTCACGTTTTCTTTTTCAAGATATGAAAGTTATTGTTCAAAATTATTTGTACTTATTAAACAGCATTTGCAATAAATTTACTTCGGCTAAATTATAAATAGTGCCTATCTGAAGTCAGGATCTATTCCATTTACAAAAGAATTATTTTATTATTATCAGCCTGTTGTGTCCCACTGCAGGGCAAAGGCCTCCCTTCCCTCTTTCCATTTTTCCCGGCCTTTTGCAATATCTGGCCAATCCTTTATGTAGAAGTCCAGTTCGTCACGCCATCTCCTTCTGGGTCTACCGCGTCGCCGGTTCCTGTTGTTCGGAACCCAGTCAGTGGCTGCTTTTGCCCAGTTTTGTTGCGACATGCGGCAGATGTGGCCTGCCCAGTTCCACTTTAGTTTGGCGGCTGTGTTACCTACGTCTGCGATTTGAGATTTGGAACGAAGTATACTGTTCTTTATACGGTCTGTAAGTTTGACTCCAAGAATACTCCGTTCCATTGCTCGCTGGCAGACCCCGAGTGCAGACTTTTGACGTTTCGTTAAAAGTTACAAAAGAATATTATATCGAAATATCTAAATTAATACCATCTAATAACTGGCATCAACCAATCAAACGTATAATTTGTACTTTGTAGTTGTATATCAATGTCTGTAGACATTGACATCTGAAAACCGATGTCGACATCGATGAAAAATCTAAATATCGGATGAACAACCGTTGCCGAAAAATTCCGATATTACAAATCTCTACCCGCCGCTCATTCATTTCATAGTCATTCAATTTATTGAACTTTAAATTATCGTTTGACGTTTTTAGATTACACTGTAAGAAATAAGAAAATTACTAATTAAGTAATAATCTTATTAGATTCATAATGTTAACAAATAATACAAAATGACAAATTGAAGAAATTTTTAATTTTTAAAGTCCTCTTAAAATTAAGTAACTTGGTATAAACATTCACATTTTATTGATCAAAACCTTTTTTTAATGTTTCGGGTATTCATAGAGGTACTACCATCATTTTAATCAGAGAAATACAAGTTTTCATGTATTATTATAAAAACCGGTAATTATCGGTATTTATCGGAAAATAGTCCGATAAAAATCTGATTATCGATTATCGAAAACTTTCGATAATTGCATGCCCTAATAGTAACGTTTTGTAGAAAAATCTTGATTTGACTTTACGTTGAAAAGGGTAAAAAAATTGGCTCAGTCGCAGAACGTCCACTTCGCAAAATGTCTACTGGTCGCAAAACGTCCATTTCTCAGAATGTTTCTTTCGCAATATGTCCCTTTCGCAGAATGTCCCTACCGCAAAATGTCCTTTTCGCAAAATGTCCCTTTCGCAAAATGTTTTTTCAGCAAAATGTCTCGCAAAATGTCCCTGTCGCAAAATATCCCTTTCGCAAAATATCCCTTTCGCAAAATGTCCCTTTCGCAAAATGTCCCTTTCGCAAAATGACCCTTTCGCAAAATGACCCTTTCGCAAAATGTTTCTTTAGCAAAATGTCTCGCAAAATGTCCCTTTCGCAAAATATCCCTTTCGCAAAATGACCCTTTCGCAAAACGGCCCTTTCGTAAAATGTTTCTTTCGCAAAATGTCTCGCAAAATATCCCTTTCCAAAATATCCCTTTCGCAAAATGTCCCTTTCGCAAAATGACCCTTTCGCAAAATGTCTACTGGTCGCAAAACGTCCATTTCTCAGAATATCTCTTTCGCAAAATGTCCTTTTCGCAAAATTCCCCGTTTGCAAAATGTCCTTTTCACAAAAAGTCCCTTTCACAAAAAGTCTCTTTCGCAAAACGTCCATTTCTCAGAATGTCTCTTTCGCAAAATATCCCATTTTCCAATGAGCCTCCACTCCCTGGTATCAGTAAAAAAACCGGTCAAGTGCTAGTGGGATTCTGCGAAAGGGGACATTTGCGAGTAATGAATTATTTGCAAATGAAGAATTGCCTGCACTTAAGTGGCAGTGGGCGGCACATTGCTCGCAGAACGGATGGCCGATGGAGCCGAAAGGTTCTGGAGTGGCGACCGCGTACCAGAAGACGCAGCGTGGGTACGCAACAAGGTGGACCGATGTGAAGGTGAAGGTCGCGGGAATCCGCTGGATGCGAGAAGCACAGGACCGGTCGATGTGGCGATGCTTGGGGGAGGCAGCAAGTGGACGACTTTCGGCTGAATGATGAGACATTTTGCGAAGTGGAGTTTCCGTAACTGAGCCAAAAAATAGTTTAAATATTTTACCTGTTTAAGGAAACTTTGAGCCGGTACTTCTCGTATTCTAGACTTAGAATGAGCTAGTCTATTCAACAATACAGAGAACAGTAAATTGTATTCTCTTGTCAAATTATTATCTAGAACTTTATCTATAATGGACGACATCTCCTCGATGATATCATTTTGCGATGAATTTTCTGTAAATAATTATAGCATTTTATTGAAATGTAAAAAGAAGTAATGTGGTGGCAGGTTACAGACCCGCTTGTTAAGCATCGGGTTGCGGGTTCAAACCCAGTCATGTACCAATGTAGGGCACGCTGCAATAGCGGCGGTAAGACCCGTGATGGAGGAGTGGCTAGAGAGGCGTCATGGCGCCCTCAGCTTCTGACTGACGCAGGTACTCTCGGTACATGGGTGTTTCGGGAAGCACCTGTGTCGCATAGGCCGGGAGCAGACGCCCGGATGTCACCACTTTGTTGACTGCCCCGAGGACACGGCGCTGCACACGCTGCAGGCGTGTCCTGCGTGGGCAGGGCAGTCGGTGGTGAACTCTCGCTTCCGGCCGTAGTTCTGTCCATGGTCGGGAGCTAGAGAGCATGGAAAGCCGTCGTCTCCTTCTGCGAGGAGGTGATGGCGACCAAAGAGGGGGCGGAGAGGGAGAGAGGCAGCTGCCACTCTCCCTTCCCGCGCCAGACGCACCGGGCGACGATCTCCGGCCACCGTAGTGTGTGGCCTGCGGGCGGCGGGTTAGGGGACCCGTCGCCCGAACAGTAACAGACCCGAGAAGGCGGCGAGCAGTGTTCCGCGTGCGCTTCTCTAGAGGACGTTGACCCCACAGGAGGAGAAGTCCGCCAGGGGCTGGCGGACCGAGACCTGCCGGGGTTGCGGTGCATGCAGCTACGAATCCCGCGACCCCGGCCAAGGGTCAGGAGGAGGAACACCGTGGGTTTTTATCCAGTAAGAGTCCGACATAACCCTTCGTTTTACCCGGACGAAGGGTAAAAATGAGGATCAAAATAAGACAAAAAAAAAAAACGTTTTAACTGATTGTGATTCAGTGTCTATGTTTTTAAAAAGTACTTTAAGTTTAAGGTATACAAAAATATTTACCTTCAGAAAGTTGATCATAGAATATCATTGCAGATTCGTAAATAGATTTCAAGACTTTCGCGTCATTTGATGAGAGCGGCTTAGATTTCCTCCGAATATTACGGATGCATACATCGCGCATAACATCATCCAGTTTATTCTTTGACAAAGCTAAAAAAATACAGTAAGCAAATGGATTAATTAATATACAAGGTTAGTCAGAAAGGGGGTACTAATTCAATAGAGTGTTAAAGTATCCATTGTCAATAAATTAAGAGAAATTGAAGCTCAAAGATTTAAAAAAAAAATACGCTAAAATCTATCTATCCTCAGTTATGACACAGTAGCCATATAAGCTAAAGCAGTACTTCAACTACCTACAATCGTCCGATTTGACACACTCACACAGACACGCACTGCAACAAGACAAATAAGGTATTTTCGGGATACAGTTCCATACAAAAACAAAAAACTACTCAGTATACAGAGCGTGTCTGTGTGAGTGTTTCAATTCTTGAGATTATAGTAAGTTGAGGTACTGCTTTAGCTTATATGTCTACTGTGGTTATGATCAGTTGTGTTTACATTTTAGGTCATATTTGGGGGTCACGGATTAAAAGCTCCATTTTCTGAATTCGTAACTAAAGAAGGGGTGAAGAATTTTTGAAAAAACTAAAATAAAAATTGTTTTTTATTGAAATAAAAATTATCGAATTTTGTAATTTTAACACTGCTTTAAAACAGTCATCAGTAATATTTTAAGTGGGCCGCGGATTAGTACCCCCTTTCTGACTAATCTTGTATAAGATGTCTTATATAAACTTTAAAAAAAGTTAAAACCGACTTCAAAGAAATACTAAAAGGAGTAAAATAATTACCATAATATAAAATTAACAGTTTCAGAAGTCGGTGCAACTCTACACTGAAGCAAATAGAAGCCACCGACTTCTGAAACTGATAATTTTATATTATGGTAAGTAATTATTTTACTCCTTTTAGTATTTCTTTGAAGTCGGTTTTAACTTTTTTTAAAGTTTATTTTTTATTAAATACGTTTTAGTGTCATAATTTTAACCCCCTCCTTCATAACCCTTCTTTTTGGCTTTGACGTAGTTGGCGTAGTCGGGCATAAAAAGTCCTTTCAAATGATACCTTACACGATATAATGAAAACATTCCAAAGGGGGGGGGGGGAGGGGAGGACACGCACTCCCTCCTCTTTTCCAGTAGTCAGTTCCCAACAACAAATATAAACAAAGTAATATTAGTAATTTGAGAATTTTGCTTTGATCCGATGAGGAGTTCCGTTCCATATCTCTGAAGAAAATTTATATGGGACCAATCGGGAAGTATACCCTTTCGAACAAAAAAAGATTTTTTCTAATCGGTTCATAAATGAAGGAGATATGAGGTAACAAACAATAAAAAAAAAATACAACCGAATTGAGAACCTCCTCCTATTTGAAGTCGGTTAAAAATAGTGTCAAGCAGAAATAAAGAGGTAGAGCACCCTTAGGCTGCGTTCACAACATGCATGATTTTTTTCGGCGCGAAATCGCACTCGCCTCTCGGGGTCTAAGCACGAAGTCCGTGGTTTCAGCTTTAGTTACGAGCGTTTCCTACTCCCTGTCACCGACGGACATATGATTATTTCGGGACCCGAACTAAGAATGAATGACAACACGATTTAACAGTTGCCCCTACTACCGATGTGTTTTTGCCCATCCGAAAAGTTGAACTTGACACTTGTTTTGTTCACTCCTACGTTTCGGGCTACTTTCGGACGAGCGACTAACTTCGTTAACGGACTTAGGGAGTAGGCCCCCTCGTACGAGTCGCTCCCTCCTCAGAAACTTTGGAATTTAATAGTTAGTCCTTGTCTTAACGTACATTTTTATCTTAGTAAAGTACACGCACACGCTCAGCGCCCGAATAGCTATTGCGTAGTACACGCGTCGCAATCGCGCAGCGCCCGCACCGCCTCCACTTTCCCGGCTAGGATGGCATTCCTGAATATCTATGAAGACGGGCGTCCACTAGACTCGCCGAGTCGAGTCGAATAGAACCGCAATAATTCGCCTCCTATAGATTTACTATAAAACTCGAGGAGAGAGAGAGGAGGTCGTGGCTAAATAATTACAGCCGCATAGACCGATCTTCCGGGTTAAGCCACGCTTGCCGAGGTTGGTCTGTGGATGGGTGACCATTTACCATAGCGAGTTTCCTCCGTGCCTCGGAAAGCACGTAAAGCCGTTGGTCCCGGCTGTCATTTGTAGATCTTTGACAGTCGTTACTGTTGGTCAGAAGCCAGAAAGTCTGACAACCAGTCTTACCAAGAGTATCGTATTACCCAGTTACTGGGTTGTGGAGGTCTGATAGGCAGTCGCTCCATGTAAAATACTGATATTCAGCTGCATCCGGTTCGACTGGAAGCCGACCCCAACATAGTTGGGAAAAGGCTAGGCAGATGATCTATGATATTTACTATAAAACTGCGTCAATCAGCGACGAGCCGAGACGCGCCGAGCCGTATCACTCGCGCGCATCGCTTGTCACGCGAATTTCTGTTTTAACGACTTGCGATTACTGACCGTTTCGCCTCGCACGGAACAATTGCGACTCGACTCGATTCGACGCGTTGTAAGTTGTAATTGTAATCGACGCCAGGCTTCAAAATCAAAATCAAAAGTTTTTATTTCACATAAACCATTACAGGCGCTTATGAAAAGTCGAATTTAGGAGCACGGTTCCAATTAGTCGTTTCCTATGGAGAAGAGCCGGCAAGAAACTCCATGGTTACTCTTTTAAAATCCATATCTTTAACAATTTGAGTGTATAGTTATGACTTAGAATAGTTATGAGAGAGCAAAGTAGACTTAAGAGCAGGAACCACACAAAAAACAAAATGAAAAATATGGTCACAAATTAACTAGGTATCCAGGCATCTAGCAAGTCTACAAAGCTCTCACATTTACAAAAGGTAAAAGGACGCTAAACTATATAAAACAACTGACATGGTTAATTGTCATCAAAACACATTACAAAGAAAATCACTGTATAAGATAAAGATATCTTGACAGTCGTTGCGGGTAGTCAGAAGCCCGAAAGTCACAACCGGTCTAACCTTAGAACATCGGTTTTGTCTAGTAACTGTGTTGCCGAGGTCTGATGGCAGTCGCTCCATGTAAAATACTGGTATTCAGCCGCATCTAGTTATACTGGAAGCTGATCCTATTGTGGCGGCATCTATCTCGCCACATGCGAACTAATCCTCGGTGCATATATACTGCACTTCGACCGGTCAACTAGCAGAGGCACTTCTCTCCTGGTCGACGCAGTCCACAGCCACCACTCATCGCTCTCACAGTTCCGACTCACTGGAATGACGCGGTATCCGGTTTCGACTCAAAGGAACCCCTCACTGGCCCTGGCAAGTTCTCAAGACGCAACGACCGCTGACTCATCAAGACGATCGACCTCCGGTCTCAGGGGGGGAGTGATGTGGCGGCATCTATCTCGCCACATGCGAACTAATCCTACATCGCGCAATCAAGATTTAACACGCAGATAGTTTAAATACAACCTCCCAACATCAACCGTTGGGCAGTAGCCCGGCAGGCACAAGACTCCGCCTGGTTGGAGGATCCTCCCTTTGGTTGGAGGAACACCACACCAAGTTTCTCCATACTATCATGATGGGGAAAAGGCTCGGTAGTACGAACATAAATTCAACTCAGAAAACGGTACTAGTATTTTAAAACCATATACTTACTTCCTAAATCGTGATGTAATTCAAGTATTAACTTCTGCATAGAAATATTTGTTTCAAAAGATGATTGTGGAGCCAAAAGATCCGTTTGTTTTTCTGAAACAAAAATACATTGCGTTCAATTAAGACACGCCCCGCCCCTTTTAGTGTTCGGTAATCGTGTAGAGATCAACTACAATAACATGTCACGCCCCTACTCTATAATGATTTTCTGTCTAAGTTATGATGACATTTAAGTATGTCAATTGTTTTATATAGTTTAGCTTCATTTTATTTTTTGTAAATGTGAGAATTTTGTGGACTTGCCTATACATATATAACGAGGGTAGTTCACTCATTGGGGGTACCTCGTCATCAGAGTCCAAGTTCAACTTGGTGTAGGCAGGAAATAATAGTCACAACACTGATTATAGTCCTCTATTTATTCACTCTCGATAACAAAATAATAAAATCTCTAATGATCAAACCGATGGAAATAGATTAAAGTACGGAAACGCGGTAAGTTCGGTGCAGGCTGGCAAAACGACCTCTCGCCTTCGTGTCTCTCTCCAAACTGACTTCACTCAAATCAAATGCATCCAATGTCAAAAAGAATGACGGCTGACAGCCGACAGCTGACAGCTTGCTGACAACCGTCAAACAAGACATGCCACGCCACACACCGACCTCACCCAAGCACACTGCTTGACGTTTCCAACAAACGTTAATAGATGGCGTCCTACTACATTAACAATAATCAATAGTCATTCTAATAGTTGTGCTTCTGTGTTGATTCTGCGAAATATAATTGTGTAAATTACTATTATTCATATTGTATTTTTTTTTCTTCTATTTTATTTCCCCTTTTTGGTTAATTTTTGTACTCAAGACTTGGTACTATACTCCAAGGTCTGTGGTCAAGACTACATTGTTCTCTCTCACAGTACCTACTGTATTCACTGAAATTGTAAAAGATATCCTTTTTTTTTAAAAGAGTAACCATGTAGTTTCTTGTTGGCTCTTCTCCATAGGAAACGACTAATTGGAACCGTGCACCTAAATTCGACTTTTCATAAGCGCCTGTATCGGTTTATGTGAATTTTTTTTTTGTTTTTTTTTATCTCAACACTTGCATCTCTCGTTTATTCATTTACATAACTTACTAAATATATTTTAAAATATTTCTATAATGACGCGTTGTTAATATTGTTTCTCACACATTTTTACTTGCAGTGTCAATGGAGGGGAGTGCCAAGTTATCGTAGTTGATATCTAACGAGACAAAGAGTGGGATACTTTTTTTTTTCTATTGGTCTCCTGTAGATGGTCCTAGGGGACCCTTCCTACGTAACCGGGCAGTTATTGGCGAGACCTGAAGGGTCTCCAGCCAATGGGGGGGAAGTAAAATACTTAACCTAAGCTAACTACTTGTACTACACTAACATCATGACTAGCTAGCTGGGGCTTCGGGGGGGAGACAGCTTGATGAGGGCTGAATTATCGGTGTGACTGCGGAGTCTGAAGAGTGGGTTGCCCCTTCGTGGTTTGAACTATATGTAACTCTATATTACCTGCTACTTCCAATGCCTTCTTTAGTGAGTGAAGGTCATTCTCTTTCAGACCTACGATCCTGGAAGCTGTAACCTTTTCATGGACCCATGGAAGAACCTCTGGTAGAAGAACCTCAGATTCTAGTAGAGACCTGCAAAAAATATACTTATAATGAAAGGAAAGGGAGGGGTTGACGTAATCGCCACGATTAGAACGCGGGTTGGCGATCGTAGTATGGTTGGTAGGCCCGGACTCTACCAAAGCGGAGCGGAGATGTGTTTGAAAACCAATAGAATTTCGTTATTCACACAATGTGTGACACACATCTCGTCTAGTGGTGGTTAATAAAACGTATAGCGCCAAAATATAACAGACTAAGTGTACATAGCGTATAGCGTTTGCTATAGCGGCTCTGACTTCGCGCTATATTATAACGCCTCAACCTACTCAACGAATAAAAGTCTAAACGCGCATAGCAGGGCCAGAACGAGATAGCAACACAGCATAGCGACTAGCAATATGACGAAATATTATTATATTCTTTAGTGTACAGCGCGTTGCGAGATAACATTTACCGCGCATAATCAAGCTCGTTTAGCGTGTTGTTAAATAAAGATATAGCGTCTCCGCGTTCAGACTGCGCCCGAGTTTTGTAACGCCGCGTTATAATGATAGCATATAAAATAACAGAATATATTTTATAGTTTATAACACGTCTACAGTTTATAGCGGATTTGAACATCACTAATCTCGTCTCCACTCAGTTTAAGTGGATACCACTGTGCGGAAATGTATCATATTTGAATGGAGCGATGGAAGCGGAGATCGCGGGTGTCCTGCCTACCCTTCACCCCACTCTCCGTGGACGCGACGAGATCATCGCGCGAACGTCAATTAGGACACCTAATCGACGTCAATATGTTTGATCGCGCGTAGGGTTACAATCCGTCCGGATTTGTCCGGACATGTCCGGACTTCTAGACTTTTGTCCGGACTTTGTCCGGCTCTTTTATTTGTCCGGATTTTTTGGCTTAGGTGGAATACGAGTAATGAAACTTACTTATGTAATATCAAATACAGGCTGTAAGGGTAAACATCGTTATCCTTGAAACCATGGGTAGTTGACTTAAACATAAAAATATAGGACCGAGTAAAAAAAAATAAAAAAAAATATGCGCGAGAAATGAGCGGCGCGGCGGCGCTACGACGCGACGTACGCACACTCGCTAACGAGACAGCTGACTGACTGGGGTAGCAAACTGTGCGGGGCCGTGCGTCGGGCCACGCGGCGAGTTCCCCGCGCCCCCTCCCGTAGCTTGTTGCCCCCGCGCATAGAGTGAAATGCTTTTGAGGAAAAATGAATATTTTGTAAAAAAAAAGTTTGTTATTTTTCATTGATTTTACGTTCTATAAATGAAACCAAACCACTGGTTTCAAGGATAACGGTGTTTACCCTTACAGCCTGTATATTTTAATCTTTATTAACTTCTCATCTATCTAAAAACAAAATATAAATCTTTAACAATCAACTTAACGAGATCAAACAATAAATCTTCGTATGTTTGCATTTTGTGACTAAAATGTCCGGACTTTTATTGAAATGTCAGGCTTTTTGTCAGGACTTTTCAAATTTCTAAATGGTAACCCTAATCGCACGCGCGAATTTGCGATGATCGCGCATTCGCGTTCTATTAGGACGACGCCTTAAGGCGCGATTCCATTAGGCAAGTTACTTGTATGCAAGTTGCAAATTGCATACAACTTGAACAAACCTGCGTCCAAGCTACAACTTGTATGAGGTAGTTTGAACTTGTACATTTTTTATTCAACTGACGTGCAAATTGAACGCGCAAACGTTAGTTGCACTTTTAGAATTGCGAACGAGTGATTGACACCTATGATATCCAACTTAATTGTTGAACATCTCCACTTGTATGCAAGTAAAACCTGCATGCAATTTGCACACTCTCGAAAACTTATTTCCAATGTAAGCACATTGTACGCAAATGTGACCTATAATATGGGTGATCTATAACATGGGTCCTCGGGAGTCGCTTAGAGATTTCTTTAAAGAGATTAATATTCTGACGATACCTTCCCTTTACATTTTTGAAAATATTGTTTGTACGTAAAAATCTGCCAATGTATAATGTTAAAAGCGACGTTCATAATATAAATAGGTACTAGGAACAAACATAAATTAGTAGTCCCTAAATTTAGATTATCCAAAACGAATAAGTCATTCCTAGGAAATTGTGTTAGATTTTATAACAAGCTTCCCAAAACAATTACGGATCTCACCGATGGCAAATTTAAATCATACGTTAAATCAGTTCTCATTAAAAAGGCATACTATAAGATAAACGACTATGTTGACGATAGGGACGTGTGGCGCTAATTCTTTTCTGCACATGTGGCTTCCCTGGAAACCATTAGTTTTTATGTGTTTGTTTAGATAAGTATCTATATTATTTAGATACGATTTTGATTTATCTCAATTCATACAGAATTGATTTATATACCTACTTATGTACTATTTTCATTTTTACTTTTCCTTTATGTGCATAATTTTATTATTGTATATTTTATGATTTTCTTTGTATAGAGTCAATTAATTTATTCACTTGACAGACATATCTGTGTTGCTGGGGAGTTTGTTGCGCCGTTTCTTCTTCACAGCATAAACACTAGGAAGCGGTGAAGGGAGGGCTTTTTGGGGGATGTCTATATTGTAAAATCGACGTTCAAAAAGAACTAAGTCATTCTAGTCTATTTTGAATAAATGAGTTTTGAGTTTGAGTTTCACGTCATACTTGCATGCAAGACTTGCCTAATGGAATCGCGCCTTTAAGGTAGCTGCCCCTCATGCCCCATTTCAAATTACTACCCTATCGGAGGAAAAGTAAAATCTATAAAAAAGTACTTACTCTTTATTCCTCTCGATGCATTGCAATGCTAAGTTCGGCAGAAACCGTTTATTGGCTTCACAACACCAAACCAATTCATCTTGACAAACTCTGATTGTTCTCTCTTGACTTTCAGAATCTGAGTTCTGGTTATTATATGCTGATCTGAAATTTATTATCATAATAATAAAATTCAGAGAGCGGAATCTACTGGCAAAACAATTGAAATGTATTTAATAGAGACGGGTCATTATTTTTATCGAGTATTCAAGCTATCGATACTTTTTAGTTTTGAACATCATCATCATCTGCCTAGCCTTTTCCCAACTATGTTGGGGTCGGCTTCCAGTCGAACCGGATGCAGCTGAATATCAGTATTTTACATGGAGCGACTGCCTATCAGACCTCCACAACCCAGTAACTGGGTAATACGATACTCTTGGTAAGACTGGTTGTCAGACTTTCTGGCTTCTGACCAACAGTAACGACTGTCAAAGATCTACAAATGACAGCCGGGACCAACGGCTTTACGTGCTTTCCGAGGCACGGAGGAAACTCGCTATGGTAAATGGTCACCCATCCACATTTTGACTTTTTAGTTTTGAACGTTATTGCTTAATTAACTTAACACGTACGTTTAATTGTTATTTTTTAGTGTGACACAATTAAAAACACCTCTTTAATTATCTATCAATATAATTCTGTTAATTACCACGATTCTGGAAGTTTACCCTCCAATTTACAGGTCTATGCGAATTATTCCGAAGTAAAATGTCTGTTTTGACTGGACTAAGTGTGTATTGTGTTGATTCGCATGTTAAATAAATTGATTTTCTTTGTTGCTAATTGTACCTGATCATGAGTCGCGCCGCCCATTCAGCTAGACAGTCGGATGAGCTCATATCTCCAACAATTCCCGCCTCACTTTGATGCCATTGTATAGCTTCAATTACCTATAAAACACACAGAATATCAATAATAATTATAGTAATGGTCCTTGACATGTGGGATGTTGACTCAGCAGTCATTGTGCTGATAGTCGTTACAGCCAATGGCTTAATAGCCAAGAGCCTCGACCAACATCTAAAGAGGCTCTCGTTGGGCGGCTGGATCAAGGGTTTGTTACAGAAAGCAGTACTCCTTGACACAGCATTATACGAATACCTATGACAGTCGTTACGGGTAATCAGAAGCCTGAAAGTCTGACAACTGGTCTAACTTTAGGACATCAGCATTGTTCAGTAACTGGGTTGCGAAAGTTTGATGTGTTGGCAACTTCGTGGAGTGAGCACCATCTGTTGTGCGCTGCCTAACTAACAGTCACGTCAACATCGGACCACCACTGCTCGTTGGAGGGAGGAGAGCGGCTCGCTCTCTCGCTCGGTGCGCCCGGACGATTGCTTTTTGGACCGTACGACGGAACATTCGTTTAGAGCTTTCTGTGTAGATCAGCTGAAGAAGTCTTCTCCTTTTATATCTGTCTAGCTTGTCCTTATTTTATGATCTTGTAATAATTGTGTAAAGTATAGATAAACTACCACCATGTTTGTGTTTGACAGTATTTGCCATGTTTGATATTTAGTAGATTTATTGCTCGACTAGTGCATAATTAAAGTGACCGCTCGACAAGGCGCACGTGTGTCATCCATACAAACCTCCAAGCGGTACCATAGTTACCATAATGTTATTTGGCGTCGTCAAATCTGTCGAGCGACTGATCCATGTTTTTGTTTAAGTTGCAGAATGCACACATGTGCATTGAACGAATGACACGTTGTAAATATTCTTACTCACACATTTTTACTTGCAGTGTCAATGGAGGGGCGCGCCATGTTATCGTAGTTTATCTCTAATAATTATTGTGATCTAGTTCATGTTACTAATACTAACCCAAATATAAGTACTCTCAGTGGTGGAGAGTCTATGTTGGTTTTATTTACTACATTTACCTTGCTCGCAATCCTGACATACCGATATTAGCTATAACTGTAATGATAGAATCACCCCTGAACGATTATGTTGTTGTGCCGTTTACAAATGATAGTCGCTCCGTGTAAAATACTGGTATTCAGCCGCATCTGTTTAGAGTGGAGGCTGATCCCAATATATTAGGGGAAAGGCTAGGTAGAATAACTTACAGCAGACGTGACAAAGTCTCGTCGCGGCCACTTTTCTGTTTGGTTTAACCAACTGATTCTGTCTTGAATAACTTCATCTGAATAGTAGGAATTAACCATCTTGTTGAACCAGAGTCTGCAATCTGTTGAAACAAAAAAGTTCGTATCTGCAGGGTGTTAACAAATTCGTGTAATTCTTTAAAACCACACGTGACATATTAAAAGAATTTCAAAAAAAAACCAGCACAAAAATAAAACATTGATACGTAGAAGCAACGCTAACAGCGGTTACGCACTGCATCCGATGCGAATCCGTGAAAATACGTTCCGAAGTAGTCATAGAACTATTTGTATGGTAGTTTACGCACTACATCCGGCATCCGTCATCCGATTTCTGTCCGTCATCCGTGAGTTTTTGATTCGGAAGAACAATTGACGGACCGAAGTAGTCATAGAACTATTTGTATGGTAGTTTACGCATTACATCCGGCATCCGTCATCCGTGAGTTTCTAATTCAGAAGAACAATTGACGGACCGAAGTAACCATAATAATGTTTGTATGAACGCTTTCGCATTACCTCGGATTCAAATCAGACGCCAAACGGATATGTCAAAGATGGCCCCTGAATTGTTTGAATTTAAATCAGAGATCGGAATAATGCGTAAGCAACATCTGAATTCGGTCCGAGATTTTTACTCTAGATCAGTATTTTCACGGATTCGGATCGGATGCAGTGCGTAAAGCAATATCCGAATTCGGTCCGAGTTTTTAATATCCCTATTTTCACGGATTCGGATCGGATGCAGTGCGTAATCGCTCTTACTGTACATGCGCAATTGTCTATCAGTGTGTAAAACACGGCAACATCTCATTTAACCTATCTACGATAATATATTGGTTTTAAACAAGCCGTTCCGAATTGCTATTCATTTCTTTTTCTGTCTAATTTTTTTAATATTTTTGTTTTAATCTGTTAATATTATAGATTAACGGGTTAAAGGGAACGCTCTCTGTTATTTTACATACTGTATGTATATTTTGTTCTTTTACATTTTTTTTTGTTTTTTTATTTATTCTTTCGCACAAAATTTGCAGTACAATATTACTATTTTTTAATCTTTTTTTATGTTGTGTGTTTAAAAATATAAATTATACATATGTAAGTACGAGGAATAAATGAGAACAAAAAATTGTATTTTCACTTACCGAGTTTTTTATCGGCTCCTTCGAAATAATTCCTCAAAGATACGGCGAAATCTTCACTCTTAGTCCACAGCGGAGGTAAGCTATTCTCTACCTCTCGCTTATCTTGAATCCTTAAGTCATCCCAATTTGATAATGACCCGAATACATTCATTAATCCTAAAAATAATGAGATGTTTTTAAAAAAACACTTTAAAATTAATGAAAATAACAAGAAAAAAATGTTTATCCTACACTCATGTCGTAAAGTTCTAATTATGAACTCAAACATAGTACCATCACAGTCTACCTATATCTTACTCCTTACAGTCGGTCAACGTAGAACATTGTCGCAGAGCAATCGTGCGGGGGGTTGCGGGGTGAAGGGGCGGAGGTTATGTCCCGAGTAGCAATACTGCATACTTGGGACATAACCTCCGCCCCTACATAATTTTGACATTTCATAGGACCTGTCAAATGTATGGGCGTTGACCCACTGTATGTAGTAACTAGGTACACTGTGGTACCATAATGAGCAGAGATCGGAATAGGTAGAGTATATTTACCTAAACTTCGAGGAAGGAAGTAACATAGAGTGGATAATACCTCCTCTAAAATACCGGAATAATTATAATGACGTTTTAATCCCGGGATATAAAAATCACGAATTATTTATTGGACTTTATTTATAGTTACAAATTATTTATTCGAAGAATCATATAACATTTTGTAGGATTCTGTACTAAAAGTATTAAATTAAAGAGCTTTGTTTCACATATACGACGTCCCACCGCCGCCGGTCACGATCCACCGAGCTCTCCCGTCGTAGAGCCGGTCGTCTCTTCAGACTCCGCAGTCACACCGATAATTCAGCCCTCATCAAGCTGTCTCCCCCCCCCCTATGTCCCCGTCAGCAACGCCCTAAGCCGAGGTCCGAGTCCCACTAGGGGTCGCCCTTAGTGCTGTTGTTGCAGGTAGTCATGATGTTAGTGTGTAGTATAAGTAGTTAGCTTAGGTTAAGTATTTTACTTCCCCCCCATTGGCTGGAGACCCTTCAGGTCTCGCCAATGACTGCCCGGTTACGTAGAAACGGTCCCCTAGGACCACCTACATCAGACCAATAGAAAAAAGAAAAAAAAAATTACATATTACACACGTTGTTTTACATTTTACATAATACGGAACCCTAAAAAATGTTAAATGATTTTTCAAATCAATAATTTGTAACTATAAATAAAGTCCAGTAAATAATTCGTGATTTTTAAATCTCGGCATTAAAACGTCATTATAATTATTCCGGTATTTTAGTGGAGTTATTATCCACTCTATGTTACTTCCCTCCTCGAAGTTTAGGTAAATATACTCTACCTATTCCGATCTCTGATATTGACGTACCTACTTTATTCACGTGCATCTACAGGGTGTTAACGAATTCGTGTAATTCCTTCAAACCACGTGATCTACTGATGACACAGATTAACCCTAAATGGGAATTTTTGAAAACCAAATAAAAAAAAAAACAAAAAAATATATCTTTGTTTTCTATTTCTGAGTCATTTTAGAGTCTTGGGTTATCTGACTGCAAAGAGCGATATCGCGTTAGTCGTGCCTGTCAGCCGTGTCGCCGTGCTTTCATTAATTTATGCGTGGCATCGAAATGTTTACAAAACTAAAACTTCTTATTTTGAAAAAAAAAATCTATTTTTTTTACTGGTTCTTTATTAGGTGGTTTAGATACGATCGGTAACAAAGCCGCATGAAAAAATAATAATTTTATTTTTTTATTTTTAATCTAGCTAAATCCCGTGCGGGGCCTGTCTACATCAGTAGTAGTAGATCATGTGGTTTTAAGGAATTACACGAATTCGTTAACACCCTGTATAATAATTAAAAAGTTTTATTGAAGTACAGTGCTCATAACAAAATAGTGCTTTAAAATAACTTTTTTTCTATTAAAGTGCACTTCGGACCGACCAAGGAGTTTTCAATAAAAAATTTTAGCGGCTGCACATTATCTGTCACTTCGTGCGCTAAGGCGCATGCGCGTGCTTGCGCGGGAAGGGAGAGTAGCAGTCGCCTCTCTCTCCCTCTCCGCTCCCTCTTTGGCCGCATCGCCTCCTCGCAAAAGGAGGCGACGGGTTTCCACGCACAAACCTCTCACAAGCTCTAACCTAACCATACTTCTTTCAATTTTTGTCATTACATCATCTTGTTTATATCATTATTAAAAGTTATATTACAATTACCGTCTAGGGAAAATTCTTGATCTCTCATGACAGCATCAGTATCTTCTTTCATTATTCTGAAACAACGACAAAGAAAACATGTTTACGTATGTATTAGGGAGAGTCAAAAAAACTTTGTCTATACAGAATGACTGGTGAGACACTAACGATATCTTAAGGGGTCATTTTACTCATCATTATGAACAACTTTTAATATGGGACCAAACCTGAAATCGAGAAAAAAAAATCAGCTGTTCCCTATAAACCGTGGTCCAGAGTTACCCGAAAGATTTTAACCTTCGATTCCGATACCTAATTGGAGAAGAAAAGCTAGGATATAGTTTGTTGGATAAAGCTTAATTTTCGAAATACCTATTCATTATTAACGGAAATTCACAAATCAAAAAATATCTATGGTATTATAACTTTTGTGAGACACATGCATATCTATGATTATTTACGGTTTACTCACGTGCATTTTTCGGGATTGCCCGACTAGTTTCGGACCCAAACGGAGCCCTTAATCATGAGCTGAACACGCGGCGAGGTCGCGAGACAGTTCGTATCATGCTTAAGGTAGCGTTTGTATTTAGCTTAATCATAAGCGTAGCTCATGATTAAGGGCTCCGTTTGGGTCCGAAACTAGTCGGGCAATCCCGAAAAATGCACGTGAGTAAACCGTAAATAATCATAAATATCTATGGTAACAAATCCTATGAACGCGGCGTTGCGACTTTTGTCATACCATGTCATATCATGTCATATCATGTCTCTCGCCGTATGTCCTATTTGTCGGGGAGGGGTGTGAAGTGAGAAGTTTCTTATCCATTCACACGATAATTTATAAATGTTGCCAGTTCAACCTAAGGTATTGTTTACAAGGAAGTACTAAAGTTACATAATTTATTTATTAAGTAATGAAAAAAAAAAAAAAAAAAGTTTGTTGGACTTTCGTTGATATAACATTTGACTCATAATAGCATCAGAAAGGCGTAGTTAAAATCTTTCGGGTACCTCGGAGCCACGGTGTATTTTGACGAGTAATGCGAACATAAATGTAGGGAACAGCGGTTTGTTTTTTCTCGATTTCCGTTTTGTTCCCATAGTAAAAGTTGTTCATAATGATGAGTACAATGACCCCTTACCGCGGTTACGCACTGCATCCGATCCGAATCCGTGAAAATACGTTCCGAAGTAGTCATAGAACTATTTGTATGCTAGTTTACGCACTAGATCCGGCATCCGTCATCCGATTTCTATCCGTCATCCGTGAGTTTCTAATTCGGAAGAACAATTGACGGATCGAAGTAGCCGTGGTACTGAATTGTTTAAATTTGAATCAGAGATCGGAATAGTGGGTAAGCAACATCCGAATTCGGTCCGAGATTTTTACTCTAGATCGGTATTTTCACGGATTCGGATCGGATGCAGTGCGTAAAGCAATATCCGAATTCGGTCCGAGTTTTTTATATCCGTATTTTCACGGATTCGGATCGGATGCAGTGCGTAATCGCTGTTAAGATATCGTTGGTGTCTCACCAGTCATCCTGTATAACAAAACATCACGCCCGTATGCACCGAAGGGTCGTACAGAGGTGGAGGTACACCTTCATTTCACCGTAATGTTTAAGTCCCATGTAATAGAGGGCGAGCCTATTGCCATCAACCGGACACAAATACGGGCTGCTACTGAGAAACTGACATGTTTGGTGCAATGGCTGAGCGATGTGCTTCTGTGCTACGGGTCGTGGTTTCGATTCCCACACAAAACCAAAAAAAATTATGGCCTACATATCGGGTGTAAAAAGACCCTTAACGATAACGAAAACCACGTATTCTACCCATCATTGGGTTCATTTTTTTCTACGAGACCATACCTGGGAAATCATTGGTTTTGAAGATATTGAAGGCCAAAGTACACTTTTTTTTTTTTAGTTTTTTCCAAAACGAATTCCAAGTCATAATACTAAACTTTCTTCCACACAAACATTATCAAAAATTTCAATTTTTCCTAACAAATTACGCATTTGAAGTTACAGAAACGCAATGAATATCAAATGCACACAACCGCCTTAGCTCAGCTGTGTGGCCGCGGCACGCATGCAAACGCGCGGCATCGCCACAAGCATAATTTGCGCGCTAGAATAAAAAGCGTTTTTTTTCATGCCAAAAAATAAAACTCGTTTCCCAGCAATCATTTTTGGTTAATGTAATTTAGTTTGATGTACAGAGTGCGTAGATTTTGGCTATGTGATGGGTCTTTTTAGATCCTGTATACTTGTTTCAGGTTTGGGCGTGTGTATGTGAGATTTGTGTCTGTAAACGCATCCACGACACAGGAGAAATCCAGGAAAAGGGCAAAGTTAAAAAAACCGGCCCAGTTCGAATCGGATTCGCGCACGTCCCGTACCATTATCATTAAAAACGGCAAAAAAATCACGATTGTTGTATAGGACCCCCTTAAATATTTATTTTATTCTGTTTTTTAGTATTTGTTGTTATAGCGGCAACAGAAATACATCATCTGTGAACATTTCAACTGTCTAACTATCACGGTTCATGAGATACAGCCTGGTGACAGACGGTCGGACAGCGGAGTCTTAGTAATAGGAACTCGTTTTATCCTTTGGGTACGGAACCCTAAAAACACCGATAAATCAAATAACACTGCATCCTGGGCAGTCAGCCCCGCTACCAACCTTGCTGAGTGGCTAATCTTTTTACCACAGCATGAGCTATTTTCGTATGACTCGTGCTGCCACGAGAGAAGAAGAAGATATTCTTCTTCTCTCACACTTCCCAATAGTGATGGATTAATTCACATTCATTGTTAGCATGCGAAGACTTCATTCGCATTTAACAAATTAAATGTAGTTGCGAAATTCTGTGAAGTGTGAAGCGAATTCATCGGTCTTGTATCATAGAGCGGCAGCGTGTGCTCTCCGTCGTACCCACGGGAATACTAAATCTATTTGTTTCGTGTGACCCTGACTTCGTTCGCGAGTGAAATTATTAGCAATTTAGCAGGTGATGCGAAGAATGAAGTTAAGCAATTATTATCATTGATTTGCTTGTACTTAGGGTCGTATATTGAATGAATGCGTGTGATTGTTGAGTTCATTTAAATTATTTGCAGTTTAGTTCAGCAATTATTTTGTTCATTTTAGCAAATAGCATAGCAATAGCAATTAGCATGCTAAGACTCATGAATTCGCATGCTTATGAAATTTATGCGAAATCGCATTAATTATCATCGCTACTTCCCAACCTATGGATAATACAGATTTTAAGTCTTTTTTTATGACTATCCCTTAAAACTAGACTTACCTCAGTATAAATTGGTTTCTATCAGCACTTCTCAGCAGCAGATCTTCGTATAAAATGCTAGTATATAAATAACCTTCACTGTTACCAACAGATTGCTTCAATCCTTCAACAGACTCCTTGAACCTGAAAAATATATACAAGGTTAGTCGGAAAGGGGGTACTAATCCGAAAGAGTGTGAAGGTCATGACACAGTGGACCGGCACAGCAACTGCACAGCTGCAGCACGGCGTCCCCTCGAATTTAGGCTACAGCTAGCCGCCAGCGCACTAACTACGCGTCGCACACTGGTCCCAAATTAAAAAAAGTGGACATTGATAGTAGACCGCTGATTTTTTTTTTTATTGTTGATACAATGATAACACATGAGGAGCTCGTGGCTAAATAATTACAGCCGCATAGACCGATCTTCCGGGTTAAGCCACGCTTGCCGAGGTTGGTCTGTGGATGGGTGACCATTTACCATAGCGAGTTTCCTCCGTGCCTCGGAAAGCACGTAAAGCCGTTGGTTCCGGCTGTCATTTGTAGATCTTTGACAGTCGTTACTGTTGGTCAGAAGCCAGAAAGTCTGACAACCAGTCTTACCAAGAGTATCGTATTACCCAGTTACTGGGTTGTGGAGGTCTGACAGGCATTCGCTCCATGTAAAATACTGATATTCAGCTGCATCCGGTTCGACTGGAAGCCGGCCCCAACATAGTTGGGAAAAGGCTAGGCAGATGATGATGACAATGATAACAGATAAGGCAAAAAAATACTTCAAATACTTTTCTGTAAAAAAATATAATTTTTTTTTTGTATGGGAATGATTACATTTTATTCAATTTCTCAAAAACCTTAAGCAATGTCGAGATGGCAATCACATATGTTAGAAAACTAATAATTCTGAGTATTTGGCTCGAAGAAACATACTTACAGAAATTTTCTGTCACTATTATCTCGAAAGTACGCAGAGATAAGCAATAAGTTTCTTCGAGCCAAATACTCGGAATTATTAGTTTTCTAACATATGTGATTGCCATCTCGACATCGCTTAAGGTTTTTGAGAAATTGAATAAAACAAAAAAAAAATTTTTTTACTGAAAGTTATTTGAAGTAGGACAATAATATTTTTTTGCCTTATCTGTTATCACTGTATCAACAATAAAAAAAAATATCAGCGGTCTACTATCAATGTCCACTTTTTTTTAATTTGGGACCAGTGTACGTCGTCCGCGAAGTGCAAGCTTGCTGTCACCGCGAAAACAAAATTGTGGTTTATTCCACTTTGTTCACCTGGGTGATATCACCTGGGTGAACAAAGTGGAATTTTTAGTGTCTTCATTTCACCTCGAATTTATTTCACCTGACAATATCACCAGGTGAATTAGTGCGACATATTTGGTCTCATTTGTTCACCTTGGAATTAAATCACCCAGGTGAACAGTTGCGACTTTTTTTATTAATGTTGTGGACTTTATTCACCCACATACAACATGCTAAAAAAATTCAAATCAAAGCCAACTTAATATTTAAATCAATTTAATGACAAAAGAAACAAAAAAAATATACAATACTAATTTTGTTAGTGTTAATTAAATTGTGTAAAAATGCTGTCTATAGTAGTTACTACGGTAATTTATGTTTGGCAACACTGGTGATAAAATAGGCGATAACAATAGACTAACATCAATTGTTATTGACTTTTATCGACTGGACTGAACAATCGACTAAGTCGATTAGTTTTAGTAATAATCGCCTATCGCTAGTCTGTAACAAAGGACATCTAACAAAATGGACCAAAAAGTAAAGTAGCCGGCCAAAGAAAATTATGCATTTTCATCACGTCATTCCTCTAAGTCTGATTGATATCTGAGTCACTACATAAGGTTAAAATATTCCATTTCAGTCAAAACTAAAAAGGAATTTGTAAGTGAAAAACATGTGCCAAACGTTACTTGTTATTGTTTTAGAGGCAGGTAGCCATGGAGGCCGAAAGATAGCATGCCTGCGTGACTTCCCTGCTTTTTAATTATCCATGCAGCTTCAGTTTCATCGGACGGCTATCCTGTCTCCAGTGTTGTTATCGTATCGTCGTATCTTAATACGCTAAAGCGTATTAGTATATATGTAGTTATTTTACTTCCAAACATTAAGATACTATGTACTGTTAGTTATTATCATAACGCTTAAATTCTTTAATTTTTTTCACTAAGATCGAACATTCTAACCTTATGTAGTGACTCAGATATCAGACCTAGAGGAATGACGTAATAATAAAAAATGTTTAGGTATTCATGTACTATCATAATATGTATATACTTTTCTTTGGCCGCCTACTTTGGATTTTGGTCCAAAAATGTATGAAGCTTGTCAGATGTCCTTTATTTACAGAAATAAAAATCATTTATCAACTTACCCCGGAACACTGCTTATACTATTCAAAAAGATTCTGCAAGCATCTAAGACGAGCGGGGTGAGGCAGTTGGGTTCCCTTTTAATGATATGAGACAGCTGTTTGGATATGACCGCGTCAATATCGAATCTGCGACCCGTCCCTTGTAAGCACTTCATTACTTGAACGCAGAGTTCTTGACAAACTTGAGAATTTATCTAAAAAAATATAATAACATTATTAATATGCAGGGTACAAATTCGTGTAATTCCTTGAAACCGTGTGATCTAGTGGTAACACAGATTAACACTAAGAGCGATTACGCACTGCATCCGATGTGAATCCGTGAAAATACGGATATAAAAAACTCGGACCGAATTCGGATATTGCTTTACGCACTGCATCCGATTCGAATCCATGAAAATACCGATCTAGAGTAAAAATCTCGGACCGAATTCACTATATTTATATATTATACGCACTATTCCGATCTCTGATTCAAATTCAAACAATTCAGGGGCCATCTTTGGCATACCCGTTTGGCGTCTGATTTGAATCCGAGGTAATGCGAAAGTGTTCATACAAACAGTACTACGGCTACTTCGGTCCGTCAATTGTTCTTCCGAATTAGAAACTCACGGATGACGGATACAAATCGGATGACGGATGTAGTGCGTAAACTACCATACAAATAGTTCTATGGCTAATTAGGAACGTATTTTCTCGGATTCGGATCGGATGCAGTGCGTAAACGCTGTTACGGGGTATTTTTGAAAACAAACTAAAAAAAAACTTGGTTTTCTATTTTTTTGTCATTTTAGAGCCCCGAGTTAACTGACTGCATAGAGCGATATTGCGTTAGTCGTGCACGCCAGCCGTGTCGACGTGATTTCATTCATTTATACGTGTGGCATCAAATTGTTCACTCACAATTAAAATGATTCCTATTTTCTTACTGAATCCTTATTAGGTGGTATAAACTCTCAGTCACCGTAATTATAGACACAATAGATAAGACAATTAAGTGTCGTCCTGGGACGACGGGCGGTACGCAACCAGTTAAATAAACAACGCCACCGTTGCTTGCACTTTTTAAATTTCGCGCTCCTTCAAGAATTCCACGTAGACCTATGACTCCATTTTGTCCCCCCCAGAGAAGAACCGTGTTGGGATCTAACTCTCCATGTGCCAGGTTCTGTAGGGTTTTAAATAGTTGCAGCGATGTAATCGATTTTCACTTTGATTCCCTCACTAAGCAGAAATCTAAAATTCTGGACTGTATAAGTGATTTGTTGTAAAGCATTGTTTACTAAATCTGGGCAGTGTTATATAAATTCGTTTTTTCTTAGTTTTAAGTTGTCTTGTAAACTTTAAATGTATACCTACTTAGCTTACAATTATTACTAATATAATTTAGTTCATGTGGTGTTTACCTTTAAGTAATTGTTACACTGCTTAAAGTTTTAATGTCATTTTTATGTGCAAGATGTTTGTGTAAACAAATGTTGGTAGACCAAATAAAATAAATAAATACGATTACCCCAAAAGATTGAAAAACAAAAAAAAAATTAATCATGCTAAATTCCGTGCGAGGCCCATTTACACCAGTAGTAGATCATGTGGTTTTAAGGAATTACACGTTTTCGTTTTGTACAGTGCACATTTTGCCAAGTCATAGCTCCCGAAGTGCACATGTGGAGGAACGAGGTGTGGTGTTCCTCCAACCAAAGGGAGGATCCTCCAACCAGGCGGAGTCTTGTGCCTGGCGGGCTACTGCCCAGCGGTTCATGTTAGGAGGTTGTATATATACTATCTGCGTGTTAAATCTTGATTGCGCGATGTAGGATAGTTCACATGTGGCGAGATAGATGCCGCCGACCAGGCTTGCGCGTTCGCTGCAGGCTAGTGGTCACATCACCCGTTGAAGCCGAGGATGCTGGCTGGCTGTGGGACTCTCTTCTTGCTGCTCGATTGAATGCTGAGCTGCTGAGGGAGTGATGATGTGGCTGCCGAGGCTGCGAAGGTTGTGTGTGACGTCACCAGTGTGGAAACACTGTCTGTGACGATCACGTCGGGGTCACCAATGTGGAGAAACTTGGTGGGGTGTTCCTCCAACGAAAGGGTGGATCCTCCAACCAGGCGGAGTCTTGTGCCTGGCGGGCTACTGCCCAACGGTTGATGTTGGGAGGTTGTATATATACTATCTGCGTGTTAAATCTTGATTGCGCGATGTAGGATAGTTCGCATGTGGCGAGATAGATGCCGCCACACACATTTTGCCAAGTGCACACTCTTCACCAGCCCCCTCGTAAGACACGCCTCGCGATACAGCTTCGCAATGTCGATACCCTGCTTTATTATCCCATCCTAAAACGAATACGCACTGCATCCGATCCGAATCCGTGAAAATACGGATATAAAAAACTCGGACCGAATTCGGATATTGCTTTACGCACTGCATCCGATCCGAATCCGTGAAAATAGCGATTTAGAGTAAAAATCTTGGACCGAATTCGGATGTTGCTTACGCACTATTCCGATCTCTGATTCAAATTCAAACAATTCGGTACTACGGCTACTTCGGTCCGTCAATTGTTCTTCCGAATTAGAAACTCACGGATGACGGATAGAAATCGGATGACGGATGCCGGATGTAGTGCGTAAGTACCATACAAATAGTTCTATGACTACTTCGGTCCGTCAATTGTTCTTCTGAATTAGAAACTCACGGATGACGGATAGAAATCGGATGACGGATGCCGAATGTAGTGCGTAAGCTACCATACAAATAGTTCTACGGCTACTTCGGTCCGTCAATTGTTCTTCCGAATTAAGAAACTCACGGATGATGGATAGAAATCGGATGACGGATGCCGGATGTAGTGCGTAAGTTACCATACAAATAGTTCTATGGCTACTTCGGTCCGTCAATTGTTCTTCCGAATTAGAAACTCACGGATGACGGATAGAAATCGGATGACGGATGCCGGATGTAGTGCGTAAGCTACCATACAAATGGTTCTATGGCTACTTCGGAACGTATTTTCACGGGTTCGGATCGGATACAGTGCGTAACCGCTGTAACGGTTGCAAAAAGAAATACAATAATTACCTTTGACAGTTGTAGAAATACATCCATTACGTTTGTTATGGGCATCTGTACATCTATTTCTCGACGTGCAGGAGCTGAAATATACAATAATATTGGACTACTAACAAAACAACAATTTAGTATTATCTTAGAAAGTATACAAGGTTAGTCGGAAAGGGGGTACTAATCCGAAAGGGTGTTAAAGTACACATAATAATGAATAACTTTTGTTCTACAGCTTTTCCCAAAAGTCAATAGTTTAAGAGAAACAGTTGTTCAAAAATCTCAAAAAAAAAACTCTAAAATCTATCTATCCCCAGTTATGATCAGCTGTGTTTACATTTTAGGTCTTATTTGGGGTCATGAATTAGAAGCACCATTTTCTGAATTTGTAACTAAAGCAGGGATGAAGAATTTTTGAAAAAACTGAAATAAAAATTATTTTATTTGGAAAAAAAATTTATCGAATTTTGAAATTTTAACACTTGCTTTATAACAGTCATCAGCGATACTATAAGTGGGCTTCGGATTAGTACCCCCTTTCTGACTAACCTTGTATAAATAACACGGTATACATATGAAAAAATAAATAGAGGAGATACACGCCCAACCAGCAAAAACTAGGCTTAAAACAATCTCTAGACTACTGTTTTGTTGCTCTTAAATCACTCCTATATAATGATATAAGCCCGGATTTGGGCACCATTCTAAGCCTATTTAGTTTAATATCGTTCTAATATCAGTCTAATTGAATGCTGTTTGCACTTACTGAAATCTAGCCAAAGTTAATTTAAGCCGACTTAGGCTAATATTGCTTTTACGTAAGTATCATATAAGCCTGCATAGGCTTCTATTGGTCTAAGGTTAGAATATTTTGAGAATTTTTCGTCAGATCCAACTTAAAAGTTTGTGTGAGTGTTGGCTTGAAATTAAATGAAACAAATTAAAGTTAATATTGTGTGAAGTTAATGTTTATACTGTGTGGTACGGCACTTTAGTACCTATAAAAGTAGTTATACGGTAAGTAATCGTATTGGAATTTATTATTTACTGTTAAATAGACCTCGTTTTACGCTTCAAAATTCATGCGCCTGTTAAATAAGGTATTTCCTGTTCTCGTTTAATTATTTTATTTGTTAATTTGTATTGATAGTGTCGCCATTAATAAAGCTGCATTTTACAAGCGCACTATTAAACTAATGTAAGATTGTTTACTCTAATATTAGCATTCGGTATACTAAAGATAACTCCATATTGGAATAAATTAGGGTTCCTCGCAATTTTACTTAAAACCTTAAATCGACAGAGAGAAAAACAATTTTAAAACACGAAGTCGGCGCGCGCGGCGCGGGTAGCGGCGCGCGCGCCGCTGCAGTAGTGCCCGCGCGTCTCACGTCTGCATTGACGTACCTAGTGTTGTGAATTCCTTTCTTTGCTTTTTTAACGACCGACGCACGTTTCAAAATGTTGTATCAAAAAAGTGTAGTCGTCGTTGTTTAGACATTATTATTATCGACCTCTTCTAAGAAAGTAAAACCTGCAGAACCCTCACTGATATTTTTCTCAACACTACTTTGTCCTGGCAGCGGTATATTTGTTTGTGTTTTTAACATTTCATTGTACTTCTTTACAATTTTCCTCCTGTAGCCACCAGTTTTCACTGACCTTTTCCAGTTTTTGTAATCCATTATCTTAACAATTAAATTTAAAAACTTAAAATAAAATATGGCCAGCAAAATTACTCTTAAAACTATTTAAATTAGTTATTCCCAAAATCGATCTAAGATCAAACGCTCTTAAATGGGTCTTGTCTTTTGTATTGTAAATATGTTGAACCAAAATCACTCTAATATCATACTTAACCAGTGGTATTGATCTTATATTAGTTTCAAATAAGATCAGAAATGCACGTACTCACAGTACTCTTATGCTATGCTGATATTAGTCTGACATCTTACAATAGCATTTAGCAAGTC
Source organism: Amphipyra tragopoginis (assembly GCA_905220435.1). Classification (NCBI taxonomy): domain Eukaryota; kingdom Metazoa; phylum Arthropoda; class Insecta; order Lepidoptera; family Noctuidae; genus Amphipyra; species Amphipyra tragopoginis. The sequence continues at coordinate 12,831,556 of HG992020.1, read as the reverse complement.
TAATATAAAATCAAACGAGCTTAGAAAATACCCATATAAGAGCAAGTTTTTCTCAAGTGCAACTAGTCTTAGTAAATGCTCTTAGATACATATATGAGACTTGGTTATGAGACTGAGCACTCTTGAGGCCATACCGGCTTGTCTAAAAGTAATATAGGATCGATGGTATTTCTAAAACAAATATAAGAGCGCTTTAAGCCTACTACTCTTAAAAAGTGCGAGTTCTGAGACTGTTTTGCTGGTTGGGCGCTTTCGAAGTTTTTGGAGGAGGCATTTTCTGTCCTTGTCACGCGAAACATATATTGTACAGAGTGCTGCCAAGTCACTACCTATGAAATGTTTAAGGTATGACGTCATTTGTATTTACTGATACCAAGGAGTGAAGGTTCATTGGAAAAAAGGGGCACTTTGGGAAAGAGACATTTTGGGGAAGAGACATTTTGTGAAAGAGACATTTTGTGAAAGAGACATTTTGTGTAAGAGACATTTTGTGTAAGAGACATTTTGTGAAAGAGACATTTTGTGTAAGAGACATTTTGTGTAAGAGACATTTTGTGAAAGAGACATTTTGTGTAAGAGACATTTTGTGAAAGAGACAATTTGCGTAAGGGACATTTTGCGAAAGAGACAATTTACGTAAGAGAAGTTTTGTTAAAGAAACATTTTTCGAAAGAGACATTTTGTGAAAGAGACATTTTGTGTAAGAGACATTTTGTGTAAGAGACATTTTGTGTAAGAGAAATTTGTGAAAGAGACATTTTGTGTAAGAGACATTTTGTGTAAGGGACATTTTGTGAAAGAGACATTTTGTGAAAGAGACAATTTGCGTAAGGGACATTTTGCGAAAGAGACAATTTGCGTAAGGGAAGTTTTGTTAAAGAAACATTTTGCGAAAGAGACATTTTGTGAAAGAGACATTTTGCCCGCCAATTTTGTGAAAGAGACATTTTGTGAAAGAGACATTTTGTGAAAGAGACATTTTGCGTAAGGGACATTTTGGGAAAGAGACAATTTGCGTAAGGGAAGTTTTGCTAAAGAATCATTTTGCGAAAGAGACAATTTTCAAAAGAGACAATTTGCTAAAGGGACATTTTGCGAAAGAGACATTTTGTGAAAGAGACATTTTGCGGAAGAGATATTTTACCAAAGAGTCATTTTGCGAAACGGTAATTTTTCTAAAGAGACATTTTGCGAAAGGGACATTTTGAGAAAGAGACATTTTGTGAAAGAGACATTTTGCGAAAGAGACATTTTGTGAAAGAGACATTTTGCGGAAGAGACATTTTGCGAAAGAGACATTTTGCGGAAGGACCATTTTTAGAAATGAACGTTTTGCGACCACTAGACATTTTACGAGGTGGACATTCCGCTACAGAGCCTACAGTATCGGTGGTATAGTCACCTCTTTCAATATGTCACGGATACAGATCAAAAATATGTATAACTCACCTTTAGTAATCTTCTGTCTGTACGTCACGCTGGACCTCTGGAGTGTTCTCGCGTAAGTTACAGTAGATATAGCCTCCTGAGCCTTTAAAATGCTGCAAAGTAACATAAAACATTAGCCTGTAACAGTCCCACTGCTGGGCAAAGGGCTCTTCTCATACAAAGAAAGAACGAGCATTGATCGCCACGCTTGCTCACTGCGGGTTGGCGATTTCAGACCATTAAATCCAGGTTTTCTCACGATGTTTTCCTTCACCGTAAGTCAGTGGCGTCTAATTAACTAAGAAAGTACATATGACATTGAAAAAGTCACATTGGTGCATGACTGGGTTTGAATCTGCAACCCGGTGCTTAAGAGGGCTATCGCATTTTGTCTCCTGCCTCGCTCGCACAGGACCATATTTTTAAGAATGTTAAATTAAAAGATGCATTTTTTAATAATGTATTCAATGGGCTCCCTTTAAAATAATATTAATTTGATAGGTAATTATTAAAAACACATTACTATCGTGTTCCCTAATAAACTCAGCTCAATAAATATTATGATCCGTTTTTGAGATAAGTTTAATAAATGTCACAATAAAAATGTTTTTAATAATTATACCTATTAAATTAATATTATTTTAAAGGGAGCCCATTGAATACATTATTAAAAAATGCATCTTTTAATTTAACATTCTTAAAAAATATGGTCCTGTGCGAGCGAGAGAGGTGAGAAAATGCGATAGCCCTCTTAACAAGCGAGTCTGTAAAAAGAATTTCACACAAGCGAAGCTGCGGGCAAAAGCTAGTGTACAATAAACATATTGTATACTAGGTGTAACATAAATAAGTGTACAACCTCTTTAGGGGTCACTGTACTTATCATTATGAACAACTTTTACTATCGGACCAAACATGAAATCACGAAAACAAAAACAGCTGTTCCCTACATTTTGACGAATTATGCGAACATTAATGTAGGTAGTAGTAATGTAGGAGGAGCTCGTGGCTAAATAATTACAGCTGCATAGACCGATCTTCCGGGATAAGCCACGCTTGCCGAGGTTGGTCTGTGGATGGGTGACCATTTACCATAGCGAGTTTCCTCCGTGCCTCGGAAAGCACGTAAAGCCGTTGGTCCCGGCTGTCATTTGTAGATCTTTGACAGTCATTACTGTTGGTCAGAAGCCAGAAAGTCTGACAAAACCAGTCTTACCAAGAGTATCGTATTACCCAGTTACTGGGTTGTGGGGGTCTGATAGGCAGTCGCTCCATGTAAAATACTGATATTCAGCTGCATCCGGTTTGACTGGAAGCCGACCCCAACATAGTTGGGAAAAGAAGGCTAGGCAGATGATGACCTTGTATAAAATAGATAATGATAAAATTTTACTAACCTTTGCGGTAATCCTTCATCTCGTAACCTGACATCTTTAAACGCGTCCTGGCTTCTCAAATCACTGAACAGTATCTCCAACAACATAGTCCCACAGCTGGACAACTCAAAGTAATCATTCTTGGCTAAACTGCATTGATAAACTATTATGTAGAACAGTTCAGCAAATCTGAAATGTAAAATCATCATCATCATCATTCAGCCGAAAGACGTCCACTGCTGGACATAGGCATCCCCCAAGCCATGTTGGGGGAGGGGGGGGGGGGGGGGGAGGGGGGGGAGGGTGTTGCCATAATCGCCACGCTTGGCAGGCGGGTTGTCGATCGCAGTATGGTTGTTAAAGTACTCAGAGAACGCTGCTGCCCATCGTCTAGAGCAGCGGTTCCCAGATTTATTTCTCATAGACCACTTTCAAAATTTAGCTGGTTCCGGTGGACCCCCTGCAGCTACATTTCTACCATATTACCATATAGAATGTGAAGATTAGATCTTTTTGTCACGCCAACGTGGACCCCCGCCGAGTCTCCCGTGGACCCCTGGGGGTCCTGGCCCACTTTGGGGACCTCTGGTCTAGTGAATCCTTTAGTCGCCTTTTACGACACCCACGGGAAGAGTAGGGGTAGTGCTACTCTTTAAGTCCGGCACTACAGGAGACATTTATGTTCGTCGCAGCATGTATTTTTCTTCCATACATCTCTATTAGCCGTCATCTCAGTAGTCACCCTCTTCCTAGTCATATCATCTTTTACATTACCCATACATCGTTTCTTAAGTCTTCCTCTACTCTTATAACCATCCACATTCATACTCAAAACTTTTCTCACGACATGTTCCTTATTCATCCGCATCACATGACCATACTATAACTGGTTTCCACACAATTTCTCAGCCACCGGCGCCTCATAATACCTAAAGCATAGAGACTTTTTTTTTTATCGTCCTAAAATCCTCATGTGTACCTTATCGCCTGGGGAAGACAAAGGGTTATGCCGGACTCTTACCGGCTAAAAACCCACGGTGTTCCTTCTCCTGACCCTTGGCCGGGGTCGCGGGATTCGCAGCTGCATGCACCGCGACCCCGGCAGGCCTCGGTCCGCCAGCCCCTGCGGACCTCTTCTTCTGTGGGGCCCTACGTCCTCTTGAGAGGCGCGCACGGAACACATGCGCGCCGCCTTCTCGGGCCTGTTACTGGTCGGGCGACGGGTCCCCTAACCCGTCGCCCGCAGGCCACACACTACGGTGGCCGGAGATCATCGCACGCCGAAGGGAGAGTGACCGTCGCCTCTCTCTCCCTCTCCGCTCCCTCCTTGGTCGCCTACACCTCCTCGCAAAAGGAGGTGACGGCTTCCCACGCACTCTCGCTCCCGACCATGGACAGAACCACGGCTGAAAGCGAAAGCCTAGATAGCCTAGAGATCATCTTATATCTCTATACCTCATGTTGATATCCTTGGAGACAGATTCTTCGACTCCATCAGCCACCATCTTGGATATATGCTCATCTTGATCAAACATGCCTTCGAAAATCTTCATCAAGATAAGTTTTTCGTAAGTGTTTGTAGAATCTATAACGTTCAATATAGGAGTACTGTCGAGGGCTCTCCTCTGAGGAGGTGGATGGTCTCCAATCACGTCAGGTTTCACTAAATCTGAAATAATAATAAGGAATAGAATTTCGTTCTGTCTAATCTTGTCTCTACTATGCTGTGGTCAACTCCAGTCTAACCAGGAGGCCTACTCCTTAAGTCCGTGAACGAAGTTAGTCGCCCGTCCGAAAGTAGCCCGAAACATAGGAGTGAACAAAACAAGTGTCAAGTTCAACTTTTCGGACGAACAAAAAGACATCGGTAGTAGAGACAACTGTCAAATCGTGTTGTCATTCATTCTTAGTTCGGGCCCCGAAATATCGTTTGTCCGTGTATGATAGGGAGTAGGAAACGCTCGTAACTAAGGCCGAAACCACGGACTTCGTGCTTAGGGAGTAGACCCCCTGATGCGGCTGAATACCAGTATTTTACACGGAGCGACTGCCATCAGAACTCTGCAACCCAGTTACGGTTTATTCCCATCTGCCCCCTTCGATTTTGCCACCGGGGTGGTGGCTGGCACTTATTTAGCGGTTATTCCCGTTCGCCACCGCCAGTATTGCCCCCTCCGGTGGCGACTGGGAATTATTCTAAAAAAATATCCCAGTCGCCACCTCCGGGGGCAAGCGGGATTGTTGGTAGTAAAAATCCCAGTGGCCACCCCTAAATATAGTTAACATAAAAACTAGGTATGCTACCTATTATCTTAATTTTTTTTTTTGGAATGACAAAGAATGTTAATTTTATTAAATTTCTGATTAAAAAATAGAAGTACGTAGGGTTAATCAAACGAGAGAGTTACAATATTTATAAATTGGTAGAAAATTAAACAAACATTATTTTTTACTATTTTTATTTTCAAAATCAACTATTTTAAACACAAATCCAAAATCACAGACAATTAGGTACTTTCAATAGAATATAAAATATTTCTTAAAATATACTTGAAAAAACAATTCTCCGCCTTCTTAAATCTACATTTTCATTTCCAAAATCAACAAGTTTTATACAAATTCTAAACAATCACATCAACAAGTCAACAATCATTTCTATAGGAAAAAAAAATATTATTAGAAAATATACAAAACAAATAAAGTATTACTCTGCCCTAATAAAAAAATATTTTTAACAAAATTAAAAGTATGCACTAAGCATAATGAGTATTTTCAAATAATCACAGACATAACGAGACTCTACCCTACCCTAATCAGTATTAGAAAAAATCACAGATGCGTCCTCTCAATTAAATTCGTCATTAATGTACTCGTATCACAGAGTATTTACAGTAATTGGGTTTTATATGTAAAAAAAAAAAACTTAGAACTAGATATTTTGCTACTTTAAAAAAAAATACTTAGGTAATTTGTTATGACTGGCACAAATCAACATCATTATTTAGGTACCCATAATTGACTACGTTATTCATTGATCGTCATCAAGTAATGAATAATTTGTTTAATTTACCATACCTCTTATGCTTTTTTTTACCTTTTTTTATTTATTTTCATTGCCAAGAAGCCTTAATGCCTTACAGTTTCTAAAAAATGACCTACTGATATATTGCCATGTAACAGCTCTAACTGAATTTCCAAAATAAATTGATCAGTAAGGACATAATTTTTCTTTCTTTTTTTAAAAGGTGTCATTTTGGTTTTATTAATGTTATCACAAACACTGAAATATGCAGAATCTTTAACCAATACATTTAATAAATGAATAATATTAGGGTTCTTTTTTCCAATTTCTTGGTTTAATTTGTGATTCCAAGCTTCCAAGAAGTTAGTGGTCCTATGCTGCTCTCCGTAAGCACACCAAATTGGAATAAATTCTTCCTTCAGCCATTGTTCTTCAAAGTATTTTCTGAATTTTTTTAAATCCTCCTCTTGTGTACTGTAGCGAGTAATATACTTCCAGCCGTTTGAAATTTCGTGTGCAGGCAATAACGGTAGAACTGCACTTAGTGCAACCTCTCTTATTTTCTTCACATCTTTTGATTTTGTAATTTGAAGTTTACGGGCCTTCTCCCAAACCGCTTTATTATAGTGATAATAGCATCCTTTTGTGTTAACTTGCGGAAATAAATTCTTTATAGCAGTCATTGCCGCTTTTTCGAAGTCAGTTTTGTATTTAACCGGATTCCAGCCGGGGATTTGAGCTTTTATCATGGAAAACAGAATGAAGTACGATTTCACGTTTCTTTCACTCATAAGAGCGTAAACAATAGGCATTAAATTCGTACTATTTGATGTACTTCCCATATCTGCATGTATAACATATAGCTGCGAAAAAGGTTTCGGACAACTTTTAAAAGTTCCGTCACTGTAAAAATCAGTCGCTTTGCAAATTGAAAGTTTAGCTTTTTCTGTGCAGAAAATTAGAATTCGGCTGTCACCATCAGCATAATCAGCTAGTAAAAAATTTGTGAATTGGTTCGGGACTTCAACGTTTCTTACTAGCTGCGGCTGTAGACACTGTACTCCAGCTTGTACATTCCTAAATCTGTACAAGGATGATTTCACGCTATTGAATGTTGGTATCTTGCACACCAAATCTAATCCGCTGTTTTCTAATGTTGCAATCATATTATTATAAGACTGAGGAACTGCCGGGTAATTCCCTTTGATAATTTCTTGTTTGCAGGAATAAAGCCGCTCATCAATTTCATTTTTTAGGAAATCTGGAGTACATAAATGCGGCGTTTCATTTACGATATTATTATTCTGCGAAGAAAAAAAGATTTTATTAAACATTTAATTTGATTATTAAATAAGAGTATAGGAATCAGGGTACGAAATTATAATCGATCCAGTAGTTTCGGATCCTATTCGTTACAAAAAATCTCTTTATAATACAAAGCAAAAGATATTGCTTACGATTAATAGGCATACAAGTAGACAAACTTACACGAATCTTTATAACTCCTTTGCATTTCTTTTTTCGCTGGCTGCATTCCCACACACTTAGTCCACTTGGGTATTTTTTTTTCACATAATATTAGTGGCCACCGTGAAGCAAAACAACACCATGTTTTCTTTTAATATAAATTAATGACACTTCACCCGAGGTAGTACACGATGTACTTGACCCTGACATGGTTAGGAATGCACTAATAATGTTATGATTAGAAATGCCACAACGCATTGCCAGCCGATACTTGTTTTACATTTTAGATCTAAATGCATTGTACTTAAAGTTTAGTTTTGCAAGAATCACTCATAAAACCATCCCCATCAAGCCCAATAAAAAGCTGTTTTGTGTTTTTAAAGATTTATGACCTTCTGTCTATTGTGTCTGTTTTGGCTTTTCGGCATGTTTGTTATAGGTAAAACAAAGCACACGGCCTACTATTTTATGGTTTATTCCGAGACGTGAAATGTAAACAAAGGACATCGGCATCTTCAATTGAGCTACTAGAGTTTAAGTAGCAAAACAAAAGGATTAGTAATCCTTTCTCACGATAGTTTTGGCTTTTCGGCGCTCGTGTCATCGGCGGGTCGCCGCTGCGCAAGGCGCTCGCGCCGTTTCCTATTTTATGGTTTTAAAGACGTGAAATATTAACAAAGGACATCGGCATGAAGATAAAGCACAATAGATTATTAGTACATATTTTGTTACGTTATCCCAAAAAATAAAATGACGACCAGCCTGAGTAATTAGTATGCCAATTGATTTCATACAAAATTATATTTTACGGCCATTTCAGGAAAAATATTATAGTGAACCGTACCTATTGCCTAAATTTCAATGCATATATATCTAGATACATAAAGGTACCTAACTAAACAATTCATTTACTTTAAACATTCTGTGACGTCGGTAATTATTTTAAAATCATTCCAAAAAAATATAAAGATATAGCATTTATTTTAACTATTATTAGGGGTGGCCACTGGGATTTTTACTGACCAACATTCCCGTTTGCCACCCGGAGGTGGCGACTGGGATATTTTTTTAGAATAATTCCCAGTCGCCACCGGAGGGGGCAATACTGGCGGTGGCGAACGGGAATAACCGCTTATTTAGTGTTATATACCTGCTTTGTTTATTCCCATCTGCCACCGGGGTGGTGGCTGGCACTAACTAGTAGCGCGTTTATTCCCATCTGCCCCAGCTCCAGTTCATTTCTGCTTTCCTGGTAGTTTTAATAAATAAACAATTAGGGCAGTTAAATTTTAAAACGCCTATCGATGATATTATTATCATTTATTACGTATGCTTTCATGCTCTTCTCTGTTTCATCATGGTTGCGTAGATCTTTAAAACTACGCAACGGATTTTGATGCGGTTTTTTTAATAGATAGAGTGATTCAAGAGGGAGGTTTTATGCTATAAAACGGGTCGCTAGTTAGAAATAAAATGACAAACAGATAGCTGTAAGGTAGGTAAGGTTATGTTAGAACTGTGACCACTCAACGCTAGAAACTATTCGCGCCTAATGAGAATTGACCACCATAATATGGCCAATCTTACAATTGTTTGATTGGCCTTACTATGCCAATTTAACTGCCCTAATTGTTTATTTATTAAAACTACCAGGAAAGCAGAAATGAACTGGAGCTGGGGCAGATGGGAATAAACGCGCTACTAGTTAGTGCCAGCCACCACCCCGGTGGCAGATGGGAATAAACAAAGCAGGTATATAACACTAAACAAGTGCCATTCACCACCGGGGTGGTAAACGCTACTAGTTAGTGCCAGCCACCACCCCGGTGGCAGATGGGAATAAACAAAGGAGGTATATAACACTAAATAAGTGCCAGCCACCACCCCGGTGGCAAAATCGAAGGGGGCAGATGGGAATAAAGGGACTGTCATAGGTGTTCGTATGACATTTGGGACCGACGGTTTAACGTGCTCTCCGAGGCACAGAGGGATCTCGATGCGTATGTGTAGTAAATTCACTTCCATGATCTTGCATCGTCTGCAACGCCGAGTAATGCACACGTATCTAACCTAACTGAGAAGACAACTGATAATTTTGCAAAAATTTCAAGACCTCTCTTTTTCAGTCGGGAATGAAAACTAAAAAATGCTTGAAAATAGTGTTGGTGGAGCGTGTAAATAGCTCCAGCCGATGGAGGGGTTTGGAGACTGAGAAAGAAGTGAAGAACAGTCCTAGTTGATGGCGGTGCGGTACGGTGCGGCAATGTATAGTTTAAATATTAAAAATATGTCAACACAACACTGAACTCACCGGTCTCCGGATAACTGCACTCCTGGGTGTCTGTGAAGCACTTTCACAAAAAAAAAGAAAAATAGGTGTGTTCAAGAGGGCAGTAGTAGGCGTTGTTAAGATTCAAATTTTTCTTCTCTTGAACTGTTGCACCGACAATTTTGACGATGCATATTACCGACGCGTGTGTCAGAGTATGTAGAATTGTAATAAATAAAAGCTTTTTATATTAAAATACGTATATTGTATTTCTTGTTTATTTTCACTTTTAAAGCATTTCTAAACGAAGAGATAACCATGGGTCATGATTTCCGAACGAAAGTTATGATCTGTGGCAATGTTTATTCAATACAAAATACTATTTATTTCACAATTAAAAAGAAACAATGCCATTATCATTTATGATGTTTAGAATGCTCCTTATATTTTATTTTATTATTTCAACTTACTAATTTGCCATTATTCCATAGATTTAGCAATTAAAGTAAGCTCAGTTGATGTTATGTTTTATGGAATCTTATTTAAAGGTTACAATGTAATGCTTATAAAAATAACGTAATTATCTGACTATGTTTCAAAACAGTTCTGCTAAATTAGATCTTATTATTATTACCAATGTTTAAAGTTATTTAGTTAAAATGTATGACAATCTCTGATTGGTTGAAAATGGCGCCTTATGATTACTTTTGTGCTATTGTTTGGTAAAGTTATAAAAAGGGAGGTAATTCTCAAAATTAGGCCAGTCTATATTTTGACATTAGTCTTGGAACGATTACAGGAAGATACTAAGTTAAGTACTCTGATTGTTATTTTACACTGTTACTATGCTAGTCTGATTATAAATATGTCTATGCTAATTTGATTGTAAATAATTATATATTATTTGCTATGTGTGTTTATGTATATTATTTAGCTTGACATTGCTATGGTCTGACCTATATTATTTTAATATCTGACTAGCTTGTCCTTATTATTTTCTATTCTTGTGAATTATATTGTGTATAACATGTAACTAACAACTAACCCAAATATAAGTACTCTCAGTGGTGGAGAGTCTATGTTGGTTTCATTTACCATACCCGCTTTGCCCCTGATAGGTAGATATTGGTCTTAACTGTAATGCTATGCTCACTATATCCATTTCTATAACCATAACAGCCTACATTATTGCTATTCCTAATATCTAGTACATTGATATTGCTAAATTATTGTTCAAGTGAAATAAGTAATTATTAGTATACTTTAGTCAAAGATATTTGTAGTTTTCATAATAAACTATTCATGGTAAATAATTCTGGTTTATACATTATTCTATCTTTCTCTCATTACATTTATACATACCTACAGCTATATTTATATGATAATATGTCTATATCTACAAGGTTAGTCGGAAAGGGGGTACTAATCCGAAGCCCAGTTATAGTATCGCTGATGACTGTTTGAAAGCAAGTGTAAAAATTTCAAAATTCGATATTTTTTTTTTCCAAATAAAATGATTTTTATTTTAGTTTTTTCAAAAATTCTTCATCCCTACTTTAGTTACAAATTCAGAAAATGGTGCTTCTATTTCATGACGCCAAATATGACCTAAAATGTAAACACAGCAGATCATAACTGGGGATAGATAGATTTTAGAGATTTTTTTTTGAGATTTTTGAACTACTGTTTCTCTTAAACTACTGACTTTTGGGAAAAGTTGTAGAACAAAAGTTATTCATTATTATGTGTACTTTAACACCCTTTTGGATTAGTACCCCCTTTCTGACTAACCTTGTATAATCCAACATCAGAAGTGGGATCGATCTCTGGCCTCGCATAACAAATTATTAATCAATTTAATTATTTTAAGAATGGATGCTGTCTCAACACCATCTCAAAACGACGATGACATTGCGCTGCCGATCCTTGTTCCCGAGAAGTACGACGACGGAGCTGCGCACTGGTGTACGAGCATTGTGGCCCTTTCGAAGGACTTCACGTGGAGCGGCGCGGCGTCAAGACAGGGGATATAAGCCTATCTTGGATGACATCGCCCTGCCAATCTTTTACCCCTGACAAAAATTGTGAAGAAATTCAAGACTGTGGCTAAAGCCGGTAAGGCCCTCAGGGGCTCTGAACATTGATTTGACTGATGCAAATATTAATGTAGCCTCCTGATAAAACTTTATTGTATAATAAAATAAATAAATGTTTAACTTAATCTATTACAATGAAATTGCAAGTCTGGCCTGATTGATAGATTTGAATATCGAACGTTATCATAATCTCATCTCACTGATCACATCCAGATGCGTCTTAATTCGTATAAAATTAAAAATCTCTGATAATTATTTAGTAATACCCACATGTTAAAAATATGAAAAAAATATTATTATGAATATTTTTTTACCGTCAATTGTAATTAATTGTATTATTTGAAAATCGTAAAATATTTATTTTTATTTTTGATAAGTCCATGACTTATTGTGTATAGTAACTGGATTGCTTAGTGATTTGTGCTAATGAAATGTAGTTGGCCGACAAGAAGTGTGTATTTCTCATGCAAGTGAATGATAATAATATGTAGTCCTTAAAGAAATAAAGTGATAAATATTTCATTAATTAAAAGGAAGCCAGATAGTATCTGTGTTTATTCGTGTAAAATAAATATGGGATCTATATTTGTTTGTGTAAATAAATGCGTTGCAGTTGTATTAGAGTTTACGGTGAAATGCAAACAGGGTTGACCTGAGGCAACACCCGGCAAACTGGGGTTGACCAAAAGGCAACGCCCGGAAAAACCGGGGTTGGTCAAAGGCAACGCCCGGCAAACTGGGGTTGACCAAAGGCAACGCCTGAAAAAAAAAAAAAAAAAAAAAAAAAAAAGCTGAAACCCTAACATGACGAAGCAAATGTTGATAAAGCAGGATCCCAAGCGGGTGATGCCAAATGGGTTGGCTAAATCCAAAGCGGGAGATGCAATAAAAAAAAAAAATGCAAACAAAAAATAAAAAGTTTTGAAAATATTGATACCAATTTGTTTTTACTGGTCTTGCAAAAAAAAAAAAAAAGAAGTGGTACCTATAATATATTTACAAAGGAATCATAGACAAGGTACTATTCTATAATAAAGATGATATTAATGTACATATTATTATCATAAATTGTTTAATTATTTAAAATATAAACATTATGTATGTTATAAAGTTTGCTACTTTACTTTTAACAAGCATATGCAGCAGAAAGCAACTGACCGTTGTCAGACCGTTAATAGAAATAAATTATAAGGTATATTTAGAAGTAAATACTTCAGTGACGAAGTATATGTCAGTATGGCCGTGACGGGGTACGAATTATTGTAAATAAATAATGAGTATTTTTTTTTAGTAAGCAGGTACTTCGGGGACGAAGTACGTGTCAGTATGGCCGTGTCAGAGTATGTAGAATTGTAATAAATAAAAGCTTTTTATATTAAAATACGTATATTGTATTTCTTGTTTATTTTCACTTTTAAAGCATTTCTAAACGAAGAGATAACCATGGGTCATGATTTCCGAACGAAAGTTATGATCTGTGGCAATGTTTATTCAATACAAAATACTATTTATTTCACAATTAAAAAGAAACAATGCCATTATCATTTATGATGTTTAGAATGCTCCTTATATTTTATTTTATTATTTCAACTTACTAATTTGTCATTATTCCATAGATTTAGCAATTAAAGTAAGCTCAGTTGATGTTATGTTTTATGGAATCTTATTTAAAGGTTACAATGTAATGCTTATAAAAATAACGTAATTATCTGACTATGTTTCAAAACAGTTCTGCTAAATTAGATCTTATTATTATTACCAATGTTTAAAGTTATTTAGTTAAAATGTATGACAATCTCTGATTGGTTGAAAATGGCGCCTTATGATTACTTTTGTGCTATTGTTTGGTAAAGTTATAAAAAGGGAGGTAATTCTCAAAATTAGGCCAGTCTATATTTTGACATTAGTCTTGGAACGATTACAGGAAGATACTAAGTTAAGTACTCTGATTGTTATTTTACACTGTTACTATGCTAGTCTGATTATAAATATGTCTATGCTAATTTGATTGTAAATAATTATATATTATTTGCTATGTGTGTTTATGTATATTATTTAGCTTGACATTGCTATGGTCTGACCTATATTATTTTAATATCTGACTAGCTTGTCCTTATTATTTTCTATTCTTGTGAATTATATTGTGTATAACATGTAACTAACAACTAACCCAAATATAAGTACTCTCAGTGGTGGAGAGTCTATGTTGGTTTCATTTACCATACCCGCTTTGCCCCTGATAGGTAGATATTGGTCTTAACTGTAATGCTATGCTCACTATATCCATTTCTATAACCATAACAGCCTACATTATTGCTATTCCTAATATCTAGTACATTGATATTGCTAAATTATTGTTCAAGTGAAATAAGTAATTATTAGTATACTTTAGTCAAAGATATTTGTAGTTTTCATAATAAACTATTCATGGTAAATAATTCTGGTTTATACATTATTCTATCTTTCTCTCATTACATTTATACATACCTACAGCTATATTTATATGATAATATGTCTATATCTATAATCCAACACGTGCAGCCAATCACAGGGCGCGTGGAAGGTGAAATTGATGAGACTGATTTAGCGCCATCTATTGGCATTTTACTGCAACGCCTAAATTCCCCAATATTGGGGTTGTGGAACAGTGTGCGCCGTCGCCGGCAGATGACATAATTATAAAATTAAAACTAAACATTGCGCGCAACCAAGTGTTTTGCCTACTTTAAAGCGCAATATATCGTACACTATTAGCTATGGAAAAAAATACTTAAAGCAGGAATTGTAGGGAATTTAATAGTCCACAAAATTGGTCTGATCTATTTTTAGTGTAAAACCTATAGATAACGAGTTATTTAATAAAAACTCATTTTTGGGGTCCTTATAATTTTAAGAGCTGGAAATAGCAAAATAAGGTTTAGAAAACGAAAATTTCGAAATGGTTTTGGAATCAGCATAGGTTACCTTTACTTTACACACAAAATTACAATAATTAAGTCTACGAACATACCTTGAAAACCTTTCAAAATCACCCTATACGCTTCGTATCTCACTTTCGCCGCTGAACTCCTACAATTTTGCTCCACAGCCTTCACTATACTATCCTTCATAGCACCATCCATGAATTTCAAGCTGTTCCGAGCTAATTTCATAGCTTCAACTCTCTGATCACTCTCAAATAGTTCGCTTGAAAATATAACTTGGAACATATCGGCGTATTCTTCGTTAAACTGTGTTGTATTTTCTAAATATGTTGCTAAGATAGTAAGGCATCTTGCTTTTTCGAGTTTGGTTACTAAATTCATTATAATCCTGGAATTAATACACATATAGGGATCAACTATGATACCATTGGCACTGCAAGTAAAAATGTGTGAGAAACAATATTAACAACGCGTCATTCAACGCAGATGTGTGCTGCAACTGTAGGACAAACTTAAACAAAAACATGTTACAGTCGCTCCACAGATTTGACGTCGCTAATTAACAGTATGGTACCGTTTGGAGGTTTGTATGAATGACACACGTGTATTGTCGAGCGCGAACTTTAATTATGCACTAGTCGAGCAATAAATATACTAAATATCAAACACAAACATGGTGACTCGTTGTTATATGCACACACACATTGAAGACAGATGTTGGAGGGGCGTGAAACCTTATGCGCGATTAACGGTTAACTAATAATAGGCTAAAAAGACTCACTTGAAGTGATAAAGATCACAGCATCCAAAATAGCTCTTCTGAGCATAAAATAGAATCTTCACGTAATTCTTAACGTTTTCACTTCTTACTGTGTTCAAAGCATGGCTAAACTTGACCAAATATTCGTTTCTTGCCACTGAATCAGCCTTCAAAAACGCCAGACCGTATATTTCTGCCAGTTTCGGAGTCCAATAACTGGCAACAGGACTGAAAGCCGCTACCAGAAACTCTGGCAAAGCCACACCGTTTTTTAATAAGCGCTCGAATACTGGCAAAAGTGGAATTAAGTCTTTCGGCGACTCTGGAATAAATAATAATAATCATTTCTATCACATCATATCTTTCACATGTATCATGAGGTCTACTGAAAAGCATACAAACCGCAGGGCAGCTTGTGGCGAGCTGTTGGTGAGTGGCGACACTGCGTACCTTATTGCCTCAGAGAGTCGGTCAGGGCCTCGTCTCCAGTTTGCCTTTATTGGCTGGCTGGAGTGGAACCTCAAGAGTGCCCGCAGGACTCTCAACTCTGGCTTGCCTTTATCGGCCGACCAGAGGGGGGCCGCCAGAGCTATATGCTCGGGGGTGGAAGTGTCTAATGGCGTAATAGCGGGGAAACCCACTCCGGGTCTTTTAGACCCGCGACGGCGAAACCGGGGCCACACCTCTCTACACCCCTAGCCGCTCACACGTTTGTTGCCCCCTTCGCCTATGTACTGGCGGCCTTTAAGGGGGCCCAGCTAGTGAGCTGGCGAGTCACCGTCTGCCAATGTATTTCAAATTTAAGCTTGAAAGGCAGACGCCGTTTTCTTCCGGCAATAGAAGTTATCCAGTCCACCTAACACCCCTTTCCATAGACCAGATATTTTTCACCATATTTTACAATAGTCTTGCACCCACCTGGGACGGTCCATGACTGTACTCCAATAGTGCAGCCGTGGATAGTCCCCGGTTGGTGCCCCACCCCATTTTAGATTAAAGTTCTCAAAGGGGCCTCTGCGCGTTGGACCTGTGTCCCCGTGTATGCCTTCCAAAGGACCGGACATCTTCCGCACGGAAGATGAGCCGTGAGTAAAGCGAGATCATTTCTAATAAAATATAACCTTGTGGACACAGAAGTACCATACTACAAGTATGTGCCCGACTCAGGTTTCGAGAATGGTCATGTTACATTGTACTGGGATCGATCTATCATCACCGACAGGACTATTGTTGCCAATAAGCCTGATATAGTGGTAATAGATCGAGCAGAGCGCCGCGCAATGATTGTTGACATCACTGTACCGCATGACGAGAATCTCGTGAAAGCCGAAAATGATAAAAAAATCAAATATCTTGATTTGGCACACGAGGTTGTCGACATGTGGGATGTGGACTCAGCAATCATTGTCCCGATAGTCGTTACGGCAAATGGCTTAATAGCCAAGAGCCTCGATCAACACCCCATGAGGCTCTCGTTGGACGGCTGGTTCAAGGGCTTGATACAAAAAGCAGTACTCCTTAACACGGCACGCATAGCGAGGAGGTTCCTTTCTCTGGAGCTCTGACTGCCGGCAGCTTGGACTCTGTTCCCGATGCCGGAGGGATACTATCTTTTTTATATTTTTAAATATTTTTCGTTTTTTATAGAAATATTTAAAAATGTATTTAATAAGCAATTGAAATGAATAAACGAGATAATAATAATTTTTATTTTCAGACCATAAGATCCATATCAATGAGTAAACAAACTTACCTACTAACTAAAACACGTTAAATAAAAACTTTTTATAACATATATCTGAATGACGGTCTGTGTGCCGCCATCCAGTGACAAATTATTTGGCCATCGACCCTGTCGGCTACAGTAGCCACGAGGCTGTTGTATAAAGACGAATAAAAAAAAATTACCTCTGACGTAATCACGAAATATATCCCATGTTACTTGTACAATATTTCCATACAGTTGTAATAATCCATTTAATATATACAATAATCGTTTTTGTATATTTTCCTGACGTCTATACTCTATACAAGTATATATTAAATATTTTACTGTAGTATCCAAGTGTTCATTTTGTTGTAACTCTGTTTTATTCCATTTTATTATCGTTGAAATCTGAAAAAGAAAAAAAAGATAGATTCATTGTCACAAACGACACAATGCAACGGTACATAAAAAAAACTGGCCAAGTGCGAGTCGGACTCGCGCACAAAAGGTTCCGTGCCATTATCTATAAAAACGGCAAAAAAATCACGTTTGTTGTATGGGAGCTCCCTTAAATATTTATTTTATTCTGTTTTATAGTATTTGTTGTTATAGCGGCAACAGAAATACATCATCTGTGAAAATTTCAACTGTCTAACTATCACGGTTCATGAGATACAGCCTGGTGACAGACGGACAGCGAAGTCTTAGTAATAGGGTCCCGTTTTACCCTTTGGGTACGGAACCCGAAACAATTCAGTGTAAGTGCTAAAGGGCCATTAGCTCAGCATTGTGTTATATACAGATCAACTACGATAACATGACACGGCCCTCCATTGACACTGCAAGTAAAAATGTGTGAGAAACAATATTAACAACGCGTCATTCAACGCAGATGTGTGCTGCAACTGTAGCACAAACTTAAACAAAAACATGTTACAGTCGCTCCACAGATTTGACGTCGCTAATTAACAGTATAATAATAATAATAACGCTCACACGTTTGTTGCCCTCTTCGCCTATGTACTGGCGGCTTTTTAGGGGGCCCAGCTAGTGGGCTGGCGAGTCACCGTCTGCCAACAAATTTCAAATTTAAACTTGAAAGGCAGACGCCGTTTTCTTCCGGCAATAGAAGTTAAATAGTCCATTTAACACCCCATCCCATAGACCAGTTTTATTTTTATCATATTTCACAATAGTTTTGCACCCACCTGGGACGGTCCATGACTGTACTCCAATAGTGCAGCCGTGGATAGTCCCCGGTTGGTGCCCCACCCCATTTTAGATTAAAGTTCTCAAAGGGGCCTCTGCACGTTGGACCTGTGTCCCCGTGTATGCCTTCCAAAGGACCGGACATCTTCCGCATGGAGGATGAGCCGTGATTTAAAGTGAGATACATAATAATAATCATTTATTGGTTCAATAAAAAACAATTACAAGTTGATCACTGTCACTTAAACTAGGTAAAACCTGTGCTATAAGTAACAGTTTTGCTTGGCGGTTGATCTAGGGAACCGGTTTAGGTTGTACAATTTTCCGTATAATGAAATAATTTTTAGAATAAAGACTTAAGTTACTATAAAGGGCAATAAAAAGATTTAAACTAAGCTAACGCTGCGCTTACACGGGCAACTTAAACGCGCAATTCACAGGAATTCCTGGCAATTGTGGCTAACTATGTTGCATTTAGACAACACTGAACACGATCACTCGATTTTTGACAATTTCTTTACAACATGTAAAGCAATTGCCAAAAATCGAGCAACACTAGCTGCCCGTGCAATCCCTAATTTTTGTAATATACTATTGGGTAAGTGTATTTGGGTGTGAGTGTAGGTGTGTGTTTGTGTGTGTGTGGTGTGTGTGCGTTGTGTGTGTACCCGTGTGAGTGTGTGTTTGTGTGTGGTTTATGAAGTGACGAATGCGATATCTAACATTATTCAGGAACACTTAAAAGATGTTCAGTTTCTTGGTAATTTAGTTTGTTTAACAATATTTTTACGTTTTTCTTAAGACCAAAACATGAATATTGAGTAATAGGTTCTATTTTGTTTATTTTATTATATAGATAGGGAGCCGCTATGTATGGGTGTCTTTTTGCAAAAACTGTTTTATGAGGTATTGTTTTAAAAACAATATCCTTTCTTCTTTTGTTTTGTTTATGCAAACTGTCGCTTGGTAAATTGGTGTGGGCATAGATTAAATTTCGCAAAATATATAACTGGCGCACAGTCAAAACTCCAGTTTCTTTATAAAGTTTAGTGGTAGGGTATAACCTTGGTTTTGAATTGAGTACTTTAAGAGCAGCTCTCTGTGCTCTTTCTATTTTTAAAAGTGAAGATTTATGGGATCCACCCCAGACTGACACACAATATCCTAGCACTGACTGACACAGTGAGTAGTATATTATCTTCAATATATTTTGGTCTTCGATATGTCGTAGTTTTTTAAAAATAGGCATTATCTTCCTAGTCCTGTTAGCTAGCAGTTCAATGTGACTGTGCCAGTTAAGGTTTTCATCTACCCAGACTCCCAGATACTTAATCTTTGAAACTCTATCAAGTTGGGAGCAATGGCATGAGTTTAAATTTGAAGACTGACAAATGTGTGCTTTTATTTGTAAATTTTCTAAGGCTGGGAGCCCTAGTTTTGTGATGGAAAAGGTCAAGTATTTAGTTTTATTTAGATTGATGGTAAGTGAATTTATATTTAACCAGTAGATGATCTTTTCAAGGCCGTTCTCTGTCACACGAACTACATCATCCCAAGTTTTTCCATTAAAGATTACTGCGGTGTCGTCAGCGAAGGCAACAATTTTGGCATTATTAAGGCGAAAGTTACAAAGTTGATTTACGTAAATTAAGAATAGAGTAGGACCAAGTATACTCCCTTGGGGCACTCCGTAAGTTACTTGTGCATCCTTGCTTATAAACGATCCAATTTTTACGCGTTGGCTTCTGTGAGTTAAGTAGCTTGCAAAAATATCCAACACTTTACCTCGTATTCCCAAGTGCTCCATCTTCTCCAGAAGCCTAGGCACAGAGACAGTATCAAATGCCTTCGCGAGGTCTAAGAAGACTCCAACGCATTTGTGTTTGGCATCAATTGTTTTAACTACCGTTTCAGTGAGAGTTCTTAGAGCATCTTCAGTAGATTTACCGGCAATGAAGCCATATTGGTTATCAGATATAAGTCCAAAGGTTTTTAAGTAATTAGTTAATCTTTTATTAAGTAATTTTTCCAATATCTTTGACATTGCCGGAAGGACAGATATAGGCCGATAATTATTGACACTGCCTCTGTCACCTGACTTATAGATAGGATGGATAAGTGCAGTTTTAAAGTGCTTGGGGAAGACCCCCGAGTGAAAACTTAGGTTGCATACATGTACTATTGCAGGGATCAGTACATGGCTTGTCGCCTTTATTACAATATTTGAAATGCTATCAAAACCCATGGCACAGTCATCTTTGAGGTTCATTATTATCGATAGTACCTCATCATCGTCTGTGTCAAGTAAAGCAAAGGAATTCGTTGCTTTTTGTGGCAAATCCTGTTGCAATTCACTATTCATGTTCACATTTCCAATGTTTTCAGCTAATTTCTCACCAACAGTAGCAAAGAACTCATTAACTACATTAACAGAATCTTGTGGATTCGGTTTAATTTCCAGGAGGCGGTCGCTGTTGTCTCTTTGTTTTTTTATAGATGCTATAGTTTTAATTAATTTCCAGGTAAGCTTGGTGTTGTTTTTGGCTTTATTGAATTCTGAGTTTTCATACGCACATCTAACTTTATCAAGAATCGTTTTACAAAAATTCCGATATCTAGTGTATATTAATTTCAATTCCTTATCATTAGGATTTTTCTTAGCTCTACGATGGAGATTGTCCCTGTTTCTGATACATCGCAATAAACCTGGAGTGATCCATGGTTTGATTATCTTTTTACGATGACTCACAGGTTTAATTGTAGTGTTGTTATTTATGGCTAATGTTATCATATCCACTAGAAGCCCCAATGCCAGGTCCACGTCATCGCAATCATAGATGGGTCCTAAATCCACGTTTTCTAGTTCAGCAATGATTTTAGGGTAGTTAATGTGGATGTTTGTGCGTTTACCATAGTCTACGACTTTTTTTCCCAGGGACAAACAAACTGTGTAGTGATCGGTTATAGTAGTAGTTATTACTAGTACACTGCAACTTAAAACTGATTTTATCAATATATGATCCAGGCAGTTAAAATCTCTTGTAGGAAGCAAATGGGCGGGTAAGAGTCCATGTGATGCCATCAGATTTAAATATTCATGAGATCTAGTTTCATTTTCATATTCTTTAATATTCAAATTAATGTCCCCAACAAGGATTATATTTGTATATGATGAAAGTGATTTTAGAAGGACATCCATTGATGTCAGAAACCCATCTACATTGTAATTAGGTGGCCTATACACTGCAACAATAACCATATTCGCTTTTATTTTTATGACAATGCAGTTTGCATCGTCTAGATGATGTTCATATGCTAAGTACTGTGGGCTTTTTTTCACATATACTACAACTCCTTCATTTTGGGTCCTGTGTTCTATGGTATTGAAGGTTGTATAGCCATTCAATTCAGGCAAGTTATTGATATTTTTTTTTAACCAACATTCTGTCAATACTATTATGTCGAAATCTAACTGCAGTTGTGATAAGAGAATTTCAAGTTGAATCATATTACAATGAATGCTTCTGATGTTTTGGGTTATTATATTAAAGTTGTTATACATAGAAGTTAATCGATTCCTAGCTTCAGAAGTGTTACATAGCGTTGCATTAGAGATTGAATAGCCATCCAATTCCTCTACCATATCGGTTATAGTGCCCATGAGAGAATATACAGGGAATTTGTACGACGGGTAATAACAGTAGTTTTAATACTTATTGTTGAGTTTTTCGACCAATTCTTCTGAAGGCCTATTTTAAGTTTTTTAACTAGTTCATATGCAAAAATTACCATTTTAGAGTATTTGTTATTTTTTGTATTTAAGAAGAGTAGTGTTCCTTGTGTGAATGTGAGTGTTTGTGTAATTAATATTAAAAATATATGAAACAAGCATAACTGTGGTTTCCGTACCAAATTAAATATTTTATAAATATAGAAACAAGATATAACTAATTTATCCAGAACAAAAAAAGTGTAAGTAGGTAATATGACAAAAATGCAAAATAAAATAAAAAATCTCTAATAAAGAAGGTTAGTCAATTGCGTTCTTTAAGAGATTCTAATTGACTCTCTGACCTTATAACCAGGTGAAGATCTCCTTCTTTCTTACGCAAATATATCTTTCCGTTTGCAGTCCATGCAAACATGTACTTTTCGCTTTTAGCAAATTCACGAGTGAGGTAAAACAGTTTTTTTGTTCTAAAAGTGAGATACTCCGAGACAAATATCGGTTTTGGTTCATTCTTGATGTCGACACAAGAAGCATTCAGGGTTGTGGGTTTATTCTTTGAATTGTAATCCTTTACTGCCTTTAAAATATTTGCTTTCAAAATAGGTGTAGACACATCCACAACTACTACAGAGTTGGATTTGTTTTTGTTTGTCACTCGATAAACATCTCGTACGTTGTTCTGGTCAAAGTTTGAGTTAACTGTTTTTGTAATACTCAACACGGCATTTATAAGATCTTCTCTAGTCTCCTTCTCCTTCTGAGGCAAGTTTCTTATCTCCAGTTTCGAAAGGCATGTCATGCGGTCGAGTTCCTCGATTCTATCTTCCAGAGTTTGAATTTTTGCGAATTGTTCTTTTTTAGTTTTTTCGAATATGTCTAATTTCGTTTTCATTTCTTCATATTGCTTATTCATGAACTGTAAAGACTCTTTTATTCCTTCATTTGACTTTTGGATGTCCGTAAAAGTTTGCTGGATAGTAATATTTTGCGCTTTCACTTCCGCTACACTATTTGAGATCTTCTCCAATATCTCTCTAATTTCGGCTTTGAAAAGCTGCATATCCTCTTTTAAATCTTCATGCGATGGACGGCGACGTTTTTGTCGGTATGTTACTTTAGGTTCAATCGTATTTGCCGCGTCCGATTCGGAGTCAGGATTCTGCATGTCTTTCGTAGCAGGTGGTGTTCTTTGCATACTGATTTTGTAAGCGTGATGCGAGAAAGAAGCGTGTGCAAGCAGAAAGCAAAGGCAATAGAATCCGATCGCTTAAGAAATATTGTTTGTTTACGTCGCGCAAAAAACAATCATAGCAATCACTCCCACAGCAATAACATTTAGCAGCGAGGTATTTAATAAGTGTCAATTCGTAGCGCATAGATCTCGTAGCAAAATCGTAGCACGTAGCTGTGACGTAGCTGCCCCGACTCACCAGTAGATGTGCGCGCCGTAGCAGATCACTATTTCATCTATTGAGTTAATGCTTATTTGGCGTAGTCGAACACACACTGGATTCCAACTCAAGCGGTTGCCGGTTCGATCCCCACTTCACTCCGCGACATTTATGGCGAACATTTGAACAGCATTTGTCCCTTTCTTGACACGCCTATAGGGAGGAGCAATGCCACAACAACACACGTGAGGAAGCAGGAACTGAAAGTTCGTTTGCTTGACCAATAGCAATTTAGAAACGGAATAAAAATGCAAAATATCTGAGACGGATTTATACACACGTATGCTCACGGCAGCGACCAACGCGCGAATCCAAGTATGGTACCGTTTGGAGGTTTGTATGAATGACACACGTGTATTGTCGAGCGCGAACTTTAATTATGCACTAGTCGAGCAATAAATATACTAAATATCAAACACAAACATGGTGACTCGTTGTCATATGCACACACACATTGAAGACAGGTGTTGGAGGGGCGGGACATGTTATCGTAAAAAATCAATTACAAGGAAGCAACTTTCTACTTACAATATCTATATGTAGATTATTCAGCACATTTTTCTCGTTCACCATTCTGGCCGTTTCTGCTATAAGCTGAAATAACGCTGGGCAAAGAAGCCCAGCGTGGGGTTCGAGGTCCTCCTCAGAATTACATATAGCCTAAAACAATTATACGCAGTTTAAAAGATGATGTAGTGACAAAAATTGAAAGAAGTATACTTCGGTGGTTTGGAAATGAAAGAATGAGTGAACGACGATTAACAAAAGGAATTTATAAGACGGATGTCAGTGGAAACGTAGAGAACGCCCTAGAAGGACATACATCGATGTTATTGGTGATGTTCTTCAAAAAGGACAGGTGCGTAGTACTCTCAACCGACGTGTATGACAAGATGTATGAACGTGGACGAAGCGAAAGGAGTATGTAAGGATCGTAGCATGTGGCGTTCTACAGTTTCTGCATACCCCAATGAGAAAAGGGCGTGAGTTTATGCATGTAATTATATAACATTACTCCAAATAAAATTATAAAATTATTTTCTTTTATTTATAATTTTACTCCTTATTTGTGATAAGGCAATCCCACATATTTAACTTAGTTTTATCAAAATTTTAATATTTTTTAATAATTAATTAATTGTACTGTATTTTAGTTTTAATTATATTAAAAAGAGAGGAGCTCGTGGCTAAATAATTACAGCCGCATAGACCGATCTTCCGGGTTAAGCCACGCTTGCCGAGGTTGGTCTGTGGATGGGTGACCATTTACCATAGCGAGTTTCCTCCGTGCCTCGGAAAGCACGTAAAGCCGTTGGTCCCGGCTGTCATTTGTAGATCTTTGACAGTCGTTACTGTTGGTCAGAAGCCAGAAAGTCTGACAACCAGTCTTACCAAGAGTATCGTATTACCCAGTTACTGGGTTGTGGAGGTCTGATAGGCAGTCGCTCCATCTAAAATACTGATATTCAGCTGCATCCGGTTCGACTGGAAGCCGACCCCAACATAGTTGGGAAAAGGCTAGGCAGATGATGATTTGTGATAAGGAACAATCCCACATATTTAACTTAATTTCATCAAACATATAATATTTTTTAATAATTAATTAAACGTACTGTATTTTAATACTTATTTTTTTAACCTACGTAGTTATTTGTCTGAGTAATGCCAATCTAGTGGCACTTTTTACCTAATCTTAATTTTGTTAACATGCGGATAATGTAGAGGGCTGCAATATTGTTATTACTAATGAACGTATTGTTGGCAACCTTCGATCAACAATAGCAACCAGTTAAAGGGTTACGTACAAAATCAAGCTCAGTTTTGTCCGCGTGAATAATAATAGTAAAAAAATAACAAACAGAGAAAAATGTTTTAAAATAGTTTTAAGTTCAACCTAATAACAACCATGACACCTATTAATAAAGTCAAAATCGTCAAAATATTATCTAATACTTACGACCATTCGTCACAAAAGACGAGCAAAGCATTTTATTACTCCTGTCATGTAGAAATTAAAAGACATAAGTTAAACAATATTTAGTGTGAATTCAACCTTAAGTAACAACAAATAAAGATCATTTTTCCGTTATTGCCTTGCGATCTACGTCGTTTTGTTTCGTTTGTGCGTGTGTTGGCGAGCCTTGGCTAAAGGATCGCCAACACACGCACAAACATTTGTGGCGTTGGTTTAAAACTGGTAATTTTGCCTAATTTGATATTATTTACTAGTTTATGAAGCTTAAAATATTACTTATTCATGTATTTACCGAAAGTAAGACACTCCGGCCGTTAAATTGCTTTTTCGGGTATTATTTTTGCAACTTGTAATTACACACTGCGGCATCGTGAGACGTGATTACGTTGGCCGTGTTTCAAGCGTACTAAACAAAATAAGAGCTCACTTCTCAAGCGAGCTCTTATTTGCCGAGACGATTTTCTTGCGCCGACCCGATATCTAGTTGCTATTGTTGATCGAAGTTGGCAACATTGGAAAAATGTGTACCACAGGTCAAAAAGAGCGGCACGCGCATGCGCTCTAGGGAAGTAAGTAAAAATAGCCGCCATTGAGGAACGTCCGATGTTTTTGCTATTTTCCCTTTTCATGATTAACTTTGTTGTGATAACTTAATAACTGACTGTGATTCAGTGTCATATTTTTAAAAAGAACCTTTAGTTCAAGGTTTACAAGAGTATATTATTATTTGTAAAATATTATTATATTGTAGCTGTTTATTGTCCCATAATAAATAAAATAAAAAACTTAGAACTACTTATAAAAATATTTTGACATTTAAAAAAAGAAAAAAAAACCGCGGTCGAGTGTCACTCATTGAAGGGAGTCACCCCTCTCCCTCCCCACCACCCTCTAGTTACGTCACTTTATATATTTTACCTGTGCCAGCAGCCATTTTGCATTAATAGCTAGATCCGACGTCACAGCTTCAATCAAAGTCGTTCTCCAATCAGTATATTCAAGCTTGCTCGCGTGTTGGAGCAGAGCAGTGAGGGTAGATAGACAGCCGTAAGCATTGAGCACGCTGTCTTCAACTTCTAAGGTATTGTCATCTTCTTCATCCTATAAAAATAAAAAGGGTAGTATTTAAACGATCGAATATAAATTCAAAGTAAGGGTGTCAAAAATACTGATTATGGCGTACTGAAATACTAAGTGGGCGAAAGACTGAGGGCGAACACAAATACTGAAAACGGCGACTTAAAATTACGAATTTGAGATACTAGTTATTCAGAACGATCAGTATAATAATTCTTAAGCGAACAAGTTTCACTCACATTATTTTTGTATGTTTGTAAGGTTGTTTGGGTGTCCAAAGGAGCGTCGATGAAGCCCCGCTGGGCGGGGCTCCTATTTCTGTCTGCAGGGTTTAAAGTAACCTAACACGAAGTGGATGACGGGAGCTTCGTTCGCTCGCTCACTCTAGCCCCCGTCATCCCCTTCGAACCTTACCTATCAGTGTCGGGGTAACGAAATGTATATTTTCGCCCACTCAGTATTTTTGTTGCCCACTCAGTATTTTTTTCGCTCAAATTAGTATTTAATTCGGACACTTGGAATTTTAGTTGCTAGCTTAGATTAACTGTTTCCCACTGCTAGTAGCTCATTTTACGAATTTTAATCATTCATAATTTTTCGACAGTTAAGTTAATTTTTCGCAAATATATTTTAATGCCGCTCGGTTTAGTATTAAAGTATCTCATTAACAGTCTTCCATATATTATTTATTTGCCCGATTAATAATTTCCCAAATAAAAATACAGCAAAATACCAACTTGCCGCGCTTGACTCAGTGGAACGCAGAGCTAAGTTACTCATTGGCGACGTAAAACTGGTCTGTCATGCTCACTTAAATGTCCTGCAGATGGTGGCGTTCTATATCCAGTCGTTGGGTTCCCTACAATATGGTTGAGCTGAGCGATGCGGATGTGCACGTCACATGCTCGTGAACGGGTGCTGTCTATCGGGACTGGTCAGCCCATAACTGCTATGGCAATTCTAGAAGGCATATTTTCTTTTTCTATTTTCTACTCTTATGTGAATTTATTTGTTACATTAACCTGCATTATTCTCATTCTATGTCGCACGCTACTGTAATGGAATTGTCATGAATAGTCATGATCTACTATTTTAAAAAGAGTATTCATGGAGTTTCTTGCCGGCTCTTCTCCATAGAACCTACCTTTTGGAACCGTGCACCTAGTTTTGACGTTTTAAAAGTGTCTGTAATCTGCTCTAAATAAAAAAACTTTGACTTTGAACTTTGCACAAAAAAAAAACTACAAAATTGCCCAAATCCTTGGTCGACGTGCACGGGCCACAACGGTACTCACGTCCAGTTCCTCAGTAGATGTCAAGTCGTACTGCAGAGGGTCCTCGGAGAGTGTTCTAAGAAACAGTCTAGTCCTGACCGTGGCAGTCAATAGGGGCGTGGTTGGGACGTCTACTGTTCTTCTGGACGGGTTACTGGCCTGAAAATGAGGATTAATTAGATTAAAAAGACCGTCATTGTAGAGCGCCATAAGAGCTGTGTTACAATTTTGGTGTACAATAATAGTTATTTGTTATAAAAGAGTGCATAGATGCTTTTTAACAGCGTGCTCAATTTTGATGACCGAGCAAGCGAAGGATTCAAAAAATAGAATCCTGAGCGTTAGCGACGGAATCAAAAGAGTAGACATGCGCAAAACAGTACTTCACGAAGTAATGTGATATGGCATTACATTTCGTGCCAAGTAATATTACATTTTACCATCACTCCAAACATCACGCGTGATGTTCATCATCACACGCCATGCGACATTTCACTATTACTATTACTATCAATGTTTGATATTGTAATGGCGCGTAATAAATGAGATGACATTACATTAGGAGATATTGGAATGTAACGACTACTAACGACATGCGGCACATGAAAGTATTTAGAAACGCAATACTGCCATCAAGTTTTGCTATTACATTATTTAACATTACCTTTATTCATTTTTAACATACTTTTTACATTTGAAAAGTTTATAGGTAGGTTAGTCACAGAGCGTTTGGTCGAGTAATACGTAATGCAACAGTGCGCGGTCGGGTAATATAGATGAGCGAGACCGAACAGCCAAAAGTCATAGAGCGCACGCGTGATGTTTAGTGTAATGTGTAATGCTTATGTTGGTCGAGTAATACGTAATGCAACAGTACGCGGTCGGGTAATATTACGCGTGATGTATCACTCGCATTACTTACACATGTCTACAAAAGAGCATGAGATGAAAAATCTTTGCACTCGAGTGCAATACGTAACTTTTCATCCCACCTCAGCGAGGAAACGACTTAATGTAAAAAAATAAACTTCCTCGTCGCTAGAATCACTCATTTTAGGTTTTTCACTTGTTTTCAAGTTTCTTGTTTTTAACCTAAGGTTTTAATATTAAGACGTGAAAAAAAAGGCGCGCGTAAAGCAAATTAAAAAAAAGTAATACATCAAGAAGGTTCAGAGTCTGAGTTTTAACAAATTAAAAAAGGTTGTATGATAAATTCGGCACCATGGAGGTAGAAGTGAATAGGTTTAATGAAGTTTTGAATTCACAAACTTACTTAACTGGTCGCTCCGTGTAATACTGGTATTCAGCCGCATCTAGGGGTCTACTCCCTAAGCACGAAGTCCGTGGTTTCGGCTTTAGTTACGAGCGTTTCCTACTCCCTATCACCTACGGACATACGATTATTTCGGGGCCCGAACTAAGAATGAATGACAACACGATGTGACAGTTGTCCCTACTACCGATGTGTTTTTGCAAGTCCGAAAAGTTGAACTTGACACTTGTTTTGTTCACTCCTACGTTTCGGGCTACTTTCGGACGGGCGACTAGCTTTGTTGACGGACTTACAGCGGCTACGCACTGCATCCGATCCGAATCCGTGAAAATACGTTCCGAAGTAGCCATATAACTATTTGTATGGTAGTTTACGCACTACATCCGGCATCCGTCATCCGATTTCTATCCGTCATCCGTGAGTCTCCAATTCGGAAGAAATATTGACGGACCGAAGTAGCCGTAGTACTGTTTGTACGAACGCTTTCGCATTACCTCTGATTCAAATCGGACGCCAAATGGATATGCCAAAATGGCCCCTGAATTGTTTGAATTTGGATCAGAGATCGGAATAGTGCGTAAAGCAATATCCGAATTCGGTTCGAGTTTTTTATATCCGTATTTTCACGGATTCGGATCAGATGCGTAATCGCTCTTAGGGAGTAGGCACCCTGGTTAGTTAGTTCGTTGGGACAAGGCTATGCAGCACGAGGCACGGCTCCCTGTCGTTTCGGACGACGCAGGTGCTCTCGGGGCACGGTTGCTTCGGGAAGTACCTGTGTCGCATAAACAGGGAGCCAGACGCCCGGTGTCACCACTGCGGCCACGGCGCGGCACACGCTGGCAGAGTGTGCCGCTTGGGAGGAGCCGCGCCGTGCCCTCATCTCAGGAGTAGGCGGTGACCTGTCGCTGTCGGCCGTGCTCGAGTCCATGCGAGACAGCGACGAGTCCTGGGACGCGGTGGTGTCCTTCTGCGACACGGTCATGTCGCAGAAGGAGGATGCGGAAAGGGAGAGGGAGATCACCTCCACTCACCCGGCCCGCAGCACACGCACCGGGCGTCGGCGGAGGGCGGACAACGCCCTCTTCCAGCCCCCCTAAATCCCCCTCTTAGACGGCGCGGGGGGAGTCTAACACCTCACTCCCCCCGCTAACCCGAAGAGGCACCAGCCGGGGGTTGCGGAAGTGTCGTAAGTTCCCGCGACCCTCGGCGCAGGTGTGAGATGGAACACCGGGGTGGTTTTAGTCAGTAAGAGTCTGACAGACCCCTCCGCCCACCCCAGGGCGGAGGACATCCATGAGGACTTCAACCCCGGAAAAAAAAAGGCTATGCAGCATGAACTCTTCCTATGTTTATAATCTTGTACTTACCCGATATCTAGCTTGTGCTTGCAAATCGAACGGGTAAACTGCATCTTTGTCCACTATTTTTGCCCACGCGTGGGCATCGAATATCCTAGTATACAGCTTATTATTACCCTTCCGGCGGCAAATGGCGGTAGTTAAACAATTATACGAAGCTGCTTGCATCGCTCTGAAAAATCGACATTAATATTATAAATGAGATAACACGTCACGCCCCTCCAACATCTGTGTTCAATGTGTGTGTGCATATGACAACGAGTCACCATGTTTGTGTTTGATATTTAGTATATTTATTGCTCGACTAGTGCATAATTAAAGTTCGCGCTCGACAATACACGTGTGTCATTCATACAAACCTCCAAACGGTACCATACTGTTAATTAGCGACGTCAAATCTGTGGAGCGACTGTAACATGTTTTTGTTTAAGTTTGTCCTACAGTTGCAGCACACATCTGCGTTGAATGACGCGTTGTTAATATTGTTTCTCACACATTTTTACTTGCAGTTTCAATGGAGGAGCGTGCAATGTTATCGTAGTTGATATCTACGCTTAGATCTTTTAAACTACGCAACGGATTTTGATGTCAAAACTCAAACTCAAAACTCATTTATTCAAAATAAGACTAGAATTACTTAGTTCTTTTTGAACGTCATTTTAACAATATTATAGACATCCCACAAAAAGCCCTCCCTTCACCGCTTCATAGTATTTTTGCTGTGAAGAAGAAACGGCGCAACAAACTCCCCAGCAACACAGATATGTCTGTCAAGTGAATAAATTAATTGACTCTATACAACGAAAATCATCACATTTTTTACAATAATAAAATTATGCAATTACAGGTAAAATAAAAATAAAAAATAAAGTACGTATATAAATCAATTCTGTATGAATTGGGTTAAATCATAATCGTATCTAACTAATATAGATACATACATAAACCGACATCTAAAAACTAATGGTTTCCAGGGAAGCCACATGTGCAGAAAAGAACTAGCGCCACACGTCCCTATCGTCAACATAGTCGTTTATCTTATAGTATGCCTTTTTAATGAGAACTGATTTAATTTAACGTGAGATTTAAATTTGCCATCAGTGAGATCCGTAATTGATGTAGTTTTCATCTTAACTTAGATAATTTCTTCCGGATGGTTTTAAGCTATAAAACGTACCCGAGCGTCGCCGGGGCGAGTCGCTAGTAATAAATAACTTACAGACAAGTCTGTCGCAACTCTTCGCTCGCATCGCTCGGACATTGGACTTTGCCACTAATAGTGATGCAGTACTTGCACGTTTCTTCCAGAAAGTACCACGGTTTCGGGGAGCCGGCACTAGTGTTTATAATACCGACTTCTAAACCTTCTGAAGTTATCTGAAAGCAGATTAAAATGAAGTCTGATTAAGACTGAAAATTATAATTATTTCTGTTGATAAATCTGTTACAGACACTTTTATAAGTCAATGTAATGTTTTTTAAGACTAGATGGCGCAGGCGTTTTCTGTTTAACTAGCTCTGAGAAGAAAAGCCGAAACAAATTCAGAGGTCAAGGTCTCTTTTAAAGTCCAGACATTGTGGTATAAGGGTTGGACCTCATCTGGCAGCACGGAATCGCCTTTTTCCGTCGCCCTTTCTCTTTCTGTCGCTTAGAACTGCCATTGCCGCCATTGCATTTTGTCCGTGATGCCGATCGCCTCGAGAATTCCGCCGCGTGCTATCGCATTATGCTTTCTGTCTCGGTCTAGCAAATGGCAGTTCTAAGCGACAGAAAGAGAAAGGGCGACGGAAAAAGGCGATTCCGTGCTGCCAGATGAGGTCCAACCCTTAAACTATGTGAGTGCAACAATGTAGGGCAATGTTTGGAATGGCCTTTTGAGGAAAGAGCCATAGCAGGTTTAAGTTGACCTGTCCCAACTGACGACACGCATGCATCAGACATCGTGTAGTGTATGCCTCCTAATTTTAGGGAGCTGAACGACCCGACGCACGGCGTCACCAATTAGATATTTGCGTAGATCACAAAATATACTCAAACCGCCAAACAGTTTTAGGAAATTCGTGTATAAAGCTGGCCTACGTGGTACTCACATTTACAATTTAATAGAAGATATAGTGATCCATGTGTACTGTCAGTTGGGACAGGTCAACTCAAACCTGCTATGGCTCTTTCCTCAAAAGGCCATTCCAGACGTTGCCCTACATTGTTACACTCGCATAGTTTTATACCACAATGTCTGGACTTTAAAAGAGACGTTGACCTCTGAGTTTGTTTCGGCTTTTCCTCTCAGGGCTAGTCAGATAGGAAATGCCGGCGCCATCTAGTCTTACATAAAAACATTACATTGACTTATAAAAGTGTATTAACAGATTTATTTACGGAAATAAATATCATTTATCGATAAATATTTTAAATCCGCGACTGTATTTACTTCTATCTATTTAAATAAAAAGAAAGGTCCTGACTGACTGACTGACTCATCAACGCCCAGCCCAAACCCTTGGACATAGAAAGCTGAAATTTTGCACAGAGGTTCCCTTTATAATGTAGACAAGGAATAAGGAAGGATTTTTCGAAAATCAACCCCTAAGAGCGATTACGCACTGCATCCGATCCGAATCCGTGAAAATACGGATATAAAAATCTCGGACCGAATTCGGATGTTGCTTACGCACTATTCCGATCTCTGATCCAAATTCAAACAATTCAGGGGCCATCTTTGGCATATCTATTTGGCATCCGATTTGAATCAGAGGTAATGCGAAAGCGTTCATACAAACATTACTACGGCTACTTCGGTCCGTTAATATTTCTTCCGAATTGGAGACTCACGGATGACGGATAGAAATCGGATGATGGATGCCAGATGCAGTGCGTAAACTAGCATACAAATAGTTCTATGGCTACTTCGGAACGTATTTTCACGGATTCGGATCGGATGCAGTGCGTAATCGCTCTAAGGGAGTTGAATAGGGGATGAAAGTTTGTATGGAAAATTGTCATTTAACGGGTTCAAAATTTCACGCAAGCCAAGCTGCAGGCAAGAGCTAATTATAAATGTGGATGAATATAAATGTGGATGGATGGAGAGGAAGAGGGAGGCCAAAGAGAAGATGGATGGATTGTGTGAAGAATAATATGAAAGAGAAGGGAGTCAGTCTGCCGTCCATGTCTAAAAGACCGTAAAGTGACATTTTGTCAAATTTGAGTTTTATACACTACGTAATAGGGCAACATTTTCTCTATAGACCTGTCTGGTCCGTATTTTTCTATCATTTGGCAATTACGAGATCCAGAGACTTTTACTGAGACATCACCATATAATACCATATTGTAGATGGTCAAATTTCAGTAGGTACTTAAAAAGCATGACACCTTAATACTATGAAACTTTAATTTTAAAAACTGTATTAGTCCTGTAACTCATTAAAAGTTATACAATCAGCTTAAAGTAGCACAATAATTTGGTATAATCAAAAACATCTGTATGTGTTCAGAATTTCTAGGGACAACACTTTCGACGTTTTTGCTCATAACTCAAAATTAGGTTTAGTCACATAACGCCCTTTTAGAGATAAGACGGCAGCAGTGATATCATGACGGGTGACAGGACGGAATGGAAGAAGAAAACGTGTTGCGCCGACCCCAAGTAACATGGGATAAGGGCAGGAAGATGATGTACTTACTTTTTCTAACGCAATTTTCAGTGTTTTGAAAGCTATAACGTAAGATGCAACCCGCTTTCGATACACTTCGGTATTACCCGGATCTCTATACCCTACGCGTAGAATACCAAATACTTCTGTCACAATTGTTGAAATGTACTTCTCACAGAATTTGGAAGAAGAATATCTGAAACAAAAACTCACAGTCAAACCGATAATTCAGGCCTCATCAAGCTGTCTCCTAACTCCAAAACTATAAACAAAACGATAATGAAACTTGGGAAAAATATGCGTCACATCTACGCAAAACGGCCATCGCTCAGCCTCGTGCGAGACGGAGCCACAGCGCTGGTGCACAGCGAAAGCCGGCGTTGACGTGATGACGTCCACCTGTGCAGCAATACAGCAATACAAATAAATGAAATACAAGAAAAAATAAATCAATAAATACGCAATAAAGGAACAATCGAAGACTGAAATATAATATTTTTAAATATGGCAACGTTTTGTTGCATCGACATCGTCGCTCACGCAGGCTTAA
This sequence comes from Amphipyra tragopoginis, assembly GCA_905220435.1. Lineage (NCBI taxonomy): Eukaryota > Metazoa > Arthropoda > Insecta > Lepidoptera > Noctuidae > Amphipyra > Amphipyra tragopoginis. The sequence continues at coordinate 12,796,949 of HG992020.1, read as the reverse complement.
GTCGTACTTTAATGTATTATCTATGACCATTACGTTCTCTGTGCGCGCAACTGTCAAATATAGACCATCATAATTATGAACAACTTTTATTAAGGGACCAAATATGAAATCGCGAAAAAAAACAGCTGTTCCCTACATTTTGACGAGTTATGCGAACATAAATATTAGTCTTGTGCCTGCTCGGTCATTTTTAAGATCGCTCCGTACTAGTTCATTTCGGACAGTGAACTATTTCATTCTATTAGTTCTAATAGCTCTATTCGGTCTTTTATTCTATAAGCTAAAATAGACGCTACGGCATTGAAATAACGCTCATCTCATCTCATTCTTGCGAATTCGGTCGGTCAGGTTCGGGTAGCATCATCATTCGTCGGCTATTCTCTCTCGTTCTCATTCATTCGCAGACATGAAATGAATTCGTATGACGTATCTGTCAATCAGTGACTATTTTATTTCTCATTCTCGTTCGCACACGGTTCGAAAAGAGCTATTTGAGCTATTAGACCGATTACAAGTCAGCGTTCGGAAACGTTTCTTCTAGTACAGTGCGAAGATACGGTTCCTATTCGTTCATCGTTCACGAACTACACAAGACTAATAAATATGTAGGGAACAGGTGTTTTTTTTTTCGCTTTTTCTGGTTTTCGGGAGAAAACTGAAAGGGGTCACTGTACTCATCATTATGAACAACTTTTACTATGGGAATAGTAAAAGTTGTTCATAATGATGAGTACAGTGAGTGAGTACAGTGAGGTTGTGCGTTATTTATGTTACACCTTGTATATTTACGGAAAGAAAACAAAAAATACCAACCTCAGTAAAGGCAGGAATACGCGATTACAAACACTCAAATTGCTACCAGTTTTAGCTTGAATGAATGATCTATCAAATGTTTTGATATCTTTTTTAGCAGCGAGTGCTTTCATGCAAGCGTCTATCGCTAGGTCATACCATCCGTTAGGGTCATCACCTGCAATGGAAAATAAAATATTAACATACAAGGTGTAAGGTAGCGATGCCCGATATGTAGCTTTGTATCGATATATCGTATCGTAATGTATCGCAACTGATTGTATCGATACTGTAAATATCGTATCGAAGTATCGTATTGTTGTTTAAGTGGAGTTGCAAATTTGTAGTGTTGCCTTTAGTTTTAACGTATAATAAACACAGCTTGAATTTCGCACCCAAATCACTCTTAATAAGAAAAAAACACCCAAAATCAACAAAATCAAAAGTAATATTTACTTTACCTTACCTATCCGCATCGTATTACAAGTTTGTTTACATTTGTAATCTTTGTTACTGTTACCATAATACACACATCAAAAGTGTCTAGGGATCAAGCATTTTTATGCGGATTTCTTGAGATTGAGATGTGGCTTTGTAATAAATTTATGATTTTATAAATTTATATGGATCCTTTTTGGTGCATTTCATAATTTGAATCAGGAACTGTGAATCAAATTCGAGTAAAAGATGAAAATCAGCTGTCAATATTTTCCCTATAAAAACATACAACGCATTGAAGACATTATTAGTGCTACTGTTTCCCTACTACTGATTAAAACCAACGTTATTATGGAGCGGCGACGTCATTTAAGCAGGGAAGAAATGCTCAGAGCCGTGGGAATGATAGAAGCTGGTTCCCGGCAACGTACTGTGGCTTTAGCTCTGAATACAAGTCAGAGTGTTATCAGTCGACTTTGGACACGTTACCGAAGCACTGGTACCGTGGCTGAGCGCCATGGAGGACGGTATCGCTGCACCACACGGAGACAAGACCGATACATTCAAATCTTAACTCGAAGAGCTCCAACAATAACCGCCATGATGTTAGCCGTGAGGCTTCATCACTCTTCAGGGAACTTAATTAGCGACCAAACAGTCAGAAACCGCTTGCATGAAGTGAACCTTCATTCCCGAAGACCGCTACGGGTACCACCTATAGCAATGCACAATCGTAGGATTCGATATCAATGGGCTCTTGGACACAGAAATTGGGCAGAAGAACAATGGCGTTTCGTGTGCTTTTCTGATGAGTCTCGTTTTGGTATGAGACCGGATACAAGACGTATACGACACTGGAGAACCCCTGGACGCCAACAGCGATTAAAATCCTGCCAGGAAGTCCATCCTTATAGTGGTGGAACCATCATGGTATGGGCGGGTATTTGGATCGGCGGAAGAACTGAGTTGATTTGGATCAGAGGCAACCTCAACGCTCAAATTTATGCTGAGACGATTGTATCAGACGTCATCGTTCCTCTACAAGCGCAAATCGGTCCCTTATTTCAGTTAATGCATGATAATGCACGACCGCACACCGCAAGAGTTGTAAGACAGACTCTCGCCGCAGTTAACATCAATGTCCTGCCCTGGCCTGCTCAGTCGCCAGACTTGAACCCGATTGAGCATGCATGGGATATGCTACAGAGAAGAGCTCTGCCGAATATGGAGGGTATCCAGTCGCAAGAAGACCTTTTTTTGTTGTTGCAACGAACATGGGCGGCCATTCCACAGCGTGATTTGGATGAACTCATTTTGAGTATGCCAAACCGATGTTCTTGTGTTGTTAGTGTTCGCGGTAGAAACACGGATTATTAATTGTTTAAGTTACCCAATAAAATTTTAAAGAAAACTGTTATTTCAGTCTTTTTTTCGAACTTTTGTGTTAGTGGTTCAAATGTCAAAAATCCCTTTATTAGGAAAATGGCAAATTTCTTTATTAATGCAAAGGTGACTTGGTTTATCGTTACTGTGACAAACGAAAACACTTTATTTGATGAATCCTTAAAGAAAATTTTAATTAATATCAATCAGGAGAAAAGTTATTGCAAAAATATATGTTGATCCCTAGACACTTTTGATGTGTGTATTTCACAAACCAAACATCATTCCAAGTACTCAATACAAAACGATATTTTCGATGCGATATTTCGGCGAAGCGATACGATACAGCCAAATATCGCATTGCCGTGTCATCATCTGCCTAGCCTTTTCCCAACTATGTTGGGGTCGGCTTCCAGTCGAACCGGATGCAGCTGAATATCAGTATTTTACATGGAGCGACTGCCTATCAGACCTCCACAACCCAGTAACTGGGTAATACGATACTCTTGGTAAGACTGGTTGTCAGACTTTCTGGCTTCTGACCAACAGTAACGACTGTCAAAGATCTACAAATGACAGCCGGGACCAACGGCTTTACGTGCTTTCCGAGGCACGGAGGAAACTCGCTATGGTAAATGGTCACCCATCCACAGACCAACCTCGGCAAGCGTGGCTTAACCCGGAAGATCGGTCTATGCGGCTGTAATTATTTAGCCACAAGCTCCTAGTTAGTTAACTAGTTAGCTAGTAAGTTAACTATCATCATCAGAGAGCGGAATTTAATGGCAAAACAATTGAAAAAACACAGCTGATCGTAGCTGAGGAGAGATAGATTTGAGCGTATTTTTTCTGAAATGCGTGTCGCGCAAGTCTTGTCGCGCATGTCGTGTCGTGTCGTATGCTGTGGTAAGACGGCCTTACTTACCTCTAGCTAAGGTGATGACAATATCCAAAAGTGTCATGTCCCCTTTTGCTGCTAAGGAGTCGAGCAGAGCTCTGAACGGTGCAATGTACCGTCCATGCATCTCTGACAGGCGGACTGGTAGGCAAGAAGCGAAGGATCTGTAGTATTTGCTGTGAAAAAGATAACATAACATAAAAAAGATAAAGAAACATTTATTTGGACACAGAACAAAGAGACAGAAGAGATAAAAAGTGTGATTTAATAAAAAAAATAAAAAAGTCTTAGGTATGTGTCTCACAACTAGACCAAAAAGGTGTTCAGATCAGCTTAGCGCACACTACGCGACACGCGACGGCGACAGCTCGGCGACTAAACGCGACGACAGGCCGCGGCCGACAATCTAATCTAATCTAAATATATAAAAGCGAAAGGTCACTCACTCACTCACTCCCACCGAGCTCTCCCGTCGTAGAGCCGGTCGTCTCTTCAGACTCCGCAGTCACCCCGATAATTCAGCCCTCATCAAGCTGTCTCCCCCCCCTATGTCCACGCCAGCAACGCCCTAAGCCGAGGTCCGAGTCCCACTAGGGGTCGCCCTTAGTGCTGTTGTTGCAGGTAGTCATGATGTTAGTGTAGTACAAGTAGTTAGCTTAGGTTAAGTATTTTACTTCCCCCCCCATTCTGACGCCAAGTGTGCGGAGCTTTGAACAAAATATATAAAAACTAGCTTATGCCCGCAGCTTCGCTTGCGTGAAATTTTGAACCCGTTAAGTGACGATTTTCCATACAAACTTTCATCCCCTATTTCACCCTCTTAGGGGTTGAATTTCGAAAAATCCTTTCTTAGCGGACGTCTACTAACTATAAACTATCTTCCTGCCGAATTTTATCTTCATACGTCTAACGGTTTTCGATATTTCGTGATGAGTGAGTTTTTTTTTTCTATTTGACTGCTGTAGGTCGTCCTAGGGGACGGTTTATACGTAACCGGGCAGTTATTGGCGAGACCTGAAGGGTCTCCAGCCAATGAGGGAGGAAGTAAAATACTTAACCTAAGCTAACTACTTATACTACACTAACGTCATGACTACTAGCAACAACAGTACTAAGGGCGACTCCTAATAGGACTCGGACCTCGGCTTAGGGCGTTGCTGGAGATTGGGAGGGAGACAGCTTGATGAGGGCTGAATTATCGGTGTGACTGCGGAGTCTGAAGAGACTCGCGGCTCTACGACGGGAGAGCTCGGTGGATCGTGACCGGCGGCGGTGGGACGTCGCGACGGGCCTTTTTTTTATATTCGTTTCTAGGCCTGCTTTTGACCGCCATCTCGCCTGATGTTAAGCGATGCTGCGGTCTACGATGGAGCACGCTTGCCCAAAAGAAACCGATTCAATCGTGACTTGAAGACACCCAGATTGTAGCTGTCGGGGAACACCCACTCGGGCAGCGCATTCCACTGTTTGGCGGTTTTCACAATGAAAGTGGAATCAAAGCGCTTCGTTCGGGTTTTTGGTATATCAACCATGAACCGATGGCGCTTTTTCGTGCTTCTGGCCGCCCGATAGAAAAAAGGGCAGGGGGGAATTAGATCATGCAGATCTGAAGCACACTCTCCGAAATGTATCCGATAAAAAACCGATAGACTAGCAACTTTGCGCCGATGCTCAAGACTTTGGAGCTTAGTCTGAACAAGGAAGTCGTTGCTGATGAGGTTCTTGGCACGCTTCTCAATAGACTCCAACATCCTCCACGGATGTTGTCCAACATCTCACGGGCCTCGTCGGTGAGGACGGTATGCCGGACGGCGGCGGACGTTGTGTATTGTGCTGCTCGATTTACTCGCCTCCTGGAGGAGGGTAATTTCGTCATCGGGCTCTAAAAGTGTGTGCCTGGGGTCTACTCCCTAAACACGAAGTCCGTGGTTCCGGCCTTAGTTACGAGCGTTTCCTACTCCCTATCATCTACGGACATAAGATTATTTTGGGGCCCGAACTAAGAATGAATGACAACACGATTTGACAGTTGTCCCTACTACCGATGTGTTTTCGCCCGTCCGAAAAGTTGAACTTGACACTTGTTTTGTTCACTCCTACGTTTCGGGCTAGTTTCGGACGGGAGACTAACTTCGTTGACGGACTTAGGGAGTAGGCCTTCTGGGACGGCGAACTTTACTGATGAGAGAGGGACTGTAGTCGGCCGCTGCGGCGACTAGGGGGTTCGGATGGCGGGGGGCAGTGTTGAAATAACGCTTGGAAATGCGCTCGAGGAGCTCGTGGCTAAATAATTACAGCCGCATAGACCGATCTTCCGGGTTAAGCCATGCTTGCCGAGGTTGGTCTGTGGATGGGTGACCATTTACCATAGCGAGTTTCCTCCGTGCCTCGGAAAGCACGTAAAGCCGTTGGTCCCGGCTGTCATTTGTAGATCTTTGACCGTCGTTACTGTTGGTCAGAAGCCAGAAAGTCTGACAACCAGTCTTACCAAGAGTATCGTATTACCCAGTTACTCTGGGTTGTGGAGGTCTGATAGGCAATCGCTCCATGTAAAATACTGATATTTAGCTGCATTTGGTTCGACTGGAAGCCGACCCCAACATAGTTGGGAAAAGGCTAGGCAGATGATGATGAGTGACATTATTATAAAATACAGGCTGTAAGGGTAAACACCGTTATCCTTGAAACCAGTGGTTTGGTTTCATTTATAGAACGTAAAATGAATGAAAAATAACAAACTTTTTTTTTTTATAATTTTCATTTTTCCACGAAAGCATTTCACCCTATGCGTGGGGGCAACAAGCTACGCGAGGGGGCGCGGGGAACTCGCCGCGTGGCCCGACGCACGGCCCCGCACAGTTCGCTACCCCAGTCAGGGGTTCGGATGGTGGGGAGCAGTGTTGAAATAACGCTTGGAAATGCGTTTGAGGTATTGCCTGATGGTCGGCACTTAGGATTCATTCACACGGGTTCCGTCATTGACGATTCGTCATAAAACACAATACGTCATGACGGATGGACGTTCACATTGCATACGGAATCGTGTTTGCATGATTCGGCAAAATATTCGAATTGATGTTCACATTCGTTTCGTGATTCTTAGTTTGGGATTAACTATCGAACACGATGGATCCGTCACAAAAAAATCACGATTCGTGTTTTTTGACGAACGTGTTTTTTAAAAGACGATACCTGATTTAAGACGTGTCCGAAATTTTTCACGATTCGTGATGCGTGAACACAGGCATTTAAAAAGAATGGCATGTATTTAACGCGGCGACAAACTAATCTGATTTAGGGTTTTAAAAATAATTAAAATGGGTAGCAAAAATAATAGGTTGGCAGCTACAGTGAAGTAGCATTTTAAGCAGGCAGGGGGTTTTAAAAATAATTAAAATGGGTAGCAAAAATAATAGGTTGGCAGCTACAGTGAAGTAGCATTTTAAGCAGGCAGGGGGTTTTAAAAATAATTAAAATGGGTAGCAAAAATAATAGGTTGGCAGCTACAGTGAAGTAGCATTTTAAGCAGGCAGGGGGTTTTAAAAATAATTAAAATGGGTAGCAAAAATAATAGGTTGGCAGCTACAGTGAAGTAGCATTTTAAGCAGGCAGGGGGTTTTAAAAATAATTAAAATGGGTAGCAAAAATAATAGGTTGGCAGCTACAGTGAAGTAGCATTTTAAGCAGGCAGGGGGTTTTAAAAATAATTAAAATGGGTAGCAAAAATAATAGGTTGGCAGCTACAGTGAAGTAGCATTTTAAGCAGGCAGGGGGTTTTAAAAATAATTAAAATGGGTAGCAAAAATAATAGGTTGGCAGCTACAGTGAAGTAGCATTTTAAGCAGGCAGGGGGTTTTAAAAATAATTAAAATGGGTAGCAAAAATAATAGGTTGGCAGCTACAGTGAAGTAGCATTTTAAGCAGGCAGGGGGTTTTAAAAATAATTAAAATGGGTAGCAAAAATAATAGGTTGGCAGCTACAGTGAAGTAGCATTTTAAGCAGGCAGGGGGTTTTAAAAATAATTAAAATGGGTAGCAAAAATAATAGGTTGGCAGCTACAGTGAAGGAGCTTAAGTCGACGGAGCCCCGCTGTGCGGGGCTCCTATTTCTGTCTGCAGGGTTTAAAGTAACCTAACAGGAAAGGGATGACGGGGGCTTCGTTCGCTCGCTTCGTTCGCTCACTCTAGCCCCCGTCATCCCCTTCGAACCTAACCTATCCATGTCGGGATTCCCCTTAACCACCCTGCTAACATTATTAGTCGCCAAGTCATTATATTAGTCGCCAAGTCATTATTTATAGCTCCTCGCCTCATTTTATTAGTTGCAAACATTTAGTCGCCTTTTAAGTTATTAGTCACCTGGAAAATAATAAGCCAAAAAGAATCGCCGCCGTCAAAAAAAAAACAAATCGTGAAAAAAGACGATACGTCAAAAAAACGAATCGTCTTCGTGTGAATGAGCACTTACCCGTATTCTTCTCCCTCAGGTAATATGGCAACCAGTTTGATTTTATCTTCAAGGTTGGTTCCTTCAGCAGTCAGCAGAGTAACAGCCCACTGTACAGCTTGAGAGTCTAAGCCAACTGGTTTCGGTAGACTAAGTAAATTTGAGAGCAAAGACAGTTTCTCATCAAAACAGTGTTCTTGAAATTCTGACCACATCTGAAAAATAATAAATAAAATAAAAATCTATTTTATTTTTCATCATCATCATCAAAAATGTCAAAATGTCGTGGTGGCCACAGACCCGCTTGTTAAGCACCGGGTTGCGGGTTCAAACCCAGGCATGTACCAATGTGACTTTTTCAATTTCATGTTACTATGTTACTTTCTTACGCACGAGAAAATAAACATCTTTATTGAGGAATATCAAAATAATATCAATTGATGTCCAACTGAATTGTTGAACATGTCCACTTGTATGCAAGTAAAACCTGCATGCAATTTGCACACTCTCGAAAACATGTTTCCAAAGTAAGCAACTTGTACGCAAATGTGACGTCATACTTGCATGCAAGACTTGCCTAATGGAATCACGCCTTTATAGGAAATAGGATCGATTGGCATCATGAAAATGTTTTGTGAAAACTGCCCTTTTTCTCGCTCGGAGGAGCTCGTGGCTAAATAATTACAGCCGCATAGACTGATCTTCCGGGTTAAGCCACGCTTGCCGAGGTTGGTCTGTGGATGGGTGACCATTTACCATAGCGAGTTTCCTCCGTGCCTCGGAAAGCACGTAAAGCCGTTGGTCCCGGCTGTCATTTGTAGATCTTTGACAGTCGTTACTGTTGGTCAGAAGCCAGAAAGTCTGACAACCAGTCTTACCAAGAGTATCGTATTACCCAGTTACTGGGTTGTGCAGGTCTGATAGGCAGTCGCTCTATGTAAAATACTGATATTCAGCTGCATCCGGTTCGACTGGAAGCCGACCCCAACATAGTTGGGAAAAGGCTAGGCAGATTGATTGCCCTTTTTCTCGCTCTCTTTTTTTAGGTCATCTCCTCTTTGCATCGGCTTCGTGCGTTCGACAACCGACTAATCGAATCCTTCTGAATGAAGGGACAGCAACGCTTAACAAATAAATTTTAATGTTCACGTTATTTACTTACATTATCGACAAAATCCAATACAATCTGGAAATTCTCTTTCTTATATGTTGTAGCGGAATATTCAAATATCTTAACAATCAAGCTAAATTTCTCAGTATTTAAAACAGTAGGCTTCTCTATAAGCCTTTTAAAATATACCTCGATATAATTCTTGACAAAATCTAAATGTTCATATAAAATGTATTCGAATTCGAAATCAGTGAGGGTTTTTTCTGATACCGCAAGCAAATCCGATACAAAAAGTCTACCCCATTTCAGCTCTGCCTCTGTTAGTTTGTCAAGTAACATTGTCGTCCATTTTCTAGCTTCGTCTACTGGAGTATCAAGCAATTCTGACATTATTTTTAAAGCATGTATGGTTTCAGAAAATTTGTCAGAAAACTCCGTGAATAGTATATTTTCTTCTATATGTTCGGTTACGTTTTGCAAATCCAGTTTCTTGTACCATTTCTCATAGCTGGCTATGATACCAGAATAATAATTAGGAATTTTTCTTAAAATTGTTACACAAGCGATGAGATTTTTTTTCAGTGTAACTACTGATATTGGTGGTATATTTTCAACGAGGTTCCTGAAGCATAGTAGGGTTTTCTGTAATAAATAAAACAGTACAGAGTTATATTTCAAATGCTCACTGAATCGGAAGGGAAAGTACCTACAGATCGAACAACGTAAAAGATCGGATTTGACGTTTGGATAAAAGGTCTAAATAAGAGCGATTACGCACTACATCCGATCCGAATCCGCGAAAATACGGATATAAAAAACTCGGACCGAATTCCGATATTGCTTTACGCACTGCATCCGATCCGAATCCGTGAAAATACCGATCTAGAGTAAAAATCTCGGACCGAATTCGGATGTTGCTTACGCACTATTCCGATCTCTGATTCAAATTCAAACAATTCAGTACTACGGCTTCGATCCGTCAATAATTGTTCTTCCGAATTAGAAACTCACGGATGACGGATAGAAATCGGATGACGGATGCCGGATGTAGTGCGTAAGCTACCATACAAATAGTTCTACGGCTACTTCGGTCCGTCAATTGTTCTTCCGAATTAGAAACTCACGGATGACGGATAGAAATCGGATGACGGATGTAGTTCTATGGCTACTTCGGAACGTATTTTCACGGATTCGGATCGGATGTAGTGCGTAACCGCTGTTAATGTGTACATGGAAACCTGCAGTGCATGTCTGTAAGAATCTCACCTCGATCGCGACTGTCAATTAGACACTTGTCGTGACACAGCGTGGATAACAAAACTACGCGTTATTGATTATACTGTCGATTATCTGTGTGTTCATCATCATCATCTGCCTAGCCTTTTCCCAACTATGTTGGGGTCGGCTTCCAGTCGAACCGGATGCAGCTGAATATCAGTATTTTACATGGAGCGACTGCCTATCAGACCTCCACAACCCAGTAACTGGGTAATACGATACTCTTGGTAAGACTGGTTGTCAGACTTTCTGGCTTCTGACCAACAGTAACGACTGTCAAAGATCTACAAATGACAGCCGGGACCAACGGCTTTACGTGCTTTCCGAGGCACGGAGGAAACTCGCTATGGTAAATGGTCACCCATCCACAGACCAACCTCGGCAAGCGTGGCCTAACCCGGAAGATCGGTCTATGCGGCTGTAATTATTTAGCCACGAGCTCCTCCGATTCTTAGCTTATAGCTTCTGTCGATTATCTGTGTGTTATTTGCTTCTATTATCCATACTGTGACATTATGAATATCGAGTTAACCGTCGATATTGAGTTGGGTTTCTTACAGAAGAACACTACTGGTAACTTCTGTGAAGTTTCGCCAATTAATTTGAAGTAGGGACCAACCACGATAACATGGCACGCCCCTCCATTGACGCTGCAAGTAAAACTGTGTGAGAAACAATATTAACAACGCGTCATTCAACGCAGATGTGTGCTGCAACTGTAGGACAAACTTAAACAAAAACATGTTACAGTCGCTCCACAGATTTGACGTCGCTAATTAACAGTATGGTACCGTTTGGAGGTATAACGTGGCGTCACATAAGCCCAGTCAGTTTGCGCAATAGTTAGAGATCAACTACGATAACATGTCACGCCCCTCCAACATCTGTCTTCAATGTGTGTGTGCATATGACAACGAGTCATGTTTGTGTTTGATATTTAGTATATTTATTGCTCGACTAGTGCATAATTAAAGTGTCCAAACCCTCCAGAATCGAGTGTTGCGCAGAGCCGCGGCTGCCCCGTGGTTCATGCGTAACGTCCAACTCCATCTCGATCTAAAAATGCCAACCATCAGGCAATACCTCAAACGCATTTTCAAGCGTTACTTCAACACTGCCCCCCGCCATCCGAACCCCCTAGTCGCCGCAGCGGCCGACTACAGTCCCCCTCTCATAAGTAAAGTTCGCCGTCTCAGGCACACACTTTTAGAACCCGATGACGAAATAACCCTCCTCCAGGAGGCGAGTAAATTGACCAGCACAATACACTACGTCCGCCGCCGTCCGGCTAACCGTCCTCGCCGACGAGGCCCGTCGCGACGTCCCACCGCGCCGCGAGTCTCTTCAGACTCCGCAGTCACACCGATAATTCAGCCCTCATCAAGCTGTCTCCCCCCCCCCCCCCCCCTATGTTCACGCCAGCAACGCCCTGAGCCTCGTGCTCATCCCACTAGAGGTCGCCCTTAGTGCTGTTGTTGCAGGTCATGATGTTAGTTTACTTCCCCCTCCCCCCCCATTGGCTGGAGACCCTTCAGGTCTCGCCAATAACTGCCCGGTTACATAGGAAAGGTCCCCTAGGACCACCTACAGCAGTCCAACAGAAAAAAAAAAACATAATTAAAGTTCGCGCTCGACAATACATGTGTGTCATTCATACAAACCTACAAACGGTACCATACTGTTAATTAGCGACGTCAAATCTGTCGAGCGACTGTAACATGTTTTTGTTTAAGTTTGTCCTACAGTTGCAGCACACATCTGCGTTGAATGACGCGTTGTTAATATTGTTTCTCATACATTTTTACTTGCAGCGTCAATGGAGGGGCGTGTTTTGTTATCGGTATTGATATTTACATCACATCACGCGTGTTTGCACTTTAAAATAGTTATAACCTTACCTCAGAGTTCGCTTCGTTCAATTCACCAGCATATTCCTTCAAAAATACTAACACAGCATTGATTTTGAAATCATCTTCATCATCATACTGAATCTTCAACAATTCTTCTAAGAGCAAACCATTTTCAAAATTCACCACTTTTCTACGTAATTCAATATTCAAATCAAACTCAATATTCAAAAACGCCAATATTGTAACCAAATTCAAAAATTGAGGAGAGATTATCGTCAAATTTTTACACATATCCAATGTTTCATCTACTATGATTACTGCATCTTTTTTCTTTAAATCTAAAACTCTTTTTATGAACCCCATTATTTTAATTATCGATTCAGTATTATTCATGCTTGTGGAGTATTTCTCGATCATTTTTATTATAGTTTCCTTGACTTGGGTGTCAGAGAATAAGTCAATTTTTTCTATAAATATGTCTGATGCTGTTTTAAATGTTTCTGTAGCTTCTACTATAGATGTAAGTGTGAGTATTTTCGGCAAATGTTCAATGGTTAAAGAGTTGTTGTCTGTTAGTGCTGCTAGTAAAGCCCGGGTTATATCCAACCCAGGGACGACGGAAGATGCTGAAAAAAAAAACGTTATTAGTAAACGAAATGAATGATGGGCGTTTTGGTACTCATTTTGGTTGGGGTCCAATCAAAATGAATTTAACATCGTTAGATAGCTCTTTTCAAGAGTACAAAAAACTACTATGGCAACAAACCGGTATAAATTGTCCAACTATCACGGTTCATGAGATACAGCCTGGTGACAGACGGACAGACAGACGGACAACGGAGTCTTAGTGGGTCAACGCCCATACATTTGGCAGGTCCTATGAAATGTCAAAATGATGTAGGGGCGGAGGTTATGTCCCAAGCTGCAGTATGGCTACTCGGGACATAACCTCCGCCCCTTCACCCCGCAACCCCCCGCACGATTGCTCTGCGACAATGTTCTACGTTGACCGACTGTAAGGAGTAAGATATAGGGAGACTGTGCTACTACTATACCAACGGCTTACCTTCTTCCTTGCTAATCATGAAGATGGCCTGTTCTGCCACTATTTTCAGGAGTTGGCCCGTCGTCTCCGACCCTGGTTCGTGGATCAGTAAGGCCTCGAGACAGTCAGACAGTTTTCTTCTGACATTGGGACACGGTTCTTCTGTAATACCCTGAAAACGTGCATACATAGTGTATCCATTTATTCATTCAGCCAAAAGATGTCCACTGCTGGACATAGGCTTTCCCCAAGCATCGCCACATCTCGCGGTCCTGTGCTTCTCGCATCCAGCGGATTCCCGCGACCTTCACCTTCACATCGGTCCACCTTGTGGTCGCCTACCCACGCTGCGTCTTCCGGTACCCGTCGCCACTCCAGAACCTTTCGGCTCCATCGGTCATCCGTTCTGCGAGCAATGTGCCGTCCACTGACATTTAAGTTTGGCAATTCTTCGAGCTATGTCGGTTACCTTGGTTCTCCTGCGGATCTCATCATTTCTAATATGATCACGCAGAGTAACTCCGAGCATAGCCCTCTTCATTGCTCTTTGGGTGACCTCGAGCCTTCTTATGAGGCCCACGATCAAAAATGTCATTTAAGTCAGTTTGGTTAAAACATGAAAAGAAATCATAACCCGTAAACTACAAAAACTCGCTGAACATACATGGGAGTGATTCGGGTACCTCTAAGGGTGTTCTATTCTACCTCTGGACTTCCGCTAGACATTACTTTTTGGGACACCCTGAATTTTACTACTAACAGTCGGTCAACGTAGAAGATTGTCGCAGAGCAATCGTGCGGAGGGTTTCGGGGGGAAGTGGGCGAAGCTTATGTTCTTAGCTGTCATACTGCAGCTCAGGTCATAAATTCCAGGGCTTTCGCTTTCTGATTTCGAATACAAGTGAAATAGTTAATCAGAGAACGTACCTAAAATTATCGCGTTTTATTCATTTTTATTATGAGGTAGGTTATCTATGAACAATAAAAATGTATGTACGCGCATAACTTCCGAACGACTGTACCAAATTGGATCATTCTTTTTTTGTGTGTTCGTTATTGTCAGGACAAGATTTGTATAAAAGAAAATTTAAAGAAAACCGAACAGTTTTTTTAAAAATCTCATAATATAAAAAGTGAGTGAGTGAATGAGATAGAAGACTGTGAGAGATCTTCAATATATTGACAAAACATTGACAGATTGACGTTCAGTTGTTCAGCCAGCAGTTGATAACATAAATATGGCGGTACGAAGTTCGCCTGGTCCGGTAGTATTGAATAAACTTACCTTCATAATCCCTTGTACGCAAGCCGGAGTATTACACATCAACAGAGCAGGACAGACATCTGTATCCGTCTCGCTCCCGCCCGTGGTAGATGTAAACAGCGCATGCGTGACGCGCACTGTCGCCTCTTGTAACTCACTGTCTGACCGGCTGCACACTACACCAAATATGACTAGATTATTTTAATATTATAACTTCCGTGAGAAACATTCATATTTATGATTAGTTACGGTTTATTCACGTGCATTTTTCGGGATTAGCTAGCCATACAAGCACGGATATGACCGCCGGATCTGCCCAACAGACGTGCCTGGCGGGCAGATCCGTGCGTGTATGATGAGATCGGACACGGATATGCCCGCCGGATGCCTGCTCGCTGCCCGTGCTCAAAACGACCGGATCGGGTACGGGGAAGGCAGATCCGAGTACCAACTGTGTGTGTGTGCGTAGCGACGGATGTGTCCGCCGAATTGCGCCTCAGTCGCACACTAATGCTTTGGTAGTGTACACGAAATCACGGATCCGATCGATTCGATCGGCGGGCAAATCTGTACTGTGTGGCGAAATCACGGATCGGATCCGAGATCGCCTGTCGGTCAAATCCGTACGTGTATGGCTAGCTATTGCCCGACTAGTTTCGGACCCAAACGGAGCCCTTAATCATGAGCTGATCACGCTTAATAGAATATTTTGAATTAGAACAAAATTATTATTATGTGTTGAAAGAAAAACACACAGCGTCGATATGAAGATGATTTTGTGAACGTACATATTAATCCCTGCTCTATGGTAATATACCTGTTTGTCACCGGCGAGGTAGCCAATATTTTTTCATATTTTTATGAGGTATGTATGGCAACCCTTTTGAACTGTCATAGTCTCTTCACCAGGAAGATATTCCTGCGACGCTGTGTGTTTTTCTTTCAACACATAATAATAATTTTGTTCTAATTCAAAATATTCTATTATGTGTTTACTTAAAAACACACAGCGTCGATATGAAGACTTGTTTGATATCTGCTGGTGACAAACACAAAACGCTATGTGATAGAATAATAAATGTTTAAAGAAGCACAAGAGAATTACTTATATTAAAGTAATCTCACTGTTGATGTTCAATCAGTCTTAGAGAGAATAAATCTCTACAATTTCTTAACAGAAATATCTTGTAATAATTATATATCATAAATCAAAAACAATTTAACTTCTTCATAATAAAATCAACACATGTCATTACATCAATTAATCCTTAATAATATGAGAAACCTGAAGATTCTCAAAGAGCCATAAGGTTCCTTTGTAGTCATTCCTATTTCTTTACAATAGGGTTTCCTGAAAATATGTTAACTTCCAGTTTCTCCTACACATAAGACATAAAGACAGCATATCATGCATAGGACGGGTCTCTATCCAGCCGGTTGAGGCTACTGTAGACCTGAATGATCCTAAGGTAGCTGCTACTCCTATATCACTCAAAACAGGTCTTTACCAATCCCTCGTAACAGTTTAAGAGGTAGAGACTAATTCGCCAATTATTGTAATATACATATAAGTCATACTGTAATCTGTCTTCTTGGCTTTTCATTTCTCCTGATAGGAAAATTAGATGTTTGATACGTTTAACTGGGTAAACCTGTTGTATTGGGTGTTAGCAATAGCCATCCTGATTGGCTATGCCAAACCAAGCTAGTCCTAGAAGCTAATACTAGCCTTAGGATTATATTATTTGCTGAAAGAAATATATAGAATTCTCATGTTTTTCAAGTAAGGTGGGACCATACACTTGTCTTTTAAATACTAAAACAAGAAAAGCTACATTGAAGACAACTTGAGGATGCCACACTGGTGGCTTCAGGTTCAGTAGTTGAGCTGCGGCTATAGTCTTATTATTATATAGCACTACTTGCTTCAGAAGTGTATGATCTTCTGCTTGTTCTTGTTTCATCTGACAAAATGTAAAAAATTGTCGATTTATGTCATGCCAACTGAATTATACATGTGTAGCTAACATTGTGCTGTAGGCAAGATCTGTACATGTAAATAGGCAAGAAATCTAGCTATCTGTTGTATCTGTGACTCTTTGAGTATTGACTTCATCATCAACACATCAAATCACCAACTTCTAATGGCTAGATAGTAGGTGTCAATTATCCATGCCTCCATCTGTTATTTAACAGCTGTTTTTCTATCTCTGACCAACAGTGGTTTTATTCTCCCCACCTCCAACTAACCTAGCCTGAGGGGTCAGTTGGTGTACATAAGCTATGAGCTGGAGGTAAGCCTGATGCTGGGTCTATTGGACTCTCCGAAAGCCTTTCTATGGTCACTAGCGGCTCTAGGGCTAGGCTTTCGTGACTTCATATCTGCTACGCTAACCAATAGGTTTATTCCCACAGTGGTGTTATGGTGGTAATTCTATTGGTCTTTGGCATTGTTTAGTTGCGCTATAACTCGAGGAGTGAAATTGGGGAGAGGAAATATCCCCCCTAGGCGAAATTTCCAATTGTGAATGACGGAATTCGCGAATTCAAAATTCATGTTAAGTGATGTCTGCAATCTAGCAAGACGTGTCTGTTGAACACGGTTGTTTCTGCAGACGAGAAGAGATCTGCGTCTGAAGTGCCCCAACGATGTAATAATCGGTTTGTTGCAGTGGGCAACAGACTCCACTTAAATAGCCGTTGGCTTGAGAGGCAATCGGCTGTGCAGTTGTACCCCTCCGAGAGGTAATGAGCTGATAGAAATCTGATTTCCTTGTCAACTTCAACAACTTGCGATTCATATTGAGAAAACTCAGGGATCGTATTCCACCTTCGATCCACACTGTCAAATATCAGACTGGACTAAAAGGTTATAACAATCGAACAAAAATTAAACATTACAGACCATGCGATCGATTCCGAATCGACACATACACTGCTAACAGCTCTTTTCAATTAAAGAGGCTATTTACCCTGTTCTCCCATTCAGATGCCTGACATTTGAGTATCGATCAACTGGGCATCCCAAACCCGCGTCCGCTGCGACGTTTGTCAAGACGAAAAGGTATGGTCGTTGGTGTAAAACCGTCGTGGTCTTGGCGGCCTAAAATTGTCTAACACCTTTGGTGGCAACATACGACTCATTCTATGGTTGCGGAATAAGCATCTCACTTGAAGCATTCCAGGAAAATTTTAAGGTACTGACAGTGTAGTCAGCCCCTTGAGGACCAAAAACGGCGAAATTCAATTGAATTAGTTTTTTATTTACTTTAGCATAAATTCTCTTCAGAGTATCGCCTAATAAGCCCTATCTTTCCATATTTTTTCTTCGGGCAATGCTATTTGGTTTATTCTGGTATTCCATTTGATCTACTAGTTTCAGTATCAATTTTGGGTACTTTAGTTGCCTTCCCAGTCATTCCAAGAGTCTGAAGACTTCCACAGTCTGACAGATCAACTTGCACTGGTTCATTCCAAGAGTCTGAAGACTTCCACAGTCTGACAGATCAACTTGCACCGGTTCATTCCAAGAGTCTGAAGACTTCCACAGTCTGACAGATCAACTTGCACTGGTCCATTCCAAGAGTCTGAAGACTTCCGCAGTCTGACATATCAATTTGGACTAGTCCTGGTGGACCAAGGAAAAATCTTTTAGATAAACTAAAGATTAATGGCAAATTGGCATGAATTTTCTTATGAGCAATACGTACCAAGTACCAATTCATCGCCCAAAAAGGACAGATGAAATTTGTAGTAACTCACCCTGGTAAAATAATAAGTACTATGTGTTAACAAGGGGATTTTGCTCTTGGCATGTAAATAATATGCATTGGAAATATCCAATTCCACTATGCAAACTTATGCCTGCCAAACCTCTGATATTACGGCATAAAAAATTAGTCAGAAATTCTTGGTATGAATGAACATACATGTTCAGTACATGGAGGTCGAAAACAGGGCGGAGGCCGCCGCTGCTCTATGGTACTAAAACATTTTCAACAGGAAGCGTAGGCTTGCCAGTTTTTTATTTTCTGATGCCTGTCTGTGTGGGTGTGCACCTGTTGCTCCTTCAAGTATTTTATTATCTGTGTCATTTCCAGTGTGACTTTGGTACTGTATCACCTTATTATACTTGTGGAAGTATATATTATTATCAGAGGGCTCGTTCAAGAATTGAATGTAAGAACCAGGAAAAAATAATAATTATAAAGCAGTCCGTTACTAGAACTATACATGCTGTTTTTCTTCCCCTTAATATCTAAATACTGACAGTAATTTCTTATTGGAAGGAAAGGACTATTATTCTTATTATTAAGTCTGATTTCCTTTAGGAATCTCCTATAGAGTCTTGTTTTATCAGTCTATAGGTTATCCTATCTGAATTGCATTGATGTGGGTGCATTGAAGTGGGCTTGTTCTCCGGTAAAGACTTTATATTGCTTACTTTCTTTCAGTAAGTAGTCATATTGAGTTAGGTACTTGTTGTACCCCCAAGGATTGTATAACTGATGTTAATGTACAAAATGAGCCAAATCACAATGCAATCAAAGATATGTTCTACAGTTATCAGAACTCTTCTCATACCTTAGAAGTTACCTATGCATTAGGTACATCCACAAACTACCTAATTGTAAAAGCTGATCAAAGCCAAACAAACTTATTATTTATTTATCTTTAAATTTTTTTTTTTTTTTACATTAATTTGCCAATTGAGTTGTTGGCTCAATTTACCATTTTTAAATAGTCCTTTCCCCAATTGAGAAGACAAAACTCTTTGTTTAACTTCAGATCTTTGAAATCTGTTTATTAAGTCCACACTTTTGAACATTTAAATTCCATCCAATCATAAGTATTTAAAATGTTAAAATTAAGATTTCAACACTAAACCGCTGGTCCACTGACCGTTAACTAGAGAACTCAGAACTCTGCTACACTGACTTTCTGTGTAAAAAGTGTCTGAACAATGCTTGGAGTTACACTTTTGATTATCTTTGCAGTATCGGTCACCATCTCGTGGTTTTCTTAGTCCAGTTGCCCCGAGCTAGGATTGACTAAAAACTCCGCCGTGGAGCATGACGGTACCGCCTTATAAGGAACGGTCAGAGTGGATGTCCACTCAGTTATTAGATTTAGTTTGCATAATTTTATGGGACAGAATATTGCAAATAATTTGAAATCTGACTTACTTGGTGGTTTGACTTACTATTCGTGAGTCAAATATGTCCTATAGTGGTTTTTTCTTGTCCTCTAGCTGGGCGGGAACGGCTTACTTACCACCTGAGGTCCTGACTGTAAAGTTTACCTCTCCATTGTCTTGATCTAATGTATCGGAAATCGGGACTTTACTTCTCTCCGTGAGAATACGATTCGAAGTCACGAATCGTCGCATTTTCACTTATTTTACTAACATATCCGTAACTTTGCACTTCCGCACTCCAAAATTACGTCGATACGTACGGGAAAACTTAAGAAAATTCACTTTTGCCGAAGCGAAAAAAAGTTTTCGACCGGTGAGCGGGAATTTCACAAAACGCTATGTCAGTTCAAAAGGGTTGCCATACATACCTCATAAAAATATGAAAAAATATTGGCTACCTCGCCGGTGACAAACAGGTATATTACCATAGAGCAGGGATTAATATGTACGTTCACAAAATCATCTTCATATCGACGCTGTGTGTTTTTAAGTAAACACATAATCATGAATTCGACTCGCTACCTCTCTGCCTAAGGGGCCGTTCAAGTATTACGTAAGCACTATGGGGGGGGGGGGGTCTTTGTTTTGCTTATTTTGGATGACATGGGGGGTAGAGGAGTCTAGATGATGATTACGTCATCGGTAGTTATTTACTTTTTTACACGAATGGCAACCCTCACATTGTCTATGGTTGAAAAGTTTGTTATGTTCGTAAGATTATAATAGTCCCTTACTCTATGTTGAATACTGTATCAGTAAAATCTAATCTCTATCCTAAACCTATTTTCTTTTTTAAAATTCTAATTATAACATTATAATTATAATATAAAAAAAAAAAACATTTATAATTGAAAAAAGTTTACGTAAGCATGGGGGGAGAGGGTAAGAGCTTTGCTTACTTTTGCTGACAAGGGGGGTGGGGGAGTAAATAATTGTAATAAATCTGCTTACGTAATATTTGAACGGCCCCTAAGTACTTCAATAACCCGGACCCGACAAGTGACGAAGACGCACGAGAAATACCGACACAGAGCGCGCCCTCTCGTCGCTAACGCAACGCTACGCGGGGCGGTGCTAAGCTAGTTCGACAGGTTCGACTCGCGACCTCGCCGCGTGATCAGCTCATGATTAAGGGCTACGTTTTGATCCGAAACTAGTCGGGCAGTCCCGAAAAATGCACGTGAGTAAACCATAAATACAATTTTATATGTTTTTTTTAAGACTAGATGGCGCCGTCATTTCCTATCTAACTCTGAGAAAAAGAGCCGAAACAAACTCAGAGGTCACGATCTCTTCTAAAGTCCAGACATTGCGATATAAAACTATGCGAGTATAACAATGTAGGACAACGTCTGGAATGGCCTTTTGAGGAAAGAGCCATAGCAGGTTTGAGTTGACCTGTCTCAAATGACGGCACGCATGCATCAGCCATCGCGTAGCTAAACCATATTTTTTAATACTTACAGTTTGCCGTTAAGATTACTAGGAGAGTATATAACGCCTTAGTATCCCTCCATAGTAAGCACAGTTGAATTATTCTCTGGAGATCAATCTGTAAAAAAAAACATCCGATATATTCATAAAGGAAGCAGGTAACCAGCGCCGACCTACCAGCGCTTATCGGTACTGGTCCATGCAGGTAATCGCTACTGTTAGCCCTGCTGCTGCAAAGGGCTCTTCTCATACAGAGAAGGAACGAGCATTGATCACCACGCTTGCTCACTGCGTGTTGACGATTTCAGACCATTAAGTCCAGGTTTCCTCACGATGTATTCCTTCACCGTATGTCAGTGGCGTCTTAGATTAACTAAGAAAATACATAATATGACATGTGAAAACGTCACATTGGAATATGCCTGGGTTTGAACCTGCAACCCGGTGCTTAACAAACGCGTCTGTAACCACCTCCGGGCCAACACTCAAACTTAAAAAGACTTAGGGTGCTTTCAAATTAGACGGTTGTTGTCGGACTGTAGCCGTGCCGCAGCGAAGCGGCTGTCGAGCTGCAAACGGGCCTGAGAGCAGTACGTCGTCCGTACCGCTGCGGCACGGCTGCAGCTCGACGGCAACCGTCCAAAACGAAAGCGCCCTTATGAAAAAAAAAACTCAAAGTTACCTTGTATGTAGTTCCATCTATAATATTGGGTATATTCAAAGTGACTTGATTTTTCAACTTCAAAATATAAAAGTCCGTAGAAAAGCATTCTTCTTGAGCAATATGTCTGTACTTTCCTGAAATAAATATAAAACCAAATTATTTACACCACGGAGCAAATACAAAGAGGAGATGTTGTAATACGATTTTCCTATAAAACGATGCGTGACATTTTACAGAGCGAAGGGAAACGTAACACCCCGCCTACTTCTATACAAGGTTAGTCAGAAAGGGGGTACTAATCCGAAAGAGGGTTAATGTACTCATGATAATGAATAACTTTTGTTCTACTACTTTTTCCAAAAGTCAATAGTTTAAGAGAAATAGGTGATCAAAGATCTCAAAAAAAAACCGCTAAAATATATCTATCCCCAGTTATGGTCAGCTGTGTTTACGTTTTAAGTCATATTTGGGGTCGTGAATCAGAAGCACCATTTTCTGAATTTGTAACTAAAGCAGGGATGAAGAATTTTTGACAAAACTAAAATAAAATTAATTTTGCATTGAAAAATGTTTTACCGAATTTTGAAATTTTAACACTTGCTTTAAGACAGTCTCATCAGTGATATTTTAAGTGGCTTGCGGATTAGTACACCCTTTCTGACTAACCTTGTATATTCCATCTAGCGGTGAATAGCAAAAACTAAAAGCTTTGGATATTATAGATAACTAACACGTGGTTCAGCCATATTACGCTAGATGTCTCCAGTGTCACAAATGTAATAAATTAGAGATCAACTACGATAACATGGCACGCCCCTCCATTGACACTGCAAGTAAAAATGTGTGAGAAACAATATTAACAACGCGTCATTCAACGCAGATGTGTGCTGCAACTGTAGCACAAACTTAAACAAAAACATGTTACAGTCGCTCCACAGATTTGACGTCGCTAATTAACAGTATGGTACCGTTTGGAGGTTTGTATGAATGACACACGTGTATTGTCGAGCGCGAACTTTAATTATGCACTAGTCGAGCAATAAATATACTAAATATCAAACACAAACATGGTGACTCGTTGTCATATGCACACACACACATTGAAGACAGATGTTGGAGGGGCGTGACATGTTATCGTAGTTTATCGAAGTAGCTTTAAAATAATGTCAGTCTTACCCAAAAACATAGTGACATCTTTCTGGAAAATTCTCGCGTCTTTACTATTCAATACTGTTTTAGATTTTAACTTCAAAATCTGATTTATAATCTGAAAAATAAAGTACACCATTTTTATTTATTATTAGGGAAAATTTAGGGAGGAGCTCGTGGCTAAATAATTACAGCCGCATAGACCGATCTTCCGGGTTAAGCCACGCTTGCCGAGGTTGGTCTGCGGATGGGTGACCATTTACCATAGCGAGTTTCCTCCGTGCCTCGGAAAGCACGTAAAGCCGTTGGTCCCGGCTGTCATTTGTAGATCTTTGACAGTCGTTACTGTTGGTCAGAAGCCAGAAAGTCTGACAACCAGTCTTACCAAGAGTATCGTATTACCCAGTTACTGGGTTGTGGAGGTCTGATAGGCAGTCGCTCCATGTAAAATACTGATATTCAGCTGCATCCGGTTCGACTGGAAGCCGACCCCAACATAGTTGGGAAAAGGCTAGGCAGATGATGAGTTAAGGGAAAATTCATTGGTACCACAACCACACCACATCGCAGCGACAAAAAGTGGTCAAGCAGTGGTAACTTGTGAATAGTGCCGCTGCAGCTTCTTACAGTTGCGTTGTGGTAACTACAAAATGTCGTTGTGGTTACGTTGTGGCTAGTGGGTTATTAGCAGTGATCGGAAAAAGGTGAGCTAATTTACCGAAACTTCAAAGAACAGAGACAAAAACTGGAGACTTCCTTACGACAACATTTTTTTTCGGGAGAATTTTCTCGGAGATTGTCTTTAATTTTTTTTCAAAAAATAAAAGGCAATCTCCTTTTTTGAAAACAATAAACAATCTCTTTTTTAAAAACAATGAAAAACGTGTCAACTGGTTTTGTGTAAATTTTGGAAATAAAAAACAGAAGACGTATTCAATTGTTTTCTGTATTAATAACATTAATATTAAATGTACTTTAGTGATGTCCCGAAACCCGGAATAATTTTCACGAAAAATATGTTGTCGTAAGGAAGTCTCCAGTTTTTGTCTCTGTTCTTTGAAGTTTAGGTAAATTAGCTCACCTTTTTCCGATCACTGGTTATTAGGTATATTGAATTAAAAAAAAAACTTAAATAAAATGATTAAGCAGAAAATTCCGTGTTTTTCTTCGATATGGCCGTAATTTTTGTATACTAATATTCATTACAATAAGTATATAGTCAGTATATTAATATTTCGATATAATGAACATGCGATGCGTTGAACGTTCGATAAACCAAACATTCGATATTTTGAACGTTCGATCAAACAAACATTCGATATTTTGAACACTCGATGTATTTATTGAGTGTTCGATTTATTGAATGTTCGATTTATTAACCATTCGATGAAATGAACGTTCGACTATTTGGAAATTCGATTTATAGTGTTCGATCAATTCATCATCATCATCTGCCTAGCCTTTTCCCAACTATGTTGGGGTCGGCTTCCAGTCGAACCGGATGCAGCTGAATATCAGTATTTTACATGGAGCGACTGCCTATCAGACCTCCACAACCCAGTAACTTGGTAATACGATACTCTTGGTAAGACTGGTTGTCAGACTTTCTGGCTTCTGACCGACAGTAACGACTGTCAAAGATCTACAAATGACAGCCGGGACCAACGGCTTACGTGCTTTCCGAGGCACGGAGGAAACTCGCTATGGTAAATGGTCACCCATCCACAGACCAACCTCGGCAAGCGTGGCTTAACCCGGAAGATCGGTCTATGCGGCTGTAATTATTTAGCCACGAGCTCCTCAACCTACTCTCAACACATGTCCTAAGCAAAACGACTTTAAAAAAAACTTTGACTGAATGGCTGCTTTCCTTAGATTTTGCCCGAACTGAAGATCTTTTTTTTCACTACAATATCCTAATTTAGTGTTCACTTAAGCAAGGTGCGTAACCTACTTTCTTTCAACTACCAATCTATCTACAGTGATAAAATATCCATATAACATTTTTTTAAACTTTTCATGAAGTATCAAAGTTTAACAATGGTACAAAATGCACGCCATTTGTTTTTTTTTTTCACCAAGACGGTTTTATTTAGGTGATTTTTATTTTCAGCCAGTATCTTTTTGATCTAATGCTTACATTTTATATTAAACTTAACCGTATAGTCCGTAGCGGGCCCCGAAAGGGGACGAACACAAGAACTACCGTAAACTCGTTTTCGACCCCGATCGGGGCCCAGAATTAGGTCATACGACATCCTAATTAATAATGTAAACATTTAATTATCTACTTATCGGATCTTGTTATTGGATGAAATTTATAAAAACTAAATAAAAAGCTCAAGTTTGAGTACCATTGAATCAATCCTATTTAGCGCACGAGTTTTAATATTTACCTTTACAAAACTGAATGTATAAATGCGATAACCGCCATTTGATGACAGTCGTGGTGGACGCTAAAAATCATAAAAAGAATGGATTCTGGACTACCAATCATCACAAAATGAGTAAATCATTTATTAACTCGAGGAAATCATCCATAGTTTTGGTAATTTTAGTAGTGATAACAAAGTTTTTGATATCCAAAGTAAAAGCTTCCCGCCAGTTGAACTTTTGTTGTTATTCATTTATCACTAATATCACAAATTACACAGTAGGCGTGGTTAAAAACAATCCATCATCTATTGACAAATGCGATATACTACTAGAAAAAGCCCATGTTTTAACGTAAAACGTAAACGTACGTAAAATATCACGAAATCTTTGTTATCACTACTCAATTTGGGATTCGGAATCAGCCGCCATATTACTTTTTTATGGTTAATGATGTGAGAAAGTGATTATGTGAATCGATTATTTCGTTGTGATTTTGTTCGAATAGATTTAATAAAAAATAAGTAACACCAAAAATCGATTTTTTTAATTATAGTAAATATTTTACATGTTTGATGTAATTTAACATTCTATCTATGTTAAAATTATAATCAAGCAATCAAAGATACTTTTTTTTAAATTCGTAATAAGTCAGTAGGTACATTTTAATAAAATAAAATAGATTTAGATTCATCATAAATCATAATCCTCTGTGGCTACATCAATTAATATTCGTACCGAAACTTCACCGTGGAATCCAATGCATCCGTAGACTGATATTCTTTATTCAAAATTCAAAAAAATAAATTCTAATTTGACGCAATATCGGCAGTAAAATAATAATTATCTACGAAAAGATCCTTGTAATAAGGTTTAAAATTGTTAAACGGGATCTTAATAGTGCGAAATTCTAGGTACCTCGCCTACGCCTTCATGTACTAATTTTAAATTGCATAGGTATGTACCTACATAGAATCTTAGAATAATAACGCCTAGAAGGATAGTCTCATACACGCTCCCTACATAAAACTGAAGCAACATTCGTAATTATGTGTGAGTGAGCGGCATGTAATTACGGAGACTGACACGCACACAGACGTAAAAAAAATGTTGCTCGAAAATATAATTTCCCCTAAATTTGGGGAAAAATTGTATGTATTTGTTGGGCTAGATTGCATATAAAAAATGTTACGTACGTAACTTAAGTAATGAATCTATTTTTTTCATTAATCAAAAAATACTGTCACAAGTACATACTTGTCGTAATACTTTATAAAAGTTTTAGTGTTGTTTTGAACTAAACTCGTAATTATACTTAGAATAATTTATTAATTTGCGAGTCTATGTCGCGTATCTATTTAAACTAGTTTAATGTATACGCGACAACCCTTCGCAAATTATGATAATTTTTTAAATATTTCAAAATCGTCACCCTACAATTTTAAGCCGGGTCTGCTGTGACAATGTGTTTGTTATTTCTAACATATAAACACGTTTTTCTACAATAAAATGGGCATCAAATACAGTAGACTCCAAGTGTTAGTCTAGTGTCTACTGTATTATGGGTAATTTTTCTTTACAACTGGCAACACTTCGTTGTAATAAATTAGGTTAAGAAAATTTTGATTTGGAGATGGATTTACGTAAAAATAATGGATTTAATATTAGTATCAATTTGTGAAATGCAATGTTATGTAATTTTTTATGTTTTCCGGATGTGCTATAGCATCTTTATACTCAACAAATTGTCGTTTTGAATTATTTCTTGGGAGCTGTGTTCAACAGAGCGTGACATTGAGCACTGACTGAAGGCTCGATTCGCTAACTTTGCCGTATCCGGCATAGTTTGAGTTGCTTCACTTTTGGTGCTCGTACTAGGTTTCTAGGCGTTATTATTCTAAGCATAGAATATTAATTTTATTATGTCCAGGATGGTTGACGGCTGTGAATAAGCGAAAAAAAAACAGAAGAGAGGTGAAGAGGTCATACATTATAGACTTTATTTTTGAAGGCGTAGATGGTATAGGGTGCCCAGTATATCTGACATAGGAGTAGTGAGTATTTGATTTCGGGGAAGATTTAATGGCGGAAAGCTTTTGGCATTCTCGATGCGAGACATTGATGAGGCCTTAGGCCATCTTAAGTCGGATGCTGACCGGAAGCATTTACTTATAACTAGCTTTTGCCTGCGGCTTCGCTCGCGTTAATTTACGGATCCCTAATTTTTGATCCCAAAATATAGCCTATAGCACTCAGGGATAACGTAGCTTCCTATTGGTGAAAAAATTTTTGAAATCGGATGAGTAGTTTCGGAGATTACCTCCTACATACAAACAAACAAACAAACAAATTCTACCTCTTTATAATATTATAGTATAGATATAGATGTAGTAGTTAGAATTCGAATAAGTTAGAATTTAAAACGAGCAATGAACATGCTGCTATGTGAAAATGGCGAATAATTGTAACATTACACGAACTCGTAAATGTTTCACCTCAGACTAGGCACCTCTGGGTTTTGAAGTAGGATTTTATTTCGAGATCGATTTTAAACGCTTTATGAAATTTTGCTCGTTTTATTTGGACAGGGGTGCAAAGGCAACAGTAGTTCAGCCATCTTTACTTGGCACTTTTACAACATTTTTTAGACCTTTACATTTTGTCGAGCTGATAGTCGCAGCGGATAAGCCTTGCAGCAGTAGGTAGACATAAGTTATTCTTAAATTCAAGATGGCGGCCTTGAAAATTTACTTATTATTTCATAATTATATTATTTCCATAGATTTCGGGGGTGCTGATGCCGAAAATAAATTCTACTCCCAAATCCAAGATAGCCGTCATGAAAGTTCACTAGTTAAATGAAATTTACTAGCCCTTAAATCATGGGATTGACACCCATGACAGCTAGCCAATTTGCGTAACCGCCATCTTGGATTTGGATTTTAATCTCATTTTCGGCATTAGCACCCCCGAAAATCACGATTTTGAAACCCATGACGACTAATTTGCAAATTTTTGTAGCCGCTATCTTGGAATTTCATTTTGACCCCATTTTCGGCCTCAGCGCCACCGAAAACTACAGAATTGACACCCATAACGACTAGTGAACTTTTCATGTTTTGACCTCATTTTCTGCAACAGGAGCCATGAAAACCATGGAAATATCACCCATGATGAATAAGTAGTAAGTTTTCGTAGCCGCTATCTTAGATTTAGAAATCGATCTTAGCCATGTTTGTTTTGTGAACCGACCTTATGTCCTCTAACATTATTAAAACCTGATTATAGTAGTACGTCCTCTATCTTATGAACTATTTCACTTCTATTTGAAATCAGGAAGCAAAGGCCCAGGAATTTATGTCCCGAGCTGCGGTATGGCAGATTAGGACATAAGCTCCGCCTCTCTGCTGCTCGCTTTCCTCAGCAAAGCCTAACACGAATGCTCTGCGATAATGTACCACGTTGACCGACTGCATGTAATAATATAGGAGAGAATGTGGTAATACATTCTAATTATGTCTATTAGATACTTAAAATATCTTAGTGTTCATACTACTTGTACTATATTTAATCTGTGCCAATACTTTAGGTTTTTGAAAAATAATTTCTATTCACGTGAAATTATTTATTTGTAGCTATGCCGAAAATAAATAAATGTCATTAATTAACTTTCGAGCGATTTTATTTATTTAATGATTATTTTTCGATTAGGATGAATGAGTTTCGATTAGGCTGAATGAGTATCGATTTGGCTGAATGCAACATTTGTATTGTATTAACAATTTTGGATTGATGGTCAGCACTAGGTTCGAATTAAGTCGACGTACAATTTTTACTGAATTGAATTGTGTTTTTTTATCCGTTTTTGTATTTGAATAATGGTAAAAGTGAAAATGAAAAGAAAAAGAAACCATGTTTAGCTTGTCCCTTCAGCGTTTCAACACGTAACTAGGTACGTTAATTATTGTTTTTGAGCTAATCTATCTCAACTAACTAACATTTGGTTAGAGGTATGTTAAATATCTATTTTATTCTAATTTCGCATTATGTTGACGTAGCTTCACGTAAACAGCACATTTTTAAAGAAATTTACTAGACATATTAGGTACAATATTAATGAAATAAAATATTTTTCACATTAAATTCATACTTAAAACTTGCGTGCAAATTCCTGCATTTAGTGACTTAATTCAATTAATTGACGCGACCACTCCCCGAGTCAGCGGGTATGACAAATGTCAAAATCTCGTCGAGCCGAAGGGTTAATGGGATACATTAAACATCTGTGGTAAATTTATCTAAATAAAAAAGCACATTTTTGCACTGTTTTGGTTCTAAGCAAAAAATACGTATTTTGTGATCGGTTTTGTAGCGATTAATGATAACATTACTACGTAGTTGAAAGAAAACAATATTAAACTTAATATTTTTTAAACTTACCTGAGATAGTTGTTTTGTATCCAGATTATTATTTTCAGTCTCAATTAGGTGTTCCAATTTAAATAAAACTTTAGACAACACTTTTAAATCAAGGTCTTCTCTTACAAATATTATCTGAAATTTTCGTTTATTCATTGTAAACACATATATTTTTAAATATTCTAAAAAATATACAAGGTTAGTCAGAAAGGGGGTAATAATCCGTGAGACGCTTAAATTTCAAAATTCAATAGTTTTTATTTCCATGCAAAATGATTTTAGTTATAGTGTATGGTCCCTTGCTAGACCACAGTCTTTTGTATTAGAAATGAAATTCGATAGTTCAGATTGAAATATATATTGTCCAAAACTTAACTGATAAAATGAGCTTAATGAACTGATGTGAGTTAAAATGATATCGAACATACTCGGCCTTGTTGCCTTTAGATGAATTTGAGAACGCACGGCTTTCTTGTTAGCTTAACGCAAACGAACTGAATATTAAAATGAAAATGCATGTGTCGCGTAAAATTGCTGACTTAGGAAATGTACGGTTGGACCGTACATATAGTTTTTTCAAAATTTCTTCATCCTTGCGAATTCAGAAAATGGTAGATCTAATCCGTGACTCCAAATATGACCTAAAATGTAAACACAGCTGATCATAGCTGAGGATAGATAGATTTTAGCGTATTTTTTATGTAATCTTTGAACAGCTATTTCTCTTAAACTATTGACTTTTGGGGAAAGTTGTAGAACAAAAGTTATTCATTATATGGGTACTTTAACACCCTTTCGGATAAATACCGATTTCCCAATAACCTTGTATATCGAATCGTTGTCTGTAAAATGATATTCGATCAAAAAGGGGTTCGAACATTTTTCTATAGAAGCTGGCATAGGCCCCTGCCGCCATTTTAATTTTTTTTCCAAGTTGCGGCGCACGATGAGACTAACATATATGGGTAGAGAACACTCAAACAAACAAAAAACATTCAGAGATATAGTGCCCTCAAGTGTCACGTTGCCGAGATATTTTGACTCAAAGATTTTTTTTCAAGATTATCTCGATACAATATCTCGGTAACGTGACACTTTAGGGCACCATATCTCTGAATATTTTTTATTTTTTTGAGTGTGTTCTACCCTTATTTACCGGTTACAAAGTGCGCTGCAATAAAAAAACTTTAAGTCAAAATATCTCGGAAACGTGACACTTTAGGGCACCATATCTGTGAATATTTTTTGTTTGTTTGAGTGTCCTCTATCCATATATGTTAGTGTAATCGTGCGCCGCAACTTGGAAAAAAAAACAAAATGGCAGCGGGGCGGCTATGCCACAAAGGTTCTATACCCTTTGTCGAAAAACAGCACGATCCCTAATTAAACACTTACCTGAAAAGCCGACAGCGTGTCATTTCGGGAATTTTCTTGTGTAGTACTCAAAGTTGACAAAAGCTTATTTAAAACTGTATCTTCTTCAAATTTTTCAACGTAAATTATCTGTAATTAATAATAGTATTTTTATCTACACTCATGTCGTAAAGTTCCAGAGGAGCTCGTGGCTAAATAATTACAGCCGCATAGACCGATCTTCCGGGTTAAGCCACGCTTGCCGAGGTTGGTCTGTGGATGGGTGACCATTTACCATAGCGAGTTTCCTCCGTGCCTCGGAAAGCACGTAAAGCCGTTGGTCCCGGCTGTCATTTGTAGATCTTTGACAGTCGTTACTGATGGTCAGAAGCCAGAAAGTCTGACAACCAGTCTTACCAAGAGTATCGTATTACCCAGTTACTGGGTTGTGGAGGTCTGATAGGCAGTCGCTCCATGTAAAATACTGATATTCAGCTGCATCCGGTTCGACTGGAAGCAGACCCCAACATAGTTGCGAAAAGGTTAGGCAGATGATGATGTCGTAAAGTTCCAATTATGAACACAAAAATAGTATCATAAGGACATGCTTTATTCACGTGCATCTCTAATAAAGGAGATTGCTCATCTTCTTATGAGAATTGGTCGAAATGCTGCCCAGGAATGGGAGTATCTACGCTGAGTTCCTGGCACTAATCTTTGTCTTTATACGTAATATTTTAGAATCTATCTTGGGGCTCATAATTTCTTTAACCTATTATTTTAATGATATTATTTTTATACATGCTTTTTTTTTACGTACTTTTAAGGTTTTTACACCTTTTATGAACACAACTAAAGACATTTTGTATAAATGGACAGTTTTAGTACTTATTCCGTCCGTATAATCATCAATCTAAAGACGTCAAAAAAACCATGTATAAAAATAATATCATCAAAATAAATAGGTCAAAAAATTATGAACCCCAAGATAGATTCTAAAATTATTTCGTACTAGCTTTTGCTCGCGGCTTCGCTCGCGTTAATTTATAACTTTTTGGTCCCAAAATATAGCCTATAGCACTCAGGGATATCGTTGCTTCCTATTGGTGAAAGAATTTTTGAAATCGGATGTGTAGTTCCGGAGATTACCTCCTACATACAAACAAACAAACAAACAAATTCTACCTCTTTATAATATTAGTATAGATAAAGACAAAGATTAGTGCCAGGAATCCGGCGCAGGTACTCCCATTCCTGGGCAGCATTTGGACCAAAGTTGGGCAATCTCGTTTAAAAGGTTTCATTAAAGCACAGTTCTCTTAACAAAATAATGCTCCTGAAATGTCGGACGCACTCACGGGTGTTCATAGGTGTTGGGCTCCACGTGTGGGCCTGACACACATAAAGATATATGGCGGGAATTTACGCACCTTTAAGGCTTTGTCAAACATAACAGCGAACCGAACCAAAAACGTAGCGAATATGAACCGAAGCGGAGACGTCAAACTAGGTGCAGCGAACCGAACTCTTGTAGGAAGCTGTAAGCTGAAGGAATATGTACAAAAGCTTTTTTGGAATTGCTCCTAGAATATATAATAAAATTCCTAATTCCATAAAAATAATGCCATTGTCAAAATTCAAAATAGCACTGGAGAAAATTCTTCATGACAAATGCTATTACACAATAGACGAGTTTTTAAACGATAAAGAATTATAATTATTAATGTTGCACTTAAAATTTTTGATATCTGTAATCTTTAATCATTTTTTTTATGATCTCTATATTGTTTCCTTTTATTAATGTAATTTTTCTTTAGCATATTTGTTCTGCATGTAATGATATTTGTATGTCTTAAGACAAAACATAGCGTCCTATTTTTATATTATGTATGACCTGTTGTATACCTATGTTTCACAAATAAACCATTTGATTTGAAGCGAAGTTTCGTTCGGTTCGCAGTTATGTTTGACACTGGCTTGGCGTGAACCAAAGAACTCGTGTCAGTTGGAGTGAATTTGTAAATAAACACAACCGTCGCGATTCGCTCTCGCTTCGTCTTGCATTCGCTCTCGCTTCGTCTTGCATTCGCTCTCGCTTCGTCTCGCATTCGCTCTCTGTTTGACGTCGTGCATACAAAGCCAGCTAATACAACTATCTCGCTCACGCCTCGCTTCGCACGCTCGCCTTTGGTTTGGTTGTCATACGCCTTCGGTATCGGCACGTACCGGTTCGCTTTCGCTTTTCTATGTGACTAGATTAAAACGATACCATACATAACAAAATAAAAACGCTTCGCCACGCTATCGGTTCGCTGTCTATTTGACTTGGGCTTTAAGGTATCAAGGGCGACGTTTAATAGGTCAAAATAACTTTTTTTCTACACTTTGGACCGACCAAGAAGGTTCATTTCAATTTTTTTTGGCGGTTGCACTTTGTCTTTCGTGGCGCGCGCTAGGATGGAAGTGCGCGCATGCTCAATGAAAAAAAAAACAATATACAACGTTATTTTTAGTATATACAAAAACCGAGACACCCCAACAAGATTTTCATCAGAACTGCCTGAATATGTTTTTTTTTAATAAATCTCCAAATTACACCGTAGTTGTATGTCGCGTTAAGTTCCCTAGGAAAGTGTGAAATGCCTGAGATGTGCTATGGATGGACCATCTCAAGCCTCAAGGTGTCTATTCCCGTCAACTGTTTTGGGGAGAAACCTACTGAAAGAAAACTGAAATTTATGAAAAAAAAAAGTGTAAAAATATGTCAATCGATTCTCCTAGTGATTCTGAACAAACTAGTTTCAGGTTTAGTATATAACAAAACCACAGTGTACCTACTTACTACATACAGTGGGTCAACGCCCATACATTTGACAGGTCCTATGAAATGTCAAAATGATGTAGGGGCGGAGGTTATGTCCCAAGTTGCAGTATGGCTACTCGGGACATAACCTCCGCCCCTTCACCCCGCAACCCCCCGCACGATTGCTCTGCGACAATGTTCTACGTTGACCGACTGTAAGGAGTAAGATATGGGTAGACTGTGCTAAAACTAAGCTTGTATACTCACATCATTCTCAGCAGTTTCGCTAACCATTTTCACCGGATCAACACCGAAGCGTTTAGCAAGATGAATAACTGACGGTTTAAACGATTGACACCAATCAGCTGTGTTGAATTCAGTCTTGTGCAAGCTTAGAACAACCGCCATGAATGATAGAACAGGCTTCACTTTAGCATAAACCTGTACACCAAAACATAGAATACAATATTTTTATTTGCACAAAATATAGGTTAGAAATAAACTATGATAACACGTCACGCCCCTCCAACATCTGTCTTCAATGTGTGTGTGCATATGACAACGAGTCACCATGTTTGTGTTTGATATTTAGTATATTTATTGCTCGACTAGTGCATAATTAAAGTTCGCGCTCGACAATACACGTGTGTCATTCATACAAACCTCCAAACGGTACCATACTGTTAATTAGCGACGTCAAATCTGTGGAGCGACTGTAACATGTTTTTGTTTAAGTTTGTCCTACAGTTGCAGCACACATCTGCGTTGAATGACGCGTTGTTAATATTGTTTCTCACACATTTTTACTTGCAGTGTCAATGGAGGGGCGTGACATGTTATCGTAGTTGATCTCCATCGTTTTATTTTTCCTGTAATATTTACATAAACTTCTATCATCTCGATTTTTTCCAGATTTTTCGCTTTGCATTTCCGGAGGCAAGAGGGGGGGGGGGGGGTGAGAGAATGTTATTTTTACGGACATTTTTCATGAAAAATCAAAAACTATGCGGCATAATTTTTTTTTTTTATAATATGCAAATTAAGCTCTTTCATTTGATACACATTCGATGCAATGTATCTGGACAAACATTATTTAAAACTATTCTAAATTTCAAGTCAAATTTCAAGATAGCATTAGTAGTTCCTGAAATAAGCAGCTGAGACAGACAGACAGACGGACGAAGTCGCACCATAATAGCGTTTTTCCACCGTCGCCATCACCGAGAACGAGATGACGTTGCCGAAGTAGCGATATATGTATCGCTACTTCGGCAACGTCATCTCGTGTGTTTGTTCCCGCATGTTACGTGTGTTATGTTTTGTGTTACGTAACACACGAGAAGATACGTTAAGCCTAGTTCACATTGTAAGATAGTTGAAACATACATACTGATGACCTCTGTGGTCTAGAGGTGTATTTGGAGTTTGTTACCGGTGAGGGTACTTAAATGATTCTTAGTTCTTATTGGTGCTCCCACACTGCTGTTAAAATGTTTACAAACATTTTCTAACACTAACAAATGTTAGGAAAGATAAAAATATCAGATAATAATAAATGTAATCTATCTAATATAGTTTATTAGATACTATTTTAATAGATTTTTTGCAGATATTGCTTATTTATGTTTGTTTAGAAAATGTTTACTAATGTTTGTAAACATTTTTAACAACGGTGTGGCCTTGAAACGTGACCGTGAACCGTGAACGTGACCTTTAAACTTTTAAGTTATAATATAATTTTTTTTCGTTTTTATTTGTTTTTTTTTTTAGTATGTAAATCTTAGTTAAGAATCTTGCGGGCAAAGCCGCGAATAAGAACCGGTTTTATTATTTTATTACTATTTTCCAGTGAGTTATATTATTTCAAGTGTGTTATTGTGTGTTACAGTTTCAAGTGTGTTATTGAACAATTTTTCGTGGCCTTACCCACATACATTAGTATGACTGCGTGTCCACCGCACGTCCGTCATCCGAGCGACGTCATCTCGGTACCGAGATTGTGAGTAGTTCGTCGCTACCGCTAGAACTCGGCCGAGATCGTGACGGACCGAAATGCCGGCAATACTAAACGCGTCTGCTCTTGTCCACTACATCCGAGATTGACGGCGCCGGTGCACAGATTTTTGTCTTATGTTGGGAACCACCGAGATCGGTCGCGGTGTACACACGATCGCCGTCACGTCGTTCCGAAATAATCTTGTTTCTCGGTGACGGCGGCGGTTCCTTTTCTACCATTTTAATAAGAAACGGAAAAAAATATACACTACCGTCTCTGAGTCATCATTGAATGAAGCCAATTCTTTCAGGATATGATGGAGAGCATCCTCGAAGATCAGCACAGCTTGCTCCAAGTCTGGGCCACACATATTGTCCAATAGGACTCTCCAAATATCTATGTATCGGTCTAAGTTTCCTCCATAAGACAATTTTAGTAGTAATTCTAAGGCAGTCTGAAAAATAAATAAAACTATAAATATGTGTGTATCTAACAAAATTGAACTGACTCAACAATAACAGCGGTTACGGATTGCATCCGATCCGAATCGAAATTGGACTTTATTTATAGTTACAAATTATTTATTTGAAGAATCACATAACATTTTTTAGAGGTCTGTACTAAAGTATGGGTGCTAATTAAACAGACTTCTTTTTAATAGCATTATTCGCCTCTAAAAATCTACATTGGCTTCTAAATTACTAAGTCAGCCACAATTAACGAGCGTCTGAATGATACTATATCTTAGCCACTAGTTATCTTCTATATAAACCACTGTTCGTCACCCACTTTCATTTTCACAATAAAAACAAATGAAAAACAAAAAGAGTCGACGGAGCCCCGCTGCGCGCGGCTCCTATTTCTGTCTGCAGGGTTTAAAGTAACCTAACACGAAGGGGACGACGGGGGCTTCGTTCGCTCGCTTTGCTCGCTCACTCTACCCCCCGTCATCCCCTTCGAACCTAACCTATCCGTGTCGGGGTGCCCAAAAATTTAGTTGGCGTTGTAAAAAAGTCGACCCTAAAAATGTTAAATGATTTTTCAAATCAATAATTTGTAACTATAAATAAAGTCCAGTAAATAATTCGTGATTTTTAAATCCCGGGATTAAAACGTCATTATAATTATTCCGGGATTCTAGAGGAGGTATTATCCACTCTATGTTACTTTCTTCCTCGAAGTTTAGGTAAATATACTCTACCTGTTCCGATCTCTGGTAATGATAGAATCACCCTTGAACGATTATGTTGTTGCGTCTTTTACATCATCATCATCTGCCTAGCCTTTTCCCAACTATGTTGGGGTCGGCTTCCAGTCGAACCGGATGCAGCTGAATATCAGTATTTTACATGGAGCGACTGCCTATCAGACCTCCACAACCCAGTAACTGGGTAATACGATACTCTTGGTAAGACTGGTTGTCAGACTTTCTGGCTTCTGACCAACAGTAACGACTGTCAAAGATCTACAAATGACAGCCGGGACCAACGGCTTTACGTGCTTTCCGAGGCACGGAGGAAACTCGCTATGGTAAATGGTCACCCATCCACAGACCAACCTCGGCAAGCGTGGCTTAACCCGGAAGATCGGTCTATGCGGCTGTAATTATTTAGCCACGAGCTCCTCCTTGTTGCGTCTTTTACATATACTTACTTTTTTAACTTCAACAGAGCATTTCAAAACGCCGTTAACAATAATATCCCTCCTCTTCAAAGTCGGTAAGTTATCGTAGAATTCAATGGCCGTTAGCAGCATAGTCTCGCTGTTAGAGACTCCTGATCCAATCCACCACGACACCTGAAATATGAAGACATAGTATTAGGGGGTGTTCAAGTATTACGAAACGCAACTTAGGGGGCGGGGGGGGGGGGCTTGTAAAACTGTATGTTACAGGGGCTGGAAGGGGGTTAGAACAACGCGTTACGTAACATTGTTTTTCGGTGTCGTGTATAAGTCGGTGCAATTGGTAATGAAAATGAAAAACATATACAAGGTTAGTTTTAGTATATGCGAAACCTGAAACTAGTTTGTTCAGAATCACTAGGAGAATCGATTGACATATTTTTTACACCACATTTTTTTTTTTCATAAATTTCAATTTTGTTTCAGTAGGTTTCTACCCATAACAATTGACGGGAATAGACACCTTGAGGCTTGAGATGGTCCGCTCGGTCAGTTTCCGTGTATTAGACAACTCCTGCATAGCACAACTCAGGTATTTCACACTTTTTTAGCGAACTTAACGCGACATAAACTAAGGTGTAACTTGGAGATTTACTAAAAAAAACACATATTCAGGCAGTTCTGATGAAAATCTTGTTGGGGTGTCTCGGTTTTCGTATAAAGTAAAAATAACGTTGTAGAAGCCACCGACTTATGAAACGGTTAATTTTATATTTTGGTAAGTATTTTACTCCTTTTCGTTTTTTTTCTTTTTGAAGTCGGCGTTCACTTTTTTTTAAGTTTTTTACTATCCCGACGTTTCGGCCCGCAATAGCCGAGCATCTTCTGGAATCCGGTTCCAATCACTGGATAGAATTACAGTCCAAAAATCATCTCCAACATCATGGAATCCGGTCATCAGCAAGTGTTATCGTCGACGGGACGGTTTAGGCGAGTGTAAAGACGTCGTTAGTGTGGTGTGTCGAAGTACCGACAGTAATTTTATAAAAATCAAGCTCAAATGAGGGTAGTTGAAAATGCCCTTGCTTCACGTAGATGACAACTGCTCCGCCACTTCAGTCTACCCGTGACCACGGCCGGTGTAATTCGGCCGAAACGTCGGGATAAAAGGTATTTAGTGCCTTTTAAAGTTTCTACGCGATTAGATCCGAATCAGTATTTTTATAAGGCATGTATTTAACGCGGCGACAAACTAATCTGATTTAGGTTTTAAAAATAATTAAAATGGGTAGCAAAAATAATAGGTTGGCAGCTACAGTGAAGGAGCTTAAGTCGACGGAGCCCCGCTGGGCGGGGCTCCTATTTCTGTCTGCAGGGTTTAAAGTAACCTAACACGAAGGGGATGACGGGGGCTTCGTTCGCTCGCTCACTCTAGCCCACGTCATCCCCTTCGAACCTAACGTATCCATGTCGGGATTCCCCTTAACCACCCTGCTAACATTATTAGTCGCCAAGTCATTATTTATAGCTCCTCGCCTCATTTTATTAGTTGCAAACACTTAGTCGCCTTTTAAGTTATTAGTTACCTGGAAAATAATAAGCCTTTTTATAATGTGTACAAATCGCGAAAGTTTAAAAACATTTAATGTCAGTTAACTTGCTAACGAACGAAAAGTCGCTAAAAAAATTGTTTATTGATTCAACAATCACATCTACTCACCGTATTAGCTTCTTCATAAGATAGTTTCTTAGATCTCAATTGAAATTCCAAATCGATGACATTACATAAGTTGGGAATATTTTCAATCGGGGTACCATCCTTTATAAGTATTTTTACAGCTGTCTGCTTTACCAATATAGACGCTGAATGAGCTCGGGGAAGTATTTCCGAATTTATTACTTCCTGTAAAAAAATCATTAATTAAAGAAAACCGGCCAAGTGCGAGTCGGACTCAAAGTCATAGTCATATATTCATTAACAATAATTTGCATCTGAATTTACACAATATTAGAATCAACGTATAATAAAACAGTACGTATGAAGTTAACAATAATTAAAAATAAATACAGTCATAATTAACATTTTGGCATGAATAAAAGGGGATAGAACCTTTGTGGCATAGCCCCCCCGCTGCCATTTTGATTTTTTTTCCAAGTTGCGGCGCACGATTACACTAACATATATGGGTAGAGGACACTTAGACAAACAAAACATATCAGGGATATGGTGCCCTAAAGTGTCACGTTGCCGAGATATTTGGACTTAAAGATTTTTTTTCAAGATTGCAGCGCACTTTGTAAGTGGTAAATATGGATAGAGATATTGTATCGAGATAATCTTGAAAAAAAATCTTTGAGTCCAAATATCTCGGCAACGTGACACTTTAGGGCACTATATCTCTGAATATTTTTTGTTTGTTTGAGTGTCCTCTACCCATATATGTTAGTCTCATCGTGCGCCGCAACTTGGAAAAAAAATGAAAATGGCGGCAGGGGCCTATGCCAGCTTCCATAGAGAAATGTTCGAACCCCTTTACATATCATAAAATAAACAAATTGGTCAAAAATTATTAAAAACAACAATAAACCACAAAAATACCTAACATCATACGTGGATTAATATTTACAGTTCTTCGACTCGCGC
The DNA here is from genome assembly GCA_905220435.1 of Amphipyra tragopoginis. Classification (NCBI taxonomy): domain Eukaryota; kingdom Metazoa; phylum Arthropoda; class Insecta; order Lepidoptera; family Noctuidae; genus Amphipyra; species Amphipyra tragopoginis. The sequence continues at coordinate 12,756,788 of HG992020.1, read as the reverse complement.
AAGAAGGGTTCCGTACCATCTATCTATATAAACAAAAAAAAACTTTAAAAAAATAAAAACCGACTTCAAAAAAAACTAAATGGAGTAAAATAATTATCATTTAATAAAACTACCAGTTTCAGAAGTCGGTGTTCTACGCTGAAACAAATTGAAAGCACCGACTTCTGAAACTGGTAGTTTTATTAAATGATAATTATTTTACTCCGTTTAGTTTTTTTTTGAAGTCGGTTTTTACTTTTTTAAAGTTTTTTTTATTTTATACTTTTTAGTGCCACAAATTACAATTACAATAGTGTACAAATTCTAGGACCAGCACTACAACTAGAACGTCGTCTATATACGATTTGTGTATTTTTTTTGTTTTTGTTGATTTTTTCAAAAAGTGCTGAATCAATTTCAATCAAATTTATTATATGGGACCACTTCTGAAGTATGGCCTACCAAACAAAAAAAAAAAATCAAAATCCATTGATAATTGGCGGAGATATCGCGTAATAAACACACAAAAAAAAACTTTCAGACGAATTGAGAACCTCCTCCTTTTTGAAGTCGGTTAAAAAGAAAACTCCTGACTGACTGACTCATCAACGCCCAGCCCAAACCCTTGGACCTAGAAAGCTGAAATGTTCCACAGAGGTTCTCTTTATAATGTAGACAAGGAATAAGGAAGGATTTTTCGAAATTCAACCCCTAAGAGAGTTAAGTAGGGGATGAAAGTTTGTATGGAAAATCGTCACTTAACGGGTTCAAAATTTCACGCAAGCTAAGCTGCGGGCAAAAGTTAACTATCTATAAAAACGGCAAAAAGATCACGTTTTTGTTATATGGGAGCCCCCCAATAATGAGCACATTTCGGCACTGTTTTGGTTTTAAGCAAAAAGTAAGTCCTTTGTGATCGGTTTTGTAGTGATTAATGATAACATTACTACGTAGTTGAAAGAAAAAATACATACCGCTTTATTCTCGACTTCAGGCAAAACCACTTCATATATATGAGCTAAAGCGTCCATAGCATTTCTGGTTTCAATTTGCCACAAATATAATCGTAACTCTCTGTCTTGCGCTATTCGCTCTTTAAACAAATGAGCGTGATCCTTCAAGATAGATAGTAATACTGAAAATAATATATAAATATTAGAATCGACTTCAAAATTAGCATAAATAAAAACCGGGCAAGTGCGAGTAAAGGGGGATTTACACGGATCGATTTTAGCCGTGCGGCAAGTCACCAGTCGCATCGCTTGTAAAAATCGAATCGCCACCCCATTTACACCGGTCGACAAAAATCGCATGCGACTTGTTCATTTCTAGCGGAACAATACAGCGCAAAACACACCTCGTGCGGCGGGCGATCGCCTGCAACTGACCATTTACAGTACATACACGGTCCATTTTAGTCACTCGCCGCATGCGGCTTGTCGCCGCACGGAAAAGTCGGATGGCACACAACTTTGGGGTTTGCGATTTTAGTCACTTGCGGCCTAGTCGAATTGTCTTTTACACGGTCGATTTTAATCTGTCGCCGCACGGCAAATGTCGGATGGCACACAACTTTGGGGCTTGCGATTGTAGTCACTTGCGGCATAGTCGAATCGTCATTTACACGGTTGATTTTAATCTGTGTCATTTACACGGTCGATTTTAATCTGTCGCCGCACGGCAAATGTCGGATGGCACACAACTTTGGGGCTTGCGATTGTAGTCACTTGCGGCATAGTCGAATCGTCATTTACACGGTTGATTTTAATCTGTGTCATTTACACGGTCGATTTTAATCTGTCGCCGCACGGCAAAAGTCGGATGGCACACAACTTTGGGGCTTGCGATTTTAGTCACTTGCGGCCTAGTCGAATCGTCATTTACACGGTCGATTTTAATCTGTAGCCGCACGGCAAAGTCGGATGGCACCCAACTTTGGGGTTTGCGATTTTAGTCACTTGCGGCCTAGTCGTGGTCGGTATCGCCCACACGGTTGAATTTGGCGACAAAATGTGGTCTGTGTTCGTAAAACTATTCATTTTCATACAAATTATTGCCCGCCTACGTGTTGTTGTTGTGTATTTGTGTACGTGTGTAACAAGTAGCGATGGGTCGTTGAAGGTTTTTCCGTCAACGAAACGTTAACGTTGAATTGCGTTTGTCAACTAGTTGATCAACTAGTTAATTTCATCAACGAGTTAACGTGTTACGAACGTCAACTTGCATGAACGATAAACGCCTAAACGCTTTTATTAACGTATGCTGTTGTAATGTTAATTTACGAACAATTTAATGCAGTTTAACTAATGAAATTGGATAACATTTTATGATGACTTTACCTACTACCTACGAAACGTTTCATTCCACGCACGAATATGATCATTTTAAGAATTAATAATATGACATTATTCATTCTTACTTTACGTTTACTTTCTTTAAAAAATAATGACATTGATCAAATTACTAAATAAATATAAAATCTTGTATTCGTTACTTAGAGTTCAAATTCTTGTCATGACTATCGCGTCGTAGCGGGAGTTTTATTCTTAAAGAAATACAATTTACGTACGTTGAAAATAACAAAACGTTGACCGTGTACAAATCAACTCGTTGAATTCGTCAAACGATGAAACGAGTTGAATTCATAAACGTCGTTGTCTCGTAACTCGTTGACGAATTCAACGAGTTGATTTGTACACGGTCAACTTTAATTCCGTTGAAGAGACATCAACGTTGATTCAACTAGTTCGTTAATTCAACGCCCATCGCTAGTAACAAGCCTTAGTTGATCAACAAACGCCTCGTGAGAACGCCGCGTTATACAGATATACAACGTTCCCTTTTTTCAATACCTCAAATCAGTTCCGCGGCCCTTAAAACAAGTTCGTTGTGTGTAGCCCTCACGCATAAACAACATTTTACTACATAACGAGTCCTTGGATGTTTTCGCTAGTACTGAGCTGAGATTCCTGACCACTGCTGCACGATACCTGGGTCCATAGCCGCACCTAGTACCATCTCATAGCATTAGATTAACCATAGCTGCTATATATTGATATTTGTATACTAATTTTAATTGAACACTATTAATAATTCCATCCTAATTATATTTTATTTAATTTTCTATAATTCTATTTAATTTGTATAATCCTATTTAATTTTGTATAATCTGATTTTACTTTGTATAATTCTATTTTATTTGTATAATTCTATTTAATTTTGTATTATCGCGTGTATATTTAGTTTTATCTTATTTTAGTTTCATGATTGTCTTTTATTAGCCATAATTTGTTTGTTTGGTGTCTTACTACTGTCAGTGTGAGTTGGTGATTAATAAATAAATAAAAAATGATATGTTTTACCTTCCAAACATCTAGAAATTCTAACACATTCTCTCATTGTGTTATAGAATCCGTTTAAATGATCCGTCGCAATATTATCGCCGAAATTCTCGAATAAACCATGTATTCCTTGCAACACTGCGTTTACTACTTGATCCTGAAATATAACAAATAACCCTAAATGAGATTTAAAGAAAAACAGATACAGAGCCTCGAGATAACTGACTGGAAAGAGCGATATCGATAAATGATAAATGATATTTATTTCTGTAAATAAATCTGTTACAGACACTTTTACAAGTCAATGTAAGTTTTTTTTTAAGACTAGATGGTGCCGGCATTTCCTATCTGACTCGCTCTGAGAAGAAAAGCCGAAACAAACTCAGAGGTCAACGTCTCTTTTAAAGTTCAGACATTGTGGTATAAAACTATGCGAGTGTAACAATGTAGGGCAACGTTTGGAATGGCCTTTTGAGGAAAGAGACATAGCAGGTTTGAGTTGACCTGTCCCAACTGACGACACGCATGCATCAGCCATCGTGTAGCTCAACCTTATTTTAGGGAGCTCAACGACCCGACGCACGACGACACCAATCAGCCGGACATTTGCGTAGGTAACAAAAAAAAAAAAAAACTCAAACCGCCAAACAGTTCTAAGAAATTTATATATAAAGCTAGCCTACATAGTACTCACATTCACAATTTAATAAAATAATATAATATCGTTTCATTCATTTATGTGTAGCATGGAAACGAGCACTCAAAAAAAAAGTTTTTTTTATTGAATCCTTAATAGGTGGTTTAGATACGATCATTTACCCATACAACAAGAAAAAAAAGTTTTATTTTTTATTTTTAATCAAGCTCGCGGGATATCCGTGCTAGTGGTAGATCATGCGGTTTTAAAAAATTACACGACTCGTTTACACCCTGTATTAGTAAGTGAACATAAAAAAATACAGACTTTTTTTTGTATTTATCACGGAATTCGTTTTATTCATTATATATTCTTATTGTTTACATTTTTAAATATAAATCTATAAAAAAATACATTTAAAAATATATAAATAGAGGTCCATCGGCATCGGGAGCAGGGTCCAAGCTACCGGTGGTTAGGGCTCCAGAGACAGGAACCTCCTCACAATACGCGCCGTGTCGAGGAGAACTGTTTTCTGTATCAGGCCCTTGATCTAACCACCTAACGAGAGCCTCATGAGGTGTTGGTCGAGGCTCTTGGCCATTAGGCCATTATTATTCATATTATTAATTAAACTTACCGTCTTTTTGGTCGGCTGCAACATATTTATGTAAATTCGCCATATCCTATCAAAGTGTTCATCTGCTCTCGCTGGATGGTACTTGCAAATAGCACCTGAAATGGGAAATAAATTACATAACCTAAAATACAATGTCGTTCAACGCAGATGTGTGCTGCAACTGTAGGACAAACTTAAACAAAAACATGTTACAGTCGCTCCACAGATTTGACGTCGCTAATTAACAGTATGGTACCGTTTGGAGGTTTGTATGAATGACACACGTGTATTGTCGAGCGCGAACTTTAATTATGCACTAGTCGAGCAATAAATATACTAAATATCAAACACAAACATGGTGACTCGTTGTCATATGCACACACACATTGAAGACGGATTTTGGAGAGGCGTGACATGTTATCATAGTTGATCTCTACTATTGTGATTTTATTTAATCTAAGACACCACTGACATACGGTGAAGGAAAACATATCGTGAGGAAACCTGTGGCAGCATCATCCATTCAGCCGAAACATGTCTACTGCTGGACATAGGCCTCCCCCAAGCATCGCCACATCTCGCGGTCCTGTGCTTCTTGCATCCAGCGGATTCCCGCGACCTTCACCTTCACATCGGTCCACCTTGTGGTCGCCTACCCACGCTGCGTCTTCCGGTACGCGGTCGCCACTCCAGAACCTTTCGGCCCCATCGGCCATCCGTTCTGCGAGCAATGTGCCGCCCACTGCCACTTAAGTTTGGAAATTCATCGGGATATGTCCCTTATCCCTTTTTTTTATCTTGGGAAAATCCTTTTGGATTCCCTTCGCCTGGGGAAGGCGAAAGGTTATGCCGGACTCTTACCAGCTAAAAAACCTACGATGTTCCTTCTCCTGACCCTTGGCCGGGGTCGCGGGATTCGCAGCTGCATGCACCGCGACGCCGGTAAGCCTCGGTCCGCCAGCCTCTGGCAGACCTCTTTTTCGGTGGGGTCTTGCCCACATCCTCCTGACAGGCGCGCACGGAACACAGCGCGCCGCCTTTTCAGGCCTGTTACTGGTCGGGCGAAGTGTCCCCTTACCCGTCGCTCGCACGCCACACACTAGGGAGCCCAGTGCGTCTGGCGCGGGAAGGGAGAGTGGCTATCGCCTCTCTCTCACTCTCCGCTCCCTCCTTGGTCGCCATCACCACCTCGCAAAAGGAGGCGACGTCTTCCCACGCACTCTCGCTCCCGACCATGGACCACGTTCCAGTCATATCATCTTTTACATTATCCATCCATCGCTTCTTTGGTCTTCCTCTACGCTTATAACCATCTACATTCATACTCAAAACTTTCCTCACGATATGTTATGTACGATTTTCACCAACCGGGCCATGCAGAAGCGCAGCGCAGAGCAGCGCAGCGGATGCTCGAGAATGCGCGCGTAGCCGACCGCGTCCGGCCGACGGCTACAATCTGCTGGAACCCGGGCGCATGCGCGCGCGTGCTCGTGTATCCGCTATCCACTGACCTATATAATTACCACTGGACTGGCTGTTCCGTAAGTTTGACAGCTATTTTTTTGTGCCAATTTGAAGCGCCAACAGCGTGCTAGCGTGTGTCCACAGAACTAATTTTGACGTATATTGTAGGGAAATCGGAAGTGAAAAAAAATATCGATATATCGATGTATCGATATTTATTAAAATATCAATATCGACTTCGATATCACGAGGAAAAAATATCGATATATCGGTCAAATTTTCAGAGGTTTTAAATAATAATGTATTTAGTTCAGTCTGGCTCAATAATAGGTAATAGTATTTTTTCTACAAAATGCACATTATTTTAATGTACGAGAATCTTAATAAAAACGAAGGTAATTCAATCATTATTCCTTTTTCTTAGGCAAAATCGATACTTCAGTACGCTCCCACCTTAATATAATATAGTAAGTAATTATGATACTACGTTTATTTACTGTAAACACCTTTTATCAAGAGTTTTTTTTTGTATCGATATTTGTTCGCTGATGTCGACATCACTAGTTTTAGTACCACAGACACTCGCTACGTCTAACAGCGCCAAAATGGCGATTATCAACCGGGCACAAAAGCACTTTGACAGCCGCCAGTCCAGTGGTAATTATAGAGGTCAGTGCCGCTATCGCAGTCAATTTCTACCTGCGGTGTGGCCGAGCGGAGCCGACCGGACGCGACGACAGCCGAGCGCCGCCGTCCACGTACTAGAGCAGTCGACCGGCAGCTGCCGCGGCATACGCGCGGATCTAACCGAGTTCCAAGCAGTGTAAATTCCATGCAAACATGAAACTTAACTATTGTATGGAAGCCTGAATTTCCTTTAGCACAGTGTGAAATGCGCTCCGGCGCGGCCTAGTTTGTGGAAATCGTACATAACGCGGCATCCTACTTGAGCGATCTAGAAGCGACGCGAAAACAACAAACAGTCGATACCTATTGAAGTGGCCTACGTGACCAAACGCACGTGGTATGCGGTGCGGCGCGAAGCGAACGCGATCAGTTGGCTTGATATTTTCGCGCGAACTGGTTGCGGTGCCGTACAGTGCTACTGAATAGGGTTTGGGTCCCGGGACGTCTCATGCCTCGAAGTCCCGGGACTTTTCGTAATTTTAGCTGTCTCGAGTCCCGGGACTTTCGGGTCAAGACTCGAGACGAGACGAGATTGTCGAAATTGTTATATAATCATTTTTATTTTCAAATAATTGAAGGAACCTAGCGCCATCCGTTACTTTAATGAATAATAACTACTGTATAAAGCCTTAAACACAACTGAACCGACATCTGTTGAAAACGAGAGTGTTCTCCTTGTCCGGTGGCATTATTACAAAAATCAGAAACAGATTGTCAGACAAGGCTGTTAACGCCCTGATTTTTTTTAAAAGCCTATTTTATTAAATCAGCAAAGAAGTCTAATTAATGTGTTAGTTGATTATTTAAAAGACTGATTTATAAGTCTGTTTTATTATTTATATTTAGATTATTTAATTATGAAACAAATCTGTGATTTTGAGAATTAACAATGTTGTGATTATGATCAATGTTTAGATACTAGAATTACCTACTAGATAATAGTACAGTTATTAAGAATTAATATGATTTTTATTAAGATTTAATTTTCTGTTTAATAAATGTTGATTTTTACAAAAAAAATGCCTTTTTTAATACGTTTCACCAAAAATTAACTGAATTAAAATTCTTGAAAAGAGGCTCTCTTAAAAAAAATCAAAAAAACGTTTTTCTTAAAAGTCTCGAAGTCCCGGGAATTCCCGGGACTTTAATTGCAGGCTGTCTCGTGTCCCGGGGCTTTGAAATTGTCGGGAATTCCTAAACCCTACTACTGAATGACGGCGGCGCGCGACGGGCGGTTTGCGAGCTCGTAGCACAAAGCCGCCGCTTCGCACCGCACCGCATTGAATTCGCGTGTCACCGCATCGGATCGCGTTCGCTTTGAACCGTACATATGACGCCACGTCATTCCTCCGCATCACATGCCCTTCCCAGGTTCTCTAAATTCAGTATAACTTACCAACAAGTCGAGCCAAAGGCGCCTTGCACGTCGTGGAGTCTTCTAAAGCGCTGATGTGTCTGCTAACGACTTCGTCGTCGACGTCCACGCTGGGATGCTTCACTACACACATGAGACAGTGGATCACCTCCTTCCGCGTTTGAGCGTCGAAGGGTAACATGCAGAGCTGAAAATATTAAAACAATATGCAAAAATACATCATCATTCAGCCGAAAGACAATTTCAAGCATGTTTGTGGGGATTCGCCATAATCGCCACGCTTGGCAGGCGGATTGGCGATCGCAGTCATCATCATCTACCTAGCCTTTTCCCAACTATGTTGGGGTCGGCTTCCAGTCGAACCGGATGCAGCTGAATATCAGTATTTTACATGGAGCGACTGCCTATCAGACCTCCACAACCCAGAAACTGGGTAATACGATACTCTTGGTAAGACTGGTTGTCAGACTTTCTGGCTTCTGACCAACAGTAACGACTGTCAAAGATCTACAAATGACAGCCGGGACCAACGGCTTTACGTGCTTTCCGAGGCACGGAGGAAACTCGCTATGGTAAATGGTCACCCATCCACAGACCAACCTCGGCAAGCGTGGCTTAACCCGGAAGATCGGTCTATGCGGCTGTAATTATTTAGCCACGAGCTCCTCTTAGGATATTTAGGATTGGCGATCGCAGTATGGTTGTTAAAGTAAGTACTCAGAGAACGCTGCTGCCCATCTTCTAGTGAATCCCTTAGGGTACGTTCACATGACAATTACATTAAATTACCTGAATAAAAAATATATTTTATTCAGGCCGTACACATGCTAACGCGCGTTTTAATAAAGCGCTTTCGGTCTTCAGTCAGCCTGTATGAAAAAATTGGGTGGACCCAATATCTCTGTCTTCTGTCGCGTCGTTTTTGCCATCGGTATAAAACCACCGTTAAAACTGTTTCTACGTCCATCTTCGACAAATGTAGAACTCACTCTGTAGAAAATGAACTACGGCCGCCACGGCAACGCGCGTTTAACGCCTGACAAGCGCGCATCATGTGAACAGTATACAAAAATTCAACGCGCGTTCGCCGCGCGTTAAACGCTTGTCATGTGAACGTACCCTTAGTCGCATTTTACGACACTCATGGCGAGAGGTGGGATAGTGCTATTCTTTACGTCCTACACCACACGGACATGCAAAAATACAAATACAAGGTCATAAGGAAAGGGGTACCGCCCCGCGGCTGCGCGGGGAGCGGCGTGGCAACGCAGACCCGGTCTCAAAGCCAGGCAGATCGCGTGGCGATAGAGCGGCTCTCGGCGGGCATTTTGACACTACGACAATGCAGATGCGCGGGCACCGCTCATCGCTCGTACGCCGCTCCCCGCGCCGCTGCCTTCGAGTCCAGTTCCATATAAATCTATGCATTGAAACGCGTTGCACCCCTCACACCGATAATTCAGTCCTCATCAAGCCGGCCCCCCCCCCCCCCCTCCAAGCCCCCGCTAACAACGCCCTAAACCGAGGTCCGAGTCCCACTAGGTGTCGCCCTTAGTGCTGTTGTTGCAGGTAGTCATGATGTTAGTGTAGTACAAGTAGTTAGCTTAAGTTAAGTATTTTACTTCCCCCCATTGGCTGGAGACCCTTCAGGTCTCGCCAATAACTGCCCGGTTACGTAGAAGGGGTCCCCAAGGACCATCTACAGCAGTCAAATAGAAAAATAAAATAAAAATGTTTATTTCTTCACTTCAGGATATAACTATGTTAGGTTTGGAGTCACCTTTTAAGCAAAGATTTGCTTGTATTAGGTGGTTCCGCTCCTCCAGTTTACATTCATTCTACAGATGTGTGAGAAATAAGCTAAAAGATTAATTTAAGACTAATTAACATTTTATAATTCATATATCAGTAAGGGAACGCACTGGGTGTAGAATATGTTTGTGAGTGTGTGTAAGTTTGTGAAAAAAAAAGCGCCTCTCCCCGCACCGCCGCCGCCCCGCACCCCTTGGGGGAGCCCAAGGGGTGCGGGGCGGCACACTTACCTTAATGATTTCATTGTAATAATTTTCAACAACATCCCAGTACTTTTCGACAATTTTCGACAGGAGTTTAAAAGAGTCTGATATCGGTTTTAGCCAATTTTCACTCGCACGTTTTGTTGTTATGGTTTCGAATAGAACAATAGGTTTGAAAAGCAGGGTCTGTGCCAGCCATTCTGTAAAAAGAAAAACATAGTTGGTACATACATGGTATGATAATATGCTAGAGATCAACTACGATAACATGGCACGTCCCTCCAACATCTGTCTTCAATGTGTGTGTGCATATGACAACGAGTCACCATATTTGTGTTTGATATCCTATATATAAAGAGACTGGTACTGACTGACATTTCATTCATCAACGCAGAGCCTAAACCACTAAAGGTGGAAATATGAAATTTGGACAGTAGGTTCCTTACGTGACGAAAACATCCACTAAGAAGGGATTTCCCGAAATTCAACCTCTAAGGGGGTGAAAAGGGTGATTAACGTTTGTATGCAAGTCCGTCATTTTTGAAGTAAGAAGCATGAAATTAAGTATTAAGGTTTCTGGTTAGGAGTAAATGTACACGTGTTTGAGCGTTTTTGAAAATTCAACCCCTAAAGGGGTGAAATAAGTGTTGTAAGTTTGTATGAGAAATCTGGTCATTTTGAAGTAAGAAGCATGGAATTCAATATTTAGGTTACTGGTCAGAAATAAACGTACACGTGTTTCAGGGTTTTTGGAAATTCAATCCCTAAGGGGGTGAAATAAGTGTTGTAAGTTTGTATGAGAAATCTGGTACTTTTGAAGTAAGAAGCATGGAATTCAAAATTTAGGTCACTGATCAGAAATAAACATACACGTGTTTCAGGGTTTTTGGAAATTCAATCCCTAAGGGGGTGAAATAAGTGTTGTAAGTTTGTATGAGAAATCTGGTACTTTTGAAGTAAGAAGCATGGAATTCAAAATTTAGGTCACTGATCAGAAATAAACATACACGTGTTTCAGGGTTTTTGGAAATTCTACCCCTAAAGGGGTGAAATAGAGGATAAGAGTTTCTACGAAGTTAAAAGTATGAAATCAAATAATAGGCTTTCTGGCTAGGTATAAACACACGTTTTTTAACGTTTTTGTAAATTCTACCCCTAGGGGGTGAAATAGAAAGTGAAAGTTTTATGTAAGATAAAACCATGAAATCAAATAATTAAATAGTTGATGGTTAGAAAGAAATGTACAAGTATGAGCGTTTTTGTAAATTAAACCCCCAAGGGGTTACCCCCTTATAATAGCGGATGAAAGTTTGTATAAGAAGTCTGGTACTCTTAAAGTAAGAAGCATAAAACACAAAAATGTTTCAGGGTTTTTGAAAAATCTAACCCTAGAAGGTGAAATAGAGGATGAAAGTTTTTTTTGTTGACACTTGCGCGAGAGTTTCTGGCATAAGTAGTATGTACCATCACCGTAATATAGGAGGTGGTGCGCGAGTCATATCGGATGGTTTTAAATAAAAATTCACATCGTTCATCCGACTGAGTTGAAACTTCGTACAGTTAGTTGATGTTGACACTAGCGCCAGAGTTTGTGATATAGTACTATTAACGTACAAGAGGTTGCGCGCGAGTCGTATCGGATAATTGTAAATAAAAATACGCATCGTTCATCCGATTGAGTTGAAACTTTGTATAGTTGTTGTTACTCACAAGAAAGTTTCTGACATAGTACCTTCAAGGTACTGACTGAAACATGATATTTAAAAGTCGGTTCCTTTTGCAACATAAGCATCCACTAAGAAGGGATTTCTCGAAATTCAACCACTAAGGGGGCGAAAAGGGTGATTAACGTTTGTATGCAAGTCCGTCATTATTGAAGTAAGAAACATGAAATTAATTATTAAGATTTCTGGTTACAAATAAATGTACACGTGTTTGACCGTTTTTGTAAATTCAACTCCCAGGGGGGTGAAATCAGGGTTAAAAGTTTGTATGAGAAATCTGATACTTTTGAAGTAAGAAGCATGGAATTAAATATTTAGGTTACTGGTCCGAAATAAACATACACGTGTTTAAGGGTTTTTGGGAAATTCAACTCCTAAAGGGGTGAAATAAGTGTTGAAAGTTCGTATGAGAAATCTGGTACTTATGAAGTAAGAAGGATGGAATTAAACACTTAGACTTTTGATGAGAATAAATATACACGTGATTGAGGATTTTTGGAAATTCTACTCCTAAAGGGGTGAAATAAGTGTTGAAAGTACGTATGAGAAATCTGATAGTTTTGAAGTAAGAAGCATGGAATTAAACATTTAGACTTTTGAAGAGAAATAAATATACACATGTTTGAGGATTTTTGGAAATTCTACCACTGAGGGGTGAAATACGGGATGAAAGATTTTCTGAAGTTAAAAAGAGCATGAAATCAAATAACAGGGTTTCAGGTTAGAAATAAATGGACACATGTTTGACCGTTTTTGTAAATGGAACACATAAGGGGGTGAAATAATAAGGGTTGGAAGTTTGTATGAGAAATCTGGTACTTTATAGTAAGAAGCAATACACATGCTTAGAGGTTTTTGGAAAGACTACCCCTAAGGGGTGAAATAGGGATGTGAGGTTTCCTGAAGTAAAAGGCATGCAATCAACTAATAGAGTTTCTGCTGGGAAATAAACATACACGTGTTTGGTGTTTTTTTGGAAATACTACCTCTAAGAGGGTGAAATAATAAGGGTTGACAGTTTGTTTGAGAAATGTGCTACTTTTGAAGTAAGAAGCATGGAATTAAATATTTAGGCTTCTGGTTAGAAGTAAACATACACGTTTGAGGGTTTATGGACATTCTTCCCCTAAGGGATAAAATAAGGGATGAAAGTTTTTTCATAGTTGAAAGCATGATATCAAATAATTGGGTCTCTGATTAGAAATAAATGTACACATAAACATATTATGTTTGAGCATTTTTAACCTTTAAGGAGGTGAAATTGCAAGTTTTTATGAAAAATCTGGTACTTTTAAAGTAACACGGGGAGAAACTGACTGAATGGCTGACGGATCTATCAACGCAAAGCCTAAACCGCTGGGGTTAGAAAATTGAAATGTTCAAAGTAGGTACCTACCTCAAATAACGTTGGCATCCACTAAGAAAAGGTTTTTGGAAATTTCAACCCCTTAAGTGGAGAAATGGGTTGTTAACGTTTATATGGAAACCCTTGTTCCATAGGGTTATTAACTTAAAATTTGGCACAAACACTGTTCAAAGTAAAAAAAGTCAATAAAAGACGGTTTTTTTTATTTTAAACATACTTTTAGAAAGGGCTTAGAGAGGGTTTAAAATTTCACGCAAGCGAAGCTGCGGGCAACAGCTAGTCTAGTATATATCTATAAAAGGAGAAGCTGACTGACTGATCTATCAATGCACAGCCTAAACCGCTGGGGTTAGAAACTTGAAATTTTGATAGTAGGTTCCTTTTGTAACGTAGGCATCGACTAAGAAGAAATTTTTCGAAATTCAACCCCTAAGGGGGTGAAATAGGGGATTTAAGTTTGTATGTAAGTCCGTCATTTTTGAAGTAAGAAGCATGAAATTAAATATATAGGTTTCTGGTTAGAAAGAAAGCTACACGTGTTTGAGCGTTTTTGAAAATTCTATCCGTAAGAGGTGACATAGGGGATGAAGGATTTTTTTGATTTTATAACTACACCTAACAAGGGGCTTAACGAGGGCTCAAAATTTCACGCAAGCGGAGCTGCGGGCAATAGCTAGTCTATATATATAAAAAGAGAAGCTGACTGACTGACCGACTGATCTATCAACGCACAGCCTAAACCGCTGGGAGTAGAAACTTGAAATTTTGACAGTAGGTTCCTATTGTGATGTAGATATCCACTAAGAAGGGATTTCTCGAAATTCAACCCCTAAGGGAGTTAAATAGGGGATGAAAGTTTGTTTGGAAAATCGTCACTAACGGGTTCAAAATTTCACGTAAGAGAAGCTGCGGGCAAAAGCTAGTTTAGTATATTAATTATTGCTCGACTAGTGCATAATTAAAGTTCGCGCTCGACAATACACGTGTGTCATTCATACAAACCTCCAAACGGTACCATACTGTTAATTAGCGACGTCAAATCTGTGGAGCGACTGTAACATGTTTTTGTTTAAGTTTGTCCTACAGTTGCAGCACACATCTGCGTTGAATGACGCGTTGTTAATATTGTTTCTCACACATTTTCTCTTGTAGGGTCAATGGAAGGGTGTGCCATTTACATACCTATTTCAAATGGTGCTAGGTCTTCAGACAGAATCGTTTCAGCAGAGCGGATCGCCTTCGAATAGTCTTTGGGTTCCGGATTCTCAGGATAAGACGAGACCATGTAACGCCAATTATCCATCGTGTCCTAGAAAACAGTTACAAATATTTATAAAACACTAGCTTACGCTGGCGTTAAAAAACTCATAACACACTATTAAAGTTTCTTTAATACTCGTAATATAATTCAATCATGATTCAATTTTATTCCAAAGGGTAAAACGGGGCCCTATTACTAAGACTCCGCTGTCCGTCCGTCTGTCACCAGGCTGTATCTCATGAACCGTGATAGTTAGACAGTTGAAATTTTCACAGATGACGTATTTCTGTTGCCACTATAACAACAAATACTAAAAAACAGAATAGATAATGTGGACAGAATAGGTAAATTCGTGCGCAAGTCCGACTCGCACTTGGCCATTTTTTTTGTATACCATTTTTTTTTGTACCACCATTTACAATCTAAATAGTGTACAAATTCGTAGACGAATACTACAGCTAGAACGTCGTCTATAGGTAATTCATTTTGAAACTACAAATAAAATTGTATAAAAAACTACTCAACCAAACTTTATGAAATTTATATGGGACAGACTCAAGAGTATTCCGCACCATATAAAAAAAGAATTACACAAATCGGTCCACAAATATGGAAGAAATCGGCATACAAACCTTTTCGAAGTTAGTTAAAAAACATTTATATTTATTCCATAACTTTGTTTCAAGAAATCTACATCCCTGGTTTAGTTCCGCATTCAGAAAATGAAGCCACTAATCCGTGGTACGTGAGCACAGCTGATGATATAATATAAATTCTAGCGTGTTTTTTATTAATCTTTCAACAGCTAGGTATTTCTCTAAATCTATTGATTTTCGAAGTAAGTTATAGAACAAAAGTTATTCATTATCAGATTTATCAGGTACATTAATATTCTTTCGGATTAACACGCTTTTTCGTCTAAAATTTGTTTAATATACTAGGATATTCTACATCGGTACGTTATCGTTATAACCAAACTCAAACTTACAGAAAAATCGTTCAATTTACGTATCGTTAAAAATCGGCACACAGAAACAAGCAAATAAATGAAGTTAGGTACTCATTACTTATCGGAACATTTACCTTCATAAAGATTTAAATTTTAAAATTTGCTTACCTTCTACTCCAAAAAAGATTGTTTGAAAAACGTAAACAATACAACACAACAAGTTTAAACAACTTTTGACGTTTTGAATATGACACTGACATAGACGGTAACGTGTTGCCACATAATCAATTAATTCGATTGATATAATTAATAATTTCGTAAAAAGGAAGATTTGAAATTAATCACGATACTGTTGCGTAGGGTTTTGGCAATTATGAAAAATAAAACTATTCCTATAAAATAAGAGTATAACTCCTGTCACTCACATGCGCATACACATTCGTTACATTATTATTTTGGAAAAACTTCGCAAAATAATCATTTGCAAATGTCGTCCTACACTTGCGGATTCGCGTATTCGTACAAATGTGAGTGAAATGGTATATTAAATGGTTTACAACGACAAGCCAGACCGAGTATAGAGTGCGCGCAAGATAAGTCTGCGCGCGGCCGAAATCGGAACTAATCATGGTCCACCAAAGTGTGTGCCGTTTTATCAATTTTGATAGTAGAACTACCTGATTGTAGGAATATTTAACGGGAAAATTATGTTTAGCGATAAAAAAGTTTTGCTTAAAAAGCGGTAATTAGAACTTTTGCGATCACGGCAACGTTTAGCACGCCCTCAGTCGCGCGCAGAGTTATCTTGCGCGCACTCTAAAACAATTTATGAGTGGCGGAAGCGACACGGCGGACGTGCGTAGATCGCGGGAAAGCGGAATAGACTGGCTGGTTAGTGGATCCGGTGGATCGGGCTGTCGGGCACTCGGGCAGCCGGCAGCCACCGCGCAGCTTCCGATGCATTATAAAATTTATAAAGATCCACGGAGGTGCGGTAACGGCCAGCGTGAGTTTCCGTACTCGATTCATGATCTTTTTCCATTTTGAAATTCGGTGTGCAGATAGGTAGGTACAAAATATTGAGCACATTATGTAACGAATCTAGTAGTAATGGGTTAATGGCTGCAACCCTGAACTAACGTAATTTGTTAACTTAGAATAAGTACTAAAGCATAGAAGGAGCGCTACTTAGCATAAACGAATCAAAATATAGCCATGCTATTTACTCATATGGCGGACTCGCTGTTGTCAGAGCGGGAAAGGTAAACTTTTGACAGGCCGTAAAAAAATAATTTTGTAACCTTTTGTACAGAGACTAGGGATGAGGGTATTCACACTATTAGACTATAGCTATCGATAAAATAAAGTCATCGTATAATGTATATTACGAAATATCTGAAATGGTATTGTAACGCCGAAAAACGGTGACTATGATTGTGTTAACCAAATAACAGCCATGCCGGATATTGCCATAGTACATATAAATACTTACTTACTTCTTAGAAAGTTATAATGACAAAAGTAAAGTTATAATATCATTATTATTCAGCCGAAAGATGCCCACTGCTGGACATAGGCCTCTCCCGAGCATCATCACTTCGACTGGTCCTGTTATTATCGCTGTCAATAAATAAAGTCATCGTAAATGTATAAATGTCTATTATTTAATTTGCAATTACTAAAAGCTTCACAAAAGTTAAATACATTATAATTGAGTATTCCTTATAATATACTTGGACATGCACGTTTTTTTCTGTCACTAGAACGGCGCCACGTGGTCTCAGGTAAGTTGTCAATTTCGAGGCGCTGGAAATTTTAAACAAAATAATGATTGTTTTATATATAACTAGCGACCCGCCCCGGCTTCGCACGTGTACGTTTTATAGCTTAAAACCTTCCTCTTGAATCACTCTATCTATAAAAAAACTGCATCCCTAAAAATACAAGATTTTAAAGATAATTACGGTAAAGAGGTGTAAAATTTAGTGGCACCAAATGCAAACTGATTGAGAAGTAAGTTAATTATCGTTCATTTAATACGTTAATTTTGTTTAGATTCACTGTTCTCCTAATTATTTTATCGATCAGGCTTGAAGATTACGACTGTATTAACAGCATTTATTTGAAAGATAAACAAGACAATGAAATATTATCTGAAATAGTCTATTGTATGAATGGCCGAAAGAAGATGTCGAACGTAATGTTGCAAGAAAAAAAAGATTTTAATTTTTTTATTTTCAATCAAGCTAAATCCAGTGCGGGGTTAATCTGTCCCAATTTTTTTTAAAGATATTTCTCGAATTCTTTTACTTCCTGTAGACATGCAATTCAATAAGAACTTAGGCTTTTAAATTTAGATTGAAGGTATAATGTTGGTATAGAGTCCTCCTTCAGTCTCCGCCATTTGCCAGAACGAGTAAAAGAAGATAAAGTGAAATGGCTAGAGCAAATTCTGTGGTGCTTTTTTGGAACCCAACCAATTTCGTGAGCTACCACGGCAATCAATTTATTTCGAAAATATTCGTCACGAGGAAACCTAAATGAAAAAAAAAAGTATAAATACCTAATTAATTTAACCTAACACAAAAATCACGTTGTCGATAGATTTATCGATAAAATTTTCGCACCCCTTTAATAATTTCTTTGGCGAATATTCATATTGATAAATAGATAAGATTTAGATAGTTTATACTTATTTATTTTACTTCTTCTAAAAGGTAATGTCTTACTTTTACTAATTTTATGTATAATGAAATATATTTAAAGGAAAATCTATGAATAAACATAAAAATACTACGTACTTGTGGAAACTGATATTTTCACTTTGATTTTTTGTACATCCCTTGCGAGATTTACATTTTTTTACTATTCAGGACGTAGCGCACACTCTTATTTATAAGAACAATGTGCACATATACAAAACACAATTAATTAAATACAAATTCTAGACTAAAATATTTTTTCAAATCACCGCGCCACTGACACAAGTATTATACGACAAAATTTAAAATGTCGTTGCCGTTTGACAGGCGGTACTAGTGGCGGGCTATTTAATTTGGTAGCGTGGCTTTGGCTCAAAATCTCGAAATTGCTCTTATTTGGCAGATGCCCCTGTACGTTTTTCAAGTACCGAGGCGCCTTCTATGCTTTAGTACTTATTCTAAGTTTGTTAACATAGCATACATTTACATTCGGATTATTTTTAGAAGAAACCCGTAGCTTATCTCAAACAAAAAAGGTTTTAAAGTCAATTGGAATTCGGTTCTTTTTTAATTCTATCTAAAAACATCGCATATCTCGTATCTTAAATATCTCACTGATATTATAAATATGAAAGTATGTGAAGATGTTTGTTACTAATTCAACGGATTTGGAATAATTTGGATGAAAGCTGGAATGATGAAGTGGTTTCCTTTGGATGAGAGTGAAACCGTAGCCCCGCAGGCAACGGCTAGTAGGAATATAAAAACTAGCAACACCGTTCTGACAGCTGGATACAGAATACAATACACTCACTGCAGATAACAAAAGAAGATATTTTTACTGAACAAGTTTTTTTGTATAAAGTGCATAGCGCTATACCCTAATTCCATAATTCAGATAATTTATGTAAACAAAGAAATGTCATTGTCAAAGTGACAGGTTAGTGGTACAAAACATTTTATCATTAAATGTTTACTAAGTAATCATTTAAAATCAAGTTAATTTTAAGAACAATGCAAACAAAATACCGCAGCCAAACAATGTCTTGTGTAGTGTGTCGGAGACGCGCCTTTTATTCACTTTAATCAGTCCTTACACGCATTCATCACCATAAGTTTTTCTGTGGCACTCATAGATGTTCGAGGCCGCTTTTTAACAGGCGACAAAAAGTCGGGGGCGGCTGCCTTCGAGGGCCCCGGCTGAGGCTCCATTTGTCAAATAACAAATAAAACTTAACAAACAACTCAACAAAAACAAGGAAATATAACAAACAACAACAAGATGAAAAACTTAACACGATGATGCACAATAACAAAATTAACAAACACGCAGCGAAAACGGGAAAAGAAAACGAATTTATTGAACAATAAAAATAAATAAGGCAAACTCCAGTATATGCGTGCTTCTTGGATTTGTCCAAAGCTTTTGATCTTGTGTCATATAATAAGCTTTGGACAAAGCTAAGAGGTGCAGGTGTCCCAGCCGATCTTGTGAAAATCCTCGCCTACTGGTACAGTGAGCAGCTTAATATAGTAAGGTGGGGAAATGTATACTCAGATGAATATTCTTTAGAGTGTGGTGTCAGGCAGGGGGGGCTGACTTCGCCACGGCTCTTTAATATTTATGTTAACCACCTGATTGAGGAGCTCAGCAGCATGCATGTTGGATGCCATATTGATGACGTATGTGTTAATAATTTGAGTTATGCTGATGATATGGTGCTGTTGAGCCCCTCAATTGGGGGTCTCAGACAGCTGTTAAAGGTGTGTGAGGTTTATGTTGTGGAACATGGCCTGAGGTACAATGAAAGTAAAAGTGAGTTCATGTTATTTAAATATAAAAATAAAAACCATACTTTTATACCACCTATATTACTTAATGGTGTACCTCTAAGTCGTGTTGCACAGTTTAAATATCTGGGACACGTTGTAACTGAGAATTTGAGTGACGAATTAGATATTGAGAGGGAGCGCAGGGCATTGTCGGTGCGTGGTAATATGTTGGCACGCAGGTTCGCTCGGTGTACTGCTCCTGTTAAAATAACGATGTTCAAGGCGTTCTGCCAGACGTTCTACACGAGCGGCCTGTGGGCAAACTTTACACAAAAAGCCTACAATGCCTTGCGCATCCAATATAATAATGTGTTCAGGGCTCTGTTTCGGCTCCCTCGATATTGCAGTGCATCCGGCATGTTTACTGACGCCAGCGTAGATGACTTCTATGCAATTATGCGTAAAAAAGTTGCGTCAGTGGTGCGACGAGTACGGGGGAGCCCGAATAGCGTCCTAAGGATGATTGGCGAGAGAACCGATACTGTTCTACTCAGTAGGTTCACTGAACTCCATGTGTTGCGAGACCGATGAGCCTACTGTGCAGGGCTAGACTGTGTCTAGTTTCCTCTTTGTACTTTTAATTACTAACATTAGTTATAAGCAAAATTCTTGTTACTAACAACCCTGCCTTGTATATGGACTTTTACTGTCTGAAATAAATGATTTTTATTTATTATTTATTTATAAACAACTATGAGATTTTGTCAAACGAAATTTGAAAATGTTTTGTACTCCTACAGTGTTACCAGTATCATAAAATACTTTATACCAGAAAATCTCCTTTTTTTAATAACTTTGTTGAAAACTGAAAATTTTTAAAAGTAATTACGGTATGATATTTTTTAAATTATTATTTCTAAAATCAGTACATAAAAGAGAATCTAACCCTTTTTCCGGCATTTTCAGTGAATTACCATTAATCAAATATTTTTTTGATCTGTTATCCCCTTTGTTTACATAAATTATCTGAGTTAGGAATTTAGGGTATAGAGGCTTAGAGCATAGAGGTGATAAAAGTGTGTGATTTGGAAAACTATTGTTTTTCAATATTGGGAATATTTATGGCTTTCCGATTATCTACTGTAGTATTATTATGGCCGTAGCACACTTATAACACCCGACGCCACCCCACGAGTGTTCATTGGTCAAATGACGAAACGTGGCTTTACGAGATGAAATGTGGCCTATGAGCAGGCTACATAGACGTCGCGTGGCATGGTGTGTTGTAAGTGTGTCCGGTCCTTTACTGTACTCTGTGCCACTGCGTGTGTGCGTGTCTGTTATCTGCGTATAACGAAACGTAAACGACGAAATAACAACCCGACAAAATACAGAAGTATTTTTCCCTAAACCATTTCTCATAATAAGATGGCTACGCAATTTATCCAACTCACATTTTGACATTACAGCAGTGTTGCCATATATACAGATTTCTCCGTATTTATACAGATTTTCGATGTGTGATACAGATTAGCACTGGATACAGATTTTTATACAGAATTTTCTAACTCTATTGATTAAATTACCATATTCAACATAAAACAGAACTTAGCAAAATAAATGACGTATTTACCGCGTTACACACACCATTGTGTGATTCTATTCTTTATGGTTAATTTATTTTTTTCACAAATAACGTTAATTTTGAGTCTGGCAGCATTACAAGTTTCACTCGCTCTGATCGGGAAATCCCCCAGAGATTTTTGCGTGCTCTCCAGGGTACTTCGCTCTCGCATTCGTCGTGTCGTACGTACGTAAAATACATCAATAATGAATAACATAGGAACAAACTTTTATTTAGTTTAATTTACTTTACTTTAATTTAATATTGATTGTGTTTTTGTGAACCATTATGACATCTAAAAAACCATTAATATTCTATTTTGGTTTATTTGATTAATTGATTATACAGATTTTATACAGATTTTAAGTTTAAAATGGCATACAGATTTAATACAGATTTTAACAGTTTCTACTACAGATAAAAGGTTCAAGGCATCTGGCAACACTGCATTACAGACAAAACTTATTGGTCGATATTTTCGTTGAATTATCAACTCTTGAATATTACTAAATTCTAAATAAACATAAACTAACTGCAACACATTCAAGCTGGCATCACGAAGCGTAATTTGGTTTGGGATCCATTATTTCTCTCCGTTACTACATCGTGCGGCATCAAATAGGTTAGGTTTACAAAATATTTATATTTATGTAAGCAATTTCGCGCTCTTTCCGTCTTAAATGAGCTTTAAATAAATTCTACGATATGTTTTGAGGTGTCAGGAGGCTATACGTCGTCGTGATATTTGTAGATAATATCGGAAAGTGTAAATGTGTAAATAATGATACAAGGTTAAATTTATATGACTTGCCACAATTTGTTTGATGGCCTAATAACTTAACCGAACGTATAATCCTGTCCTTCAAAATGTTACCATTTACAACTAAAAGATTAAATAGACAAAAAATAATAATTGTAAAAGTAATTTGTATAATTATACTTTTTTTATATTTATTCTATTATAAACAGGATGTCCCAGAAAGTAGTGTCAAGCAAAAGTCCAGGGGTAGAGCACCCTTAAAGGTTCCCGGAATCACCACGGTCAGTGGGTCGTCTCAGGGTCTAAATTAGATGAATAGAACACGCATTTATCTCAACTATTCATTATGGCTCAAATACATTAGGTCGTTTCGACCGATTCGGTTGCAGCCCGTATTCGGTCACCGACTAGTGTAAACGGGTGTTTGGCTAGCCGAATTCGACCATAGCCCGTATTCGGTCACCGACTAGTGTAAACAGGTTTTCGATGAGCCGAATTCGGCCGCAGACCGTTTTGATGACTGAACATGGCTTGTGTTAAAATTCCTTGTCGTAACACAATGATTATGTCTATCCATGATGATGCTTTCAATTCGAGTGTACACAGTTCGGCTGAATGCGGTCGCCGAATCCGGTAAACCGACAACTTAAACGAATACGGTCGCCGTATTCGGTGACCGACTTAATGTAAACGGCCCAATTCGATGAATCAATCCGGTTAAACCGAATGCGGTCGCCGCATTCGGTGACCGACTTAATGTCAACGCGCCATTACACTGTCAAAAATGTCATTTAACTCAGAGTTTGGTTAAAACATGAAAAGAAATCATAACTCAAAAACTACAAAGTATCGCAGAACATACATGGGGGTGATTTGGGTACCTCTAAGGATGCTCTAGCTCTAGACTTCCGCTTGACACTACTTTTTGGGACAACCTATACTGCCGTGCTAAACGCAAAAGCGGTATCTCAGGGAAAGCTAATTTCGAGAAAATTGAGGTTTTGTAAATACAGGATGTAAACGAATTCGCGTAATTCTTTCAAACCACATGATCTATTAATGGTATAGATTAACCCCGCACGGGATTGATTAAAATATTTAAAAAAAAAAAATCACTTTTTTTTTTATTTTGTAGAAAATTTCGATGCTATGCTTAGATGAATGAAAGCACAGCGATACAGCTTACGGGCACGAGTAGCACGATATCGCTCCACGCAGTCAGTTAACTTGGGATGCTAAAATTACTCAGATACGGAACACCATGATTAATTTTTTGAAAACTTTTTTTTGTTGATGCTAAAAAAAATGCTGAGTCAATCAGTGTCACCAGTAGATCACATGGTTTGAAGGAATTACACGAATTCGTTAACACCCTGTATAGTTTCCTTATCCTCGATGTGATTTGAAAACTTTTTTGTGTTGTGCGAGAATGTTTTAAATACGATACTGCTATTTGGCTTAGTTCATTGGATGCATATTTCTTTTAGTTATCCGATGCAGTAAGAATCAACTTTACAAAAAAATTTTAGATACCGCTTTTTGGCTTAGCAGGGCAGTATATATGCACCATGTTGTAATAATTTATTATCTATCTAGGATATTATTCTAAATGAATGAACAAAAAATATTTCAAAATAAAAATTGATATGAAGATTTTTTTTACAAATCTCTACTACGAAACAATTACAAAAATAATAAGCAACAGTGAAAAAACCTAGCACTTCTAAACAAAAGGTCAGATTCAAATAATTTAGAGAACATTTTACATGTACATAATTGACCTTGATTATGAAGATATTTACTTGGATAAGGAATAATATCACAATAGGAATGTCTTCATCTTTCGATTCTACCTGTGTTTTGATCGACTAATTTGAACAAAAAACGGTTGATGTGACTTCACTATAATAGTTAGACATATGCAGCTGATTTTTTTTCGCGGTTTCAGTCTTAAGCCCCGTATTCATTGTAAACATTTGTTGCACAACCGTTGCTAAACACCAAAGTTTCTCAACATCAAAGTTTCTGCCAACAATGTTTACAGCCATACTTCCCGTCCACACAAACTATGTTGCCCGAGGAAGTAGTGTTGTTGTCTTGTTGTGTTCTGCGTATTTAATATTGTATCTTACTAAAAATAATAATCATCATCATATTCATTGCTCCACACTACTGCCATGTTTAAAATCATTTACAAACACGTCGACACACGTCAACATTAATTGCTAAACTGATGTTGACGCTCGCCGGGCGTCAACTCTGCAACATGGCGTGATCAACTCCGCAACACAAGTGTTGCCCGCAATATGTTGACAGCAACTCGGCAACATGTTTATGCAACCGTGTTGCTAAACAAATGTTTACCATGAATACGAGGCTTTATAATAAAAGTTGTTCATAATAATGATGACAGTGACCCCTTAAGGGGTTGTACACTTATGTTACACCTTACACAGGAATACTTTTAATTCACCAGAAAAATTTAAGGGTACATACGGAACCGGTATACTTATTGAAATGTTAAATCAGTAATTTCATTTATTTAAATCTAACAAAGTTATTAACTTTTGTTTGATCCTGAAAATATGAATATTTTTATGGACACAATACTCTAATACTAGAAATACTACGTCGACGACACGGACTATCAATGAAATTCATCCCACCGCGCGTAAGCTACACACATCATGCACCATTATGCGCTTGTGTGAGTCATGTATCAGTCAGCTATACGGGCATCTAATGCGTGCGAGCGAGTCGGTAGCGCAGCGCGTAATCCGTGCAACCGGTGCAACACACATTTCTCCCTCACTCCAGTCGAAGCCGGACGAAAATATTCTTGTATAGATTTTTACAATATTCCCATTTCCTTACAGATACGGTGGAAACAAAAGACACTACTCCGGTATGACATCACAATTCACTCCGCCAGGCGGCAGCTACTCACCCCCGGGCTCACCGGGGGTCCGGGAAGCATCGGGCCCCGTTGGGGTCACTGATATAATCGGAGTTGTGCAACGATATGATAATATTCAAAAATCTCCGGAGGATAAGCGGGATTACAGGTAAATATCTGCCAGCAGTATGTAAGTCTAGGGCTGCCAACTTTTTTTTGACAAAAACGTGTGAAATTGTTTGTGAAAAGTTCAGAAGATAGGTAGGCGAATTAAACCACAGGATATTTTTTTATGAGTAGATATATTTTCGCTATTTATAATTATCACATATAATGCAACTAATGAGTATTTGTAATGTTGAACATTCCACGACTGGAAAACAACTGAGAGCCGATCAGGTCAAAATGGCCACCACTTTACTTTCTACTGTTATCATTTTAAGTACTTTTAATTTTATTGTAATATAAAAGCGTAACATCCGGTTTTAATAACTAGAAAATATAATTTTACTTCTTGTCATTTGAGCTACTAATTTTAAATAATTCATAACCAAAATATTAAAATACAACATTTGAATAGGCAAACATAAAGTATTTGGAAAAAAAAAGTATTTTTTAAAGGAGTGAGTGACCAGAGTGCCTGCCTTCCTTTTCGGAGGAATGTGCGGGATTCCAGGTTTTACACTAATATTTAAAAATTAAGATCTAAATTATTATGGTTACCTAATGTATTATTCCGACTAAAGCCAAGGTAAAAATATCTGAAAAAGTTAGCATTAGTATGTGATATTGCTTCCGTTTTGCCATTTGAAACACTTTTTGTTTTTTTAATTATTTTTTTCATCATATTATGTAGATACGTTCTGTTTTAACTTACTTTACGCATATCAGTAAAGAATTATTAAAGATTGGAAATAAAGTATTTTCGCATACTTTTTTTTCTATGCAAAAGTAGAAAGTATATTTATCGAAAATAAAGTAGGATACGTTATTATAAAGTGTGGTTGGCAACCCTAGTCAAGTGATACAGCAAGAGGCAAAGAGAAATAAAGTATACGTAACCGGTGAAATAAGGGTGTAGAGTGCGCGCAAGATAAGTCTGCGCGCGGCCGAAATCGGAACTAATCATGGTCCACCAAAGTGTGTGCCGTATTATTAATTTTGATAGTAGAACTACCTGATTGTAGGAATATTTAACGGGAAAATTATGTTAAGCGATAAAAAAGTTAAGCTTAAAAAGCGGTAATTTGAACCTTTGCGATCACGGCAAAGCTTAGCACGTCCTCAGTCGCGCGCAGAGTTATCTTGTACGCACTCTAGCACGCCCTCAGTCGCGCGCAGAGTTATCTTGCGCGCACTCTACTACACCCTTGCCCAACCTTTCGGAATACAGGCATGCTTTATGTTATGCTGGCTACTCACGGCGCGCGATATCACAAGTCGCGCCGCGCCGGCCGATTTGTACGAGCGAGCACGCGCCAACAGGCGAGCCCGCGCTACCCGTTCTCACGGGCGCGCCGCGGCGCGCGTTTTTCCCGCCGGCCACGCTGTCGACACCACAGCACATAAATAAATAAACCGAGCAGAATGAAAGCTTCATACTAAACGCCGTGCGTAGGTACACTACTACACGCACAGCTTATGTGTGCGTGACTTGTCACCAACAAGGCGCGCGGGGAGTGCGCCGGTGCCCGCTCCCGTACAAACCGTTTTGAGGCGGCTCAGTAAGCGGACAAAGTTAAGGGGTGTCACAGCGGCAGCGGCAGCGGTACGAGACACGGACGTTTTATTTTAATTGTTTTTAAAGATGCCAAACTGTTTTACTGTGTGTATGTGTACAAATAATGGTAGGATAAACAAGGAGACTTCTTATTTTGTATATCCAAAGGATCTTGTCAGTTAATTATATCTACTTATCCTACACATGTTTAATGCTTATTACAGAATATTTAGTTACGAGTAGATAATATCCAAAATAACTAAGATGACGATAAGGCTTTCTCATAAGAATTATTATTTGTAAGTAATTATGTTGGCGTATTATTTGTTTTAGTAGGTTTGTAGAATAGTAACAAAGTATTTGTAGGTCGTCTTAGTAAGATTTCATTTGGCCTTTTCTATTAGATAGGTAGGTACTTAACTTACGGTCGTGAAATAGTAGACAGCCCTATGAAAGTAGGTAAGAATTTTGAACTCTGTTAGGAAGCTTTCATTCGGTTCGGTTTATTTATTCATGTGACCACAGTCCGAGACACGCGGCGCATCATGTCGCAAGAAGAAGTCATCGCTGTTGCCGCTTTTGTGTTATTTAGTGGATATTATTTACTTGTTCACTCGCGCCACCCCGCGCAACCCCGCGCGCGCTCAAGTCGCCGCGAGTGCGCTCGCGCCGCGCCTTTGAAGTACCGACTCCGAGCGGATCGGACGTGCTTGCACGCGCCAGCCCGCGTCTCCTCGAGCCACTACCTTCACACGGCGCGTAGGCGCGAGCTGGCGCGGCGCGGCTTGTAATATAACGCGCCGTGAGAAGCCAGCATTCGTCATCATCTGCCTAGCCTTTTCCCAACTATGTTGGGGTCGGCTTCCAGTCGAACCGGATGCAGCTGAATATCAGTATTTTACATGGAGCGACTGCCTATCAGACCTCCACAACCCAGTAACTGGGTAATACGATACTCTTGGTAAGACTGGTTGTCAGACTTTCTGGCTTCTGACCAACAGTAACGACTGTCAAAGATCTACAAATGACAGCCGGGACCAACGGCTTTACGTGCTTTCCGAGGCACGGAAACGGAAACTCGCTATGGTAAATGTTCACCCATCCACAGACCAACCTCGGCAAGCGTGACTTAACCCGGAAGATCGGTCTATGCGGCTGTAATTATTTAGCCACGAGCTCCTCTCGTGAGAAGCCAGCATTATGTATTCAATATTCATAATAATTATTATTTATCAAAAATCATGGTCATCGCTAACAAATATTAATTTCTTTTTCAGGGGTTTAATATTATCGAACCGGTTAAAAGTGCTACTTGTTAGTGATATGACAACTGATAAGTCTGCGGCTGCTTTGGACGTCAATGTTGGTAAGTTAATCACAGATATTGAGTTTAAATCGACGGCTCCTACGTATACTCGTACAAGCGCAAAAACACTAATTTACAGGAGAGCGGTTTAAAAGTTCTAAAACTTTGACATAAGAAATAAAAACATTTGAAATTTTGAAATAGTATGATATATGGTCCTATTCAAAATTCTATAATTTCTATTAATAAGTTAGTGTTAAAGCTTTAGAACATTTAAACCGCTCTCCTGTTAGGTTGTGTTTTTGCACTTGTACTAATATAAAATGGATCAGTTTTTTTACCGTATAGAAAAAATTGGGTGTAAGAGCGGTTACGCACTGCATCCGGTCCGAATCCGTAAAAATACGTTCCGAAGTAGACATAGAACTATTTGTATGATAGTTTACGCACTAGATCCGACTTCTGTCATCCGATGTCTCTCCGTCATCCGTGAGTCTCCAATTCGGAAGAAATATTGATGGACCGAAGTACCCGTAGTACTGTTTGTATGAACGCTTTCGCATTACCTCAGATTCAAATCGGACATATGCCAAAGATGGCCCCTGAATTACTTGGATTTGGATCAGAGATCGGATTAGTGGGTAAGCAATATCCGAATTCGGTCCGAGATTTTTAGACTCTAGATCCGTATTTTCACGAATTCGGATCAGATGCAGTGCGAAAAGCAATATCCGAATTCGGTCCGAGTTTTTTATATTCTTATTTTCACGGATCCGGATCGGATGCAGTGCGTAACTGCTGTAATAGGTGACTGTCGCAGAATGTCCACTTCGCAAATTGTCTACCGCTCGCAAAATATCCCCTTCACAAAATGTCCCATTCGCAAAATGTTTCTTTCGCGAAATGTCCCCTTCGCAAAATGTTTCTTTCGCAAAATGTCCCTTTCACAAAATGTCCCTTTCGCAAAATGCCTGTTGCACAAAATGTCTCTTTCACAAAATGTCCCATTCGCAAAATGCCTGTTGCGCAAAATGTCTCCTTCACAAAATGTCCCTTTCGCAAAATGCCTGTTGCACAAAATGTCTCTTTCACAAAATGTCCCATTCGCAAAATGCCTGTTGCGCAAAATGTCTCTTTCACAAAATATCTCCCTCGCAAAATGCCTGTTGCGCAAAATGTCTCCTTCACAAAATGTCCCTTTCGCAAAATGCTTGTTGCGCAAAATGTCTCTTTCACAAAATGTCTCCCTCGCAAAATGCCTGTTGCGCAAAATGCTTGTTGCGCAAAATGTCTCCTTCACAAAATGTCTCCCTCGCAAAATGCCTGTTGCGCAAAATGTCTCCTTCACAAAATGTCCCTTTCGCAAAATGCCTGTTGCGCAAAATGTCTCTTTCACAAAATGTCTCCCTCGCAAAATGCCTGTTGCGCAAAATGTCTCCTTCACAAAATGTCCCTTTCGCAAAATGCCTGTTGCACAAAATGTCTCTTTCACAAAATGTCCCATTCGCAAAATGCCTGTTGCGCAAAATGTCTCTTTCACAAAATGTCTCCCTCGCAAAATGCCTGTTGCGCAAAATGTCTCCTTCACAAAATGTCCCTTTCGCAAAATGCCTGTTGCGCAAAATGTCTCTTTCACAAAATGTCTCCCTCGCAAAATGCCTGTTGCGCAAAATGTCTCTTTCACAAAATGTCTCCCTCGCAAAATGCCTGTTGCGCAAAATGTCTCCTTCACAAAATGTCCCTTTCGCAAAATGCCTGTTGCACAAAATGTCTCTTTCACAAAATGTCCCATTCGCAAAATGCCTGTTGCGCAAAATGTTTCTTTCACAAAATGTCTCCCTCGCAAAATGCCTGTTGCGCAAAATGTCTCCTTCACAAAATGTCCCTTTCGCAAAATGCCTGTTGCACAAAATGTCTCTTTCACAAAATGTCCCATTCCCAAAATGCCTGTTGCGCAAAATGTCTCTTTCACAAAATGTCCCATTCGCAAAATGCCTGTTGCGCAAAATGTCTCTTTCACAAAATGTCTCTTTCACAAAATGTCTCCCTCGCAAAATGCCTGTTGCACAAAACAAAATGTCCCTTTCGCAAACTTTCCCATTCGCAAAATGTTTCTTTCACAAAATGTCCCTTTCGCAAAATGTCTGTTTCACACAATGTCCCATTCGCAAAATGTCTCTTTCACAAAAAAATCCTTTCACAAAATGTTCCCTTCACAAAATGTCCCGTTTGTAAAATGTCTCCTTCGCAAAATGTTCCTTATCCAATGAACCTCCACTCCCTGGTATTAGTCACGTGCGAGACAGAGCCACAGTACATAAAACATGCTTTATTATTTTCAGGATACCTAAGTGACCCTGAAGAGTTGCCGGGATTGGCACATTTCTGTGAACACATGCTGTTTTTGGGTACCAAGAAATATCCTGAGGTAGGTACAATACGTTCCGCGTGGTGCCGGTCGTAAAGAATAGCACTAACCCATCTGTTCCCGTGGGTGTCGTAAAGAATAGCACTAACCCATCTGTTCCCGTGGGTGTCGTAAAGAATAGCACTAACCCATCTGTTCCCGTGGGTGTCGTAAAGAATAGCACTAACCCATCTGTTCCCGTGGGTGTCGTAAAGAATAGCACTAACCCATCTGTTCCCGTGGGTGTCGTAAAAGGCGACTAAGTGATTCACTAGAGGATGGGCAGCAGCGTTCTCTGAGTATTTTAAGGGCCGTTTGCATCTTGCGTCTTGTCGCCGCGACTAGACGCGGAGCTGTCGCTTGCGTCGGCGACTAGTCGTTACTAGTGATGGATTAAATCGCATTCACATTAATTGTTAGCATGCGAAGACTTCATTAGCATTTAGCAAATTAAATGTAGTTGCGAAATTCTGTGAAGTGTGAAGCGAATTCATTGCTCGCTTCATACTTCTATCATAGAGCGGCAGCGTGCGATCTCCGTCGCACTCATGGGAATACTAAATCCATCTGTTCCGTGTGACTTCGTTCGCGAGTGAAATTATTAGCAGGTGATGCGAAGAATGATGTTAAGCAATTATTATCTTTTATTTGCTTGTACTTAGGGTCTTATATTGTATGAATGCGTGTGATTGTTGAGTTCGTTAAAATTATTAGCAGTTTAGTTCAGTAATTATTTCGTTCATTTTAGCAAATAGCATAGCAATTAGCATGCTAAGACTCACGAATTCGCATGCTTATGAAATTTATGCGAAATCGCATTAATTATCATCACTGGTCGTTACGAAAGACGTCGTGCAGGAAGCGATCATTAGTAGTAGAGTATTCGAGAGAGATGGCCGTGTTGTTTCACAGCGAGACTGACGCTGCGCTGTCGCGTGTTTGTCGCGCGTGCATAGCGCGACTTGACGCTAGACTAGTCGCGCGACGCTGCGCTGACAAAACAGCGCAGCGTTTTGTCAGCGCAACGTCAAAATATTTATTTAAAGTTTGTTTCACTGTTTCTGCATGTGCATATACTTGTGTGCGGGAGGGTGGTGCTGCATACTGCATCCAAACTAGCGATCTTGCGATTTCACTACAAAAAAACATGACAGTTACATCAAAACAAAACAAATTATGCAAGGAATGTGGGCGGGGCCATTAAATCCATCCATTTCTGGCTTCTGACCAACAGTAACGACTGTCAAAGATCTACAAATGACAGCCGGGACCAACGGCTTTACGTGCTTTCCGAGGCACGGAGAAAACTCGCTATGGTAAATGGTCACCCATCCACAGACCAACTTCGGCAAGCGTGGCTTAACCCGGAAGATCGGTCTATGCGGCTGTAATTATTTAGCCACGAGCTCCTCTTGTTCAGCGGAATTAAAGCTAGATGTTGTCTTTGCATATTTGTATATCATGGATTTCTGCGAAGTAACGCCTGATTCTATCATTTTTTTTAGACAGGAGTTTATTTTTGTTTATTTTAACAGGAAAATGAATATAACAAGTTTTTATCGGAGCACGGCGGGTCTTCGAACGCGTCTACCTCATCAGACCACACTACATACTACTTCGATGTACTCCCGGAACATCTACACAAAGCTCTGGACATGTAAGTTTATTGGAGTTCAGTACCATCATCTGCCTAGCCTTTTCCCAACTACGTTGGGGTCGGCTTCCAGTCGAACCGGATGCAGCTGAATATCAGTATTTTACATGGAGCGACTGCCTATCAGACCTCCACAACCCAGTAACTGGGTAATACGATACTCTTGGTAAGACTGGTTGTCAGACTTTCTGGCTTCTGACCAACAGTAACGACTGTCAAAGATCTACAAATGACAGCCGGGACCAACGGCTTTACGTGCTTTCCGAGGCACGGAGGAAACTCGCTATGGTAAATGGTCACCCATCCACAGACCAACTTCGGCAAGCGTGGCTTAACCCGGAAGATCGGTCTATGCGGCTGTAATTATTTAGCCACGAGCTTATTGGAGTTCAGTACCAAAATTGTAAAAAAAGAACCTTTAGACCGGTTACGTACTGTATCCGATCCGGATCCGTGAAAATACTTATGTAAAAAAATTGGACCGAATTCGGATATTGCTTTTCCGTACTGCACCCGGGGGTCTACTCCCGTACGAAGTCCGTGTTTTTGGCCTTAGTTACGAGCGTTTCCTACTCCCTATCACCTACGGACATGCGATTATTTCGGGGCCCGAACTAAGAATTAATGACGACACGATTTGACAGTTGTCCCTAGTACCGCGATGTGTTTTTGCCCGTCCGAAAAGTAGAACTTGACACTTATTTTGTTCACTCCTACCTTTCGGGCTACTTTCGGACGGGCGACTAACTTCGTTGACGGACTTAGGGAGTAGGCCCCGATCCGAATTCGTGAAAATACGGATTTAGAGTTTCAAACACTCGGACCGAATTCTAATATTGCTTACGCACTAATCCGATTTCTGATCCAAATCCAAGTAATTCAGGGGCCATCTTTTGCATATGTCCGATTTGAATCTGAGGTAATGCGAAAGCGTTCATACAAACAGTACTACGACTACTTCGGTCCGTCAATATTTCTTCCGAATTGGAGACTCACGGATGACTGAGAGAAATCGGATGACGGAAGTCGGATCTAGTGCGTAAAGTACCATAAAAATAGTTCTATTGACTACTTCGGAACGTATTTTCACGGATTCCGATCGGATGCAGTGCGTAACCGCTCTTATGATGAAAAATATCTGTAAGAATACCATTCCCCGTATCTCCGAAGTTTGCGAAGCGAAAAATCTGGAATAAATCGTGTTGATAAAGGTTTTTACGAATTCAGAATTTGTCTCATAGTAAAAGTTGTATAGAACGATGAGCAGACTAACTTGTCATGTCACCATCTAGTCACCATTATCGGCAAAACTTTAAAACACCACAGTTAATTATTACATACATATAACGAGGGTAGTTCACCATCATCAGAGTCCAAGTTCGACATGGTGTAGGCAGGAAATAATAGTCTCAACACTGATTATAGTCCTCTATTTATTCACTCTCGATAGCAAAATAATAAAATCTCAAATGATCAAACCGATGGAAACTGATTAAAGTACGGAAACGC
Organism: Amphipyra tragopoginis; assembly: GCA_905220435.1. NCBI lineage: Eukaryota > Metazoa > Arthropoda > Insecta > Lepidoptera > Noctuidae > Amphipyra > Amphipyra tragopoginis. The sequence continues at coordinate 12,723,020 of HG992020.1, read as the reverse complement.
GGTAAGTTCGGTGCAGGCTGGCAAAACGACCTCTCGCCCTCGTGTCTCACTCCAAAGTCACTTCACTCAAATCAAATGCATCCAATGTCAAAAAAATTACAGCTGACAGCCGACAGCTTGCTGACAACCGTCAAACAAGATATGCCACGCCCCGCACCGACCTCACCCAAGCACACTGCTTGACGTTTCCGACAAACGATAATAGATGGCGTTGTACTACATTAACAATAATCAATAGTGATTTTAATAGTTGCGCCTCTGTGTTGATTCAGCGACACATACATAAATTCACATCCTCTTCCCCATGGGGATAGGAATAAACAGTAAAACGCCACATGCTACGATCCTTTCGCGATGTCTTACGTAGGCGGTTCAAAGCGAATGCGATTGCGACGCGATCCGATGCGGTGGCACGCGAATTCAATGCGTTGCGGTGCGAAGCGGCGGCTTTGTTCTACGAGCTCGCAAACCGCCAGCCGCGCGCCGCCGCCATTCAGTAGCACTGTACGGCACCGCATCCAGTTCACGCGAAAATATCAAGCCAACTGATCACGTCAGATCGCGTTCACTTCGCGCCGCGCCGCGCCTCACCGCACTCCACGTGCGTTTGGTCACGTAGGCCACTTCAATAGGTATCGACTGTTTGTTGTTTTCGCGTCACGTCACGCCTCTTCGCGTTCACTTCTAGATCGCTCACGTAGGATGCTGCGTTCCCGACCCGACAATGACATGCCCCGTCATCCCCTTCGAACCTAACCTATCCGTGTCGGGGTGCCCCAAATTAGGTGTTGGCTTGGGGGAGGCATATTTCCAGCAGTGGACGTTTTTCGGCTGAATGATGATCATCATCTGCCTAGCCTTTTCCCAACTATGTTGGGGTCGGCTTCCAGTCGAACCGAATGCAGCTGAATATCAGTATTTTACATGGAGCAACTGCCTATCAGACCTCCACAACCCAGTAACTGGGTAATACGATACTCTTGGTAAGACTGGTTGTCAGACTTTCTGGCTTCTGAGCAACAGTAACGACTGTCAAAGATCTACAAATGCAAGCCGGGACCAACGGCTTTACGTGCTTTCCGAGGCACGGAGGAAACTCGCTATGGTAAATGGTCACCCATCCACAGACCCACCTCGGCAAGCGTGGCTTAACCCGGAAGATCGGTCTATGCGGCTGTAATTATTTAGCCACGAGCTCCTCCTTCGGCTGAATGATGATGTTTATGTTATATTGATCACCAGATTCGCTCAATTCTTCATATCACCGTTGTTCACGGAGTCGGCGACGGGGCGAGAGTTGAGTGCGGTACACTCTGAACATGAGAAGAACACGTCTTCAGACACGTGGCGGCTGGATCAGCTTAATAAGAGCACCGCGTCGCCTACGCATCCGTATCATAAATTTGGTACAGGTGAGTCTAACAATCTTTCAATCGAGTTATCAATCTTTCAATCGAGTTATCAATCTTTCAATCGAGTTGTCAATCTATCAATCGAGTTATTAATCTTTCAATAGAGTTATCAATCTTTCAATCGAGTTATCAATCTTTCAATCAAGCTATCAATCTTTTAATTAAGTTATCAGTATTTCAATCAAGTTTTCAATCTTTCAATCGGGATATATATCTTTTAATTAAGTTATCAATCTTTTAATCAAGTTATCAGTATTTCAATCAAGTTATCAATCAATTCATCAAAAAAGTTATGAATCATCCAATTAAGTAATCAATCTTTCAAACAATTTATCAATATTTTAATCAACTTGTCAGTATTTCAATCAAGTTTTCAATCTTTCAATCGGGTTATCAATCTTTCGATCGAGTTATCAATCTTTAAATCTATTTTTGGGGGCTGTCTTTTGTAACATTGACGTTCAAAAAGAACTTAATAATTCTAATCTACTTTGAATAAATGAGCTTTGAACTTGAAATTGATAGAAATAAATGCTTTGACCTTGAATTTGATGCAGAAAATCTTTCACAGGGAACAGGGAAACTTTAGAAACGACGCCAAAGTCGAAAGGAATAGATGTCAGGAAAGAATTGCTAAAGTTCCACCATCAGTGGTACTCCGCCAACATCATGACCCTCGTGGTCATGGGGAAAGGTAAGTTTTACCATCATCATCATAGTCATGGAGCAAATACAATGAGGAGATGTTATAATGCGATTTTCCTATAATACGATGCGTGACATTTCACGGAGCGAGGGTAACGTTAAACCCCGCCTACTTCTATATTTTACATCTAGCGGTGAATAGGAAACACTAAGCTTCAGATATACGTGGGCCACACTGAAAGTTTCTGGAATGGGCCACTTGTGTTGAAGATATTAAAAAAGTAATTGCTATTTAAAAAAATATAACTCTGGCTGTAGAATACATTTTATTTTTTACATCTGTCATTTGTTTTATCTTTGTGGCGCCCATTTGAAAATTGAGTGTTGACCTAAAAATCGATTTAAGTCGAGAAAAATTTCGATGTATAATTTTCTATGACTTCCGCTGTGGTTTAAGTCAACATAAAAAGTTGCCAAAGACTTAAATTAGCAGTTGGTGATGAAGCCCCATCTCTTAGCTCTGTGTTATTCTGGTATAATGATTTCAAACGTGGACATATTCATCTGCAAGATGATTTTCGTGAAGGTCGGCCGGCGACAGCGGTAACAGAAACTAACATTGATACTGAACGACAATTCGTACATCATTGAACATTGCTATGAGAAAAGTGCAAAATATTTTGCAAGTACACGAGATGTTTTTTTTTTTCCGCTCTGGGCGGAGCGGAAGGGAGTGTCAGACACTTACTGACTAAAACCCATCCGTGTTCCTTCTAATGCCCTTTGCGTTCCAGGGCCGCGGTAACTCTTTCGAATAAATTCCGCAACCCTGGCAGGCACTATACCGTCTACTATGCTGACATCTCTTTGAGGCGCGCGTGGAACACAACGCGCCGTCGACCCGGGCCTGGTTCTGATCGGACGGCGAGCCACCCAACGCTCGCCGTCCGCAGGCCCGCGCCTACACCGGCCGGGACGAGCCCTGCGACTCCCGACGCCCGGGGCGTCTCCTTCTGTTGCGGCGGCTGGGGCGTGAGGTTTGCCTCTCCCTCACACGTTCCGCCTCCTCCTTCGCTAGCATTACTGCTTCGGAGAAGGAGGTGACTGCTTCCCATGCCCCCTCGCACCGGACCATGGATTGAACCAGGGCCGGACGCGAAAGGTCGCCGCCGCCGGAACGAGATGGATACCGCATATTTTAATGAAAGTTCAAAAACGACAACGAGTAGAGTGATGTGATAAAAAAAAATCCAATGGTTTCAAAGATTGAAAAAGGGTATAAATTGTCTGGGAAAATACGTTGAAAAACGGTGAACACAATATAAACATTACAAGTGTTTTACTTTATGAGAATCCAGAAACTTTCAGTGTGACCTATGTACACCGTGGGCCCGAGATACCCGAAAGATTTTACCCACGCCTTTCTGATGGTATTATGAGTCAAATGTTATATCAACAAAAGTCCAATACAGCCATTTTTTTTGTTTTTCTTTACTTAATAAATCAATTAACTTTAGTACTTCCTTGTAAACAATACCTTAGGTTGAACCGTCAACATTTATAAATTAGCGTGTGAGTGGATAAGAAACTTCTCACTTCACAATCCTCCCCGACAAATAAGACATACGGCGAGTGGGGTATGGTATGACAAAAGTCGCAACGCCGCGTTCATAGGACTTGTTACCATAGATATTTTTCGATTTGTGAATTTCCGTAAATAATGAATATTTCGAAAATTAAGCTTTTTTCAACAAACTATATCCTAGCTTTTCTTCTCCAATTAGGCATCGGAATCGTAGGTTAAAATCTTTCAGGTAGCTTGGGCCCACTAACACATCGTTCAGCCATATTACGCTAAATGTCTCTAATGTCACAAATTACTTGCAAGTGAAATTTGGTGCCATCCATGGCATCAGAACGTTTATCCAAGTAGCTTTTGCAAGATAACACACAACACTTGATCTTTTTCTTTCAAATAACAAAGAAAATAATAAAATGGGAGCGTGAATGTAGTGTACAACAGGACGAATGCCGACAGACTGACAAAGGTCACGCCCACCGTGATGACGTCAGGACCTAGCTGGTATCACAGTGCACAGTTGCTTGACCGTGGGTTCGATCCTCAGGTCGTTCAAAGTGTTATTGGGTTTTTCCGCGTATAATTTCTCAATAGCAGCCCGTAGTCTGGATTTGTGCCCGGTTGATGGCAATCGGCTCGCCCACTATTACATGGGATTTATAACGGCGAAATGAGGGTGTACTATACACTTCTGCTCAACTCTTCAAGCAAACAGGCGTGATGTTACCTAATAAAATTTATATTTTCTTCCAGAGTCTCTGGACGATTTAGAAGGGATAGTAGTTCCTTTATTCTCTGAGGTGAAAGATAGTTCAGTGAAGGCGCCATCTTGGCCGGAACACCCGTTCCCGCCGGAACTACGTCGTAAACGAGCCTACTGTCTCCCCGTCAAGGACCTGAGGTCACTATCCATTGACTTCCCGATCCCTGATACACGGAAACATTATAAAAGTGGTGTAAGTAACTTATACACTTATATTATACAGGGTGTAAAAAGACCCATCACATAGCCGAAATCTACGCACTCTGTACATCAAACTAAATTGCATTGACCAAAAATAATTGCTGGGAATCGACTTTTATTTTTGGGCATAAAAAAACTCTGTTTTTTTGTAGCGCGCAATGTAATGCACGTAACCGAATGTGCCTGTGTGTGTTGTGCAGCGGCTACACAGCTGAGCCAAGGCTGTCCTGTGCGTTTGATATTCATTGCGTTTTTGTAACTTCAAATGCGTAATTTGTTAGGAAAAATAGAAAATTTTGATAATGTTTGTTTGGAAGAAAGTTTAGTATTATCACTTAGAATTCGTTGCTGGAAAAAACTAAAGAAAATAATGTATACTTTGACCTTCAATATCTCCGGAATCAATGATTTCCCAGGTATGGTCTGCTAGAAAAAAATGATCCCAATGGTGGGCAGAATATGTGGTTTTCGTTATCGTTAAGGGTCTTTTTACACCCGATATACGGAAATTCTACACTTAAATAGTACACTTAAATTTTACACTCTCAACTCCTGGAACATCATTATTGTGTGACCTAATAACCGTCGGGGGGCAAGCGCCCCCTTACATTTGCCCAGCCTAATGTAGTATTTATTTTCATAGCCCGGACATTATCTGTCGCATCTGCTGGGTCACGAAGGTCCAGGAAGTTTGCTGGCAGCATTGAAAGCCAGAGGATGGTGTAATAGGTATGTTCTTCTTCTTCTCTGATAGGTATGTTATTAACACAGTAATACCACAGTCTACCTATATCTTACTCCTTACAGTCGGTCAACGTAGAACATTGTCACAGAGCAATCGTGCGGGGGGTTGCGGGGTGAAGGGGCGGAGATTATGTCCCGAGTAGCCATACTGCTACTCGGGACATAAATTCCAGGGCTCGCACTTTTTGATTTCATTTGATTCATTGATATCGTTCATGGAAATTATATTAATTTATTATTGATAAGTATGTGTACCTACGAGAATTTTATTATAAAGTCTGTTTACTAATCCAAGATGGCGGCATACATACATTTTCAAATGATTGTTCGTGGGAAGTCATTTCCACGGTTTGCGGGGTCACTGATGCCGAAAATGACGTCAAAATCCAAATCCAAGATGGCGGCCATGAAAATTTTCATCTAATCATCATGGGTGTTAATTTCATAGTTTTCGGGGTCACTGATGCCGAAAATAACGTCAAAATCCAAATCCAAGATGGCGGCCATGAAAATTAGTAAATTAGTCGTCATGGATGTCAAATCCAAGGTTTTCTGGGGTGCGGATGCCGAAAATGAGGTCAAAATCGAAATCCAAGATGGCGGCAGTAAAAATGACAAATTAATCGTCATGGGTGTCATTTCCATAGTTTTCGGGGGTACTGATGTCAAAAATGAGGTCAAAATCAATTTACAAGATGGCGGCTTTTAAAATTTCAATTTAACCATCATGGGTGTCAATTCCATGGTTTTCGGGGATGCTGATGACGAAAATGAGGTCAAAAACGATATTCAAGATGGTGGACATGAAAATTTTCAAATGGGCCGTCATGGGTGTCAAAATGTATGAGCGTTGACCCACTGTATGTAGTAAGTAGGTACACTGTGTTAATACCACAATGTACCTACTTACTACACACAGTGGGTCAATGCCCATACATTTGTCAGGTCCTATGAAATGTCAAAATGATGTAGGGGCGGAGGTTATGTCCCTAGCTGCAGTATGGCTACTCGGGACATAACCTCCGCCCCTTCACCCCGCAACCCCCCGCACGATTGCTCTGCGACAATGTTCTACGTTGACCGACTGTAAGGAGTAACATATAGGTAGACTGTGCTCTACTACATACAGTGGGTCAACGCCCATACAGGGTGTTAACGAATTCGTGTAATTCCTTCAAACCACATGATCTATTAATGGTATAGATTAACCTCGCACGGGATTTAGATTGATTGAAAATGAAAATAAACTTTTTTTTTCCCAAATATTTTTTTTATGTGATAGAAAATTTCGATGCTAGTCATAAATGAATGAAGGCACGGTGACACAGCTGACGGGAACGACTAGCGCGATATCGCTCCACGCAGTCAGTTAACTTGGGACGCTAAAATTACTCAGATACAGAATACCATAGTTCCTTTTTTGAAAACTTTTGTTTGTTCTGAAAAAAACCTATGCAGGCTCAATCAGTGTCACCAGTAGATGACGCGGTTTGAAGGAATTACATGAATTCGTTTACACCCTGTATACAAGGTTAGTCAGAAAGGGGGTACTAATCCGCAGACCACTTAAAGTATCACTGATGACGGTTTAAAAGCAAGTGTTAAAATTTCAAAATTCGATAATTTTCATTTCCATGTAAAATATTTTTTATTTTTGTTTTTTCAAAAAAAATTCGTCCCTACTTCAGTTACGAATTCAGAATATAGAGCTTCTAATTCGTGACCCCAAATATGACCTATAATGTAAACACAACTGATCATAGCTGAGGATACATAGATTTTAGCGTATTTTTTTTGTAATTTTTGAACAGCTATTTCTCTTAAACTATTGACTTTTGGGGAAAGTTGTAGAACAAAAGTTACTCATTATTTTGTGTACTTTAACACCCTTTCGGATTAGTACCCCCTTTCTGACTAACCTTGTATACGTTACGGTATAACAATACCGTAACGTATACTGTATAACAATAATCGCGTATATAACAATATTGGTATACATTTTCTTATGGACTATTTCACTTGTATTCGAAATTAGAAAACGGAAGCCCTGGAATAGGGTATTTGACTGAAAAAATCTAATTAGTCCGTCAGATAGATTACCAAAAAAAAAATTGACCCGTATTACTTTTGTTACGTAAACCAAAATTGACGAAGATACGACACTTTTAAAATTGGCAAAACGTCACAAGCAAGTACAATTTTTACTTGCTTCTGACGTAACAAGCCCCCACTCTCGAGTTTTTATGCGTTTTATCTTTCCAAATATTCATAGATTTAACAAAAGAAAAAATACGTGTCCATTATTTTTCAAAACTAACTGGCGGACTAATTAGATTTGCAATTTATTGATGCTGTCAACATGCCTATTTGTCCCGAGCTGCGGTATGGCAGCTCGGGTAACTAAACTATGCGAGTGTTGAGATCTACTCTACTAGAGAGAAGAAGAAGAGAAAGCCTACTTCTCGGAACCAGTGTGGTACCGCACTGACCGGACCGAATCACCTGCTGCGTCCTGCTGTACCAACGACGCTGCTATACGTGTCTCGGCTACATTACTCTACAAAGGCCCAGGAGATTGTAGAGTACATCCGAGTGAAGACCAATTCCACCCTGAGGGTCGAACGGTTGGAGTCTCGCCACAATGTTAATTTCAATTCCTTTGTGGTGAGAGTGCCGACTGAACAGCTGTCGACGTTCATGAAGGAGGAATTTTGGCCGAGAGGTGTAGCGTTCCGACGATTTCGGGGCTACCAGACACCGCGCGACACACGACGCTGACTCCTCGTGTGATATAGTGTTAATATTTTATTGTTTATGTATAGTATTTTTGTTAGTTTTGTAAGTTTTATATTGTATTGTATTTTGTTAATATGTATACTTTATGTAGTGGTTTCGCCTAGCTTCCACGACACAGGGAATCCTAGTGTGGAAGCTAGTGCCAAATGTAAGTTTATTTTTACAATAAAGATTAAAGATTACTGATCTCAACATTCACATTGTTTTATACCACGATGTCTGGACTTTAAAAGAGACCTTGACCTCTGCGTTTGTTTTGGTCTTCTCAGAGTTAGATAGGAAATGCCGGCGCCATCTAGTCTTAAAAAAAACATTACGTTGACTTGTAAAAGTGTCTGTAACAGATTTATTTACAGAAATAAATATCATTTATCATTAACCGACTTCAAAAAAAGGAGGAGGTTCTCAATTCGTCGGAATCTTTTTTTTATGTATGTTCCCCGATTACTCAAAGAACCCTGGACCGATTCAGAAAATTCTTCTTTTGTTTGAAAGGGTGTACCTCTCAGGTGGTTCCATGTTCATCAGGTCAGGATCTGCTGATGGGATCCTGGGGAAATCGAGGGAACTCTCCAAATTTTATAGGCACACTTAAAGCGATTTTTTGTTTGAAAGAGTATCCTCCCGAGGTCGTCCCATTTAAATTTGGTGAAGATCTGGTAAAGACCCTCGGAGATAGACAATGGAACTTTTCAATGGATAACAGCAAATTACCCGGGATTGCTGTAATTGCATGTTTGTGTATTGTTTATGCCATTCAAAATAGAAAAATAAAATTACTTAAAAAAAAAAAGAAAAAATTAAAGTCGATTTCTACGTTTTTAAAGTATTTTTTTTTTATTTATGTTAAACTTTTCCTCTGTCTATAATATATAGTTTAGTGGGAGGGACACGTATCGGAGCCCGTGGCTTCGGCTTCTTCGGAGTGCAGGTGGATTTGACAGAAGAAGGGGTCAGTCATATTGATGACATCATCAAATTGGTGTTCCAAGTAAGTATTAAGCGAAGAAAGGAAATACGAAAAAAAAAACACAAAGAAAATAGCTTCTAAATGTTTTTAAACTTTCGCGATTTGTACACATTATAAAAATACAGATTCGGGTTTAGTCGCCTCCTACCTTCACCAATCGTCAGTGTTATCCCAGAATCGTACGTGAAGCGATTGAAATTAAGTACAAGAATTTCAATCGGGAAAATGGATATAAATTGTCAACATCGTGGAATCCGGTCATCAGCAAGTGTTATCGTAGACGGGACGGTTTAGGCGAATGTAAAGACGTCGTTAGTGTAGTGTGTCGAAGTACCGACGATAACTTAGTAAAATAAAATAAAAATCAAGATCGAGTGAGGGTAGATGAAAATTCCTTTGCTTCACGAGGATGACAACTGCTCCGCCACCCGTGACCTTGGCCGGTGTAATTCGGCCGAAACGTCGGGATAAAAAGGTATTTAGTGCCTTTTAAGTTTCTACGCGACTAGACCTAAATCTGTATTTTTATAAAATAGCTTCTTCTGCTTATCTTTTTCCCAACTATGCTGTGATCAGTTTCCAGTCTAAGCAGGTCTTCTTCTACTTCCTAAGCACGAAGTCCGTGGTTTCGACCTTAGTTACGAGCGTTTCCTACTCCCTAACACCTACGGACATACGATTATTTCGGGGCCCGAACTAAGAATGTATGATAACACGATTTGACAGTTGTCCCTACTACCGACGTGTTTTTGCCCGTAAGAAAAGTTGAACTTGACACTTGTTTTGTTCACTCCTACGTTTCGGGTTACTTTCGGACGGACGACTGACTTCGTTGACGGACTTAAGGAGTAGGCGTGTTACTGTTCGGGCGACGGGTCCCCTAACCCGCCGCCCGCAGGCCACACACTACGGTGGGCTTCACGTGCTGGTTTCTGATAATAATACTTTCTTCATAGTACATCGCCATGCTGAAGGTGGAAGGTCCAAAGCGCTGGGTGTGGGATGAGCAGAAGGACTTGATGGCGCTGGAGTTCAGGTTCAAAGATACACAGGAGCCACGGAGTCTGGTTACGGGACATGTGCATCTTTTGCAGGCAAGTGTAGTAATAGTATGTAATGTAACAGACGGCCCCAGGATCTCCTGAGAGCACGTCTGCTACACCAGTTGTAAAGAATGTGTAGAGCATTCAATACCTAATACATAACAACAATAATAAAGTGCTTATACGAGTAAGAGTCAGCATAGCTTTACGTCCCTTGCAGTAGTCAGCGAGTTCCTTCTTGTATTCACAGCGTTCGTCGATGGCCCGCACAGCCATCTGATAGAAACCGGCGGCAGCAAACAGACCGGCTGTAGCATTTAGTCGTAGTCATAGTAGTAGACGTAGACAACAGCAGGTCCGATCGCCGATCTCACAAGTGTAGGTAGGGCAGGAGACGAAGTGAAAAGAAGGGAGAAGGGGTTACCGACGGGCACAGCTTCTTTATCTGGCTTTCCAGTTGGATAACATGCCACAGCTGTTAATAACACCAAGGGAAACACGTAGAAATTCCACCAATGCTTTTTATTTAACTTGATACGCTTCATTTCAGTAAAATATCAAAAAACTGTTCTGCCATAGAAATATTCCAAGTTTCAGGGTATAACATTTATCAATATAAAATAAAACAGACATTTGTATCAAAAGAAATCACCATGGTGTTTACAAAACAAATCCCAAAAGCCTAGACTAATTTAAAGTCCTATCTGTCATCAATAAAAGGTATCAAATATAAAAATGGCCAGTCAGTGAAGATGACGATCATGAAGGTGATACTACAAGTATTATGTTCGGCTGTCCCATTTCAAAACCTAGTAAGGGCTTAAAACGAAATTTTACAGGAGAGCGCATAAACGTTAAACCGGTCAGCCTTCGAAAAGTATTTATGTTAGGTAAAACCAAGTGACTTACTAGGTTTTATAATGATCAGAGGCAGTGAATGGCACTTACTAGGTATCGATGCTTATATACATCTGCTTATTATGTGAGTTTTCAACGCTGGTGTTTTTGTATTTGGTAGAGACTTTCTAGGTTAGCAAGATTATGCAATAAAACGATTTTTGTAAAAAGGGTCCCTTATTAGGTTTTGAAATGGGACAGCCGTGTGGTGGAGGAATGAGATATGGTGTACAGTCTTGGACTTGAACCACCCTCATCATCTGCCTAGCCTTTCCCCAACTATGTTGGGGTCGGCTCCCAGTCGAACCAATGCAGCTGAATATCAGTATTTTACATGGAGCGACTGCCTATCAGACCTCCACAACCCAGTAACTGGGTAATACGATACTCTTGGTAAGACTGGTTGTCAGACTTTCTGGCTTCTGACCAACAGTAACGACTGTCAAAGATCTACAAATGACAGCCGGGACCAACGGCTTTACGTGCTTTCCGAGGCACGGAGGAAACTCGCTATGGTAAATGGTCACCCATCCACAGACCAACCTCGGCAAGCGTGGCTTAACCTGGAAGATCGGTCTATGCGGCTGTAATTATTTAACCACGAGCTCCTCTATGAATGTTTACCACTCTAAGGTCTATAATTGCTTGCACATTACTTTTTCATAATGTCGATAGGTCGCTCACAAAAAATTTACAGTACATTTTTTTTTATTCTTTATTGATATAGAAAGGTTAATTCGAAGAGGATTTATACGAGGTAGCATAGAAAAAGAAATCAATCTATTTAGTAAATTCAATCAAATTCGCTCTATACAATTTTTGATTTGGAGTTCATAACATCAAAAAGTGGTTAATAGCCTTTTTGTTAGAATCGACGCTTCACTATTAAAACGAATACTTATGTAAGTTGATATCAAGAGGAGCTCGTGGCTAAATAATTACAGCCGCATAGACCGATCTTCCGGGTTAAGCCACGCTTGCCGAGGTTGGTCTGTGGATGGGTGACCATTTACCATAGCGAGTTTCCTCCGTGCCTCGGAAAGCACGTAAAGCCGTTGGTCCCGGCTGTCATTTGTAGATCTTTGACAGTCGTTACTGTTGGTCAGAAGCCAGAAAGTCTGACAACCAGTCTTACCAAGAGTATCGTATTACCCAGTTACTGGGTTGTGGAGGTCTGATAGGCAGTCGCTCCATGTAAAATACTGATATTCAGCTGCATCCGGTTCGACTGGAAGCCGACCCCAACATAGTTGGGAAAAGGCTAGGCAGATGATGATGACTTATGTAAGTTGATATGACAACTTAAACCTAATTGCGCACAGTGTGAGAAGGAATCGAATTTAAAATCTCATAAACATTCTAAGTCCGCGGTTGCTCCTCCAACGAAAAGGGAGGATTCATCAACCAGGCGGAGTCCAATGCCTGACGGCAGCTGTTCCCTACATTTTGATGAGTTATGCGAACATAAATGTAGGGAAAAGCTTTTTTTTTTTCGAGATTTCAAGTTTGGTCCCATAGTAAAAGTTGTTCATAATGATGAGGACAGTGCCCCCTTAAGAGGTTGTGCGTTATTTATGTTACAACTTCTATAGAAATGAATAAATGATAATAATATAATGTCACTTACGGGATATCTTCCGTGATTATTTATTTGTTTGAGTTCCCGATATTTCGACGCTGTTGCAAGCGCCATGATCGCGGGTTGACTGGAGATTGCGGGTGGATGAAAATAAATTGTTAGGAGCAGACAAATCTGTCTACCCTCTTTCTTTGTCCCTTGCTACGCGCACTACTGGAACTCGACACTAAGTCACGGCAAAACACACTCACAGTATCAACACGTTTTTTGGAGTCTTTATAACGATGCCGGCTGCCATTTATGAGCATGTTCATAACTGGATTCCACGTACTTGACAATTTGAAGCCATCCTCTCGATTGAAATTCTTGTGTTTTCTTATTTCAATTGCTTCTCTTGTCAGCCTTGGTATGTAATGTTTGTCCGTGGACAAAATACTTGGCTTGTGAAATTCAATCCAGTGATTGGGCCCTGACTGCAGCAGATGTTCAGCTATGGCAGATTTTTGCTCATCATTGTTTTTGACAGCTTTGATGTGCTATTTGATGCGGCATGAGACAGTTCGCTTCGTCTGACCTATGTATGAGCTGCCACAGCTGCAATCAATTTTATAAACCCCAGGATGTTCATATGGGAGTATATCCTTAGGGGAATGCAGACTTTGTGCAATTTTCCTATGAGGAGTAAACACGGTCTTTATCGAGTATTTACTCAATAAACGACCTATCTTGTCCGTTACTCCTCTCAGATATGGCAAGAAAGTTGTTTGGCGCTCCACTGTAGATCTGGTGGCTCGTTTCTTTTCTGGTCCTACTGCTCCATCATTTCTCAATATGCTCAAACAAATAAATAATCACGGAAGATATCCCGTAAGTGACATTTTAAATTTAGAGACAAACCGTGAAAGCTTAAAACAGTGTTTATGATAATAATAATTTGTTTTTTATCAGGAATTTCCAATGGAAGACATCCTAAGTGCGTACTATTTGATGACCGAATGGAAACCCGAATTGATCAACGGACTCCTCTCTCTGCTGACCCCCGAAAATGTACGCGTTGGGATAGTAGCCAAGTACGTATCTTTTGCCTACCCAGATCTGGTCAGCTTTCCAAATTGATAGACAAGTGTGCATGTACAGTAAGAGCGATTACGCACTGCATCCGATCCGAATCCGTGAAAATACGGATATAAAAACTCGGACCGAATTCGGATATTGCTTTACGCACTGCATCTGATCCGAATCCGTGAAAATACGGATATAAAAAACTCGGACCGAATTCGGATATTGCTTTACGCACTGCATCCGATCCGAATCCGTGAAAATACCGATCTAGAGTAAAAATCTCGGACCGAATTCTGATGTTGCTTACGCACTATTCCGATCTCTGATCCAAATTCAAACAATTCAGGGGCCATCTTTGGCATATCCATTTGGCGTCCGATTTGAATCCGAGGTAGTGCGAAAGCGTTCATACAAACATTACAACGGCTACTTCGGTCCATCAATATTTCTTCCGAATTGGAGACTCACGGATGACGGTTAGAAATCGGATGACGGATGCCGGATGTAGTGCGTAAACTATCATACAAATAGTTGTATGACTACTTCGGAACGTATTTTCACGGATTCGGATCGGATGCAGTGCGTAACCGCTCTAAGCGTTGCTTTTACGTATCAATTTTTTGTTTTATTTGGCAATGTTTTTTTTAGTTGTACGGACGCTATCGTTTTTCTGGTTAACGGGAAGTTAATATGATGTATATTTATTTATACAACCTTAGTTTTAGTATCTACTAAACCTGAAACTAGTTTGTTCAGAATCACTAGGAGAATCGATTGACATATTTTTTACACCACATTTTTTTTTTCATAAAATTCAGTTTTTTTTCTGTAGGTTTCTACCCATAACAGTTGACGGGAATAGACACCTTGTCTATTCCCGTCAACTTGAGACGGTCAACGGCGGCTTGAGACGGTCCGCTCGGTCAGTTTCCGTGTATTAGACAACCCCTGCATAGCACATCTCAGGCATTTCACACTTTACTGGGGAACTTGACGCGACATAAACTACGGTGTAACTTGGAGATTTATTAAAAAAAAAACACATATTTAGGCAGTTCTGATGAAAATCTTGTTGGGGTGTCTCGGTTTTTGTATATACTAAAAATGACGTTGTACATGTTTTTTGTAGGTGTTTCGCCGAGAAATGCAAGATGACAGAGCCGTGGTACGGCACGAAATATCTACAAGAGGACATAGCAGATTCTTTAATACAGGTATTTATAATTTACTATCTGTCTGTTCAATTATTTAAACGGTTAGTAGGGAAATCGGGGTACATTAATTCGAAAGGGTGTTAAAGTACACATAATAATGAATAACTTTTTCTTTCAACTACGTACTAATGTTATCATTATTCACTATAAAACCGATCACAAAGGACGTATTTTTTGCTTAGAACCAAAACAGTGCAGAAATGTGCTCATTGTTGCACTGTTTTACATTAATGCACTGTTTTTTTATTTTTTATTTAGATAAATTTACCACAGAGGTTTACTGTCTCCCATTAACCACTTCCCTGTCCCGTGACTCACATATGAACATCTGCATTGTTTAACTATTGTGTCTGCTATCTGGACAGTGAAGTTGTTAAGTTTAATATGAAATGTATGCATTGGATCAAAAATATACTGGCTGAAAATAAAAATCACATAAATAAAACCGACTTGGTGAAAAAAAAAACAATTGGCGCGCATTTTGTATCATTGTAAAACTTTGATACTTCTTATTTAGCAAGAAAAGTTTAAAAAAAATGTTAGGTATATGGATATTTTATCACGGTAGGTAGATTGGTGGTTGAAAGAAAAGTAGATTACGCACCTTGCTTGAGTAATTAATGCAATTAATGTAATTGACACAACAATATAATCGTTCAGGGGTGATTCTATCATTACAGTTTTAGCTAATATCGGTATGTCAGGATTGCGAGCAAGGTAAACACAGTAAATAAAACCAACATAGACTCTCCACCACTGAGAGTACTTGTATTTGGGTTAGTATTAGTAACATAAACTAGATCACAATATATTACTTTACACAATTATTACAAGATCATAAAATAAGGACAAGCTAGTCAGATATAAAAGGTCAGACTTCGTCAGCTGATCAACACGGAATGCTCTCCCTTCGTCCAATGACCACCGCCTTTATAATCTCGGGTGGGCCGATCCATATCGACGACTACCCTCTCTTGTCAACATTGCCCAGTGCTACCCGCTACCGATAACATTAATAACTCACTTTGCGCTCGATGCAACAATCTACTATTTCTATAAGCCAAAGTTTGAGTCTGATACAAAACTTACCAATACGCATTTTTTATTTTGTCAGGAATATTATTGAACACCCGACCACGCATGGCATAACAATTTATTATTCAGGTACATTGTTGTGTTAGGCATTTTTGCTAATACAATGCTGTAGCTAGTACAAGGAACTAGTATGATTGTAATTCTGATACCTACTCCTCATTTCAGGAGTGGAAAGCTGCGGCCCCCATCAGTGAGTTACACTTGCCTCCCCCCAACGAGTTCATACCTGTACAACTGACTTTAGAGAAAGGGGAAGACGTTGCCGCTGATACTTTAACCCCTACTATAATTAAGGTAAGAAAATGTTTAACTTTGAACCTAGGTTTAACCTAAATTTTAACCTAGGGTTAACTCAAGTTTTAATCTAGGTTTTATTCTAGGGTTAACCTTGGCTTAAACCAAGTTTTAACATAGTATTAGGATAAATTTTAACCTAGGGTTATAAAATAAAATATAAAAGCCTTTTATTTCTTGCCAATGAATTCAAAAAATAATAAAAATAAACATTGCAAAAATTAAAAAGTATAAAATAAAAAAAATTAATCAAATTAGAAAAATAAAAATTGAAGAAAATTAAAAATAGACACAAAATTAGAAAATTAAAAATAGACACAAAATTAGAAAATTAAAAATAGACACAAAATTAGAAAATTAAAAATAGACACAAAATTAGAAAATTAAAAATAGACTCAAAATTAGAAAATTATAAATAGACACAAAATTAGAAAATTAAAAATACCTAAAATTAAAAACCTAGGGTTAACCCTAGATTAAAACTTGGGTTAACCCAAGTTTTAATCTAGGTTTTATCCTAGGGCGAACCCAAGATTTAACGTATGGTTAACCTAGGCTTGTGTCACTCCGCGATTTAGGTATGAAAATAGGCATACGCGCCGCTTCACCTCTGGAGTGGAACACAAAAAAACTGAAGATGTATTTTTACATGATCAAGCACATTTTTAACATTTGCTCTAGAAACACGTATAAATAAGTCGTTAAATATAAGTTGTACAACTTTATCTTTAATAAATACAAAAAACCGAGACAAAATTTTCATCAGAACTGCCTGAATATGTGTTTTTTTTTAATAAATCTCCAAGTTACACCGTAGTTTATGTCGCGTTAAATTCCCTAGTAAAGTGTGAAATGCCTGAGATGTGCTATGCAGGGGTTGTCTAATACAACAAAACTGACCGAGCGGACCGTCTCAAGCCTCAAGGTGTCTATTCCCGTTAACTGTTATGGGTAGAAACCTACTGAAACAAAACTGAAATTTCTGAAAAAAATAATGTGGTGTAAAAAATATGTCAATCGATTCTCCTAGTGATTCTGAACAAACTAGTTTCAGGTTTAGTATATACTAAAACTAAGCTTGTAAATAATATAAATGCTTTATTTCAGGATACTCCACTCATGAGGTTATGGTTTAAGAAAGACAACGAGTTTCATCTGCCGAAAGCGGTCATGACTTTCGATTTAGTTAGGTAAGTTAGTTACTAACTGTACTAATAACAATCGGCGAAGAAATGGCGAGTGAAAGAAAGGAAGGAAAGAAAGAAAGAAAATTATTATTTGACACAACCGAGACACATTAGGAAGAGATAGAACATGTACACGAGAAAATTTAGTTAATAAAGTAATGGTAAAACAGGAGTAGTTAACGCGAGTGTCGAGTTATTTTGTCGAATGTGGAGTAGTTAATGCGAGTAATTTTGTCGAATGTGGAGTAGTTAATGCGAGTAATTTTGTCGAATGTGGAGTAGTTAACGCGAGTAATTTTGTCGAATGCAGAGTAGTTAACGCGAGTGTAGACTTATTTTGTCGAATGCGGAGTAGTTAACGCGAGTGTAGACTTATTTTGTCGAATGCGGAGTAGTTAACGCGAGTGTAGACTTATTTTGTCGAATGCGGAGTAGTTAACGCGAGTGTAGACTTATTTTGTCGAATGCGGAGTAGTTAACGCGAGTGTAGACTTATTTTGTCGAATGCAGAGTAGTTAACGCGAGTGTAGACTTATTTTGTCGAATGCGGAGTAGTTAACGCGAGTGTAGACTTATTTTGTCGAATGCAGAGTAGTTAACGCGAGTAATTTTGTCGAATGCAGAGTAGTTAACGCGAGTGTAGACTTATTTTGTCGAATGCGGAGTAGTTAACGCGAGTGTAGACTTATTTTGTCGAATGCGGAGTAGTTAACGCGAGTGTAGACTTATTTTGTCGAATGCAGAGTAGTTAACGCGAGTAATTTTGTCGAATGCAGAGTAGTTCAAATACCAAATACTTTATTCAATAAACTTACATAACAATAATATTACATTTGGTACTAGCTTCCACACTAGGATTCCCTGTGTCGTGGAAGCTAGCCGAAACTAATAGATACACATATACTATACATATTACAGGCTACAAAGGGCCATAGATAAATACCTTATAGACTAACATACATATCAAAATAAATAAATTCATACATAATTAAATATAACATAATAACGCACTAATGTACACGTAGTGTCGGCGTCGTGTTGCGCTGCGTGGTGTCGCGTAACCTTCCGCGGAAACGACGATACACGACACCCTTCGGCCAAAATTCTTCTTTTAGAAAGGTATCCAGATGTTTAGTTGGAACCCGCACCACAAACGATTTAAAATTCACGTTATGGCGCGACTCCAACTTCTCGACCCTCAAAGTCCAATTGGTCTTTATAAGAATGTACTCCACGATCTCCTCAACCTTCGTGGAGTGATGAAGACGGGACACGTACAGCTGCGTAGAGGGTATTGCGGGTCGCAGTTAACGCGAGTGTAGACTTATTTTGTCGAATGCGGAGTAGTTAACGCGAGTGTAGACTTATTTTGTCGAATGCGGAGTAGTTAACGCGAGTGTAGACTTATTTTGTCGAATGCAGAGTAGTTAACGCGAGTAATTTTGTCGAATGCGGAGTAGTTAACGCGAGTAATTTTGTCGAATGCGGAGTAGTTAACGCGAGTAATTTTGTCGAATGCGGAGTAGTTAACGCGAGTAATTTTGTCGAATGCGGAGTAGTTAACGCGAGTAATTTTGTCGAATGCGGAGTAGTTAACGCGAGTAATTTTGTCGAATGCGGAGTAGTTAACGCGAGTAATTTTGTCGAATGGAGAGTATTTAACGCGAGTAATTTTGTCGAATGGAGAGTAGTTAACGCGAGTGGCGAGTAATTTTGTCAAATGGGGAGTAGTTAACGCGAGTGGCGAGTAATTTTGTCGAATGGGGAGTAGTTAACGCGAGTAATTTTGTCGAATGGAGAGTAGTTAACGCGAGTGGCGAGTAATTTTGTCGAATGGGGAGTAGTTAACGCGAGTAATTTTGTCGAATGGAGAGTAGTTAACGCGAGTGGCGAGTAATTTTGTCGAATAGAGAGTAGTTAACGCGAGTAATTTTGTCGAATGGAGAGTAGTTAACGCGAGTGGCGAGTAATTTTGTCGAATGGGGAGTATTTAACGCGAGTAATTTTGTCGAATGGAGAGTAGTTAACGCGAGTGTCGAGTTATTTTGTCGAATGGGGAGTAGTTAACGCGAGTAATTTTGTCGAATGGAGAGTAGTTAACGCGAGTGTCGAGTAATTTTGTCGAATGCGGAGTAGTTAACGCGAGTAATTTTGTCGAATGCGGAGTAGTTAACGCGAGTGTAGACTTATTTTGTCGAATGCGGAGTAGTTAACGCGAGTGTAGACTTATTTTGTCGAATGCGGAGTAGTTAACGCGAGTAATTTTGTCGAATGCGGAGTAGTTAACGCGAGTAATTTTGTCGAATGCGGAGTAGTTAACGCGAGTGTAGACTTATTTTGTCGAATGCGGAGTAGTTAACGCGAGTGTAGACTTATTTTGTCGAATGCAGAGTAGTTAACGCGAGTGTAGACTTATTTTGTCGAATGCGGAGTAGTTAACGCGAGTGTAGACTTATTTTGTCGAATGCAGAGTAGTTAACGCGATTAATTTTGTCGAATGCAGAGTAGTTAACGCGAGTGTAGACTTATTTTGTCGAATGCGGAGTAGTTAACGCGAGTGTAGACTTATTTTGTCGAATGCGGAGTAGTTAACGCGAGTGTAGACTTATTTTGTTGAATGCAGAGTAGTTAACGCGAGTAATTTTGTCCAATGCAGAGTAGTTAACGCGAGTGTAGACTTATTTTGTCGAATGCGGAGTAGTTAACGCGAGTGTAGACTTATTTTGTCGAATGCGGAGTAGTTAACGCGAGTGTAGACTTATTTTGTCGAATGCAGAGTAGTTAACGCGAGTAATTTTGTCGAATGCGGAGTAGTTAACGCGAGTAATTTTGTCGAATGCGGAGTAGTTAACGCGAGTAATTTTGTCGAATGCGGAGTAGTTAACGCGAGTAATTTTGCCGAATGCGGAGTAGTTAACGCGAGTAATTTTGTCGAATGCGGAGTAGTTAACGCGAGTAATTTTGTCGAATGCGGAGTAGTTAACGCGAGTAATTTTGTCGAATGGAGAGTATTTAACGCGAGTAATTTTGTCGAATGGAGAGTAGTTAACGCGAGTGGCGAGTAATTTTGTCAAATGGGGAGTAGTTAACGCGAGTGGCGAGTAATTTTGTCGAATGGGGAGTAGTTAACGCGAGTAATTTTGTCGAATGGAGAGTAGTTAACGCGAGTGGCGAGTAATTTTGTCGAATGGGGAGTAGTTAACGCGAGTAATTTTGTCGAATGGAGACTAGTTAACGCGAGTGGCGAGTAATTTTGTCGAATAGAGAGTAGTTAACGCGAGTAATTTTGTCGAATGGAGAGTAGTTAAAGCGAGTGGCGAGTAATTTTGTCGAATGGGGAGTATTTAACGCGAGTAATTTTGTCGAATGGAGAGTAGTTAACGCGAGTGTCGAGTTATTTTGTCGAATGGGGAGTAGTTAACGCGAGTAATTTTGTCGAATGGAGAGTAGTTAACGCGAGTGTCGAGTAATTTTGTCGAATGCGGAGTAGTTAACGCGAGTAATTTTGTCGAATGCGGAGTAGTTAACGCGAGTAATTTTGTCGAATGCGGAGTAGTTAACGCGAGTAATTTTGTCGAATGCGGAGTAGTTAACGCGAGTAATTTTGTCGAATGCGGAGTAGTTAACGCGAGTAATTTTGTCGAATGCGGAGTAGTTAACGCGAGTGTAGACTTATTTTGTCGAATGCGGAGTAGTTAACGCGAGTGTAGACTTATTGTGTCGAATGCGGAGTAGTTAACGCGAGTAATTTTGTCGAATGCGGAGTAGTTAACGCGAGTAATTTTGTCGAATGCGGAGTAGTTAACGCGAGTAATTTTGTCGAATGCGGAGTAGTTAACGCGAGTAATTTTGTCGAATGGAGAGTATTTAACGCGAGTAATTTTGTCGAATGGAGAGTAGTTAACGCGAGTGGCGAGTAATTTTGTCAAATGGGGAGTAGTTAACGCGAGTGGCGAGTAATTTTGTCGAATGGGGAGTAGTTAACGCGAGTAATTTTGTCGAATGGAGAGTAGTTAACGCGAGTGGCGAGTAATTTTGTCGAATGGGGAGTAGTTAACGCGAGTAATTTTGTCGAATGGAGAGTAGTTAACGCGAGTAATTTTGTCGAATAGAGAGTAGTTAACGCGAGTAATTTTGTCGAATGGAGAGTAGTTAACGCGAGTGGCGAGTAATTTTGTCGAATGGGGAGTATTTAACGCGAGTAATTTTGTCGAATGGAGAGTAGTTAACGCGAGTAATTTTGTCGAATGCGGAGTAGTTAACGCGAGTAATTTTGTCGAATGCGGAGTAGTTAACGCGAGTAATTTTGTCGAATGGAGAGTATTTAACGCGAGTAATTTTGTCGAATGGAGAGTAGTTAACGCGAGTGGCGAGTAATTTTGTCAAATGGGGAGTAGTTAACGCGAGTGGCGAGTAATTTTGTCGAATGCGGAGTAGTTAACGCGAGTGGCGAGTAATTTTGTCGAATAGAGAGTAGTTAACGCGAGTAATTTTGTCGAATGGAGAGTAGTTAACGCGAGTGGCGAGTAATTTTGTCGAATGGGGAGTATTTAACGCGAGTAATTTTGTCGAATGGAGAGTAGTTAACGCGAGTGGCGAGTAATTTTGTCAAATGGGGAGTAGTTAACGCGAGTGGCGAGTAATTTTGTCGAATAGAGAGTAGTTAACGCGAGTAATTTTGTCAAATGGGGAGTAGTTAACGCGAGTGGCGAGTAATTTTGTCGAATGCGGAGTAGTTAACGCGAGTAATTTTGTCGAATGCGGAGTAGTTAACGCGAGTAATTTTGTCGAATGCGGAGTAGTTAACGCGAGTAATTTTGCCGAATGCGGAGTAGTTAACGCGAGTAATTTTGTCGAATGCGGAGTAGTTAACGCGAGTAATGTTGTCGAATGGAGAGTAGTTAACGCGAGTGTCGAGTTATTTTGTCGAATGGGGAGTATTTAACGCCAGTAATTTTGTCGAATGGAGAGTAGTTAACGCGAGTGGCGAGTAATTTTGTCAAATGGGGAGTAGTTAACGCGAGTGGCGAGTAATTTTGTCGAATGGAGAGTAGTTAACGCGAGTGGCGAGTAATTTTGTCGAATGGGGAGTAGTTAACGCGAGTAATTTTGTCGAATGGAGAGTAGTTAACGCGAGTGGCGAGTAATTTTGTCAAATGGGGAGTAGTTAACGCGAGTGGCGAGTAATTTTGTCGAATAGAGAGTAGTTAACGCGAGTAATTTTGTCGAATGGGGAGTAGTTAACGCGAGTAATTTTGTCGAATGGAGAGTAGTTAACGCGAGTGTCGAGTAATTTTGTCGAATGGAGAGTAGTTAACGCGAGTAATTTTGTCGAATAGAGAGTAGTTAACGCGAGTAATTTTGTCGAATGGAGAGTAGTTAACGCGAGTGTCGAGTTATTTTGTCGAATGGGGAGTAGTTAACGCGAGTAATTTTGTCGAATGGAGAGTAGTTAACGCGAGTAATTTTGTCGAATGGGGAGTAGTTAACGCGAGTAATTTTGTCGAATGGAGAGTAGTTAACGCGAGTGTCGAGTAATTTTGTCGAATGGAGAGTAGTTAACGCGAGTAATTTTGTCGAATAGAGAGTAGTTAACGCGAGTAATTTTGTCGAATGGAGAGTAGTTAACGCGAGTGTCGAGTTATTTTGTCGAATGGGGAGTAGTTAACGCGAGTAATTTTGTCAAATGGGGAGTAGTTAACGCGAGTGGCGAGTAATTTTGTCGAATGCGGAGTAGTTAACGCGAGTAATTTTGTCGAATGCGGAGTAGTTAACGCGAGTAATTTTGTCGAATGCGGAGTAGTTAACGCGAGTAATTTTGCCGAATGCGGAGTAGTTAACGCGAGTAATTTTGTCGAATGCGGAGTAGTTAACGCGAGTAATGTTGTCGAATGGAGAGTAGTTAACGCGAGTGTCGAGTTATTTTGTCGAATGGGGAGTATTTAACGCCAGTAATTTTGTCGAATGGAGAGTAGTTAACGCGAGTGGCGAGTAATTTTGTCAAATGGGGAGTAGTTAACGCGAGTGGCGAGTAATTTTGTCGAATGGAGAGTAGTTAACGCGAGTGGCGAGTAATTTTGTCGAATGGGGAGTATTTAACGCGAGTAATTTTGTCGAATGGAGAGTAGTTAACGCGAGTGGCGAGTAATTTTGTCAAATGGGGAGTAGTTAACGCGAGTGGCGAGTAATTTTGTCGAATAGAGAGTAGTTAACGCGAGTAATTTTGTCGAATGGGGAGTAGTTAACGCGAGTAATTTTGTCGAATGGAGAGTAGTTAACGCGAGTGTCGAGTAATTTTGTCGAATGGAGAGTAGTTAACGCGAGTAATTTTGTCGAATAGAGAGTAGTTAACGCGAGTAATTTTGTCGAATGGAGAGTAGTTAACGCGAGTGTCGAGTTATTTTGTCGAATGGGGAGTAGTTAACGCGAGTAATTTTTTCGAATGGAGAGTAGTTAACGCGAGTAATTTTGTCGAATGGAGAGTAGTTAACGCGAGTGGCGAGTAATTTTGTCGAATGGAGAGTAGTTAACGCGAGTGTCGAGTTATTTTGTCGAATGGAGAGTAGTTAACGCGAGTAATTTTGTCGAATGGATAGTAGTTAACGCGAGTGTCGAGTTATTTTGTCGAATGGGGAGTAGTTAACGCGAGTAATTTTGTCGAATGGAGAGTAGTTAACGCGAGTAATTTTGTCGAATAGAGAGTAGTTAACGCGAGTAATTTTGTCGAATGGAGAGTAGTTAACGCGAGTGTCGAGTTATTTTGTCGAATGGGGAGTAGTTAACGCGAGTAATTTTGTCGAATGGAGAGTAGTTAACGCGAGTAATTTTGTCGAATGGAGAGTAGTTAACGCGAGTGTCTAGTTATTTTGTCGAATGGGGAGTATTTAACGCCAGTAATTTTGTCGAATGGAGAGTAGTTAATGCGAGTGGCGAGTAATTTTGTCGAATGGGGAGTAGATAACGCAAGTGGCGAGTAATTTTGTCGAATGGAGAGTAGTTAATGCGAGTAATTTTGTCAAATGGGGAGTAGATAACGCAAGTGGCGAGTAATTTTGTCGAATGGGGAGTAGATAACGCAAGTGGCGAGTAATTTTGTCGAATGGCGAGTAATTTTGTTAAATAGGGTGTAGTTAACGCAAGTGGCGAGTAATTTTGTCGAATGGAGAGTAGTTAACGCGAGTAATTTTGTCGAATG
Organism: Amphipyra tragopoginis; assembly: GCA_905220435.1. Lineage (NCBI taxonomy): Eukaryota > Metazoa > Arthropoda > Insecta > Lepidoptera > Noctuidae > Amphipyra > Amphipyra tragopoginis. Next base: position 12,698,344 of record HG992020.1, on the reverse strand, counting down.
CGGAGTAATTAACGCGAGTAGCGAGTAATTTTGTCGAATGCGGAGTAATTAACGTGAGTAGCGAGTAATTTTGTCGAATGCGGAGTAATTAACGTGAGTAGCGAGTAATTTTGTCGAATGGCGAATAGTATAGACGAGTAGTTTTCGAGAACAAATCTTTGCCCTGTAGTGAGACAGTTACATGCTAATTTATTATTTTATTATAATGACCCTCTCCCCCCGCAGTCCGCTGGCCTACGCGGACCCCCTCAGCTGCAACCTGACCTCCGTGTGGGTGTTACTGCTAAGAGATTCACTGCAGCAGTTCGCGTACGCTGCAGAACTGGCAGGATTAAGGTGGAGCATTGGAAACGCTAAATACGGCATCAGTGTAAGTCATCATCTTCTACAAGACTATTTAAAAAAAAACCTGCTGAAATCCTCATGGATACCCTTCGCCTGGGGAAAGGTTATACCGGACTCTTACCGGCTAAAAACCCACGGTGCTCCTTCTCTTGACCCTTAGCCGGGGTCGCGGGATTCGCAGGTCTCGCTCTCCTGCTGTGGGGCCCCATTAATGTTGGGCGTTACAACATATAACAGCTAATATAATTCATTATACATTTCTAATATTCTAACCATTATTTATTTGCAACAAAGACTGTTATAATATATATTATTGTCTATAGGTAGTAGTCGCCCGCCACTCGCGTCGAGTCGTTAAGTCGGCCGAAAGCGTCACATAATTATGAACTTTAACTCACAAATAACAAGAGCAAATTTTTTACCACCGTTAAAATTAGACATACAACCTCCCAACATCAACCGTTGTGCAGTAGCCCGCCAGGCACAAGACTCCGCCTGGTTGGAGGATCCTCCCTTTGGTTGGAGGAACACCACACACCTTGTTTCTCCACATATATATTACAACAGTTAAAAACAACAGTTTGAAAATTATAATATAATGTATAATGCATTAGGAAAATATATCAGTTACGCCCATTGACTTAGAATAAGTATGGACAACGAGTGTAGTACAAAATTCACGATAAAAATGTAATGAATTGACATATTATAAACTTAGAAATACCAACAAGCTCATTTACGCGGGACGAAATCCTATGTCGTTATCATAATGCCTAATTTTGCTTGCAACAATTTTTACCATACGAGAACATGACAGCACTGCTCAATTTTTCAAATTTCGAAACTTCATCTAATATTAAACGAAAATTTGGAGAACATAGGAGTAATAGAGCAACCTTAATTTTTAAAAGAATTTTATTATTAGTTATATTATTTTATTGCGATCGCTAAATATTTAATCCAACTGAAAGAGCATAGAACATTTCTTGCAAAATTACAACATCGTCATTTTCAAAAACGCGATTTCGCTTCCTTTGCTGAAGTATCACCATCAGCATCAGCATCATCATCATCTTCATCTAATTGATCTCGAGGAAAACTGAAATTAAATCAAAGGCATTTTTTTTTTTTGAATGAAACAATCTTTTGTCATGTGTATCTAAAAGAGTTTATGATAACTAAACAAACGATCCCAAACGTCACGTGTCCACTATTTGCCATTAGGGAGTTCCAGAGCCCGTTTTCCGGCTCTACTATCGGACCTACGTCATTATTTATGTAATGAAAAGTGCTTGTAATGACAAAATACATGAGCTGAAACTCGACAAGCCTACCATTTGTTCCTGTGCCTGCCTAATCTTCGGCTCCATCATCAAATTAGTTTAATGACATTTTAATGATCTAAGATGCACATACCTACCTGCAAAATTTCAGCTCGATCGGAAACTTGGTAGTGACCGAAAAACCAATACAATTTTGAAACGGAAGGACAACATACATATTTTCGTACATATTATGTTTGCATACAATGCAAGTTTAAAATTAACTTGTTTAAATGAATAGAACAAAACAAATTGCAATTGGTTCAAAATCGCAATACAAAAAAACATCGCGTAAAAATAACGACTCTTTGGAATCTTTGTTCTAATGTCTGCCAAATATGTCAAGTTTCTTATGGTAATCCAACCAAATGAAGTTGACATAATTGGTCAAACAAAGGAAGGAAAATAAGATACTTTTTGTTTAGTTGGATTATTATGTGTTTTGCTCTTGCAATTAATTCAATTTTAAGTAAAATACAATGTTCCTTATCAAAATAATACTTTAAAATTGTAAAACAATAATATACCTACTGAAAATATGATACACCATCAACTTTTTTCACTTTTTTGAGTAGTTTTTACACGATCTCACTACACAGAACGGCATTGTTGACATGTGACATTGAGGTGTAGCTGCTTGTTCGCCCAAATGAAGTATGACGCGCGTAATTGTAGCTCTTTTCAAATTCATCGTGTTTTAACTCTCTTTCGGTTCGGACATTTTTGAGCGATGACCCGAGGTCCATACTTATTCTAAGTCAATGGTTACGCCCAACATTAGGCCCCATGTCCTCCTGAGAGCGCGCGGAACACTTCGCGGCGCCCGCAGGCCACACTACGGTGGTTGGAGATCGTTGCCCCGTGCGTCTGACCATTCAACCCAGCATTCGAGCTCCCATCGTTGTTGGAGGATGGAGATCATTCCTACAGTTTCGTGCATATTCGTACTACTCAAAGGGGATAGAACCTTTATGTCATAGCCCCCCCGCTGCCATTTTCATTTTTTTTCCAAGTTGCGACGCACGATTACACTAACATATATGGGTAGAGGACACTTAGACAAACAAGAAATATGAGGGATATGGTGCCCTAAAGTGTCACGTTGCCGAGATATTTGGACTTAAAGTTTTTTATTGCAGCGCACTTTGTAACTGGTAAATATGGGTAGAAGACACTCATCATCATCATCTGCCTAGCCTTTTCCCAACTATGTTGGGGTCGGCTTCCAGTCGAACCGGATGCAGCTGAATATCAGTATTTTACATGGAGCGACTGCCTATCAGACCTCCACAACCCAGTAACTGGGTAATACGATACTCTTGGTAAGACTGGTTGTCAGACTTTCTGGCTTCTGACCAACAGTAACGACTGTCAAAGATCTACAAATGACAGCCGGGACCAACGGCTTTACGTGCTTTCCGAGGCACGGAGGAAACTCGCTATGGTAAATGGTCACCCATCCACAGACCAACCTCGGCAAGCGTGGCTTAACCCGGAAGATCGGTCTATGCGGCTGTAATTATTTAGCCACGAGCTCCTCCTCATGGGTAGAAGACACTCAAACAAATAAAAAACATTCAGAGATGTGGTGCCCTAAAGTGTCACGTTACCGAGATATTGTATCGAGATAATCTTGAAAAAAAATCTTTGAGTCCAAATATCTCGGCAACGTGACACTTTAGGGCATTATATCGCTGAATATTTTTTGTTTGTTTGAGTGTCCTCTACCCATATATGTTAGTCTCATCGTGCGCCGCAACTTGGAAAAAAAATGAAAATGGCGGCAGGGGCCTATGCCAGCTTCCATAGAAAAATGTTCGAACCCCTTTGTTCGAGACCACATCCTAAGTGAAGCGGGACCTTTTTTATCCTCTTGGATATAATCCTCTAAACAGATGAAATCTCATTTAGAATTCCTTTTTTACGTTTATTTTTTTATTTTTTATTGTACACTAAACGCGTTCAGACTATCTTATATTAAGTATAGCAAGGTATACAGGTCACAATCGACGGGTACGACGACAAGCAGAGCGTTCTACTCGACAAGATCATTGAGAGCATGCTGACCTTCACCGCTGATCCCAAGAGGTTCCATATTATGAAGGAGAATCATATACGCGCCATCAAGAACTTTGAGGCTGAACAGCCGTATCAGGTGAGAATCTATATACATAAAAGGAGAAGCTGACTGACTGACTGACTGATCTATCAACGCACAGCCTAAACCGCTGGGGTTAGAAAGTTGAAATTTTGACAGTAGGTTCCTTTTGTAACGTAGGCATCCACTAAGAAGGGATTTTTAGAAATTCAACCCCTAAGGGAGTTAAATAGGGGATGAAAGTTTGTATGGAAAATCGTCACTTAACGGGTTCAAGATTTCACGCAAGCGAAGCTGCGGGCGAAAGCTAGTATTTTTATATAATTTTTGCCTTCTAGACACGGCCACAGTAGATATACAAGGTTAGTCGCTAAGGGGATACTAATCCGAAAGGGTTTATAGTATACATAATAATGAGTAACTTTTGTTCAACCACTTTCCCCAAAAGTTAATAGTATAAGGGCCGATTTTTCTATAGTCAGATAAATTTTATCCAAGGAATAATTATGACTGTTTGAAATATTTTCTATACAAAAGCTGTCAAAACGTCAAACTTATTCCCCAGATAAAAGTTATCTGACGATTGAAAAAATAGCCCTAAGAGAAATAACTGTTCAAAAATTACATAAAAAATATGCTAAAATCTATCCTCAGCTATGATCAGCTGTGTTTACATTTTAGGTCATATTTGGGGTCACGAATTAGACGCATGCGTACATAAAATATATATAATTGCATCATTTATCCTTCCTATCGTCTAAATATCTGATGGTGTTTGACTGAAGAAAACCGCAAGACACTTCGATCAATAATAGTCTAGATAAAGGATCATGAACAAAAACACATCGCTCAAGTGGCCACGGCTACACACACATAAACATTTGTATTCTTACAACGAAATGTAGAAAAAGGCTTTAAAACTGGGCCTGCAAACATAAACATTAATACTCTAAAGATAAAGTTCAATTACGTTTATCTTTAAGACCCGATGTCATCGGAGAATAGGTACAGTCGAGTTCATTAATATATTGGCCCTTCCAGGCTTCAAAAATATCTGAACGTTTAAAAAGTTCATAATATTGTGACACCTCTAAGCATCATTAAATTGTGGTCAAGATTTAGATTCATTAATATGTGACTGCTTTTTCTCAGTCTTGTGCCTTTGGCTATACATGTTACTGAAAAAAAGCAGTCACATATTAATGAATCTGAATCTTGACCACAATTTAATGATGCTTAGAGTTGTCACAATATTATGAACTTTTTAACGTTCATATATTTTTGAAGCCTGGAAGTGCCAATATATTAATGAACTCGACTGTACAAGCAAAGTGGCTCGAAAATAAAGTCATTTTTAAATAAGTACAAAAATATATTATTCTAATATTAACCTTACATCTAAAAAATAAAGTTGAAACTACGATGTTGGTAATTGATGCTTCTTTATTTTTAAACTAGATGCAATAAACAGCCCATGTTTTGCCCAACAGTTGGCGCTATCGCAACATTGGTCAAACAATCATTTTACTCTTAATATTTCATTTTTTGTTGTTTAATTCTATTTGTACTTTATGAGAAAACACTTGTTGGCATAAACTTACCGAAAGAAGGATATTCCATCAGAAATCTTGATATTACGGTGATTATTTTTACAATTTTTGAACATGCACTGCGGCATTTTGACGTCTTAATGTTGGCTATGGTTGGACCGTACTAATTTGAAATAAGACCACACAATTTGTCGTGGTCTAATTTTTGTGGCCATTTGTGAAGCGCCTATCGGGAATCTAGAGGATTATTGATCGAAGGCAAGACATATATTATCGCCCACAGTCTTTAAGACAAGTTTTCCACCCCTAGAATCATTTAGAAATTCCTCAAATATTTCAAATACTTACAGCCAATTTTTTCCAGCACGCAGTCTACCAACAAGCCCTTTGCCTCGCTGACTTGGTTTGGACGAGATGTCAACTTCTAGAAGCAGCCGAGGGTAAGTAAACAAAAAAAAGTATCTTGCCTGAATTCCCCGAAAGTTGGGCAGAGGTGTAAAGTACTCCTGTTAGCGACACTACAATTTAATCGTTAAGGAGTGATTCTATCATTACAGTTATCGCTAATATTGGTATGTTAGGATTGTGAGCAAGGTAAATGTAGTAAATAAAACCAACATAGACTCTCCACCACTGAGAGTACTTGTATTTGGGTTAGTGTTAGTAACATGAACTAGATCACAATATAATACTTTAGATAATTATTACAAGTTATTACAAGATCATGAAATAAGGACAAGCTAGTCAGATATAAAAGGTCAGACTTCTTCAGCGGATCTACACAGAATACTCTAGACGAGTGTTCCGTCGTACGGTCCAAGAAGCAATCCTCCGGACGCACCGAGCGAGCCGGTCTCCTCCCTCCAACGGGCAGTGGTGGTCCGATGTTGACGTCACGGTTAGTTAGGCGGCGGACAACAGATGGCGCTCACTCCACGAAGTTCCCGACACTCCTTCATTTCACCGTTAGGCCTTGTCCAGGGAGATGCGGGGCGTTGCGCGGCACGTCCGGCGTCGCGCCGCGCCCGGCACCTTGCACGTTTTCTCCGTTCACGGAGAAGCGGCAGGCGGGGCCCCCGTGCGTTGCACGCACAAATACAAACATATGGTACTAAGGTCCGTTTTTTAATTTCTGAGACAAAATTGACAGGCACAAATGTCAAACTTGTAAATTTTAAGAACATTATTTTCAAATTTGACGTTTCGTACCTGTCAATACAGTCTCAGGGATTAAAAAAATAACTATAAAGGGTGTTAACAAAATCGTGTAATTCCTTTAAACCGCGTGATCTACTGGTGACACAGATTAACCCTAAATGGGAATTTTCGAAATCCAACCAAAAAAAATATTCAAAAAAAAATTTTGGTTTTCAATTTTTGAGTCTTTTTATAGCCTTGAGTTATCTGACTGCAAAGAGCGATATCGCGTTAGTCGTTCCTGTCAACCGTGTCGCCGTACTTTCATTCATTTATGCGTGGCATCGAAATGTTCACACAAATAAAATTATTTTTTTGCAAAAAAAAAAAATCTTTTTTTTTACTGAATCCTTATGAGGTGGTTTAGATACGATCGGTAACAAAGCCGCATGAAAAAAAAAGTTCTTTTTATTTATATTTTTAATCAAGTTAAATCCCGTGCGGGGCCTGTCTACATCAGTAGTAGATCATGTGGTTTTAAGGAATTACACGAATTCGTTAACACCCTGTATGTAGTTCCGTTTATGAAGACGTGAGGCGCGTGCTGCGGTGCGTGAGGAATGACCGCCGTGGCCGTTGCAGTGGACACCGCAGCTTCCGCTTTTGACAGTCTTTTTAACGCAGACGTGTCATTACAATAGAGTATGATTTCATCGACATATTACTAGAAGATAATTGCAACATTCAACAAGCTCGCTCGCCTTCGATGCCAAAAACAAACTGACACGCGTACGCGGCGGACGACGAGACGGAGGCAGCCGCGGTACACGCGTAGTACCCCGCTGCGTGTAGCCCTCAATATCAAACAAAACGCGCGTGATGACGCTTCTACATGAACGTTCTCATACATTACTATATGTTTGATAAGACCGCGAGACGCGACGCCAGACGCGCCGTGTAACGCCCCGCATCTCCCTGAACGAGGCCTTATGCTAAAATCCTATGTAGTAGTGTTAGCGACACTACAATTTAATCCTTAAGGAGTGATTCTATCATTACAGTTATCGCTAATATTGGTATGTCAGGATTGTGAGCAAGGTAAATGTAGTAAATAAAACCAACATAGACTCTCCACCACTGAGAGTACTTGTATTTGGGTTAGTGTTAGTAACATGAACTAGATCATAATATAATACTTTAGATATTTATGATAAGTTATTACAAGATCATAAAATAAGGACAAGCTAGTCAGATATAAAAGGTCAGACTTCTTCAGCTGATCTACACAGAATACTCTAGACGAGTGTTCCGTCGTACGGTCCAAGAAGCAATCCTCCGGGCGCACCGAGCGAGCCGGTCTCCTCCCTCCAACGGGCAGCGGTGGTCCGATGGTGACGTCACGGTTAGTTAGGCGGCGGACAACAGATGGCGCTCACTCCACGAAGTTCCCGACAGTAGTGGGCGAGTCTATTCACAAATCCAGACGCCAGACTACTACTGAGAAATTCCACATGGGAAACACAACACTGGCCGACCTGGGGATCGAATCGAACCTCTCGCTTAGCAGTCGTGCTTGAAACTACTAGACAACCGAGGCATACAGGCATTGTAATATAAAAAATACTTATTGTTTCAGACATGACCCCGGAGCTACTGAACGACTTTGCGTCCAGGATGATACGGAAGATCCACATTGAGGGGTTCATGTATGGAAACCTGACACAGGAGAGGGCGCTGCATATCGCCGATGCTATAGAACAAAAGTAAGAAGTCCGTCAACGAAGTTAGTCACCCGTCCGAAAGTAGCCCGAAACGTAGTGCACAAAACAAGTGTTAAGTTCAACTTTTCGGACGGGCAAAAACACATCGGTAGTGGGGACAACTGTCAAATCGTGTTGTCATTCATTCTTAGTTCGGGCCCCGAAATAATCGTATGTCCGTAGGTGATAGGGAGTAGGAAACGCTCGTAACTAAGGCCGAAACCACGGACTTCGTGCTTAGGGAGTAGACCTCGTGGTCGCTAACACAATCATTAGAACTTAAAACGGGATATTTACCATGTTTATTATTTGTTGTGAGTTTCCGATATTTCGGCACCGTTACAAGCGCCATGATCACGGATGAACTGAAGTATGAGCAGACGAAACGGAACCCTCGTCTGCTCGTAAACATCCACTCGCAATTACTTCAGTTCATCCGTGATCATGGCGCTTGTAAGAGCGATTACACACTGCATCCGATCCGAATCCATGAAAATACGGATAAAAAAAACACGGACCGAATTCGGATATTTCTGTACGCACTGCATCCGATGCGAATCCGTGAAAATACCGATCTAGAGTAAAAATCTCGGACCGAATTCGGATGTTGCTTACGCACTATTATTATCCCCTTCGAACCTAGCCTATCCGTTTCAGGGTGCCCCAAATTAGCGAGCTTGCTTTGCTCGCTCTTGAAATTACTCAGTTGGAAGACAAGTTACAGCGTTTGGCCCAAAATCGAACCTACCTTTCAACTAACATACCTACCAAACAACTTATTACCGCCGCTGGTGTCCATTTTGTGTGTCGCCAGCCGATGTTTTTAATCTCGGCTGCCGGCAGTAATGTAGTGCCGGTTCCCAATGGCGTTAGTGGAAGGTGGTAGAACAAAAGTGACTCATTGTTATGGGTACTTTAACACCCTTTCGGATTAGTAACCCCTTTCTGACTAACCTTGTATAAATATAAATTAATAGCACAGTCTACCTTTATCTTACTCCTTACAGTCGGTCAACGTAGAACATTGTCACAGAGCAATCGTGCGGGGGGTTGCGGGGTGAAGGGGCGGAGGTTATGTCCCGAGTAGCCATACTGCAACTTGGGACATAACCTCCGCCCCTACATCATTTTGACATTTCATAGGACCTGTCAAATGTATGGGCGTTGACCCACTGTATGTAGTAAGTAGGTACACTGTGTTAATACCATGTTTTGTTGTGCAGATTACCAAAAGACGCGACGCCATTGCTAGCCCAACAATTATTGCTACATAGAGAGATTGAAATTGAAAAAGGTAATTATTATTAATTATAATTTCAACGATTTTCTAGATCTATCTCGTTAACTGCTGAGCGGCAATGCTTGTACTGAACTGTGATCGTTGCTTTATTATTTAACTCGGCATCAATGCGGTGTAAACGCGGTTTCGATCCGGCGCCGGTGCGGTTGCGGCGTCATGTACAGGAAGCCTTAAGGTAGGACCGCACTAGGCGGAACTGCACGGCAGCGGAACTGAGCGACACGACGCGTCAAAATATTCTTTATATGAAATTATATGAGACAACACGCACTACGCGGCAACGGAACTGCACTGCAACTGAACTGCGCGGCAAAGTTGAGCAACTGACCAAAAGTGTAGTTCCGCTGCCGCGCACTCCGCGGCAGCGGTTCGACAAACTTCATTCCACTCCTATCGCGGCTGCATAATTTGTAATAACTCATTGAATTTGTATTGAGACATTCTAAAATAAGTATGGAATCTTATTGGATCCTTCTTAAGTCGTGGCAAAAGCGTAAAATACTCGCCTTGTTCATATCGCGAGTTTGATATGTCATGTAGCCATATTCTCTGCTTTTTTCTTGCCTGTTCTTGCTCGATCTTTTCCTCTTCCTCGCACAATAAGGAAATAATAATCATATTATTATCCATTTCGTCGTTCATCTTGCTCAGAGGTTGCCTAGCTACTGAATATATTTTTGTAGCGCCGCTGCAGTTCAAGTGCGGCTTACCAAAAAATTACGCGTCGTGACGCTCAGTTCTGCTGCGGTGCAGTTCCGCCTAGTGCGGTCCTACCTTTACAGGCTAATATTTATTTTATTTCATTATTTAATTTGTCAGGTTCGTGGCACGTTCGTGAGTCAACTAACAGCGTGCATCGCTCGTCGTGCGCCTCTCTGTACTACGCGTGCGGCGTGCGCGCATGTAGGAGCAACGTGGCGCTCGAGCTTCTAGCGCATACGCTTGCTGAGCCGTGCTTCAGCGTGCTACGGACCAAGGTGAGTTAGCCTATGACTGCAAATCATCGGTGATTATGAAAACCTCACTATTGCCAAAAGCAAAAGGGATAAATGAAAATCTATAGCCGGGTCCGCAGCGCCAATTTTCTAACGTTATTGTGTTTTTGCTAACAAAACTGTTTGGTCACGGCCCTATTCGGTTAGCAAACAATGTTAAGCCGGGACCGCAGCGCCGTGTTTTCGTGTTTGCAAACAGGATAACATTGTTTGCTAACCGAATAGGGGCGTGGCCTAACAGTTTTGTTAACAAAATTGGCGCTGCGGACCCGGCTTAACATTGTTTGCTAACCGAATAGGGGCGTGGCCACGAAGCAAATACAAAGAGGAGATGGTGTAATTCGATTTTCCTATCATACGACGCGTGATACTTTGCGGGGTGAAGGGAACGTTATTCCCCGCCTACTTACGCCTACTTTCACGTTTTCCATCTAGTAGTGAATAGGAAAAACTAAACGCTTCGGGTACATCGGTAACTAATACGTGTTTCAGCTATTTCACGCTAGATGTCCTCGTAGTTGTAGTAGTATGTTACGACAAGGACGTACTTAGAATTTTTGTACCAGCCTACGGCAGAGCTGGTTTAAAAATTACAAAAAGATTGTGAACAAAAATGTAATAAATAAGAAAAATCTTCACACAGTAATAAGTAACCACCCCGCTAAATAATTGTATTCAAGTCGATTTTTTGTTAACTGTAGATTTTAGTGGAATTTTAGTGAAAATAATTAAGAAATCATGCCTATAATGTACATAACTACTTATGGTACACAATTTACTACAGAAATTTATTACAGAATTATTTTTTTGTACTTTTAATTTAAAATTGAAAATCTCGAAAAACAAATCGAGTTCCTACATCAAATGGATACGGCGATGGGCGATGGTCAATTTTTTTCGTACTCGTAGTTTCTTGGACTGAATTACTGCTTACTGCAGTGAATAAAAAGACACTCTGTACAAATTCCCCCTTATTAGTATAAAAGGCGGTTTAAGCCATCGTTTTATCCATTTCTGTTTGAGATTATCTTCGGGTGGAAATCTGAAATACGAGTATAATCGAAATTTAATTAAATATCAAGGAACTATGCAGGCCTCGTTCACCATTATTGAATAAAATTAAAACGTCACGTATCACCACACATCGTAATTAAATAATTGAATTCTAAGTACGGACCTGTCTATTCATATTGTTTACACTATTCCACGATAGATGGCGACCGAAATATCACGGTTTAAAATAGTGATAAAAAACAATAATACGATAGTTTTGTCAACAAAAAGGCTTTAAAAAAATCTTAAATCTGTTTTAATACATTATAATTATAAAGATATGAATATTTCTTACGTAGTTGTTAGTTATTTATGTTATAATAGGGTGCGCCATCTTTTGTCGAGCAGTAAAACTATTGTACGAGACGTGATAACAATAGATTTTTCTAGAACGAATCTAATAAATATCGAAAAAAAATAGTTACGAGTGAAATGTGATGCCATCCATGGTACCAAAACGTTTATCTGAGTAGTTTTTACAAGATAACACACAACACTTCATCTTTTTCTTTTAAATGACAACGAAAATAATAAATAATGATAAAATGGAATGGGAGCGGGAACGTAATGTTTACAAGACGAGTGCCGACAGACTGATAGGCCACGCCCACCGTGAGGACGGAATGGTTCTACATTGGTATCACGGTTCACAGTTGCTTATGCCATCTCCTCTTTGTATTTGCTTCGTGGGCGTGGCCTAACAGTTTTGTTAACAAAATTGTCGCTGCGGACCCGGCTTAACATTGTTTGCTAACCGAATAGGGGCGTGGCCTAACAGTTTTGTTCGCAGAATAAGAATAAATTTATTTACCAAAAAAGATTTCTACAGAAAATCCTTAAATCTAACAGGTGTTGATGTTCTATACGATTGCTTATTAAGGACAATATTAACTGTGGCTTCCACACTAGGTCGAGCCTGTCTCGCGGAAGCCTTAGTGCTTAAAAAACATAGGTACAGTTTGAATTTTACCTCGATCGTATAAAAAGTAAAAAAAGAAAAAAACAAATTAAATAGCCGTTTCCAGCAGTAACATTGATATCGAAGAAAATTTGTAAAAAATGAAATACAAAAATAAACATTCTTCTGTGTAGTTTTGTTTGTGTGAGTGTGTTCGTGTGTTGTGAAAATGTAAGGTAAGGATATGTGTGTGCGTGTGTGTATGTATGCGAGTGAGTGTGGGTGGAGGGGGAGGATGTTCGTGTGTGATAGTGTGTGTAGCGTGAGTCGAGGGGTTGTGTTATTTCGTATTTGCGTATAACTTGTAAGACAGTTAAATTTAAAAAAAAAACACAATAACATGTTAGAAAATTGGCGCTGCGGACCCGGCTTTAAAGATCCGTGCTCACACGGCTGACTTCCTCTTACACACTCATTTCTAATTCTATCCATTCGCGTAAAACCACACATGCCTCTTAATAATGCTTATCATAGGTGTAGCGCTTAACTGAGGCAGTGCCTGAGGTATGGGAGCGGCACGGGAGGGGTGACATTGACGTGACATGACGTGTCCGAACTATCTCGCTATACACGTGTACAATATAATGAACATATCTATGAACATATTTTTACTACTACTAGATAATGAAAGTGTTACACTGAGTTGCAAGAAAGATACCGTTAGGTGATCATTAACTAATCCGTCATTAAGAATAATGTTTCCATTAAATTAATGGCTATTGCATGAACACTAATTAGGTCGTAGTTCGTTCTTCATTTACTAATTATTATACAAGGTTAGTCGGAAAGGGGGTACTAATCCGAAGCCCACTTATAGTATCGCTGATGACTGTTTGGAAGCAAGTGTTAAAATTTCAAAATTCGATATTATTTTTTCCAAATAAAATGATTTTAATTTTAGGTTTTTCAAAAATTCTTCATCCCTGCTTTAGTTACAAATTCAGAAAATGGTGCTTCCAATTCATAACTCCAAATATGACCTAAAATGTAAACAGCTGATCATAACTGGGGATAGATAGATTTCAGAGATTTTTTTTTGAGATTTTTGTACAACTGTTTCTCTTAAACTATTGACTTTTGGGAAAAGTGGTAGAACAAAAGTTACTCATTATGTGTACTTTAACACCCTTTCGGATTAGTACCCCCTTTCTGACTAACCTTGTACATTGAAATCATGGGGAGTTTGACACATCAAAAAATAATTTTAATGGATAGTTAATCATTCCATTAAATCTAGCTTCTTGCAATGGACAGAAGAGGTTAATGGAGCATTAACATTCTAATGAGAGCATTAAAATTTAATGGACCTTTCTTGCAACTGAGTTTTAATCATTCATACAGTGATTCCGCTATTATTATTATACACGTGTACAGTGTAATGAACATATCTATGAAGATATTTTTACTACTACTAGATAATGAAAGTGTTAATCATTCATACAGTGATTCCGGTACAGACAGCGATGAGGAATCTGATTAATTTTTGGGATTTCAGGATTTGTGTGTTGTTTTTTTTGTTTCAGTTGAAAATATATATAAAGGCATTTGGTTGTCCTTATCAGAAGCAGCCATCGTACTAGGCGTGGGTTTGCGGGCGAGGAGAAGCAAATTAAAGACTTTGATATCGATTACAAGTCATACTTTGACAAACACAAATAAAATGATGCACAAAGATAGACGACGTTCCACCGAGTACGTGGGGCGCGAGCGCACATGCATCCAATCCCAATTACTTTAGTTATCTTGTGGCGGCATCTATCTCGCCACATGCGAACTATCCTACATCACGCAATCAAGATTTAACACGCAGATAGTATATATACAACCTCCCAACATCAACCGTTGGGCAGTAGCCCGCCAGGCACAAGACTCCGCCTGGTTGGAGGATCCTCCATTTGGTTGGAGGAACACTACACCAAGTTTCTCCACAATCTTAATAATGATCACCGTTAATAATCAACACCGGGGTTTTGCTCGATAGCTCTGACGTTATCTGTCTAGGTTTTTGCGGGCCGCCTCCCCAGTCCCCGGTGTTACGTCAAGTCGACATTGACCGCAGTCATCTGGTACATGTCATTCGTCCGGGAATCAATTAAGTTTGGCATCGTCAAGCCAATTCTCTCGACGCGCCGTCAAATACTTATTAAATAAAATAATATGATTATTGTAACCTATTTTGTGTTTATGTTGTCACGCACAGTTAGATTAATAAGTATACATACGTAAATATCTTCATAGATATGTTTATTATATTGTACACGTGTATAGTGAGATAGTTCGGACACGTCATGTGACGTCACATGTCCCCCCTCCCGTGCCGCTCCCATACCCCAGGCACTGCCTCAGTTAAGCGCTACACCTATAATTAATTATTTATTTCTATCTTTGTCCACAGGAACAGCTAGGCTACATCGTATTCAGTGGGCTCCGTCGCTCCAACGGTGTCCAAGGCTTCAGGGTCATCGTCCAGAGTGACCGTCACCCTGAGTATTTGGAAGAGAGGATAGAGTCCTTCTTACAAGGGTCTTTGGTAAGTACTCTCCCTCCTAGCTTTTTCTGGGTTTCCAGTCAAACCAGATGCAGCTGAATACCAGTATTTTACACGGAGCGACTGCCATCAGACCTCCAGAACCCAGTTACTGGGCAATGTCGATATTCTAAGGTTAGACCAGTTGTGAAACTTCTGAGCTTCTGACTACCCGTAATGATTGTCATATGTCATCATCTGCCTAGCCTTTTTCCCAACTATGTTGGGGTCGGCTTCCAGTCGAACCGGATGCAGCTGAATATCAGTATTTTACATGGAGCGACTGCCTATCAGACCTCCACAACCCAGTAACTGGGTAATACGATACTCTTGGTAAGACTGGTTGTCAGACTTTCTGGCTTCTGACCAACAGTAACGACTGTCAAAGATCTACAAATGACAGCCGGGACCAACGGCTTTACGTGCTTTCCGAGGCACGGAGGAAACTCGCTATGGTAAATGGTCACCCATCCACAGACCAACCTCGGCAAGCGTGGCTTAACCCGGAAGATCGGTCTATGCGGCTATAATTATTTTAACCACGAGCTCCTCGCTCCAATGATTGTCATATGTATTCGTATGACATTTACATACAAAAATTAAATAAAAATTATTTTACGTGGAAATAAATATTATCGAATTTTGAAATTTTAACACTTTAAAACCGTCATCAGTAGGGATGATCAGATATTCGGATGCTTATTTACCTAAAGTTAATTTTTAGCTCTGAAAGTATGGAAGCGGCTTCTTAAAATGTATTTTTTGTAAGAAAAAATCCGGGATGCCAGGAACACCGGGAATGCTTAGCTAGTCGGGTGTATAATATGGAAGCGACATCTTAAAATGATTTATTAAAAAAAAAACTCCGGGTTTCTTGGATTGCATAATTATTTAAAATTAATGTTTAACCCCCGATGCAAATATGTGTGTATGTAGAGTGTAAGAAGAAGAATGTGTGTTAGATAAACAAAAAAAAACATAAATTAAGTAAAATAATTGTCCCGGAACCGCGGCATTTTTCGATACAAAAGCGTGTTCCATATTAGCCAACGTCACAAGTTTAGGTGAATATACATCCGAATATCCGATGAACCGAGAGGAGCTCGTGGCTAAATAATTACAGCCGCATGGACCGATCTTCCGGGTTAAGCCACGCTTGCCGAGGTTGGTCTGTGGATGGGTGACCATTTACCATAGCGAGTTTCCTCCGTGCCTCGGAAAGCACGTAAAGCCGTTGGTCCCGGCTGTCATTTGTAGATCTTTGACAGTCGTTACTGTTGGTCAGAAGCCAGAAAGTCTGACAACCAGTCTTACCAAGAGTATCATATTACCCAGTTACTGGGTTGTGGAGGTCTGATAGGCAGTCGCTCCATGTAAAATACTGATATTCAGCTGCATCCGGTTCGACTGGAAGCCGACCCCAACATAGTTGGGAAAAGGCTAGGCAGATGATGACAACCGAATATCCGATCTCTAGTCGTCAGTGATACTTTAGGTGGCCCGCGGATTAGTATCCCCTTTCCGACTAACATATTTTTTATTTTTTACAGGAATACCTAGAAAATATGACTGATGAAGAATTCGTGAAGCACAGATCAGCTTTATCGGCTCAGAAACTCGAGAAACCGAAGCGAATGTCGAGCAGAGCTTCTCAGATGTGGAACGAAATCACCGCACAGGTAATTTCACAGCATTACAGCCCTTAGAAATGGGACACTTAGAGATCAACTACGATAACATGTCACGGCCCTCCATTGACACTGCAAGTAAAAATATGTGAGAAACAATATTAACAACGCGTCATTCAACGCAGATGTGTGCTGCAACTGTAGGACAAACTTAAACAAAAACATGTTACAGTCGCTCCACAGATTTGACGTCGCTAATTAACAGTATGGTACCGTTTGGAGGTTTGTATGAATGACACACGTGTATTGTCGAGCGCGAACTTTAATTATGCACTAGTCGAGCAATAAATATACTAAATATCAAACACAAACATGGTGACTCGTTGTCATATGCACACACACATTGAAGACAGATGTTGGAGGGACGTGCCGTGTTCTACAGGAAATAATAAAACAATATTCTGCCTAGGGTCAGCTTCCAGTTTAAGGGCGTATACATAAAGGAAGCGGGTAGTCGGTGCCGACCTTCCAGTGCTTATCGGTACTGGTCCGTGCAGGTAACCGCTACATAAAGAAAACGGGTAGAAGCAGGGGCTGGCATTTTTTAGCAAAAATACGCCTTGTTCCCTTGCAAATACAGCAACAAATGACGGCCTACCAGCGCTGATCGGAGCAGGTCGGAACTTGTAGGCGCAGTTCGGAGCTTGTCGGCGCTGGTTCGCCACACAGTATAGAGACTACCTGCGCCGACTAACTGCGCGGACCAGCACCGACAAGCGCTGGCAGATCGGCGCCGGCAACCCGCGCCATTAGAGTGCGCGCAAGATAAGTCTGCGCGCGGCCGAAATCGGAACTAATCATGGTCCACCAAAGTGTGTGCCGTTTTATCAATTTTGATAGTAGAACTACCTGATTGTAGGAATATTTAACGGGAAAATTATGTTAAGCGATAAAAAAGTTAAGCTTAAAAAGCGGTAATTTGAACTTTTGCGATCACGGCAACGTTTAGCACGCCCTCAGTCGCGCGCAGAGTTATCTTGCGCGCACTCTATTACGCACTTTCTAGATGCGGCTGAATACCAGTATTTTACACGGAGCGACTGCCATCAGACCTCCGCTACACAGTTACTGGGCAATGACGATATCCTTAAACCGATTATCAGACTTTCGGGCTTCTGACTACCCGTAACGACTGTCATAGTATGACACCCGGGACCGAAGGTTTAACGTGCTGTCCGGTCACCCATCCACGGGTTGACCGCGGCAACTTGCATGCTAGTTAATGTTAGCCTGCCGACTGGACTAATGGCAACTTGCATACAAGTTAATATTAGGCTGGCGCCTGCTAATGACAACTTGCATGCAAGATAATATTAGCCTGGTGGACTAATGGTAACTTGCATGCAAGTTAATATTAGACTGGCGATTGGGTATAATGGCAACTTACATGCAAGTTAATATTAGCCTGGTGACTGTGCTAATAACAACTTGCATGCAAGATAATGTTAGCCTGGCGATTGGGCTTGTGGCAACTTGTATGCAAGATAATGTTTCTATTACGCAAACTACTTGCAGCTTGCGAGCAAGCTTCTTGCTTTATTTCAGATAGTTAAAGACTGGCAAGCCCGTGCCAATGTATCGGTCTGTACAAGGTTAGTCGGAAAGGGGGTACTATTCCGAAAGGGTGTTAAAGTACACATAATAATAAATAACTTTTGTTTACCACTTCCCCCAAAAAGTAAAAAAAAATAGCGGGGGAGGGGCGGGGTTAAATGATAACCAATAGAATCCATTTCGATCATGTTTGTAATTTTTGTCTGTTTGTCGGTTTGTTTGTGTACGTATCACGTAAAAAGTACTGACTCAATGCGGTTGATCTTTATAAACAAATATTGTGCGTATCTCGGAGTAACATTTAGTTTTTGTTTCATCGTAATCGGTTCGCTCAGTCAAAAGATAATAAAACTTAAAGTTGTCAAGAAGAAAGTTTAGTTATTGCGACACAATATTGGCACAGTAGACATTTAGGGCCTTATTACAAAATATGGTTTAAACCAAGACTAAGGTAAACCACGGTTTAAAATATACCCATCACTTTCTTATGTCATATGACAAAAAGAGACGGGACTATTTTAAAACCTAGGTTTTTCTTAGACCATCTTTTGTAATAAGCGGGATAAGGTTTGAATGAATTGACACGCTCACATATACACGCACTATACATATACTGAGTATAATGCACTCTTTATCATGTACTGTATGAGAGCCGTTTGAGTGTCCTCTACCCATATTTACCAGCTACAAAGTACGCTGCAATCTTGAAAAAAAATCTTTAAGTCCAAATATCTCGGCAACGTGACACTTTAGGGCACCGTATTGCTGACATTTTTTGTTTGTTTGAGTGTACTCTACCTATACAGCATGTAAGGGTAAACACCGTTATCACTCAAACCATGGGTAGTTGACGTGAACACAAAAACATAGGACAGAGTAAAACAAAAAATAGTATACACGCGCGAGAAATGAGCGGCGCGGCGGCGCTACGACGCGGCGTACACGCACTCGCTAGCGAGACAGCTGACTGACTGGGGTAGCAAACTGTGCGGGGCCGTGCCTCGGGCCACGCGGCGAGTTCCCCGCGCCCCCTCCCGTAGCTTGTTGCCCCCGCGCGTAGGGTGAAATGCTTTCGTGGAAAAATTAAAATTTTATAAAAAAAAAAGTTTGTTATTTTTCATTGATTTTACGGTTCCATTTATAGAAATAAATGGAACCAAACTACTGGTTTCAAGGATAACGGTGTTTACCCTTACAGCCTGTATATGTTAGTCTCATAGTGCGCCGCAATCTCGGAAAAAAAAATGGCGGCAGGGGCCTATGCCAGCTTCCATACTAAATGTTCGAACCCCTTTCTTTTACGTTGTTTATTAAAAAAAAACATTTAGGGTTAAGTGTGATCGGTAGATCACGCGGTTTGAAGGAATTACAGGATTTTCGTTTACACCCCGTTTTATTATAGAGCGTATTCTGAACTGCGCTTTATTCGGTACCATTAGTAGTATAGTCATTAATTTTATAATAAATATGTAAGTTCTTATCACTAGTATATTCTTGAAGTCAGATTTCTTCGTTACAGGTATATAACTTTGACAGACCGAGGGTCGAAGTCGATCAACTGAACACCGTTACTAAGGAGGAACTGATTGAATTTTATAAAGTGAGTATAACACATGATGGTAAGTATTTACTGCCGCCTAAACAGGGTGGAAACTTTGACTCGGCGCCCAACCAGTAACAGGCCCGAGAAGGCGCCTCTCAGGAGGACGTGGGGCCTAGAGGATTGGCTCCCCATTGGCTGGAGACCCTTCAGGTCTCGCCAAAAACTACCCGGTTACATAGAAACGGTCTGCGAGTACCATCTACAAGGAGCCCGATAGAAAGAAAAATAAAACTACCTACTACCCAAGTAACAAAATTTGATACTATAAAAGTCCTGAGAACGTTTTGGAGCGTGCTAATTAGTGTTTATGATTAGTACTATAATGGCGTTGTAAACGTTTACAGAACCCCAAATAGGCCCTAGTTTTATCACTGATTTATTCTATAAACATTACATACAGGCTCTCACGGTGATAAATCAGCTCTATAGTTGACAAGTAAAAGTGTCGAAAAACGCTTTTTAGTACTAAAATAGTGTTTATGCATCGTTTATGTCACAAATTTGCACTATAAAAGTAACCAAAACATCTTTATAATGCTATTTTGCACCGTAAACGATTCCAGTGATCTGTTTTATCACACATTTTGTTCGTGTTGTGAAAATATATCGGTAATTGTTGCTTAACGTAACATGTAATAAAAAGGACAACTTCAAAACATTCATGGATCGTAATTCTGCCATAACTTGCACTTGCGAAAATAATTGTATCGATAAAATAATTATGCTGATTTCAAATTTGACAATGCGCCCTCATAATTTTCGTGTTTTAATTAAATTTTAATTCATAAAATAAGGACTTGTCCCAACTATGGCTGCTATAGTACACATTGGCTCCAGCCGTGCTGCTAATGTGCTATCATGGCAGAAAACAGCAGCCATTATTTCACCGAAAACGAATTAGTCCATTAATTATTAATTTTAGTGCTTTTATGTCACGCTTTAGTACCGTAGCAGTAACACAAACTCACTTATAGAGCTATTTAGAATTTACGTTATTTAGCAATTGCATTAGGAGTCGCTATGGTACTATTTAGTACTATAGAAGAGTTTTCATGACTTTTACAGAACTAGCGCCATAGCGATGTCGAAGGAGCTTTTAAGGAGCTAAAAGGTTACGTAATGGTTGTGCAAGGTACTTTTATAGTGCAGATTGATACTGTAATAATGTTTTCGATACTTCTACAATACTAGTACTATAAAAGTTATTTTTACGCATTATTAGTGCAAAATAGATACATAAAAGTGTCAGAAAGGTCGTCTATAGTACTAAATAGTACCATAATCGCTTTTTTCATATCTATTACAGTGCAACACTTTAAAGATTCTTTTGTATGGTCCTGTAAGCGTTCTAAGAGCTAAATTATAGAACTTAAATGCTCTTTAATCTTATAGAACCAAAACGCTCTTTTAAAAACCTTTATAGTACAAGCAGTCACAATGGTTACCACACTTACCACTATAGGCCTACTACATCACTATTTGGTGTTATAACACCCTGGTTATAGAAGCTTTTGTTACTTGATATACTTGCTTAACAATGGAAAATGAGCCTTTAAAAGGTATACCTTTTAAAGGCTCATTTTCCATTGTTGCTATTTCTATTAAAATCCATGGTATTTTAACAGAAACACATAAGTGTTGACTCGCCGGAGAGGCAGAAGCTCTCTGTGTACATAGTTTCGACCGCCGAGGGCGGCGCCGGTCACAGCAGCGATAAGATAGAGGAGGAGGAACCGTCAGAGACGACGGAGGACGAGAAGAGACCTGGACAGGTATGTGTAGTGATTATAACAACGCCACGTAAACATACACACACATATATAAATATTACACACGCACGCATAAATATAAACACACGCACACATAAACATACACATATACACAAATACATAAAACATGCACACACTCACACAAAAACATAAATCCACACACCCAAACAAACACACAGGCACACATGAACACATACACACAAAAATAAACACACACACAAGTCACAATGTTAATGAAGAGCCCTGAATCACATCGTCAACAAAAAAAATACAAGACTATAGGTGTAGCGCATAACTGAGGCGGTGCCTTAGGTATGGGAGCGGCACGGGAGGGGTGACATATTACGACGTGTCTGAACTATCTCGCTATACACGTGAACAATATAATGAACATATCTATGATATTTTGAGAGGAACTCGTGGCTAAATAATTACAGCTGCATAGACCGATCTTCCGGGTTAAGCCACGCTTGCCGAGGTTGGTCTGTGGATGGGTGACCATTTACCATAGCGAGTTTCCTCCGTGCCTCGGAAAGCACGTAAAGCCGTTGGTCCCGGCTGTCAATTGTAGATCTTTGACAGTCGTTACTATTGGTCAGAAGCCAGAAAGTCTGACAACCAGTCTTACCAAGAGTATCGTATTACCCAGTTACTGGGTTGTGGAGGTCTGATAGGCAGTCGCTCCATGTAAAATACTGATATTCAGCTGCATCCGGTTCGACTGGAAGCCGACCCCAACAAAGTTGGGAAAAGGCTAGGTAGATGATCTATGATATTTTTACTACAACTAGATAATGAAAGTGATTCGAGCCATTCATACAGTGACGGTACAGACAGCTATAAGGAATCTGATTAATTAAATTTTCGTGTTCGGACACGTCATTTCACGTCATATGTCCCCCCTCCCGTGCCGCTCCCATACCTCAGGCACTGCCTCAGTTAAGCGGTACACAATCTATGGCATAAGTAACCACGGGCGTAGCCAGGTTTTAGTATCGGGGGCGGGGGGGGGGGGGGGGGGGGGGGGTTCAAAAAAATAAAACGACTAAAAGTGCATAAAATAAGATAGCGACAATGTGTATTTAGCTCATGACTTTTTGAAGAATCACCAGGCACATAACAAATTCGAAGATCGAAATGTATCAAGCATTTTATTCTGTGATTTGGACGGCTTGTTGATCCGATAATCGACTCCGACGGTGGCGGAGGAATCCAAACCACCGTATATGTAATTTTAATGTAGGTAATAGTTAGTAATCAATGAGATATGCCGCACGCCTGTTCTTATTTTAATTCTATGAATGTTAATATCTGAACTTTTCGGGGGGGGGGGGGGGGTTTGAACCCCCAAAACCCTCCCCCTGGCTACGCCCGTGTAAGTAACTATACAATGTTGTTAAAACTTCCCCCAAAAATAAAAAGGTTTTAAGGAATGGTTGTACAAAAATTGCATAAAGAGGTCCTTGGTTAGATCCCCAGTTCGGAAAAAATGTGTTTCTATTTTTTAACGTGGTTTAAAACACTTCTAACTCATCAATGCTACCTTAAATTTCCCGACTAACCTTGTATACAGCACAGCTCGACTATTAAAACTATATTTTCTTTTTGTTTCAGCCCACAAAAATAATAGACCTAGTGGAATTCAAATGCAGACGACCGTTATACCCTCACCCTTCACCGTACATGTACATCCCTAGGAAAGGGTCACAATGCAAACTATAATATTAAACTACGAACGCAGAAACTTCTTATAAACTAGGTCTATAATTATTATTATTAAATGTTTAACATCATAGGCCGAATATAGGTTCTGTCGAATACTGATATTCGGCCTAAAACAAAACGTATGAAATCGAATATTCGGTCGAAATATTCGGTTTATTTTTCGCGGGCTTAGCCTAGCGAAAGAAAATTGTATTTGTATGTGACGCGCCCAGCAAATAGCGGCGTTTATCGCTATTTTAATTGTATCCGGTTTTAAAATGTAGTTTTAATATTCGGTAACTATTCGGCAATTGAACAGAATATTCGGCCAATAGCAAATATTTAATTAAACCTTTCCTTTTCTGCAGTCAATCAGCTGAAAACATTTTTTTTAATAAAATGCCGAATACCGAATTATTACCGAATATTCGGCACATGTTTAATCATAAGCCATTTCCTCTGGAATCGTTTTTTTTTTATTTCTAAACGAGGCGATTATCATCTTGATCGCTAATATGGACTTTTAAATCAATTCACCGCCATTTTCTGAAAGACTGATCAACGCAAAAATTGACATTTCAAATCTCAAACCACGTGTTATGATTGGTTGGTAGTATTTTAGACTACCAATCACATTACTATGAGATTTGACAGTAAATTCAGAAGCCCGAAAGTCTGACAACCGGTCTAACCTTAGGACGTATACGTAAAAGAAGCAGGTAACCAGTGCCGACCTACCAGCGCTTATCGGTACTGGTCCGTGCAGGTAACCGCTACATAAAGGAAGCGGGTTTGTCTCCACGGATCCCGGTATCAGATTGAATTAGCCACGGATCACGGCGAGTTGTATCCACCGATACCGTGATCCGTTTCCAACAAAAAAATAATTTATGTTTGTAGCCACAGATCACGGTATCCGTGGCTACAAGATATAAATTATATTATTTTTGGAAACTGATCTCGGTGTGCAGAGACAAGAAATAGAGTAAAATATTTTTCCAATCTGATTTTATTTTTATTTAATTTCCCAAATCAAAAGAAGTTATAGTTTAAAAAAAGTCTTATATTGATCAACAATAAACTTAATTAGTGTCTGTGAAGGAGTTCTCACCAATATTTAAGTTTAATTGTAGTATTAAAATAAAAACACGTTTTATATTATCACATTTATCACAGAAATCATCTCACTTATTACACTTATTATACTTGCAAAATTTACACCTAAAATAATCGGGTTTGTCGCCACGGATCCCGGTATCAGATTGAATTTAGGTGTAAACTTTGCAAGTGTGTCATATTATTTAAGGTGGCAACTCAGACCATGAAACTGAACAACTTTCATTATGGGACCAACTCTGGAATCGCGAAAAAAAAATCAGCTGTTTCATACATTTCGGGTCAGTAGGTATTGCATTTTTGTATGGAACAGCTCAGGATCAGCGCAGGATCCCCCATTTTGGGGAGGGCTGTGTCCAGCAGTGGACGTCATTCGCCTGTGATGATGATGGAACAGCTGATTTTTTTTCGCATTAGCACTTGCAAATTTACACCATGTATAATAATATAAGTGAGATGATTTCTGTGATAAATGTGATAATATAAAACGTGTTTTTATTTTAATACTACAATTAAACTTAAATATTGGTGAGAACTCCTTCACAGACACTAATTAAGTTTATTGTTGATCAATATAAGACTTTTTTTAAACTATAACTTCTTTTGATTTGGGAAATTAAATAAAAATAAAATCAGATTGGAAAAATATTTTACTCTATTTCTTGTCTCTGCACACCGAGATCAGTTTCCAAAAATAATATAATTTATATCTTGTAGCCACGGATACCGTGATCTGTGGCTACAAACATAAATTATTTTTTTGTTGGAAACGGATCACGGTATCGGTGGATACAACTCGCCGTGATCCGTGGCTAATTCAATCTGATACCGGGATCCGTGGAGACAAACCCAAGGAAGCGGGTAGAAGCAGGAGCTGACATTTTTTTAGCAAAAATACGCCTTGTTCCCTTGCAAATACAGCAACAAATGACGGCCTACCAGTGCTGCTCGGAGCAGGTTGGAACTTGTTGGCTAAGTTCGGAGGTTGTCGGCGCTGGTTCGCCACACAGTAGGAGAGAGATGCGGTTTCCGCACTTAGTCCTTTAAGTGGACCATTGTACGTGGGCCATGGCGGCCATCATTCCAGCCAGCCCACCTCCTTCCAGAAGCAGATTAGGCCCCTCAGTCCGCTCAGAACATTTGCGAGTGATTTCGGTGCACCAAGGGTTTTTTCTCGTATTCGGGTGACCCCTGTGCATTCCAGGAGCACGTGTGCGACCGTCTCTTCGGCCCCCATACATGCTCTGCACAGAGGGCTGTCCGTTATGCCTTGAGTGTGGAAGTGTTTGTTTAGTGAGCAGTGCCCGGTTATCGTTCCAGTCACCATTCGCAGGCTGCTCCTGTCCAGGCGCAGCAGGCGCTTTGTCAGTCTGCCATCCATGAGTGGCATGGCCTCCTTGGATTGCCTGCAGCCTGGGGCTGAAGTCCACTAGTTCTGTGCCTGTGTGTGAGTAAACTCCTGGAACCACCTGCGTAGTTGGTTGAAGGGGATGGTTACTATATCGGGTGTAAAAAGACCCTTAAAGATAACGAAAACCACATATTGTACCCATCATTGAGATAATTTTTTTCTACTAGATCATACCTGGGAAATCATTGATTCCAGAGATATTGAAGGTTAAAGTCAACATTTTTTTTTTTAGTTTTTTCCATACACGTATTCTAAGTGATAATACAAAACTTTCTTCCAAACAAACATTACCAAAATTTTAAATTTTTCCTAACAAATTACGCATTAGAAGTTACAAAAACGCAATGAATATCAAACGCACACGACTGCCTTGGCTCAGCTGTGTAGCCGCTGTATGACCCATACAAGCACATTCGGTTACGTGCATTACATTACACGCTACAAAAAAACAACGTTTTTTATGCCTAAAAATAAAAGTCGTTTCCCAGCAATTATTTTTGGTCAATGTAATTTAGTTTGATGTACAGAGTGCGTAGATTTCGGCTATGTGATGGGTCTTTTTACACCCTGTAGGTTCAGGCCCAAAGGCCACTGTGCCAGATCCCCTCCTGGCCAGTTCGTCGCCACACAGTATAGAGACTGCCTGCGCCGACTAACTGCGCAGACCAGCACCGACAAGCGCTGGCAGATTGGCGCCGGCAACCTGCTTTCTACGTGTATACGCACTTAGGATATCGGCATTGCCCAGTAACTGTGTAGCGGAGGTCTGATGGCAGTCGCTCCTTGTAAAATACTGGTATTCAGCTGCATCTGGTTACAGCGGTTACGCACTGCATCCGATCCGAATCCGTGAAAATACGTTCCGAAGTAGCCATAGAACTATTTGTATGGTAGTCATCCGTCATCCGATTTCTATCCGTCATCCGTGAGTTTCTAATTCGGAAGAACAATTGACGGACCGAAGTAGCCGTAGTACTGTTTGTGTGAACGCTATCGCATTACCTCGGATTTAAATCAGACGCCAAATGGATATGCCAAAGATGGCCCCTGAATTGTTTGAATTTGAATCAGAGATCGGAATAGTGCGTAAGCAACATCCGAATTCGGTCCGAGATTTTTACTCTAGATCGGTATTTTCACGGATTCGGATCGGATGCAGTGCGTAAAGCAATATCCGAATTCGGTCCGAGTTTTTTATATCCGTATTTTCACGGATTCGGATCGGATACAGTGCGTAATCACTCTTAGACTGGAGATAGTTAGAAGTGTGGAGTTCTAATACCTTGCCAATGATGGTGGTAGTCGCAGCTCCGCGACAAGGCAATGCAGGTAGCGACCATGAGAGGCAGGAGGCACGCCATGACCCTCAGTCCACTGCCTCGGCGACGAGATAGCACTCCGAGGCGGCCGCAAATCCAGGCTGAAGCCACACCGAGGGAGCAGAGTGATACTGGAAAGAAAAATAACCGTCAGGAAGTGTGATTCCTGCAATAGCAACAAACACATTTTTTTTTCCTGGGAAAATCCTCATGGATTCCCTTTGCCTGGGGAAGGCGAAGGGGTATGCCGGACTCTTACCGGCTAAAAACCCACGGTGTTCCTTCTCCGTACTCTTGGCCAAGGTCGCGGTATTCGCAGCTGCATGCACCGCGACCCCGACAGGTCTCGGTCCGCGCCAGCCCCTGGCAGACCTCTTCCTCTGTGGGGCCCCACGTCCTCATGAGAGGCACGCACAGAACACTGCGCGCCGCCTTCTCGGGCCTGTTACTGTTCGGGCGACGGGTCCCCTACCCCGTCGCCCGCAGGCCACACACTACGGTGGCCGGAGATCGCCGCCCGGTGCGTCTGGCGCGGGAAGGGAGAGTGGCAGCTGCCTCTTCCTCCCTCTCCGCTCCCTCCTTGGTCACCATCACCTCCTCGCAGAAGGAGACGACGGCTTCCCACGCACTCTCGCTCCCGACCATGGACAGAACCACGGCCGGAGAACCTCCATACTTCCCTTGGACCCCCTTTTACTAAGTTCTTTTAAACGTCAATGTTACAATAGACAGCTCCCAAAGACGCCCTCCCTTCACCGCTTCCTAGTGTTTATGCTGTGAAGAAGAAACGGCGCAACAAACTCCTCAACATTCATTTGATCAGCCTTTCAGATCCTATAGGTTGTTTTCGTTGTTGAAACAGAAGTATTGCAATAATTTAGCAGTACTGTAACTGACTTACGAGACATGGTAAGTCTCCTGGCATCACCATCAAAACATTTTTTTGTTGATTGTAATTGGGAAATAACCGAGGTAGTTTAAGGCAAACAGCGAAAATTTTCACTTCGCTTTCGCCTCGCATTCGCCTCAAGTTCGCCACGAATTCGCCTCGCATTCGCATCAAGTTCGCCACAAATTCGCCTCGCATTCGCTTGAATAAAATACAGTAAATGTGTGGTCATGGTGCAGTTTTGTCATTTTTTATGTTTGTGTCAAAAATGTTTTCTATTTCTTTGACACTTATAATTTAAGCGAGATTTTCTCATCAATCCAAAGTGTCGCAGTCCACTGCTGGATATAGGCTTTTTCTATACCTAATATCAGCTTTTCTTGACATAGGAAATGGCAAAAACAGATTCTGCATTAAATATATGATACGCCAAACACAAACTGTTTTTGTGAATGGTATAACTTCAAAATGAAACTATTCAGAATGTTTAAATAAAACATAAAGCGCAGTTCAGACTACGCTATACTATTTTGCTGTATAGTAAACTAGCGACCCGCCCCGGCTTCGCACGTGTACGTTTTACCCTTCCTCTTGAATCACTCTTATCTACTAAAAAAAACCGCATCAAAATCCGTTGCGTAGTTTTAAAGATGTAAGCATACATAGGGACAGACAGCGGGAAGCGAATTTGTTTTATACTATGTAGTGAAGCACATTGCGTCATAAGCTATAACTATATAGCATGACGTTCATACTACACTCTATCGTGTGTAAAACGACCCTTAACGATAACGAAAACCACGTATTCTACCCATCATTGGGATCATTTTTTTCGAACAAACCATACCTGGGAAATCATTGGTTTTGGAGATATTGAAGGTCAAAGTACACATTTTTTTTTTTAGTTTTTTCCAAAAACGATTTCCAAGTCATAATACTAAACTTTCCTCCATACAAACATTATCAAAAATTTCAATTTTTCCTAACAAATTACGCATTTGAAGTTACAAAAACGCAATGAATATCAAACGCACACGATCGCCTTGGCTCGGCTGTGTGGCCGCTGCACGCATGCAAACGCGCGGCATCGCCACAACCATAACTTGCGCGCTACAAAAAAAAGCGTTTTTTTTCATGCCAAAAAATAAAAGTCGTTTCCCAGCAATTATTTTTGGTCAATGTAGTTTAGTTTGATGTACAGAGTGCGTAGCTCTCGGCTATGTGATGGGTCTTTTTACACGCTGTATATCGCAAGCCGGTCTATAGCAAGTTATTAGACGGCGATCCGTCGGGCGATTGACGGGGTAGAAATGAGGCGGGGCGGCGACCGGAGAATCGTACGATATAGCTCTGAGAATCGCTCAAGTTTGTCGCGTAAAGCAACCCAATACTTTATAGCATAGCGTTGTGTTCACGTGTCCATATAAAATGCATGCTGAGCGATATTGTGCTGTACAATACAACGTTATTTTTACTTTATGCGAAAACCGAGACACCCCAACAAGATTTTCATCAGAACTGCCTGAATATGTTTTTTTTTTTTAGTAAATCTCCAAGTTACACCTTAGTTTATGTCGCGTTAAGTTCCCTAAAAAAGTGTGAAATGCCTGAGATGTGCTATGCAGGGGTTGTCTAATACACTGAAACTGACCGAGCGGACCGCCTCAAGCCTCAAGGTGTCTATTCCCGTCAACTGTTATGGGTAGAAAACTACTGAAAGAAAACTGAAATTTACGAAAAAAAAGTGGTTTAAAAAACATGTCAATCGATTCTCCTAGTGATTCTGAACAAACTAGTTTCAGGTTTAGTATATACTAAAACTAAGCTTGTATACCATAGCGTAGTTCTGAATTGCGCCTCAGAAATGGTTTTATACTCTTAGAAAATAGTCTAAAATATCGCTTAACTAAAATCTAGGCCTAAAGTTTTACTATTTAATAGCATTTTTATTATTCATGGATATAAAAACAAAGGTGCATAAATTCCATTATTAATGTCATAAAAAAAAAAAAACATTAGCAACAAAGCAACTTGACTTTACGTTTAAAATACGACTTATATAACGCAGCGCAGTATAGATCTTCATAAAATTGACTAGCCAACTCATTTTGAAATGTCAGTCATTGAAGTCGGAAAAGTCAGAAAAGTCAATTAACCTGAATATGTAGTAAGAGTTCGTATAAAAATACGAAGCATTCAAATGGAATAAAATTGGACCTACCTGATATATTGACAACCATTTTTACGTATCAGTCGTAAAAGTCCGAAAAGTCAATTAACCTGATCAACCTGAAAAACAGCTTATACTCCGGTTCGAGATTAACGTCCCCATAGAATTGACCAACTTAATTATTATTTCATGTCAGTCATAAAAGTCGGAATAGTCAATAAACCCCTAACATGACATTGTAGTTAACAAAACACTAAAAGTACACTCAAAAATCCCAAAAAAGACACTAGGTACGCTCAAATGCATTTTAAAAGTTACATATTTTGATTTTTCTAGTAGTTTGGTACTTAAAGTACAGCTACACTACAGTTCATAACAAAACGGTTGTATATTTTATTTTGGTAATGTTGCCATATACAAGTGGGTTATTTAGGGATGTCACGCGTCTATTTTACTTTTATATTTTTGGTGCTTTACCTGTATTTTGTTTGTCAACTGTCATTGTTGTTTTTATATTGTCATCCCTAAGTAATTAACGTGTTATTTCCATTTAATACGTCATCTTGTCAATTAAATTGTTATTGAGATTCGAATAAAAAGTAATTTAAAAAAACCAGCAAGAAGAGCGTAATTTACGTCGCATAATTTCCATCCCGTAATTTCGGTTTCGTCCGGTTTAATACAATATCGCGATTCGTGCCACACGACGACGCAAACTGAGTGTTAAATCTTTCCAAAAACTTACGCCGTGTTACGTGGCGTAAATTACGCTGTCTCATATTGCGTGGCATAAATTACGCTGTCTCATATTGCGTGGCGTAAATTACACTGTCTCATATTGCGTGGCTTAAATTACGCTGCCACATATAGCGTGGCGTAAATTACGCGGTATCAAGTTGCGTGGCGTAAATTAACCTGTCTCAAGTTGCGTGGCGTAAATTACGCTGTATCATAATGCGTGGCGTAAATAACGCTGTCTCATATTGAGTGGCATAAATTACGCTTCATCAACCTAAAACTCAATGTGTACGCCGCAACTCTGTGTGACAGCCAAGTACTGTCATACCTCTGGTTTCTGAATTGAGAATTCGGGATAAGCAAATACTTAAGTAACATTTGAGTACGGAGTTGTCAAAAAAATGACGGATTTTAAAGCAGTTTTTTGACAGCTGTGTACTCAAATACTACTTAAGTATTGCCCAAATTCTCAATTCAGAAAGGACGCGTACTTAATACGTAATTACGCCTTGGGGCGCGTAAAATACGCATTCTGTTTGACCACGCTTTCAATCTTATTTCCAATTAGAGTTGTGGCATATTGTAACGATAAATTGTATTTCATTGTTTATTTTATGAAGAAAAATATCTCGGCGTATTAAATGGAAACTTATTTATTTTTATATTGAATGTAATATATTGTGTCTGTATAATTAAGGATCATTTAATAAACTTGACTTGTAATCAATGTGGTTATTATTTATATCTCTTTTTCCTCCTTCAATATACAGAGTGGACAACTAGAGATCAACTACGATAAAAATAATTGACACTGCAAGTAAAAATGTGTGAGAAACAATATTAACAACGCGTCATTCAACGCAGATGTGTGCTGCAACTGTAGGACAAACTTAAACAAAAACATGTTACAGTCGCTCCACAGATTTGACGTCGCTAATTAACAGTATGGTACCGTTTGTAGGTTTGTATGAATGACACACGTGTATTGTCGAGCGCGAACTTTAATTATGCACTAGTCGAGCAATAAATATACTAAATATCAAACACAAACATGGTGACTCGTTGTCATATGCACACACACATTGAAGACAGGTTTTGGTATGTATGTATCTAAAGGCGGATACAGACTTTGCGAGGCATGCGCCGCGAACGGCGCATGACGAGGTGTGTACCTTCATATTCGTGGCGAGGCATGTGCTACGCACGTGCGAGGGCGAGCCAACGTGTGTCGGCAAACGCTTCAAGATCAAAGCGCCTCAGTGCGAGCATTACATTAGTTGTGGACGTAGTCGCGCATGCACGTTCTAGGTTTGCACCGCGTACGATATCCACCCACGCCTCGACTGAGAAAATGAAACCGCGCCAATGCGTAAGCACATGCCTCGCCACAAACATGAAGACAGACAATCGAGGCATTTGCTTCGCACGCGATGGCTCGACCCGAGCATATGTTGGTATATTTTTTCGACAAGCACGCCTCATGCAGAGGCATTCGTTGTGCGCCGTTCGCGGCGCATGCCTCGCAAAGTCTGTATCCACCTTTAGTTGATACATAAGACGAATGTAATGATACCTCATTTGTTAAAATCCATTCAGCCTTTTAGATGGTGCAAGGGTACAAAAAATGCCATATACATATATAAGTACATACCTACATAGATAGATACACGCAAAAAACATAACCCTGCCTTTGCTGTAGTGCAGTTGGATAAAAAATAGTAAAAGAACTATTTTTCGAACTCGTGTAACAGAGCAGAGAATTACTCTTCCTACAGATGATTGTCTTTTTAACCGACTTCAAAAAGGAGGAGGTTCTCAATTCGGTTGTATTATTTTTTTATTTTTATGTTTGTTACCTCATATCTCCTTCATTTATTAACCGATTTGAAAAATTATTTTTTTGTTCGAAAGGGTATACTTCCCGATTGGTCCCATATAAATATTGTTATGATTAAACCATGAACTTCAGAGATATGGAACGGAACTCCTCATTGGATCAAAGCAAAATTCTCAAATTACTAATATTGCTTTGTTTATATTTGTTGTTGGGAACTGACTAATAGAAAAGAGGAGGGGGTGCGCCCCCCCCCCTTTGGAATGTTTTCATTATATCGTGTAAGGTATCATTCGAAAGGGCTTTTTGTACCCGACTACGTCAAAGCCAAAAAGAAGGGTTATGAAGAGGAGGGGGTTAAATTTATGGCACTAAAACGTATTTAAGAAAAAATAAACTTAAAAAAAAGTAAAAACCGACTTCAAAGAAAAACTAAAAGGAGTAAAATAATTACCATAATATAAAATTAACAGTTTCAAAGTCGGTGCAACTCTACACTGAAACAAATAGAAGCCACCGACTTCTGAAACTGTTAATTTTATACTATGGTAATTATTTTACTCCTTTTAGTTTTTCTTTGAAGTCGGTTTTTACTTTTTTTAAAGTTTATTTTTTATTAAACATTTTTGTTTACGCAATGTTGTAACAAGTTTTAGGACACGGTATCTACCGCCAAAACCATTTAAATGAACTCAAAGCCACATTTTTAACGAATATAACTAGTACAATGGGCTTAAACTTCAGAGACTTAATACAACATGTTCATGATGATGTTTCCCTGTATAAAAGTCAATAATGTTTATTACATCACAGTTATGCTTTTAACTAAACAGTATGAAAAATTGATTTTTTCGAACATAGGTAACTTGGCGGAGAATGATCCTACAGATTTGGTCCCATAGTAACAAATGAACAGAATAACACATGCTAACGGTATAACAAAATTTTTGTTTGGCCGGCACTTTCAGATATAGCCCAAAATTAATTATCTCCTTTAGGTGGTTCATTGTTGAACACTTCACTACTATACACTTCTACCATCCCTTCGGGGAATACACGAGTGATATTATGTAGTAATAATAACTGAGTTAATTTACCTATAACGCTAAGAGCGAACGCCGTCATCTTGATGGCGTACAACGCTTGTACATTAACTTAATATTTCTAAATTGTCCGCAGCACTTTTCTTACACTATTATAATGCAATCAAGTTTAAGTACAGTTTTAGCTTATGTTAACGATCGATTCGTCTCGTCGTAAACTTAGTAGAATCATTTATTTGTAAAACATAGGTAAGTATAGAGATTAACTTACGACAACATTGCACGTCCCTCCATTGAAACTGCTAGTAATAACTTAAAAAAAGTAAAAACGGACTTCAAAAGAAACTCATCATCATCTGCCTAGCCTTTTCCCAACTATGTTGGGGTCGGCTTCCAGTCGAACCGGATGCAGCTGAATATCAGTATTTTACATGGAGCGACTGCCTATCAGACCTCCACAACCCAGTAACTGGGTAATACGATACTCTTGGTAAGACTGGTTGTCAGACTTTCTGACTTCTGACCAACAGTAAAATAAATAAATAAAATAGAAAAGCCTTTTATTCCATGCATTTACAAATTAGTTTTACAATATTGAATTTAAAATCCCATGCTTGAATATAATTATTTTTTAATTATTTTAAGTTATCAAATATGTATATCATAGTAAAGGTAAATGATTATTATTTTTAGGATATTCAAGTTATTTTAATTATTTAATTATTTTAATATTTATATGCAATGCATCCATGCCGACCAACAGTAACGACTGTCAAAGATCTACAAATGACAGCCGGGACCAACGGCTTTACGTGCTTTCCGAGGCACGGAGGAAACTCGCTATAGTAAATGGTCACCCATCCACAGACCAACCTCGGCAAGCGTGGCTTAACCCGGAAGATCAGTCTATGCGGCTGTAATTATTTAGCCACGAGCTCCTCAAAGACTTCCTCCTCGAGGACTTCAAAAGTAACTAAAAAGAGTAAAATAATTACCTTAATATAAAACGAACAGTTTCAGAAGTCGGTGCAATTTTACACTGAACCAAATTGAATTGCATTATCCTTACAAAAAAAATTCGCTACAGAAAATAGTGTCTGGACTTTAAAAGAGACCTTGACCTTTGAGTTTGTTTCGGCCTTTCTTCTAAAGGTGGCTTCTCACGGTGTGTGATATAGCGCACCGCGACACACGAAGCTCGCACCGGGCACACCATGGGAAGGGGTGTACTACACCATATCGAATGCCAAAACATCGAATATCAATTGATCGAACACTATAAATCGAATGTTCAAATAGTCGAACGTTCATTTCATCGAATGGTTAATAAATCGAATATTCAATAAATCGAACACTCAATACATCGAGTGTTCAAAATATCGAATGTTTGTTTGATCGAACGTTCAAAATATCGAATGTTTGTTTCATTGCACGTTCATCGGATCGCATATTCATTATATCGAAATATTAACATACTGATTACTTATTATATTGAATAACATATTTAAAAACACTTGCATGGGTTTGAACCCACAACCCGGTGCATATAACATGTGGGTCTGTAACCTCAGGGCCAACACGACATTTAATTTAATTAATAACTAACAAACAAAAAAAAGATTAAGCTGTGTTTTTTTTCGACATAGCCGTAATTTTTGTATACTAATATTCAATATAATAAGTAGTCAGTAAGTATGTTAATATTTCTATATAATGAATATGCGATGCGTTGAACGTTCAATGAAACAATCATTTGATATTTTAAACGTTCGATCAAACAAACATTCGATATTTTGAACACTCGATGTATTGAGTGTTCGATTTATTGAATGTTCGATTTATTAACCATTCGATGAAATGAACGTTCGACTATTTGAACATTCGATTTATAGTGTTCGGTCAATTGATATTCGATGTTTTGGCATTCGATATGGTGTAGCACACCCTGTTCGAGCCCAACGCCTGCTCGATTATAATGAGCAAATCAACAGTGCACGTAATTAGCATCTAATTAGTTTATAAGTACATATTTGCATGTTCATACCTTCTTCCATTTTTGTTCGCAATCGAGACATTACACGATTGACTAGTAATTAGCATTTTTGGAGTTTCCTTGAAGAGTCCCTAAAATTCCCGAACATTTTGGTCCATTACCGAGCTGGATTGGTAAAAATCAGTGGATTTGCAATAAATAGTGGATTTAATAAATCATAATTATCGTGGAGTTTGCCGTGGAGGTTATAAACCGGCCACCTGATTTTGGACTAAGGAAATTGAGCTTTTTTACGGTGTTAAGTATATTTAACGTATAATATCATCACCCAACACTCTTTCAGGTAGTATATAAGGATTTTATATAAAAAAGGTTAGTGTTTTATCTGAATATTGTTTAACGTACCTTTACCTATTGCATTGTGAATAGTTCCTTATCATTTTCTTAGATGATAATTAATTTGCAAATACGATTATACGTACTTTTATTATTAAAGTTAAAAGTACAGTAGATATTTTGCTACATTTATAATTGTATAACTGCATTTTAGTAAAATATTCAAACTTATAAATAGTTATTAGTGCATAGGTACATAGGTGTTGTTAATATTATGTTGGTGTTAGATTGATTGTAAGACTTATTGTGTCTTTATTTAGTTAATTAACCCGTACTAGTCAATTTAATAAGAACAGTTATTTAAATTCCTACGTTAGTTAATTTAGTACCTATCTAGGTTTTGAGGAATTTATTTAGATTAAATAAAAGTCTAAATTGAAATCACATTTTGTATTGCATTACTATTACAGACTATTTACAGTATTTACATTGTTAGTTAAATTGTTAACCATAATAGCTATCGTACCTAATAAAGTTATTTGTATTGTATAAATTATACCTAAGTTGTGATTATACAAATTACAGGTTGATAACACTCGATTCCCAGTATGTCCGAAGAAAGAGAACTAGTTAAAAAACGAGGAAGCTACAAAGGACGCTTAACTGCATTCATTAATTTCCTTGATGCATCCAGTGACAAGGAGTTTACTATTTGTGAGGTCAAGGAATTGCAGTTACGGATGGGAAAAATCGAGGCTTTGTACGAGCAATACGATGAGGTACAGTTGCGATTAGAATGTCTGGTAGACGATGTCAAAGCTCAATTTGCTGAGCGTGGTGAATTTGAGTCACAGTACTACAAAGCATTGTCTAGGTCGCAGGAAATGTTATGTAAGTACAACAATGATAATGAGTCGATGTCTAGCGACAAATGTACTCGTATAAGTCAACGTAAGCCTGTTAAGTTGCCCACGATACAGCTACCTAAATTTAATGGGTGTTATAGCAATTGGTTGGAGTTTCGTGACACTTTTACTAGTCTCATTCACAGCAATGACGAAATAGATCAAATTAACAAGTTCCATTACCTGCGCGCCTCTCTGGAAGGATCTGCTGCTGTTGTAATCCAAGCATTTGAGTTTTCCGCAAGCAATTACGATATAGCTTGGAAGCTCGTTTGTGATCGTTTTGATAATAAACGATTGTTAATACAAAATCATGTGTCATCCTTGTTTAACTTAAATACAATAGGAAAGGAGTCCTGTGTTGCTTTGAAAGGTTTGATTGACCAACTGAGTAAAAATCTCCGTGCGTTGGAATCATTAGGTGAGCCCATCAAGTACTGGGACACTTTATTAATTTACATTGTTACTAGGAAACTAGATCAGGTAACTTATCGTGAGTGGGAGCAGCATAAATGTCGTATAGATAAAGATAGCACGATAACATATGATGCATTCATTCAGTTCATCCGCACTCGCGCTGAGTTGTTAGAAACATTAGAAATGACACGGAATAACAATAATTCCACTCCCGCTAAGCCTAGTTCAAATTCTAATAAGGTAAAATCTATGGTTGTATCACAGGGTTCTGATAGTTCTAACACTGAATTGAATGGATTGTGCCCGCACTGTAAGGCTGATCACGTTTTAAGTAGCTGTTCACAATTTCTTTTACTAAGTGTAGACGCCCGACTCAAATTAATACCTAACTACAAAGTGTGCTATAACTGTTTTCGCGCAGGTCACTTTGCTAACCGATGCAAAAAGCCGGGATGCAAGATTTGTAAGCGACGACATAACATATTGATACATTCGTCGGAGAACAAAAATATTGCGAAATCTATGAGTCACGACAACAAATCACATAGTAGCTCGTCTCATTATGTACCAACGTCATCGCCCACTGACGCCGTGGCTTGCACTGATGCGAGTGCAAATAATTTTACTTTGTCTGCGGATTTTAGTTCGTCTTTTGGTGAACGTAAACAACGAGGTGTGTTATTGTCCACCGCTCTTATCAAGTTATGTGATCAGGACGATCGTGAGCATATAGTGCGAGCCATGCTTGATAGCGGTAGCACATCGTGTTTTATGACGGAACGATTATGTAGACGGCTTAACTTAAACACTAGTCAGGTAAATGGTTCGGTCTATGGCATTAATAACGTGAGTTCTCGCGTAGGCAAAACATGTCATGTAAAAATGACGTCATTAAATAATAATTTCACTGCCAAGTTTTATTGTTTCGTTTTGCCATCATTAACGACTGTTCTGCCCTGTCGTGAAGTCGACATTTTAGATTTAAACATTCCAGATAATATCTGTTTAGCTGACCCCACGTTTTACAAGCCTTCAGAAGTAGATGTCCTTATAGGTGCTGATCTCTTCTGGGACTTGGTTGGTTCACAGAGAATTAGACTAGGTGTAGGTAAGCCAGTGTTGTGTGAAACGTTGTTAGGCTGGATTGTTTCTGGCCCTGTTACCTATAATAATTGTAAAGTAATATCGAATAATATAATATGTAATTTTACTCACTCCGATTCCACTAATAACGGTGATTTAAATAAAATTCACACCGACTTAGTAAAGTTTTGGAATCTGGAAGAGATTACCTCAAAATCCTCACATTATTTACCTGAGGAGAAGCTGTGTGAGGAGCATTTTGTCAAGAACACGACACGATTAGATGACGGTCATTTTTGTGTTCGTATTCCATTAAAGCAAAATCCGTCTATTTTAGGAGAATCTTTCCGAAGGGCTTCTAAGTGTTTATATTCTCTAGAACGCAGACTGAAGTCCAAGCCTGAATTCGGTAAGTTATATTGCGACTTCATGTCTGAATATGAGACTTTAGGACATATGACGGAAACAAAGGATACCGACAGGCCCAATGGATATTTCATACCACACCACGGGGTACTGCGTGAATGTAGCACTACCACCAAGCTCCGTGTAGTTTTTAATGCAAGTTGTGCTACGACGTCAGGAGTATAGTTCAATGATGTGCAGATGGTGGGTCCTACGGTGCAGGACGATCTTATGTCTATACTTCTTCGATTTCGACAATACAAGTTCGTCTTGTCAGCTGATGTTGCGAAGATGTATAGATGTATATACGTCCACCCATCTGACAGGTACCTGCAACAGGTTCTGTGGCGTGATAATGAATGCGATCTTGTCAAAGTTTATAAATTGAATACCGTCACATATGGCACGGCTAGTGCACCATTTCTTGCCACGCGTTGCCTAAAGCAATTAGGGATGGATTATCAAAACAACGACATCCACACCCCTTCGCGTTCTGTAGGTGACTCATTCTCAGTTAGCAGAGATAGGATTGCTGACGTCATCAAGCACGACTTTTACGTCGATGACCTTCTGACTGGAGCTGATGATTTAAATGAGATTATGTTTATTCGCACAGAGGTCACTAGCGCACTAGCATCTGCTTGCATGCCACTTAGGAAGTGGAGGTCCAACGTCCCTAAATTAGTTACCGGAGATTCTCAGTTGTCATTAGATTTAGATAAGGGATCTAATGAACCCAATAAGCTGTTAGGACTTAACTGGTTCTCCCATTCTGACGAATTTGGGTTTTCAAGTTCAACTTTACCTTCTAAGGATTCTGTAACAAAGCGTGACATACTTTCTACCATTTCACGTATTTTTGACCCCCTTGGACTTTTGTCTCCTTGCGTAGTTAGAATGAAAATGTTTTTACAACGTATGTGGTTAGACAATCTCTCATGGGATGAGCCACTAGCACCGGCACTTAATGCTAGTTGGAATGTTATTGTTAAGGCATTGCCGCTTATAAATAATTTTCGTGTCCCACGACATGTTCTATGTGACGCATATACTACGCTGGAACTACACGTGTTCACAGACGCATCAGAGCGTGCCTATGGCGCTTGTGTTTATGTACGTAGTGCCAATGATCAGGGTGAATACATGATTCGTTTGTTAGCCGCTAAAAGTCGAGTGGCGCCGATCAAGCCGACCACCATTCCAAGACTGGAATTGTGTGGCGCCGTAGTAGGAGCTCGTTTATGCGAGAAGGTTGTAAGCTCTCTGCGACTAAAGTTCAGTCACATTTATTGCTGGACTGACTCCACCGTTGTGTTGGGGTGGTTGCAGATGTTGCCTTCTAAGCTTCAGCCGTTTGTGCGCAATCGCGTTGCTGAAGTTTTAGATAAGGCGGGGCACTGTACTTGGCGACACATCCCAACCGACAAGAACCCTGCAGACCTAATATCTCGTGGCGTGGATATTAGTGTTCTGCAATCTTTGGACTTGTGGTGGAGCGGTCCCAGTTTTTTTAAAGCAAGTTCAATCTCATTGGCCTTCTCGACATAAATCGCTCGAATCAGACAAGTTGCCTGAAACTCGTCCTGTTGTATTAAGCGCTAGTGTTAATGATCATAATAGTCCATGTGATACAATTATAGATTTTAATCGGTTTTCTAGTTATTTAAGACTTATCCGTAGTGTAGCAACTGTTTTAAGGTTTATTAAACTGTGTAGAAAAATCTCCCCTAATTGTAAATAAATTTCTATCACAAACTGAGTTACAGAATGCATTAAATGTTTGTATAATTAGAAGCCAAATTCAGTCTTTTCCTGAGTATAAACTATTATTAAATAATCAGAAATTGCCTTATAAAAGCGCCCTTATGAAATTCAACGTATTCTTAGATAATAATAAAATAATGCGCGTTGGAGGACGTTTAGCAAATTCGAATTTTTCTTTTGATAAAAGGCACCCTATAATTTTACAGTCCACTAACAAATTTACGAAGTTACTCTTCGAATATGAACATGTAAAGTTGATGCATGCAGGTCCTCAGCTATTGCTGGCTTCGATCAGGGAATCATACTGGCCCATAGGCGGACGACGCTTAGCAAAGAGTTGCTATCGTAGTTGCGTTCGTTGTTGTCGCATGTCGGGTAAAACTGTTTCTCCTTTGATGGGTAATTTGCCGCAGCAGCGCCTCCTTCCAGGCGGTTATCCTTTTGAGAGTACTGGTGTGGATTATGCTGGTCCCATCATGGCTGCTAGTAGACAAGGTCGCGGATGTAGGCTAGTAAAAGTGTACATTGCTATCTTTGTGTGTTTTACCACCAAGGCTATCCACTTAGAGCTGGTGAGTGACTTAACCAGCAATATGTATTTACTGGCTTTATCTAGATTTATCTCGCGAAGGGGAAAAC
Source organism: Amphipyra tragopoginis (assembly GCA_905220435.1). Taxonomy (NCBI): domain Eukaryota; kingdom Metazoa; phylum Arthropoda; class Insecta; order Lepidoptera; family Noctuidae; genus Amphipyra; species Amphipyra tragopoginis. Next base: position 12,656,919 of record HG992020.1, on the reverse strand, counting down.
CCAGTGACATCTACTCCGACAACGGTACCTCTTTCGTCGGTGCCTGTAACGAACTTTCGAAGTTCCTGAAATCTGATTGCAATTCCTTGAGCGAACAATTGGCTAATGACGGAATTAAATTCCATTTTATCCCCGCGTATACTCCTCATTTTGGTGGACTCTGGGAAGCGGGTGTTAAATCAACAAAATACCATCTTAGGAGAGTGTTGGGCAATTGTCACTTGACTTTTGAAGAGCTTAACACCACGTTAGTCCAGATTGAGGCGATCCTCAATTCACGTCCACTGACGCCTCTCTCGTCTGATCCAGCGGACTGCACCCCACTGACTCCGGGTCACTTTCTTGTTGGCCGGCCGTTAACGTCACTTCCTCAGCAAGATCTTCAGGACTACTCCACTTCTTCGTTGACTCGCTTCCAGCGAATTGAGCAGCTACGCCAGCATTTTTGGGCTCGTTGGAGCAAGGAGTTCGTGTCTGAGCTGCAACAAAGGACCAAGTGGACTACGTGCAAAGACACACTAAAGTTGGGTTCCTTGGTCATTGTAAAGGAGGACCATCTTCCTCCTCTTAAATGGAGACTAGGAAGAATTGTGGCCGTCCATCCAGGATCAGATGGAATTGTACGTGTGGCAGACATCAAAACTTCCACTGGTGTCATCAGAAGAGCCTTCAATAGGATCTGCCCACTGCCCGTTGATTCTGCGTCTGGTTGAAAGCACCTCTGCTGCTTCCAACGTCCGGGGGCATGTTCGAGCCCAACGCCTGCTCGATTATAATGAGCAAATCAACAGTGCACGTAATTAGCATCTAATTAGTTTATAAGTACATATTTGCATGTTCATACCTTCTTCCATTTTTGTTCGCAATCGAGATTCGAGACATTACACGATTGACTAGTAATTAGCATTTTTGGAGTTTCCTTGAAGAGTCCCTAAAATTCCCGAACACACCCCATGGGAAGAGACTCTTCCGTGGTACCGCAGACGCGTGCGGAGCGGTGCGCCGTATCCGCCGCGAGTCGGTAACTGCGGTGCGGTGCGAGTTCTCTTTCACTTGGTATTTTAATGACAAAAAAGCTTCGAATCACGCACCCTCATAAGATGGCTTCCCATGGTGCGTAATTTTACGGATGATACCACGCACCTTGGGAAACCACCTTAAAGCTGGCTTCCCACGGTGCGTGGTAGCGCGCACCGGCTGTGCGTGGTGGTATCATCCGTAAAATCACGCACCGTGAGAAGCCACATAATGAGAGTGCGCGATGTGGATACGGCGCACCGCTCCGCACGCGTCCGCGTTACCACGGACGAGTCTCTTCCCATGGTGCGTCGGTGCGAGCTCGTGCGTCGCGGTGCGCGATATCACGCACCGTGGGAATCCACCTTAAGAGGTAGACAGATAGGAAACGCCGAGGCCATCTAGTTGAAACAAACAAACCAACTTGATTTTTAAATGTTCAATTTTTAGAATTAATAATGTCTTCCATTTCATTTCAATGTCCCTTCCTTCTCTGTTTAAGAAGAGGCTTTTGCCCTGCAGTCGGGGAATGAAAGACTGATATCACATTATTTTTATAGAATTTTGTACGATTCTTCTTTAATAAAAACTATTTAGAGTATGTTATCTATATTTATTATATCTATCTATACATATAATAAATCTGTAGACTTGGCGTGTCTGTACGTACGTAAAGTTTTGAGTATGAATGTGGATGGTTATAAGAGTAGAGGAAGACCAAAGAAACGATGGATGGATAATGTAAAAGATGATATGACTAGAAAAAGGGTGACTACTGAGATGATGGCTAATAGAGATGTATGGAAGAAAAATACATGCTGCGACCGTAAATAAGGGCTGGCGCCCAGTGACAGCACGGCGTGGCAAAGGATTTTTTTCGTGGACAAATGATTTTCGATCTTATTTCAATGAGTTTAGCACTGAAATTATTTTATTTTAATCAAAACGTCTCGCGTGACGACGCGACTTACCACGGCATGCCGCGGAACGTCACGTCATTCTCCGTGATAATGTGACGCGTCGCGGGATGCTACGGCATGTCGTGGCATTCCACAAGATGCCACGGCACGCCGCTGCAACACGTGAGACGCCTATGCGTTTAGCACTCACTTTCCTTAACATACAACAGTAACCTATGTTACTGTTGTATGTTAAGGAAAGTGAGTGCTAAAGGTGTCTCTCTTCTTCCTCAGCTACAATGAATTTTAAACCTTTTTTCAATAACTTTAGCATTTGTATTTGCTTAGCATACCGCGCATATACCGCGGGAAGCTTCGTCGTGCCGCGGCATGCCGTAGCATCCCGCGGTACGACGTGGTACGCCGCGGGATACTTCAGTATGCTGCGGGATGCCACACGATGATTCGGTATGACGAAGCGCGCCGTGCCATCAGTAGGCGCCAGCCCTAAGTTGGGATAAGGACAGGAGGATGATGATGACTTAGCGTATCTGTACATTGGAAATATTTCAAAATAAAAAATAGCTGAGCGGTTAAATAATGGCCAACAAAATCCATTTCGATAATTTCTGGAATATTTGTCTGTTTGTCGGTTTGTTTGTACACGCATCACGTAAAAAGTACTGACTCAATGCAGTTGAATTTTACAGACCAATATTGTGCGTATCTCGGACTAACATTTAGTTTTTGTTTCATCGTAATCGGTTCGCTCAATCAAAAGATATTAGAATTTAAAGTTATTAAGAGGAAAGTTTAGTTATTGTCGTCAATCTCTGCCTCGTTGCTCTGCAGAGTGCGTACCAGCTCCAACTCCATCCTGAAGACCATAGCAGGGAGATACGACTCTTCTTTGTTGAATGCCATTGTTCAAAGATGCATGACGAACAATGAACTGGTAACTAAATATAAAGTTTTTTTTTTTGCTAACTTTACTTTCTTTGTCTCTTTTTTAATAACCAACTATGGATGTTACTTATCCGAAATAAAGATTATTTTATTTTATTTATTTATTTTTATTGCGATAGGTTTCTGACACGCGGACGGAGTCGAGGGCACAGCTTGTTAGACATACTAATGTCAAAATCTCAGAGCCCTCGGATCAAAACAAACTTCAAAATACATTCAGTTCATACAATAACAAAAAAACTAAATTACACAGTGCAATTATGGCTTCCAGATAAAATAAATTAAGGTACAGTCATTCTTCATATTCTATTTCATATAACATTAGACAAAACTGAACAACCAATGCACAAATAACGGTACGTTCACACAGCATCGTGTTTTTCTCTACCGAATCGGTTTTTGCAGGATTTGGTTTAGTGGCAACAGTATTTCAATACATGAGTTCACACATGCATTCAGTTTCAAGACACGGCTAAAAAACCGAATCTTGCTGAAGTTGACATCCGATTTGGCGACTACAAACCGATCCGGCCGTACTGCAAAATGTAGGATCCGGTGCAGTGGCATAGCGCATTCAATACATGCATTCATACGATACAAGCAGGTGTAGATTCGGTTATTTGCTGGATCTTGAAACCGAATACATTTCGGGTCGCATAAGCGGGTGGGGAGGGACATGGGACGTGTGTTCACACGGGATCCCAATTCGGGGCCGTCGTAAACGGCAACGCAAGATGTGCCGTGTGAACACAACATTCGGTTTTGCCAGATCCGATGAAAATAAGATTCGCCAAAACGTGACTCCGTGTGAACGTAGCGTAAGCCCACAGCCTACTGTAGGACCATCTACACGTGCAGCTTGTGAGCTAGATATACTCAAAGATCGTACAGCACACTCCGAGTTCAGTTCAATAATGCGTTTAGGGTGCTGGTCGGGCTGCCCCGTTTCTGTAGCGCATCGGGAATGTTTGCAGACGCACATGTCGATTGCTTCTACGCAACGATGAACACGGCTCGAAAAATATAGCCCTCTACACTCCCAACCTTTCGCATTTAGGAAATGGACGTGGAAGTTACTGTTGCTGCTGCCCTGACGCTGTGGGCTTTAACGTGTTACAGCATCATGCATCTTATTTAAAAAAAATTATGACCTTAATTTTGGGCTTGCCAAAGCCCTGTGCTTTGGCAAGCTTGCGTGATAACACTCAAGGAACTCTAGTTCGCGATCGTTACTCCACTCGATTCTCATTTTTTGTTACGTCCGTTTGTCACTGCGTCCCGAACACACCGCGAGTGTGGATGCCTTCGCGTTCGCGCTTCGCAAACCCTTTGACGCGGACCAAAAAACCGCCACCGGACGGGGAAAGCCGCGAAGCGCGATCGCGATGCCGCGAAACCATCCACACTTTCGCGGCGCGAGTGAGGTGCGCTTCCATGGTGAGCAGGATGCAGGCCAGCTCTAACAGTATCCTAAAATGATCGCAAGCTGATTAGATTGCGTATATGTGTGTCGCTGTTGCGTCTCTCATGGGATGAGGCAGCGGTGAGTCTCAGTCATATTTAAAATGTATATCCCTTACTAACATAGTTTTTTAGTATTAGTAACTTATTGAGTCCTGGTCACTTGAATAAATATTTTTCTATTCTATTCTATTTTAAATATCTTTTGATTTCTTCAAGCAGAGTTTCAGCTCATATTAATTGGCCGTAAGAGCGGTTACGCAGTGCATCCAATCCGAATCCGTGAAACTACGTTCCGAAGTAGTCATATAACTATTTGTATGGTAGTTTACGCACTAGATCCGACTTTCGTCATCCGATTTCTCTCCGTCATCCGTGCGTCTCCAATTCAGAAGAAATATTGACGGACCGAAGTAGCTGTAGTAGGTACTGTTTGTATGAACGCTTTCGTATTACCTCGGATTCAAATCGGACATATGCCAAAGATGGCCACTGAATTGCAAGGATTTGGATCAGAAATCGGATTAGCGCATAAGCAATATCCGAATTCGGACCGAGTGTTTTAGACTGTAAATCCGTATTTACACGAATTCGGATCGGATGCAGTGCGAAAAGCAATACCCGAACTCGGTCTGAGTTTTTTATATCTGTATTTTCACGGATCCGTATCGGTTGCAGTGCGTAACCGCTCTTAAGGGGCCGTCTCCACGAGCGAGAGAATCGCGGTGATATTATCGTCGTGCCACGTATTTCTATACACGCTTTTAGAACATGTCTACACACAGAGATGTTATAGCGGCGATAGTTTGTATTGAATTTGATGGCACGGCGAGAATATCGCCGCGATTCACTCGCTCGTGGAGATGGCGCCTAAGGTTCATAAAAACATTACACTGTGTTGAATTCCTACTAGAATCAAATATAATACCACCTTACATGTGTATTTCTGCCGTCAAGCAACATTCCTGTGTTCCAATTTGAAGGGTATGGGTAAGGAAAGAAGAATGGGCGTTTTGGTCTCCTCTAGTAATGAGTGATATATCAATAGAAAGGTTATTTTAAGTAGTACACTTTTTTATTACAGCTTCTGTCTAGTATTTTTAACCGACTTCAAAAAGGAGGAGGTTCTCAATTCGCCTGAAGGTTTTTTTTTTGTGAGTTTTTTACGCTATATCTCCGCCAATTATGAATGGATTTTGATGTTTTTTTTTTGTTTGGTAGGCCATACTTCTGAGGTGGTCCCATATAAATTTTATTGAAATTGATTCAGCATTTTTTGAAAAAATCAACAATAACAAAAAAAAAATAAACAAATCGTATGTAGACGACGTTCTAGTTGTAGTGCTGGTCCGAGAATTTGTACACTATTGTAATTGTAATTTGTGGCACTAAAAAGTATAAAATAAAAAAAACTTTAAAAAAGTAAAAACCGACTTCAAAAAAACACTAAACGGAGTAAAATAATTAGCTTGAAGTCGGTTTTTACTTTTTAAAGTTTTTTAGTTAAAATATTTCGGGCAGGTACCTCGGACCCACGGTGTGTAACTCGCAAACTATAAAAAATCACAGAACATACATGGGTGTGATTTGGTTACCTCTTAGGATGCCGAACATCTGGACTTCCGCTTGACACTATTTTTTACACACTTCAAAAAGGAGGAGATTCTCAATTGGGTTGTTTTTTTATGTTTGTTACCTCAGAACTCCGTCATTTATGAACCGATTTGAAAAATTCTCTATTTGTTCGAAAGGGTATACTTCCCGTTTGGTCCCATATAAATGTTGTTATGATTAGACCATGAACTTCAGAGATATGGAACGGAACTCCTCATCGGATCAAAGCAAAATTCTCAAATAACTAACATTGCTTTGTTTATATGTGATGTTGGTAACTGACTACTGGAAAAGAGGAGGGGGTGCGTCCCCTCCCCCCCACCTTTTGAATGCTTTCATTATATCCTGTGTGGTATCATTTGAAAGAGCTTTTTACACCCGCCTACGTCAAAGCCAAAAAGAAGGGTTATGAAGCTTATGGCATTAAAACGTATTTAATATAAAATAAACTTTAAAAAAAGTAAAAACCACCCACCGAGCTCTCCCGTCGTAGAGCCGGTCGTCTCTTCAGACTCCGCAGTCACACCGATAATTCAGCCCTCATCAAGCTGTCTCCCCCCCCCCCCTATGTCCACGCCAGCAACGCCCTAAGCCGAGGTCCGAGTCCCACTAGGGGTCGCCCTTAGTGCTGTTGTTGCAGGTAGTCATGATGTTAGTGTAGTACAAGTAGTTAGCTTAGGTTAAGTATTTTACTTCCTCCCCATTGGCTGGAGACCCTTCAGGTCTCGCCAATAACTGCCCGGTTACGTAGAAACCGTCCCCTAGGACGACCTACAGCAGTACAACAAAAAAAAAAAAAAAAGTAAAAACCAACTTCAAAAAAACTAAAAGGAGTAAAATAATTACCATAATATAAAATTAACAGTTTCAGGAGTCGGTGCAACTCTACACTGAAACAAATAGAAGCCACCGATTATTTTACTCCTTTTAGTTTTTTTTAAGTTAGTTTTTACTTTTTTAAAGTTTATTAAGGGTTTACGTAAGGGATCCGTTACTGAAAAATGAAACTTTGAAGTGCTAATTTTCATTAGGGTTAAGTGTCCCCCCCCCTGCCAGCTAAACGGCTAGTTTTGGATATGTGAAAAAATTCACAGTAGTAGTATACACAACGAAGTTAAAAGGAAAACTATCACAGCTAAGTAGGCTTTACAAGTTTACAAGTAATAGTCGACCAACCGGAAAAGTAAAAATTTCGTACAAATTCCATTGAAAAATTACTAAGCCCTCTTCTTAGTCCGCATTATTTCGCAACTACGGAACCCTATTACTGTGCGTGGCCCGACACACACTTGGCCGGTTTATTTAATTTGTTAAAACTCAGACTCGGAACCTTCTTGGTGTATTACTTTTTTTTAATTTGCTTTACGCGCGCCTATTTCTTTTCACGTCATATTTTTAAAACCTTAGGTTAAAAACAAGAAACTTGAAAACAAGTGAAAAACCTAAAACGAGTGATTCTAGCGACGAGGAAGTTATTTTTTTTACATTAAGTCAATAGGCGATCCAGACACAAAAACAGATTACGCATGACCCCAGACCCCAATACATTTAGAAATATATAAAAGAAACGTGTATTGTATTAAAATATTAAATCATCTTCCTCTAAGCGTTGTTGCTCAACAACGCCTTACATTGTTAATTCAGTCAATTTATACTCTAAAGGACTCCTAGTGGGAAAGTTTGGGGGTAGTTCTGATTTCTTTCATTCCATATGTATTTTGGGGTGCTGAATCCGAATCTGAGGTTTGCGGACAAAATTTCGTGATGCAACATTGAAAAAAGCGCAAAAAAAGCGAAAAATTTCTGCTTTTTCCGTTTTTTTTTGGCTTATAACTCGAAAACTATTAACTTTTAGTAAATGGTCTGTTTGCAGAAATTAAAGTACATAAAATTTTCTATAAATATCACCTTTTAGTTTCTTTTTTAGACGAACCCTTCGGTCTCAAGTGCGACTTGCAAATTGGCAATTTTCAGCAGTCTCTGCATAACCCACTTTTTACATTCCAAACATTTATTTTTTATTAGAATGCTGTCATTTGATAAATTTCTCCTAGTTCTTTGCACAAGTAATTAAAAAGAAAAAAAAGGTCTAAATTATACAAATTCAATATCAAAAAAGGTAGGACTCTAACAAAATAAACTTAACTCACGAAATGTCCGCCAACCTCAGATTCGGATTTAGCACCCCAAAATACATATGGAATGAAAGAAATCAGAACTACCCCAAAGCTTTCCTAGTAAAAACACAACTTAACTGAACTATATTTAAAAAACAGTTACACAATATATTATTAAACAAAACTTATTACAGTGTTAAACAATTTATAGAGGAACAATTATAATTATAAAATAACATTTTTGCAATTATATAAAACTGTGTGTGTGTGTTTATCTAGGTATGTAATTTAAATATCAATTTAATTGTTAGGTCCTAACTTCATATACATTTGCACGCCACATGTTGTGGCAGAATAAGTCGGAATCGATAACGTTGTAAGACCATTGTACGTACCATGTTCTAGCAAATAAAGTATTTGAATAGAATTTTACATTGTAGGTAATATAACTCATGCCTATAGGTTAGGTAGGAAAAAGAACGTAATATACAGGGTGGTAATTTGAGATGGGGCAGATAGAAATTATTCCAAAAGTTTGGGGTGGTGTTTTAAGAACATTTTCCTGTAGCTTCAATGGTTAAGGTAGCTGCCCTTCATGCCCCATTTCAAATTACCACCCTGTATAAACACCATACCGATCACTCTCACCACGGATGCGGGTTAGGTACGCACGCGGACACGAACCCGCGTAACAACAAAAAGGCTTTAGGGGTAACTAATCAACATTGAGCTACGCTGCGCTGTGTTGTGCTGTGCTATGTTTAGTTAATTCACTCCTATTACATTATAATGAGGAAACAAACAAAACTGCGTTGCGCTTTGTATGGCTGCGCTTTGTTTAAAACATAGCAGGGATCACGCGATACGTGCTGACTCGCCCCTCACCACACTGCCCACCCGCTCGGTCTTCCGTCTATCAACTAGTCGCGGCGGTCGGTGGTGACCTCTCGCTTCCGGCCGTGGTTCTGTCCATGGTCGGGAGCGAGTGTGCGTGGGAAGCCGTCGCCTCCTTTTGCAAGGTGGTGATGGCGACCAAGGAGGGAACGGAGAGGGAGAGAAAGGCGACGGCCACTCTCCCTTCCCGCGCCAGACGCACCGGGCGCCGCCGGAGGGCGCCCGACGATCTCCGGCCACCCTAGTGTGTGGTCTGCGGGCGAGGGGTTAGGGGACCCGTCGCCCGACTAGTAACAGGCCCGAGAAGGCGGCGCGAATGTGTTCCGTGCGCGCCTCTCAGGAGGACATGGGGCAAGGCCCCACAGAATAAGAGGTCCGCCAGGGGCTGGCGGACCGAGGCCTGCTGGGGTTACGGTGCATGCAACTGCGAATCCTGCGACCCCGGCCAAGGGTCAGGAGAAGGAATACCGTGGGTTTTTAGCCGGTAAGAGTCCGGCATAACTCTTTGCCTTCCCCAGGCGAATGGAAACCATGAGGATTTTTTAACGAAAAAAAAAAAATGTTCTCGCGCAGATCAAAGTTGTTTGTAGAATAAACATAGCACTAGAAAGTTAGCTTAGCATAGCACAGCACAGAGCAGCACATCTGAATGCTGATTAGTCACCCTAAGGCGTCATCATAAGTGGATCCGATCGTACAAGCAAACGATGCGATTTCGTCGCACGACGAGATTAAATACACAAATCTCTTTAGAGTGTGTTATCGGTAGCGGGTAGCACTGGGCAATGTTGACAAGAGAAGGTAGTCGTCGATATGGATCGGCCCACCCGAGGTTATAAAGGCGGCGGTCATTCGACGAAGCGAGGGCATTCCGTGTTGAACAGCTGAAGAAGTCTGACCTTTTATATCTGATTAGCTTGTCCTTATTTTATGATCTTGTAATAATTGTGTAAAGTAATATACTGTGATCTAGTTAATGTTACTAATACTAACCCAAATACAAGTACTCTCAGTGGTGGAGAGTCTATGTTGGTTTTATTTACTGTGTTTACCTTGCTCGCAATCCTGACACACCGATAATAGCTATAACTGTAATGATAGAATCACCCCTGAACGATTATGTTGTTGTGTCATTTACAAGTGTCTTAATTGAAGCTCGCAAGTTATCGCGCGAGCGTAGGAAATGATTAATAATGTACGATTTCCACCAATCGGGCAACGCAGGGGCGCAGCGCAGCGGATGCCCGAGTACGCACCAGTAGCCGACCGCGTCCACTCAACGGATACAATCTGCTGGAACCCGAGCGCAGGCGTGCGCGTGCTCGCGTATCCGCTAAAATGCTCTCAGTGACTTGAATGATTCAACTTGCTGGCCGGCGACAACACACGAGCGCGCACGACCGTTGCCGAGCGGAGCCGACCGGACGCTACGATAGCCGACGCCGGCCACGTACGCGAGGAGTCGACCGGCTGCCGCGGCGTCCGAGCTCCAAGCAGTGTAAATTCCATGCAAATGTGTAACTTAACTATTGTATACAAGCCTGAATTTCCTTTAGCACAGTGTGAAATGTGCTCTGGCGCACCCCGGCGTGGCCCGGTTTGTGGAAATCGTACATAACGATCGTATGATAGGTTTGATCGTGGAATAAAAGCTACAGTACCCCAAGTGTGAGTTTTTTTACTTTACTACTGTAGTTGCGTCACCCCAAAAATGTATGAAAATTTAGGCAGCGCCTCTAGTGGCGAATAGCGTAACTAAAAATTTGTTTGACATTTTTGGCGTGACTCAACTACAGGTAACGTAAAAAACTCACACTTGGGGTACAGATTTCTTTTGAGTGTCCTAATTGGTCACGCGTTATCGCGCGATTGTTTAAATGGCGCCATCAAGTTGAGGGCGCGACGGCATCGCACGATCGGAAACGCGCGATCTATTAAGACACCCGTTAAACCATCGCACGATCATTTTCATCGCGCGACGAAATCGCATCGTCCGCTCGTACGATCAAAGTCATTTAGGACGACACCTAAGGCATGAACTGAAGCGTTGTCAAAGTATAGTGCAGATAGGCAAAATTCATAGTTAACCTAATTACTAAAGTCTTGAGTAAAGCAGTATTCCTAATGGTTACAATGTATGTTTACAGTTCAGGCTCCGGGTAATGACTGCCGGTCGGAAAAGGCTTTGCTACGTGCAAGAATGTTATCTCGCGTTTCGCTTACCTAAACCCGGAAGGCCGCCACAATCACTCGCCGTTTAAAAACGTAGCAAAACATAATTAAAAGCTAAGTAGTCATTTCTTTTGAGCTGCTCCTCTCGGCAAAAGCACATACTTACTTACTGATGCTCCCGAAATCACAAAATTGCTCTAAACCTCATTTCTAATCCTAATATCTCTGTATAGTGTGTAGATTCCACCTCCCCGCGAGGTAATTACTAAGTGAGTACCCTAAGCGTACCGACAAAGGCACACACCTTCTGACTGATGCTCCCGAAATAACGAAATCACTCTAAATCTCCTAAATTCCTCCTCCTCATTCCTAATCCTCTCTAAATTCCGTGTATATAGATTCTATCTCCCCGCGAGGTATAACTAAGTGAGCACCACAAGATGTCGGACCTCGTAGACACAATTGCGTTCGCGAAAAGTTTCCTCGCTGGTGGTGTCTCCGCTGCCATCGCTAAGACGTCTACCGCCCCCATTGAGCGCGTCAAGCTGCTCCTCCAAGTACAGCACGTCAGCAAACAGATAGCCGTTGACCAGCGCTACAAGGGAATGGTAGATGCCTTCGTCCGCGTTACCAAGGAACAGGGCTTCTTCTCCTTATGGCGTGGCAATTTAGCCAACGTCATCAGGTACTTCCCTACTCAAGCGCTCAATTTCGCCTTCAAAGAGAAGTATAAGCAGGTGTTCCTCGGAGGCGTGGATAAAAACACACAGTTCATGCGCTACTTTGCTGGTAACCTCGCCTCTGGCGGCGCTGCCGGTGCCACGTCCTTGTGCTTCGTGTATCCCCTCGACTTCGCACGAACCCGTCTCGCTGTAGACGTCGGCAAGGGTGACGGGCAGCGTGAGTTCACGGGCCTTGGAAACTGTTTAACCAAGATCTACAAATCAGACGGTCTGATCGGTCTCTACCGAGGCTTCGGGGTGTCCGTACAGGGGATTATTATTTATCGAGCCGGTTATTTCGGGTTCTACGACACAGCCCGCGGCATGTTGCCCGATCCAAAGAACACGCCAATTATCCTCAGTTGGCTCATCGCGCAGACTGTAACAACAATCACAGGTTTTCTCTCGTACCCCTTCGATACGGTCCGTAGGCGCATGATGATGCAGTCTGGCCGCGCCAAGTCCGATATGCTGTACAAGAACACCGTTCACTGCTGGGCTACCATCGCTAAGACCGAGGGACCTGGGGCCTTCTTCAAAGGTGCCTTCTCCAACATCCTCAGAGGAACTGGCTCGGCTATCGTGCTTGTGTTATATGCTGAGATCAAGAAGTTTCTCTAAATTGAATGTAAGAATTGCTAATATAATAATAATTAGAGATGCAACGAATAGTGATTTGGCCGAATACCGAAGTTTCGGCGGCGCTCCCTGCAGAATACCAAATATTCGGCGGGAGATCCAGTGCATTTCACGCGAACAGGTTACGACACGTCTTAGTGTGGTACGTGCGTGGGTGACGGGCTCATTAGCCGACAAGTCGTGTCACAACGTGCTGTGTTTATGTTATTGCAGATTAAAATTAAGTCACTATATGGCTTCAGTTACGAATAAAAAGTCTCCTATTTGGATATATAAATATTTCGAAATTTCCAATGATGTTTCCAAGTTAGCTGTGTGTTTGCTATGTAAAGTCTTTACGATTAAAACATTGTCATCCTCAATATCAATCAAGACTAATAAATAAATGATTCTTTGATAAATAGTTTAGATTATATTGCGTTTTTATTTAATTTATTTTTATAAAATATTCGGTATTCGGCCGAATAGTAGGTAGTATTCGGCCGAATACCGAATACTGAAGAAAATGGCCGAATAGGCTGAATACCGAATAATTGCCGAATATTCGTTGCATCTCTAATAATAATAATAGGGTATTTGACTACTACTAATAATGTACCCAAATGTTTCCCAAAAAGTAGTGTCAAGCGGAAGTCCAGAGGCAGAGCACCCTTAGAGGTACGGGATTCGGGAATCACCCCCATGTATGTTCCGCGATTATTTGTAGTTTTCGAGTTATGATTTTTAACCAAACTCTGACTTAAATTACATTTTTGATCATAGTGTCATGGATAGTAGAGATAAATGCGTGTTTTTTTTTTAAATTAGGTTCTCTATCATATAATTTAGAAAAATACTATTTATTTATTTATTTAAACTTTGTGTACATTGGTGGTACACAAGGCGGACTTAATGCCATAAGGCATTCTCTACCAGTCAACCTTTGGGTCAAAAATAAAGCACTTCAAAAGTGGTACAAAGAAAGAGTTTAAAACAAACATACTATTCACGTCACTATGTTTGAAAATATTATGTTTGTACGGTCAGCATCAAAAGTAGCTGAACATTAGAGTTTTTAAACTTGGCATTAATTAGAAAACTTATGGTTTTAAAACAAAAACTTTAATAGATACCTAGAGCTGCTAGATACAGCTCTAAGTATGTCTTAAAGTTTTTGTTTCCTATCAATTAGTTATCTAATTAATGCAAAGTTTAAAAACTCAAATGTTCAGCTACTTTTGATGCTGACCGTACGTAAAAATCTGCCTATATAAAGTAAAAAGCGACGTTTATATTATAAATACTAGGAACAAACATAAATTAGTAGTCCCTAAATTTAGATTAACCAAAACGTATATGTCATTCCTAGGAAATTGTGTTCGATTTTATAACAAGCTTCCCAAAACAATTACGGATCTCACCGATGGCAAAGGGGATAGAACCTTTGTGGCATAGCCCCCCCGCTGCCATTTTGATTTTTTTTTCAAGTTGCGGCGCACGATTACACTAACATATATGGGTAGAGGACACTTAGACAAACAAAAAATATCGGGGATATGGTGCCCTAAAGTGTCACGTTGCCGAGATATTTTGACTGGTAAATATGGGTAGAAGACACTCAAACAAATAAAAAATATTCAGAGATATGGTGCCCTAAAGTGTCACGTTACCGAGATATTGTATCGAGATAATCTTGAAAAAAAATCTTTGAATCCAAATATCTCGGCAACATGACACTTTAGGGCACTATATCTCTGAATATTTTTTGTTTGTTTGAGTGTCCTCTACCCATATATGTTAGTCCCATCAAGCGCCGCAACTTGGAAAAAAAAATGAAAAGGGCGGCAGGGGCCTATGCCAGATTCCATTGAAAAATTTTCGAACCCCTTTAAATCTTACGTTAAATCAGTTCTCATTAAAAAGGCATACTATAAGATAAACGACTATGTTGACGATAGGGACGTGTGGCGCTTGTTCTTTTCTGCACATGTGGCTTCCCTGGAAACCATTAGTTTTTTTTTTACTTTTCCTTTAATTGCATAATTTTATTATTGTAAAAAATATTGTGATTTTCTTTGTATAGAGTCAATTAATTAATTCACTTGACAGACATATCTGTGTTGCTGGGGAGTTTGTTGCGCCGTTTCTTGTTCACAGCATAAACACTAGGAAGCGGTGAAGGGAGGGCTTATTGTGGGATGTCTCTTGTAAACACGACGTTCAAAAAGAACTAAGTAATTCTAGTCTATTTTGAATAAATGAGTTTTGAGTTTTGATTTGTTTATGTTTATTATTATTTATGCTGTCATTGTGTTCTTGGCTAAATAAAATTTATTTTCTTTCTTCTTTCTGTTAATGTAACAATGCAATAAGTATTATGTATAAGTGCTGTGAAGTATGCATGGTGATCTATTAGGAATTTAATTTTAGTTGTATGTCTTTCAAGCAGGCCCGAATCAGGTTTTTCGACGGGCGATAGCTTATCATTAAGATCTTATTTTAGCCAAACCGGCCAACATTTCTGAGGCCCAATTCTCCTAAAATAAATCTTGATAAATCACAACCGAACCAAGGCCGAACCGTTCATTCAGACAGTTCTCAATTTCAAAAGCTATCAAATTGTTTGACACAAAAACAAAATCAATCATTTTGAAAGTTTTCGAAAACAAAAACTGACTGACGGTTGTGGTTCGATTGCGTTTGACAACAATTTTGTTAGTCGAATGAGGGTTTTTACGAAAATTTACGCCACTAGTTGGCGCCACATTGGCAAGAGGTCTCCCATCCCAATAATGCGCGCTGTCTGGCTGAAATATCGAATAAATATGGTTTTGGGCCGCTTTACTAGCGTTTAAGTAACGAATAGTTTACTATGATAAGTGAGGAGGTAAGGAACAAAAGGTATTAATTTCACTCTTCATTTTCTTTCAGAAATCAGAAAAAACTTTTTACGAGTAGGCTTGTTTGCCTGTAAACTTGTCACTTTTTTAATAATAATAATAAGCCTCAGAGAGTCGGTCAGGGCCTCGTCTCCAGTTTGCCTTTATTGGCTGGCTGGAGTGGAACCCCAAGAGTGCCCGCAGGACTCTCAACTCTGGCTTGCCTTTATCGGCCGTCCAGAGGGGGGCCGCCAGAGCTATATGCTCGGGGGTGGAAGTGTCTAATGGCGTAATAGCGGGGAAACCCACTCCGGGTCTTTTAGACCCGCGACGGCGAAACCGGGGCCACACCTCTCTACACCCTTAGCCGCTCACACGTTTGTTGCCCCTTTCGCCTATGTACTGGCGGCTTTTCAGGGGGCCCAGCTAGTGAGCTGGCGAGTCACCGTCTGCCAATATATTTCAAATTTAAAGCTTGAAAGGCAGACGCCGTTTTCTTCCGGCAATAGAAGTTATCTGTCCACCTAACACCCCTTCCCTCTGTGTCCCTCTGTGTCTAGACCAGATATTTTTCACCACATTTTACAATAGTCTTGCACCCACCCGGGACGGTCCATGACTGTACTCCAATAGTGCAGCCGTGGATAGTCCCCGGTTGGTGCCCCACCCCATTTTAGATTAAAGCTCTCAAAGGGGCCTCTGCGCGTTGGACCTGTGTCCCCGTGTATGCCTTCCAAAGGACCGGACATCTTCCGCACGGAAGATGAGCCGTGACTGCAAAGAGATACATCTATACATATAATAAATCTGTAGACATGGCGTGTCTGTACATAGCAAATATTTTGAAAAAACCTGGTTGGGGTGTTAAACTATAACCAATAGAACCCATTTTTAACATTTTTGGATTTTTTGTCTGTTTGTCTGTTTATCTGTTTGTTTGTTCAAGCATCACATAAAAACAACTGATCCAATGTTGTTGACTTTCATAAATAAATATTGTGCTTATCTCCAAGTAACATATGGTTTTTGTTTCATCCCAATCGGTTCACGCAATCAAAAGTTATGCGAATTTTAAGTTTTCTAAAAGAACTTAGCATGTATTTGTGTATACTTACCATTTCTTTTCAATAGATGGCGTTACGTGTATCAAATCACGTTGTGAGGATATATAATCAACGAATATATTACTATTCTCAGTCTATGGAAGGTCTATTGAAATGCTATTCGAAGAAGGTACTAACTAAGCTTTTATAAAAAAACGAGGATAATGTTATTTAACATTTATAAGGTACCTATCTATCTGAATGGCAGTGGAAGAGAAATACATTCAATTTCATAAGCAAGTGTAGGTATTCTAAATTTTTAATTGTGCAAGGCAACACGATAGATTAATTTGAAATACTCATATATTTTATTATGAATACTTAAATATGTATTTATAAATCTATTTACTATTAATAAAATTCAAAGTGCACTTTGTCTGTAATTAAATGTTTTTCCAAAATTTCGGTTCGGTGGTACTATACTATCGATAAAGAAACCATAACACTTTTTTTTAGAATTATTGTGTCTGTTTGTCTTTCCGTCCGGACATCACGTAAAATCCCGTGGATGGATTTTGATGGGACTTTCGTTGATGTGTTGCGTAAAGAGCGACAATTTTGCTGTTACATATATCATCACGCTATTGTTCATAGGAGCCGAGCAGCGGAACATTATTTCCACATACTGCGAAGTATAAGCTTAATATTCGGATCGTAAAATCGCGTGAATCGATTTTGATGGGCCTGCGCTTATGCTGGTATATAAACTATCACGCTATTGCTCATAGATGCCGAGCAACAGAACATTATTTCCATATACTGCGTAGTATAAGCTGTAGACTGAAGTAAGTGCTGCAGTGAACGGTCGCTGGCTCAGTGTCCTGCGTTAAAACCTCACTTTAAAAAAATTCACTTTTTGTAATTTTTTTGGAATGTTTTTATGTACTTTATTTTGTTCATTGTTGTCAGAACTATTCAAAGCCTGTCGTCGCCGTTTTATTAAGTTTATTTAAGCCTTAGGTAATGTCCTAAAACACATAACGATGAAGGGAAAGTACTTTAAATACTAAAAATTGCAAATTTCACTCAAAGGTGACTTCATTTTATTTTTAAAAATAAGAAATATTGCCTTTACTGATTTTTTTGCCTGAACCGGGAATCAAACTGACAAAGCTATACCATCTGCAAAGGCACCTGTTGAAAATATCTTTATGGTCAATAATCAGGATCAAAACTCTCCAACAAACACACTGTCTTAAATTGAACGAAGTGGAAAAAATAAGAACTACTTAACAACAATTAATAAGTGCTTGAATTTAAATGTACATAAGTTAGTCAATTTTGGTTTTATGGTCTTCCATCAATTTCAGACACAATGTTTATTGGAGCGATTTGATCCGTATTATTGATCCTATCGATTGGTGAAATAAAAATACAGATGATATTTTTTCGCATTTGGGTTGGTTCGATTTCCAGATCAAACTTTTTGAAATCTTTGAAAGCAGTACCTATTTCTAACTTATAAAAATAAAATTAAGTCTTCTATACGTGAAATGTTTATATATTTAAAGTACTTTCCTATTCCACACCTCGAATGAAATCATTTTAAAGACTCCACTGCGTAAAATATTTTGATTTAGTTCGCCGATTGTAATTAGATCGCGTTGTAGCCATTTTTATATCGCAATAAGGTTTCGTTACATTATCACAATAAACATCAATTTTCAATTATAATCCATTTTAGCAAGGAAATGTATGGAAATAAGCACCGCGTTTTTAGTATTATGGTTATATGAACCTTTACGGTCAATCAATAAGAGCTGAAACTCTACCTAGAGAAATGGTTTAAAAGATATAAGTGCCTTGGTGGGACACCTTTATCTATTATTATAATAAATGGAATACATACGTATACACTATTTAGTTGCTGCGACACAATGCTGTTTTCCGAGTTCCACGCGGACGGAGTCGCGGGCACAGCTAGTATAATAATAAAAACCCCCTCTGGGAAAGGCGTTACCTCATCATGAGATTAACGTAAAACCGGAGGGAACATTAGACTAGATTTCTACAACCCCATCATATAATAAAAAATGTATCATGAGGTCTACTGAAAAGCTTACAAACCGCAGGGCAGCTTGTGGCGAGTTGTTGGTGAGTGGCGACACTGCGTACCTTATTGCCTCAGAGTGTCGGTCAGGGCCTCGTCTCCAGTTTGCCTTTATTGGCTGGCTGGAGTGGAACCCCAAGAGTGCCCGCAGGATTCTCAACTCTGTCTTGCCTTTATCGGCCGGCCAGAGGGGACCGCCAGAGCTATATGCTCGGGGGTGGAAGTGTCTAAAGGCATAATAGCGGGGAAACCCACTCGGGTCTCTTAGACCCGCGACGGCGAAACCGGGGCCACACCTCTCTACACCTCTAGCCGCTCACACGTCTGTTGCCCCCTTCGCCTATGTACTGGCGGCTTTTCAGGGGGCCCAGCTAGTGAGCTGGCGAGTCACCGTCTGCCAATATATTTCAAATTTAAGCTTGAAAGGCAGACGCCGTTTTCTTCCGGCAATATATAAAAGAAGTTATCCAGTCCATTTAACACCCCCTCCCATAGACCAGTTTTATTTTTACCATATTTCACAATAGTTTTGCACCCACCTGGGACGGTCCATGACTGTACTCCAATAGTGCAGCCGTGGATAGTCCCGGGTTGGTGCCCCACCCCATTTTAGATTAAAGCTCTCAAAGGGGCCTCTGCGCGTTGGACCTGTGTCCCCGTGTATGCCTTCCAAAGGACCGGACATCTTCCGCACGGAAGATGAGCCGTGATGTCCAAAGAGATAATAATAAATCATTTATTTGCGTAAAACATGGTAAGTATAAAAAGGTGTTAAATACTAATTAGAAAGGTACATACATGTTTTGCTAGGATAATACATAGCATGCAACAATTTCAAGGTTTAGCAAATGTTACAAATCAACTTTTTTTATCCATAAGTTCTTTTAAAACTATAGAAATTACACTTTTTTAACCATTTGTGTAATTTTGTCTTAATAATAATAATCATAATAATCCCCCTCTGGGAAAGGCGTTACCTCAGCATGAGATTAACGTAAAACCGGAGGGTACATTAGACTAGCTTTCTACAACCCCATCGTATAATAAAAAATGTAAGATGAGGTCTACCGAAAAGCTTACAAACCGCAGGGCAGCTTGTGGCGAGCTGTTGGTGAGTGGCGACACTGCGTACCTTATTGCCTCAGAGAGTCGGTCAGGGCCTCGTCTCCAGTTTGCCTTTATTGGCTGGCTGGAGTGGAACCCCAAGAGTGCCCGCAGGACTCTCAACTCTGTCTTGCCTTTATCGGCCGGCCAGAGGGGGGCCGCCAGAGCTATATGCTCGGGGGTGGAAGTGTCTAAAGGCGTAATAGCGGGGAAACCCACTCCGGGTCTTTCAGACCCGCGACGGCGAAACCGGGGCCACACCTCTCTACACCCCTAGCCGCCCACACGTTTGTTGCCCTCTTCGCCTATGTACTGGCGGCTTTTCAGGGGGCCCAGCTAGTGGGCTGGCGAGTCACCGTCTGCCAACAAATTTCAAATTTAAACTTGAAAGGCAGACGCCGTTTTCTTCCGGCAATAGAGGTTAACCGATCCACAAAACACCCCTTTCCATAGACCAGATATTTTTTTAGCATATTTTACAATAGTTTTGCACCCACTTAGGACGGTCCATGACTGTACTCCAATAGTGCAGCCGTGGATAGTCCCCGGTTGGTGCCCCACCCCATCTTAGATTAAAGTTCTCAAAGGGGCCTCTGCGCGTTGGACCTGTGTCCCCGTGTATGCCTTCCAAAGGACCGGACATCTTCCACACGGAAGATGAGCCGTGACTGAAGCGAGATCATAATAATAGTTTTGCACCCACCTGGGACGGTCCATGACTGTACTCCAATAGTGCAGCTGTGGATAGTCCCCGGTTGATGCCCCACCCCATTTTAGATTAAAGTTCTCAAAGGGGCCTCTGCGCGTTGGACCTGTGTCCCCGTGTATGCCTTCCAAAGGACCGGACGTCTTCCGCAAGGAAGATGAGCCGTGAACTGAGAGAGATACAAAATCATAATAATAATAAATTTATTCAGTTCTTTGTTACATTAATGCATTAGGTACATAAAATAAACAAAACATAGTGCTTAACTTGTAACTAATCATTATTACACATATTTGGACGTTGACCCCCAAACTAGGTATAACCTGTATCTTGGGGGCCTGAGTTGCGACATTTAAAGAGAGATCAGATTAGTAGCGTCTAAGCCTGGACAGTGTGCTTATGACTATAAAATATTAGCATTAGATATAAAATTCAAATAACAAAAGAACAATAAAATATTAGCATTAGGTATAAAATTCAAATAACAAAAGAACAATAAAAGACAAACAATCAAGAAGAATTTGGAAAGTATGTGTTGTTGTGTGTGTGTGAGTATTTGTGTGTGTGTGTGTGTGTGTGTGTGTGTGAGTATTTGTGGTTGAGTATTTGTGTGTGTGAGTATTTGTGTGTGTGTGTGAGTGTGTGTATATGTACGTGCATGATGAGGTGTTTTTGTGTATGTATGTGTGTACGTGCGTGAACGTGCGTTTATGTTACTAGTTCCTCAGTCTCATCTTAAGAGAGTGATATAAGCCACTTCTTTATAACCTTTTTACATGAATGTAGTTTGAGCTCTTTTATATCACAATACTTGATTACTTTATTGTAAATGTGTTGATGTAAGTAGTCGGGACAGCGTCTTGCCATAAGGGAGTTTGCTTGGGGAAGGGGAATTCTAAAGACTCTCTTTGAGTTTAAGGACCGATAATCCGGTCTGTGTTTTAGGTTCTTGTGTATGATCAGGGTAGCGGTGAGGATAAGAAGTTGACGTACGCGGAGGACAGGAAAGATGTTGTAGAGTAAATCAGTAGGGTACAGGAATGGCTTCTTGAGCATTACTTTGATGACGGCTCTTTGAGCTCTTTCAATTTCAATAAATGTGGTTTTTCCAGCACCACCCCATACAGAGATTCCGTATTGTAGAACAGACTGGCAGAGGCCAAGATAAACAGTACGAAGAGTCGGAGCGGGTGTGCAATTGCGAAGTTTTTTCATTACATGAATGAGTTTCCTTACCCGCCCGGAAAGTGCATGTATGTGTGATTTGAAAGACAAGTTCTCATCTAGAGTAATGCCCAAGTACTTGAGCGAGTGTGCACGGTCTATTGTAGTGCAATTACAGCCGTCGAGTGGAGGATTATGATCACTGGAGCATGTGTGAAATCTGAGTGTCAGGTGTTGAGAGGGATTTGATGCTAAGGTTTTGAAAAAGGTGATGATCTTGGTTTTTTTAATGTTTAGGGTCAGTAGGTTCCTGTCAAGAGCTTTAGCAACTCTCAGAAGTCCATCCTCTGCAAGGCTGTACACCTGTTCCCAAGTTTTAGCGTGGAATATAATTGCTGTATCGTCTGCGTAAGCTATTATTTCTGCTTTAGGAAGAGAAAGATTTAGTATTTCATTAATGTAGATGGTAAATAGAGTCGGGCCAAGTGTGCTGCCCTGCGGGACTCCAAAATTGATGGGGAGTGGGCTACTTGACAGGTCTCCTATTTTTACAAATTGCCTACGGTTGGACAGGTAACTTCTGAACCATTCAAGGGGGATGCCTCGTATACCTACAGCTTCTAGCTTTTTCAGGAGAAGGTCAATGGAAATTGTGTCGAAGGCTTTAGCCAAGTCCAAGAAAACTCCCATAGAATGTTCGCCTTTTTCTATAGACGAAGACACGTGGTTGGCTAGTAGCATGGCAGCGTCTTCGGTCGACCTACCTCTTCTAAAACCAAACTGCCTGTCAGAAATCAAGTTATGTTTTTCGAGAAAATTAACTAGGCGGTTGTTCACAAGTTTTTCCAGGATTTTTGACAGTATGCACAAAAGCGCTATTGGCCGGTAGTTGTCGGGGGTATCCATTGCTCCACTTTTGTGTATTGGGCTGACAGATGCGACCTTCCATCGATCCGGAAAGATTCCAGTTTCTAAACTAAGGTTGTAGATATGGGTAAGAGGTTCTAGAAGGACGTTTTGTAGTTTTCTTATTATCCGCACATTGAGTGCGTCAGGTCCAGGAGCGCTATCATTTTTAAGTTGGGCTATGAGTCTGGCTACTTCGGTTTCATCTGTTGGGTGTAAGAAGAATGAGTGAGGACAAGTTTTGGATGTGTTATATTTGTTGGCAAGTGAGTCTTGGGTTTCAGCGAGTCTTAATAAAATAAGGTCGGAGAGATTTTTGCCTAGCGATGTAAAGTAGGCGTTGCAATTATTGAGTGATTCAATAGGATCTTGTGAATTAGTAATAAGCTTGGTAGGGTCTTTTCTAGTGCCATTGGCGTCGTATATTGATTTTATGGTCTTCCAAAGCCGTTTAGGGTCATTTCGGTTTTCCTCTATTTCGTGACTGTTGTATTTTGTTTTCAGATTGTGTAGCAGGTTGTTGCAGAAGTTTCTGTACCTGGTTTATATAAGACGTCGCGTCTTATCATCAGGGTGTGTTCGCGAGTCTAGATGCAACTTATCGCGGTGCCGCATGCACCTCATTAGGCCTGGCGTAATCCATGGCTTGATGTTAAATTTATTTCGACTAATTTTTACTTTATGTGAGTGCTTTTGTACTATAGTGGAGATATTATCTATGAGTGTGTTAACGGCGGAGTTAGTGCATTGACAACTTAAAATATCAGTACAGTTGAGGTTATTTATCTCTGCGACAGCGGCATCTTCATCTATTTTAATTTTCCATCGAGGTCTAGCAGAATTAATAGTTTTATTGCTGTTTTTAAAAGACGTGGCGGCCATCGCTATATCGTGATCCGTAATAGAGCATTTGCAGATAGCTCCAGTAGATTTTGCTTTGGACTTAATAAAAATATGGTCAATAATCTTATATTTAATATTTTTAAACAGCTTGATAATTATCTTATTATAAATACGCACACACATTGCTAGGCAGCTTTTATTGTATTTGGTTAGTCTTGGCAGATCATTTAGTACTAATCTATAAGGGTCTCGTCTGTTCCGGGGATTTACATCGTCTGCTGTCTTAAATATAGTTTCTTATTCTTACTAACAAACATACACACCTCATAAATTTTTGTCAGAATGTGACTTGAAGATGTTATTTTGTCTTAGAAAATTGCACTTTTTGAACTTTTTGAAGGCTTTGAGTCCAATGATAAAAAAACGAGTCGAGCCAAAAGTGTAATTAACACATTTTGTTCCTTACCTCCTCAAGTAAGTGTCAAACCAATCGCACTCGCGTTTTTAGTCACGCTACTCGCCGCTAGCGGCGCTGCCTAAATTTTCATACATTTTTGGCGTGACGCAACTGTAGGTAATGAAAAAAACTCACACATAGAGCGATTACGTACTGCATCCGATCCAAATCCGTGAAAATACGTTCCGAAGTAGTCATAGAACTATTTGTATGGTAGTTTACGCACTACATCCGACTTCCGTCATCCGATTTTTCTCCGTCATCCGTAAGTCTCCAATTCGGAAGAAATATTGGCGGACCGAAGTAGCCGTAGTACTGTTTGTATGAACGCTTTCATATTACCTCGGATTCAAATCGGACATATGCCAAAGATGGCCCCTGAATTGCTTGGATCAGAGATCGGATTAGTGCGTAAGCAATATCCGAATTTGATCCGCGATTTTTAGACTCTAGATCCGTATTTTCACGAATTCGGATCGGATGCAGTGCGAAAAACAATATCCGAATTCGGTCCGAGTTTTTTATATCTGTATTTTCACGGATCCGGATCGGATACAGTGCGTAACCGCTCTTAAGGTACAGTTGGTATAGGAAAAAGGCTTTGTTAATATAGGTGTTGTTATTTCAGATAATAAAAATGCTGAACAAATCAAGCTTGAAACTAGAAACAGAATGAAAGATGAGCATTGTAGACACCTCGAAACACTCGAAGATGCAGAATTTTATATGAGCAGCTTACCATGATAAATGTAAGTAATAGACCGGGAGATGATGACAGAAAAATCGAAGTCATTTGTTACAGGTATACAGCGTGTCCCAGAAAGTAGTGTCAAGCGGAAGTCCAGAGGTAGAACACCCTTTGAGGTACCCAAATCACCCCCATGTATGTTCCGCGATTTTTTGTAGTTTTCGAGTTATGAATGTTTTTCATGTTTTTTAATTAAACTCTGACTATAACGACATTTTTGATCATAGTGACGTGAATAGTTGAGATACATGAGTATTTTTTTTTCCTAAACTAGCTGATTAGTGACCCTTTTGAATGCATAAACATTTGTAACCATGGATGTAACGAATGCGTTACAAAAAAATGTTGAATTCTCATAAAGTTAAAATCCTGCCTGTTTCCTAAATCTTTGTGGGTGATTTAAAAATAAATCTCCCTAAACTTTTTTCGTCAGATGTATTTTAAAAACTTATCCATTTTATCAGCTATTTACCCTGTAAATTTCATCGAGCTATCTCTACGACATCACAATAAAAATTTCATTCAAAGCATACAATATCGAAAATTCCAGGTGTAAAAGGGTGAATGAAAAATTGATTAAAACTAACTAATAACGTCTTTTTTAGTAACCCTCGACGCAAAAAGAGGGGTGTTATAAGTTTAACGTGTGTGTCTATGTGTCTGTCTGTGGCATCGTAGCTCCTAAACGGATTTTGATTAAATTTTTTCTTTTGTTTGAAAGGTGACTTTATCGAGAGTGTTCTTAGCTATGATTCAAGAAAATCTGTTCAGCCGTTTGAAGATCATCAGCTCTTTTCTGGTTGTCGAAGGGATATGAGCAACTTCTACTGGTCTGATCGTTTCGAAATTTACTATCCTGTGACTTCAATGATATTGATGACAAGTGACAAGAAGGAGGTCATTACAACTTATCATAAACTTAAAGAATCAATAGGCACACAACACCTCTGCTGTAAGTTGGGTATCATGCTGTTTCAGATGATGCTTGAGTGTCAGGTGAAGGTCACCATGTTATTGTAATATCATTGAAATCACAGGATAGTAAATTTCGAATCGATCAGACCAGTAGAAGTTGCTCATATCCCATCAACAACCAGAAAAGAGCTGATGATCTTCAAACGGCTGAACAAATTTTCTTGAATCATAGCTAAGAACACTCTCAATAAAGTCACCTTTCAAACAAAAGAAAAAACTAAATCATAATCCGTTTAGGAGCTACGATGCCACAGACAGACAAACAGACACACACGTTAAACTTATAATACCCCTCTTTTTACGTCGAGGGTTACTAAAAAAGACGTTATTAGTTAGTTTTAATCAATTTTTCATTCACCCTTTTACACCTGGAATTTTCGATATTGTATGCTTTGAATGAAATTTTTATTGTGATGTCGTAGAGATAGCTCAATGAAATTTACAGGGTAAATAGCTGATAAAATGGATAAGTTTTTAAAATACATCTGACGAGAAAAGTTTAGGGAGATTTATTTTTAAATCACCCACAAAGATTTAGGAAACAGGCAGGATTTTAACTTTATGAGAATTCAACATTTTTTTGTAACGCATTCGTTACATCCATGGTTACAAATGTTTATGCATTCGAAAGGGTCACTAATCAGCTAGTTTAAGAAAAAAAAAATACTCATGTATCTCAACTATTCACGTCACTATGATCAAAAATGTCGTTATAGTCAGAGTTTAATTAAAAAACATGAAAAACATTCATAACTCGAAAACTACAAAAAATCGCGGAACATACATGGGGGTGATTTGGGTACCTCAAAGGGTGTTCTACCTCTGGACTTCCGCTTGACACTACTTTCTGGGACACGCTGTATATAATAATATATATAATATTTTTTGGGACATTTTTCTACACAGCACCATCTAGTCCCAAACTAAGCAGAGCTTGTACTATGGGTACTAGACAATGGATATAATACTTATATACTTTTTTTTTTGTAAATACATACTTATAATACATAAGAAACACCCAGACGAACAAACACTTATATTCATCACATAAATATTTGTGTCCTGTGGGAATCGAACCCACGACCTCGTGATCAGCAGTCCGACACTCGAACTACTAGACCACAGACGTCGTCTGTATATATGTATGGCGACCCTTAAAGGGTCGAATTAGGTGATTTAAGGAACGAAAACCATAATCTTAGGGCTGGCCAGCGGGGCGTAATTACAGGCTAATTTATTAAACTTGTCGGAAAAATTACGGTATTCAAACGATTTGTTACACAAAATACTTACATTTTCTTGTAGTCCATGAAAATAAAGATGGCGGTAACGCAATGCCATACTTTTTTACCGGGGCTTATGGCCCGCGCCATGCTAATTAAAACTCATTAATATTTTTTATTTTTTTAAAACATTTGGTGAAGGATATTTTTTTTTAAATGATGTTCTTCACCTAAACATTCACGAGAATCACAATGCCATACCATTACGACGGTTCCAAATAGCCGCCATACCGCTGCAAAGATATAGATTTTTTTAATTATGCAAAACTATTTGTTACAACCTAAAACTTGGTTAATCAGTCATTTGTATAATTAGAAATGTAAATCTAATTATGCCGTACCCGTGAGTCGGGTCAAATACGTGGAATCTTGTTTAAAAATTGTAAAATTAGGTAGGATCTTGCCTCATGTCCTCTTGAGAGACGCGCGCGGAACACAGCGCGCCTCCTTCTCAGCCCTATTACTGGTCAGGCGATGGGTAACGAATGATCACCCATGGACTTAGATATAGTTCAGACATGGCGGAATCCGCGCGTATCCAATCCGCGTGGTTCCAATCCGTGAGTATTGAAAGTGTTCAGACAGGCGCGATGTGTGTGCGTAGTGAGGTAGGGTGACTGCCGCTTCATTCCAACAATGGAAGTCGAACAAGCAATATGTATGCATATTTATTAGAATACTCTGCACACTGGATGTCCCACAAAGCTGGTCTTTTTTCCACTTAGTGGATGAATAACTCGGTGTCGAAGCGATCCATTGTCACATGTCCGGTACGCGCGGATTTAACGGAACAACTGAACGCACTCTAGGCACGGTGTATCTGTACCTAGCGATTGACCATGCCCTGCGTCTTAACGAATACATTAAATAATTAGTTCTATATTTGTTCTATCGAAATATGCATAAGACACAATTTGTTCCGTTTTAGTTTTTATAAAAAATGGCTTCTTCTATAACAGTTAGCCAGCGATGTACTTTTAAATTACGCACTTTAAAAAAACAAAATTTACCACAGAAACTACCTACGCTTAGAAAGAAAGATAAGCTTAGAAAGAAGATTTTGTTTTTCAAAATTTTGTGAACTTCGGTATATCTACATTACAAATATTAAATAAAAATATTAATAAAATCTAATTCAAAGTCAAAGTTTTTATTTCAAATAGACCAGATTACAGGTACTTTTAAAACGTCAAAACTAGGTGCACGGTTCCAAAAGGTAGGTTGCATGGAGAAGAGCCGGCAAGAAACTCCATGAATACTCTTTTCAAAATAGTACTTCAGGATAATTCCATTACAGTAGAGTGAGAAATAGAATGAGAATAATGCAGGTTAATGTAAGAAATAGACTCACATAAGAGTAACAAATTAAAAAATATGCCTTCTAGGATTGCCATAGCAGTTAAGGGCTGACCAGTCCCGACAGACAGCACCCGTTCACGAGCATGACGTGCACATCCGCATCGCTTAACTCAACCATATTGTAGGGAACCCAACGACCGGATATACAACGCCACCATCAGCAGGACATTTAAGTGAGCATGACAGACTCATACTACCAGACAATAGGCGGTAATATGATTTGATTATAGATGTATCATTAATTGCTGCATGATGCTCATACTTTACAATTTGGAACACAATATTATTAAAACAATATTTGTAAAACAATATCAGACTATTTAGCCAGAGTATTATATGTACAAGAAAGAAAAAAAAAATTTGAATTGTAATGGGTACAAAACTGTCACATTATAAGCGAAAGAAATTCATTTACTTAGAAATACATCGCTAGCTTTACTTCTTTGTATTGTCTTTTTTAACTTAAAGTAATGAATATTTATAGGTAAAAAGTAGATAAGTAATTAGAGTTAATGTAGAACTAATCGTAATCGCCTATCTAGATTTTGTTTTTTTAAAGTGCGTAATTTAAAAGTACATCGCTGGCTAACTGTTATAGAAGAAGCCATTTTTTATAAAAACTAAAACGGAACAAATTGCGTATTATGCATATTTCGATAGAACAAATATAGAACTAAGTATTTAATGTATTCGTTAAGACGCAGGACATGGTCAATCGCTAGGTACAGATACACCTAGGCACGAGAAGTAAATAGATCCGCGCGGCGTCCGCGCGAATTCATTTTCTAGCGGTCGAGAGGCGGCTACCGCACGTATACATGATCCGCCCGGTGTAGTATGAACGTCTATCAAGGATGTCATTATAAGAAGCTCCGCGCGGCTCAGCTGCAAGGTTTCAATCCGCGTGGATTCCGCCATGTCTGATCTAGCTCTTAATCTTGCATATCATATGATCCACGCGGTTTTTATTTGCCACGGGCCTCTCAATTCATAACCTAACTATACTCTAATTCAACAGATTAATAATCAATCCTTTTAACTCCGAGTAACCTCAAAATGAATTACAAAAAAATAAAGAAGCTCGATGAAGATTCGTTACAAAACCTGCAAGAAGGCACCGGACCAGTTGATGAATGTATCTGTTCCATTCTCTCCCCCCCTGACCCAGAAAGAAAGAGTTTGGGAGCTTCTATCAAGAAAGCGTTCGCTTCTATCACTCCTGGAAAGAAAAAGAAGAATGAAGATAGAAGGCCTGAAGAAGGAAAGCCAGAAGAAAGAAGGCCTGAAGAAAGAAAGAATGTGGAAAGAAGGAACGTAGAAAGACGGAATGTTGATAGAAGGAATGTAGTAGGTGGATTGAAGAACGTGGACGTTCCTTTTGTGTTTAGTAAGGCAGAGCCAGCGGGTAAGCTAACAGTTTCGGCAGTTTCTATATTTTACAGATTGTTATTGGTTCATATCAGAAATGATGAGATTCGCAGGAGATCCAAGGTAACCTACATAGCCCAAGGAATTGCCAAACTTAAGTGGCAGTGGGCGGCACATTGCTCGCAGAACGGATGGCCGATGGGGACTTAAGGTTCTGGAGTGGCGACAGCGTACCGGAAGACGCAGCGTGGGTAGGCGACCACAAGGTGGACCGATGTGAAGGTGAAGGTTGCGGGAATCCACTGGATGCGAGAAGCACAGGACCGGTCGATGTGGCGATGCTTGGGGGAGGCCTATGTCCAGCAGTAGATGTCTTTCGGCTGAATGATGATGTTATTGGTTAGTGTGTGACTGATCGACGGTCTCTACGTACAATTCTTCGTGGTAGATCCATGATGTGCCTTTTTTTGTTTTCGTAACCTTCAAGTCACCCTATACTGTCGTTTAGTTTAGGGTCGTTCCACCGTTTCGTGCAAAAAACACCGTTTTGAAGAATCAAAAACTTTTTAAATATTCCGCCCTTTTTTTGTAAAAAATCGAATTCTGGTCGATAACAGATTTATAAAAACTCGAAGGCACTCTTTTATCTTGTTTATTTACGGAGAAAATGATAACTGAAATTTCATGATAGGATGGTAATGAAAAGAGGAAGGAACGTAATGAATTGAGCTGCGATGGTAATTTTTAAAGCGGATGGTAATGAAATACCTACTGCAAAATAACTGTGAAAATAGATTTGAATGCCAATAAAACAAATATATTATTAATAATCAACATTTATTTCTATTCAGACTTTGGTTTCCGTTCAATCAATATTAAGAAAAGATTAAACAAGTATCTAACTGTAGTTTAATCATTTGTGTTTACTAAAAGTCACTAAGGTATTTACAAAAACTAAGATCATTAAATATAGTAATAGGAACAAAGGAACTATATTGTTTTGGTATTAGATGCAAAATCACAATAATCACTTTACTTGAGAATCATTAAAAACTAAAAAAAAAAACAGGATTAAAAAGACTTCTAAAAAAATTAACAAAAAAATCATCAACAACTCTGCTAAAAGTCAAAATCTACGATTAATTAACCAAGAAGGTTCTGACTTCTAATTTTAATAAATTTCTGAATAAATGTTAGTAAAATTCTGACCCTAGTGAAAAGGGGTATTAAGTCCCATTAAATTATGGGTAACTTAGATCCCTTTTCACTAGGGCCACAGAATTATCAAAATAATATTATATATAACCACGTATATAACAATAAAACTTGGGAAATCTCGTCTCATAGAGAAATATCATCAGGTAACAATCTAAATAAAATCAGTCAGAATTCAGAAGCGTTTCTTAAAAATAATCCTAACTATCATCTGGTTCCTCATAATCCTCAAATCTTTTGTATTTTGTCTTTTACTGTATATGGCTTTATCTCTACAACCCACTGATAGACCTTTTTTATCATTCTGAAATTCATGATGATTCAAACCTTTGTTTAAACAGAATTTACATGTACGTTGCAGACATGTTTGCTTTACATCACAACACAGACTATTAATAACATCTGTTCGTGTGCTTTCAGTGATGATCTTCGTGATATTAAAGCTTTAATCAAATATTTAACGTTTGAATGGAGTCTACATTGACAACTATCACGATCTGTTTTTGGAAAAACTACGTAAAAGAGTATATATGTATTTACAAAACATTGAATAACTTACTTATGAACGATGCAAGTTTTTCAAATTATCATTTAAATACCGCTTTTGTTTCTTCTCACCTGTCTTCTTTATAAATTTTCTTTTACTTGCTGCAACTCTACTATTTGTATCTTCTTCAAAAAAAGCCTGGATTCGATTAATCATTACATTTTTTATGTAATTTGCAACAGTTTTTTGTCTTCGAGAAAATGGCAACTTGTGTAGCAATTTATATTTTCTTAATCTCTTATCGTGTTCGACTATCGTTTCCACAAAGTTTCTTCTGTCTTTTTTAATAGCAGTTCTATAGCTTTCTTCCAGGTTTCGTGACAAAGTTTCACTAAAGAGCAATTTCTTTTTAATTTCATTATTCTTTTCTGTTTGAATATCAGGCAACGCTTCTCATCTCTTTTTGAACAGAATCACACACTTTTTGTTTCATTTCTTCGTTCACGTAAACATCCTTTTCTCTTTATAGATTACTAATTCTATCTTATAGTTTCTTTATTGTTTTTATATAATTATAACGTAAACGCCTAATTTTGTTCTTCGAAATAGATAATAGATCAGGTATATTTTGACTTTGACCTGGTTCAGTAAGCACCAAAAGAAATGGTCTGGGAGGTTCTAGATTTTCAAATTCACCCAAGTCGCACTAAGGCGGTGAGTTTTCCATAAATATCATCTCTAATTTCTTTTTTCTACTTTTTCTTTTGTGTATTTTAGTGATCTTTTCCGCCGACGTCTTCTTTGTTCTCGTTGTGACCTAGGAGTCATGTCTTTAATGCTGCAAATCTTTTTCTTCTCTTTCCTCGCTAAATATCTTTGATTCTGAAAAATGTAAAATAAATATAATGGATTGTATAACTTCACTCAAAAATTAAATGCAAAAAACATGAACATATATGCCAAAAATAGGCTCAGAACATCGTAAACATAAACATAAAAATCGTAATGAATTAAGATTAAAATTATTCATTTTCTTCCAAAATCCGTTCATTACCATCCTTCAAAAAATTTGAGAGAAAAGACGGTAATGAAGTGGAGATGAATGAAGAAATCAAACATTTTCTAGGATATAATAGTTATCAACTACAGTACATGTTCAATATTAATATAAGGTCAAAATTAATTTTAGGGTTAAATATATAAAGCAATTAAAATTATTTACTTACTGGGTATTTATCATTTTCAGAAAAAGTAAGTGTGACCGGGTAATTTCTTTGCAATGCCTTAAGAAATAATAGACTTTTTGTATATTTTAGATAGTGCTAATTATGTTTATGAAGACCAACCAACAACGGATTTGTTATATAGAATAGTTTTTTTTTTATTTCGCAAAATATACATGAAAATGTCCTTTCCCTGGATGTGACGAACCCAATTTTTAACGTACTTTTATTTATTTTGACTGTATTTTTTCAATGAAACCCAAAAACAAGAATGCCATTTCAAACAATATTAACAAGTGCTGCTTAGTAACTATTAATGTTTTACTTAAACCATAATACACCAATCAATAAGTTTGATTGCAAAACGTGATCAAGTTTTTTGTCACTTCCATGAAAACAAGTCACATCTAACTTTTTCTGGTAAAATTATGTACGTTTATCCGATTATTTGTTCCCATAGACAAGAGAACACCTGTCATTAGTAAATTCAGTTGCCAATGTTTTACCAGCGCCGTTAAGTTTTCTGTGAAATGAAAATTAAACAACGTTTTTAAAAGTCGTCGAGCATAAGTGGTCACAACTGTGTTGGCTTCTAAAAGTAAGTATCTTCATTTAATTTGGATTTGTTTAGCTGTTTTTAAAGCTTTAGTAATTAAAATACGATAACCGAATTTGGTGCTTGAACTAGGATTTTTGAGGTTAGGTTTCAGTGTTACAATCAAATTTTTTCACTTCCATGGCTGTCATTTCCATAGATTCCGTGGATTTTTTATTTCCATGGATGTGACCGATTATCCACGGAAGTGATCTTTAATTGATTTAATGACTTCATGAGGGAGTTCTGGTAAGCTTAATCATCGTTTACTGTTCAGATGCCGCGAAATAAGAAACCGATGACGGCAGAAGAAACTCGTATAAAGACACGAGAATGTGAACGAAGACGAAGAGCTCGTATTAAGGCTGACCCAGTTTTATATGAAGCTAGCAAGAAAAAAGATAATGAGCGGTATGTGGAAAAACGGCGTAAGAAACAGTTAAAGCTAGTATCTGAAATGACTCCAAGAGAACGACGCGCGCAACAACGCACATGGCGAGAACGCAAAGCTAGGAGTAGGTTGAACAGAAAACGTAGTGAACGATTCCTGTAGCACTTAAGAGAAAATACCCCAGTCTCAAGCGCTGATGAAGAAAACAGATCTAGTCGTGTTTCTCAGTCTATAGCAGATCCTTCTTCCCCAGCTACTTCATTTACTAGTGGGTCTTTAATTGGCATCAGATCAGTGATTTCAAGAACAGATTCTCTTAGCGTCTCTCATTGTAGTACTCCTTGAAAGAGTACTACAATGAGAGATGCTAAGAAATGATGAAATGTCGTGATTTCGGCAGTTACTGCAGTACAAATCGAAGACATTAATAAACTTTTATCGAGACCGATCGATAGTGCTCCTGGGATTACAAAAGTCCATCAAATGACGTGGGATTCCCAAAACTCCCAAAAAATATTACTACGAAAGTTAACATGCCTCAAGTGCGCCCCTGGTAGATGTTGCTCACACTTCTCTTTATCCAACAGTTATGTTATGTTTTCTAATCCAATAAGAATTATTGAAAGCCCTGAGCTAGAAGCACAGTTAACGCACCGTATAGATGATGCTTTTCAGGATGAAGAAGATAAGCACGGAAAAAATGAGGAAAATGTAGATGAGCATGAAGTATGGGAGCACGATAATGAAGCAGAAGGACAAGGACCAGCGGAAGATGACGAAGAAAGTATCGTGAGTCAGAAATATGATGATGTGGATAATTACGATGATATGGGTGTCGAGGATTTATCAATATTATAATTTTTTTGAAGGCTTTTTCTTCTACCTTAATAAGTACAAAATTATTTAAGGACACAAATATTTTTATGAGTAGTTTTCTTAGTATTGCTTTGATTATAATCTTGATAAGCCGTGAGACTGAAATTAATAGATAAATAAGGATAATGTTTTGTTTATGTTACTTTTTTAGAATTTTTATCTTGAAGTATAAAGAGTTGTTCTGATCTCTATATTAATAAGGTTCATAATTATTACTGATTAGTTACTATGATATAAAGATTGAGAGGCACAAAAGACTGTTGATTATAAAGATGATGCTGTAGATTGAGATGGATATTAAAGTTTTTTTGTTAATTTTTCACTTGTTTAATTTAATTTAATTAAATAAATGGGAAGTAGTATTGGTAAGCATAACTGTGGGCCTTCACAGTCACTTCCATGAACATGGCTTACTACTCTGTCCAAACAAAATGTATGGAGGGTCACTTATATGGACATGGAGTCACATCCGTGGAAGGGGTAATTTTTTAGAGTGTCTTTATACCGTGTACGTGCTGGAGTAAGCTCGGTGAGTATTTTTCTGTTATTACAGAAAAATACTCACCGAGCTTACTCCACTCTTACACCGAGGTTAGTACCAAAACTATCGGTATTCAACACTTTTAAGACAAAATATTGACTTCCTATTTTTTTTAGTTTTTCTCGTCAGAAGTTAAAAATACCCTACTGCAGTTATTTTTTAAATCAAGGGAATGTAATGAGTCACTTTGCGGACGAAGCACTAAAATCGTTGTGAAGAATGAATGTAATTGCGACAGTGATGGGCGCATGTCCTTCCCGCTCCGATATCGCGGACCACTGACTGTTATAAGCACATAGCAACCAAGTTAAATTAGAGATCGCGTATCAAACCTACGTCATTTTAAAAAATCTGAACCCGGGTGGTGATGAATTTTTTCGTGTGACAATTTGAAAATGAGCTTTTTTTCTGATACTACTGCACGAATTGTTTAATAAAATTATTTCATCAATAGCTCAGAAGTACAACTTTAATATTATGTATTAATTAAAACAGTTCCTTCAAATGCACGTAAGTAAATAGTAACATGCCTGCCAAGGTCCTTGCTTGGAAAAGGATGGGAATGAATTTTTACACATTTTTTTAATTTTCCTGAAAAAACTATTTAATAATCAAAATCAAAATCAAAATCAAAAGTTTTTATTTCACATAAACCATTACAGGCGCTTATGAAAAGTCGAATTTAGGTGCACGGTTCCAATTAGTCGTTTCCTATGGAGAAGAGCCGGCAAGAAACTCCATGGTTACTCTTTTAAAATCCATATCTTTAACAATTTGAGTGGGTACAGTTATGACTTAGAATAGTTATGAGAGAGCAAAGTAGACTTAAGAGCAGGAACCACACAAAAAAGCAAAATGAAAAATATGGTCAGAAATTAACTAGGTATCCAGGCATCTAGCAAGTCTACAAAGCTCTCACATTTACAAAAGGTAAAAGGACGCTAAACTATATAAAACAACTGACATGGTTAATTGTCATCAAAACACATTACAAAGAAAATCACTGTATAAGATAAAGATATCTTGAGAGCAACGCTAGCAATAAAAAAAAAAGCTAATCGAATCAGGTTAGTTAATAGACATAGGTACACATACGACGTTAATGAGGTACCAGGGAAGCCGCATGTGCAGAAGGAGTTATTGCCAAACACCTTTATCTTCAACGTAGTCCTTAGTCTTGTAATATGCTTTTTGAATAAGGACACGTTTAATATGGGCTTTAAACTTTCCCTCGGTAAGATCAGTTACAGATTTCGGTAGCTTATTATAAAAACGCACGCCATTTCCTAGAAATGACTTATTAGTTTTACTCAATCTAAATTTGGGAATCACAATTTTATGTTTATTACGTGTATTTTTGTCATGAAAATCGCTTCTAACATTAAACATATGCAAATTTTTCCGAACATACATAATATTTTCAAAGATATAGTGTGACGGCAAGGTAAGTATATTAATATCTTTGAACACGTTTCTGAGGGACTCGCGGGAACCCATATTGTAGATTGCACGGATTGCTCTCTTTTGTAAAATAAAAACAGAATCTACGTCAGCTGCTGAGCCCCACAACAGAATGCCGTAGGACATAATGCTGTGGAAATATGCGAAGTATACTAACCTAGCTGTAGCTACATCAGTCAGCTGCCTAATTTTCCTAACTGCGTATGCAGCAGAACTTAACCTAGCCGACAGGGCAGTAATATGCGCACCCCACTGCAATTTTGAATCGAGAGTTATACCTAAAAATACGGTGTCATTAATTGTATTAAGATTATTGCCTTCAAGCATTAAATTTAAACCTACTTGGGGAACATTTGGTAGTGAAAACTTAAGGCATTTTGTTTTGTTTGCATTTAGTAATAGATTATTGGCTGCAAACCATTTAGAAAGAACAGTAAGGCTCTCGTTAACATGTAAAACGTCCCTATCTTTTCTATCTATTTTAAAAATAAGGGAAGTGTCATCGGCAAATAAAATTATGTCTGATAAGTCGGTCATCATATAGGGTAGATCATTTATATAGGTTAGAAACAGGAAAGGTCCAAGAATTGAGCCTTGAGGCACGCCCATTTTAACTAGAGAGCCCGAAGATATCGCACCGTTAGCACCAACTTTTTGCTGTCTATTAGATAAATAGGAGAAAACAAGGTCAGCAGCTCGGCCACGAATTCCGTAATGGTGTAATTTACAGATGAGGGTGTTGTGGTCAACGCAGTCAAAAGCCTTGGAGAGATCACAGAAGATGCCAATAGCATCCTGAGAGCTCTCCCAGGATTCCAAAATATGAGTGACTAGTTTCACTCCTGCGTCAGTAGTCGACCTACCTTTCGTGAAACCATACTGGCGACCATGCAATATCCCGTTCTGGTCAAAATGAGACATCATCTGATCAAGCATGATTTTCTCAAAGATTTTACTCAGTGCTGGAAGCACCGAAATGGGTCTGTAATTTGAGGGAAATCCTGTAATATAAAAGATACTTCCTTTAAAATCACTATTTTACAAATTTTTGCGATATAAATAATTATCAATAAATCATAAATTCACGAGTGGGTAGCCTGGAAATGCTTTTTGCACGAAACTATGGAATGACCCTTTAACAAAATAAGTCTAAGTTGGCAAAATGAACTTCAAATCCACACATAAAATCTCATTTAATTACAATATTTACCAAAATTTCCGACGTACGACAACAGTAGTGGTGGTCCAGTAATTTTAAGTTGGTACTGTGCAGTAATCCCCTAAAAAAATGGGTTATAAAAATGGCAATTGCGACTTTGATTAATTTAAAGACTACCACGTAAAAGTCAATAAGTACCACTTGTTGCAATAGGGATGATTCCAATGTATAAATAAGTAAGTGACAGTACATACACTAAAAGTGACTGTGTTATACCGGCTTCCCACGGTGCGTGATAGCGCGCACCGCGACACACGAGCTCGCACCGACGCACCATGGGAAGAGACTCCTTCGTGGTAATGCGGACGAGTATCCACATCACACACCATCATAATGTGGCTTCCCACGGTGCGTGATTTTACGGATGATACCAGGCACAGTCGGTGCGCGCTACCACGCACCGTGGGAAGCCAGCTTTAGGTTAATAGGTTAAGTAGAACATGACATACACGTGTTTGAAACTTTGAAGCACTCTCCTCTAAATCAGTCATTTATAATTAGGGGATTATACATGGGGACAGTCGAAAAAATCTTAAAAAAAAAACCGCAGCGCTGGTTTTCACATAGGACCGCTGTGATGACTCCGGACCTACGGGCAATAAAACGAAGCAAATACAAAGAGGAGATGTTGTAATGCGATTTTGTCAGAATGTCTGGAGTACTGCGAGAGGAATGCGTCATAAACGAGTGAAAGAATATACTGTCAGAAGCATTGTAAGGGATTTATGAAAGAGTTTATTAGAATTATTTTTCAAATTTTATTTTCTTTTCCTTGTATTGTGTGTATCGTTTTCTATTACTATCTTTAATTATTGTAATTGGTCTAAGACCGTTTTAATTAAAGTAAATAAAAAAACGTTTCACGGGCCGAGGGAAACGTTACACCTAGTGGCGTATCTATGTAACCAAGGGCCCCGGGGCAAATGTGAAATTGGGGCCCTATTTAAACTAAATTCTTTGAAGGTGCAAAACTACTTCATCATCAGCTCTTTATCGCCCACTGCAGGGCATAATAAAGCAAAACCATTTACTAGTAAGCAATAAACAAGCTTAGTTTTAGTATATACT
Organism: Amphipyra tragopoginis; assembly: GCA_905220435.1. NCBI lineage: Eukaryota > Metazoa > Arthropoda > Insecta > Lepidoptera > Noctuidae > Amphipyra > Amphipyra tragopoginis. The sequence goes on along the minus strand of HG992020.1, from coordinate 12,618,418 downwards.
AAACCCGAAACTAGTTTGTTCAGAATCACTAGGAGAATCGATTGACATATTTTTTAAACCACTTTTTTTTTTCATAAATTTCAGTTTTGTTTCAGTAGGTTTCTACCCATAACAGTTGACGGGAATAGACACCTTGAGGCTTGAGACGGTCCGCTCGGTCAGTTTCCGTGTATTAGACAACCCCTGCATAGCACATCTCAGGCATTTCACACTTTACTAGGGAACTTAACGCGACATAAACTACGGTGTAACTTGGAGATTTATTAAAAAAAAACGCTTGTATCACAGTGCACAGTTGCTTACGCCAACTCCTCTTTGTACTGCTTCGTGAGCAATAACGATACAAATAAAAAATAAAAAATATGTGACGATTGAAAAAATATTTTTTTCATCCCCCCATCTCGGAAAGAGTATTTTTGCTCTTCGATATCTGAGTGCAAAAGCCGTTTTTATCCGCTAGAGGATAAAGTAAATTGAATTTAGAACATCGTGTGCACCCAGTTTGTGAATTCAAAACTTCATTAAACCTATTTACTTCTACCTCTATGGTGCCGAATTTATCATACAACCTTTTTTAATTTGTTAAAACTCAGACTCGGAACCTTCTTGGTGTATTACTTTTTTTTTAATTTGCTTTACGCGCGCCTATTTCTTTTCACGTCTTATTGTTAAAACCTTAGGTTATAAACAAGAAACTTGAAAACAAGTGAAAAACTTAAAATGAGTGATTCTAGCGACGAGGAAGTTTTTTTTTTACATTAAGTTATTTCCTCGCTGAGCTGGGATGAAAAGTTACGTGTTGCACTCGAGTGCAAAGATTTTTCACCTCGTGCTCTTTTGATTTCCTCGTTAACGCTCCGGATTCTAATTTTTGAATCACTCGCTGCGCTCGTGATTTAATTTTAGAATCCTTCGCTTGCTCGGTCATCAAAATTGAGCACGCGGTTAAAAAGCAACTTTACACTCTTTTAAAACAAGTAACTATTCCAGGCATACGTTCCACAAAGGAGGTGGTTAAACGCAAGTCTCCCTGCGGTAAATGTGGCTGTGACAAGGAAAACATTGTTCTGAAACATTCGTATGCCAACATCAGAATAACTAGCCCAGATGTGTCATCTATCTGTTCGTGCCCAACTGACTGTCTACCAGGTAAGACGAACACTGTATTATACTCGTATGTATAACGTGTTACAGCCTAGGGATGCAGGAAGTCCCAAAAAGTATCAATATACAAGGTTAGTCAGAAAGGGGGTACTAATCCGAAGCCCACTTATAGTATCGCTGATGACTGTTTGAAAGCAAGTGTTAAAATTTCAAAATTCGATATATATTTTTCCAAATAAAATGATTTTAATTCTAGTTTTTTCAAAAATTCTTCATCCCTGCTTTAGTAACAAATTCATAAAATGGTACTTCTAATTCATGACCCCAAATATGACCTAAAATGTAAACACAGCTCATCATAACTGGGGATAGATACGATTTTAGAGATTTTTTTTTGAGATTTTTGTACAACTGTTTCTCTTAAACTATTGACTTTTGGGAAAAGTTGTAGAACAAAAGTTACTCATTATTATGTGTACTTTAACACCCTTTCAGATTAGTACCCCCTTTCTGACTAACCTTGTATACTGAATTTATAAAAAAAATGATATCGATTTCGATATATCGAAAAAAACATCGATATATCGGTGAAATTTTCTAAGTTTTTTATGGTTTTCAAATTCTCTTGTGTTTGGTTTTATTACTAGTCTAGTTCAATAAATCTGTCACTATTACTATTTATGAATAGTACCTAATAGTGCCAAATTTATTGAACTAGGTTTTGTAATTTTATGCAATTACCAAACTAAGAAATTCGGTATTGGAAATATATCGTATTTTTTACTTTTTTGATACTTGATAATGTTATATCGATATATCGAAATAAGAGATATCGCCAAAAATATCGATATATCGAACATAAAATTTCGATATATCAATACATCGATTTTTTTTCTACAAGCCTATTACAGCCACGATAGAACACAGTAAACTGCTTGGTTGACTTTAATGTGAGGGTGGTAGCTAGCCAGGCGGACCGTATAGATCCTAGCACGTCGCGTGCTGTGATTTGTATAATGTTACAATACGCGTCTATTATATAGAGGGACTCCCCTATACCCCTCTGGCTCTCACACAACAGTAGCTAGCCAGGCGGACCGTATAGATCCTACCACGTCGCGTTCTGTGTTTTGTGTAATCTTACAACACGCGTCTATTATATAGAAGGACTCCCCTATACCCCTCTGGCTCTCACATACACAACAGTAGCTAGCCAGGCGGACCGTATAGATCCTACCACGTCGCGTGCTGTGTTTTGTGTAATCTTACAACACGCGTCTATTATATAGAAGGACTCCCCTATACCCCTCTGGCTCTCACATACACAACAGTAGCTAGCCAGGCGGACCGTATAGATCCTACCACGTCGCGTGCTGTGTTTTGTGTAATCTTACAACACGCGTCTATTATATAGAAGGACTCCCCTATACCCCTCTGGCTCTCACATACACAACAGTAGCTAGCCAGGCGGACCGTATAGATCCTACCACGTCGCGTGCTGTGTTTTGTGTAATCTTACAACACGCGTCTATTATATAGAAGGACTCCCCTATACCCCTCTGGCTCTCACATACACAACAGTAGCTAGCCAGGCGGACCGTATAGATCCTACCACGTCGCGTGCTGTGTTTTGTATAATGTTACAACACGCGTCTATTATATAGAGACACTCCCCTATATCCCTCTGTCTCTCACATACACAACAGTAGCTAGCCAGGCGGACCGTATAGATCCTACCACGTCGCGTGCTGTGTTTTGTATAATGTTACAACACGTGTCTATTACCAGCGAGCGGTGAGGAAGTTTTAGATTCTGTATTCGATTATATACAACGTGTAACAAAAATGCGTGGTCATATTTAAGGGAGTTGCTTGGACTCTTAGAGTGAAGCCACGCTGCTCCGTTGCGTGGCGTTGGGTGACGTCATTGTGCTCGATTTGGACCAATTGCGTAGCGTTGCGACGTCGCAGCGCTACATTTGGAATCTATAGATTGGTCCAAATCTAGCGCTGCGAGGTTGCAACGCAACGGAGCAGTGTGGCTTCACTCTTACTCAGAGCAACATCGCATAGCCGACGACCACGCACAACCGCACACCGCACCCAGGCTCTTCCAACGGTGCGTGTCCGTCTGTGTGGGTGCGTGATTCGAACCTGTTTTGTCATTCCGAAATGCCAAGTGAAATTGAACTTACAACACTCGCTCGCACCGCACCTTTCAAGTTACCGACTCGCGGCGGATACGATGTACCGCTACGCACTCGTCCGCGTTATCACGGACGAGTCTGTTCCCATGGTGCGCCGGTGCGAGCTCGTGCGTTGCAGTGCACGATATCATGTACCGTGGGCCCGAGGTACTCGAAAGATTTTAACCACGCCTTTCTGGTGGTATTTTGAGTCAATAATGTTAACATAAATCCAATTTAGTCAAACTATTTGGTTTTGCGGACCAAAATAAATCAATTCACTTTAGTACTCCCGTCTAAACAATACCTTAGGTCGATCTCGTCATTCAGCCGAAAGACGTCTACTGCTGGGCATAGGCCTCCAAAAGAGGGAGGGGGTTTGTCGCCACGCTTGGCAGGCGTGTTGGCGATCGCAGTATGGCTGTTAAAGTACTCAGAGAACGCTGCTGCTCATCCTCTAGTGAATCCCTTAGTCGCCTTTTACGACACTAACGGGAAGAGGTAGGTAGGGTAGTGCTATTCTTTAAGTCTATACGAGACACGAGTCGTGGACCTGTACCCCAAGTGTGAGTTTTTTTCGTTAACTACTGTAGTTGCGTCACGATAAAAATGTATGAAAATTTAGGCTGTGTCTCTAGGCGCACCGTTCAATTAACGCGCGAATTGTAGTTAGCGAACGGTGCGCCTAGAGACGCAGCCTAAATTTTCATACATTTTTGTCGTGACGCAACTACAGTAGTTAACGAAAAAAACTCACACTTTGGGTACTGGTGTCGTTTAAATTATCGTGTAATGGATAAGAAAACACGAGATACGGCGAGAGGGGTATGGTATGACAAAAGTCGCAACGCCGCGTTCATAGGACTTGTTGTCCTAATTATTTTTCTACTTGTGAATTTCCATAAATAATGATTATTTCGAAAATTAAGCTTTAAGTATTCGACAAACTACAGGCTGTAAGGGTAAACACCGTTATTCAATTCAATTCAATTTATTTATTGCAGATAATAAAAATCCATAATTTTACATAAAAAACAAAATAAAATAAAACAAAAATAAAAACATTAAGGGCCGATTTTTCAATCGTCAGATAACTTTTATCTAAGGAATAAATATTACGGTTTGACATATTGTCTATACAAAAGCTGTCAAAACGTCAAACTTATTCCCCTGATAAAAGTTATCTGACGATTGAAAAATCAGCCCTAAGAAGAATTTAAATCGTATTATAGAATTTAAATATTACAAGTATGAGGGGCCGCTAGCGTGCAGTCGCATCCACCTCATCAACATTGGTGAGTCCCCCCTCTGGGACAACGCTCCAAGAATACCATTCGGGCTGCCACGCACACGCTATCCGTATCATGGCCGTTATCCTTGAAACCAGTGGTTTGGTTTCATTTATAGAACGTAAAATCAATGAAAAATAACAAACTTTTTTTTTTATAAAATTTTCTTCTTTCCACTAAGCATTTCACACTACGCGCGGGGGCAACAAGCTACGGGACGGGGCGCGGGGAACTCGCCGCGTGGCCCGACGCACGGCCCCGCAGTTACGCGCTAACGAGTGCGTGTACGCCGCGATGTAGCGCCGCCGCGCCGCTCGTTTCTCGCACGGTTTTTTTTTCTCGTTCCTAAATTTGTATGTATAAGTCAACTACCCATGGTTTGAGTGACAACGGTGTTTACCCTTACATGCTGTATATTTTCTTTTCTTGTCCAATTAGGTAAATCGATGGATGAAATCTTTCGGGTACCTCAGACCCACGGTGTATATATGTGTGTATTTACACTTATATTATACTTAATATCCTAAATAATAAAATATGTATCCTTTTTTTCGTTACAGATAAGCATAAACTTATGAACAATATAAAAGTGACAGTAGAACATTTAACCATAGACCCAGACAGCGAAAATTCAGAGGCAAGCTTGAATCAACAAAGACAAAAGGCAGAGATAGAACCTACCATGTCAGACAAGATGTCTGTTACTCGCCTTATAGACGCACAATATGATAACAATTTAGACGATTTTTCTGACAGATAATTATGATATAGTGTATATGTCGCGCGGAGAAGGTTTGCCGATAGCCTCATGACGTCACGCGTCGATGGTCGGTACGATTAGTAGGTAGGCCAGACGAGCGCGGGACGCGGTTGGTGAAGTGGGAGGGGCAGTCATCGGCAAACCTTCTGTGCGCGACTTATATCTATGTTTATTATACAAGGGGGCTCTTTCACCATCCTCAAGTAAAGGGTCGAGTAAGCTAACCACCAGTTAAAGTCACCCGTAACTACATGTGTCAATTTCACGATGTTCGAGTAGCACTAATCATAACATTAACCGACCCGTAACTTACTTGCCACCACATCTGGCAATTAGCGTGCTTACTTTACAGTTAAAAGTTGTCTGTTGTCATTTTGTGTAGGAACTCGTCAGAGAACACCGATTATTTTAAAATGAATTAATAAAAGTGGACTTATTTGACTTGATTGATCATCAATTGGATGAATTAAAACAGTCTACGAAGCAACGAGTACCTTAGGATTCGTGTGTTTAAATTCCGTGTTGATATTATTTTACGGACCTAGACGAAACTGATTTTTTGCTAGTTTATTTATTAGGCTACTTCTGCACAAGGGATACCAAAATGTCCCTCTCATATATAGAAAAGTTTACACTTTATCTCTTTTAACTTTATCCATGTTAATTAAAAAATATAGGTAAATAAAGTTCCCAAATTAAAATCACACACTTTCCAAACCAGACACAAAAACAATGACAATTGACATCTGGCTTGCATCTGTATAGGACGTTTGACAAGTACCATTGACGTATTATTGAATGAATGTAACGTATTTTTTGTTACCTCATTCACTTAACCAATAAGTTGTTACTCGAACCTTTAGTTTTGTTTGTGAAATTGACAAAAGATACTCGTAACTTTTACTTGCCAATTAACGCTAACTAGGAAGTAACTAATCAACGCTTTACTTAGAGATGGTGAACGAGGCCCAAGGTGTAACATAAATAACGCACAACCTCTTAAGGACGTGTTCAGACAACACGCGCTCGCTAGAAGCGCATGCCACGCGCGTCTAACTCGCTTTGAAATTTGTTGTATATAATTTGAGTTTTAAGTCACATCAGTAGATCTCAAATTGCATTTGCCATCCTAGCCGGGAGGGTGGAGGCGGCGCGGGCGCTGCGCGATTGCGACGCGTCTCCGACGCGATAACTATTCACATAAAAAATGTACGTTAAGTCAAGAGACTAACTATTAAATTCTAAAGTTTAGGGGAGGGAGCGACGCGAAAGGGACGCGCGCGCGCTCTCGCGCCCAAAGAAATCGCGCATGTGTGAACGCAGCCTAAGGGGTCACTGTACTCATCATTATGAACAACTTTTACTATAGAACCAAACAATAGGTATCGACTGTTTGTTGTTTTCGCGCCGCGCCGCGCCGTTTCGCGTCGCGCCGCGCCGTTTCGCGTCGCTTCTAGATCGCTCACGTGGGATGCCGCGTTACCCAGGACATCCCGTAACAATAGTTACCTTTTATAAATAAGCTGTTTTTTTTTATTTATTTAAATCAGACCATGATCCATAATATGTTAGTAAATATAACTTACTTACAGACTATGTTAGTAACATAACAAAATCAACAAAATAATAATAATCAATTCATACTCGCTTAAATTCACGGCTCATCTTCCGTGCGGAAGACGTCCGGTCCTTTGGAAGGCATACACGGGGACACAGGTCCAACGCGCAGAGGCCCCTTTGAGAACTTTAATCTAAAATGGGGTGGGGCACCAACCGGGGACTATCCACGGCTGCACTATTGGAGTACAGTCATGGACCGTCCCAGGTGGGTGCAAAACTATTGTAAAATGTGGTGAAAAATATCTGGTCTATGGGAAGGGGTGTTAGGTGGACTGATAACTTCTATTGCCGGAAGAAAACGGCGTCTGCCTTTCAACATTTAAAATTGAAAACTGTTGGCAGACGGTGACTCGCCAGCTCACTAGCTGGACCCCCTGAAAAGCCGCCAGTACATAGGCGAAGGGGGCAACAAACGTGTGAGCGGCTAGGGGTGTAGAGAGGTGTGGCCCCGGTTTCGCCGTCGCGGGTCTAAAAGACCCGGAGTGGGTTTCCCCGCTATCAATTCATATATCTATTTCCGTTTCCCGCCGCACTCAACCCGCTGCTGTGCATACGGGTCCAGTGCCTCAAGAAAGGACAGTCTGGTTTATCCACAATAACTCCTAAAATACTGTTGGTGCTCCCCCGCATCCTGCGCATCAAGGATGCAGTTCTCTTCCGCATAACCGCTTAAAAACTATCTATTTTTGCTTCAGCAAACATGCCCGATGCACTAAAGAAACGCGGAAGACCCACCAGTACCCTAAAAGCATTGTTGTACTGGACACGGAGAACGTTGTAAGCCCTTTGCGTATGTCTAGCCCATAGGCTGCACGTGTAGAATGACTGGCAATACGCCTTGAAGAGAGTCGTTTTCACTTATTTAGTACATCGTGCAAACCTGCGGGCCAGCATGTTACATCGGACTGACAACGCTCTCCGCTCTCTCTCTATATCATAGTCATCATCTAAATCTTCATTTAGCATGTGACCAAGATATTTAAATTGAGACACTCTTTTTAGTGCTACACCATAAAGGCATATCGGAGGAACTGTCCTGGGTTTCTTAGTGCCCACCCGAAACACCATTACCTCACACTTCCTCACATTGTACAGGAGGCCATGAGACATGGCGTATCTTTCACATACTCCAAGCAACCGTCTGAGTGCGTCAATCGAGGGATTCAGCAGCACCTTGTCATCTGCATAACTTATATTATTTATTACCTTTCCATCAATAGAGCATCCGACACCCGTGCTGTCAAGCTCCTCGATCAACTGATTGACGTATAGGCTGAAGAGCGCTGGGGAGGTCAAACCTCCTTGCCTAACTCCACACTCCAGACCATACGCCCCAGACAATGCACCCGACCATCTGACCTGGTTAATTTGGTGGTCATACCAGTACTGGAAAAGGTTAACTAGCTCACGGGGTAGACCCAGCTCGCGCAACTTTGACCATAAGATGTTATAATTAACCCGGTCAAATGCCTTTGAAAGGTCCAAGAAGGCAGCGTACACAGGTGTACTTCTGTCAGTATAGTACCCGACCGTATGCTTGAGCGCCAGAATAGCAGTTTCCGTGGACAGCCCAGTTCTAAAACCAAACTGAGCATCATGTAAATTGAGCTGTTCAGCTACTTGCGTATTTGAGTACTATTAAAAATTTACAAGAAATTGGTATTATTTTAAAGAAAGTATAGAAAGAACAAGGTAATATACAGGGTGTTAACGAATTCGTGAAATTCCTTAAAACCACATGTTCTACTACTGGTGTAGACAGGCCCCGCACGGGATTTAGCTTGAATAAAACTAAAAAAATATTTTTTTTTCCATGCGGCTTTGTTACCGATTATATCTAAACAACCTAATAAGGAATAAGAAAAAAAAAATTATGTACATGAAATAAATTTTCCTTGTGTGAACATTTCGATGTCACGTATAAATTAATGAAAGTACGGCGACACGGCTGACAGGAACGACTAACGTGATATCACTCTTTGCAGTTAGGTAACTCAATGCTCTAAAAAGACTCAGAAATTAAAAACCAACAATTTTTTTTAATTTTTTTTTTCTTTTTCGAAAATTCCCATTTAGTGTTATATTGCTTTCACGGTAAGTTGATTAATTTGGCAGATGTCAGTTCATGACATGAAAATAAATTGTAATGGCGCTTGTGTATGACAATTTAATTCAACAAGTATTAAATCAATTTAAAATATTAATAAAGCGTTACCCAAAAGGTTGTTTTAAAATCAGAAACATAGAAACATATATTACTTATATGATTTTGAAAAAACCCCGACGCGTTTTCAAACTTGCGTCAGATGGTACCAGTTGCCAGAGACGTGCGTATCGATAAAATAATTTCGATAAATTTATATTAACAGAATGAATATTTTGACCATCGTAATAATAATAGACGATAGGCTCAGTTGATTGAATAATTAAAATAAGGCTCAATAAAGCCTAGTTGCCTTGCAAAAGGTCGGTCAGTCCTAAATTTTAGATGCGTGTTATGGATATGTGTTCTTATAAAATTACAAATTTTGTACCTTGAGTGACCTCGGCGCGCTCTGCCATCTTAGGTTAAAGAACCCAAAAATGAGTTTTTATTGAATAACTCCTTATGGGTTTTATGCCTAAAATTATTTACATCAATTTTGTAGAAAATTAAATTCTTGTTTTTCATTCCCGACTCAAAATCAGGGGTATTTTATAGGTTTGAAGCCCATGTCTGTCTTTCTGTTTGGCTGTCTATTTCTCTCTCTGTCTGTGTGTCTGTTTGTTGGCTTTTCATAAAAACACCTAACATAACACATCCAAAATTCAGGACCGACGAACCTTTCGCAAGATAAACCTCTTTTTCGCGACCCGGCTACTGGGCTTATTATTGGTGATAAGTAAATAAACATTTATTTTCACTCATCCCATACCTGCTGGATTCATTATCACATCAGCACGTAATCGTCTATTGTTGAAGATATGCATGCTAATTGACTTAATCCTAATTACTTAAATCACAAGTATTTGTAATCTACATAAAATCACATTACACTAATTTGTCAAATTCTCGCTGAAATTTTACAAATTTTATCGATAGTTGAATCGACTACAGTCCATGTCTAGCAACTCCTATTGACATGTGTCATTTTAATCTTCTTATCGTGAAAACAATATAATCTGTGTCACCAGTAGATCACGCGGTTTGAAGGAATTACACGATTTCGTTAACACCCTGACGATGAAAATTAGAGGAGATACCTACACGCTTTCGAAGTATGTGGAGGGGGCATTTTCTGTCCTTGTCACACGAAACAGATATTGCACAGAGCGATGTCAAGTCACTATGAACTTTTCAAGGCATGACGTCATTTTTAAGTATTGTTATCTCTGCCTCGTGAACAATTTAAAATTGTTCATAACTTGGTAATTTTATTAAATATTTAATTGGTTTTTTCACTGTTGCTTTGCTATTTTTGTAATACTTTCGAGTTTTGTAATAAAAAATAATAGTCAAATATCCTATTGTTTATGGTTAAATATAGTAGAGATTTAATTAATAAATGATTTTTTTGCAAAAAATAAGAAATGTTCCTCGTCAATTGAATAAATAAACAAATATGATATTCCATTTCTACGCATTTTTATTTCCAATGACCTAATGTTAGTTGTTATACAAGGTGTCCCAAAAAATAGTGTCAAGCGGAAGTTCAGAGCTCGAGCATCCTTAGTGTCTAAACACACTATGCCGAAGATACGCGACCGAAGTTCGGCATGATTACACCTGCAATGCTATTTGAATTACAGACGACACATAAAAATACATTGTATCTATATGTCGTGGAAAACGATATCGATCAATAATAAGATCTTCATTTGATTATTATAGTACTCAGGAGGTGGTAAACACCGTGACGTCACTTGTTATTGTAATGACGTCACGTGGACAGAGTCGATTTGGAGAGTGGGGATCGTGCAGCGGGGACTGTTTGTTTCGGGACGCCACCCAGGACACTCCTCCATAACGAAACTGTCTGTTTACCGAATTAATTAGTAATTTGTGATTAAAAATAATAAAGTGAAGTTATAACTCGAACGAACTGCATTTAAATTATTATCCTACGTTTTCTACGCTATGGACCCTGTACCACCCAATCAAGGTGTTGACGATGCTATCGCTCAGCCGTCGCTCCCGCCGTCACATGCATAAAAATACATGTACAAAATAATGCAATACAATAAACTGCATTCACAGATATTGAAAATAATGTATAATGTTTTTCTATACAAACCTAGCTTTAAACAGAATATAGTTTCATGCGATTTCTAACGTTTCTAGTGTTCTAAACTCAGTGAGTTTGAAGGAGTATTTTGATCCCTTTTTTTATCGATTGGCATCATTAAAACGTTTTCGTGGGAACTGTCCTTTTTCTCTTAACATTCTCATCTTAGCTGCATGCAATTTGCTTTTCATTCGTCCCTTTTGTATCAAATACAAAACTTTATGAAAACCAAACGAATAGTTCATTCGATTAGTAAAAACCGCATTGTAATCGGACCAACGTATTTCGAGATAATCTCTAACATGCATGAAAGTTAAACTGATAACCTCTTTTTTTGAAGTCAGTTAAATACCGATATCAGATGCACGACGTAGTCACTATTTGGGGACTACATTTTAGGGTTAATTCGTAACTGCTACGGAAGCGTATCTGGCGTAGCGGTTTTGCTACGGAAGCGTAGTTGGCTTAGTGGTTTTGTTACGGAAGCGTAGCTGGCATAGTGGCTTTGCTACGGAAGCGTAGATGGCGTAGCGGCTTTGCTACGGAAGCGTAGATGGCGTAGTGGCTTTGCTACGAAAGCGTAGCTGGCGCAGCGGTTTTGCTACGGAAGCGTAGATAGCGTAGTCGATCATGACGTCAATTTTGCAGTAGCACCAATGTTTGTTTTAACTATTGTCAGAGATTTAATGACGTCATGGCGGTAGTCGCACATGTTTACTTCACGCTCTGTCAAAACTGTCTATAAAATAGTATGCGGTGGGCTACTCGGCCCCCGAATCGGTCGTCTCTTTAGACTCCGCAGTCACACCGATAATTAAGCCCTCATGAAGCTATCTCCCCCCCAATCTCCCGCCACTAACGCCCTAAGCCGAGGTCTGAGTCCCACTAGGGGTCGCCCTTAGTACTGTTGTTGTTAGTAGTCATGATGTTGGTGTAGTATAAGTAGTTAGCTTATTGTACTTCCCAGTGGCAAAGGGTGAATTTTCTTAAAAGGGAAGCCGGACCAAGAAATGCTTTCCTTGCTCAAGTGTTTAAATGATAATTGAAAATAATAGATACTACTTAGTATTTGCCATATTTCGAAAGGGAAGCCGATAGGAATCGAGTTGTATGGAGCCTTCGCCACTGGTACTTCCCCACCATTGGCTGGAGACCATTCAGGTCTCGCCATAAACTGTCCGATTACGTAGTAACAAGGATCATCTAGGGAAGAAAACAGAAAAAAAAACAGAAAATAGGGGCCCCAATTGGAGGACCAGGGGCCCCAAATCTATCACAAATTAAATGACATTACTTATTTATTCAGCAAATTGGATATTTAAAAAAAGAACAGTCTTTCAAGTCGGTCTGCCCAAGGCCCCCTGCATGGCCTAAGACGGCCCCGCTTCTCACATCAGCGAGGATTAAATTAAATTATTAAATGTTTTAATAACAGGAGAAAATAGTGCGGTTAGCTGCGTTAGACATTTCCAATAAAGTCCGGAAAAATTGCGATGCACGAAAACGAACTTTAGTATTTTTTTTAATTCTACGTTTTTCTTGTGAATTCAGAAAATGGAGCTTCTAATCCGTGAACCCAATTATGACCTAAAATGCAAACACAGCTGATCATAGCTGAGGATAGATAGATTTTAGCGTATTTTTATAAAATCTTTGAACAGCTATTTCTCTTAAACTATTGATTTTTAGGGAAAGTTGTAGAACAAAAGTTATGCATTATTATGTTATATATTATTTAACAACCTTTCGGATTAGTACCCCGTTTCCGACTAACCTTTTATAAATATAAAAATAATAGTTCCTACTTTGAAAGACTCTGCTCCCGTTAAAAATTATAGTGCAAACTATTATTATTAAACTTGGAAGTATTCAAATTAAATTGCAAACTATTAATTTTAAACCTAGACCTCCGGTTTCTGATTTGAGAATTCGGGATAAGCAAATACTTAAGTAATTTTGAGTATGGAGTTGTCAAAAAAATGACGGATTTTAAAGCATTTTTTTGACAACTTTGTACTCAAATATTATGATTATTTATTTTATTAGGTATGATTTAAGCTGTCGTCTATTTAATTGGTTTTGAATTTCTTAAATAATAGGGTTTGTCCGCAAAATAGTAGATCTATCGCCAAAATTTAGTTGCCAAACAATATAAAACAATTCCATAATAAATCACATATAACCATCGGGATATACTATCAAGTATCAAATAAATAGGTTTGGATTTATTATAATAGGTTTGTCCTGATAACTGTATAATCAAATTAATTGAAAACGATCATTGAAAAAAAAAAAAATATAGCCCTTGAAAAATTCATAAAGTTCCAAAAGTAGTAGCGTTCTATTTGTAAATGAAAAACTTAAGGGGATGTTTGCTATTCATAATTAATCCATCGCTTATTTTAGATACATATTGACATTAATTTGGTAACTCATATCTGGCGACACTTTAATTTATCTGAGAATGAAAACATTTCGTGGCGATAGATCTATTGATTAAATGATACAAGTTGATGACCAACAGAAGGACACATCATATAGAAATATGTTTTATTTAAAAAGGCTATTGGATAAACTGAAAGAAATTTACTTCTCCAAGTCAAGTATTGTGTTAAAATCAAGTTAGTAACTGATAATATTATTGAAGAAATTATTAGATTTGTTTTAAGCTTTGTTAAAGAGTGGAATTTGCTACAGAAAGTAATTAGCCTTTTCAACAATGGCTCCTAACAATTTAAAGGAATTCGATCTTAATATACTGCAATGGAATTCGCAGTCGAATATATTTAATAGTATTTTACCCAAACCAATGTCGGTAGAGGCTGCGTTAGTTTATTAATTAGTTACCTTGTAATGTATTATGTTTTGATCAGGTTACGATGGAACTGGCGTAACATATTGTTAAAAGTTCCAAAATAATCAAGATTTAAAAAAAAAAAGTTGATGACAAATATAAACTTTGCTGACAAAAAATTTAGTTCCCATTTTTAACCGACTTCATAAAAGGAGGAGTTTGTAATGCTTCTAACTTCAAAGTCAGGTTGACAAACATATAGCTGAAAGGTAGATTAGGTTATGTTAAAACTGTGATCAATCTACGCGCGAGCCGAGCGAGCGAAGCGAACAATGCCGCGGTAGCGGCCGGTGAGTGCTAGAAACGATTCGCCGATCACTTTCCACCATTATTTTAATGTGTGTGGTGCTTTCAAAAACATGTGGTTTTCGATTAATTAGTAAAGCATTATTTTCGAAGTGTTCCTTAAACATTTTTTGTCGTTATTCTCATGAATTTAAAAGTGTCCGATAACACGTCACTTCAAGTAAAAATGTGTGAGAAACAATATTTACAACGCGTCATTCAACGCAGATGTGTGCTGCAACTGTAGCACAAACTTAAACAAAAACATGTTACAGTCGCTCCACAGATTTGACGTCGCTAATTAACAGTATGGTACCGTTTGGAGGTTTGTATGAATGACACACGTGTATTGTCGAGCGCGAACTTTAATTATGCACTAGTCGAGCAATAAATATACTAAATATCAAACACAAACATGGTGACTCGTTGTCATATGCACACACACATTGAAGAAAGAAGTTGGAGGGGCGTGCGTGCCATGTTATCGTAGTTGTATCTATACTTAAATACATTCCTATTTGAACTAAAACGCGCCATGATATCCCAGCTGAATTTTCCATGTTTTATTCTTTTTATTCAAAAGACGAGTTCAGATAGAAAATTTAAATAAACACTACAGTTTTCAGTCGCTTGTTTGAACACACGAGTTCATATTTGAATTCAAGATAAGGTGAATTTTGAACACATCCAGAAACAATGGATCGATGAAATAAAAACATTGCTTTTGACGACACGTTTGGTGCAGTGGCTCAGCGATTGGCTTCTGCGCTACGGGTCGTGGGTTCGATTCCCACTCGGAACAAAAAGAATCATGGCAGGATTTGTACAAAAAATAAAGATTTTTAAAGAAGTTGGATTAATTTTACCATTGAACCTTGCTCCCTAAAGAATATATTTCAGCATTTAAAATCATTTTAGAACCCCGGAATAAAATATCCAATCAAAATCTTTTGAAATTCAGTTAATTTCTGAACATATCAAACTAATCACCTGTCAATGTTGCCGCGTTCAGAAATTAGCCCAATGATAAGTTAGGAATCATAAAATAAATTATGTTGTGTCTCTGGTTATTGATTCCATTGTGATCTCAGGCAGATACAATCAATTATTTATTATGCAGAACGTCAGGACTGAGGAGCCAAATAAAATGCGTTTATTTACTAAATTCACTCAGTTTTACTACTTTCTCTATATGCTACAAATTCGAACACACTTACTACTAAATGTTTTTTGGAGCGGAATCAAAATAGACCAATTATTTTCATGGAAATTCACGCTCTTATGTATAGATTGAGGAGCCACATTAAAAGTCTTGTATATTCTTGAATATCAACAGTACTGAACTGAGATTTTTCGTAGGCACTATACACAATTACTACTAAATGATACAGCATTTTCAAAAATATTCATTAAATACTTTCCGTGTTCCAGGTGGCTCCTCAATTCAGACGTTTGGATTGAGGAGCCAGTTTTACATTGATATAACTTTGGATATATTTTACTACAAATTTAAGAATTTGGCCTACAACATTTTCTGCGTTCCTACTAAATAAGGGGGTGAGTTTCCTTTTAAAATCGTGAAGTGGCTCCTCAATCCAAACGGACATTTTTATTGCGGGTTTATAAAAATATTTTAAATACCTAAAGCTACTCTTTAGGCACCAAAGATTAAATAGAACGACATTCCAATTTCTCTAAAATTCTTTATTTTTCTGTACAAACCAAAGTATGGAGCTCGCCATGATTCTTTGTATGGTCTACAGATAGTTGTTTCGGGTCTGGGCGTTTGTTTGTGAGATTTGTGTCTGTAAACGCACCCACGATACAAGAGAAATCCTAGTGTGGGGCAATGTTTTTTTAAAAAGATTGCTGCTGTCCGATTTCCAAAAAGGCCGTTAAGTAAGTAAACCTAATTTTGAGTTATGACCAAAAACGTGGAAAATGTTTTCCCTATAAATTCTGAAGACATACAGATGTTTTTGTTATAACAAATTATTGGGCTACTTTAAGCTCATTGTATAACTTTTAATGAGTTACAGGACTAATGTTGTTTTTAAAATTAAAGTTTTTGTTTTTTTTGTCGTGCTTTTCTGGACGGAAATGTGACCATCTATAATATGGTATGGTATGATATGGTAATGTCTCTGTAAAAGTGTCTGGATATCGTAACTGACAAATGTTAGAAAAATACGGACCAGACTGGTAGATAGAGAAAAAGTTGCACTTTTACGTAGTAAATAAAACTCAAAGGAGGATGCCCATTTTTGTATGGGGATCCGTACTAACTTGCGTCAAACCAAATTTACTCTCAAGAGTCATCATCTGCCTAGCCTTTTCCCAACTATGTTGGGGTCGGCTTCCAGTCGAACCGGATGCAGCTGAATATCAGTATTTTACATGGAGCGACTGCCTATCAGACCTCCACAACCCAGTAACTGGGTAATACGATACTCTTGGTAAGACTGGTTGTCAGACTTTCTGGCTTCTGACCAACAGTAACGACTGTCAAAGATCTACAAATGACAGCCGGGACCAACGGCTTTTACGTGCTTTCCGAGGCACGGAGGAAACTCGCTATGGTAAATGGTCACCCATCCACAGACCAACCTCGGCAAGCGTGGCTTAACCCGGAAGATCGGTCTATGCGGCTGTAATTATTTAGCCACGAGCTCCTCATTTACTCTCAAGAGTCTAGTTTTTAATTAACTTTTTACTGCCAACAAGATTTTGTCAATGTTTAACCACATTTTCGAAATTTTCTCAAAAGTTCGAAAACACCTGATTATATTTTTTAGCAATTATTAACCGTCGTGATTACTATAATTTATTTATTATACATTGCAGTGCATTGCATATACTACAAGTGCACGATAAGTTAAGACCTGGACTATGTATTCAAATCAAATCAAATCAAAAAAAAAAAACACATAAACCAATACAGGCGCTTATGAAAAGTCGAATTTAGGTGCACGGTTCCAATTAGTCGTTTCCTATGGAGAAGAGCCGGCAAGAAACTCCATGGTTACTCTTTTAAAAAAAAGGATATCTTTAACAACTTCAGTAAATACAGTACTATGATTTATGATAGTTAAGAGAGAACAATGTAGTCTTGACCACAGACCTGTGAGTAATGTAATACCAATAATACCAATACCAATGTAATACCAATAACCTAACTGTTCTATGTGAATCATTGGCATTTATCATCCAGATTATTATCCAGATGATTATTTTAATTTTTGTGTTAAAAAACGAATTTGACATTTCTATTAGCTTATTTATTATGATACTTTTTGTCGTTATTTGTATAATATATATTCACATTTAATTTCGACTGTTGATTTGTTTCAATTTCAAAAATTGTTCATTGATAGATTCTTCAATAATAGTGATAGTTATTATAGTGATAGTCAATAAAATCAATGTACCTATTATTATTATTAAATTCACCTATATTTGTACGCCGTAAAGGCAAGACATGACTGATACTTATTCTGTAATTTTAACATCTTGCATGCTCTGTATGTATACTCATGTTTTGGGCAAATAAATGATCTTGTATCAAGTCTTGAGTACAAAAATTAACCAAAAAGAAAAAAAAAAATACTATTTGCTTGCACGACACAAACGCAGCAAAAAAACACCGATAGATACAAATATCAAAAAGCCCTAATTAATGACAGTTCCATAATTCGGTGTTCCGAAACGCCTTGACTGGTGTTTTGAGTTTCTAAAATACGCAATGTATATTTAATAAAATGAGCAGCATAATACACCATGGACCCGAGATACCCAAAAGATTTAACCTTCGATGCCGATGCCTAATTGGAGATGAAAAGCTAGGAATAGTTAGTTGAATAAAGCCTAATTTTCGAAATATTCATGATTTACGGAAATTCACAAATCGAAAAATATCTATGGTAACAAGTCCTATGAACGCGGCGTTGCGACTTTTGTCATACCATACCCCACTCGCCGTATGACTTATTTGTCGAGGAGGGTTGTGAAGTGAGAAGTTTCTTATCCACTCACACGATAATTTACAAATGTTGCCAGTTCAACCTAAGGTATTGTTTACAAGAAAGTACTAAAGTTAATTTATTTAATAAGTAGAGCTAAACAAAAAAAAAGTCTGAATTGAACTTTTGTTAATATAACATTTTGACTCATAATATCATCAGAAAAGCATGGTTAAAATCTTTCGGGTTCCTCGAGCCCACGGTATTTATAACAATCTTGTAGGCGTATAAAGCCATATTTGAACTTCAATCTGTAACTTGAAGAGGGTAGGTAGGATTGATAAGAAGCCTATAAAAATTAACAAAATACAAACGGAATATAATACTTTATAAAGTTGAGAAAACTCCGTAGATTGGATTACTAGCGTTACTGTTTATTAAAAATAAACAGGGAGGAACAACAATCAACACAATTAAGGTTACAGCTCATTAGAACCACCCGGCACCCGACCCGCACCGCCTCATCGCTCGGCGTCCACTCGTTTTCAGCAGGTGGTCCATGGGTGGACGCCACGTTATCACTAGTAAACGTCGCGTGGTCAACCAGAGGACCTCGCGCGGTCACCGAGTGGACATCGCGTGGTCAACCAGTGGACCTCACGTAATCAACGAGTGGAAATCGCGGGGCCCACGAATTTCCGAGTAGTCTGTCCGCAATTGGCACCAGGTCTACACGTGTTTTTGGTTATGTCAAACTTTACCAAAATTTGACATATATTTTTGAACTTCTCGATAAGTCTTTCTTTATTCATTTTGAAAGCAAAAACCATACGTCCGACATGTTAGAAAGAAGGGCTGGAAATGACGGGTGGGTGGGGAGCGGCGCATCGCTGACGCATTGTCTTCGCGTGAACCACTCGCGGGCCGCGCGCGGTCTTCTCGATGGCAGCGCGCGGTTCACTCAAGGCAAGCATGCGAGCAGCGAGTTGTCACCGAGTGGTCAACTCGTCGTCCGCGCGTGGACGGCATACGCCCGAGGCGATCCGGTGACGTTACGGAGTTGATGTAGTGAGCGCACATCCATACAAATTCATAAAAAGAATACGAACCGCACGAGGCGAGGCGATGCGAGTCGGGTGGGTCTAATGAGCTGTAACCTTTACTTCGCTAGAGATCAACTACGATATCATGGCACGCCCCTCCAACATATGTCTTCAATGTGTGTGTGCATATGACAACGAGTCACCATGTTTGTGTTTGATATTTAGTACATTTATTGCTCGACTAGTGCATAATTAAAGTTCGCGCTCGACAATACACGTGTGTCATTTATACAAACCTCTAAACGATACCATACTGTTAATTAGCGACGTCAAATCTGTTAACAGTTAAGGGCTAACCAAAAGTCTTTGATTCTTATGAAAAATAGGATCGATTGTCATCATAAAACAGTTTTGTGAAAACAGCCTTTTTTCTCGTTAACAGTACTTTTTTTTCAAAATCTGTGAATGCCGATTGAAATTACTCCAAAAGTTAGGGGTGGTCTTCTAAGAACGTTTTCCTGTAGCTACAATGGCTAAGGTAGCTGCCCTTCATGCCCCATCTCAAATTACCACCTTGTATACTGTTTTTTATTTTATTATGTCCTTTATTCATTTATCTTCTTATCATTTTATACATTTTTAAATATTTCATTATAAAAATACAAAAAAAACATTTAAAAATATAAAAAATAGGGGTCCACCGGCATCGGGAGCAGGGTCCAAGCTACCGGTAGTTAGGGCTCCAGAGACAGGAACCTCCTCACGATACGCGCCGTGTCGAGGAGGACTGCTTTCTGTATCAGGCCCTTGATCCATCCACCTAACGAGAGCCTCTTGAGGTGTTGGTTGAGGCTCTTGGCCATTAGGCCATTGGTCGTTACGACTATCGGCACAATGGTTGCCGAATCCACATCCCACATGTTGACAACCTCGTGCGCTAAGTCAAGATATTTGATTTGTTTGTCTTTCTCAGCTTTCACGAGGTTTTCATCATGCGGGATGGTAACATCAACAATCATTGTGCGGCGTTCTGATCGATCTATCACCACTATATCAGGTTTATTGGCGACAATAGTCCTGTCAGTGATGATAGATCGATCCCAATACAACGTGATATGACCATTTTCGAGAACTGGGTCGGGCACATACTTGTAGTACGGTACCTCCGATTCCACAAGGTTATATTTCAAAGCAAGTTGCTGATGGATAATCCTGGCCACTTGGTTATGTCTATGCAAGTACTCGCCGTTAGCAAGACGAGAACAACCGGAAATAATATGCCATAAGGACTCGCCCGGACAGTGGCATGCCCGACATATGTCAACCGTCCCGTCCTTCACAATATACTTCCGGTAGTTATTCGTCATGATAACTTCATCCATAATCGCACAGACAAAACCTTCGGTTTCCCCAAATAGGTCACCGAACCGTAGCCAGGACACGGACGCTAGGAAGTCTACGTCGGGCCCATGGAGGGCCCGGTAGAATCGTCCGTGTAGCTCCCTGCTCTGCCATACCTCCCTGCGGTCATTAGTACTGAGTACCACAGGCTTGCGCCAGTTCTCTTTAGCCAAGCTGAGTGGGGTGAGTCCTTTATCTACTGCGACCACATCTCGGTGCATCCCCGCGTCGGCATGTAGGAAATATTCCCTGAGGCTGCACACCTCACGATTGTGGAGGGTCTTAGCATTTAATAAGCCTCGACCCCCACACTTTCGCGGGATGTACAGCCTCATTACTGACGATCGCGGGTGATGCATCCGATTTGCGGTCAGCAGAGTCCGGACTCTCCTATCCAGAGCATCTAGTTCAGTCTGAGTCCACTTCAGTATGCCGAAGGAGTACATCAAGACCGGCATGACCCACCCGTTGAAGGCGCGCACCTTGTTTCCGCCCGACAAAAGACTTTTTAAAACTTTTTTCAGGCGGCCAAAGAAACGCTCCCTCAACGATTGTTTCATGTCGGCCTCACTGATGCCCAGCCCCTCCGACATACCCAGGTATTTGTAGGTGTCGTTTGCGGAGAGCGACCTGAGGTGTATGGAATCCGATAGTTGTAGTCCCTCGGATTCCATAATCCCCCCTCGTCTAACATGCATGACTGCACATTTGTCCACACCAAATTCCATCCTGATAGAATTACTGAAAGTTTCAGTTACCTTCAGTAACTCCACCAGTTGCAATTTGGTGGGGGCAAAGAGCTTTAGGTCATCCATGTAGAGAAGGTGGGATACTACCTGGCCTCCTCTCCGCAGTAGATAGCCTAGCCCTGACCCCTCCAGCAATGTGCTAAGAGGGTTCAAGGCTAAACAAAACCATAGTGGGCTCAGACTGTCGCCCTGGAATATTCCCCGCTCAATACTAATCGGTTCACCGCTCCCCAGAATCGTTCGACATCCTGGATAGCGAAGGACCGTCCTCCATTGCCTCATACATGACGTCAGGAAGGTGCGTAAAGTTGTGTTTATTTTATACAGCTCTAGCACCCTCATGAGCCATGTATGTGGCACCGAGTCATAGGCCTTCTTATAGTCTATCCAGCATGTCGACAGATTCTTTCGGGAGCGACGAACCTGTTGGCTAATGGCCATATCAATGAGGAGTAGCTCCTTAGTACCGCGGGACCCATTCCTACATCCATTTTGAGAAGGGGACATTATCGAATGATTTTCTACATGAGTGTTAATTTTGGTTCTCAAAATGGACGTAAGAAGCTTATAGACCGTCGGCAAACATGTGATCGGTCTATAGTTCTTGGGTTCCGCGGTACTACCTGATTTATGGAGCAGGTGGGTAACTCCTGTTGTAAGGAACTGTGGAAGCGACCCAGACTCTAAGGACGACTGGAATTGGGACGCCAAGCGAGCGTGTGAGCTACGTAGCCATTTTATCCAAAAGTTGTGCAGCCCATCCGGCCCTGCAGATTTCCAGTTAGGCAGCGGACGGGCCGCACTGGCTACGTCTTGGGAGCTAATTAAAATTTCCCCCATTTCTTCTATTGGCTCACACGCTCGCTCAATATCCCGCGTCCAGTCACCCTCGGTGTGAGTGACGGGGACCGACCAGATGCTGCGCCAGAACGAGCTCATGGCATCATCATCCGGCAGGCGCCCATCACTCACTCCTTGGTCAGGTCGCTCCCAAGCTCTATACACCCACCTTTGGTCGCATTGGAACATGCGATTCTGAGTATATCGCTCCACGCGGCGTTTATACCTATGAATACGGCTTGCCCATGCACAAACTTTCTGCTTCAGGAAGTCGATGCGCTCTGTGACTTGGGACATATATTCTCGAGGACTGATACCAGTCCCCGAGAATGCCCGCCTCACAAAACGCATCACTCTTGGTCGAGTATTGCCCTCCCTGAAGCAGATTAGCTTGCCGATGAGTGCCCTGGCCCCGTCGATACGACGCTCAATCCTGCACTGCCAGGCTGGTACGGCTGGTTTAGGTCGTGTAGCTCGTTCACTATTATTAAATTTGACGTTGGCTACACGACATGCCGCAACAGCCGCACAGTACAGGATTATAATAATAATAATAATAAACCCCCTCTGGGAAAGGCGTTACCTCACCATGAGATTAACGTAAAACCGGAGGGAACATTAGACTAGCTTTCTACAACCCCATCATATAATAAAAAATGTATCATGAGGTCTACTGAAAAGCTTACAAACCGCAGGGCAGCTTGTGGCGAGCTGTTGGTGAGTGGCGACACTGCGTACCTTATTGCCTCAGACAGTCGGTCAGGGCCTCGTCTCCAGGTTGCCTTTATTGGCTGGCTGGAGTGGAACCCCAAGAGTGCCCGCAGGACTCTCAACTCTGTCTTGCCTTAATCGGCCGGCCAGAGGGGGGCCGCCAGAGCTTTATGCTCGGGGGTGGAAGTGTCTAAAGGCGTAATAGCGGGGAAACCCACTCCGGGTCTTTTAGACCCGCGACGGCGAAACCGGGGCCACACCTCTCTACACCTCTAGCCGCTCACACGTCTGTTGCCCCTTTCGCCTATGTACTGGCGGCTTTTCAGGGGGCCCAGCTAGTGAGCTGGCGAGTCACCGTCTGCCAACAGGTTTCAATTTTAAATGTTGAAAGGCAGGCGCCGTTTTCTTCCGGCAATAGAAGTTATAAGTCCATTTAACACCCCATCCCATAGACCAGTTTTATTTTTACCATATTTCACAATAGTTTTGCACCCACCTGGGACGGTCCATGACTGTACTCCTATAGTGCAGCCGTGGATAGTCCCCGGTTGATGCCCCACCTCATTTTAGATTAAAGTTCTCAAAGGGGCCTCTGCGCGTTGGACCTGTGTCCCCGTGTATGCCTTCCAAAGGACCGGACGTCTTCCGCATGGAAGATGAGCCGTGATGTCCAAAGAGATACAAATAATAATAATAATAATATTTATTTCACAAAAAAATATTACACACATTACAAAGCACTGATGGAGACAAATTTATTTTGTTATCAGATTATTAGGCTAACGGTACTCTGTAACTTAGGAACATCTGCATCCGAACTAGGTGTAAACCTGTATCTCGGAATACAGCTCTCCCCTCAGAAAAATTATCTATGACATTGTATTTAGCCAATTTACAATATGTTTTTCGTTAAGTTTAGTCACATCAAGTGCGTGTGCAAGTGAGTGTGTGAGGTGATGTGATTGTGACAATGTAATGGATGTGTACGTAAGTGTTGTGTGCATGTGTTTGTGTAGGTTATGTGAGTGTGTGTGTATGTATCAGTAAAAACGTAAAGGTGAACTAGTTTGGTATGTTGATTAGTTTCTCAGTATCTTCATACGAAAGGCCGGATAGGTATTCAAATACTTTCTTTTTGCAATTTGACTTATTAAGAGCATATATATTGATAATTTTGTTAATTTTGTTATATAGATAGGGACCAATAAACATGTAAAATCTTCTTACTAATGAGGTTTTCGGAATATACTTTCGTGAACAAACTGTATGCTTTCTGCGTTTTATTAAACTGGCCTTATCAAAAGGAGTTTCAATATGCTGTTTAAGTAGAATGCTCTGAATAAATAACTGACGAACGGTAAGAACTTTGCATGATTGGTATAGTTGTACAGTGGGATATAGAATGGGTCTAAATGTCATTACTTTTAAGACAGCACGTTGGGCTATCTCTACGTTTTTCATGTAGGATTTAGAAGCCCCTCCCCATGAAGATATGCAGTATGTAAGTACCGACTGACATAGTGCAAAATATATCTGTTTCAGTAAAATGGGATCAGAAACATGTCTAAGAGTTTTAAAAACATAAATAAGCTTTCGTACCCGGGCACACAATTGTTTAGTGTGTTCTTTAAAGTTAATTTTGCTATCTATTATTATACCCAGGTACCTTATCCTTTCTACTCGCTCTAAAGACACGCACGAACAAGTCGTGTCTGCTGCAAATTCGTGGGAGATAATTTGCAGGTTATGGTTGGATCCAGAAACATGACGAGCACTGAGGGCCATATACTTTGTCTTGCCAACGTTTAATGTTAAAATATTGTCACCGAGCCACTTCCTAACAACATTGTATCCTTTTTGGGCAGTGTCATAGACCTCATCCCATGTATCAGCGGAGAAAAGGAGAGCAGTGTCGTCTGCGTAAGAGATTATTTCACCACGGGGTAGTTTGAGGTTGGTTAAATCGTTGATGTACACGAGAAAAAGGGTCGGGCCCAAAACACTACCCTGAGGCACGCCGTAGTTGACTGGGAGGTCTTCACTCGTAAATTTATCCAATCGTACGCACTGACTTCTTCCAGACAGATAACTATCAAAGAGTTTCAGTTGGTTTCCCCTAATACCAAGTCTGTCGAGCTTGTTTATTAAGATAGGGACAGAAATCGTATCAAAGGCTTTACTTAAGTCTAAAAAGATTGACAGGCATTTTTTCCTTTTATCAAGATTGGTAGCGATGTAATTGATTAAGTTATGCACTGCCCCTTCCGTAGATCTACCTCTGCGAAATCCAAATTGTTTATCAGATAGTATCTCTTTTCCTTCTAGATAATTTACCAATCTACTATTAATAACCTTCTCTAGAATCTTTGACAATGCAGGCAGGATTGATATCGGTCTATAATTACTTATACGATTTCTGTCACCATCCTTATGAATTGGACGAACTTCCGATTTTTTTAATGGTTCAGGGAAAACACCGCTCTCCAGACAATTATTGAAAATGTGTGTAAGTGGCGGGACTAAGAAATTTTTATTTTGTTTTAAAAAGTTGTTTGAAATTTTATCCCATCCCACTGAGGAATTTGATTTAAGTTTAACAATAATACATTCGATTTCCTCCTCAGTCACATTCTCCATCACAAATGAGTTGAGTTGGGACGGGTTGTGAGGGGAAATAATATCATTAGATCTGAATTTTGATTGCATACACTCTTCAGCCAATTTTTTACCTATACTTACGAAGTAGTGATTAATTTCATTCACAGACGTTTGAGGACTAGATCGTATTTTTAGGAGTTCATCAGGATAGTTAGTATCTTTCACAGTGTTGGTAATAGTTTTGATGGTTTTCCACAGGGTTTTTGGGTCATTTCTAACCTCTTCAATTAATGACTTATCATATGCCCGTTTAACTTTTTTTAGAATTTTATTGCAATAATTTCTGTAACGCAAATATGTTATTCTCAAGACTTCATTGTCTGGTGACTGTTTTGACTGTTTATGCAACCTGTCTCTATTTTTTATGCAGCGTAAAAGTCCGTGGGTAATCCATGGCTTAATATTTTTTTTCCGCCTAGGAAGTTTAATAGTTTTCGAATTGTTCTCTATAGCTACTCGTATCTCAGTTATAAGGTAATTTAAAGAAAGTTGAGGGTCTCGAGATAAATAAATGCAGTCCAAATTAATTGCTGCTATCGCCAATTTTAATGCATCTACGTCAACTTTCGTAATGGTATTTGTTGCATAGTGGCGTGGCTGTTTGAAATTCATGTGCATTAAAACTGGGAAGTGGTCAGTTACATTTGTGTGAGGAACAATCGTGATCGTAGGATACTTAGTTTTGATCAGAATGTGATCCAAGCAAGTTCCACTGGCATCGCGGGTAACATTCGTATGTGCTGGCAGTAGTCCGTGAAAGGCCGCCAGCGTAAGATAAAGCTCACCAGAGGAGTCAATTTTTTCCTCGTTAATAGGGATATTGATATCACCAATTACGATAACGTTTTGAAAAGCAGAAAGTTTTGTCAAAATATCATTTAGAGATGACAAGAACGTATCAATATTATTTATAGAAGGCGATCGATATATAGAAATAATAGCAGTCTGTTGATCACTTGACATCACCAAGCAGTCACCATCCAAAAACTGGGGTTCGTACACTGTGAAACTAAGTTCGTCTCTATAATAAACAACTACACCATCGTTTTGCTTACTCGTATTTTTTGTAGCGAAGTAGCGATAGCCGGGGAGTTTGGGTATCACAGAACTAGCTGTTAACCAACATTCAGTGAGAACAAGAACATCACATTCTACCTTTAGTCGGGTAAGCATAAGTTCCAATCCAGGCATATTGCAGTTGATGCTACGAATGTTCTGCGTGAGGATAACTAGGTGCTTAGATTTGCAACTCGGGATCAGTTTATGACAGTCATCAATGTCACAAGAGAATGTTTTGGAGACAGTTGCGTCATCAATTTCCGAGGATAATTCATTAATATTACCGAATTTTAATATGAAGTAATATAAGGTTCTTGAATATGGGCATTATAAAAATGTATAGGATGGCATGACATACATAAAATATTATTGTAAATAATCTATGATTCATTGCTTGAGTTAGGTGGACTACATAGGTACACGTACGGAAATTATAAGTAGAAAAGCACTGATACCTGCTGTTAGAGTATTGTTTATCTTTTGTGTTGTGTATTTGTGTGTTATATGAGTGATACTGTTGTGATTGTGATGAATGAGGTGTGACGTGTATGTAAAGGTGCATTTGAATTAATACAGTTACAAAGAAAAAGGTTTTTAAGAAGGTAGACAAAAGTAACATGCAACAGAAAATCAGAGAAGTACAATAATTGACCTGATGGACTCGTCCTACCAATATACTATATACAACAAATAGTCATATAACGGTTTTGATCTTATTAAGGTCTAACTCAGAATCAATTCTCGTAGCAGGTAGGCCCTCCTTATTGCGAATGTAAATCTTCCCATATGAAGTCCAACAATACTGTAAATTGTTGGATTTGGCATAATCACGGGCTAGGTAGAATAACCGTTTTTTCTTGTAAGTCAGATGATGATTGAGTGTGTATCGACGAGATCTTCGCTGCTCTCAAAATAGCTAGAAAGCAGCGAATCCAAGGCACTCACCAGCGCCCTGTTTTTATTGTGCATGGGCAAGCGTGGTAATCGTGGCCGTAATTCGGGATTAGCTCTATACTCCCGAATCGCATCCTCCAATGCACTCCTCAGTCGGTCGTTGTATTGGCTACTTACTGTAACAGCCCTGTCATCCACATCCCCATCTGCACAATCGGGCCGCGGCGGGACTACATTGATATTAATATGGTGTACCGCGGTTTGTGAGGGGACAGGGGTGACACGGCTGTTCTGTACCTCTAAGCGAAGCCTATCAAGTGCGGCGTCGTCCAATCTATGATTGCGTTGGATAACCCGCACCTGATCCGATAATCGTTGGGCCGAGACGTTAATGGCTGGTTCAAGTTCCTGAAACAGAGTCAGCATCCTAACACGGTACGCAGTGATTATTTATTATTTATTTTTTTATTTTATTTATCCTTAATTTGCATAATTTGTTATTTTAAATATGTATTATATTTGTCGCAGAATCAACACAGAGGCGCAACTATTAGAATCACTATTGATTATTGTTAATGTAGTACAACGCCATCTATTATCGTTTGTCAGAAACGTCAAGCAGTGTGCTTGGGTGAGGTCGGTGTGGGGCGTGGCATGTCTTGTTTGACAGTTGTCAGCAAGCTGTCAGCTGTCGGCTGTCAGCTGTCATTCTTTTTGACATTGGATGCATTTGATTTGAGTGAAGTTACTTTCGTATATATAAAAGTACTCTGTGGTTACTTTGGAGTGAGACACGAGGGCGAGAGGTCGTTTTGCCAGCCTGCACCGAACTTACCGCGTTTCCGTACTTTAATCCATTTCCATCGGTTTGATAATTTGAGATTTTATTATTTTGCTATCGAGAGTGAATAAATAGAGTACTATAATCAGTGTTGTGACTATTATTTCCTACCTACACCATGTTGAACTTGGACTCTGATGATGAGGTACCCCAATTGGGTGAACTACCCTCGTTATATTTTTCTATTATATGTATAGATTTATAGACTCAATTAATTTATTCACCTGACAGACAGATATGTGTTGCTGGGGAGTTTGTTGCGCCGTTTCTTCTTCACAGCATAAACACTAGGAAGCAGTGAAGGGCAGGCGTTTTTGTGGGCTGTCTATTACAACATTACCGTTCAAAAAAGAACTAAGTAATTCTAGTCTATATTTACTTATTTTTTTCTAGATTGCCAGCAAAGTTAGTTTTAAATAGATCTTCTTGTACAAACAGAACTATTAAAAAGTAGCAACTTTAACAGATTTCAGTTTACATACGTGTTTACAAACAAACCAACAATTTGACCGTCTTTAGTAGTTTTTACCTACTTATCTTTATCTAAGCGGTCATGTACCGGTCAACAAACCGTCCACGTGGCGTTGTGACGGTTATGGTTTTTTTTTTTTTTGAAAACCTACATCGGTAGGTACATAAAATATATTACAAAATATGTATAGTACAGTATTGTATGCGAACGGATCATTCGTAAAATAAGTTTAAATTCAAAAGATACAGTAGGATAACCGATTAGTTTCAAGCTACATTACTTTAAATTAAATTAAATCTTTCTGCTTTCCTAAGGGCACACACCACGTTTTTTTCAGGCGCTGTCGACGCGCGTCGCACGCAACTATAACGCGCTGGAAGCGCGACGTTATCGCAACCAATTTATTGTAGTATGCAGACGACGACTTTTTCGCGAGCTGTCGACGCGCTCGTAGGGCGGAGTTACAACGATACAGACGCGCTGTCACAGCGCGTCTCTTTAGCTGCAAACACATACGTACAGCGCGTTTTAATCCAAGGAGAGTTGCTCACGCGCGTCTGTAGCGCGATACACGCTCGTTCGCGCGCGTGCTACACGCGTTTTACTTTTCAAGGAGAGTTGCTCACGCGCGTCTGTAGCGCGTTTCTCGTGAGTTTGCAGCGATGCAATCGCAAGTAATCTGCCTATTTCAAGTTTAGCAGCGCCGACAACGCGCGATAGAGAAACGCGCGTCGACGACGCCTGAAAAAAACGTGGTGTTTAGGAGCTCTAAAACTAAGGCCGTCCACCAAAGCGGAGATGTGCGGAGATGTCTCGATCAACCAATAGGATTGCGTTATTTTCAAATCTCTCCGCTTAGCTTCAACTCAAAACGAATTCCTATTGGTAGTTTACGAGACATCTCCGCACATCTCCGCTTTGGTGGAGTCCGGGCCTAAGAGCTACATTGCTTGTTGTTTGCCTTCTTTTATGGTTTTACTATGTGCTGTCAAAGCAGTAGTAGTTAGTTTTAGTGCAGCTAAATAAATCAACGTATACGCACGGATCATACGCTTTGCAGGGTGCGCTTTGCTTACCACGCCTAGTCCGAGGATGGGTGACCGTTCGTTTCGATCGTTCGTTCGAGAACGCTTTTTTTACCTTTTGAAAATCCTCATAGATACCCTTCTCCTGGGGAAGGCGAAAAGTTATGCCGGAATCTTACCGGCTAAAAACCCACGGTGTTCCTTCTCCTGACCCTAGGCCGGGATCGCGGGATTCGCAGCTGCATGCACCGCAACCCCGGCGGGCCTCGGTCCGCCAGCCACTGGTTGACTTCTCCTTCTGTGCGTCGTTCGAGACCCCGGGTCCCGGGTGTCATACCTATGGCAGTCGTTAAGGGGAGTCACATGATCGAGTCTGTCAACCGGGCGTACACATAAAGGAAGCAAGTAACCAGCGCCGACCTACCAGCGCTTATCGGTACTGGTCCGTGCAGGTTACATGGCGCTACATGCGAATTAGACAATGCATACCTAGATAAAATAAGCGGTCTATATTTGACAGTTGCGCGCACAGAGAACGTAATGCCCATAGATAATACATTAAAGTACGACGGCGACGTATGCCTGCGTGAGCGACGATGTCGATGCAACAAAACGTTGCCATATTTAAAATATTATATTCCAGTCTTCGATTGTTCCTATATTGCGTATTTATTTATTTATTTTTTCTTGTTTTTATTTTATTTCTATTCTTTAATTGCTGCACAGGTGGGCGTCAACACGTCAACGCCGGCTTTCGCTGAAAACCAGCGCTGTGGCTCCGTCTCGCACGAGTCATAGCATTATGCTGAGCGATGGCCGTTTTGCGTAGATGTGACGCATATTTTTCCCAAGTTTCTTTGTGGTTTTGTGTAAAGTTTTTATTTTTGTGTGTCATGTCGGCGCAAATAAATATTTTTTCTTTCTTCTTTCTTTCTATAAGCTATGTCTACACCAGTGCGCTTTCATGTTCATCTTGCGTCTTCGTCTGAGACACGCGTGAAGCGCCACAGCGCATGCAATAGCGCATACCTTAATACTAGTTCGACCAAAGCGCATGCCCCTAACGCACGCTAATCCGTCTATTGTATGTCGACTGACGACTGATTAGGCGCACCGGTGTAGACGTTAAGCTGCATGCGTTTTATGGCAATCAATATTGTGTTATCGGTAGCGGGTAGCACTGGGCAATGTTGACAAAGGAAGGTAGTCGTCGATATGGATCAACGCACCCGATGTTATGAAGACGGTGGTCATTCAACGAAGCGAAGCATTCTGTGTTCATCAGCTGAAGAAGTCTGACCTTTTATATCCGACCAGCTTGTCATTATTTTATGATCATGTAATAATTGTGTAAAGTATTATATTGTGATCTAGTTCATGTTACTAACACTAACGCAAATATAAGTACTCTCAGTACTTATATTTGCGAAGATGCTGGTTTTATTTACTATATTTACCTTGCTCGCAATCCTGACATACTGATATTAGCTAAAATAAAAGGAGAAGCTGACTGACTGACTGACTGATCTATCAACGCACAGCCTAAACCGCTGGGGTTAGAAACTTGAAATTTTCACAGTAGGTTCCTTTTGTAACGTAGGCATCCACTATAAAGAAGGGATTTTTAGAAATTCAACCCCTAAGGGGGTGAAATAGGGGTTTTAAGTTTGTATGTAAGTTCGTCATTTTTGAAGTAAGACGCATGAAATTAAATATTAAGGTTTTTGGTTAGAAATAAAGCTGTACGTGTTTGAGCGTTTTTGAAAATTCAACCCTTAAGGGGGTGAAATAAGTAGTATGTGTTATAAGTTTGTATGAAAAATCTGTTACTTTTGAAGTAAGAAGCATGGAATTAAAAATGTAGGCTCTCGGTGAGAAATAAATATACACGTGTTTGAGGGTTTTTGGAAATTCTACCCTTATGTGGTGAAATGGGGGATGCAAGATTTTTTTTTATTTTTTAACTGCACCTAACAAGGGGCTTAACGAGGGCTCAAAATTTCACGCAAACGGAGCTGCAGGCAAAAGCTAGTTAGCTATAACTGTAATGATAGAATCACCCCTAAACGATTATGTTGTTTATGTCTTTTACAATTGCATGCGCTTGTCGCAAGAGGAATTGAAAGTTGAAAGCGCAAGATGAACATGAAAGCGTAAATGTGTAGGACATACCATATCGTCTACAACGGTGCTCCTTGGTCAGTCGTTAATTGACATAAATAGATGGATTAGCGTGCGCTAGGGGCATGCGCTTTTGTCAAACTAGTATTAAGGCATGCGCTATGGCGCTTCACGCATGCTTCAGACGAAGACGCAAGATGTGCATGAAAGCACACCGGTAAAGACATAGCTTTTCGAATACTTATAACAGTCGTTAAGGGGAGTCACAAGATCGATTCTGTCAATCGGTCTAACCTTAGGGCGTACATAAAGGAATCAGGTAACCAACGCCGACCTACCAGCGCTTATCGGTACTGGTTCGTGCAGGTAACCGCTACATAAAGGAAGCGGGTAGAAGCAGGGGCTGGCATTTTTTACAAAAATACGCCTTGTTCCCTTGCAAATACAGGAACAAATGACGGCCTACCAGCGCTGATTAGAGCAGGTCGGAATTTGTCAGCGAAGTTCGGAGCTTGTCGGCGCTGGTTCGCCATACAGTATAGAGACTACCTGCGCCGTCTAACTGCGCGGACGAGCACCGACAAGCGCTCGCAGCAGATCGGCGCCGGCAACCCGTATTCTACGTGTATACGCACTTAGGCCTGGACTCCACCAAAGAGGAGATGTGCGGAGCCACCGAAACTGTGTGGAGATGCGTACTGGCTAGACTGTAGCGGAGATGTGTGCTAGCTAGGGTGGAGATGTGCGCTGACTAGAGCGGAACTGAGCTGCGTGCGGCGAGCGTTGGATGTGAACGCACAATTTAGTGCGATCTGACACGAAAGGTAGACGTCTCAGTCATGTTGCTGGTGTAGACATAGCTATAGGATTTCGCCAGACGAACTCTTTACCAAGGTGCTCTACTACTAATGTAGCTGCTGATCCCTCAAAAGATTGAAGAGCACGTTACAACACGTCAAGGTCACCGAGTTGATGTTTTGATAAATTAGATTTATTTATTTATCAACAAATTGGATCAAAGACAATCCACGTTAGATGAACCGTCAAATTTCAATAATATGGGTAAATTTGTCGTGGGAAACAATATTGACATCATTTTTAACCTCTGTCGCTAGGCTTGGGAAAAAAATATTGATATGTTTTTAGAAAATAATCGATTGATTGTATGGGAATTAGCAATATTTTTATTTTATGACATTTGTATGGAAATTAGCAATATTTTCATTGACATGTACTGGCAATATTTTTAATTTAATATTATTAATTTTGACATTGTGTAATGGATGAATCTGATTTAATTTGTTTTTATATTCTTTACTAAACCTCATTTTATAACATCACTATTTTTATTGACATTACATTATCTTTTGACATAATTATGTCATGGTGGAATCTTAATTTCTTTAATCTTGTTTTTTTTTGACATAAAACAAGGAATTGCAAATGTTTTTTTTTTATTAATTTATTTGGTTACTGTTATAATAATCTGTTATATGTAATTATCTGTTTTAATAATCTGTTATAGTGATTTGTATACCTAGTAATGCTTTTAATTTTATAATAGGCATGTTGACAGTATCAATAAATTGCAAATCTAATTAATCCGCCGGTTAAAGTTTTGAAAAATAATGGACACGTATTTTTTCTTTTGATAAATCTATGAATATTTAGAAAGATAAAACGCATCAAAACTCGAGGGGGGCTTGTGACGTCAGAAGCAAGTAAAAATTGTACTTGCTTGTGACGTTTTGCCAATTTTAAAAGTGTCATATTATCTTCGTTAATTTTGGTTTATGTAACAAAAGAAAAAATACGGGTCAAATATTTTTTGATAATCTAACTGACGGACTAATTACATTTTTTCAGTCAATAACCTATTTAGTGTAAAATTTCGATACAATGTAAAAATTGTTACTGAAAGAAATGAAATGAAATGAAAAATGATATTTTTAATATCCATATATCGTTGGCGACCTCGTAAATACCGATTTTGGTTAAACACGTTTTATGTCATATTTAGCAAGGAAATCTCGCAATCCATATTATTTTAGATTGGCTTGAGTTCAATTTGAATGGAAATAAAGAAGTTGATTCTGAATAATGCATCTGATTATCTGCTGATAACCCCGAATTTAACGACAAAAATCCTATTTTTTTCCAAGAACACCTCGTAACTCGCATTTGACAAAATTATATTCTCTTGAAAAAAAATATTTCAAGTATTAAAAAAATCCTTTCGAGAATTCATGTTCAAATACTTGATTTAGTAGTTAATGGTTTATTTATAATAGAACAAAAAATCACAGTGAAGTTTCATACAAAAAAATTCAGGAAACGGTTTTTTCCGTCTCCTGTAAAATTTTGCTATTGGCAATAATGAGGTTTTCACCGTTGGCCGACGATATATCAAAAATCTGTTTTTTTTTTTTGAGTATCGAAATAGCAAATTCGATAATTTTTTGATTTGCTTAAATTATACCCGAACTAACGAACGCTTACTTATTAATAGTATTTTAATATTTCTGTAACTTCTACATATCCATACATTATATAACTCTTTCTTCCATTCATATATAACTCTTTTATTAGCCTATAACTTGTGTGTTTTGTGTTTTACTACTGTCAGTGGGAGTTGGTGGTTAATAATTATATAAATAAATATCCTTAATTTACCGAATTTTACTTGAATATTTAGCCTTGCGAGAAAATATCGATATTTTTTAAAGATAAATATCGATAGTGTTTAAAAATATCCTAAAAAATTCCATTGCCCATCCTTATCTGACGCAAAAAGAGCGGTGTTATAAGTTTATCTATTATTTATTAAGCCTATAACTGTCTATCTGGCTGTGGCATCGAAGCTCCTAAACGGATGAACCAACATTTTTTTTTCTTTTTCTTACTAACCCCCCCCCCGCTGCGAGAATGTAAAAGCTAAGCTACGAAACTATGTGACCGTTTCCACTGATGCTAAGCTATGTAGCGAAGCGAGTAAGATGTGCTATGAAAATGCGCCGCCGCAAGGTAGCTGTGCGAGGAAGATGCGCAGCTCGAGCAGCTTAAGCAAAACTAGTAAGTCGTTTCTAGGTAATGGCGCACATTTTTATAACAAGCTGCCGAAATCTGTAACATATCTTACCGAGGGAAAATTCAAAACCCATATTAAACGTGTCCTCACTCAAAAATCATACTACAAGACTAAGGACTACGTTGACGACAGGAATGTTTGGCATTAGTTCCTGCACATGTGGCTTCCCTGGTATCATTAACGACGTATGTGTATGTCTACTAACTATCCTGAATTACGATTACTTTTTTATTTTTCTTACTATCATTACTCTCAAGATATCTTCTATCTTATTTTACAATGATTTTTGTCTAAGTTTTGATGACATTTAATTATGTCAATTGTTTTATATAGTTTATCTTCATTTTATCTTTTGTAAATGTGAGAATTTCGTGGACTTGCCTATACATATAATTGTGTAAATTACTATTATTCATGTTGTGTTATTTTTTTTATTTTTGGTTAATTTTTGTACTCAAGACTTGGTATTACATTACTCACAGGTCTGTGGTCAAGACTACATTGTTCTCGCATAACTATCCTAAATCATAGTAAGTACTATATTCACGTAATTTGTTAAAGATATCCCTTTGAAAAGAGTAACCATGTAGTTTCTTGCCGGCTCTTCTCCATAGGAAACGACTAATTGGAACCGTGCACCTAAATTTGACTTTTCATAAGCGCCTGCTGTATTGGTTTAAGTGAAATAATAATTTTTGATTTTGATTTAAATTGAGTTATGCGACGTATCGACAATAGGGAAGGCACGGGGAGCGGCGGCGGCACGGTGCTCTACACATAGCTACACCACTCGCGACCATCCATAGCACGCATCCACAGCACACATCCTTCCATATAAAAAACTTAGCTTAGTTGAATCAATTTCCACCAGTGCTATGCTATGTGGACCAATGAATATGATTGGTGGATATCAAACGCATCCATAGCAACTCTGCATAGGTTACGTATTATAATACCTAGGTTTATTCTAACTATTTCCAAGATAACTACGGTCAAAAGATCTACCGTTTAAAATACCTAAAGAACGTTTCACCGATTTTTGTAATAACTAATGAACGAAATCCATAAAGGAGAATAGAGAATATGCATGTAATTCAAAACTCTTTCATTATTTAGATATACATTGTATAGGAGTCAAGATACAAATTGCATTTTTTTTTAACATTTTTTAACTCATTACTTATTTTACAATTTGTTGTTTTATGTTACGTTTTTTTCGTGGAACGGAACGCAATCTCGAAACGCGTCGTCTTCGAAAATGCCGGAAGTGACATCAAAATCCATATGAATAAATCTTTAAATAATCTTTTCTTAGCAAACTGTTTGATTTCTCACTGAGGTTAAGTTAGTAAGTGCTGCGATTTCTGCTCGAATAAAGCACAAGAAATAATTTAATTTATATGATTTGTGGCTAAAAAAGAGATGTAAACAAAGCAGTATCTTGGATTATGACGTCACATTATGACCGCGACCATAAATGACGTTTGAACTGTAGAAGAAACTTGTTGAAGTTTAATAATTGTTTTGAGCGAGAAATAATAGTAACATTTGAGTTTTAATACTTTTCTTGGGTTTATATTAATGTGCTTTATTGATTAAGAGAAAAAAAAGTTACATGCATATTCCTTATTCATCTACGGTTTATTCAACAACAATTAATTCACCTAAGGTTGATTAAACTAACGGACGGTTCACCTACTGTTGACTCTGGAATTTGAGGCCCCCCGACACGGATAGGTTAGGTTCAAAGGGGATGACGGGGGCTAAAGTGAGCGAGCAAAGCGAGCGAACGAAGCCCCCGTCATCCACTTCGTGTTAGGTTACTTTAAACCCTGCAGACAGAAATAGGAGCCTCGCTCAGTGGGACTCCGTCAACTCTGCTTTCGAAACCCAAACAACTTTACAAAGCTAAAATATTTTTTGGAAAGAAAACATTTAAAAAAAAATACCATACAAAATACCAGGTATTTCATACATAGTTGAAGTATCCAATATCGAATTAGTGCGATTAATTTTAGTTTAATCTCTCTCTGAGGCCCTGACCACCGGTATCTTGGACCCTGTTCCCGATGCCGGTGGGCTACTAAATTTTTATATTACTTTTCGCTATAGAAATATTTAAAAATGTAATTTTAAATGAATGGAGAAGTAATTTTTAATTTAACATTTTTAAAACAGAGCTGACAATACTTGTTCAGAATTTTGTATTTAAATATTTATACATATTAGACAAAAACCTAGACAACTCTTTATCTATATTTTAAACCTTGACTATCCCACTGCTGGGCAAAAATCTCCCCATATTCTCTCCCAACATAAGGAAGATTTTAATAAAAAAAAATACAATATGTATTAAAGCTACTCTTTTTCGGAAAATTGATCAAACGATTTTTTCCTATAATTAAATTGTTTTATCCCACTACAGGGCAAAAATCTCCCGATATTCTCTTCCACTATACCGAAAAAAAATATTTAAAAAATATATATGTAGATACACACTACTCTTTTTCGGAATAAAAATTGAAAATAGAATAAACTTAGGTATTATAATTAGTAACCGTTGCATAGCACATCTCTGGTGAAAAAGCAGCCGTATAATTGTTAAAGTACTCAGAGAACGCTGCTGCCCATCCTCTAGTGAATCGCTTAGTCGCCTTTTACGACACCCCGATAAGTAGCATAATTGCATTTCATTATAATTAATTTGTGCTATTGCTACGATATATACAAAAACTAGCAGTTTGGTGGAAGTAGGAAAGTGTGCGTTATAACAATGGGAGGTCTGAGCGGGACAGCGAAATGCGTGGAGTTGGTTGTGACTAAAAAATTTTTTTTTAAAGTGAATAATATTTGGATGGCCAAATAGAAAGAAAAATGCATGTAAATATGAATAGTGTTTCAAAATAAATACAAGATTAGTCAGAAAGGGAAGGGTTTTAAAGTACTCATAATAATGAATTAATTTTGTTCACACCATGAAGTTAATTGTTGACATAAACCTCTTCTCTACAAGATTATTCGGATAGGGGTAGTTACATGAAAAGGTGTTAAACTACCCATAATGATGAATAACTTTTCTTCTACAACTTCCCCAAAAGTCAATAGTTTAAGAAAAATTATTGTTCAAAGATTACATAAAAAATATGCTAAAAAGTAACTATCCTATATCCTCAGCTATGATCAGCTGTGTTTAGATTTTAGGTCATATTTGGGGTCATAGATTAGAAGCTTCATTTTATGAATTCGCAACTAAAGCAGGGATAAAGAACTATTGTTTTATAAGCTTAAATAAAAATCATTTTCCATGGAAATTGAATGAAATGAAATATCACTTAATAAAACTATGCGAGTGTAACAATGTAGGGTAACGTTTGGAATGGCCTTTTGAAGAAAGAGCCATAGCATGTTTGAGTTGACCTGTCCCAACTGACGGTACGCATGCATCAGCCATCGTGTAGCTCAACCTTATTTTAGGGAGCTCAACGACCTGACACACGACGGCATCAATCAGCCGGACATTTGCGTAGATCACAAAAAAATACTCAAACCGCCAAACAGTTTTAAGAAATGTATGTATAAAGCTAGCCTACATAGTACTCACATTCACAATTTAATAAAATTAAAAGTACTATAAAAACAAACGACATATTAATGATACTAGTCGACAAAATGTCAAGGTAAAAAAAAAAAACAATACTTCGTATAATATAATTCTTATAAATATATCCTTATAGTGAAAATATATTTTAATTTCTTTTTTGAATCACTTTTTTTATAAAATATATTTTTTCCGCCCACGCCTACTCCATTGCCGTCCCTGTTCCCGCCCGCCCCTTCTGTCCAGCGGTATATAAACCCTGGTTCTCTCTCCACAGTGCATTCCGTATCCTCTCGTCTTCATCCTCAGGTGAGTACATAGCATATAACCTATATATACCCATATATTTAGAACATTTTAAATTAAACGAAAAACTCGATTGATACAATTTTATTCCGAAGAAGAGTAGTGTGTATATATTTATTTTTTTAATATTTTTTTTCGGTATAGTGGAAGAGAATGTCGGGAGATTTTTGCCCAGTAGTGGGAACAATTTAATTAAAGGAAAAAATCGTTTAATCAAATTTTATTCCGAAAAAAAGTAGTGTGTATACAGGGTGTTAACGAATTCGTGTAATTCCTTCAAACCACGTGATCTACTGGTGACACAGATTAACCCGAAATGGGATTTTTTGAAAATCATCTAAAAAAAAATTTACAAAATTTTTTTGGTTTTCTTTTTCCGAGTCATTTTTGAGCCTTGAGTTGTCTGACTGCAAAGAGCGATATCGCGTTAGTCGTGCCTGCCAGCCGTGTCGCCGTGCTTTCATTAATTTATGCGTGGCATCGAAATGTTCACACAAATAAAATATTTTTTTGCAAAAAAATAAATTCTTATTTTTTTATTGAATCCTCATTAGGTGGTTTAGATACGATCGGGAACAAAGCCGCATGAAAAAATTACAATTTTATTTTTATATTTTTAATCAAGCTAAATCCCGTGCCGGGGCTGTCTACACCAGTAGTAGATCATGTGGTTTTAAGGAATTACACGAATTCGTTAACACCCTGTATATATTTTTTTTAATATTTTTTTTCGATATAATGGAAGAGAATATCGGGAGATTTTTGCCCAGTAGTGGGAACAGTTTAATGGAAAAAATCGTTTGATCAATTTTCCGAAAAAGAGTAGCTTAAATACATATTTATTGTATTTTTTTTTATTCAAATCTTCCTTATGTTGGGAGAGAATATGGGGAGATTTTTGTCCAGCAGTGGAATAGTTAAGGTTTAAAATATAGATAAAGAGTTGTCTAGGTTTTTGTCTAACATCTATACATAAAATACAAAATTCTTAATGTTATTGTCAGCTCCGTTTTAAAAAGAATAAATTAAAAAATACCTATCCGTTTATTCAAATAAAATACATATAAAGTTACATTTTTAAATATTTCTATAGCGAAAAATAATATAAAAATATAGTTGCCCACCGGCATCGGGAACAGTGTCCAAGCTACCGGTGGTCAGGGCCTCAGAGAGAGGAACTTCCTAACAATACGCGCCGTGTCCAGAAGTACCGCTTTCTGCATCAGGCCCTTGATCCAGCAGTGGCGTAGCTTACATAACCAAGGGCCCCGGGGCAAAAATGAAATTGGGGCCCTATTTAAACTAAACTAAACTAAATACTTTGAAGGTGCAAAACTACTTCATCATCATCAGCTCCTTATCGCCCACTGCAAGGCATAATAAAGCAAAGCTATTTACTAGTAAGCATTATGTATAACGCAGCAGATAATTATTTAATCGTAATTCCTAATAATATTACCTACAAATGTCCACACCTCTCTACACCTCTAGCCGCTCACACGTTTGTTGCCCCCTTCGCCTATGTACTGGCGGCTTTTCAGGGGGCCCAGCTAGTGAGCTGGCGAGTCACCGTCTGCCAACACTTTTCAATTTTAAATGTTGAAAGGCAGACGCACCAGGCATGGCAAATGCGACTACAGGGTGCCCTCCTGGAAGGCGCCTGGCACTGAACGTGTTAATGTGAGAGTAGTAGCTAGCCAGGCGGACCGTTTAGATCCTACCACGTCGCGTGCTGTGTTTTGTATAATCTTAGAACACGCGTCGTGGTAGGATCTATACGGTCCGCCTGGCTAGCTACCACTCTCACATTAAAGTCCGGCGCCAAACAGTTTACTGTGTTCCGTCGTGTGTAGAGGATTCGATCCCGGCTAGGGATGGGCCGAATATTCGTTTTATATTCGTTATTCGGCATATTCGGCAGGTTTACCGAATATTCGTATTCGGCCGAATATTCGGCTAAATCACCGAACGTTCGGCAAAGTGGTACTGAAAGTATTTTTACTGTATTGAGCCGTGTATGATTGAGAATGAGTTGAGTGTTAAATGGGTTATTTTTACGAGGTAAGTAATTTACATGTTTTTGTCGATACTA
The DNA here is from genome assembly GCA_905220435.1 of Amphipyra tragopoginis. Lineage (NCBI taxonomy): Eukaryota > Metazoa > Arthropoda > Insecta > Lepidoptera > Noctuidae > Amphipyra > Amphipyra tragopoginis. Next base: position 12,577,199 of record HG992020.1, on the reverse strand, counting down.
TAGTTTTATTTCCAATAACAGCAGATAAAAAGGTGGTTATTAAAAACAAAATATAAGTATGTAGCTGTTTTGGGATTAAGCTACAGTGAACTCTTTATAATAAAATAATGTATGTTATTATAATCAGGTCTATAATGTAAGAAAGAATTGCATGATTAAACTACAACATTTCAGCAGATATGATAATCATTTTTCTAGTTTCTACTTAAAGTGGCGAAAATTAGTTATTGTATTATAAACTTTAAAGTTTAAACGTTAAAAGTATTAAACCAATACAGTTTTTTTTTTTAGAGAAAGAATTAATTGCATTTTTATAGGTATTCATTTGAGAGATCAATCAATTACCCCTACAAAAACAGAGTTACTCAATTATATTAGTGACATACTAAGACAAATATGGGATCTTTATAAGAGACCAAATCGAATATTATAATACTTATAGGAACATAACCTTAAGAATTCACATTTTTATTAACTTTTTATGTAAGTTACATGAAGGTAAATTTTCTTAAAACGCCCATCCGCGCGCTTTTCGTAAACGCATTCATATTTGTATGGTTTACTTTAGGGAATCAATTATGCCGAATATTCGGCCGAATATTCGGTTCGGTAAAAGTTTTACCGAACATTCGGCCGAATATTCGGTTCGGTAAAAGTTTTACCGAACATTCGGCCGAATGTTCGTATTCGGTGAAATCCATGTTCGGCCCATCTCTAATCCCGGCCCTTTTTTTCTAATCCCAGGATTTCGAGTTTATCTATAGTTGATTCCGGGATCCCGAGATAGTCCCGGGATTATATTGGTAATTAAAAAGTGGTTACAAAAAGTCAGTAAACCATGTCAAAATCACTATTTTATTTATCTTTTGGCAATGTATTTAAGTTTTAAATCTTCAAAAAGCCGGTTAAACAAAATTATACTTTAAACTTCTTCATAAATAAACAAACTAGGCATTTCTGTGAGTGATCTATGAAACTAGGGTTGCCATCACCTAAATGTCGACACCGGACAAAACTTTCAAAAACCCCGGACATTTGGTCGAAATCGAGATTATTCCCTGGATGCCCCTGAAAAAATTGCAAAAAAAAATCTTATATAATATAAATAGCCAAAATATAAGTCTGTATCATTATACAGCAAGACATATAAGAATATATTGCAGCAAGACATTTCTTGCTGCAATAGAACACCAACAAAACTGCCAATGCCACGGGCGTCCGGGTTTCACCCGGATATTTTTTGAAAACCTCCCCGGACGCCCCCGGACGCCCTACTAAACTAGGACAAATCCGGGGAAACCCGGACGGATGGCAACCCTATATGAAACTAACAATTAAACTTTAAAAAAATCAACTTACTTAGTTAGACTTATTTAGGTTAACCCATGACAAAAGCTATACACTACAGAAATCAATGTTTAAACTCGTATTTTTAAATTAAATTGACCAAACACTGTATGAAATACTTATTTAAACAGCGAAAATAAAATCTAAGAAAGAACAATGTATCCAATCTTTAATCTCCAAGCACGCTTCTCAATATGTTGCACTTACAGGGTGTCCAGTAAATTGTACGACATACTGCGGGGGGTGATAGCTAGCAAATTATACAAGGTTAGTCGGAAAGGGGGTACTAATCCGAAGCCCACTTATAGTATCGCTGATGACTGTTTGAAAGCAAATGTTAAAATTTCAAAATTCGATAATTTTTTTTCCAAATAGAAGGAATTTTATTTTAGTTTTTTCAAAAATTCTTCATCCCTGCTTTAGTTACAAATTCAGAAAATGGTGCTTCTAATTCATGACCCCAAATATGACCTAAAATGTAAACACAGCTGATCACTACTGGGGACAGATAGATTTTAGCGATTTTTTTTTGAGATTTTCGAACATCTGTTTCTCTTAAACTATTGAGTTTTGGGAAAAGTTGTAGAACAAAAGTTATTCATTATTATGTGTACTTCAACACCCTTTCGGATTAGTACCCCCTTTCTGACTAACCTTGTATGTACCGCAAAATGTTACGGTTTTCGTTATACAAAATTTTCCAAAATATCGAATATCTGATTTTTTACTCCGCTGTAAAGAAAATTTCCTTTTCTGTTTTTTTTTTACATCAATTTATTCGTGAATTGTTACTGTACGTACTCATTGATTTCGTTTATATCAAAAAGGAGAGTATTCAAGAAAAAAAAAACTTACATTATTCAACATTTTGGTAAATTTTGTTTGTAGAGGAGCTCGAGGCTAAATAATTACAGCCGCATAGACCGATCTTCCGGGTTAAGTCACGCTTGCCGAGGTTGGTCTGTGGATGGGTGACCATTTACCATAGCGAGTTTCCTCCGTGCCTCGGAAAGCACGTAAAGCCGTTGGTCCCGGCTGTCATTTGTAGATCTTTGACAGTCGTTACTGTTAGTCAGAAGCCAGAAAGTCTGACAACCAGTCTTACCAAGAGTATCGTATTACCCAGTTACTGGGTTGTGGAGGTCTGATAGGCAGTCGGTCCATGTAAAATACTGATATTCAGCTGCATCCGGTTCGACTGGAAGCCGACCCCAACATAGTTGGGAAAAAGGCTAGGCAGATGATGATGGTAAATTTTGTTTGTAATTTGAAAACCGTACAATTTTCCGGATAATTTTATGTGCTATTTTGGTAGGTATTCATCTAAGCTATCACTCCCTACAGTATGTCGTACTATTTACTGGACAACGCTTAAAAAGCGCGTCCTGGCTCGACGGAAGTTGGAGAAATCGTCATGAAATTTTATGTCATGTCCAAATTATAGCCTCGAGTAGAATTACAACGATTACCCACTGCATCCAATCCGGATCCGTGAAAATAAGAATGTAAAAAACTCGGACCGAATTCGGATATTGCTTTGCGCACTGCATTCGATCCGAATACGTGAAAATAAGAATCTAGAGTCTAAAAAACTCGGACCGAATTCGGATATCGCTTACGCACTTATCCGATCTCTGAGCCAAATTCAAACAATTCAGGGGCCATCTTTGGCATATATCCATTTGACGTCCGATTTGAATCCGAGGTAATGCGAAAGCGTTCATACAAACAGTACTACGGCTACTTCGGTCCGTCAATGTTTCTTCCGAATTAGAAACTCACGGATGACGGAGAGAAATCGGATGACGGAAGTCGGATCTAGTGCGTAAACTACCATACAAATAGTTCTATGACTACTTCGGAACGTATTTTCTCGGATTCGGATCGGATGCAGTGCGTAACCGCTCTTAGCCTCAAATGTAAATTTTTACTGACATATTAATTTTTTTATTAATCCCGAAAATCCCGGGATTTGTGAAATTTTATCCCAAAAATTTCGGGACTAAAATACGACCGAGATCCGAAACCCGAATCCCGGGATCCCGGGATCTAATCCTCTAGTTGTGTGTGAGAGCTAGAGAGGTATAAAGGGAATCCCTTTATATCTCTGTTACTTGTTTTTTTTTTCTATTAGACTGCTGTAGGTAGTCCTAGGGGACCGTTTCTACGTAACCGGGCAGTTATTGACGAGACCTGAAGGGTCTCCAGCCAATGGAGGGGAAGTAAAATACTTAACCTAAGCTAACTACTTGTACTACACTAACATCATGACTAGGTAGTCATGATGTTAGTGTAGTACACTTAGTGCTGTTGTTGCAGGTGCAACAACAGCACTAAGGGCGACCCCTAGTGGGACTCGGACCTCGGCTTAGGGCGTTGCTGGCGTGGACTTAGCGGGGGAGACAGCTTGATGAGGGCTGAATTATCGGTGTGATCTGTTACTTGGATTCGTGTGCTCCATCTTATACCTATCTACGATTGCCATTAGATGCGACTAAGCATCAAACGTGACCAAGAAAAAGAATAAAAATTAAAAAGTAATTAACAGCTTATTAACATTCACTGCAAGTCGAGAAAAAAGTGCTAATGTACTATTAACTATAGTCCAGCCGATTGAGTTGTGTATAAAAGATAAACAAACCTTTCATACAACGAACCCTTGTCCCCGTACCCGTTGTTTCCTGATAGTTACAACCTTGGGGTCTTTAAGTCAAGAGTGAATAGGTTAGTTCTAGGCAAGCGTGCTTCACCGTCGACCACATCATCGGTTACCATCAGGCGAGATAGAGGAAAAACGCGAGTCCAGAGAGAGAAAAAAAAAAACCTTTTGAGCTTACACACGTCTTACGCCAAGCAGTTTTTAAGGTTCCGTACCCAAAGGGTAAAACGGGGCCCTATTACTAAGACTCCGCTGTCCGTCTGTCACCAGGCTGTATCTCATGAACCGTAATAGTTAGACAGTTGGAATTTTCACAGATGATGATATTTAAGGGGGCTCCCATACAACAAACGTGCTTTTTTGCCGCTGTCCGTCCGACCGTCTGTCACCAGGCTGTATCTCATGAACCGTGATAGTTAGACAGTTGAAATTTTCACAGATGATGTAGGTATTTCTATTGCCGCTATATCAAAAAATACTAAAAAACAGAATAGAATAAATATTTAAGGGGGCTCCCATACAACAAACGTGATTTTTTTGCCACTTTCCGTCCGTCCGTCTGTCACCAGGCTGTATCTCATGAACCGTGATAGTTAGACAGTTGGAATTTTCACAGATGATGATATTTAAGGGGGCTCCCATACAACAAACGTGATTTTTTTGCCGCTGTCCTTCCGTCCGTCTGTCACCAGGCTGTATCTCATGAACCCTGATAGTTAGACAGTTGGAATTTTTACAGATGATGGTATTTAAGGGGGCTCCCATACAACAAACGTGCTTTTTTGCCGCTGTCCGTCCGTCCGTCTGTCACCAGGCTGTATCTCATGAACCGTGATAGTTAGACAGTTGGATTTTTTTCAGATGATGGTATTTAAGGGGGCTCCCATACAACAAACGTGATTTTTTTGCCGCTTTCCGTCCGTCCGTCTGTCACCAGGCTGTATCTCATGAACCCTGATAGTTAGACAGTTGGAATTTTTACAGATGATGGTATTTAAGGGGGCTCCCATACAACAAACGTGCTTTTTTGCCGCTGTCCGTCCGTCCGTCTGTCACCAGGCTGTATCTCATGAACCGTGATAGTTAGACAGTTGGATTTTTTTCAGATGATGGTATTTAAGGGGGCTCCCATACAACAAACGTGATTTTTTTGCCGCTTTCCGTCCGTCCGTCTGTCACCAGGCTGTATCTCATGAACCGTGATAGTTAGACAGTTGACATTTTCACAGATGATGTATTTCTATTGGCGCTATCAAAAAATACTAAAAAACAGAATAAAATAAATATTTAAGGGGGCTCCCATACATCAAAAGTGATTTTTTTGCCGTTTTTATAGATAATGGTTCGGAACCCTTCGTGCTCGAGTCCGACTCGCACTTGGCCGGTTTTTCAAAGTAATATATAAATGAAAAGTTAGTGCTGAGCTTAACTTATCGACTAATACTCATCATCTGCCTAGCCTTTTCCCAACTATGTTGGGGTCGGCTTCCAGTCGAACCGGATGTAGCTGAATATCAGTATTTTACATGGAGCGACTGCCTATCAGACCTCCACAACCCAGTAACTGGGTAATACGATACTCTTGGTAAGACTGGTTGTCACACTTTCTGGCTTCTGACCAACAGTAACGACTGTCAAAGATCTACAAATGACAGCCGGGACCAACGGCTTTACTTGTTTTCCGAGGCACGGAGGAAACTCGCTAAGGCAAATGGTCACCCATCCACAGACCAACCTCGGCAAGCGTGGCTTAACCCGGAAGATCGGTCTATGCGGCTGCAATTATTTAGCCACGAGCTCCTTGTTACCGATCATATCTAAACCACCTAATTAAAAGTTTAAAAAATAAAAAAATAGTAGATAAAATTAGTCCACTCACTCTGATGCAGGATGCAGAGCCAATCTTACAATAGGGCCTTACCATTTTTTTCAATACTATTTTCTAACAAAAAAATTGAAAGTGAAAAAAAAAAGAAATACGAAATTGATGGTCATAAAAAATCAACCTGTACGTTTAATAGATTTTAAGCAAAATCAAAGTTTCGATTCAAAGTTTTGTTTACTTTTTATACACAATATAAAAGGATGGACTATACTTAGAAGATGCGATGGCATCCTGTCGGTAGAGTAATTATCGTTCCACAGTTAACTGTCAATAAATTAATTGCAAACAGTTCATCCTGTCTAGCCTTTGCCTTACTATGTCATGGCCAGCGTCCAGACTAACCTACTCCCTAAGTCCGTCAACGAAGTTACTCGCCCGTCCGAAAGTAGCCCGAAACGTAGGAGTGAACAAAACAAGTGTCAAGTTCAACTTTTCGGACGAACAAAAACACATCGGTAGTAGGGACAGCTGTCAAATCGTGTTGTCATTCATTCTTAGTTCGGGCCCCGAAATAATCGTATGTCCATAGGTGATACGGAGTAGGAAACGCTCGTAACTAAGGCCGAAACCACGGACTTCGTGCTTACGCGCCGTCTTACGTAGCCGGTTCAAGGCGACACAAATTGCGAAGCGATCCGATGCGGTGCGAAGCGGCGGCTTTGTCCTACGAGCTCGCGAACCGCCCGCCGCACGCCTCCCTCATTCAGTAGCACTGTACGGCACCGCATCCAGTTCGCGCGAAAATATCAAGCCAACTGATCGCGTTCGCTTCGCTTCGCGCCGCACCGCACCGCAGTCTACGTGCGTTTGAGCGGGGGCACACGATGCGTTGCGGCGCCGCACTGCAAAGATTTCAAAGTTGTTATGTCGCAGCGGCGCCGTAGCAAAAAAATCGTAGAGAAAAAAAAACGAAACGAGCGAGCGTGTGTCCTTCCTTGTGACGCATAAACAACTGAGCGGCGCCGCTCTGACGTCGCAACGCATTCACCCCTCCCCGCCTCGTCTCGGTGGTTGCAAGTCCGGTGCGGCGCCGGAGCGCATCGTGTGACATGCCACAGATATTTTTATGTAAGACGACGCAGCGACATCGCTTCGGCGCCGTAGCGCCGCCGCAACGCATCGTGTGCCCCCGCTCTTTGGTGTCGTAGGCCGCTTCACTGAGTATCGACTGTTTGTGCTTGTTCACGTACAGCTCGCGGGTGCGGGCGCGGTGGCGGGCGCGGTGGACTTGGCGAGTTCGTGTTCACATTGGCCGCCAGGCGTTTGCGCGAGTGTGACGTGTTATCAGAGGTTGTAAACATGGACGACGATCTTTTATTTTAATCGAAAATTCATTCCTAAAATGAGATTTCATACTTTATACTATAGTTACAAAAATAAAGCAGTTTAAAATACCTATAAACATGAATACTTTTTATTTACCTTCCATATCAAGAAATAATTCAACAATTTCTTTCCATAACTTATTAAGAACGTTTTTGTTCATATGGTAATGATGTTTGCTTTGCCAAATTGGAGTTCTTGCCTAAATAGCATTGATAAATTCTTCTGTATTAAACGACATGATGAAAAACGTGCTATCATTTCCAGCGACAAGTTCAAACGGGTTGATCTTACCTGACGACGCGAGTTAATCGCGCGCTCCGCCGCTAGTTCGACGTGAACACTCGCAAACAACTTCATACGTTTGATATTATCGCGAGCGCGCCGCGCGCTCCCGTCGCGAGTTCGCCCGCTACATAGCCCGCACCTGCGTTTTGTACACACGGCTACAGATCAAGCTATACATTTCCAGTATAAGCTGATCTCGCATTGTATAGGATTTCCTTACAATGAGAGGTCAGTGTAAACTGGATTTGTATAGCTTGATGTGTAGCCGTGTGTACGTGAACACTTGCTTTGTTGTTTTCGCGTCGCGCCGCACCGCTTTGCGTCGCTTCTAGATCGCTCACGTAGGATATCGCGTTAGGGAGTAGACCCCCAGATGCGTCTGAATACCAGTATTTTACACGGAGCAACTGCCATTAGACCTCCGCAACACAGTTACTGGGCAATGCCGATATCCTGAAGATAGACTGGTGGTGAGACTTTCAGGCTTCTAATTATCCGATAAAAAAATCAGCTGTCCCTACATTTATGTTCGCATAACTCGTCAAAATGAGGAGGAGGAGGAGCTCATGGCTAAATAATTACAGCCGCATAGACCGATCTTCCGGGTTAAGCCACGATTGCCGAGGTTGGTCTGTGGATGGGTGACCATTTACCATAGCGAGTTTCCTCCGTGCCTCGGAAAGCACGTAAAGCCGTTGGTCCCGGCTGTCATTTGTAGATCTTTGACAGTCGTTACTGTTGGTCAGAAGCCAGAAAGTCTGACAACCAGTCTTACCAAGAGTATCGTATTACCCAGTTACTGGGTTGTGGAGGTCTGATAGGCAGTCGCTCCATGTAAAATACTGATATTCAGCTGCATCCGGTTCGACTGGAAGCCGACCCCAACATAGTTGGGAAAAGGCTAGGCAGATAGATAACTCGTCAAAATGTAGGAAACAGCTGTTTTTTTTTGCGATTTCTTGTTTGGTTCCATAGTAAAAGTTGTTAGACCAGTTTTTTTTTTATCATGTTTTCAATAGTTTTGCACCCATCTGAGACGGTCCATGACTGTACTCCAATAGTGCAGCCGTGGATAGTCCCCGGTTGGTGCCCCACCCCATTTCAGATTAAAGTTCTCAAAGGGGCCTCTGCGCGTTGGACCTGTGTCCCCGTGTATGCCTTCCAAAGGACCGGACATCATACCATGCCAAAATGGCAGAAAAATGACAATAAAAGTACTTAAAATAGGATGTTACAAAAATAAATAACTTTCAAGCAGGATTACTTCGATCGGACAGTGAATCGGGACTAGAGCCATGATTATTCATAATTTACACAAAAATACCTTTCCAACGGTGTATCATTCATTCCGATTGGTGCCAGTACCAGACTCCATACATTTGTGCCCATCGGGCCCGTCCACATCTCCACGTCATGACGTCTTCAACGCGGCACGGTGCGTTGACGTAACGTGCAAAGGAGATGGTCCAAAAAAAACTCAGACTCGATTGGGACTAAATGGGTACCAGTAGTTTCATTATAATGCTCAATTTACCCCACCGAAAGGGCAATGCCGAAATCGATGGGGTATATGAGCACAATATCAAATTATTCCAAATAGTTGATAGTAATCAATACTAGAGTAATCCTGTCATTATTATCGTTAATATATGATTGATATTATATAAACTGGTAAAAAACACCTGTTAGTCAAGATTTTTTCATATAAACTTTGTCAGTCTATAGCTCCTATACCCCATCGATTTCGGCATTGCCCTTTCGGTGGGGTAAATTGTGCATTGTAATGAAACTACTGATACCCATTTAGTCCTAATCGACTCTAGGTTTTTGGTGCATACATTATGGACCATCTCCTTTACGTTACCGTATCGTAACACGTTCCGCCTCTAGCCGCAAGCACACGCGTATATGCGCTCCGCCCACGCTCTCCACGCCCGCGAGTTAGACGCCGTCCATGTTCTCCGATGCTTTAAAACCATACCTTACTGTTTCTCTTATTAAAATTCAGGATATACATTTTTTTTTTTTTAATAACGTTGCCCCACACTAAGATTTCTCTTGTATCGTGGGTGCGTTTACAGACACAAATCTCACAAACAAACGCCCAGACCCGAAACAACCATCTGTAGGCCATACAAATTTTTGTTCCGTGTGGGAATCGAACCCACGACCTGTAGCGCAGAAGCCAATCGCTTAGCCACTGCACCAAACGTGCCGTACATGGTCAACGATAAATCTAACAATGATCCTGACGTGCTTTTTACGATACGCTAACGTAAATTTGCACGTTACGTCAACGCACCGTGCCACGTCACCGCACCGTTCCACGTTGACGACGTCGTAACGTGGAGATGTGCAATACAATACAATACATTTACATTTATTCGCCACAAGATATCGTATACAAGGATATTTACAAAATTGTTATAAGTCCGTCATATCAAGCCATTTCACAGGCATGCGAATTTTTAAAATTGTTTTCATTACAATCTCAGATTATAAAACACAATGATCAATTATTTAAATACTACTGTTTACATTATTACCTATTTATTACATTAATTAATTATTTCAAAAATTATATATTATCTTAACCATGTCACAATCAATATTAAGTTATACATTTCACAATATTATCAAATTATTAGGATTTATTTGCAAAAAAGTCTTCAATAGTGTAGAAAGAACGGACTGTAAGCCATTTTTTTAAATGTCTCTTCATTTGCATTACTGGTAGTGCTCTAATGGCTTTGGGGACTGTATTAAATATTTTAATGCACATTATAAATGTTTTTTTTTTTTAAATGTTGTCTTACATGCTGGCATCAGCAATCGGGTTGGATCTCTTTTACCAATAATAGAATTATTATATGCGCTAATGAATTGACTTGGATTCTTTTTTACAAACACGCAGACATCCATTATGTATAATCCAACCAAAGTTAAAATATTATTGCACAGGACCTTTCTCAATTATTTTTACAAATAACTCAAATAATTTAAAAATTCTCGATCGTTTTAATATTTCCCCTCTTACTCAACTATTATTTTTCAATCTTGAGCGGTGTACTTTTAATTTTCAATCTCATTTGTGTTCATGTTGACAATTCATAATGAAGACTGTGTCTTGCAGGAGACGCGGGGCGTGGACAAACTTGCGATTGCACGATTCGTCGCGTTTATTTATTGTTTAGTTCCAGACTTATTTACTTCGAAAAGTGAAATGAAATTATTTACTCTGTACTTCGCCCGCGTGGAAGTCGGAAAACAACACTGTTGCAACAATGAATACCGGGTTACAGGGAAAGTCGTACTGAATATTAAAGGACGTTATTATTCAGGTCATTTCTGATGGATTTGATTCTGTAATATGGTATCCGAAACTATATATAGATTTCAATATATACAGGGTGTAAAAAGACCCATCACATAGCCGAAATCTACGCACTCTGGGGCCTAATTCTCCTAAAATAAATTGTTGCCAAACGCAATCGAACCACAACCGTCAGTCAGTTTTTGTTTTCGAAAACTTTCAAAATGATTGATTTGGTTTTTTGTGTCAAACAATTCGACAGCTTTTGAAATTGAGAACTGTCTGAATAAACGGTTCGGCCTTGGTTCGGTTGTGATTTATCAAGATTTATTTTAGGAGAATTAGGCCCCTGTACATCAAACTAAATTACATTGACCAAAAATAATTGCTGGGAAACAACTTTTATTTTTTGGCATGAAAAAAAACGCTTTTATTTGTAGCGCGCAAATTATGGTTGTGGCGATGCCGCGCGTTTGCATGCGTGCAGCGGCCACACAGCCGAGCCAAGGGTTTATTCCACTTTGTTCACCTGGGTGATATCACCTGGGTGAACAAAGTGGAATTTTTAGTGTCTTCAATTCACCTCGGATTTATTTCACCTGACAATATCACCCAGGTGAATTAGTGCGACATATTTGGTCTCTTTTGTTCACCTTGGAATTAAATCACCCAGGTGAACAGTTGCGACTTTTTTTATTAATGTTGTGGATTTTATTCACCCACATACAACATGCTAGAAAATTTGGAAGGGTGGCACCATGGGCTAAATTCTTCTGTACGTCGTCGTAAAAATAATATTATAGGTACATTTAATGTAATTTTACTTTTCCTGTCTTTCTTTTATTATTGTTACTTATGTTCTTAGTTTCATAGGTACCTATTTTGTAATTTGCATGCCTCATGGTAGGATATGGCTAATGGTCACTATTGTTAATATGTATAAGAGCTTTTGTACCCATATTCGCAAATGAATAAATGATTTGATTTGATTTGATTTGATTTAATAGATGCGTTGAGCAAAGATGCATCATTTTACATGTTGCGTTTAAAACAAAGAATAAATAGTAATCTCGGCGAGTATTCGTCCTCATCCAATCTGACCCCTGCAGTAGTTCGCAATATTTTCATAGAAGAGTGCCAAATGGCACTATTAGACAGTAGTAGAGTGGCATTTCGATTGGCCATTTTCTCGAAAAGTTACGATGACCCAGCATTTTAAATAACTTTTTATAATGTGTTTAAAATTGACATACATTATCTTCTTATATTTTAATTATTCCAACCATTTTTCAAGTTGATAAATTTTTTACACAATTTTATCAACACTAACAATATTTTTTGTATTTTTTTTTTGTTTAACTTTTACATTAAACTGATTTAAATATTAAGTTGGCTTTGATTTGATTTTTTCTAGCATGTTGTATGTGGGTGAATAAAATCCACAACATTAATAAAAAAAGTCGCAACTGTTCACCTGGGTGATTTAATTCCAAGGTGAACAAAGGAGACAAAAAATGTCGCACTAATTCACCTGGGTGATATTGTCAGGTGAAATAAATCCTAGGTGAATTGAAGACACTAAAAATTCCATTTTGTTCACCCAGGTGATATCACCCAGGTGAACAAAGTGGAATAAACCGAGCCAAGGCGGTCGTGTGCGTTTGATATTCATTGCGTTTTTGTAACTTCAAATGCGTAATTTGTTAGGAAAAATTGAAATTTTTGATAATGTTTGTATGGAAGAAAGTTTAGTATTATGACTTAGAAATCGTTTTTGGAAAAAACTAAAAAAAATGTGTACTTTGACCTTCAATATCTCCAAAACCAATGATTTCCCAGGTATGGTTTGTTCGAAAAAAAATGATCCCAATGATGGGTAGAATATGTGGTTTTCGTTATCGTTAAGGGTCTTTTTACTCCCGATCAAGGGACGAAGCTAACTTGTTGATTTACAACCTGTTGATTCTTACGTTAACTCGGAATTATGTAAAACTTAGCAGTGAAAATAGATTCGATATATTATCGCTGTATAGCTATATTTTTACATAATTCCTAACTATAATTAATAATATCCTAACTATCTTAGGTCATGGACTAGCGATATTCAAGGTACTTATATAGCAACTATTCTAGTACACAAATACACTACACACTAGGGTCCAATGCACTTCCCCGCTATTTGGCAGCCATTTTGCTTTTTTGTTGAGATATTCTTTACCTTAAAGTTATGAAAATGTGAACACATTGTATCGTAATGTAAACGATAGACAATATTGTTGCCCTCCGAATAAGCTTACTTTTATCTCAGTAGGACTAAAATTTTGAGAGATATGGCTTTTTTTTACACACGTACAAAGTAGCTCAACAAAAAATTGGAAGTGGATTGGACCCTAGTGTATAGTGTATTTGTGTACTAGAATAGTTGTTATGTAAATACCTAGAATATCGCTAGTCCATGACCGGACACACTGTATAAATATATATATTTATATATTTTAAATATCCTAACTAATATTATAAATGCGAAAGAAAGTTTGTTTGTTTATTACCTTTTCACGCCTAAACCACTGAACCGATCATCCTGAAATTTTGCATAAACGTTGTCGGGTGTACAGAAACGGACATAGGGTACCTTTGATCCCGAAAAAAAGTACTGTTCCCGAGGAAAACAACAATAACGATAACAGATGGCGCAATTTGTATCATGGTTGAATTACATTATAAAAGACACTTTAGTAGTAGGCAAAAGCTAGTTGATAATAAAGTACAGCAATTGTTCCTTTGTACGTAGCTGTCAATATTTACGGATCTTCATGAGCGGACAAACGTCAAAAACGCCATAAGGCCTGGTTTCCAAAAAAGCGGAGAGGAGAGGAGACGAGAGGAGATGTGTTTTGAATAACCAATCATATTTCGTTATTTCCACATCTCCTCTCCGCTTAGCTTCTGTGGAAATGGATCAAGCGGAGAGGAGAGGAGATGTCTCATTATTCTACAGGGTGGTAACGAATTCGTGTAATTCCTTAAAACCACATGATCTACTACTGGTGTAGACAGGCCCCGCACGGGAAATACCTACAATGATTAAAAATAAAAAAATAAAATTCTTTTTTTTTCATGTATCGAATGTCGTGGTGGCCCGGAGGTTACAGACCCGCCTGTTAAGCACCGGGTTGCGGGTTCAAACCCAGGCATGTACCAATGTGACTTTTTCAATGTCATACGTACTTTCTTAGTTAATCTAAGACGCCACTGACATACGGTGAAGGAAAACATCGTGAGGAAACCTGGACTTAATGTTCTGAAATCGCCAACACGCAGTGAGCAAGCGTGGTGATCAATGCTCGTTCCTTCTCTGTATGAGAAGAGGCCTTTGTCCTGCAGTAGGACAATTACAGGCTAATATTTTTTTTTTTCATGCGCCCTTGTTACCGATCGTATCTAAACCACTTAATGAGGATTCAGTAAAAAAATTAGTTTTTTTGCAATTTTATTTTATTTCAGTGAACATTTCGATGCCACGCATAAATTAATGAAAGTACGACACGGTTGGCAGGCACGACTAACGCGATATCGCTCTTTGCAGTCAGATAACTCAAGGCTCTAAAATGATTCAGAAATAGAAAATCATTATTTTTTTCAGGATTTCCTATTTAGGGTTAATCTGTGTCACCAGTAGATCACGTGGTTTGAAGGAATCACTCGAATTCGTTATGACCCTATATACAAGGTTAGTCAGAAAGGGGGTACTAATCCGAAGCCCACTTATAGTGTCGCTGATGACTGTTTGAAAGCAAGCGTTAAAATTTCAAAATTAGATATATTTTTTTTCCAAATAAAATGATTTTTATTTTAGTTTTTTCAAAAATTATTCGTCTCTGCTTTAGTTACAAATTCAGAAAATAGTGCTTCTAATTCATGACCCCAAATATGACCTAAAATGTAAACACAGCTGATCATAACTGGGGACAGATAGATTTTAGAGATTTTTTTTTGAGATTTTTGAACAGCTATTTCTCTTAAACTATTGACTTTTGGGAAAAGTTGTAGAACAAAAGTTATTCATTATTATGGGTACTTTAACACCCTTTCGGATTAGTACCCCCTTTCTGACTAACCTTGTATAGAATGTTGTGCCGCGAGCGAGCAAGCGACGCGGCAGAGCGGAGATGTGTGTAGTCGAGCGGCCGGGCGGCGCCCGCACTCGCGCGCCCCTTTCTCCGCTGCCTTCTCCCCGCGCCTCACTCACCCGAACTGACTGATTTCGAGCTCTCCCAGCTCACATCTCCGCTACGCACAGCTCACATCTCCTCTCCGCTACGCATCTCCTCTCCGCTTTGGTGGAAATCCTATCAGCCTATCAGAATAGAACAGTATAGAACCTATCAGCTTCGCAGCACATCTCCTCTCGTCTCCTCTCCTCTCCGCTGGATACCGGGCCTTATACCGTGTCGCTAGTATAATTTCATTATGTTTATTGTGACAATAAACTTAGGGCCACTTCTATTCGCCCACTAATAATTTGGGGCGTAATGTAATAATAATAAATGACTATTGCTCCCTTGTTGTATTAAATGTTTATTAGAATAACATTGACAGCGAAAATAGTAATGGCTCGAGCCTAATTTGAGAATAGTCTGTTTAGCCAAAGGGATGTTTAGCCAATGAAGACAAAGATAGTTATGCTAAAATGTAGAACTACCTTTTACCATAGATATAGTATGTTTAATGCGTGTTACAGTTCATAATAAAATACCACAGACTCTTAAGTATCTAAACACACTATGCCGAAGATACCGACAGAAGTTCGGCGTCTATGTTTTTATACAGGATGTTAACGAATTCATGTAATTCCTTAAAACCACATGATCTACTACTGATGTAGACGCACGGGATTTAGCTTGATTCATCATCATCTGCCTAGCCTTTTCCCAACTATGTTGGGGTCGGCTTCCAGTCGAACCGGATGCAGCTGAATATCAGTATTTTACATGGAGCGACTGCCTATCAGACCTCCACAACCCAGTAAATGGGTAATACGATACTCTTGGTAAGACTGGTTGTCAGACTTTCTGGCTTCTGACCAACAGTAACGACTGTCAAAGATCTACAAATGACAGCCGGGACCAACGGCCTTTACGTGCTTTCCGAGGCACGGAGGAAACTCGCTATGGTAAATGGTCACCCATCCACAGACCAACCTCGGCAAGCGTGGCTTAACCCGGAAGGTCGGTCTATGCGGCTGTAATTATTTAGCCACGAGCTCCTCTTAATGTTTCTTTGGGATTTAGCTTGATAAAAAATAAAATAATAAAATTATTATTTTTTCATGCGGCTTTGTTGCCGATCGTATCTAAACCACCTAAGTAATAAGGATTCAGTAAAAAAATAAGATTTTTTTTTTTTTGCAAAAAAAATGTTTTATTTTTGTGAACATTTCGATGCCACGCATAAATTAATGAAAGCATGGCGACTTAAATCGCATATACGTTGTCAGGTGTACAGAAACGGACATAGGGTACCTTCCATCCCGAAAAAAAGTACTGTTCCCGAGGAAAACAACAATAACGATAATAGATGGCGCCACGTGTCTTTCGAATCATAATTGAATTATGTCATTACTAGCGACCCGACCCGGCTTTGCACGGGTGCAATGTATAATACATATAAACCTTCCTCTTGAATCACTCTATCTATTAAAAAAAACCGCATCAAAATCCGTTGCGTAGTTTTAAAGATCTAAACATAGGGATAGACAGCGGGAAGCGACTTAGTTTTTTAATAAGTATGTAGTGAAGCCCTGTACGGACTAAGCGTTCTAATGTAGGTACGCGTAGTCGGTTACGCGTACCCAGGAATGCTACGTACCTGCAGCAACGGGTACACAAAGGGGACGTGAACGCTCAATTAGCCTGTACGCGTATTCAACATACCTTGGTGACGCGTACATTGGATTGCTAATAGCCTCATTTACGGAGACGCGGGGCGTCGCGCGTCGCGTTGTGCGGCGCGGGCCGCACTGAATTCAAAATATGGCGTTGTATGAGAGCGTTTACGGAGAAGCGATTTTACACGCGTTTGCTTGAAATGCAGGCGGAGCTCGCGGATGGCATCGCCGCGTCACACGCGACGTTTATCGCGGCGGCGCACGCAGCGTTGCGACCAGCTATTCCTGCAATTCTCCGTCCACTGTAAAACGTAGCGTCAACCGCGGCGTCGCACGCGCCGCATAATCATAAACAACATCATACATTGCCATATGTATGTGTTTGCGCGTGTGGTGATGCGGGCCGCTGCACGCGTCGCCGCTCCGTAAACAGAAAAATCGTGCGACGCGCCGCGAGACGCCACGCCGCACGCGACGCGCGACGCCCCGCGTCTCCGTAAATGAAGCCTTAGTCCATACAAGGCTTTATAGAAATTCTAGTGGTGAGTTAAGAGTTGATTGTCTAATTCTAAATAAACGCGAGCGAAGCCACGGGCAAAAGCTAGTCTGGTACTTTTGAAGTAAGGAGCATGGAGTTAAAAAGGAGATGTTTGATTTTGGGCCACCACTATGTACAGTATATAGAAAAATAGGAAAAAAATAGGGGATTACCATAAAAATACAAATAAACTAATTTGAAGAAGAGTACAATTGTACTGGAATTATTATTTGGGGACGTTTTTTAATATGTTAACCCTTTTTTTTCTGGTAAGCATGACAGTTGTGTTTGACATTAACATGAGTTTGACAACTTTGACAGTCCTAATTTTCGTGGTGTGTGTGTGACACAATCGAGTACAACACTTATATTTCTATTTCATTATAATTATAACGAAATCCAAGTATTTTCGTCTATAAACAACGTAGATAGGTTATGTAAGTACACAAGAAATAAACACTATGGGGTCAATGACATGTCAACAGTTTGTCAAAATGACATTTCACATAATTTTGATCCACCATATTTTTATGTGGTGTGTTGCTCTCCTTGACCAATTTAACTTGAATGTACAATTAAACAAAGTAAAATTATAGAAAATTATCATTAAAAAACGGTTACTTTATTGTATAGCTATATTTCCATATAGTGTACATGGTGCTGGCCCAGGCTCCATACATTTCTGAAACATCTCCTTTATGCCTTTGGTGAGAAATAATACACGTGTTAGAGGGTTTTTGGAAATTCTACTGCTAAGGGGTGAAATAGGGGATCAAATTTTTTTGAAGTTAAAATCATTAGGTGAAATGATAGGGTTTCGGGTTAGAAATAAATTTACACGTGTTTATAAGTTTTTGTAAATTCAACCCCTACGGGGGTGAAATAATAAGGGTTGAAAGTTTGTATGAAAAATCTGGTACTTTTGAAGTAAGAAGTATGGGGAGAAATTGACTGACTGGGCGACCGATCTATCAACGCACAGCCTAAATCGCTGGAGTTAGAAGCTTGGAATTTTGACAGTAGCTACCTATAATAATGCACGCATCCATTAAGGAAGGGTTTTTGGAAATTCCAACTCTAAACGGGTGAAATTGGTTGTTAACGTTTATATGAAAATCCTTATTCTATGGGGTTATTGACTTGAAATTTGGTGCAAACACTCTTCAAAGTAAATAATAAAAGATGGACTTTTTGGATTTCACTAAAAAGGGGCTTAATCAAGGTTCAAAATTTTACGCAAGCGAAGCTGCGGGCAGAAGCTAGTTTGATATAAATTAAACTTCTAATACTGTAACTTGCACTTTGCTTTACAATTTAAAATAAAAACATTAAGATTTCACACTTTTAACATCCCGCGGCGTTGTCTGAGCTCCCCGCTGAGTTTATACAACGGTTAAGTTAACACAAACTGCATTTTATACATGCTTAAGTTGAAGATATCAGTTAACCGCTGAGAAAACGAAACGATAAAATAAAGTGAAGAAGTGGAGAAGTTATGGAGTAGAAAGTTACTTCATACATAGAATAAACGTTATTCTGGGGCCAAATTCTCTAAAAAGGAATCTTGATAAAACGCAACTGTAACAAAGCCGAACCGTTCTTTCATACAGTTTTCGTTTTTAAAATCTGTCAAATTGTTTGACATAAAAAACAAAATCAATCATTTTGAAAGTTTTCGAAAACAAAAACTGACTTTGTGGTTCGATTGCGTTTGGCAACAATTTTGTTATACAGAGTGTAAACGAATTCGTGTAATTCCTTCAAACCACATGATCTATTAATGGTATAGATTAACCCCGTATGGGATTTAGATTGATTTAAAATAAAAAATATTTTATTTTCCCAAATAAAATTTTTATGTGATAGAAAATATCATCATCATCCTTATCCCAACTTATTTCTGCTCCTCGCAGCATGTATTTTTCTTCCATACATCTCTATTAGCACAGTGTACCTACTTACCTACTACATACAGTGGGTTTACGCCCATACATTTGACAGGTCATAAGAAATGTCAAAATTATGTAGGGGCGGAGGTTATGTCCCGAGTACGCAGTATGGCTACTCGGGACATAACCTCCCCCCCTTCACCCCGCAACCCCCCGCACGATTGCTCTGCGACAATGTTCTACGTTGACCGACTGTAAGGAGTAAGATATAGATAGACTGTGCTATTAGCCTTCATCTCAGTAGTCACCCTCTTTATAGTCATATCATCTTTTACATTATCCATCCATCGTTTCTTTGGTCTTCCTCTACTCTTATAACCATCCACATTCATACTCAAAACTTTCCTCACGACATGATCCTCATTCGTCTGCATCACATGCAGATAACCGGTTTCCACACAATTTCTCAGTCACCGGCGCTACTTTCAGACTTCCTCTTACATACTCATTTCTAATTCTATCCATTTGCCTAACACCACACATGCCTCTTAACATTCTCATCTCAGCTGAATGCAATTGCCTTTCATTCACAGCGCTGGCAGGCACGACTAGCGCGATATCGCTCTGCGTCAGTCAGTTCTCGCGGCGTCTTACATAGGCGGTTCAAAGCGACGCGAATTGCGAAGGCATTATATGCGGTGACACGCGAATTCAATGCAATTAGCAAAACGAAGAAAGCATGATATTGCAGAAGTCCCCCGCACAAAAACTTTGGTTGCCTCCATGCAATTTAATACATGGTCTGCTCGATTATATAATAGGATAAATAAAGAAATATGTATATATAAAAAGCAATATTATGAATGCAAAAAAAGTATAATGAAATGGATCGAACCACTTACTTATGAGGAAACGGAAGAACTCCTGAAAGTAACCACATAACCTATACACTCACACACTGCCTGTGTGTGAGTGTATAGGTTATGTGGTTAAACACACAACATACACACATACTGTACTTATGTCAATTTTGTCTGTGTTATATTATTGTCTACTTACCGATGTCTAAGTTATTATTTTGTTATGGAAGAGCGGAGTCTTCTAATACAGGCATTGTTTGCTTAAAAGAAAGCTCCAATCACATACTAATTGTTGTAAACTTGTTAAAGAAAATAAACAATTTGAATTTGATTTTCGAATGCGAAGCGGCGGCTTTGTCCTACGAGCTCGCGAACCGCCCGCCGCGCGCCGCCATCATTCAGTAGCACTGTACGGCACCGCATCCAATTTGCGCAAAAATATCAAGCCAACTGATCGCGTTCGCTTCGCTTCGCGCCGTGTCGCACCGCACTCCACGTGCGTTTGATCACGTAGGCCACTTCAAATAGGTATCGACTGTTTTTTTGTTTTCGCGTCGCGCCGCGCCGCTTCGCGTCGCTTCTAAATCGCTCACGTAGGATGCCGCGTTAGATACGGGCCAATGACAATTAAAAAAATAACCTTTACTATCGTTCAGAAACTCAATTACGAACTACTAACTTACTAAATTGTTTAGTAACAATTAAGTTACCCCAATTATATATTTACAAGTAGCCAAGTTAGTTTTTTATTTTATTTGTCTTTAGGCTATGAGGAAAATTGGGCAGGTTTACTTGAAGTTAGGCGTAAGTTTAGTAAATGTAACAAAAATGTTAAAAGAAATACGTTTTAGTTAATTACACGCAAAAAATGTCGTGTTAGCCCGTAGAAGTAACTTTTAGGCGTTGTCCTAACAGAACGCGTATGCGCGATCATCGCGCGAGTTAGCGATGCGACCATCGCGTGCACTAAAAACGTCAAAAATCACAAAAAACTTATTTGAGAGGGGCAGCTACTATAATCGTTGTGGCTACAGAAAAATGTTCTTACGAGACTGACCATTTTTTTTGAAAATATTTGAGCTGCATTCAAGTTTCTTTTTTATTCTGTATATTTTTTTTCAATATCTTTGCACGCAGATAGAAATTATTCCAAAAGTCACGGGTGGTCTCTAAGCTACAAGACCACGTTCTTAAGAACGTTTTCCTGTAGCTACAATGGTTAAGGTAGCTGCCCTTCATGCCCCATCTTCCAATTACAACTGGCGAGGCGTAAGCTGAGCTTTGCATCTGTGTGAGTGCACATAGAATCGATTGCCAAAAAGCAGTATAAACCGGTTTAAACCAAGCAAAGGTGTATCTGTATGAGAATAGTGTGTTTGTTATGGCACCAAGGATTTATAACAAGATCCCTAATAGTATTAAGGAGTTTAGAGACATTCGTGTTTTCAAAAATAAACTGTTCCAATTCCTCATTGAATATTTATTCTACTCTGTTGACGAATTCTTAAAGTGTTAATGTCCGATTGAATCTACCTATATGATTATTACTTCAATTTTTAATGAATAATGATCTTAAACTATTTTTTTTATGACATTTGGATGCCCATGAGGCTGATCACAGCATGACCTTTGTATAAATAAGACCTAATTATTACCAGTGAATCACAAATAAATGATTTTGATTTGAAAGGACGCGTCTGCATTCATTCTCACACAGATACAAAGCTCAGTTTAGGCCTCGCCGACGGTACCACCCTGCATATTTTTAGATCTTCAAGCACAATTTTAAACATTTGCTCTAGAAATATTGCAGCATGGATCAACATAATCTTGTATTATACACTAGAAACTAAACTCGAAATTAGTAAGTTTAGCTTGTGGTTCTACGCTATATACTCCTGCCGGCCAGAACTCGGCGCTCCGGAAGACAGAATTATGCGCCACGGGAATCTAGGGGATGTAGGACTTGAAAGCAGAGGTTAAATTACGATCTGATCTGTTGAAAATCTTGGGAGATAGATAATGGAACTCTTCAATGGATAACAGTAAATAACTCGTGTATAAATGACACAGTCACATAATCGCCAAGGGATGTTTCTATCATTACAGTTATAGCTAATATCAGTATGTCAGGATTGCGAGCAAGGTAAATATAGTAAATAAAACCAACATAGACTCTCCACCACTGAGAGTACTTGTATTTGGGTTAGTATAGTAACATGAACTAGATCACAATATAATACTTTACACAATTATTACAAGATCATAAAATAAGGATAAGCTAGACAGATATAAAAGGTCAGACTTCTTCAGCTGATCTACACAGAATGCTCCGCTTCGTCGAATGACCGCCACTTATAAAACATCGGGTAGGTTGATCCATATCGCCGACTACCTTTCTTTGTCAACAATCTGGGTGTCTTCAAGTCACGAGTGAATCGGTTTCTTCTGGGTAAGCGTGCTCCATCGTAGACCGCATCATCGCTTACATCAGGTCCAGTTGAAAACCAGCGTCGGGCACTAGTTGTCTGGCATTTTTTGCTGAACGGGACCTTTTTGGCGCAGCCGTGAGGCACACTTCCCTGCTAATTTCTCTTTTTGTTTTTTTTTATGCTTTGTTTTGTACTGTGTGCCTTTTGGTCTGTGTTAAATAAATGTATTTTCTTTCTTTCTTACAATTTAGGCAACAAAAAATAGAAAAATAAACAACCTAGGTCGACGGCAGCAAAGAACAAACGGCTATCTACAAAATCACTAGTTTTCAGGAGAGCGTTTTTAACGCGAAAATGTAATAACTTCTACAAAAACAAAGCTAGCTTCTTCAAATTTGCTATAGTTAATTATTTCGGCATTTCGAACAAAATAATGAAGGTCAATTAACTGTTTTTTTTTTCTTTTTCGAAATACGGTATATGTCTTTTTCTACTTCGCACAAAATAAATTACTAACTGAGTCAACTGCCATATGTTCGCTTCTACGTAGGACTTTGTAATTCCTGATTCCCAAATAATTTTACTTATATGAGGAGATATTGCTATTCTATTTTATAATATATATCTAACTACGACAATAAGTAAAGGGTAACTATGATTGACACCAAAATATTGTAGTTGTCTCAAATTACTTCGTAATTCTAAGGGTTCAGATATTGATATTGCAGATAATTTACTATTAATATGATGAACTTTTGGAGTTCAAGAAAAGAATAAAGTTATTCTTAGTAAGTGATTTATTTTTAAACATCGTAATCATATTACAAAGTAACAAAAATGCAATATTTGCAGATAAAATAACATTTCTAAGGAGTTCCTATCTTCAAAAACAATTAAGTAATAAAATCTTATACAAGTTATAATCATACAAAAGCAAAGCAAAGGATTAAAGGAATTGAACCCGTGTTAATACACGTAAGTCAAGCTTATTTTATCACAATAATCAAACTTACTAAACAAAAAATAATTTCTTCGTAATGTTTTCTTCAAGAAATAACAAAATTTCAAACTAAGTTATTGAAGGTTTTTGTTGTATAAAATGAACAATCGGCAGTCTGTTTTTCTACCGTAGGACGTTGATGATAGCTTCGACAAGTGTTATTTAATGATTCTGGCGGTATTTGGATGTGCTTTATCACGTATAAGTTGAAATAAAGCACCCAACTGAGTCCGCAAAGAAACGACAATATCCGAAACAATCATTTCAGGGTAAATCTGTGCATTGCGATTGCCTCTGATTCAAATCAGTTCGGTTCTTCCACCGATTCAAATACTCGGCCATATCATTATTGTTCCACGTTTTTAGCATTCTGAGGTCCACCAATACCTTATACTATATACATCTAGTATCTGGTCTCATGTCAAAGCGAAATTCATCAGAAAAGCACACATAACGCCACTTTTCTTCAGCCTAATTTCTGTGTTTACGAGCCCATTGCGAATGGGCCCTACGTTTGCAGGGCTCAACTGGTGGCACTCGTAGCGCCCTTCGGAAACAATTTCTAATAGTTTGATCGCTTATTAACAACCCTGAAGAGCGATGAAGCCTTTAAATACTCATCTTGTACAGCATGAGAACAATAAAATTATATTTCATTGAATAATGTATTTACATGTCTTTATTTTTTATTGCACTGTTGTTCAGTAGTCCACCAAGACGCGCTCCACTCCTTTTTGCTGTCGGTAGCCGCGTGGTGCTTAAGCATACATTTCTTATTACTATCTTATTTTAGTTTCCGTGCCCCGGAGAGCACGTTAAGCCGTCAGTCCCGGGTGTATACAAATACTTGTGATAGTCATTACGGGTAGTTAGAAGTCCAGAAATCTGACAACCGGTCTAACCTTATGATATCAGCATTGCCCAGCAACTGGGTTACGGAGGTCTGATGACAGTCGCTCCGTGTAAAATATTGGTATTCAGCCGCACTGGTTAGACTAAAAGCTGACCCCAACATAGTTGGGAAAAGGCTAGGTGGAACGAAGAGCAATAAACCCTCATAATTAACATCATCGCACTAATTTTAGGATTCTATCGAGCAGTGTTTTGTATGTAAAGATCTTGTCTACCTGTGGTAATGCGAGTTCGTCCTCCATGGCGCTCAGCTACGCTGCCAGTGATACGTTAGTCTGTCCAGAAGTGACTTATTATACTCTGCGTAGTGCCCAGAGCGATGGCCACAGTACGTTGCCGAGAGCCAGCTTCCAACATTCCTACGGCTCAGATCGTTTTTTCTCAACTCAAGTGACGTCTTCTATCCATATTAGCATTCATGTATATTGATCTGACTCAGAAGTGTGGTAGAAATGGTACCGATTTTGTCTCAAAACCGTTGCAGGATTTTATAGGAAAACGACTTGAAAGAAGATTTTCAAGTTTTAATCGAAATTCAAAACCTTTGATTTTTTTATATTATGAAGAGGTAGCTAAGAAACTATGAGGAATCCAAAAAAACGATTTAAGAACTTGCAGTAATTCGCTAAAATGTGCTTTATCCCTAAACTAAATTAACAAATTAGTAAATTAACAAAATTGAGGTTGTAGAAATAATTAACTATGCAAGTTTAAAAAAAGTCGACTGCCCCGCCGCCCATGACAAAACGGTCATGTAACTGATGTCTTTGTTTATGGCATGCAACGCGCCGAATCGTACGACGTACACACGGACAATTGTAGATGTCCGTGTGTACTTCGTTACTTTGTAAAAAAAGGTGTAGTTGTCTTTATATACGCGACAAAACACGAAGAAAAAATGAGATTTTGTATGAAAAAAAAATATCACTAGATAAAATAAAGAATTCTGAATTCAATTATGTAAAAAAGTGAATTTCGCAAAAATGCAGTTGTCTTTTTGTTCTTTGCTGCCGTCGAGTATTTAAAAAAAAACTGAAAAGAATAAGTAAGTAATCCAAGTTGAACCAAATTGAAGGCATCGACTTCTGATACGTAATAACACTTGCATATTTTGATAAATTTTCCGCCCCTAAAACTTTTATCGCAAATGTTTTTTTTTTTACTTTTTAGTAAAAAAAAACTTTTAGTAAACATTTTTTTTAACAATTTTTTTTCTCCTTTGTACTATTATTTTGATCAATTGTCTGCTCCTAAAAATTATATTGCAAATGATTTCTTATTTTTTATTAAAAAAAAAAAACTTTTATGACCAATTTTTTTAGTTCTTTTTTTTTCATTTTCTATTTAAAACAAATATACTTACGGAATTAAGCTAAATAAAAGATTTTTTTTTCAATGTAAACTCACTTAACAATTTTTTTTTCTTGATTTTTACAAAATACGTTTTATAGCTAAATAAAAGATAAAAAAACAGGTACTTATATCCTACCTGAGACAACTTTACAGAAAAAACCTTATTTCAACGTACCTACATAAATAGTCACCCGCAGTGCTAATTAACTCGAGGAGCAAAGAATTATATTTTAAAACTATATTTTTAACTTTACTGTTATTTCCCGGGGAAGTGGGCAGAGTTAGGTGTCATTGAGAACTGGATTGTATGTATATAGAATGATTGGTTAGTTGCTTCACATCCAAAAACCATGAGTTGTACAAAATCATCATTTTGTACAACTTTTACTATGGGACAAAAACCTGAATTCAGGAAAAAAAACAGCAGCAGACTAGTAAACTACAATAACATGTCACGCCTCTCCATTGACACTGCAAGTAAAACTGTGTGAGAAACAATAATAACAACGCGTCATTCAACGCAGATGTGTGCTGCAACTGTAGCACAAACTTAAACAAAAACATGTTACAGTCGCTCCACAGATTTGACGTCGCTAATTAACAGTATGGTACCGTTTGGAGGTTTGTATGAATGACACACGTGTATTGTCGAGCGCGAACTTTAATTATGCACTAGTCGAGCAATTAATATACTAAATACTAAACACAAACATGGTGACTCGTTGTCATATGCACACACACATTGAAGACTGATGTTGGAGGGGCGTGACGTGTTATCGTAGTTGATCTATACTAACAAAATTGTTACCAAAATGCAAATGAACCACAACCATTAGACAATTTTCGTCTACAAAAACTGTCAAAATGTTTGGTTTCGTTTTTGTTGTCGAACATTTAACAGTTTTTATAAACCCTCCGCGCTAACTGTCGTAACTAGCAATGGATAATTTTTCAGAGAAATTCTCAGAAAGTGACGTATCTGCTTCAAATGAATAGAAATAAATAAATAGATACCTTAGGGCTTTAGGGCAACTACTAACCAAGCCAAGAGTAAGCCAAGAGCAATATAAAAAAGTTATTAATTCATTAATAAAGCCACAGCTAACGCAACTACTGAAAAATTATCAATTGCTAGATACCACAGTTAGCGCGGAGGATGATGAACTGTCTGAATGGGTGGTTCGGCTACGGTTCGGTTGCGCTTGATCAAAGTTTCTGTTAAAAAATTGAACCCGTATTCCTAAGGCCGGCCTAATTCTCCTAAAATAAATTGTTGCCAAACGCAATCGAACCACAACCGTCAGTCAGTTTTTATTTTCGAAAACTTTCAAAATGAATGATTTTGTTTTTTGTGTCAAACAATTTGATAGCTTTTGAAAATGAGAACTGTCTGAATGAACGGTTCGGCCTTGGTTCGGTTGTGATTTATCAAGATTTATTTTAGGAGAATTAGGCCCCTGTTCCATACAAAATAATTAATTCTAAGTTGTTTTTTTTTTTACGTATTCAGTGTTTGTCTCATAGTAAAAGTTGTATATGAGAAGAGTTTATGGCTTTCGGATGTAAAGTGACTAACCACAGTCATGCTGTATACATACGTCGAATGCATCGATAAAATTATCTCACGTTGCGCACGTTAGCGACACGACAGATGATCGACATCTGTCGTGTCGATGTAGATAAAGATTCGTTCGCTGTCTCAGCAATCAAACTCTGGAACGCGCTTCCCCTCGATATGAAAAAAGCTCCGAGTAAATTCATTTTCAAACGTAAAGTTCGGGAATATTATTTAAAATCGCTGCAACCCTAGTCTGAAATAACTGTCCATCATAGTTATAAATATATATGTGTATTTATGTATGTATTTTAAACGTATAATGTGTATGTTTATTATGTATATATCGGGTGTAAAAAGACCCTTAACGACAACGAAAACCACGTATTCTACCCATCATTGAGATCATTTTTTTCGAACAAACCATACGGGAAATCATCGGTTTTGGAGATATTGAAGGTAAAAGTACACTTTTTTTTTTAGTTTTTTCCAAAAATGATTTCCAACTCATAATACTAAACTTTCTTCCGTACAAACATTATCAAAATTTCAATTTTTCCTAACAAATTACGCATTTGAAGTTACAAAAACGCAATGAATATCAAACGCACACAACCGCCTTGGCTCAGCTGTGTGGCCGCTGCACGCATGCAAACGCGCGGCATCGCCACAACCATAATTTGCGCGCTACAAAAAAAAGCGTTTTTTTTCATGCCAAAAAATAAAAGTCGTTTCCCAGCAATTATTTTTGGTCAATGTAATTTAGTTTGATGCACAGAGTGCGTAGATTCGGCTATGTGATGGGTCTTTTTACACCCTGTATATATATGTAATGTATATATTGTGTTAGTATTATATTACTCAATAATTTTATTTCACTTTCCAATGTTTGTTTTAAATTCTTTTTTTGTACCATTTTCGAAGTGCTTAATTTTTAACCCAAAGGTTGACTGGTAGAGAATGCCTTATGGCATTAAATCCGCCTTATGTACCACCAATGTACATAAAGTTTAAATAAATAAATAAAGATAGTTCGGTGTTGACGAAGTTGCTACGCCAGCTACGGAACGCTACGATGTTCGTAGCATTTACTGCGAAAGCGTAGCTAATGTAGCGGTGCTGTTTAAATGGACAGGTGGCGAGAAAAATGTTTTTAAACACTGGTGACGTCAATTTGACTTACATCTTTGGTGAAGTCGGATTTTCAACCTAAGATTTTTTCATCAATTAACTAAACATGCTACTTTAAGTTGGTTTGATTTTAAAATACAGGTTTTTTTAACTATAAAACGTAGGTATTTAAGCTCGTTTATTAGTCATTACAGAATTGCGCGTGAAATAAAAAAAAATACCAAGTATGATCACATATCTTTAAAAACATTGAAAACTCATAACAATCTCATAAAACTAGCTTTTGTCCGCGACTTCGTCCACGTGAATGTCGGTTAATATCATGATAGGAACGTCTTCATCTTTAGATTTTACCCGTGTTTAGATCGACTAATTTAAACAAAAAACGGTTGGTGTGACTTAACTATAACAGTTAGACATATACTCTCACGGACTTTTTTATGTAGGTGATGAGGAGTATTATAAACATGTAGTACATTATTTTTATGTATCATCAATAGTTTCGCAGCGCACGCCAAATAATAACTTTTATAGACAAATTTTTGATACCTTGGGTTACATTATCGTAATTTTCTTACGGATCCCTAATTTTTTGATAATAAGATTGAGCCTATAGCACTCAAGGATAACGTAGCTTTCTATTGGTGAAAGAATTTTTGAAATCGAATGCGTAGTTTCAGAGATTACCTACTACATACAAACAAACAAACAAATACGTCTTTATAATATCAGTATAGACTAGCTTTTTCCCGCGACTTCGTCCGCGTAAATATCGGTTATCGCGGATGCAGACGAAGTCGCGGATTAATAAATGTGTAGTTAACTAATAGACTGACCGTTTTTAGGGCTGTTCGCTGACATCGCGGCATTTTTTTTTTTACTTTTAGCACTTCTAAACGAAAGGTCCGATTCGAATAATTTAAAGAAAATTTTACATGTATATAATCAACCTTGATTATGAAGCTATTTACTTGGATAAGGATTAATATCATAATAGGAATGTCTTCATCTTTTGTTTCTACCCGTGTTTTGATCGATTTAACGAAATAAGCCTTTGCCAGTCTTATAACACTAGGAACTCTTATAAAATAAAAGAAACAATAATCCTTCTAACAAAAAAAATACCCCTCTTTTTAAGCTTCTACAAGAAAGCACTGCGTGCATTTCTTGCATTTGTGGCAAGTATACTTAAGTAGTTTTTGTATTTTTCGTTGGTTTTTCTGTTTTTCGCTCCGAAACGACGCTGCTCACTTTCGTAAAATATGCTGAAACAAGTTTTATAAACTGAACAACAAATGTGTACCTACTTACGTATTTTTGTGAAATATCGGTAAAATCATGCAAAAAAACTTACGGATTATACAATCACACAATAAAAATAACACCTCCCTTTTTACCTTTTGTATATGTGAGAACTTCGTAGACTTGCTTGATGCATATGTTACTGCAAAAACCCGAGGGCGGATTTTTTAAAAAGTGTACATATTTTGAATGAAGGTTTTAAACGTTTCCTCTGACTAACTTTTTGATGAATTCGTTGCATGTTTTTCTTTATAACTTTTTATTTGTTATTAAGTATTCCTAAACATTATATGACCAAATCGTAATCAGTACAATTAAAAAAGTATTATAAAAGTATTATTAGTATTGGTAAATTTTAGGTTTTACTGGTTAATTTTAGGATTTACCAACATCAGTTGGTAGATGTAGGGTTTAAGTTTACGAGTAATAGTCAATAAACCTGAAAAGTAAAAATTTCGTACAAATTCCATTGAAAAATTACTAAGCCCTCTTCTTAGTCCGCATTATTGTGCAACTACGGAACCCTATTAATGCGTGTGGCCCGACACACACTTGGCCAATTTTTATTTCTGTAAATAAATCTGTTAGACACTTTTACAAGTCAATGTAACGTTTTATTTAAGACTAGTTGCCGCCATCATTTCCTATCTGACTAGCTCTGAGAAGAAAAGCCGAAACAAACTCAGAGGTCAAGGTCTCTTTTAAAGTCCAGATATTGTGGTATAAAACTATGCGCGTGTAACAATGTAGGGCAACATCTGGAATGGCCTTTGAGGAAAGAGTCATAGCAGGTTTGAGTTGACCTGTCCCAACTGACGGCACACATGCATTAGGCTAAGCGTATGCTGAGATGCAGGTGACGCAGTTGCACGCAGCGCAGGGTAGAGCAGATTTTGTAATGCATGAACGTACTAAGAGCTGCGTACGTTGCGGCGCAGACGCGTGCGACGCAGACATGCGTCTGTCCTGCTCTGCGCTTCGTTGTAGTGCCGGCACAGATTTCTGCGCGACACGTGTTTTTTACTGCTAGTTCTAATTTTATTGCAATGACAACATTTAATTGAATTAGTGCGTTGCGAACTCTCTCTTTGAACTCATTTTGTTCGTCAACTCGAACACGTCTATTCTTTGTAGGTACTAGTTAAAACTCAAATATGTCTTCGAGCTGCGTCGCAGCATGCGGTCGTGGGCTATGTCTGCCTCGCCTGCCTTGCCCTGCAAAATCTGTACTGTGCTGCGCTGCGTCACCTGTGTCTCAGCATACGCTTAGCCTTACCCATCGATAAAAGATTTAAGAATGATTATTTTTGTCTACAGGTTCGTCCATTTTGTGGAGCTGTGAAATTGTCCCGCCATGTCGGTGTCTCGCGTGTCTTTGTTCGTCGTGATCGCTCTGCTGTACATGGAATGCTGTTATGCAGCCACTGTAAGTATAATCATCTACGATAACATATCACTCCCCTCCAACATCAGTCTTCAATGTGTGTGTGCATATGTCAACGAGTCACCATGTTTGTGTTTGATATTTAGTATATTTATTGCTCGACTAGTGCATAATTAAAGTTCGCGCTCGACAATACACGTGTGTCATTCATACAAACCTCCAAACGGTACCATACTGTTAATTAGCGACGTCAAATATGTCGAGCGACTGTAACATGTTTTTCACATACTTGTTTAACTATGTATTTTCGTTTATTCATTGTAAACATACATATCAATTATATTTTCAAATCCATATCTTAAAAAAAAACAATACACATTTAAAAATATAAAAAATAGTAGCCCACCGGCATCGGGAACAGGGTCCAAGCTGCCGGCGGTCAGGGCTCCAGAGGAAGGAACCTCCTCACTATGCGTGCCGTGTCAAGGAGTACTGCTTTCTGTATCAAGCCTTTGATCCAGCCACCCAACGAGAGCCTCATGAGGTGTTGATCGAGGCTCTTGGCTATTAGGCCATTCGCCGTAACGACTATCGGTACAATGACTGCTGAGTCCACATCCCACATGCCGACAACCTCGCGTGCTAAATCAAGATATTTTATTTGTTTGTCTTTTTCAGTTTTCACAAGATTCTGGTCATGAGGGACCGTGATATCAACAATCGTTGTGCGGCGCTCTGCTCGATCTATTATCACTATATCAGGCTTATTGGCAACAATAGTCCTGTCAGTGATAATAGATCGATCCCAGTACAATGTGGCATGACCATTCTCGAGAAATGGGTCGGGCACATATCTGTAGTACGGTACTTCCGAATCGACAAGGTTATATTTTAAAGCAAGTTGCTGATGAATAATCCTGGCCACCAGGTTGTGTCTGTGCAAGTATTCACCGTTGGCAAGACGAGAACAACCGGAAATAATGTGTCGGATAGATTCTCCCGGACGGTGGCATGCCCGACAGATGTCAACCGTACCATCCTTCACAATATACTTCCTGTAATTGTTCGTCATCATGACTTCATCCAAAATTGCACAGACAAAACCTTCGGTTTCTTCGAAGAGGTCACCGAATCGTAGCCAGGCCACGGACGCTAGAAAATCTACATCGGGCCCATGAAGGGCCCGGTAAAAGCGTCCGTGAAGCTCCTTGCTTCGCCATACTTCCTTGCGGCCATTGGTATCAAGCACTACAGGCTTGCGCAAGTTCTCTTTAGCCAAGGAGAGCGTAGTGAATCCTTTGTCCACTGCGACTACATCTCGATGCATCCCCACGTCGGCTTGGGAGAAGTACTCCCTGAGACTGCACACCTCGCGGTTGTGTAGGGTCTTAGCATTTAAAAAACCTCGACCCCCACACTTCCGCGGGCGGGATGTACAGTCTCATTACCGAAGAGCGTGGGTGGTGCATTCGATATGCAGTTAGCAGCGTACGGACCCTACTATCCAGGGCGTCAAGTTCGGTCTGAGTCCACTTGAGTATGCCGAAGGAGTACATCAGGACCGGCATGACCCAACCGTTAAAGACGCGCACCTTATTTCCGCCTGGCAAAAGACTTTTCAGTACTTTTTTCAGGCGGCCATAGAAGCGCTCCCTTAGCGATTGCTTCATGTCAATCTCATTGATGCCTAACGCCTCCGACATGCCCAAGTATTTGTAGGTTTCGGTTGAGGAGAGGGATCTAAGGTGTATGGAATCCGAGAGTTGCACTGCACATTTGTCCACACCAAATTCCATCCTGATGGAATTACTGAAAGTTTCCGTTCTAACTATGTATTATTATTAAAGATAGTATCTTTTATTTTCTAGATCCCAAGGAACTTTGACCCTCGGCTATCAGATGAAATGATGATGACTCCTAAGAAGAGGCCATTCTGCAATGCTTTCACCGGTACGTAACAAAAAATAGGCACAGTTTCGCCACGTTGTATGGCAACACTAAGGCTAAGCGTATGCTGAGACGCAGGTGACGCAGATACACGCAGCGCAGGGCAGAGCAGTTTTTGTAATGCATGAACGTACTAAGAGCTGCGTACGCTGCGGCGCAGACGCGTGAGACGCAGACATGCGTCTGTCCTGCTCTGCGCCTCGTTGTAGTGCCGGCACAGATTTCTGCGCGACGCGTGCAGTTCGACATGTGTTTTTTTACCGCTAATTCGAATTTAACTGCAATGACAGAACATTTAATTAAATTAGTGCGTGTTGTGAACCTTGTTTGTATGATACTAATAATGCAGACTATTAAAAAAAAACGTTCGTCAACTCGAACTCGTCTATTCTTTGTACTAGTTAAAACTCGAATGTGTCTTCGAGCTGCGTTGCAGCATGCGGTCGTTGCCTATGTCTGCCTCGCCTGCGCTGCGCGGCAAAATCTGTACTGTGCTGCGCTGCGTCACCTGCGCCTCAGTATACGCTTAGCCTAATCCTTTGACCAAAGTAGAGGGCAGCCTTCGAGTCACTGAATTACTTACCTACTTTTTTACTTAATCTATTTTCAGGTTGTGGTCGCAAGAGGTCACAAGGATCACCCGGAATGCCTTCACAAGAACTGATGAGGCAGAAACAGGTACTAAAAACGTTATATTAAAAATAAACGCGATAAACACTAACATCAAATTCAAAACAGATCAAATTTTACGATTGCTATACAGGGTGTAAACGAATTCGTGTAATTCCTTCAAACCGCGTATTCTACTGGTGACACTGATTGACCCTGCATAGGTTTTTTTCAGAATCAACAAAAAAAAGTATTCAAAAAATTAACCATGGTATTCTGTATCTGAGTAATTTTAGCGTCCCAAGTTAACTAACTGCGTGGAGCGATATCGCGCTAGTCGTGCCCGTCAGCTACGTCGCCGTGTATTAATTATTTATGTATGGCATTGAAATTTTCTATCATATCAACAAAAATTGGAAAAAAAAAGTTTCGTTTTATTTTAATCAATCCAAATCCCGCGCGGGGTTCGTCTATACCATTAATAGATCATGTGGTTTGAAGGAATTACACGATTTCGTTAACAGCCTGTGTAACTACCAGTGCTCCGTGAGAAATACCCCATCTCTTCCCATCGGTGTAGTAAAAGGCGACTAAGGGATTCACTAGAGGATGGGCAGCAGCGTTCTCTGAGTACTTTAACAACCATACTGCGATCACTTAAGATGTCCTGCTGATGGTGGCGTTGTATATCCGGTCGTTGGGTTCCCTACAATATGGTTAAGCTAAGCGATGCGGATGTGCACGTCATGCTCGTGAACGGGTGCTGTCTGTCGGGACTGGTCAGCCCTTAAGTGCTACGGCAATCCTAGAAGGCATATTTTTCTATTTATTACTCTTATGTGAGTTTATTTCTTACATTAACCTGCATTATTCTCATTCTATTTCTCACACTACTGTAATGGAATTGTCATGAATTACTAAGTATTATGAAAAGAGTATTAATAGAGTTTCTTGCCGGCTTTTCTCCATGGAACCTACCTTTTGGAACCGTGCACCTAGTTTTGATGTTTTAAAAGTGCCTAAGATCTGGTATATTTGAAATAAAAAACGTTAACTTTGAATTTGATTAATGTATCACCTATTTTCTTTCAGTACGTCGACGATGAAACTCTCGGATCAATCCTGGACTCCGAAACCGCCATCGAAGAGTTATCCCGCCAGATCCTTTCTGAAGCCAAGCTCTGGGAGGCGATCCAAGAAGCCAGCGCCGAAATAGCAAGACGGAAACAGAAGGAAACCTATTAAATCGATAAACAATCAGACATCGACACAGTAGCGTTTCAATCGATTAGCGTTTAACAGTTATTTGTAATTTACAACGAATACTCGACTACGGATTCTTAGCATAAAAATAACTAATAATCGTATGGAAGAGAAACTCGCCCTTCAGGCGCGTTCAAATTCTACCGTCTCCCGTTGGTTCAACCAACAAGTCAGTCAACGCACCGCGTACACGTTCCGTGCGAAAATATTAAATAAGCACCAGACCTGGCGCGTAGGCGATAGAGAAACGATAGCGAAGCGATAAAAACGCGATAGCGGAGCGATAACAGGGCGATAGCGGAGCGATAGCGGAGCGATAGTAGGCGTTGCGGGCTGAGGGCGGAAGTATGTGTTTATGAAGCGGTGTTTGAAGCACGCACAAAAGAGTGTCACTTCTATACGATATTATTTATTAGTATGTACGTTATTATTAAGTCTATGTGTAAACTGCTCTTTATATCGATCAAAATAAGAAAATTTTATCTTAACTTTATACAATTGTAAACTTGAAGCCGCGTACAGACATAGCGAGGCATGCGTCGTAAATGGTTCGTCACGCATGCCTCGGGCTGTGTGGACGTGTGTGCTCACTGTGAGCATTCGCCTCATACGATCGTTGCGAACGCCGCCTTAGTGCAAGCCGTGCGCTCCATGTGGACGGACGAGTGTTATTTGTGTTGCGCGCTCATGAACACAGAACATGTGTCGTCGTTCGGGACGTCGTATGCCTCAAGTTGAGGCATGCGTGACGAACTATTCGCGACGCACGCCTAGCAATGTCTGTACGCGGCTTGAGGTAATTGTACACATGTCCGTCGCGTACGCATCGGATCCTGATGGGGGTTAATTTGTTGCCAAAGAAGTGTAGTAAATCCCCTTTCAAGGAATTGGTTGAATTACCAGTCACCCTGTCACATACTGGTGGAATAATTAACTTAAATAAGTACACCGTAGTCGAGATAATTTAATACCGTAAACATTTTCAATCAAAGAAATAATAGTGTTAGAATCCTGACTATTGAGGATATTAAATACTGACATAAATAGAGAAGATGTCGTTGGAATGAGGACCTTGGTATTGGACAGAAAAAGGTAGGAAGAACAACGTTAAGACAGCTTAGTTGTTTGAAGATGACAATGGCACTAACGCGTCGGTCTTGGTAAGCGATTTTAAGGCGAACTCAAAGCGAATTCAAGGCGAACTCAACGCGAAAGCGATGCGGCGCGAAATATCAAACAGTCGCAACCGCCTTAAACGAGCACGTAAACACGCAAAGTGTAGTGTGGGGTAGGACGAAGCGAACGCGATCAGTTGGTTTGAAAACACGCGATCTGGTCGCGGTTAAAAATCCTTTCCATCCGTCCAATGTACTATGCTGACTGAGCGAGTTACTGGTCGGTGGAAGAACGTGGCGGCACGCAAGACAGCTTAGCCGCATCGCACTGTTGACTAATTCACGTAATTTCACGCGCCGATCAAGTTACAGTGACGCTGCGGTTAAGTTCAAGCGTATCTGACTGCGATTAAGAGATTACGAAAAGCGTTGTTTTGATCGAAACTTAACTGTAACTGAATTTCTTTAGTTAAGTGAATTAGCCTACTGCTTTGAGTTGTATCGTTGAATAGTCGCCCCGCGTTCGCTATGAGTTCGCTTACCTAGGACGATGCGTTAGCTATAGAGCTTTCGGCCACAGGGGCGATTTAAAATCCAGGATTCTACAAAAATAAATGTTGCCAAATCCTAAACGAACAACAATCAAACCGAATTTTCAAACTGTCAAAATGTTTGACAGCAAAAACGAAACCATTTTGTGCTACGGAATTTCGACGCTTAAAATATCGATAAATACTAATAAGATGCTACAAAATTGCGATGCACGTTACTGCGATAGATCTTCACTGTTGGATGTAACGTTCGCCGGCCGCTGCCGCAGCACGCTCGCTCGGCTCACGCGTGTCTGGTCACAGTTCTAACCTAACCTATCCTATCTGTTTGGGGTGCCCTAATCTAGTCACTCCGACTTTCGCAACAACGAACGTCGCGATGGTAAACTTTCGCGGTAACCTACATCGTGGTAATGAACTTCGCAACCATGATTTACACCCTTTTTTGAAGTAGAATGTTGCCCTCCTTGCCACGCCTAGTTACGCCTTGGATGGTGGCTATTATTTACACATGGAGACAACTCCGGGCCACGAAGAGCAAGTTACGCTAGCTGGCACCACTGTCACACGAATACCTATGACAGTTACAGACATTCTGCATCCCACAAAGTCTGATAATCATAATATCAATATCCCCTAATCCAGAGGTCTGATGGACGCTTTGACGTCGGACATCTAAGAGGCTCCCTGGTGCATGCTGTTTGCCGATGACATTGTGCTGGTTGCCGAGAGTGGCTTAGAGGTCCAGAGCAGATTGGAGGTGTGGTGGCTGGTGAAGGTGTGGAGTACTTGTTCTGCAATTTTGGCGGTCTCTAGTCCTGTGCCAATATCTCTGGCCGGAACGCCCATACCGACCTGCTCCGACTTTCAGTACCTCGGGTCGCTTGTCCAAGGGGATGGCGGAGTGTATAGTACGACAGGTCTTATCAAAGGCTTGTAGATTCTCCCCCCCCCCCCCCCCCCCCAATGATGGCAGTGGCTGGCTGAGCGCAGACTTGAGTCACGATAGTTTTAAAACAGACTATTACTTTACAAAACATATGAAGACGCGCAAACTTCAAACAAAACATCTCATAGACAAAACCGTGTAATACCTACAAGAACTGCACGGCGACAAGTCTGACTAACGATTGTCGGCTTCCCTTTTGTATGTATGCGGGCGCGCACATCAACGACAAAACAGTCTAGCGACGTACCCCCGGTACCCCTTCTCTTTTAGTCCCGTCCGAGCATTCAGAGAGTAAGCACCCAATATTTACGCCTACGTCGTTTTGCAAGTGCACGCGTAACTAAGACGCTTACTATAACAGTATCGATGAAGTCCATTTTGATACTGAAAAAGAATTGACGCAGAGGGTTTGCACCGCATCGTCGTAGTAGACAAAACAGTTTCGTTTTAGGTGTACGACGTTTCGTAGGCAAAACAGTTTCGTTTTAAGGTAGACTTGTCTATGCGAGGAAAGTCTGTCTTAAAACTGTCGTAACTCCAACATGCGCTCAGCCTAAAATACTGATAGTCAGCCCCATCTAGTTAGACTGAGAGCTGAACACGACGTGGTTGGGAACAAGATAGGTAGATGATGAGTTTTTGCGTGAATTTTCGTCTCCTGTCGGGCAATAATCCGGTCCGATTTCTAGAACAATCTTCTCTATCTAAAACTGGCTTCCTACGGTGTGTGACAGCACACACCGGCTGTGCATGATATCATCCGTAAAATCACGCACCATTGGAAGCCACATTATGAGGGTGCGTGATGTGGATACGGCGCACCGCACCGCACGCGTCCGCGTTACCACGGACGAGTCCATGGTGCATCGGTGCAAGCTCGTGCAAGCGGTGCGCGGTATCACGCGCGGAAACAAGCATAACAGTGTTTTAAATCTTCAATAGCCAGTGAAGATCGCAAAACAAAAATTGCTACAAATTTAATTTTAAAAAATTGTTGCGTTATTACTTTTAAGTATTATGACTAGGAGGTGACTTAGAAATAAATTAGAAATTGTTAGTTTTTGATGCTAATTAAATTAGAGGGTATTAAAATATCCGATTTTGAAAATTATATCGTTTGTTTTTTTTACTATACCCCATTTCATATCGAACAACTACTATGACATGGCACGCAATTGACACTGCAAGTAAAAATGTGTGAGAAACAATATTAACAACGCGTCATTCAACGCAGATGTGTGCTGCAACTGTAGCACAAACTTAAACAAAAACATGTTACAGTCGCTCCACAGATTTGACGTCGCTAATTAACAGTATGGTACCGTTTGGAGGTTTGTATGAATGACACGGTTCCCTATCCATTTGCATAAAATTTTAAGACCTAATATAACTTAGCATAATTTTGTTTGGCATAATTATATTTTCGCAAAATATAATTACGCATAACAGCTTACGCATAATTTTTTTAAGCATAATTTCTCTAACCATAATAATGATTAAGCATAAAGTTCTAAAGCATTACTTTTTTAAGCATAATATCCTAAAGCATAAATTTATTTACGCATAATGATATTAAAACATATTTTTATAGGTACCTATACGGTAGACGATTATTCGTCACCTACTTTCATTTTCACAATAAAAACTTAAGGGGATGTTTGTAAGGTTGAGGCTCCAAAGCAGAGTCGACGGAGCCCCGCTGCGCGGGGCTCCTATTTCTGTCTGCAGGGTTTAAAGTAACCTAACACGAAGGGGATGACGGGGGCTTCGTTCGCTCGCTCACTCTAGCCCCCATCATCCCCTTCGAACCTAACCTATCCGTGTCGGGGTGCGCCTGCGACTAGATTATTAGACAATGGTAAAAACATTTCTGATTATCATAACTAACGTTATGCTAATAGTCATTAGGCCTACTAACGTTTTGCGAATCAAATTTATGCCAAAACAAATTAGTCTTTAAGATGATTATGCCAACAATGTATGCCTAAAAAAATTATGCCAAAGTATTATTATGCCAAAACAAATTGTGCCAAAATCGTTATGCCGAAGTATATTAGGACAAAGAACATTATGCGAAAAGAAGGTATCCCGAATGACACACGTGTATTGTCGAGCGCGAACTTTAATTATGCACTAGTCGAGCAATTAATGTACTAAATTATCATACACAAACATGGTGACTCGTTGTCCTAAGCACACACACATTGAAGACAGATGTTGGAGTGGCGTGCCAAGTTATTGTAGTTGATCTATGTACATTTAAAATTAAACAAAAGTAGCCCACAAAGACACTAAATCTTCAAATATTTTCATTTCATCTTGATTGACCGTTAAGGTTCATAAAAGCATTAACGGCCTGTCCACATCTCCACGTCACGACGTCGTCAACGTGGAACGGTGCGGTAACGCGGCACGGTGCGTTGACGTAACGTGCAAATTTACGTTACCGTATCGTAAAAATGCACGTCAGGATCATTGTTAGATTTATCGTTGACCATGTAGATCCTGAATTTTAATAAGAGATTCAAATTCAAATTCTTTATTGCGAACTAAGTGTACAGAATTTTTTAGGATGTTAACAAATAGGTAGGTTCTTAGAACTTAGTTGCCTGATAAGGCATTGCAATTTAAATAATTACATAATACAATTATGCATAATAGTATATGCATGCATACTCAATATTATAATTATACAGTTTACATTATATTATATTAATTATCATTATTCATACATTTCATATTATATCATACTAATCTTATAATTTATATCACATTATAGTATGTAGGTACATATCACAATCATTTTAATATTAAATAATTATTTTTCTTCAAGGAATTCTTTTACCGAGTAATACGCCTTCTTAATCAGGAAACAGTAAGGTATGGTTTTAAAGCATCGGAGCACATAGACGGCGACTAACTCGCGAGCGTGGAAAGCGCGGGCGGAACGTGTATCGATACGGTTACGTAACTTTGCACGTTATTTCAACGCACCGTGTCACGTTACCGCACCATTCCACGTTGACGATGTCATGACGTGGAGATGTGGACAGTACCCCAAGTGTGAGTTTTTTTCGTTAACTACTGTTGTTGCATCACGAGGAGCTCGTGGCTAAATAATTACAGCCGCATAGATCGATCTTCCGGGTTAAGCCACGCTTGCCGAGGTTGGTCTGTGGATGGGTGACCATTTACCATAGCGAGTTTCCTCCGTGCCTCGGAAAGCACGTAAAGCCGTTGGTCCCGGCTGTCATTTGTAGATCTTTGACAGTCGTTACTGTTGGTCAGAAGCCAGAAAGTCTGACAACCAGTCTTACCAAGAGTATCGTATTACCCAGTTACTGGGTTGTGGAGGTCTGATAGGCAGTCGCTCCATGTAAAATACTGATATTCGGCTGCATCCGGTTCGACTGGAAGCCGACCCCAACATAGTTGGGAAAAGGCTAGGCAGATGATGATACTGTAGTTGCATCACGACAAAAATGTATGAAAATTTAGGCTGCGTCTCTAGGCGCACCGTTCACTAACTAATATTCGCGCGTTAATTGAACGATGCGCCTAGAGACGCAGCCTAAATTTTCATACATTTTTGGCGTGACGCAACTACAGTAGTTAATGAAAAAAACTCACACTTGGGGTACAGGTCGTAAGATACAAGTCCGAGACAGGCTGCAAACTGCAGACTGCAACCGCAGACCGCAAGTCACATTAGTTTGTATGAACCAGTAGTGTTGCTTGTCTGCTGCTGTCATCTGCGGTTGCAATTTGCGGTCGCCGTTGGAATACTACCCTTAGAGCAATTACGCACTGCATCCGATCCGAATCCGTGAAAATACCGATCTAGAGTAAAAATCTCGGACCGAATTCGGATGTTGCTTACGCACTATTCCGATCTCTGATTCAAATCCAAGCATATCAGGCATCTTTGGCATATCTATTTGGTGTCCGATTTGAATCCGAGGTAATGCGAAAGCGTTCATACAAACAGTACTACGGCTACTTCAGTCCGTCAATATTTCTTCCGAATTGGAAATTCACGGATCATGGACAGAAATCGGATGACGGAAGTCGGATCTAGTGCGTAAACTACCATACAAATAGTTCTATGACTACTTCGGAATGTATTTTCTCGGATTCGGATCGGATGCAGTGCAAAGAGGTGCCCGAATTACCCCCATTTATGTTGAATGTTAATCGTGGCAGAAGAGTCAAGAAAGTAGAATAAATGTCATGGAAATGCGTTCCATGCGAAGTATGTGCGGTGTAACTTTGAATGATAGATTGAAGAATGATGTGAAAACAAAGTTGCGGTTTAAAAGATGATGTAGTGACAAACATTGAAAGGACTATGCTTAGGTTTGGTCATGTTGAGAGAATGAGTGAACGGCGATTAACAAAATGAATTTGTAAGACGGATGTCAGTGAAAACGTAGAGGACGCCCTAGAAGGACATACGTCGATGTTATTGGTGATGTTCTTCAAAAAGGACAGGTGCGTAGTACTCTCAACCGGCGTGTATGACAAGATGTATGAACGTGGACGAAGCGAAAGGAGTATGGAAGGATCGTAGGATGTAGCGTTCTTCATTCATGCAATTTCTGCCTACCCCTATGGGAAAAAGATGTGAGTTTATGTATGTATGTATGTATACAGGGTGTTAAAGAATTCGTGTAATTCCTTAAAACCAAATGATCGGCTACCGGTGTAGACAGGCCCCGCACGGGATTTAGCTTGATTAAAAATAAAAAATGAAAATCTTTTTTTTTTCATGCGGCTTTGTTACCGATCGTATCTAAACCACCTTATAAGGATTCAGTAAAAAAAAAGAAAATTTTTTTTTGCAAAAAATAATTTTAATTGTTTGAACATTTCGATGCCACGCATAAACTAATGAAAGCACGGCGACACGGCTGGCAGGCACGACTAACGCGATATCGCTCTTTGCAGTCAGATAACTCAAGGCTCTAAAATGACTCAGAAATAGAAAACAAAACATTTTTTTGAATTTTTTTTGGTTCATTTTCAAAAATTCCCGTGTAGGGTTAATCTGTGTCACCAGTAGATCACGTGGTTTGAAGGAATTA
Source organism: Amphipyra tragopoginis (assembly GCA_905220435.1). NCBI lineage: Eukaryota > Metazoa > Arthropoda > Insecta > Lepidoptera > Noctuidae > Amphipyra > Amphipyra tragopoginis. Next base: position 12,534,623 of record HG992020.1, on the reverse strand, counting down.
CACGAATTCTTTAACACCCTGTATGTTCTAGAATGCAGCGTTCATATTTAAATGAATGAATTTCGGAATATCGAGGATATTCGTGCCAAAAGTATAAAATATCAAGTTTGTATTTAAACACTACTTGAAACTACTAAATCCTTCTGATATATTTAAGCAAGATTTTCAGTAGCTAAAACCTCGTGCACACCGATTACACGTCGCAACTTGTATCGGGGACATAGATTGCGATTCATGTGCTGTAACATTTTATTCGGCACCAGTTGCGATACATCACGTTGCGCAACACTTGTACACACGGAGCACATGTCGCGTTATATGTGCCGCAATTTGTATCAGAAACATAATACATATGCCGCAAGATTTACTCGGGCAAGATCTGCGCACAATTTTTAATTTAATAATAATAATTTCTTTCCGCTCACACGTTTGTTGCCCCCTTCGCCTATGTACGGCGGCTTTCCGGGGGCCCAGCTAGTGAGCTGGCGAGTCACCGTCTGCCAACACATTTCAAATTTAAACTTGAAAGGCAGACGCCGTTTTCTTCCGGCAATAGAGGTTAACCGATCCACTAAACACCCCTTTCCATAGACCAGATATTTTTCACCACATTTTACAATAGTCTTGCACCCACCTGGGACCGTCCATGACTGTACTTCAATAGTGCAGCCGTGGATAGTCCCCGGTTGGTGCCCCATCCCATTTTAGATTAAAGTTCTCAAAGGGGCCTCTGCGCGTTGGACCTGTGTCCCCGTGTATGCCTTCCAAAGGACCGGACATCTTCCGCACGGAAAATGAGCCGTGAACAGAGAGATAATTTCTTTATTTAACTTACACAAAGTTTGTGTCTGTATATAGACTAATGACACGCAATGATATTTAAACTGACATAGGACAATTCAGCAGGTGTGGCAGCGGGTCCCAAACTAGACACATCCTGTATCTTGGTGACCCAATTATAAATTAAGGTAACATTTAGTACCTGGTACCTCATTAACGTCGTATGTGTATGACTATTAACTAACCTCATTACGATTAGCTTTCTTTTTTATTACTATTGTTACTCTCAAGATATCTTTATCTTAATATACAGTGATTTTCTTTGTAATGTGTTTTGTGTCAGTTGTTTTATATAGTTTAGCGTCCTTTTACCTTTTGTAAATGTGAGAGCTTTGTAGACTTGCTAGATGCCTGGATACCTAATTAATTTGTGACCATATTTTTCATTTTGTTTTTTTCTTGTGTGGTTCCTGCTCTTAAGTCTACTTTGCTCTCTCATAACTATTCTAAGTCATAACCCACTCAAATTGTTAAAGATATGGATTTTAAAAGAGTAACCATGGAGTTTCTTGCCGGTTCTTCTTCATAGGAAACGACTAATTGGAACCGTGCACCTAAATTCGACTTTTCTTAAGCGCCTGTAATGGTTTATGTGAAATAAAAACTTTTGATTTGATTTGAGTCGTGTTCTGCTAGCGCAGGTTTGTGCGTCGCTGACATAGTTTAAAATCATTTAAAATTACTTATATTTATTTATTATTTATTTTCATATAATAAAATATAGACACAAGGTACATTATAAGGGACACGAGTACAAAGGTACCGCTTATTTCTGAGTTAACCTTCGCGGAGGTCGTCGCGTTGGTCCATAATCGAAAAATAGGGCAAATCTCTATTTTATCCATAGAAGTAATATGTACACACGGCTACAGATCAAGCTGTACATTTCCAGTATAAGCTGATCTCGCATTGTATAGGATTTCATTACAATGAGAAGTCAGTGTAAACTGGAAATGTATAGCTCGATGTGTAGCCGTGTGTACTACGTTGATTTTATCAAGTTCAATTTTAGTTTTACAAAGTTTAACCGGTTGCGTACCGCCCGTCGTCCCAGGACAACACTTAATTGTCGTAGCTATTGTGTCTATAATTACGGTGATTGAGAGTGTAATTTAACTTGAAAACATCATTTAAATATTATTATTCTTTAGTGTTATTTAATTCATTTGCCCCATAACTGTATCGGTAAACTTTTGAAGGATGTCTTGACTGTGACTCGGATTAACAGTGACCATAACCTAATTTCAAGGCTGGATCCGTGCCTGGTTTCGATATCGGGTACCGCAACAAATATCCCCGGTGTACACGAGGCTTTATTTGTGTCTACTGTCTAACAAAAAAACTGCTAAGTTAAAAGCCTTTTCACGCAACGCCAACGCGTATTACTAAATAAACAGTAGCATATATAAAAAGGGGATGACAAATTCTACTAAGACATTCCGACATTGACTTTTGGAACAGAAACATTCCGAGGAAATACAAAAATGTTGAGAATCACAGCTATTGTTTCACTTTTGTTTATCGGTAAGTAAATTTTTTTTATAAAAGTGTTCTAAAAAGTAGTGTTAAGCGGAAGTCCAAAGGTAGAGCATCTTTAGAGCGATTACGCACTGCATCCGATCCGAATCCGTGAAAATACGGATATAAAAAACTCGGACCGAATTCGGATATTGCTTTGCGCACTGCATCCGATCCGAATACGTGAAAATAAGAATCTAGAGTCTAAAAAACACGGACCGAATTCGGATATCGCTTACGCACTTATCCGATCTCTGATCAAAATTCAAACAATTCAGGGGCCATCTTTGGCATATCCATTTGGCGCCCGATTTGAATCCGAGGTAATGCGAAAGCGTTCATACAAACAGTACTACGGCTACTTCGGTCCGTCAATATTTCTTCCGAATTGGAAACTCACGGATGACGGAGAGAAATATGATGACGGAAGTCGGATCTAGTGCGTAAACTACCATACAAATAGTTGTATGACTACTTCGGAACGTATTTTCTCGGATTCGGATCGGATGCAGTGCGTAACCGCTCTTAGAGGTACCCAAATCACCTTTGTAACATAAAAACATTGCAAGTTAAATAAAAGCTTGTAAAAAGAACATAATCAAATGCTTGTTACTTTAAAATTATTATTCTTACAGTGAGCTCGGTGTGGTCTGCCTGCGACTCTTGTGGCAGCGAGTGCGCGTCTTCGTGCGGCACTAGACGCTTCAGAGCCTGCTGCTTCAACTACCTGAGGAAGAAGCGAGGACCTGAGATGCTTAAGGTACACACGGGTACCCGTGTTTTTGTCGAATTATTTTATTTATTTTTATTAGGAAAACCAACAGCTACAAAAAATTGAATGAGTAATTAAAATTAGTGACATAAAGCCAATTACAGGTTTTCACGAATAGCAACAGATATTAACACATAAACTTAGGGAACACTTGATAGCAAAACAATTACGATTCAGTAGTATAGTCTCAACATAAAACCAACACGTCACAATTAATTGAAAAACTTAAGGTTAAGCGCCCTTCGTGCCGTGCTACTATTAGTAACAAATGGGTCAAATGAGAACTCTTTACAAAGTTTATTAAAATCATTGCTTGCTTGCACAATGTATGAATTTTGCCTATAATTAGAAGAGGAGGTAGGGATAGAAATTGGTGGATTATATCTAATGGATCTGTAGGGAACATTGAAGTGAAGCTTATGCAAGAGATCAGGACAGTCAATTTCATTTGAGATTATCTATACTATCTATATCTATACTAATATTATAAAGAGGTAGAATTTGTTTGTTTGTTTGTTTGTATGTAGGAGGTAATCTCCGAAACTACTCATCCGATTTCAAAAATTCTTTCACCAATAGGAAGCTACGTTATCCCTGAGTGCTACAGGCTATATTTTAGTATCAGAAAATTAGGGATCCTTAAATAAATTACAATAATGTAACCCAAGGTATCAAAAATTGGCTAAGAAACTTTAGTAGAGTGTTAAGAGTTTTTTTTTATTATAAATTAACGCGAGCGAAGCCGCGAGCAAAAGCTAGTTTTTAATAAAAACGTACAATCAGCTAATCGACGGCGATTTGTAAGTGGTAAAATGTGGAATTTTTTACAGACATTTGTGTAATTTTCAGAACAATAAGTTTAATATCGAATTTCATTACGCCGACAACGATTCACCGATCTTTGTCGAAGCAATTTTTAACCTAATTTCATTTCGCCGAATGATTTTAGCCACCATAATTATTTGGCCAAAAATCATTCAGAAATTTTGTTTTAGTCGAATATTTATGTGGCTATTGTTTAATTTGCCAAATAAGTATTCGCAAAACATTATTTTCACACAGCGGAATGTAATGTTAATCCGACTCAGCGCACCCCGAATACACGTGGTCAGATTCTGTCCTACCCATAGGGTGTTATTTAAAAGCGTGGAGCCAGAAGCTCACGAAGGAGGTCCTTAGTGGAACGAGTGCACGAAGTGCAGCGAGTGGGGGGAGGTGGTCGGTGACCTCCCGAGCGTAGCGCTGGTCAAATGAGCGAGCGAAGCGAAAGGGCGACAAAGCGAGTCTTCTGGCGGAGCAAAACCAGAAACACATGCTTGCTTGCTTTCTTGCTTGCATGATGGGAAAATGAGCCATCTAACAAGTGTAAAGTGGCCAATAATACAGTTGACTAATGAAACAATGGCCAGCAGACTAGTCGACGTAACAAAAAGTTACCAAACATAGTTAGGGACTTTAATCATTTGGCGTTTTAATTATTCGGCGAAATGAAAAGTGGCGAACGGTTTTCGGCGATATAAGAATCGGCTAAATAATATTTCGATATTCCAACAGAGAACCATAGTTCATTGATAAATTACGTGCTGTCATGCATAGTTCATTAAAATTTCATATCATTCACATCAATCAATACAACTAAACGATCATTCATACATAGTAATGCATGTCATGCTGCATGACCGTGCAGGGACCCCTTAGCACCCGGGACCGACGGTTCAGGCTAAGCGTATGCTGAGACGCAGGTGACGCAGGTGCACGCAGCGCAGCGCAGAGCAGATTTTGTAATGTATGAACGTACTAAGAGCCGCGTACGCTGCGGCGCAGGCGCGTGCGATGCAGACATGCGTCTGTCCTGCTCTGCGCCTCGTTGTAGTGCTGGCACAAATTTCTGCGCGACGCGTGCATCTCGACATGTGTTTTTTACCGCTAATTCGAATTTTATTGCAATGACAGAACTTTTTATTGAATTAGTGCGTTGTGAACCTTGTTTGTATGATACTAATCATACAGACTATTAAAAAAAACGATCGTCAACTCGAACGCGTCTATTCTTTGTACTAGTTAAAACTCGAATGTGTCTTCGAGCTGCGTCGCAGCATGCGGTCGTGGCCTATGTCTGCCTCGCCTGCCCTGCGCGGCAAAATCTGTACTGAGCTGCGCTGCGTCACCTGCGTCTCAGCATACGGTTAGCCTTAAAGTGCTCTCTAGGTTTCTCGAAGTGTAACGAACGGTTACCCATCCAAGAACCAGCCGCGGCAAACGCAGCTTAACCTTAAAACATCAAACTTAAAACAGTTTTTTTTTTACTTTTCAGATGCAGTCGCTTACCCAGGATGTGAAGGAGAGTCAGCCAGAGTCCAGACTACCCCTGATCATCGTTGATAACATCCCCATGCCCGAACAGTGGTTCTCAAATGAAAACCACCCTTATTCCCTGAAAGATTTGGTTGAAAATCGTCTGGATATGGCTTAATGATTCTTTTGAGTGCAATGTAAATTATTTATTAGATATATTTGAAATATGTGATACCTATACCTATACATGGTGTCCCAAAAAATAGTGTCAAGCGGAAGTCCAGAGGTAAAGCATCCTTTTGTACGATTTCAACCAACCGGGCCACGCAGGAGCGCAGCGCAGCGCGTCGCAGCGGATGCTCGAGAACGCGCCCGTAGCCGACCGCGTCCGTCCGACGGCTACAATCTGCTGGAACCCGGGCGCATGCGCGCGCGTGCTCGTGTATCCGCTATCGCAGTCAGTTTCTACCTGCGGTGTGGCCGAGCGGAGCCGACCGGAAGCGACGACAGCCGAGCGCCGCCGTCCACGTACGCGAGGAGCTGACCGGCTGCCGCGGCATACGCGCGGATCTAACCGAGTTCCAAGCAGTGTAATTTCCATGCAAACATGAAACTTAACTATTGTATAGAAGCCTGAATTTCTTTTAGCACAGTGTGAAATGCGCTACGGCGCGCTCCGGCGCGGTCCGTTTAGGGGAAATCGTACATTAGAAGTACCCGAATAATCCACTCCCAGTATGTTCCTCGATTTTTAATAGTTTTCGAGTTATATTTTTTTTCATGACATGCCACTTTTGTTCATAGCGCCATGAACAGTTAGACAAAAGCATTTTTTTTTAAATTGTGTTATCTGTTCATCTGACGACGTCTGTGGTCTAGGGGTTCGAGTGTCGGACTGCGGACCACGAGGTCGTGGGTTCGATTCCCACACAACACAAATATTTATGTGATGAACATGAGTGTTTGTGTTGGTCTGGGTGTTTCTTATCTATACTAATATTATAAAGAGGTAGAATTTGTTTGTTTGTTTGTTTGTATGTAGGAGGTAATCTCCGAAATTACTCATCCGATTTCAAAAATTCTTTCACCAATAGGAAGCTACGTTATCCCTGAGTGCTATAGGCTATATTTTGGGATCAAAAAATTAGGGATCCGTAAATTAACGGGAGCGAAGCCGCGAGCAAAAGCTAGTGTATTATAAGTATGTATTTACAAAAAAAAAAAAATATATAAGTATTATATCCATTGTCTAGTACCCATAGTACAAGCTCTGCTTAGTTTGGGACTAGATGGTGCTGTGTTGAAATGTCCCAAAAATTTTTTTTTTTTTTTTTTTATCTAATTTGGAAAAAACAACAACATACATGAGGGTGATCGGGTACCTCTAAGGCTGCTCTGCTCTGCTTCTTTTTGGGACAGCCTGTATTAATAATTTTGCAGCACCTAAAATATATGATTGTCAATTTGAAATATATGAATTGTTAATAAATGAAAAAGAATTTTTTTTTAAAAATTATGCATCGTGATCTATCTGGTACAGATTAAAAATGCACAGGATTTTGAAAGACATAAAAAAATCATTTTTAATGACCGTATGGCTGTTGGCTGGCCAAATGGACTTCATTCATCAATCATTAATGTATAAAATCGATTGTTTACAATTACGTAAATAAATACAATTTATATTATTTAATGGTTTTTACTCTACCTCTTCTGCTTCATCTTCCTGCCCTTATCCCATGTTACTTGGTGTCGGCGCAACACGTTTTCTTCTTCCATTCCGTCCTATCACCCGTCATGATATCACTGACACCCTTCTCTTTCATATCATTCTTCACACCATCCATCCATCTTTTCTTTGGCCTCCCTCTTCCTCTCCATCCATCCACATTTATATTCATAACTCTTTTGGTCACATGCGTTTCATCCCTCCTCTTCACATACCAAGACAAACGGTTCCCTTTCAACTTTTCTGTGACTGGCGCTACTTTCAAACTTCCTGTAATATACTCATTCCTGACCTTATCCATTCTCATCTCCGCTACATGCAATCTATCAATCGACGGTTGAAAGGCTAATTGATCTAAGCGACATTTTGTAAAACTTGCAGGAGGACGGTTTAAAGTTTCTTTTTTCGGAAAAAAAATCATAAAAAAACAACTATTGAATAGACTTTTATTTGTTCAATACAGTATATCCCTAATTAAGTAAGGAAGTTTTTTAAGCTATTACTGTTGATAATTGTGTATTATTTTAGAAAATTTATGTTGGTTAGCCCAAAATGCATCAAATTTAGCTATTTTATGTGAAAGGCAAAATGGTTCAAATGCCTACCGTAAATAAAATAGCTGAAAGTAAACTGGCTCAAGCATCGACTTAGAATAAAATAATACGAGAGAAAATGAATTTAGCGCTAAGTCAAGCAAGTTAAGCAACATGATGGTGCTGCACCAGAGTGAAGTAGTTTGATGCAGATGACCATTAGAGGGACTGCAGTAAGAAACAAAATGAACCCTTATTAGATTATTGTAGATAATATCTACAATAATATAATAAGGCCTAAATAAATAAAAAATATGGCATAAGCATCAATATTATTGATGCTTAGGCATCAATATTATTCAGCAACGTCCGTAAGATATTTTTGAGGTCGGTATGCCAATTTATAGTTATTTAACCGGTAATGCAAAATGATTCAAGCGACATGGTTTTTAAAACACGGTTTTTTAATGAACTTGAATGCAAAATGGGCCAAACGACATAGCTTACTGTTTTGGTTTAGTGCAAAATAGGCCAAAGGACAAAACCACAACCATGGCGAAAAAGCCAAATGCCTTAATCGACACACGTTATAAAAGTTCAAAAAATCAAAATAGCTTAAGTCACGAGTCCCCAAATTTGTCTAATTTTTTGTCGTATAGATCAATGAGCTTAGAAATGAGGCCTGTTTTGCTGTGGGTACTAAGCGCCAAAAAAGTAGTCAAAAAAATTTGAAACATGACTCAAACGACGGAGAAAAATTTGCTGATTCCGAATATGTATATAACTCAATATCGCAAAAAATTTCGCTTAGACCAATAAGCCTTTCAACCGTCGCAATGGTTTTTACTGTACCTGCTTTCGTGTTATTGATAACGTACCACCTGTAGGTATTCCCCGAAAGGTTGTGCAAAGGTTCACCCTTATTTTGCTGGTATGTTTAAGTCCCATGTAATAGGAGGCGAGCCTATTGCCATCAACCGGGCACAAATCCAGACTCCGGGCTGCTACTGAGAAATTACACACGAAAAAACCCAATAACACTTTGCCCGACCTGGGGATTAAACTTAGGACTTCACGCTCAGCGCGACGCTTGCGAGCACTAACGAGGCAGTCTTATAATAAATAATTAATGAAGTGAATAAGGCACTTGTCCCACCGCCGACGATGAGCGCGAAGCGAGTAGAGCTAGAAACGAGTTGGCGAGCAGCGAGAAGCGAGTGTGTAGTTCCGATAGTTTTGTCGCTGGGCTATAAGCGAGTGTGCGAGTGCGACGGGCGATTACTCGCAACACTCGCAAATGACCGCTGGTTGATCTCTCGGCGTGAGTTCTGACGGCCAAGCGAGCATCGCTGAGCAAGTATCGCTGAGCGAGTATTATCTTTAATAGCTCTTGTCGCTCGGCGACAAACTAGTGGAGCGAGTCCTCGCCGGCAGTGTGAACAGTTAGCGATTAACTATTAATATATGCATCTCTTTTGTTTACACGGAATATATATCTATTTGTACGTTTCTTGAGCGAGAAAATAGTCGATAGTCGCTTCCTCGCCGGTAGTGGGACAGCTGCCTTCGTCGACTGTTTCTATTACCGGCCCATAGCAACGACTATGGTGCAATTAACGATTTTATGAAGCTATTACCGACTGTTAGGAAAACTTTTAATTTAAGTAAACTTCTGAAATGTGGTTGCAGTGGACAAGGTACTCACCCCGTTCGCCTTGGCTAAAAAGAACTGGCGCAAGCTTGTAGTATTTAGTACCAATGATCGCGAAGGTGTGACAAGGCAAGAAGCTACACGGGCGCTTTTATCGAGCCCTTAACGAGCTCGATGTTGACTTTTTAGTGTTCGTATATCAACTACTTACGTTTTGGTGACCTTTCGGGGAAATCGAAAGTTTTGTACGTGTAATTATGGACGAAGTTATGAAGACAAACAGTTATAGGAAATATATTATGAAGGACGGCATGATTGACATCTCGGAGCGTATTTCTAGAATATACAATGCCAGAACGCATCCATAAGAAACTAGTCGCGTATATTTTAGAATGTTGTAAATTAAACCTTCGGTTCTAAAATATACACAGATTTGGCGTACTGATCGCGTATACTTTAGTATGTTCAGGGTAAAAAAACGGATTCAAAACTATACAGTGTCAGTTACATTTAAGAAGTGACTTAACTTTTCCAAACGGCTTTGTTAGGAAACAACACTTAAAATATGACTTAACTTATGGGATGTATTTATATGACCTTTAAAATGATCAGTTCCCACTTTAAAAAGGCTTAGCTTTAAAATTAATAGTTTACTTTAATTTTAATAATTCTAACTTTAAAATTATACTTTCAACTTCAAAGTTCCCCGCGATAGGAAATAAAGTGACACACAGATAGCTGAAAGGTAGGTTAGGTTAGGTTAGAACAGTGGCCAGTCAACGCACGAGCCGAGCGAGCGAAGCGAGCGGCGCCGCGGCAGCGGCCGGCGAGTGCCAGGAACGATTCGCTTCGCTGATCACTTTCCAGCATTCGTCTAATGCTACTTTAGAATAGAACATGGTAGTGCAGGTATTCAAAATTATACGCGATTAGTACGCACTGCGTGCTGGATGGTACTACTGAAGTATGTTTTAGAATCGAATGCTTGAAATTATCAATTCTAAAATATACACGATTATTGCGGAATACTGATGTATAGTTTAGAACGCTCGAGCGTCAAATGTGTATTCTGAAGTATACGCGATTAGTTCGGGCAGCTGCGTACTGGCCTTGTATACTTTTGAAATACGCCATCTCGGATGTCCCATTTCAAAACCTAGTAAGGGACACTTTTTATAAAAATCGTTTTATTGCATAATCTTGCTAACCTAGAAAGTCTCTACCAAATACAAAAACACCAGCGTTGAAAATTCAAGTAATAAGCAGAATATATTTAAGCATCGATACCTAGTAAGTGCCATTCACTGCCTCTGATCATTTTAAAACCTAGTAAGCCACATGGTTTTACCTAACATAAATACTTTTCAAAGGCCAACCGATTTAACGTTTATGCGCTCTCCTGTAAAATTTCGTTTTAAGCCCTTACTAGGTTTTGAAATGGGACAGCCGATCTGTTGGCATGCCACCGTCCGGGAGATTCTATCCGACACATTATGGTTAGTTGTTCTCATCTGGCTCACGGTTAATACTTGCACAAACAACCTGGTGGTCAGGATTATTCACTGCAACTTGCTCTGAAATACAACCTAGTGGAATCGGAAGTACCGTACTACAAGTATGTGCCCGACCTAGTTCTCAAGAATGGTCTTGCCACATTGTATTGGGATCGATCTATTATCACTGACAGGACTATTGTTGCCAATAAACCTCATATAGTGATATTAGATCGATTAGAGTGCCACACAATGATTGTTGATATGACTGTCCTTCATAACAAGAACCTCGTGAAAGCTAAGAAAAATAAACAAATAAACTATCTTGATTAAGCACACGAGGTTTTCGGCGTGTCGGAAGTGAACTTCACAGTCATTGTTCCGATAGTCTTTACAGCGAATGGCCTAATAGCCAAGAGCCTCGAGCAACACCTTATGAGGCTCTCGTTAAGCGGCTGGATCAAGGGATTGATATAGAAAACAGTACTCCTTGATACGGCACGCATAATGAGGAAGTTCCTTTCTCTGGAGCCCTGACCGCCGTCAGCTTGGACTCTGTTCCTGACGCCGGAGGGCTATTTTTTTTTACAATTTATCTCCTTGTGCGAAATATAAACGAGAATATTAATAATATTTAAGTATAAGAGCCCAACACTAGTTTAACTAAAATAATCGGTATGGAATCGGTGATAGGTTCTCATTGTCGCCATTGCTGACTCATATGGGTCGGTAATAAGTGGTGTATGTAAAAATAACAAAAACTTTTGACGACTCTTAAAAAAATTGTATTATTTATTCAATTGACTTTCCTAGCCCTAACAGAGACTGTAACTAAATGATATAACAAAAAGTATTTATAAATGCATAGGTAGGTACATTGTTATACAAAGAAATGTAAATGTAATTTATTAATGTTTATTAACAACAACATTCTTTGAATTATTATAAATACATGGCCATCATAAAATGGTAAAACAAGTAACCCAGACAAAATAGAGTATTACGTTAATAGATTTCTAAAAAGTTTAATTGTTGGAGATTAAAATGGTGTATAAAAATATTCGTTTTACTGTCACATATCAACGGTAAATAGAAAAAAAAAAACAAGAATAACTTTCCGGTTATTACCAATTCACGGATCGGTGATAGTTGCAACTACTAAAATCAGTGAAGCTATTACCGATCTATTTAAAATTATAATATTTTCCTACAAAATTACAATGAGTATATTTAAAAATACAGAATAGGTGGTATCATAAATATCTATAAAATATCTCAATGCGATGCGGATGTGCACGTCATACTCGTGAATGGGTGCTGTCTGTCGGGACTGGTCAGCTCTTAACTGCTACGGCAATCCTAAAAGGCGTATTTTTCCATTTGTTACTCTAATAAAAGTGTATTTCTAACATTAACCTGCATTATTTTCATATAGCCAAACTACGATAACATGGCACGCCCCTCCATTGACACTGAAAGTAAAATAGTGTGAGAAACAATATTAACAACGCGTCATTCAACGCAAATGTGTGCTGCAACTGTAGGACAAACTTAAACAAAAACATGTTACAGTCGCTCCACAGATTTGACGTCGTTAATTAACAGTATGATACCGTTTGTAGGTTTGTATGAATGACACACGTGTATTGTCGAGCGCGAACTTTAATTATGCACTAGTCGAGCAATAAATATACTAAATATCAAACACAAACATGGTGACTCGTTGTCATATGCACACACACATTGAAGACAGATATTTGAGAGGCGCGCCATGTTATCGTAGTTGATCTCTACAATATTTTTATAGACTACTGTAGTGAAATTGTCATTTGAAAAGAGTATAATTAGTTTCTTGCCGGTTCATCTCCATAAAGCCTGACGTCGAATACAGCCGAAACGCGTCGAATCGAGAGTTGTGTGTGTGAGGCGAAACGGTCAGTAATCGCAAGTTGTTAAAACAGAAATTCGCGTGACAAGCAATGCGGGCGAGTTATGCGATGCGGGCGAGTTATGCGATGCGGGCGAGTTATGCGATGCGGGCGAGTTATGCGATGCGGGCGGGTTATGCGACACGGCGCGCCGCGGCTCGTCGCTAATGGACGCAGTTTCATACTAAAACTGAATCAGTTTCTTCGATTCGATTCGACTCGACTCGGCGAGCCTAGTGAACGCCAGCTTTAAGACCTACCTTTTGGAACCGTATACCTAGTTAAAACGTCTTAAAAGTAGTTAAAAGTACCTGTAATCTGGTCTACTTGAAATTAAAAAACTTTGACATTGTCTTCAAAGCAAAAAAATTACGTACTTACCTGAAAGAAGAAGAGCCAGTACGACGTGGCCTGCCTTCTCGCTGTCGTCACAAAAACTAACGTGTTTTGTGTCTTGTCAGAGCTAGTCAGATAGCATTTACTTCCCTCCCATGGGCTGGAGACCGTTCAGGGCCTCGCCAATAACTACGGTTATGTAGAAACCGTTCGCAAGGACAATCTAAAGCAGTGAAACAGAAAAAAAAAGCGTTTAACTTGGCAACAAGCCGCGACATTACTATAACAAACACAGAAACTCCTAGGTATCTTATAAATCTACGCTAAAAAGCTTTTTCGCGCAACGCCAACGCAGTACTAAGTAAACTTTAAGCACATATAAAAAGGGGATGACAACCATACCAAGACAATCAGACATCGACATTGGTAACAGCGGCATTACAAGAAAATAAATATATTTTTAATTCAACAAAATGTTCAAGATCACTGCAATCGTTTCACTTATGTTTATCGGTAAGTAAATTGAAGGGTTTTTTACAAAAACAGCATAACTCGCATTTTCACTCTTTTTGTCTTATGACACCACACCTCGTTCCTCCACAAGAAAAAAATTTGAGTGTCAATGTTGTATACTGGGTAACAGGGAAAGTCGTACTGAATATTAAAGGACGTTATCTTTCAGGTCATTTCTGATGGATTTGATCCTGTAATATGGTATCCGAAACTTAACCGTTATGGAGATATTGAGTTTTAAAGATATTTTTTATGTTTTGTAGTACAACACTTGGGCCTATTCAAATTACCTTTTTTTAAGATTTTATGAACATACCTAGTAGATGTAATACCTTTTTGAATAGCTAAAGAGACGTAGAAGTTTTTAAAATTATTTGCAGAATAAGTTCCATACATTTTTGTATGTTAAAAACACTTAGTGAAAATTCTTTAATTCTAACCATTATCGAGCAGTCTTTTTAAGCTGTTAGTAGTACCTAGGTTCAGTTTTTGTTAATCATTTTATTAATTGACATCTCTAACAAGATACAAAAAAAAGAGGACCCTAAGAGCTCTAATCCCAAAAAAAGCCAAAAAATAAAGGATTCTTTAAAATTCAATATCTCCAGAACGGTTAAATTTTAGACACCTTATTACGGAATCAAATCCATCACAAATGACCTGAATAATAACGTCCTTCAATATTCAGTACGACTTTCCCTGTAACCCTATATATTATAGTCATGAATTAAATTATTTATGTATTATTTTAATCTTAAATGCTTCACATTACTGACTCAACTATTTATAAGAATACCTAAGTTTTCACGACTCACACAAAATTGACATAAATTAAAACTTTAATTATAAAAAAATATTAGATAGTCCTGCAACTCCTTCTTCTTCTTCTTTCGTGGCAGCACCAGCTATACGAAAATATATAGCTCATGCTGTGGTGAAAAGATTAGCCAGTCAGCAAGGTTGGTAGCGGGGCTTACTGCCAAGGGTGCGCCGGACGTACTTAAGTATCGTCACTCGTGGAGGCTCTTTTCATGCACCCCCCTTTTACCCCATTAAAAGTTATACAATTGGAAGGCAGTATGTACAGACACCAAGTCTACAGATTTATTATATGTAAAGATTTCTTGCAGTAAGCTCGGTGTGGTCTGCCTGCGACTCTTGTGGCAGTGAGTGCGCATCTGCGTGCGGCACTAGACGCTTCAGGGCATGCTGCTTCAACTACCTGAGGAAGAAGCGAGGACCTGAGATGTTCAAGGTATTTCTAAACTGAATTCATCATTCTGCCAAAATTTGGATATTGGCATTGCCCAGTAACTGGGTTGCGGATAGGGATTGCAATCCCGCAGCTCATTCAATCCCGCGGGATTGATATGCGGGATTACTCAATCCCCCGCTGGATCACGGGGGATCCCGCATCTTTGAAATTATGTTATAAAATCAACTTGAAGCTACAGATTTTTGTGTAAAATCAACTTTTATTAAATTAACATTTCTTACAATAAGCAACAGATTTTTTTTTCTATTAATTAAGTATAAGTAATTAGTAATCTGTTTTCTTAGATTCATCTTTAAATGTTTGGCATAGTTTGATAGTTTTGTTTAACTTTACCCTTACTCCTAACAACAGTTTTACATTTTTAATTCAGTCTTATTCATATAATGACTAATTATCAAATCACAACTTTTTCTCAGATGCTATTACTATGATAGGTATCAACCTATGGTGATAACTTTTGAAAATACGTTCTTAAAAAGCAAATGGCGCTGGTGCTACTCGCGATTTACGTGAAAGTTTTAGCGCCTAATTGTTAATTTGCGGGATCCGCAGGTCCGCGCTTTGAAAGTACGGGATCCAGCAGATTAATAAAAGCAGCGGGATCCCACGGGATTGCGTTATCCCGTTTTGCGGGATTGCAATCCCTAGTTGCGGAGATCTGATGGCAGTCGCTCCGTGTAAAATACTGGTATTCAGCCGCATCTGGTCAGACTGTAAGGGGCCGTCCATTAATCACGTGAGGCTCGAAGGGGGAGGGAGGGGGTTTGGCAAAAATCACGAAATATCACAAGGGGGGAGGGGGGGTGTAGTAAGATATCACGTGTATTTATTTTTTCGTCAAACGCGCGATTTCTAACGCGAAAAGCGAAATTTTTTATGCCAGCCAAAAACAACCTGCAACCTTTCTGCCTAGACATTTTTATCATGGTCCTTAATTTCAGAATAAAATTAGATTATACTTTATGCCTAAAACAGAATAGGTACTCAAAAAAAATTTTTTTTTTCTTTTTTATTTGTCTGCTGTAGGTCGTCCTAGGTGACGGTTTCTACGTAACCGGGCAGTTATTGGCGAGACCTGAAGGGTCTCCAGCCAATGGGGGGGAAGTAGGGTTGCCAACCGTACTATAATATATAGTATTGTACTGTATTTAGGGTCTCCGTACTATATACTGTTGAAGAAATATATAGTACGCGAAAATACTATATTTCAGTACAATAGCTCAATGTAATACTAAAATTAGTAAAATAAAAAAAACTTCCTGCAATTTTCGAACGCGTCTTTCGTTCGACAGAAGTATTGTGCGTGTGCGTGTAACCGAACGCGTGTCCTGTCATATTTCGCTCCTAACTGATACGTCAATGTCAAACTTGACAACATCAAACTAATGTTTATTTATTCTAATCTTGCTTGCCTTTTTCGTTTGTTTTAGATTTCGTTAATTTTATTGAGTTAGTGGAGTTAATACGGTTTTAGTAGTTTCAGCCCTGCATTAAATTACGTAGTAAAATAATGGAAAGTTGTAGCGATAGCGAAAGTATTCCACTGACACCCACTAAAAAGAGGAAAATACAAAAAAGGCTCCGAAAATATAAACCTGAGTGGGAAAATAATAAAATAAAGAATTTGACTTAGAGTTTGAAAAAAAAATATAACTTGTCTTATACTATATTTTTTTGAAGCGTACTACATTTTTTATAGCTTTTTAAAAAAAATACTTTAATCAGACAAAAAAATGTTGGCAACCCTAGGGGGAAGTAAAATACTTAACCTAAGCTAACTACTTGTACTACACTAACATCATGACTACATGCCACAACAGCACTAAGGGCGACCCCTAGTGGGACTCGGACATCGGCTTAGGGCGTTGCTGGCGTGGACATAAGGGGGGGAGACAGCTTGATGAGGGCTGAATTATCGGTGTGACTGCGGAGTCTGAAGAGACGACGGCTCTACGACGGGAGAGCTCGGTGGATCGTGACCGGCGGCGGTGGGACGTCACGACGGGCCTCGTCGGCGAGGGAATATTCTAAAAAATTTAAGATTCTGTTTAGGTACTAAAAAATACACGTGATTTTGGGTGGGGGAGTGGGGGTAGTCTTAAACCTCACCACGTATCACCAGGGGGAGGGAGGGGGGCTACAAAGTTGAAAGTTGCTAAAAAACGTCACGTGATTAATGGACGACCCCTAACTAACATTTTAGTTCATATTTGGGGTCAGGAATTTTAGAAGCACCGTTTTCTGAATTTTTAAATCGGAGATGTTTTTTTTTTTTGAAAAAACTAAAATAATAATCATTTTGCATGGAAAGTAAAATTACCGATTTTTTTTTTAAATTTTAACACTTGCCTCTCTAAGGCTACTTAAAATATCATCATTATTTGACGTCTGTGGTCTTGTGGTTCGAGTGTCGCACTGCTGATCACGAGGTCGTGGGTCGATTCCCACAGGACACAAATATTTGTCGCAGAATCAACACAGAGGCGCAACTATTAGAATCACTATTGATTATTGTTAATGTAGTAGGACGCCATCTATTATCGTTTGTTGGAAACGTCAAGCAGTGTGCTTGGGTGAGGTCGGTGCGGGGCGTGGCATGTCTTGTTTGACGGTTGTCAGCAAGCTGTCAGCTGTCGGCTGTCAGCTGTCATTATTTTTGACATTGGATGCATTTGATTGGAGAGACGTGACTTTGGAGTGAGACACGAGGGCGAGAGGTCGTTTTGCCAGCCTGCACCGAACTTACCGCGTTTCCGTACTTTAATCAGTTTCCATCGGTTTGATCATTTGAGATTTTATTATTTTGTTATCGAGAGTGAATAAATAGAGGACTATAATCAGTCTTGTGACTATTATTTCTTGCCTACACCATGTCGAACTTGGACTCTGATGACGAGGTACCCCAATGGATGAACTACCCTCGTTATATTTATGTGATGAATTAAATTTTCTTCTCTCCAGATCCAGTCGCTCGCTAAAGATGTGAAGGAAAGTCAGTCAAGAGCAAAAATGCCCATTTTCGTCGTAGAGAGCTCCGTACCTGAGCAGTGGATCCCCAACGAATACTACCCTTACTCTCCAGCGGATACGGTTGAAAATCATTTATACTGAAATGTATTTATATCATATGATGTAAAAAATATTTGATAACTTGTATGTAATTTTGATAAATAAATAAATATGGTTTTAATTTAAGTTTTTTTTTTCTTTTCAAAGTGTTCATAACTTAAAAAGTTATTTATTTAAAGTAGACTAGAATTTCTTAGTTATTTTTGAACGCTAATATTACAATAGACAGCCTCCAAGGGGCCGTTCAAATATTACGTAAGCAGATTTATTACAATTATTTACCCCCCCATCCCCCTTGTCAACAAAAGTAAGCAAAGCTCTTACCCCCTCCCCCCATGCTTACGTAAACATTTTTCAATTATAAATGTATTTTATTTATATTTTAATTGTAATGTTATAATTATATTATCATTTTCGTGGATTTCGAGGAGCTCGTGGCTAAATAATTACAGCCGCATAGACCGATCTTCCGGGTTAAGCCACGCTTGCCGAGGTTGGTCTGTGGATGGGTGACCATTTACCATAGCGAGTTTCCTCCGTGCGTGCCTCGGAAAGCACGTAAAGCCGTTGGTCCCGGCTGTCATTTGTAGATCTTTGACAGTCGTTACTGTTGGTCAGAAGCCAGAAAGTCTGACAACCAGTCTTACCAAGAGTATCGTGTTACCCAGTTACTGGGTTGTGGAGGTCTGATAGGCAGTCGCTCCATGTAAAATACTGATATTCAGCTGCATCCGGTTCGACTGGAAGCCGACCCCAACATAGTTGGGAAAAGGCTAGGCAGATGATGAATTATATTATCATTTTAAAAATAAGAAAATAGATTTAGGATAGGGATTAGATTTTACTGATACAGTATTCAACATAGAGTAAGGGACAAAAATATTTTATTCTTACGAACATAACAAACTTTTCAAGCATAGACAATGTGAGGGTTGCCATTCGTGTAAAAAAGTAAATAACTACCGATGACGTAATCATCATCTAGACTCCCCTACCCCCCATGTCATCCAAAATAAGCAAAACAAACCCACCCCCCCCATAGTGCTTACGTAATACTTGAACGGCCCCAAAACGCCCGCCGTTCATCGTTTCCTAGTGTTTATTCTGTGAATAAGAAACGGCGCAACAAACTCCCCAGCAGTTCATGTTTTTTTGCTGGTCAGTCAAACGGTCAGTGGTTTCAGCTCGAGGTTCGAAGGACATCGTTTGCTTTCATTTTTTTATTTATTTATGCTAATACGGCTTCAATAAGCCAATTACATTAACAATAACATACTAGGACAAGTCATAATCACACTAAATAACGCAATAACGAAAATATAAAAAGTATAAACAAAACAATTATAAACATTATGTCAAATCGTCTTGCTTTCGCAGAAGCTCAGACATACGCACATTATTACACTTTTAAAATCTCATAAATTAAAAAAATGAAAATTTCATACATTTGTAGACCAAAATTAAAACAAAAAGTGTCGAGATTAATCATCATAATCAGTGATCGGAAAAGGGTGAGCTAATTTACTTAAACTTCAAAGAACAGAGACAAAAACTGGAGACTTCCTTACGACAACATTTTTTTTTCGGGAGAATTTTCTCGGAGATTGTCTTTCATTTGTTTTCAAAGAATAAAAGACAATCTCCTTTTTTGAAAACAATAAACAATCTCTTTTTTAAAAACGATGAAAAACGTCTCATCTGGTTTTGTGTCAATTTTGGGAAACAAAAATTGGAAACGAATTTAATTGTTTTCTGTACCTACTATTAACATTATGCGCCTCAGCCAGATTTGCTGCGGACGTCTGAGAGCTTTAAGTCGTGGACGTGATCTGTCTGAAGCAAATGTTTGAGACGTAATTATGGGGGGTGGGGCGAAAACGACAGTGGGAGGAACACACTTGTAAAAGACACAACAACATAATCGTTCAGGGGTGAATCTATCATTACAGTTACAGCTAATATCGGTATGTCAGGATTGCGAGCAAGGTAAACACAGTAAATAAAACCAACATAGACTCTCCACCACTGAGAGTAGGTACTTGTATTTGGGTTAGTATTAGTAACATGAACTAGATCACAATATATTGCTTTACACAATTATTACAAAATCATAAAATAAGGACAAGCTAATCAGATATAAAAGGTCAGACTTCTTCAGCTGATCAACACGGAATGCTCCCGCTTCGTCGAATGACCACCGCCTTTATAACGTCGGGTGCGTTGATCCATATCGACGACTACCCTCTTTTGTCAACTTTGCCCAGTGCTACCAGCTACCGATAACACACTATAGGTCAAGACCATCGATCGCGTCCGTAAGTCGCGACTTATAATGTGTTTCGTCCCTTAATAAGCCACTTTCAACATGGCCGACTAGAAGCAGCGAACAGCATCCCAAATGTAACTGTCAAAAATATGTAAACTTCATCCGTATTATGCTGAATTTCACACATCTGGCAACGTAGACAGAGAAACTTATAGACAAATTGATAGTTTCCATGTGATTTATACAAGAAAAAAATAAACTTTAAAAAAAAGTAAAAACCGACTTCAAAGAAAAACTAAAAGGAGTAAAATAACTACCATAATTTAAAATTAACAGTTTCAGAAGTCGGTGGCTTCTATTTGTTTCAGTGTAGAGTTGCACTGACTTCTGAAACTGTTAATTTTATATTTTGGTAATTATTTTACTCCTTTTAGTTTTTCTTTGAAGACGGTTTTTACTTTTTTTAAAGTTTATTTTTTATTAAATACGTTTTAGTGCCATAAATTTAACCCTCTCCTCTTCCTAACCCTTCTTTTTTGGTTTGACGTAGTCGGGTTTAAAAAGCCCTTTCGAATGATACCTTACACGATATAATGAAAACATTCCAAAGGGGGGGCGGACGCACCCCCTCCTCTTTTCCAGTAGTCAGTTCCCAACAACAAATATAAACAAAGCAATATTAGTAATTTGAGAATTTTGCTTTGATCCGATGAGGAGTTCCGTTCCATATAGATCTCTGAATTTCATGGTCGAATCATAACAATATTTATATGGGACCAATCGGAAAGTATACCCTTTGGAACAAAAAAAAAATTTTTCAAATCGGTTAATAAATGACGGAGATATAAGGTAACAAATATAAAAAAAAAAAATACAACCGTATTGAGAACCTCCTCCTTTTTGAAGTCGGTTAAAAAGAACAACTTACACGTATGTCACGTTAAGAAACGAGACATAACGATATGATTTTTTGTTTCTCGTCCCGTGCCGGGTTTTTCAAGGTCAGCACATTAATGGTCATGGCCCATTATACCGGCACCGCAACCACATGAATAAATAAACCGAGCAGAATGAAAGCTTCATACTAAACGCCGTGCGTAGGTACACTACTACACGCACAGCTTATGTGTGCGTGACTGTCACCGACAAGGCGCGCGGGGAGTGCACCGGCGCCCGCTCCCGTACAAACCGGTTTGAGGCGGCTCAGTAAGCGGACAAAGTTAAGGTGTGTCACAGCGGTAGCGGTACGAGACGCGGACCTTTTTATTTTAATTGTTTTTAAAGATGCCAAACTGTTGTACTGTGTGTATGTGTACAAATAATGGTAGGAAAAACAAGGAGACTTCTTATTTTGTATAACCAAAGGATCTTGTCAGTTAATTATATCTACTTGTCCTATATACCATGTTTAATGCTTATTAAAGAATATTTAGTTACGAGTAGATAATATCCAAAATAACTAAGATGACGATAAGGCTTTCCCATAAGAATTATTAATTAATATTTGTAAGTAATTATATTGGCGTATTATTTGTTTCGTATTTTTGTTTTAGTAGGTTTGTAGAATAGTACCTACCAAAGTATTTGTAGATCGTCTTAGTAAGATTTCTTTTGGCCTTTTCTATTAGATAGGTAGGTACTTAACTTACGGTCGTGAAATAGTAGACAGTCCAATGAAAGTAGGTAAGAATTTTGAACTCTGTTAGGAAGCTTTCATTCTGTTCGGTTTATTTATTCATGTGCCGCAACTGCACAGCTGCAGCACGGCGTCGTCTGGAATTATGCTACGGCTAGCCGCCAGCGCGCTAACTACGCGTCGTCCGCGAGGTGCAAGCTCGCAGTCCGCGCGCTGGCTGCGAGGTGCAAGCTCGCAGTGCAAGCAAACGTGCAAGCAAACGTGCAAGACGGTGCAACGACGTTATTTCGCTGGCGACCAAAGGCTACTATAGTGCCTATACTGGCTACTGGCGACTCGGAGGCGGCGCGCAGTAAGCACGCGGTCCGCTCGCTTGCAGCAAACGGGCTGCGAATCGAGTTGTATGGTAGCGGCACTGACTGCCCGCGGCGCTGACTGCCCACCGTTGGCTTTTTCATATTGACATTATGAAATTTATTATACGACACACGATTTAATGCTCTAATTTGAATGGCAAGTTAATTGCTGGGTTGGAGCGGTGCCGTTGCAATGCCGGAATAGAGTGCCATGACCTTTAATGCGCTGAACAACGTCATCGTTTAGTACGCTTTGTGTGAATAAAAACCTCGGAGATAAAATGTATAAGTCGCGCGGAGAAGGTTTGCCGATGGCCTCATGACGTCACGCGTCGATGGTCGGTACGATTCAGACGAGCGCGGGTAGCGGTCGGTGAAGTGGGAGGCGCAGTCATCGGCAAACCTTCTGCGCGCGACTAGTATATAAAATTATTTGAAAGAACATGAGGAAGCGTTGTGTGTTATCTTGTAAAAGCTACTCGGAGAAACGTTCTGATGCCATGGATGGCGTAACATTGCATGGCATCACATTTCACTTATAAGTAGACACAATATACAGCCCTCCTTGACACTACAAGTAAAAAATATGTGTGAGAAACAATATTAACAACGCGTCATTCAACGCAGATGTGTGCTGCAACTGTAGGACAAACTTAAACAAAAACATGTTACAGTCGCTCGACAGATTTCACGTCGCTAATTAACAGTATGGTACCGTTTGGAGGTTTGTATGAATGACACACGTGTATTGTCGAGCGCGAACTTTAATTATGCACTAGTCGAGCAATAAATATACTAAATATCAAACACAAACATGGTGACTCGTTGTTATATGCACACAACATTGAAGACAGATGTTGGAGGGGCGTGCCATGTACGTAATTTATAACATTTGTGACACTAGTGACATCTAGCGTAATACGGCTACAACACGTGTTAGTTATCTATACATCCGAAGCTTTTAGTCTTTCCTATTCACCGCTAGATGGTGTTTAGGCTTTGTAACATGTTGAGATAAAATAAGATACTTTATTGTACAACTGTAATCATACATTATAGAACCTATAATATTTTTGTAATGTAAGCATAGTTTTGTTTTTATTAAGTTTCACGTTATTTAGTTCTAAAATTACCCCTAGATGGCGTTGTACCGTCCGGTCGTTCCGCTGAATGGCGGTGTTAAGATTTTCCGCTGAGATAATGAGCTCAGTGGAATTTGTAAATAGTAAATTCCATTCCGTTCCAGTGGTTTCAGTGGTAGTTGGTGTTGTTATTGCTCCCTACCTATTTCCGATCGTTCTGGGCATTAGACAGGCCCAAAATGTATCACTAAAAAGAAAAGATTGAAATGTATCTTTCGGTCACTGAGATATGTATAACTGTTTTATATCTTTATATCCTTTGTATCTGCGCACGACAAGTAGCGACGATGTTGCACTGCTGCGCTACTCAGCGTGGTTCGCTTCACTCAATTCAATCCAACGAATCAGTACGAGCATAAATGCACTTGTATCTGTATCTTCGTGTTCTGATAGAAGATAGAAAGTACCTATCTATTTTTATGATTGATCAATTTGCGACACAGATACAAAAAGACGACGATTGAACGAGTAGTAAAAGATACACTGATACATTCGGATTTGAACTGATATAAAGAGTGAGTGATCAGAACGGATTGATACACATCTTTTTTATCTATCTTTCTTGAGTTACCCATCTCTACTGGGCATGTGCTGATTTTGTACAGATGGAAAATATAGAAGTAGTCGGCCTGTAACGTACCCCTCACCCCGTGAAGTGTCACGTATCGTATTATAGGAAAATCACATTACATCTCCCCTTTATATTTGCATTGTGGTGGTAGAGCTAGTGAAATAAAAGAATAAAATCTGGATACTGATGTTTTTATTTTTATAAGTATATTTTAGTTTTAGGTATCCCCGTTCACAATTATGCTTGATTCTATGTCTATTTATCCAGCCATTGTAGACATAAAACCTTGTCTAAAAATCAAATTACTAGAAATTAACAAAGAAAATATAAGTGACATTACCGATAGTAAAAATAAAATGGAAAAAATACCTACAAAAAAATTCAAGTACAAATGGGGATTATTATTACAATTAATTCATTTTATATTAAATGCTAATTCAATTACAATTAGTTCTAAATGTATGATATCATTTAAATTAGTATTTTTTACAACATTTCAAATTGACAGGGGCTCGAAAATACATTGATACGTTTTAGTTACGATACATAATATAATATACATACCTATTTCCCAGCAAAAATCATAAAAAAATACATATAATTTAAAAAACTATAATTGGTAGTGACTTTTAGAGCCAAATCTTTGTAACATTTACTAAGAGTGTCACCTTTAGTGTTACAGATGTCACCCTTCGCAAATGTGACGTGTTTGTGTCAACCAGTTAGATTTATGAAGTATGCTAAATGGTGAGGTTACTAGTAAGGGTTACAAAAAGGTTACAGATTTACAATATGAAAGAAAGGAAGTATTTGCAATGTAGTTAATCTATATTGTACTAAATGTTTAATAAATCATACATAATTTTTTTAGCCTTCTATATCAGTCAAATCAGTCATCTAAAATGTATTCAAGTATTTCCAAACGGTATTGCAGGTTATATTAAACGCTTAAGCGTCGTACATGCGATTTTCAACCATATCTTCTAGAGAGTACGGGTGGTTTTCGTTGGATAGCATGTTGGAGATCCACTGTTCTGGCATGGGGATATTTTCAACGACGAACATGGGCAGTTTTGATCTTGGCTGGTTTTCTTTTGCCTCCTGGTTTGGCGCCAAGAACTGAAAAATAAAGAAAATTGAATATAATGACTGCTTTTTTGTTCTATTCAAAGTATTACATTTATAGGACAAAATGACTCGTGGAGGAACAAAGTATGGTGATCCTCCAACTAAAGGGAGGATCCTCCAACCAGGCGGAGTCTTGTGCCTGGCGGGCTATTGCCCAACGGTTAATATTGGGCGGTTTTATATATACTATCTGCGTGTTAAATCATGATAGCGCGATGTAGGAACTGTAATCTATGAGAGTTGTCGTTAATGTTGCTGTAGTCGTCTACACTACCGGTGTGTTGCGTAGTGCACATGTGGCGTGATAGATGCCGCCACATCATTCCCCTCCTGAGACCGGAGGTCGATCGTCTTGAGAACTTGCCAGGGCCAGTGATTCCAGTGAGTCGGAATCACGTCGTTCACGGTGAGTCGGAACTGTGTGCGGTGATGGCTGTGGACTGCGTCGACCAGGAGAGAAATGCCTGTTCTAGTTGACCGGCCGAAGTACAGTATATATGCGCCGAGGATGCTGGCTGGCTGTGTGACTCGCTACTTGCTGCTCAATTGAATGCTGAGCGGAGAGAGTGACGAAGGAACGATGATGTTGCTGCCAAAGCTGCAAAGGTTGCGGATGACGTTCATGATGACGTCACCAGTGTGGAAACACTGTCTGTGACAATCACGTCGGAGTCACCAATGTGGAGGAACGAGGTGTGGTGTTCCTCCAACCAAAGACTTCATAGGATGCAAACCGGAACACGGTAATGCTGCTTAGCGGCAGAAATAGGTATGGAAGTGGTACTTCCCTGTACAAAATCTTCCCCACAAAGCTCTACTGCTTTTAAAACCTCTTAAACCTCTAAAACTCTTACCTTGAGGGTCTCAGGTCCCCTCTTTTTCCTTAAATAGTTGAAGCAGCAAGATCTGAAGTGCCTGGTTCCACACGCAGACGCGCACTCGCTGCCACAAGAGTCGCAGGAGAGACTGGCAGCCCAGAGTGTGCTACCTGCAAGAGTAATAATTATTATTAAGTAACAAACTTAAGTGGCAGTGGGTGGGGCACATTGCTCGCAGAACGGATGGCCGATGGTGCCGAAACGTTCTGGAGTGGCGACCGCGTACCGGAAGGCGCAGCGTGCTTAGGCCTCCCACAAGGTGGACCGATGATCTGGTGAAGGTTGCGGGAATCCGCTGGATGCGAGGAGCACAGGCCTATCTCCAGCAGTGGACGTCGTTCGGCTGAATGATGATGATGATAGTGAAATAACGAATAATGAAGGTGATACACACTCATATTGTGAAGACTGAGGAATAGTATATCTCAAATTATACTAAACATATCAACACACAGTCTACACCATAAACATTGCCAAAACTATAAGTACATCAGTTTTGAACCTATTAAACTTATTAATACAAATATATATCAGTATTTAATCGTATTAGATTAAATAGCAATGCTACTGTAATAACACTAGCTAACATAAATCCATATACTAATGACACTTATTATAACTTGAGTGACAACGGAAACCTAATTGTCACCCACATTTAGAACAACAATCTAACATCCATTGCGTCTCAAATCTATTAACACAAAGTCTACAAAAGTAACCAGATTGT
This sequence comes from Amphipyra tragopoginis, assembly GCA_905220435.1. Classification (NCBI taxonomy): domain Eukaryota; kingdom Metazoa; phylum Arthropoda; class Insecta; order Lepidoptera; family Noctuidae; genus Amphipyra; species Amphipyra tragopoginis. The sequence goes on along the minus strand of HG992020.1, from coordinate 12,507,966 downwards.
AACCCATGCGAGAGACAAGAATCTAGTCTATCCATTTATCTATCTATATATTTACATAAATGCACACATTTAAAGGTGACATCCGTAGACAATTGCCTGAGTGTCACCTATCGATCTAACGTCTATTACAGATCAAGTAACTAACATAATTACGTATACTTTTTGATTTACACAACCAATGTCACCGCACACTACTTCCGCCTATATTTAACATCCATTCAACATATATTTAAGGGTGACACTTAGGCTCCCATCTGTAAGCTCTTAAGCGTCAACCTCATACCATCCATTGCTTATCTAACTAACATAAATACACATTAAAGAGTGACACTTGAATCCCGGGTGTCACCCTATCTAACATTGATTTACTCCGACTAACCTGATGCAAAATCAGCAGATGCTGTAGCCTCCTTTTTATGACGATTATCTGCCTGCGACCATGTCGCTGACGAATTAAAACAGTGTTAGTTCCATAAGATACCATAGTTAAAGATTTTTGTGTGTTTATCCCAACTATATTTGGTGTTCGAAAATTTATCTATCACTTGACTAAAATGTTGTACGTACGAAATTTCAATATGTTGTGTGTTAACAGAAATAATGCTTTTGGTGGGGGAGGCGCCTTAAAGCATTATTTTGTTAAGAGAACTAAGTATACTTTAATAAAACTTTATAAATTTATTAGAGATGCACGTGAATAAAGTATGTCATTATGATACTATTTCTGAGTTCATAATTTAAACTTTACGATATGAGTGTAGATAAATTATTTGTATCTCTCTTTAAATTCACGGATTCATCTTCCGTGCGGAAGATGTCCGGTCCTTTGGAAGGCATACGGGGGACACAGGTCCAACGCGCAGACGCCCCTTTGAGAATTTTTATCTAAAATAGGATGGGACACCAACCGGAGACTATCCACGGCTGCACTATTGGAGTACAGTTATGGACCATCCCAGGTGGGTGCAAGACTATTGTAAAACATGGTAAAAAATATCTGGTCTATGGGGAGGCGTGTTTAGTGGACTGATTAACTTCTATTGCCGAAAGAAAACGGCGTCTGCCTTTCAAGCTTAAAATTGAAATACGTTGGCAGACGGTGACTCGCCAGCTCACTAGCTGGGCCCCCTGAAACGTCGCCAGTACATAGGCGAAGGGAACAACAAACGTGTGAGCGGCTAGAGGATATAAATTATATTATTAAAGTCTTATACAGTTCTACCTTTACCATACGACTGAAAGGGCGTGAATGTTTATGGCATACATTCACCATGTATCTAATACGATGGGCACCATAAAAAAACAGTAACTATTATTGTTTTCCTAGTAACAGAAGTACAGTAATAATAGGGTCACTAAATATAATGAAAATAATATGGTTATGATACGTGGTATGGGCATGTGATGCGGAGGAATGACGAACATGTCGTGAGGAAAGTTTTGAGTACGAGTGTGGATGGTTATAAGAGTAGAGGAAGACCAAAGAAGCGATGGATGGATAATGTAAAAGATGATATGACTAGAAAGAGGGTGACTACTGAGATGACGACTAATAGAGATGTATGGAAGAAAAATACATACTGCGACGAATATAAATAAGTTGGAATAAGGAAAGGAGGATGATGCTGGGCACGGACCTCTTTTCAGAGGGCTTAATGAAGTCTGCGGACATTGAGAACCTTTTGGAGTCCTCTCAAGTGTGCAGGTTTCCTCAAGATTGTATTGCCATTTTCACCTAGATTTACTTTACAATAACTTGAGGAGCTCGTGGCTAAATAATTACAGCCGCATAGACCGATCTTCCGGGTTAAGCCACGCTTGCCGAGGTTGGTCTGTGGATGGGTGACCATTTACCATAGCGAGTTTCCTCCGTGCCTCGGAAAGCACGTAAAGCCGTTGGTCCCGGCTGTCATTTGTAGATCTTTGACAGTCGTTACTGTTGCTCAGAAGCCAGAAAGTCTGACAACCAGTCTTACCAAGAGTATCGGTATTACCCAGTTACTGGGTTGTGGAGGTCTGATAGGCAGTCGCTCCATGTAAAATACTGATATTCAGCTGCATCCGGTTCGACTGGAAGCCGACCCCAACATAGTTGGGAAAAGGCTAGGCAGATGATGCTAATCACCGCTAGAGGCTCTGCCTAAGTTTTCATACATTTTTGGCGTGACGCAACTACAGTAATAACGTAAAAAAACTCACACTTGGAGTACAGGACTCAATAAGTTAGTAATACTACAAAAACTATCTTAGTAACAGCGGTTACGCACTGCATCCGATCCGAACCCGTGAAAATACGTTCCGAAGTAGCCATAGAACTATTTGTATGGTAGTTTACGCACTACATCCGGCATCCGTCATCCGATTTCTATCCGTCATCCGTGAGTTTCTAATTCGGAAGAACAATTGACGGACCGAAGTAGCCATAGAACTATTTGTATAATAGCTTACGCACTACATCCGGCATCCGTGAGTTTCTAATTCGGAAGAACAATTGACGGATCGAAGTAGCCGTAGTACTGAATTGTTTGAATTTGAATCAGAGATCGGAATAGTGCGTAAGCAACATCCGAATTCGGTCCGAGATTTTTACTCTAGATCGGTATTTTCACGGATTCGGATCGGATGCAGTGCGTAATCGCTCTAAGGGTACATGTACAGTACATGACCATGACTCACCGCTGCCTCATCCCATGAGAGACGGCACAACAACGACCCACATATACGCAATCTAATCTTCTTGCGATCATGTTTAGGATACTGTTAGAGCTGGCCCGCACTCTGCTCACCAAGAAAGCGCACCTCTTACGCATCGTTGCGTAAAAGCAATCGACATGTGCGTCTGCGAACATTCCCGATGCGCTACAGAAGCGGGGCAGCCCGACCAGCACACTAAACGCATTATTGAACTGAACTCGGAGTGCGCTGTACGATCTTTGAGTATATCAACCCACAAGCTGCACGTGTAGAAGGTCGTACAGTAGGCTCGGAAGAGTGTGATGACGGTGTAGTTAGAGTGCGCGCAAGATAAGTCTGCGCGCGGCCGAAATCGGAACTAATCATGGTCCACCAAAGTGTGTGCCGTTTTATCAATTTTGATAGTAGAACTACCTGATTGTAGGAATATTTAACGGGAAAGTTATGTATAGCGATAAAAAGTTAAGCTTAAAAAGCGGTAATTTGAACTTTTGCGATCACGGCAACGTTTATCACGCCCTCAGTCGCGCGCAGACTTATCTTGCGCGCACTCTAATGAGCTAAGACGGCGTAGCTAGCGTGCTAGGACGACGTAGCTAGTGGGCTACGGCAGCGTAGCTAGCGGGCTGTGATGGCGTAGCAAGCGTGCTACGACGGCGTAGCTAGCGTAGCCATACGTCATCACAGCGATTACATCGTTTCTGGCATAGGAACAGTCTTTATTTTTATAAAACACTAGCTTTTGCCCGTGGCTTCGCTCGCGTTAATTTATAATTAAAAAAAAACTCTTAACACACTACTAAAGTTTCTTTAATAATATAATTCAATCGTGATTCGTAAGACACGTAGCGCCATCTATTATCGTTATTTTCCTCGGAAACAGTACTTTTTTTCGAGATGTCCCTTTCTGTACAAATGACAACGTATATGAGAAATCTATAGCCTATAGCACTCAGGGATAACGTAGCTTCCTATTGGTGAAAGAATTTTTGAAATCGGATGAGTAGTTTCGGAGATTACCTCCGACATACAAACAAACAAATTCTACCTGTTTATAATATTAGTATAGATATAGATACAGTTGAGCCAATTTCTGATACCTTGGGTTACATTATTGTAATTTATTTAAGGATCCCTAATTTTTGATACTAAAATATAGCAAGCACTCACGGATAATGTAGGTTCCTATTGGTAAAAGAATTTTTGAAATCAGATAATAGTTTCGGAGATTACCTCCTACATACAAACAAACAAATTCTACCTGTTTATAATATTAGTATCGATTACATATTATTTTATTTTAAAAAAAGTCCCCCTGGGCACCAATAATAAGGGGCGAGCCTATTGCCATCAACCGGGCACAAATCCAGACTCCGGGCTGCTACTGAGAAATTCCACACGGAAAAACCCAATAACACTTTGCCCGACCTGGGGATCGAACTTAGGATCTCGCGCTCAGCAGTCGCGCTTGCGACCGCTAGACCAAAGAGACAGTCCTTTAGTCTTTTGATAATCAGTTTGGTGATTATCAAAGAGAGTACAATACAACTGGCGAGGCATAAGCTGAGCTTTGTATTTGTGTGAGTGCACATAGAATCGATTGCCAAAAAAAATAAACTTAAAAAAAAAGTAAAAACCGACTTCAAAGAAAAACTAAAAGGAGTAAAATAATTACCATAAAATAAAATAACAGTTTCAGAAGTCGGTGGCTTCTATTTGCTTCAGTGTAGAGTTGCACCGACTTCTGAAACTGTTAATTTTATATTATGGTAATTATTTTAGTCCTTTTATTTTTTCTTTGAAGTCGGTTTTTACTTTTTTTTAAGTTTATTTTTTATTACATACGTTTTAGTGTCATCATTTTAACCCCCTCCTTCATAACCCTTCTTTTTGGCTTTGACGTAGTCGGGCATAAAAAGTCCTTTCAAATGATACCTTACACGATATAATGAAAACATTCCAAAGGGGGGGAGGGGGGACACGCACCTCCTCCTCTTTTCCAGTAGTCAGTTCCCGACAACAAATATAAACAAAGCAATGTTAGTAATTTGGGAATTTTGCTTTGATCCGATGAGGAGTTCCGTTCCATATCTCTGAAGTTCATGGTCTAATCATAACAAAATTTATATGGGACCAATCGGGAAGTATACCCTTTGGAACAAAAAAAGATTTTTTCAAATCGGTTCATAAATGACGGAGATATGAGGTAACAAACATAAAAAAAAAAATACAACCGAATTGAGAACCTCCTCCTTTTTGAAGTCGGTTAAAAAGCAGTATAAACCGGTTTAAACCAAGCAAAGGACGCGTCTGCATTCATTCTCACACGAATGCAAAGCTCAGCTTAGGCCTCGCGGACTGTATAATACTATCACTAGCTTTCGCCCGCAGCTTCGCTTGCGTGAAATTTTAAACCCGTTAAGTGACGATTTTCCATACAAACTTTCATCCCCCATTTAACTCACTTAGGGGTTGAATTTTAAAAAATCCGTCCTTATTCCTTGTCTACATTATAAAGGGAACCTCTGTGCAAAATTTCAGATTTCTAGGTCCAAGGGTTTGGGCTCAGTCAGTCAGTCAAGACTTTTCTTTTTATTTATATAGATTAGTCATTATGGCTATTATTGATTAAAATTTAATTAAAATTTTCTTTTATTCATTTAAAAGACATTTTAAATATATCTACAAGGTTAGTCAGAAAGGGGGTACAAATCCGAAAGGGTGTTAAAGTACCCATAATAATGAATAACTTTTATTCTACCACTTTCCCTAAAAGTCAATAGTTTAAGAGAAATAGCTGTTCAAAAATTACATAAAAAATACGCTAAAATCTATCTATCCTCGGCTATGATCAGCTGTGTTTACATTTTAGGTCATATTTAGGGTTACGAATTAGAAGCTCCTCTTTCTAAATTCGTAACTAAAGCAAAGATGAAGATTTTTTGATAAAAGTAGAATAAAAAATATTTTTACATGGAAATAAAAATTATCGAATTTTTAAATTTTAACACTTGCTTTCAAACAGTCATCAGTGATACCATAAGTGGGCTTCGGATTAGTACCCCCTTTCCGGTTCATTTACTTAAAAAAAAAAACATTTAAAATATAGTAGCCCACCGGCATCGGGAACAGGGTCCAAGCTACCGGTGATCAGGGCCTCAGAGAGAGGAACTTCCTAACAAAACGCGCCGCGTCCAGAAGTACCGCTTTCTGAATCAAACCCTTGATCCAGCTGCCTAACGAGAGCCTCATCAGATGTTGGTCGAGGCTCTTGGCTATTAAGCCATTGGCTGTAACGACTATCGGCACAATGACTGCTGAATCAACATCCCACATGTCGACAACCCCGTGTGCCAAGTCTTGATATTTAATTTGTTTATCTTTCTCGGCTTTCACAAGGTTCTCGTCATGCTGAACAATGATATCAATAATTAAAATAATTGATAACTTACCAATAAACATGAGGGAAACGATTGCAGTGATCTTCAACATTTTTAAATGTAACAATTTCTTTTCTTGTCACAAGATGGCGCTGTCACCAAAGACGATGCTTGAATGCCGTGAAGCCACTGTCATCCCCTTTTTATATTAGCTCAAGTTTGCTTAGTTAGTATGCGTTGGCGTTGCGTGATAAAAATACAAGATAATTTTCCTATCTATTTCTTTGTAACATTTTCTGATATTTATTTTGACAATTTAAATAGTAATGTTGATGATTGTTACGTAGTTGTTATAATATTCGCTAATGTAGGCAAAGGTCGTACAACTGTACAGCCTAGTCATTTTATTTTCTATTCTGTTGTAAATAACAATGAAACGCTCGTCACATCCAGTGCAAACTTACGAATATTATTATGAGGAACCTAAACGTACGAATGTGCATTTATTTCTGATGCTTGTAAAATATATCCGGAATTAGGTGTAGAACAGTTAAATCTAGTATATATTATTTGGAATGTATAACAAACTAAGTACCAAACTGTATTATAAGTATTTCAGCCATCAATATCTTTAAACTTAAGCTCAAGGAATACTTGATAGGTAAAGCGTACAACATAATATACGATTTTTTTTTAATGACAAAATCTTGGGTTATTTTATTGTATTTTGTTTAATTGATAATGTATGAGTTTTTATTTTTAATGTATAATTTGACTAATGTATACTTATTTTTAATGTATAATTTGACTTATGTAATAGGTTGGGGAAAAAGTTTCTTCGCATTTTTTTTAGATTTAACTAAAGTATGTAGGTACCATTTTGTTCGATAACTTTTTGCCATCTTGTAGGTAGGGACATGATCCCATTGCTATAGAAATTTTGGGACTTCTGATCAAAATACCGCGACAAGTGGTTTTGGCAGTCCTCTTGTGATGTTAACCTGACACTGCCTAAAGAATTCTGAAGAGACCGAAACAAGTGGAAATCTGAAGGTGCAAGGTCAGGACTATACGGCGGATGCATTAACACCTCCTAGCCAAACTCTCTTAATTTTTGCTGAGTGGCTAAAGATGTGTAAGGTATAGCGTTATCATGATGAAAAACCACACCCCTTCTGTTGATTAATTCCGGCCGCTTTCTCTCAACTTCTTGCTTTAACCTCATCAGTTGTTCGTAGTAGAGTTCAGAATCGATGGTCCTGCCTGGTGGTAACAGCTCATAATGAATAATGCCCTTCCAATCCCACCACACACACAGCATCACCTTGTTGCGAGTTAACCCGGGTTTCGCCACAGTCTGTGAAGCCTGACCGGCCTTTAAGCACGACCTTTTTCACACGTTCTTGTCGTACGTGATCCACTTTTCATCACCAGTTATCAGCTTCTTCAAAAATGGTACGGTTTCATTACGTCGTAATAAAGAATCACAAATGAGTACACGGTTCATTAGGTTTCTTTCAGTGAGCTCGTGAGGTACCCAAATATCGAGCTTTTTTGTGTACCCAGTTTTTTTCAAATGCGACAAAACTGTTTTGTGGTCAATTCCCAGTTCTTCAGCTACGTCGTAACTACTGATATGCCGATCTTGCTTCACTTTTTCAAAAATGGCATCCATTTTATCCGTAATAGGGCGACCAGAGCGACGTGCATCTTTGACATCAAAATTTCAGGATTGAAAACGCTTAAACCAAATTAGTGCTATTCTCACAGACACTGTACTAGGTCCATAAACATCGCACATTTTTTTCGCGGCTTGCCTTGCGTTTTTACCTTTTTTGTAGTACAATTTTAAAATGTATCGAATTTCTTCATTAGATTCACTCATCTTGACGGTACGAAAAACAAATGAAAATCACACATTTTCCTAATTTGAATTTGGAATTATGTTCTTTAAAATTTAAACTTTCAATGATACCAAAACCAGCCAGCTACAAATAGTATAGCCAAAGAGATTTTATTACAAGTTCATACATACTAGGTATAATGCGAAAAGACTTTTTCCCCAACCTAATATATATTTTTTTTATATTTTTTACGGTACAAATTGATTAATGCAAAGAGTGATTAGACCAACTGTAAGAATGTTTATAATAATAACGTAATAGAATATTGTACACCTTATAGGTGTGTTACAGTGCTACTATTATAATAACTACAAGATCTTTTTTGTATTTGAATTTGAATTATTGAACATCTGTTGATTGTACCTTAAAAAGTCTAAACTTTGAAAACCAAATGTACTAGAGTTTGGCCAACGAAAGATGACTATGAATATCATCGCAAAATTTAAAAAAAAACACTACTCAAAAACAGTCATAACGCTCAATACTAACTTTTTTTATATGAATACGAAATAATTATAAAAAAAACAGGTAGACGTGATATTAATTGAGTTTTTTTGAATTTCGCGGTAATATTCAGTCATCTTTCTTTGGACAAACTCTACAATATTGATATACGAATAAAATAAAACCGGTCAAGTACGAGTCGGACTCGCGCACGAAGCGTTCCGTATCATTATCTATAAAAACGGCAACAAAATCACGTTTGTTGTATGGGAGCCCCTTAAATATTTATTCTATCCTGTTTTTTAGTATTTTTTGTTATAGCGGCAACAGACATACATCATCTGTGAAAATTTCAACTGTCTAACTATCACGGTTCGTGAGATACAGCCTGGTTACAGACGGACAGACGGGACGGACAGCTGAGTCTTAGTAATAAGGTCCCGTATTACCCTTTGGGTACGGAACCAGAAGTGATTTTGAGTCGAGTTTTTTTAAATTTCGCGGTAATATTCAGTCATCTTTCGCTGGACAAACTCTACAATATCGATTTACGAATAAAAAAATATGTATTTATTTCAAAACTAGCTGTGCCCGCGACTCCGTCCGCGTGGAAGTCGGAAAACAACATTGTGTCGCAGCAACTAAATAATCAATTTATTAAAATAATAGATAAAGGTGTCCCACTAAGACACTTATATCTTTTGAACCATTTCTTTATGTAGAGTTTCAGCTCCTCTTGATTGACCTTAAAGATTCATAAAACCGTAATACTAAAAACGTGTTGCTTATTTCTATACATTTCCTTGCTAAAATGGATTATAATTGAATATTGATACTTTTATTGAAGATGTAACAAAACCATATCGCGATACAAAAATAGCTGCAACGCCGTCTTGTTACAATCTGCGAACTAAATTATGATTTCATTCGAGGTGTGGTAGGTATAGAAAAGAACTTTAAATATTTAAAAAAAATACTTATAGAAGACTTCATTTAACTTTAATAAGGTATAAATAGGTAGGTACTGCTTTCAAAAAGTCTGATCTGGAAATCGAACCAACACAAACGCGAAAAAACATCATCTATATTTTTATTTCACCAATCGATATGATCAATAATACGGATCAAATCGCTCCAATAAACATAGTGCCTGAAATTGATGGAAGACCATAAAAACTAACATTAAGTCCCTACCTAACTTAGGTACATTTCAATTCAAACACTTATTTGTTGTTACTTCTTATTTCTTGCACTTCCTTCAATTTAAGACAGTGTGTTTGTTGGAGAGATTTGATCCTTATTATTGACCTTATAGATATCTTTCAACAGGTGCCATAATATAATACCGGATGGTACGTAAAGCTTTGTCAGTTCGATTCCCGGTTCAGGCAAAAAAATCAGTAAAAGGCAATATTTCTTACTTTAAAAAAGTAAAATGAAGTTTCCTTTGAGTGAAATTTGCTATTTTTAATATTTAAAATACTTGCCTTCCATGGCCATGTCTCTGGAACATTATCTAAACTAAAGCTTAAAAAACTCAATTAAATAAACTTAATAAAACGACGGCGACAGGCTTTGAATAAATCTGACAAAAATGAATAAAATAAAATATAGAAAAACATTCCAAAAAGTGCATTGAGTAGATAGAATGATTACGAAATACTAAATTTCAACGAAAGCACTGGGTGAGCGCTTTCCTTGCAAATAATCATGGCCACCGATTTCAATTTGAATATGGACCTTATTTTCGGCATCAGCATTCCCAAAAAGTATGAACATTTAATGAACAAAAATCCTACTATTAGTCCACATCATGAATTAATTTTATTGTGAACAACAATAAGAAATTGACCTAATAAATTCTAAATAACAATATCTTCGTTTTTTTTTTGTAAAAGCTTAGTTCCTTCTTCATAAGGATAGCATTTCATTAGACCTTTCGTAGACTGAGAATAGGTACCAATTCAACAATGAATATTAGGTAATTTGTGGATTTATTCGTAGTAAAATATTTCCTCACAACATTATTTGATACACGTAACGCCATCTATTGAAAATAATGGTACAAACTAATACATGCTAAGTTCTTCTAGAAAACTTAAAATTCGCATAACTTTTGATTGCGTGAACCGATTGCGATGAAACAAAAAACATATGTTACTTGGAGATAAGCACAATATTATGTTTATAAAAGTCAACAGCATTAGGTCAGTTGTTTTTACGTGATGCTTGAACAAACAAACAGATAAACAGATAAACAGACAAACAGACAAACAGAAGAAACAAAACACAAAAATGTTAAAAATGGGTTCTGTTGGTTATTTTTTAACACCCCAACCATGTTTTTTCAAAATATTTGCTATGTACAGATACGCAAAGTCTACAGATTTGATAAATGTATAGAAGATATTGATTATTTGCATATCTTTTGAATGCGTGAACCGACTGCGATGAAACAAAAAGAATATGTTACTTGGAGATAAGCACAATATATGTTTATAAAAGTCAACAGCATTGGGTCAGCTCTTTTTACGTGATGCTTGCATAAACATGCAAACATATGTTTAATCTTTACTTCCCTAGATGGCGTTGGCGTCGAATTAGATCGCGCTATGGTTTCGTTACCGCGCGATTTATAAGTTCTAGACAAAAATTTCTTAATTACTTCTAAACCACGATCTTATTATATGTATAGATGCTTCTACTTTATAAAATGCATCTTTTGCAGATTCATAGTTTGTCGTGGATGTAAAGTGCTGGTATGACACATTTTATTACATCTTAAAGTTTCTGGCGATCATCATCATCTGCCTAGCCTTATCCCAACTATGTTGGGGTCGGCTTCCAGTCGAACCGGATGCAGCTGAATATCAGTATTTTACATGGAGCGACTGCCTATCAGACCTCCACAACCCAGTAACTGGGTAATACGATACTCTTGGTAAGACTGGTTGTCAGACTATCTGGCTTCTGACCAACAGTAACGACTGTCAAAGATCTACAAATGACAGCCGAGACCAACGGCTTTACGTGCTTTCCGAGGCACGAAGGAAACTCGCTATGGTAAATGGTCACCCATCCACAGACCAACCTCGGCTAGCGTGGCTTAACCCGGAAGATCGGTCTATGCGGCTGTAATTATTTAGCCACGAGCTCCTCAGTCTCCAGCCAATAGTGGGAAGTAAAATACTTAACCTAAGCTAACTACTTATACTACACTAGCATCATGACTACTAGCAACAACAGCACTAAGGACGACCCCTCCAGTCACACCGATAATTCAGCCCTCATCAAGCTGTCCCCCCAACCCCCGCAAGCAACGCCCTAAGCCGAGATCCGAGTCCCACTAGGGGTCGCCCTTAGTGCTGTGCTTTTAGTGTGATGTGAAGTGTGAATGAGTATTCTCTCCAGGTGGGTCCATTTAAATTTGGTGAAAATTTTATGAAGACCCTCGGAGATTGACAATGGAACTCTTCAATGGATAACAGCAAATTACCCGGGATTGCTGTAATTGCATGTTTGTGTATTGTTTATGCCACTTAAAATATAAAAATAAAATAATTTTTAAAAAAGTAAAAAACCGACTTCGAAAAAAACTAAAAAGAGTAAAATAATTACCAAACTATAAAATTAACAGTTTCAGAAGTTAGTGCTTTCAATTTGGTTCAGTGTAAAATTGCACCGACTTCTGAAACGAATGAGTACGTAGAAACTCAATGAAATAAGCCATTTCAATAGTTTATTTTTGAAACCACGAACAGTGAGTAGCGGGTTCTTAAATTCTGTTGGCAATTTATTATACATTTTAATAGCTATCCGATACTGTTATTTTTTACTTTTTAAAGTATACTTTTATCACTACCCCTTTTCATCCCTACCGTTGGCGGGTAAAAAATAACTGATTGAAAATCAATGCGCGATTCTGTTTACCATTTTTATAGGCAAACTTTGTATTAATTTTATACTTTGTAAATTGGAAGACCGGCTATGTTTTTAGCATCATGACTTGAGATTATTAAGACGGTTTGGTAGTAGTAAGATAATTGCGTATGGAGTTTGATTCAGTCACAAAAAAAATAAGAAAATAAAGATCAATTACGAACATGACACGTCCCTCCAACATCTGTCTTCAATGTGTGTGTGCATATAACAACGAGACACCATGTTTGTGTTTGATATTTAGTATATTTATTGCTCGACTAGTGCATAATTAAAGTTCGCGCTCGACAATACACGTGTGTCATTCATACAAACCTCCAAACGATACCATACTGTTAATTAGCGACGTCAAATCTGTGGAGCGACTGTAACATGTTTTTGTTTAAGTTTGTCCTACAGTTGCAGCACACATCTGCGTTGAATGACGCGTTGTTAATATTGTTTCTCACACATTTTTACTTGCAGTGTCAATGGAGGGGCGTGACATGTTATCGCAGTTGATTTTTACTATAACCCTATCTTACTATTAATAGGTTGGAAAACAGGCCGACGGCTCACCTGATGGTAGGTGGTTGCCGCCCCATATCTTTAATAATCCACAATATTTTGCATAGTGACTTAGTAATGCTAAAGATGACGTACCCACCAGAAAAAATAAATCTGATGGTCATCATCATCTGCCTAGCCTTTTCCCAACTATGTTGGGGTCGACTTCCAGTCGAACCGGATGCAGCTGAATATCAGTTTTTTACATGGAGCGACTGCCTATCAGACCTCCACAACCCAGTAACTGGGTAATACGATACTCTTGGTAAGACTGGTTGTCAGACTTTCTGGCTTCTGATTCTGACCAACAGTAACGACTGTCAAAGATCTACAAATGACAGCCGGGACCAACGGCTTTACGTGCTTTCCGAGGCACGGAGGAAACTCGCTATGGTAAATGGTCACCCATCCACAGACCAACCTCGGCAAGCGTGGCTTAACCCGGAAGATCGGTCTATGCGGCTGTAATTATTTAGCCACGAGCTAAATAAATCTGATGATATGAACCATATTTTCTGTTAAAAAAATAATTTAATAAATCAATCAATAAATTAATTTACTGGTTCTTTTAGGTGTATTAGCGTGCACGACGCTAGCTATCAGCGCGGGGCCATTTTTTTTGCATCGACGTTGTTACAACTTAGAGCACCAGTAATTAAATAATTGACTCCTAAAATAATTTTGACAAAAACAAATGCAACTGATTTCAGTGACATGACAGTGATATTATCTTCAGCATTCGCTAAGACGCTATGTAAAATATCGTGGACTATTAGAGTATGACCTTATATACAGAGTGGTAATTTGAGATGTGCCAGTAAGGGCAGCTACCTTAACCGTTGTAACTACACGAAAATGTTCTTAGAAGACTGGCCATATTTTTTGAAAATAATTCTCGCTTCATTTATAAATTTAGAAAAAAAACTTGAATTTTTCCTGTAGCTGCAACAGCTGAGGTAATTACCCTTGCTGCTCAATCAAATGATCACCCTGTATAGGTACACCTACAACAAGAAACCCGAGGAGGCCGGGCGGCTATGTTATAAACTGCAAACTATGCAACTGCCAAATGCAGCTTGAAGACAGTTAAAATACAGTGCAACTGCACGACATGTGCCGACTAGATGTGCAGCTCACTTACAATTGAGGAGGTGAAGAACAAAACCTCACTTTTCCACTTTAAAAAAATTCTCTGTTTTTTTTGTCTACGGGCAACACTTGTTGAACAAATTGTGGCAATTATGAAGACACTCATCAAAACATCACGTTTCTTATATTTTGCTTTTCAAGTTGAAGTTTCTAACAAAACCACACTTCACCGCCTTCAATATTCAGCCTCTATTGATTAATTTCAAAAGCTCACTATAACAGAACTAAAGTTGAAATTTTTACTATATTTATTACATACTATATATTTTATATATTCCAGAAATCTTCATCAAAACCACACTTTTCCAGAAATGTTTAATCAAAACCTCACATTTCCAAATTTCATTACAAAATGTTGGCTAATATTCTTAACATTTTTAACAGCAATTTGGTAGATGAGATAGACTGTATCACATAGTTTTAAAATTAAATTAATAAAAAAAAATGATGTGGTAGTTTGTTATATTTTTACATTTAACTGTTTTCTCTAAAATTATCAAAAGTGGAAAAGCGAGGTTTTGTTCTTCACCTTCTCAACTATGTTGGTTGAAACGAAATATGTATCAAGAAATGATATTTATTTATTAAATGATAAAAGATATTTATTTCTTAAATCTTCTTCTTCTCTCGTGTCAGCATGAGCTACACGAAAATAGCTCATGCTGTGGTGAAAAGATTAGCTAGTCAGCAAGGTTGGTAGCGGGGCTGACTGCCCAGGGTGCGCCGGACGTACTTAAGTAGCGTAACTCGTAGAGACTCTTTTCATGGACCCCAATTTTTCTCAAACATTATTAAATGATAAATGATATTTATTTATTAAATTATAGGTAAATGATACTTATTTATTAAATGATAAATGATATTTATTTCTGTAAATAAATCTGTTACAGACACTGACCAGTCAATGTAATGTTTTTTTTAAGACTAGATGGCGCCGGCATTTTCTATCTGACTAGCTCTGAGAAGAAAATCCGAAACAAACTCAGAGGTCAAGGTCTATTTTTAACCGACTTCAAAAAGGAGGAGGTTCTCAATTCGGTTGTATTTTTTTTTTATTATTTTTTATGTATGTTACCTCATATCTCCGTCATTTATGAACCGATTTGAAAAAATCTTTTTTTGTTCGAAAGAGTATACTTCCCGATTGGTCCCATTTAAATTTTGTTATGATTAGACCATGAACTTCAGAGATATGGAACGGAACTCCTCATCGGATCAAAGCAAAATTCTCAAATTACTAGTATTGCTTTGTTTATATTTGTTGTTGGGAACTGACTACTTGAAAAGAGGAGGGGGTGCGTGTCCCCCCCCTCCTCCCCTTTGGAATGTTTTCATTATATCGTGTAAGGTATCATTTGAAAGGACTTTTTATGCCCGACTACGTCAATGCCAAAAATAAGGGTTATGAAGGAGGGGGTTAAAATTATGACACTAAAACGTATTAAATAAAAAATAAACTTTAAAAAAAAGTAAAAACCGACTTCAAAGAAATACTAAAAGGAGTAAAATAATTACCATAATATAAAATTAACAGTTTCAGAAGTCGGTGGCTTCTATTTGCTTCAGTGTAGAGTTGCACCGACTTCTGAAACTGTTAATTTTATATTATGGTAATTATTTTACTCCTTTTAGTATTTCTTTGAAGTCGGTTTTTACTTTTTTTTAAAGTTTATTTTTTATAAAGTCCAGACATTGTGGTATAAAACTTTAAACGAGACCTCTAAGTTTGTTTGAAAAAATGTGACGTTAACCCCTCTGTTTAAAATACGATATCAATGACGTATAGCTTTGTTTCTGTCTGCCCCAGAAGGTCGTACACGCACTCTAAAAGTATGTAAATAGTCTAGAGCCGTTTCTCATGCAAGCTGTGGAGATTATCTAAAGAAACATACATTTCCTCTCTGTTTTGCTACAATATCGGGTGTCATTATATTAGCGTGCTTGTTTTTACTGCCTCCGCGGAAAGAGATTTAAAAAATATATGGATATGTAGGTATATGGGAGTGTATTGCATACCCGTTTAGTAGGTACTGATAAGCTTTCAAAAGTAGGTGCAGAAAGTATATCGGGTGTAAAAAGACCCTTAACGATAACGAAAACCATATATTCTACTCATCATTGGGATCATTTTTTTCTACCAGACCATACCTGGGAAACCATTGGTTTTGGAGATATTGAAGGTCAAAGTATACTTTTTTTTTTAGTTTTTTCCAAAAACGTATTCTAAGTGATAATACTAAACTTTCTTCCAAACAACCTTATCAAAATTTTAAATTTTTCCTCACAAATTACGCATTTGAAGTTACAAAAACGCAACGAATATCAAACACACACGACCGCCTTGGCTCAGCTGTGTGGCCGCTGCACGCATGCAAACGCGCGGCATCGCCACAACCACACATTACGCGCTACAAAAAAAAGCGTTTTTTTTAATGCCAAAAAATAAAAGTCGTTTCCCAGCAATTATTTTTGGTCAATGTAGTTTAGTTTGATGTACAGAGTGCGTAGATTGCGGCTATGTGATGGGTCTTTATACACCCTGTATGTCGGCGCCTCGCCAAGGGTTTCGTCCGGATTCATCACAAATCAAACTCTAAATTATGTATTAGGCGCCCCATACACCTACAATAATATTGCACACTATTTTTATTGTGCAATAATATTGAATACCCCCTTTGATTCCAAACGTTCAATAAATTCACTCAATAAAATTGACAAACCAGTCTGATCAATATTTTCGTGCGAGCAACATGTCTGACGACGAAGTTTTGGCAGCAGCAGTGCTGGTGATTGTTGCAGAAAAAAAAAAACGTTTATGTGTTATAGAATGGTTGAAAAGAAGGCCAGTCTAAACTCACGAAAGGCTTTTAAAGGACTTAGCTTTAACTGAAGAAAACGATTTTAAAAATTACATGAGAATGGATATTGCAAAGTTCGAAGAATTGTTACGATTAGTAAACCCTTTGATAGAGAAAAATATTTTACAACACGACCATACACTAACACCGTGACTGACCGATCGCGACCGCTCCGAACACTGAAATGAAAAATATTGTGCAATATTAAGCCTACAAAGTGCAAGAAAAAAATATTGCACAATAAAATTTAAGCTCGCTCAAACGTTTGTTCAATCATTGCGCAATTACGAGTTGTTATTCGCCAGTTTGCATCAATTAATACCTTTATTGTGTCTTCATCAGCTTCAATTGGCCTAAAAACGTGGTGCATCTTCAACATCAAAATTGCCTGATCAAAATTTTGCAAACCATTTTTGGCACGGATATTCTGTCAATAGATATTAAACGGCGGTTTTTTATTCAGCTGCATTCAATCCGGCTAATCGTTGAACCGCCGCATTTCAAAACGGCCCTGTTTTTGATAACGCCTAGCCGTAATGTAATCCGGCTAATCGTTGAACCGCCGCATTTCAAAACGGCCCTGTTTTTGATAACGCCTAGCCGTAATGTAATCCGGCTAATCGTTGAACCGCCGCATTTCAAAACGGCCCTGTTTTTGATAACGCCTAGCTGTAATGTAATCCGGCTAATCGTTGAACCGCCGCATTTCAAAACGGCCCTGTTTTTGATAACGCCTAGCCGTAATGTAATCCGGCTAATCGTTGAACCGCCGCATTTCAAAACGGCCCTGTTTTTGATAACGCCTAGCCGTAATGTAATCCGGCTAATCGTTGAACCGCCGCATTTCAAAACGGCCCTGTTTTTGATAACGCCTAGCTGTAATGTAATCCGGCTAATCGTTGAACCGCCGCATTTCAAAACGGCCCTGTTTTTGATAACGCCTAGCCGTAATGTAATCCGGCTAATCGTTGAACCGCCGCATTTCAAAACAGCCCTGTTTTTGATAACGGCTAGCCGTAATGTAATACGGTGGAATAAACAATCCGACTGCGACAGATACATCCTTCTTTAAACACATCGGATATTTTTTACCTTTTCATTAGTAAAAAAGTTTTCTCTTCTTACCAAAAAAAAAAGAAATTAAAAAGTTAAATATGCTACTTTTGGAAATGCTACTTTTCAATTTCCACATTTGAAAGGGTACCAACCAAAAACTACTGCGTAAAATCAATCGAACTTTTTCACAAGCAAGCGTTGCTATATCAGCTGTCAAAATGTACTTACATGGGAGCAAATAAATCGAGCCACTTCTATTTTTCACGTAGGTATAATTGTTATTATTTTTGGTAATATGGAACAGATCAATTCTAAACATACACGCCTAAAAGGTTATTTGATAACCTTTACAATGAGGGTAGTTTTTTGTAGGTACTTTGAATTATATGACGGCGCGACACATGACATTTGACGTTTGCTGTCATTGACGTCGGACAGAATGGCAGTATGACAGATGTCAGCTGTCATTCTAGCGGAACGTCACACTGGTGGTAGCGAGGCGGCCATCTTGTTCACTTTTGAATGGAGAGCCGCCAACACACCACGCGCTCAACGGATCGATAATTACCGACGCCATCTTCAACCACGGTAATGTTATACTAACAGTATTCTATCTTCATACAAACGGTCGGAACCCGAGTCATACCTACGCGCCTCGAGTTCGGTTTACACTTGGTACAAAAATAGTTAGGGCTGTCACAGTAGCTAGTACCTATACCTACATGAAAAATCGATTATTTAATAACCGATTGTTTTGCCTAAACATAAAATCGATTACAAAATAATCGGTTTTTTAAATAAATATAATCGATTTTTAAAAAAATTATCGATTTTTCCTTATTTTTTGAGGGATTAAATTAAATGCCTGAAATATCGATCCAGCATCCACAGCTCATATTTATTAATCTAAATCAATCAACAAAATAAACGTTAATTTAAATTTCACAAAATAAAGTTTTTCTTTTCATTTCTCCTTCCTCAGTAAGAAATTTCTTAAGGTGGATGCGCTAAGGTACCCCGCGAAATTCAAATATTCTTGCGAATTTTGCAATGTGCAGGTCAGTGGCAGGTTATATTTTAATGATACATAAAAATAATGTACCTACAACATGTGTATAGTACCAACTCTTCATTATCCACAAAAAAGTCCGCGAATATGTTTAACTATTATGAGTAGTTAAGTCACATCAACCGTTTTTTGTTCAAATTGGTTGATCAAAACACTAGTAGAATCGAAAAATAAAGATATTCCTATCATGATATTAACCCTTATCCAAGTAAATAGCTTCATAATCAAGGTTGTTTATGTACATGTAAAATGCTCTTTAAATTATTCGAATCGGACCTTTCGTTTAGAAGTGCTAAATGTAAAAAAAATGCCGTGGTGTGAGCGAACAACTCAACGTTCAGTCTATTAGTTAACTGCACAACGGCTGCACCGATTTTGATTAAATTTGGCATGAAGATAGCTCGATTCCTGGGGAAGGACAAAGGCTACTTCTTAACCCGCGACTTCGTCTGCATCCGCGATAACCAACATTCACGCGGACGAAGTCGCGGGCAAAAGCTAGTTCGTCAATAAAATCAAAAAACACCATGTATTTTTAATAAACACTTCCTATTTCATTCACAACGTTTTTTTTTAAATAAATTATATCATATTTACAATATCAAAACTAGAAACAAACTTATGTAGGTTGATGAAATTAAAATACTGTAGGCGGGCAGCCCTATCTCGTGTTTTGTTTTCATGCGGCTGTAGGTTCTTAATTCAAAAATAGGGCCGAGTCACAATACTGTTAGTTATCATTACCGTGCTTCAACTGTTTTTGTCTATTTAAAGTGCAATTGACTATTATTTTGTGAAATAAGAAGAAGTAAATCATTTCAAGACTAGTTTGAGACATTGTTTGAGTTTCTGACCTACATAAAATATGGAAGATTCTGATATAGGCCATCCTGAGTCTATATATATAATTCATAAAACTAATAACCAGGACACGTGAAAAAAGGAGTGGCTCGATTTTTTGCTCCCAAATGTATATGTAAATAGGAACTTTGTCGCCGCCCGCGCTCGCTACTACCAACGCCACCTAGTGAACAACGGAGGAGGCAATCTGGCGGTGATCAATGCTCGTTCCTTCTCTGTATGAGAAGAGGCCTTTGCCCAGCAGTGGGACTGTTACAGGCTAATATTATATTCCCTTTGTTCATTTTCTGTACATACAATTTATATTTTTAAATATTTAATTAAACATGATAAAAAAACATTTAAAAATATAAAAAATAGTAGCCCACCGGCATCGGGAACAGGGTCCAAGCTGCCGACAGTCAGGGTTCCAAAGAAAGGAACCTCCCCTCCCGCTTTTTGTATCAAGCCCTTGATCCAGCCGCCCAACGAGAGCCTCATGAAGTGTTGATCGAGGCTCTTGGCTATTAGGCCATTCGCCGTAACGACTATCGGAACAATGACTGCTGAGTCCACATCCCACATGCCGACAACCTCGTGTGCTAGATCAAGATATTTTATTTGTTTATCTTTCTCAGCTTTCACGAGATTCTCGTCATGAGGGAACGTCATATCAACAATCATTATTATTATTTTATTCGTCATTTTGAAGGCGGTTTTATTTTTTGTTATTATCGTAGAGAACGAGTATCGCTCTACTCATGACCCTCTTTGACTCAAATGACCAACTGTACTTTTTTCTGGTTCATAAACTGCAGCGATATGGTAACTTTTTAGGCAACAAAGCCTTTGGCTTCCAACGCGGGTCATGAGCGGCGCGGGTCATTAGCGATCCGGGTCATGAGCGGTGCGGGTCATTAGCGACGCGGGTCATGAGCGGTGCGGGTCATTAGCGATGCGGGTCATGAGCGGTGCGGGTGGAGCAAATTGTATTTAAAGAACTGTTGGATAGAACACGACACATCAAAAGCGTGTGCGGGTCCACTGTCAACCCGCGCCGCAAACGACCCGCGCTCGCATTTGAAGTGCCAAAGGAAGGAAGGAAAACGCCGTATAAATATTATTATTCATTTATTCATCTTAAAAATTATAAGTAACTTTCCCTAGCCCTTACCCACATATTTACAAACATAACCCTGCCTTTACTGTCGCGCAGTCGAGCGTAACGCTTGAAATCTTACAACTAAAGACAGTGGTTTAGTACATTAAGGTGTCACCCTTCGATTAGTCACTCAGTGTCAGTGGCGAAGCGTGGGTTACAACTAGCGATGCCCGATACGTATCGATATTTTGGTGTATCGATACAACGGAATGCGATATATCGATATTTTGTATCGATACACGTCAATGCGATATTTGGCTGTATCGTATCGCTTCGTCGGAATATCGCATCAAACGTATTGGGTACTTAGAGTGATATTATGTTTATGAAATATTAAGATAGGTAACAGTAACAAAGATTTCAAATGTAAACAAACTCATTTTTCTATTGTAATGCCGCCACACTTGTAAGTGCGACTCTATCTTTTGTAATACGATGCGGATAGGTAAGGTAATGTAAATATTACTTTTTAAAAAATCGTGTGACTACGTCTGCTTACATTTTTACTTATTTTTTAATAACTTATTTTGTAAATTATTTTATAAAAGCAAACCTACATTTGAGATAAGATGTTTACTTTTTCTTTAATCCAATACGATATTTCGATACGATATTTACAGTATCGATACAAAGGCATACGATATATATCGTGTATCGATACAGTCAGTTGCGATACATTACGATACGATATATCGATACAAAGCGACATATCGGGCATCACTAGTTACAACCGCCCGGGGCGGAGGAAATTTCGCCACCCCCTTATTTAGGTATTTCGACTTAAAAGGCTAAAATATACATTAATTCTAAATAACTTTTCGGCAAGAACAATCATCATTATGTACGATTTCTACCAACCGGGCCACGCAGGAGCGCAGCGCAGCGCGTCGCAGCGGATGCTCGAGCACGCGCCAGTAGCCGAACGCATCCGCCCGACGGCTACAATCTGCTGGAACCCGGGCGCATGCGCGCGCGTGCTCGTGTATCCGCTATCGCAGTCAGTTTCTAACTGCGGTGTGGCCGAGCGGAGCCGACCGGACGCGATGACAGCCGAGCGCCGCCGTCCACGTACGCGAGCAGCCGACCGACTGCCGCGGCATACGCGCGGATCTAACCGAGTTCCAAGCAGTGTAAATTCCACGCAAACATGAAACTTAACTATTGTGTAGAAGCCTGAATTTCCTTTAGCACAGTGTAAAATGCGCTCCGGCGCGCTCCAGCCAGGCCCGTTTTGTGGAAATCGTACATTATTGTATATTGTACAGGTTACAAATAAAATATACGTACATATATCGTAGGTGCGACAAAAATATTAAATGTTTCAAATTTTTACAAGACATTATTACTTATTATTTATTGTGAAATTTTGCCGTCCCCCTAAGGCTGCTTTTCCACCAGAGATGTGTGCTACGGGTGTTGTTGCGGACGGCAAGCCTAACTTCAACTATGATGTAAACAAGGTCATAAAATACGTCACAATGTATAGAACAAGATGACTACTAGCTATAGACAGTGGACCATATAGCCACAGCTAGCTACAGTCGAGCGAACAGTTTAAGAAAATGTAATGATAAATTGAACATTACCGAGGGGTTAAACCATACACAACTTGTGCCACCCTAAATGGTACCTAAGCAGGTCCATCCGCCGGCATTTTGGTCGGCACTCATTCTACGCTCCAGGAACGAATACGAAGAACTGAACCCTGAAGCCCTGCAGCCCTGAAGATAGAAGAACGTATAGTCAATTCGTATTAGAATGAGTGCAAAGTTTTTAGTGTAAATATTTTATGTTTGTTGAATAAATACGGCAAGTGCCTTTCAGAAAGTTAATTGTTTTACTGGTTGTCCTCTACAGGTGTGTTTCAAAGCAACCAATAGGATCGCTTCATTTTAACCGGTATCGTCAGTGCCATTGTTTATCTATTGTCTATAATTTTACAGTACTACACAGGTTACCTAATAACCTTGACACGTATTTCAAAATCAAGCGTATACATACACACCTCTAGTGGAAAAGTAGCCTTAAAAGTGCCGCCACCACTACGCTTCGTCACTGCTCACCCTAACTCACAGCCCAGTGTCACCCTCGGAACACTGAAAGTAACCTCACACTGCATATATTCAACTAACGCCTACGACTGCATTTCCCGACAGCGGCGTGGCGTTGTATGGAACTGTTCAAGTAGCATTTAACTACCAGCAACTGTACAACACCGCACCATACCTTACACTGGACGAACATAGTGCAAAACCAACTTAAAAATCAGGAGATGAATTTGTTAAAAAGGCGATGACGACCAAGTCTATTGCCACTTTAAATTCACAACTACCTGACCAAGGGGGTTACCATGATCTCTTAGAGCAGGAATGTTTTAATATTATTACGAGAGTGGGTAAGAGATGGCGCTAGAGAGCTCACTTTCCCACTCTTGGAATAATATTAAAACATTCCTGCTCTAACAGATCATGGTAACCCCCCAGAGATTCAAACCCAGAAACTCACACACTGCAGCTGCACTTGCAAAAGTTTGCATTTCTTTGAAAAATCATCTTAACATGTACTTTATAAAAACTTACATCAGAGTGACACCTATACAAGGTGTCCCAAGCGTCAAGCGGAATTCCAGAGGTAGAGCATCCTTAGAGGTACCCAAATCACCCCCATGTATGTTCCGCGATTTTTTGTAGTTTTCGAGTTATGATTTCTTTTCATGTTTTAACCAAACTCTGACTTTAATGACATTTTTGATCATAGTTTCATGAATAGTTTTTTTGTAAATTAGATGAATAGAGAACACGCATTTATCTTAACTATTTATGACACTATGATCAAGAAAGTAAAACATGAAAAGAAATTATAACTCGAAAACCAAAAAATCGCGGAACATACGTGGCGGTGATTCTTGTAACGCTAAGGCCTCATTTACGGAGACGCGGGGCGTCGCGCGTCGCGTGCGGCGTGGCGTCTCGCGGCGCGTCGTACGATTTTTCTGTTTAGTTCGCGGCGGTGCGTGCAGCGGCCCGCATCATCACACGCGCAAACACAAACATATGGCAATGTACGATGTTATTTATGAAGATGCGGCGCGTGCGACGCCGCGGGCCTCACCGCGTTTGACGCTACGTTTTACAGTGGACGGAGAATTGCAGGAATAGCTGGTCGCAACGCTGCGTGCACCGTCGCGATAAACGTCGCGTGGGACGCGGCGATGCCATCCGTGGGCTCCGCTTGTATTTCAAGCAAACGCGTGTAAAATCGCTTCTCCGCAAACGCTCTCATACAACGCCATATATTTGAATTCAGTGCGGGCCGCGCCGCATGACGCGACGCGCGACGCCCCGCGTCTCCGTAAATGAGGCCTTAGGTCTCGTTCAGGGAAACGCGGGGTGTTGCGCGGCGCGTCCGGCGTCGCATCGTGCGGCGCGTTGTGCGTTTTCTCCGTTCAGGGAGAAGCGGCAAGCGGGGCCCGCGGCTCCAGCAGCAGCGTTGCACGCACAAATACAAACATATGGTACTGTGTAGTTCCGTTTATGAAGTCGCGGGGCGTCGTGCGGCGCTTGGTGCGGTGCGTGGGGAATGACGGTATCTGTTAAAGTATCTAAAAAGTATTGAAACGACTGCACAATACACTTCCGCTTCCTTTTCCATTCACCCAATATCCTTCGTACATTCCTTCTATCAATCACTCTCTCTCATTCGTTCCAACAACCCAAAAGGGCGGCCTTTTACCGGCTCCGAACTAAAACTCAATAAAACATAGTGAAGTGTCTGTTTTTGAGTGTAATTAACACAGAAAGGGACGTCCCAAGACTGTAGGTGCACCTACTACGAGGAAAAACAACGGCAGGAACCGTAAGTACCCTTCCTTAACCTGTCCGTTTTTCCGTATTGTGCATTTGCTTAATTCATAGTAAAACCTGTGGTAACAGTCAACATTCGAAGGTAATAACTCATAACAACCACCAACAGTATCCGCCGCGGCCGCTGCAGCGGACACCGCAGCTTCCGCTTTTGGTAGTCTTCTTTGGACATCTCACAACGCAGACGTGTCGTTACAATGGAGTACGATTTCATCGACATATTACTAGAAAATAATTGCAACATACAACAAACTCGGTCGCCTTCGATGCCCAAAATAAACTGACACACGCGTACGCGGAGTACGCGACGGACGACGCGTGCCCCGCTGCGTGTAGCCCTCAATATCACACAAAACGCGCGTGATGACGCTTCTACATTAAGGAGCGCCTTCAGACTAGCGTTTGTCCAGCGTAGGCGTTCAATAAACGTATGCGCAGCGCAGGCGTCGCGTTGTTGCGGCGTGTGCTCTGGAGTCAATTGAACGCTGCGCTAACGCAGACGTCACACAATTGCGTGGTCGTTTCGGAAATATACGGGTGCACAGGGGCGCGTGGCTGCGGGTGGCGGGGAGAGGTCGAATGTGAACAGGATTGTACATGACTCAGCAGTAACGCGGCGCATGCGTCGCGCACCTGCGGCGCTAACGCAGCGTATTCATTTAGGTACCCTTGCACTGACGCCGAGACAATGCGACGCGTCTGCGCTGCGCATACGTTTATCGAACGCCTACGCTGGACAAACGCTAGTGTGAAGGCGCTCTAACGCTCTCATACATTAACATATGTTTGATTAGACCGCGCGACGCGACGACCGACGCGCCGCGCATCGCCCCGCGTCTTCCTGAACGAGGCCTAAGGAATAAGGATGCTCTTCCTCTGGACTTTCGCTTGACACTGCTTTTTGGGAGAGTCTGTATATCGAATGTAACCCTCACATTGGGTGTCACCTATCTTTTTGCTACTATAGTCAAACTATCTTTAGTATCTAGCTTTCCTAAGTAGTTGCTACAAAAGTATAGATAAGTATTGTATTCATATAAATATAGTTTAAGATATAATGTTTTTTTTTTATTTGACTTTGTCACGATTGACCAAGGCTTACCATGACCTCTTATGAAAACGTTCAAACGCCAGCCAGTCAACTTCCGTTCAAAAGCAGGCCTGCTTCTGAATCGCTAAAAATCGTACCATTACAGTACTAAAGGTGAACGACTATTGAACCAAGTTGAACGGTAATGCTTGTTCATGGTACGAAAAGTCTACAGGGTGTAAAAAGACCCATCACATAGCCGAAATCTACGCACTCTGTACATCAAACTAAACTACATTGACCAAAAATAATTGCTGGGAAACGACTTTTATTTTTTGGCATAAAAAAATGCTTTTTTTTGTAGCGCGCAATGTGTGGTTGTGGCGATGCCGCGCGTTTGCATGCGTGCAGCGACCACACAGCTGAGCCAAGGCGGTCGTGTGCGTTTGATATTCGTTGCGTTTTTGTAACTTCAAATGCGTAATTTGTTAGGAAAAATTGAAATTTTTGATAATGTTTGTATGGAAGAAAGTTTAGTATTATGACTTGGAAATCGTTTCTGGAAAAAACTAAAAAAAATGTGTACTTTGACCTTCAATATCTCCAAAACCAATGATTTCCCAGGTATGGTTTGTTCGAAAAAATGATCCCAATGATGGGTAGAATACGTGGTTTTCGTTATCGTTAAGGGTCTTTTTACACCAGATATGCAATAAAAAGGTTGAACGGATTTCGTAAACGTCTACGAAGCAGGTCTGCCGCAGGCCTGCTCTAACGATGTCATAGTACAAAAAAGCAGGACAGTTCAACTTACAGGCAACTTCTGTCCTGCTTTAAGAGGTCATAGTAAGCCGCAGACAAGGTCTAAGATGGAGCACACGAATCCAAGTAACAAAGATATAGAGAGATTCTCCTATACCCCTCTGGCTCTCACATAAACACGACGGAACACAGTAAACTGCTTGGCGCCGGACTTTAATATGAGGGTGGTAGCTAGCCAGGCGGACCGTATAGATCATACCACCAAGCAAAGTATTGCTTTTATTAACAAAAAAAACTACTCACGGAAAATCGATAAACCGATTCACACTTTCTAGCCACTGCAATAGGCATGTTGAAAGCATCAATAATTTGCAAATCTAATTAGTCCGCCAGTTAGAATTTTGAAAAATAATGGACACGTATTTTTTCTTTTGTTAAATCTATGAATATTTGGAAAGATAAAACGCATCAAAACTCGAGAGTGGGGGCTTGTGACGTCAGAAGCAAGTAAAAATTGTACTTGCTTGTGACGTTTTGCCAATTTTAAAAGTGTCGTATCTTCGTTAATTTTGGTTTACGTAACAAAAGAAAAAATAGTCAAATATTTTTTGATAAGCTGACGGACTAGTTAGATTTTTTCAGTTCAAAATTCAAAACAACGTAAACACCATTATCGATAAACATGAAATAACTAACTTCTCTCTTTTTTTGGAATATTCGACATTTATCTAAATTAACAACTTTTTAAATCAATACAAATACAATACAAAAAATAATATACACTTTTATTAAGGCTTCAGCACATCAAACGCGGGTTGTTCATTTCATCGTCGGGTCCGCGTGATGTTATACAAGGAATTATTATGGAACACGACACATCAATTCGACAACGCGGGTCTCAGGCGGTGTGGGTCGTCAGTGGCAGCGCGGGTCGTCAATGTCAGCGCGGGTCACCAACGGCGTCGTGTCAGAACTACTTAGAAGCCACGATTGATGTACCAAATGCTATTTCACATGTAATATTGCATATACCAGCATGTTTCATGGAAAAAAAACTCAATCTAACCGATCAAATCTAGTTAATTTTTAACTTTCTTAGTCTTCTCATGCCTCTTAGAATGTAACATTAACTTACTACAGCACATCAAACGCGGGTTGTGAGCAGTGCATTTTATCATCACGTGATTTTATACAAGGAATTAAGTATAATGGAACACGATATCAACTGACAGCGCGGGTCACTAGCAGCGCGGGTCACTAGCAGCGCGGGTCACCAGCAGCGCTGGGCGTGTCGTAATTACTCAAAACCCGCGTTTGATGCACCAAAAGCCTTGGCATATGTACCATTGCCTGTATCAGCGTGTTTCTTAAAAAAACCAGCTACAAAACTCAATCCATCTCATGACCAATCAAATCTAGTAAATTTTTAACCTTCTTAGTCTTCTCATGCCCCTTAGAATGTAACATTAACTTACTACAGCACATCAAACGCGGGTTGTGAGCAGTGCATTCTATCATCACGTGATTTTATACAAGGAATTATAATGGAACACGAGATCAACTGACAGCGCGGGTCACTAGCAGCGCGGGTCACTAGCGACGCGGGTCACTAACGACGCGGGTCATTAGCGGCGCGGGTCATTAGCGGCGCGGGTCACCAGCGGCGTGGGTCACCAGCGGCGCGGGGCGTGTCGGAATTACTCAGAACCCGCGTTTGATGCACCAAAGGCCATGTACACATATGCACCATTGCCTGTATCAGGTTGCTTCATAGAAAAAAACTCAATCAATCTCATGACCAATCAAATGCCTCTTAGAATGTAACATTAACTTACAACAGCACATCAAACGCGGGTTGTGAGCAGTGCATTTTATCAACTCGTGATTTTATACAAGGAAATATAATGGAACGCGACACATTAATTGACAACGCGGGTCACTAACGGTGCGGGTCACTAGCGACGCGGGTCACCAGCGACGCGGGTCACCAGCGACGAGGGTCACTATCGACGCGGGTCATCAGCGGTAGCGTGTCTGAACTACTCAGGACCCGCGTTTGATATACCAAAGGCTATTTCACATGTACCATTGCATGTATCAACATGTTTCATAGAAAAAAACTCAATCAATCTCATGACCAATCAAATCCAATTCATTCTTAACCTTCTTAGTCTTCTCATGCCTCTTAGAATGTAACATTAACTTACTTCTAGTCATGAACCGTTTATTGCACACCGTACACAAATGAGCTCGGTCCCCGACATGCATTTTGACGTGCATCACCAAATTATTCTTCTGCGTGAAACTCTTTGAGCAAATCTCGCAGACGTGCGGCTTGATACCTAGATGAATCTTCTCATGGCGATCCAAATCAGCCTTTCTGTAAAACGATGATCCGCAATCGTTGCAATTGAAGTTTTTTATACCTTCGTGGGAAAGCTGGTGTATACTTAGGTGGCCGAGCTGTGTGTATGTTTTCCCGCATATGGGACACATGTAGGGCCGTTCTCCGGTGTGTGTCCGTATGTGTTTTTTTAGCTCGTAGCCGGTTGCAAATGTTTTTGGGCAGTGGGCGCATTTTGATCTCTCTTTTGGGACTGTACGTTTTCTTATTCGTCTGGAAGAGAAATGCTTTTATTAAGATGGCAATATAACTGTGTCTCTAGGGCTGTAGCTAGAGGCTTTGGGGCCAAGGGTAGCAAGCAGGGTTGCCAATCCTACCCGTCGACCGACCAGTAATAGTGGTCAATCACACTGCACTAGCGGGTGCGGGGGCGGGCGCGGGCGCTCGGGTCTTGGCGTCTGCGTGTTCACAGTAGTGCCGAACGAGCTATCATACGACGCTTCGGCGGGTGAATCAAAATGGTTTAGAACCACACGCGCAGTCACCTAACAGACGCTATATCACTGTGAACGATACGGGCGGACTGAGCCATTAGAAACACCCGCGCCCGCCTCATGCAGACGCGCGGCTCGCGGGAGCACTGTGAATGCAACTGGCGTCTACATACATTTTGATTTACACGCGCCCGCGCTAGCGCTAGCGCGGGCGCGTTGTTTACCACAAGATTAAAAAAGTAGAGTTGCCTATCCTCATCCTATGGCCTGCAGATCACGCAAAATTTAAATGATCATTCCCATTCACGCTTCACTCATCATTATCTGCCTAGCCTTTTCCCAACTATGTTGGGGTCGGCTTCCAGTCGAACCGGATGCAGCTGAATATCAGTATTTTACATGGAGCGACTGCCTATCAGACCTCCACAACCCAGTAACTGGGTAATACGATACTCTTGGTAAGACTGGTTGTCAGACTTTCTGGCTTCTGACCAACAGTAACGACTGTCAAAGATCTACAAATGACAGCCGGGACCAACGGCTTTACGTGCTTTCCGAGGCACGGAGGAAACTCGCTATGGTAAATGGTCACCCATCCACAGACCAACCTCGGCAAGCGTGGCTTAACCCGGAAGATCGGTCTATGCGGCTGTAATTATTTAGCCACGAGCTCCTCACGCTTTACTAAATAGTATAAAACAAAGTCGCTTCCCGCTGTCTGTCTGTCCCTATGTACCTATGCTTAGATTTTTAAAACTACGCAACGGATTTTGATGCGGTTTTTTTTAATAAATTGTGTGATTCAAGAAGAACGTTTCTATGTATTGTATAATACATTGCACCCGGTCGAAGTTCACTAGTTTAATATAAATGAAGAATCTTACTTCTTCTTCTTCTTCACTCCTTCCTCTTCTTCTTCTTCATCAGATATTTCTATAACTTCACATTTAATTACTACTTCTTCAACCTCCTCAGTTTCCATTCTGATTCCTGAAAATAAACATAACATGACTAAAACAACTGCCTCGTTGGACCTGGGGTGGTTGTGAGGTCCCGGGTTTGATCCCCAACTCGGGCATAGTTGGGCGACATCTATCACGCTACATGCGAATCCTGCATCGCATATCAACATTCGCCGAGCAGATAGTATATATACAACTGGCCAACAACAACTTATGGGTAACCCCCCCCCCCCCCCCCCATTAGCTGGAGACCCTTCAGGTCTAGCAAATAACTGCCCGGTTACGTAGAAATGGTCCCCTAGGACAACCTACAGCAGTCCAATAGAAAAAAAACAAAAACAATGTTGGGCAGCAGCCCGCCACTCCCGCCAGGCACAAGACTCCGCCAGGTTGGAGGATCCCCTCCCTTTGGTTGGAGGAACACCACACCTCATTCCTCCACAAAGTGATACACTTCGCCCGACGACGACTTTTTTAAAGATGAAAGTCTCCTTGTTATTTTTTTATTTTTAAACCTGGCAATATTGCATTTTTTCCTATTTTCTATAATAATAAAAATAAAATGAAACCTAAAAATTTCTTTATATTTTTCTTTTTTTATTGTTTCATAAAAATTACCAAACTCTTTGTTATTTACTTTTCCTAAAATCTTCTGCCTTATAAAGGTTAAAAGTTGCTTGCCCTTTTAAACGCAAGGCGAAGTGTGATGTTTCTATTATGAAACATAACAATATATTTTAAAAAACATATCAGGGATAATATATCTATTTTACGGTTTTTGATTTGATTTTTGGATTTTTATTCATTCAGTTTAAATAAAAATGAGTTAAGTACTCTTATTTATCAATGAAACTTAGATACCTATAATTTAATTATGATTGATTATATCTTCGAAACTATGCATTTTTGGACCACCTATTCTAGGAGATTTTGTGTTCTTTTTACTTAAATAGGTAATATTTATAACCCTAGAGTTATGGGATATCAAAAAACACACGTTGTTATAGATAATTAAGCAAAAACAATATTGCGTTCAGCATAGGTTACGCTCGTTTTAAATAGTTTTTTCACTCTCTATGCTTTGCTCACATGGTTCCAAAACAGCATTAATGCGGAAAAGTGTGTTTTGCATGGCACCTTTAATATTTAATAAACTTCCAACGGGATGGAGAGATCTAAGCGCACACATACTAAAAAAGCGGCTAAAATTATATCTAGTTGGGAAAGCATATTACAGTATTTTAGAATTTTTAAATGACAAAATGTAATTACGAATCTAACTAATATTTACGGGCATTTTATAATTTTGACAATTTATAATGAGAATATAGGACAATTTAATTCAAAGGGGTTTGAACATTTTTCTATGGAAGCTGGCATAGGCCCCTGCCGCCATTTTCATTTTTTTTTCCAAGTTGCGGCGCACGGTGAGACTAACATAATTATATGGGTAGAGGAAACTCAAACAAACAAAAAATATTCAGAAATATAGTGCCCTAAAGTGTCACGTTGCCGAGATATTTGGACTCAAAGATTTTTTTTCAAGATTATCTCGATACAATATCTCGGTAACGTGACACTTTAGGGCACCATATCTCTGAATATTTTTTATTTGTTTGAGTGTCTTCTACCCATATTTACCAGCTACAAAGTGCGCTGCTATAAAAAAACTTTAAGTCAAAATATCTCGGCAACGTGACACTTTAGGGCACCATGTCTCTGAATATTTTTTGTTTGAGTGTTCTCTATCCATATTTACCAGTTACAAAGTGCGCTGCAATCTTGAAAAAAAACATTACACGCACGTTAGTGTAATCGTGCGCCGCAGCTTGGAAAAAAAAACAAAATGGCAACGGGGGGCTATGCCACAAAGGTTCAATGCCCTTTATGATCTATTGCTTAAAATAATTTTTTAGTTTGTGTGACAATTTAATAATGTTTTTATCTTTGTTTAAATAATTTTTGAAGTTTTGATAACTTTCAATTTGTATGCCATAAAGGCCGAACATGACGGATCTCTTTTGTTTATGCCCGCAGGTTTTCGCGGTGTACTACTGGTGTGAAAGTCACGCTTTTTAGAGCGTACTGCACATCCCTATACACGTGCAGCCTGTGGGTTCACTATACTGAAAGGGCATACAGTGCCCTCCGTGTCCAGTACAACAACGCGTTCCGGGCGGTGTTGGGGCTGCCCCGTTTCTGTAGCGCATCAGGGATGTTCGCGATGGCACGCACTGATTGTTTCCACGCTTCTATGCGCAAGCGGTGTGCGTCCCTGGTACGCCGGGTGCGGGCCAGCCCCAATGCTATCCTGGCAATGATCGCCGACAGGCTAGACTGCCCTTATGTCCGGCATTGCTGTGGCAGACATGTTGCTGTTCCAATGCCGGTTAGAAAATTATAATTATTGTGTTAATTTATTTATTTTTATGACCAATAATGTGAATGAATAATTTTTTATTGAATTGAATGTTTTTGTATGTTTGTATTGTTATTGAAATTGTGTACTTACCTAATAATTACTGTGAGTCTTTTGTTACTTGATTATGAATAAATATATATATGAACATGCATGCCTTGTATGTATACTCATGTTTCTACAAATAAATGTCTTGAATCTTGTAAAGTAGGAATTTTTGACTTCCGCACTGTTAGAACTTCACTAACAACATGTATTTGTATGACACCCGGAATCAACAGTTTGACATGCTCTCCGAGGCACGGAGGGGTCTCAATGTATATAACGAATGGTCACCCATCCACAGGCAGACCGTGGCAAGCACAAAAAGATTCACTACCTATACTAAAGCAATATGGAAAGAGAATTAAACGTTATTACTAATTACGCAATTATCAACTTTGACAACATGTGTTTAAGTTCATTTTAGAATGACAAAAATTACCGAAAAGGGCTTAAAAGTAATTTGAATGTGATGGAAACTAAACTATTATGCATTGACTTAAGGTTCATAATCCTAAAGCACGTTAATTATCACTTAAAGTGGCTGACGTATAGTAAATATTTCATTGTCATATTATGACAGTCATTAAGTGTAGTCAGAAACCTGAAAATCTGACAACTGGTCTAGGATATTGACATTGCCCTGTAACTTTTTTTTTAATTTATTACTAGGCCTTTGTTTAGCCGCCATCTCGCCTGATGTAAAGCGATGATGCGGTCTACGATGGAGCACGCTTGCACAGAAGAAACCGATTCACTCGTGACTTAAAGACACCCAGATTGTAGCTGTCGGGGAACACCCACTCGGGCAGCATATTCCACTGTTTGGCGGTTTTCACAATGAAAGTGCAATCAAAGCGCTTCATTCAGGTTTTTGGTATATCAACCATGAACCGATGGATTTCGTGCTTCTGGCCGTCCGATAGAAAAAGGACAGGGGGGTATTAGATCATGCAGATCTGGAGCACACTCTCCGAAATGTGTTCGATAAAAAACCGATAGACTAGCAACTTTGCGCCGATGCTCAAGACTTTGGAGCTTGGTCTGAACAACTGGGTTGCGGAGGTCTGATGGCAGTCGCTCCATGTAAAATACTGGTATTCAGCCGCATCTGGTTGGACTGGAAGCTTACCAAAACAGTTGGGAACAAGCTAGATAGAAGAAGTATCTTTTAGCATCATAATAATAATTTAACTAAGGCGACACTGCGTACCTTATTGCCTCAGAGAGTCGGTCAGGGCCTCGTCTCCAGTTTGCCTTTATTGGCTGGCTGGATTGGAACCCCAAGAGTGCCCGCAGGATTCTCAACTCTGTCTTGCCTTTATCGGCCGGCCAGAGGGGGGCCGCCAGAGCTATAGGTATGCTCGGGGGTGGAAGTGTCTAATGGCGTAATAGCGGGGAAACCCACTCCGGGTCTTTTAGACCCGCGACGGCGAAACCGGGGCCACACCTCTCTACACCCTTAGCCGCTCACACGTTTGTTGCCCCTTTCGCCTATGTACTGGCGGCTTTTCAGGGGGCCCAGCTAGTGAGCTGGCGAGTCACAGTCTGCCAATATATTTCAAATTTAAGTTTGAAAGGCAGACGTCGTTTTCTTCCGGCAATAGAAGTTATCTAGTCCACCTAACACCCCTTCCCATAGACCAGATATTTATCACCACATTTTACAATAGTCTTGCACCCACCCGGGACGGTCCATGACTGTACTCCAATAGTGCAGCCGTGGATAGTCCCCGGTTGGTGCCCCACCCCATTTTAGATTAAAGTTCTCAAAGGGGCCTCTGCGCGTTGGACCTGTGTCCCCGTGTATGCCTTCCAAAGGACCGGACATCTTCCGCAAGGAAGATGAGCCGTGACTGAAAAGGAATTTAACTAACAATGAGGAAAACCGATGATTTAGTACTTAAATTAAGTTCATATCATCCATAGATTAACAGAGGACATAATACTATATTTCAAAACGAATAATTACATAGAATAGGCCGTAGTTACCTGCTATAAGAAGTCAATCTTTTTGATACACAAAGTTATCATGCAGAAAAAAATAACATTTAAAATGTTTGTACTTGTTTCATAACATTCTGACACGAAAGAAATATTTATATCAATTTTATTTAGAATCCGTTTTGAATTACAGAGCGTTGTAAGCCTTTTTGTGGAATATAATTATTTCCGAAAAAGAGTCTTCGATTTTTTTTATTTATGTCAAAAAAACTCGTTTTGAAATCTAAGCGGGATGGTAGATACATTGTTTTGCGAGTGTGAGGGGATTAGCATGATAAAGAAAAATGCTTCAAATTAAAAAGTAATGGAACGAGTTGAAAAAAAAATAAGTTGACAGTTGCATGGTTTGACAGCATTTTTTTGTGTTGCCACTTAATGCGCTTTTGAAACTACTATTTTTTTAACAAAAGAAGGTCTCTGTGACTCGAACTCTTAGAATAAGTACTAAAGCATAGAAGGAGCGCTACTTAGCATAAACGAATCAAAATATAGCCATGCTATTTACTCATATGGCGGACTCGCTGTTGTCAGAGCGGGAAAGATAAACTTTTGACAGGCCGTAAAAATTAATTTTGTAACCTTTTGTACAGAGACTAGGGATGAGGGTATTCACACTATTAGACTATAGCTATCGATAAAATAAAGTCATCGTATAATGTATATTACGAAATATCTGAAGTGGTATTGTAAGACCGAAAGAAGGTGACTGTGATTGTGTTAACCAAATAACAGCCATGCCGGATATTGCCATAGTACATTTAAATACTTACTTCTTAGAAAGTTATAATGACAAAAGTAAAGTCATAATAACATTATTATTCAGCCGAAAGATGCCCACTGCTGGACGTAGGCCTCTCCCGAGCATCATCATTTCGACTGGTCCTGTTATTATCGATATCAATAAATAAAGTCATCGTTTAAGTATAAATGTCTATTATTTCATTTGCAATTACTAAAAGCTTCACAAAAGTTAAATACATTATTATTGAGTATTCCTTGTAATGTACTTGGACATGCACGTTTTTTTCTGTCACTAGAACGGCGCCACGTGGTCTCAGGTAAGTGGTCTATTTCGAGGCGCTGGAAATTTTAAACAAAATAATGATTGTTTTATATATAACTAGCGACCCGCCCCGGCTTCGCACGTGTACGTTTAATAGCTTAAAACCTTCCTCTTGAATCACTCTATCTATAAAAAAACGGCATCCCTAAAAATACAAGATTTTAAAGATAATTACGGTAAAGAGGTGTAAAATTTAGTGGCACCAAATGCAAACTGATTGAGAAGTAAGTTAATCATCGTTTATTTAATACGTTAATTTTGTTTAGATTCACTGTTCTCCTAATCTATCAGGCTTGAAGATTACGACTGTATTAACAGCATTTATTTGAAAGATAAACAAGACAATGAAATATTATCTGAAATAGTCTATTGTATGAATGGCCGAAAGAAGATGTCGAACGTAATGTTGCAAGAAAAAAAAGATTTTTATTTTTTTATTTTCAATCAAGCTAAATCCAGTGCGGGGTTAATCTGTCCCAATTTTTTTTAAAGAAATTACTCGAATTCTTTCATTTCCTGTAGACATGCAATTCAATAAGAACTTAGGCTTTTAAATTTAGATTGAAGGTATAATGTTGGTATAGAGTCCTCCTTCAGTCTCCGCCATTTGCCAGAAATGGCTGGAGCAAATTCTGTGGTGCTTTCTTGGAACCCAACCAATTTCGTGAGCTACCACGGCAATCAATTTATTTCGAAAATATTCGTCACAGGGAAACTTAAATGAAAAAAAAAAGTATAAATAGGTACCTAATTAATTAGACCTAACACAAAAATCACGTT
This sequence comes from Amphipyra tragopoginis, assembly GCA_905220435.1. Classification (NCBI taxonomy): domain Eukaryota; kingdom Metazoa; phylum Arthropoda; class Insecta; order Lepidoptera; family Noctuidae; genus Amphipyra; species Amphipyra tragopoginis. The sequence goes on along the minus strand of HG992020.1, from coordinate 12,471,162 downwards.
GTCGATAGATTTATCGATACAATTTTCGCACCCCTTTAATAATTTCTTTGGCGAATATTCATATTGATAAATAGATAAGATTTAGATAGTTTATACTTATTTATTTTACTTCTTCTAAAAGGTAATGTCTTACTTTTACTTATTTAATGTATAATGAAATATATTTAAAGGAAAATCTATGAATAAACATAAAAATACTACGTACTTGTGGAAACTGATATTTTCACTTTGATTTTTTGTACATCCCTTGCGAGATTTACATTTTTTTACTATTCAGGACGTAGCGCACACTCTTATTTATAAGAACAATGTGCACATATACAAAACACAATTAATTAAATATAAATTCTAGACTAAAATATTTTTTCAAATCACCGCGCCACTGACACAAGTATTATACGACAAAATTTAAAATGTCGTTGCCGTCTGACAGGGGGTACTAGTGGCGGGCAATTTAATTTGGTAGCTAGGCTTTGGCTCAAAATCTCGAAATTGCTCTTATTTGACAGATGCCCCTGTACGTTTTTCAAGTACTGAGGCGGCTTCTATGCTTTAGTACTTATTCTAAGCTCGAACTCGATTATGGTGACATTTCACGGCAAAAAAAGTACAAAATGTTTAAGTTACTATAGTTTCAAACTCTTTTGTTTTTATAGCACAATCATTTCAAAAAGTCCAAAACTAAAGCAAACCTTTTCGGCACTAAAAAATAAATAAACAATGTATCCAGCGTTACCCAGAAACTCCCAATGTAAGAATTTTTCTTTAATTGCAACTCTAATTTAACGTTTAATTATTGCAGTTAATTAAAAAACTTAGAGCATTCCTTTTTTGCTTTTGTTATTCTAATTAAGTCCAAGGATATAATCATTCTCACTTTCCTCATAATTATGCACCTATGCTACATTTCTTTTTACTGAGTGAATAATACTACTCCTCTATATTATGATAATGTAATCGTAGTGGTCTTATTATTTATTTAATATTAAGTTACTTTTACTCATAATTGTTGTGATAATTCACAGCGGATTAGTCCATCCTTTCTTTTTAATTTAATTCAAAGAGTTATGCCCCAAATATCTTTTATTTAAATATGTAACTACTGTCAATCAATTAAAATTCTTGAAACTCGTCTTGAAAAACTTCAAATGACTCATTTTCTAAAATTAAAAAAATAACGTTCCAGTCATTAATCAGTTTAAACACATTTTATTTAAATAAAAGTAGGTATAAGTAAAAACTTACAAACACCTTTGAATTGGCCTTCTTCGTATAAGGCGGCTAAATTAAAAATACGTTAAAACCATGGCAGCTAGGTGACGTGTTTTGGTCTATCGCATTTGGTAGGGTTATAGATAATCGGGTCACAGATGATGTCATATTAGTGGGGCAATGACATACATAGCATACGTTATATAAATAACTTGACGCGTTCTTCTTTCTATTGTATGACCGAAAGAATGATTATCATTTCAAATGTGTGACTGAATGTCATCCTATCTTAATTCCTACTAATATTCATTCATTTCTAACCTGCGTCATCCCACTGCTGGGCAAAGGCCTCTCCCCATGACTTCCAATTTCTTCGATCTAGAGCCAAAGTGGACCACTGGTCATTGGTTTTGTCTAGCTCGTCCCGCCATCTTCTTCGAGGTCTGCCGCGACGCCTTCTGGCTGTGTCAGGGCTCCATAAAGTGGTTATTTTGACCCACAACTCATTGGGCATACGGCAAACGTGGCCGGCCCAGGCCCACTTCAGCTTAGCGGCTTTTTGAGCAAAGTCAGCAATTTGTGTTTTGGAGCGCAGTGTGGTGTTGCGTACATAGTCCGTTAGCTTGACGCCTAGAATGCTGCGCTCCATAGCACGTTAGCACGTCCTACTAATATTATAAATGTGAAAGTTTGGATGTCTCTTAATCAATCCCGCCTTGACGGCTGAATGGATTTGGATGAAATTTAGCACACAGGTAGACCATGATCTGAATTAAGACGTAGGATACATTTTATTAGGGTACCTACGTGAAGTAGTTTCACTAGGATGCGGGTTTAACCGCGGGTAATAGTTAGTAAAAGCTAAAGAACAACGAGACAATATTAATCTCCTGATCAATCATAATAACATCAGCCTTGCGAGCACGGATCTTTTTATCCAGTCGATTCGAGAAATTTATCTATTCTAAACGTCAAATTTGACATAACATATCGATAAAACGACAACTGCAGTCGTTTTATCTATATCTTATGTCAAATTTGACGACATTTCTCGAATCGACTCGATAAAAGATCCGTGTTCGCACCGCTGTAACGTCAAAATAATTCCCAGACAGACAGGTTTATAACCACAGTTTTTTGCTATGATCTCAAAAAACAATGCCACTGCTTATTTTAATTATAATTTCAGATTTCGTAATTTATAATATTCTCTAAACAATTGTAAAAGACACAATAACATAATCGTTAGGGGTGTTTCTATCATTTCAGTAATAGCTAATATGTCAGGATTACGAGCAAGGTAAATATAGTAAATAAAACCAACATAGACTCTCCACCACTGAGAGTACTTATATTTGTGTTAGTATTAATGACATAAACTAGATCACAATATAAAACTTTACACAATTATTACAAGATCATAAAATAAGGACAAGCTGGTCAGAAAGGTCAGACTTCTTCAGCTGATCTACACAGAATGCTCCGCTTAGTCGAATGACCACCGCCTTTATAACATCGGGTAGGTTGATCCATATCGACGACTACCTTCCCTTGTCGACATTGCCCAGTGCTACCCGCTACCGATAACACAATAACATCTACGCTGCATAAATGCATGCGGGGTGCATGAAAAGAGCCTCCACGAGTGACGATATTTCAGTACATCCGGTGCACCCTGGTCAGTCACCCTCGCTACCAACCTTGCTGACTGGCTAATCTTTTCACCACAGCATGAGCTATTTTTGTATAGCTCGTACTGACATGAGAGAAGAAGACCTAACTAAAGAAGTTCCGTTGCAGTCAATTTTCGACCAAAAGAACGTTTTTCATATTCTCTTAAACTCTCAATGTGTGAAACTTGTGTAAATTATTCACTAGTCTTTTTTGTTTTTGTTGCATTTTTTATTCAAATTCACACTATCTACATAATTATGTTCTTATTCGTTATTATTTTTATTTAACACAATTTATTTTATTTTATCTAAGTTTATAGACAAACGTTGCAGTACACTGACTTACATCCGTCACCTCACACATCATCAGGTCCAGTTGAAAACCAGCGTCGGGCACTAGTTGTCTGGCATTTCTTGCTGAACTGGACCTTTTTGGCGCAGCCATGAGGCACACTTCCCTGCTAATTTCTTTTTTTGGTTTTTTCTCTTTGTTTTGTACTGTGTGCCTTTTGGTCTGTGTTAAATAAATGTATTTTCTTTCTTTCTTTCAATCACCGTAATTATAGACACAATAGATAAGACAATTAAGTGTCGTCCTGGGACGACGGGCGGTACGCAACCGGTTAATAGGCGATCGCTGTCAGACACTCTCGCGTGAACCTAACTGCTGCGTCACAGCAACTTGATCGGCTCATCATGAAATTACTTGAATTAGCCTACAGGCGTCTGACATCCGTGACAATTAGCGTCATGAAGCTTATAATGCAGTGACGCGACGCGATCAGTTACGCTCACGATCCACCGAGCTCTCCCGTCGTAGACTCCGCAGTCACACCGATAATTCAGCCCTCATCAAGCTGTCTCCCCCCCCCCCCCTAAGCCCCAGCTAGCAACGCCCTAAGTCGAGGTCCGAGTCCCACTAGGGGTCGCCCTTAGTGCTGTTGTTGCAGGTAGTCATGATGTTAGTGTAGTAGAAGTAGTTAGGTTAAGTATTTTACTCCCCCCCACCCTCCCCCTTTGGCTGGAGACCCTTCAGGTCTCGCCAATAACTGCCCGGTTACGTAGAAATGGTCCCATAGGATCAGATGGTCCTACGGGACCATTTCTACGTACGTGTTTCTACATAATATATTCTTTTTCTATTGTGCTGCTGTAGATACAGAAGCAAAACAGAAAAAAAAAGCTGGCAGGCGTTAGTATCTCGTTAGTTTGTAGGTAAGCAGCAGCAACTCGACTCAAAACTCATTTATTTAAAATAGACTAGAATTACTTAGTTCTTTTCAAACGTCAATGTAATAATAGACAGCCCCCCAAAAAAGCCTGCCCTGCACCGCTTCCTAGTGTTTATGCTGTGAAGCAAGCAGACATACAACAAGCATACAATGACTACTACACATTTACGAAGCTACGCTTCTGTGGAAAGTGGACCATAGGAATGCTATCCAGTCACCGATCGATAGTATGAGCCTCGTCGAGCGTTGTTCAGTCACAATTAATTATGACGTCACCGCGGCGTGATGTAACCTAGGCGTGTTCGTTCCGTCGGCAGCTTTAATTTTAAGAATGACGTTATTATTTATTTCCACACAGGTTTTCGTGGACCGCGGTCGCGATTACGCGAGTTAAACAATTTTCTCTATAATTATACGTGAAAGTATATAAAAAAACATGTCTTATTATCAACAACGGAGTGTCGGTGAGTGTATTTTTGTTGTTTCTATAGTATCGATCGGAAAATTGTGGCTAATTTGACTAATAACTCTTACTATACCTATCCGGGATTAGGTAGTCAAAAACTGTCTTTTTTTTAAATGAGTGGTAATATTTTCTGTTGTAATATCGCTTCTAATTTCTTATAATTTTATTTGAAAACTTAAATAAACCGAAAATGTGCAAAAAAATACGGAACGAATTAACGCAGTGATATGTTTGTTTAATTTTAAAGATGTTTTAGTGTAAATATAAATGGAAACTCAATTGTATTGAACAGCTGCATTGCTCAGCCCACAGCTGTTATTGAATGTGTCATCATTGCATCAAGGTGTGCATCGTTTAGAAACCGCTGTGTCAATTACTATGACCTCGTCTGGAAATTTATTTACACAAAAAATAGTGCATTGAAAAATGACATCATGTGTATTAATTAATTATATTTAGCCTTGCGCTTTTCATCTATGGATAATACTAGGGATGTGCCGCACCTCTGTGTTTACGGTATACCTTAGAGCATACGGTATACAGTTTTCGGCCAAAAATAGGCGGCCTCATTTCTTCGTTTATATGTCGTAATCTGTGTTACTGATGTAACATAATAAAATGCTGCTCAATGTATTCCGAAGAGGATGTTCTAGAGTTGCAGCCGCCTATTTTTAGCCGGAAACCACACTTGCCCTTATGATGACAATCTAAATATTGTCTAGCCAGTGGAAATGGACTATGCTAGACAGATTTGATTGATGAGTAGCGCAGATTTGATTCCACATACACATAGACAAAGCACGCCGTATACATAAAGAGGCTAGGCATACAGCAGGCTTAGCATGATCGTAGAATAGGCAAAATTGTCTTCAGTCATAGTCAAATATTTTTTATTTCAAGTAGATTAGGGGGCTTACCATGTCGTCTTAAGAAAACGTTCAAATGCCAGCCAGTCAATATCCGTTCAAAAGCAGGCCTGCTTCTGAATCGCTAAAAATCGTACCCAGACAGTGCAAAAGGTGAACGACTATTCAACCAAGTTGAACGGATAAGCTTGTTTATGGAACGAAAAGTCTACAAAAAAAACAGGTGAACGGATTTCGTAAACGTCAACATAGCAGGCCTGCTACAGGCCTGCTTTAACGATGTCATAGTACAAAAAAGCAGGGCAGTTCAACTTCCAGGCAACTTCTGCCCTGCTTTAAGAGGTCATAGTAAGCCCCCAGATTACTGTTGCTTTCAAAAGTCAACACTAGATGCTCGGTTCCAAGTAGTATGTCCTATGAAGAAGAGCCGGCAAGAAACTCCATGGACACTCTTTTACATTGTAGTAATGTAAGAACAATGTACAAAGCGGTTAAAACAAAGAAAATAATGAGAAAGTTAGCCTTTTAGCGATTGCCATAGCAGTTACGAGCTGACCAGTCCCAACAGACAGCACCCGTTCACGAGCATGACGCATACATCGGCGTCGCTCAGCTCAACCATGTTGCAGGGAACTCAACGACCCGATGCACAACGCCATCATTAGCAGGACATTTTAGTGAGCATGACAGACTCATACCGATAGACAATAGGCTGTCAAATATTAAGGATGGAAGTGTAATATTGTCATTGGTTTTATCTACTTTTCCGTCGACAAAACCCAAGTGTGTTGTCTTGCTACGCCTGTAATAGTGGCTCACAATAGGCTAATAAATATAAACGATTGAAAGGTTACACAGTACTTGCAATGCAAACTTTCCATATCATTATAATGATTCATTTATTATCATAGATAAAGTATATTTCTCTCTCAATCTGTATGTGGGTGTTATAGTAGGCAAGAAGCGAGGTAATTATGACTATATCCTTCATGACTGTTCGTTTTAACGAGCATTCGGGATCATACCTATATTATATTGACGAATCAAAATATTCCTCCGCATCACTGTCGACTGGTAACGTGCCAAGAAGGCTGGCAGCATTTCCACGTTGTATGGCAATGCTAATCCTTTAACCAAAGTAGAGGCCAGCCTTCGGGTCACGGGCGGTGTCTGTATAAAAATTGGGTACTCGGACCCCACGACCCGAGTGTTTTGACCCCAAATGGCTCGAAAATATAATGACTAACAAAGATAAGTATTATATTTTCGCTGCTTGAAGGCCTCCGCAGCTGCAGCAGCAGCGCCAGCACAGCCTGCCGAGCTAGGAAGATGGGATGGTGCAAGGGTATCGACGCACGTTGCGTCCCATACCAGAGGCCTACCCATCTTCCATGGCATCAATGACATGCCATCTGGTCTTTTGCTATCGTCACGTGCTAAGCCATTGGGTTCTAATACAGCTGGAACGGCGGCGGTGACAAGAGCACGACGGATAATATCATTTAAGTTGGCGTGTCATGCTATACGACCTGCACTTCTGCTGCAAGACAAGCCGTGGTGGCCGAGGCTGTCGACGGCTTCACCGCAGTGGCAGCGATGCGTAGCAATTCGGGTAAATTAAATCTAGTCTAGATTTAATATAAAAGATAAATGTTTTTAGTCTAGATTCTAGACTATAAAAACACTTATCTTTTCCGGGTGTTGTGTAAAAAAATCTAGTTTTAATTGTTTACTTTCACTCATGTAATTCACACAATGGGGTTACATTGTAGATAAAGAATGCAAAAATATAAGATAAGAGAACGTAATTAGATTACTCAAAGTTGTATGTTGTGTTTATTTCCATACTGTCTTGGAGTAACAAAACATTCTATGCACCATTCCTTCAATCATTTATGTCGGCCTATTCCCGTCCATTGCTAGAAATAGGCGTCTCATAATTTGCAACGTTTTTAAAACTTGACTATGATTATCTAAAAACCCACGGTGTTCCTCCTCCTGATCTATGGTCGGGGTCGCGGGATACGCAGCTCCATGCAAACCTCTCCTTCTGTGGGGCCTGTCGTCACGTCCTCCAGAGAGGCGCGCACGGAACACGGCGCGACACCTTCGCTCAGTAGTAGCGCGCCGCGTAGCCACCGGTGCTCGGTACGTGTGGCGCGGGACGGGAGAGTGGCAATCTCTTTAGTCGCCATTACCTCCTCGCAAAAGGAGGAGACAGCTTTCCACGCACTCTCCTCGAATGAGGAGTTACGAAGTACAATGAAGTCCTCCTTGTTTAAAATAAATGACGTAGCAAGCTCGCCACGCTGGGAATGCGGGTTAGTGAACCTAGAGCCAGTTTTCTCGCGACGATGACACGTCATCGCCTTGAGAGATGTGAGATGATTATGCAAAGCATTGTGCTGTCATTACGTCATCAGTCGTCATCATCATTCACTACGACACTCGCGTTCAAAGTAGTGATAGGAAACTCGTCTATTTAAAAAAAAAACTCATGAGGCTCATTCGAGGAGAGGATAGGTGAGAGAGAGACTGGTGAGCGGTAGGCTCGCTTGTGTGCTACCGCGTGCCGCTTCGCTGTATGAGGCTCGGTATCCACCAAAGCGGAGAGGAGAGGAGAGGAGATGTCTCGTAAACAACCAATAGGATTTCGTTTTGGGGTGAACATTCGAATCACCATAAAAATTTTCTAACAAATCATTGTTCTCCTCGGTTGTTAAACACTATGGTACTTTTAGATTGTACTTATCCTTGTCTTAGTATTTGACGGCAGTGGTATAGTTTGAGTTTTTACTATAATAATTGCATTTACATCTGCATTCTTAACTTTGGGAAGATGATAATGACGTTCTTAATTTTTATAAATGATTTTCGAATATTCACCCTTTGAGTTGAAGCTAAGCGGAGAGATTTGAAAATAACGCAATCCTATTGGTTGATCGAGACATCTCCTCTCCGCTTTGGTGGATACTGGGCCTGAGGGAAGGAGAGACTGGTGAGCGGAGAGTTCGATTATACGCCACCGCGTGCCGCTTCGCAGGGTGAGAGAAGGAGAATGGGCGCCGAGTGCGCGAACGAACAAACACTCCTCATCAAACATTTGCATCTCTATCACTTACACACTCACTCGCTCATCAGTCAGATACACACTCGCGCTTATACAAATAATAAATTGAGGAATCAGATAAGGTGGTTCAAAGTTGTTGTATTACAAGTAACCTTATTTTTCATTTTGAGGAACTCAAATGAGGTAACTCACGAGTGAGGGGCACATTCCTAATTCAAAGAGTTCGATAAGTTGCTAGTATGATTGACAGAGAAGCGGACCATCACAACCTTTACCTGAATATTCCACACATTGGATTCTGATAAAAACCAAACTTAATTTAAGCTATTCCCATCTTTTTCACTCAAATATAAGTAATAAGAAAGAGATGGACGTACATAAGAGAGTTGAACTATTTCCTTAAGGAAACGAATTTAGACGACACGTCATAACGTGTCGAATAAAAACACCGTGAAGTTCAAGGCTACAGCCTACGTCAACTATGCTTACATTATGGCCCTTGGTACCTATTATCACACGCTTTCTGTTTATCGCGCCCATAAAATGGCAATAAGCATCATCATTATCATTCGAAGCTTTTCGGCAGGTTATGCCCTGTCTCCTCCCCTTTTTTTTTTGCGCTAATCCTATTCAGATCTTTCTGAAAAACTTACCATCGACCCATCTTACCATCGGACTTCATTTTTTTTTTCGTCGGAAATTCCTCTTGGATACCATTCCCCCGGGGAAGGCGAGGGATTATGCCAGACTCTTACCGGCCGGTGTTCCTTCTCCTGACCCTTGGCCGGGGTCGCGGGATTCGCAGCTGCATGCACTGCAACCCCGGCAGGCCTCGGTCCGCCAGCCCCTCGCGGACCTCCCTTTCTATGGGGCCTTGCCCTACGCCCTTCTGAGAGACGCGCACGGAACACTGCAGCCGCCTTCTCGGGCCTGTTACTAGTCGAGCAACGGGTACCCAAACACCGCAGACCACACACTACAGTGGCCGGAGACCGTCGCGCGCCATCCGGTGTCCGGTGCGTCTATCGCGGGAAGGAAGAGTGGCTGCCGCCTCTCTCTCCCTCTCCATTCCCTCTTTGGTCGCCATCATCTCCTCATAAAAGGAGGCGACGGCTTCCCACGCACTCTCGCTCCCGACCATGGATAGAACCACGGCCGGAAGCGAGGGGTCACCACCGACTGCCGGGACTAGTTCACGGCGCTGCATCGCCCACGCAGGGCACGCCTGCAACGTGTGCAGCGCCGCATCCTCGCAGTCGATGCAGTGGTGACAACCGGGCGTCTGCTCCCGCCCTATGCGACACAGGTACTTCCCGAAACAGCCATGTCCCGAGAGTATGTACGTAGCCTGAAGCTGAGGACTCTATGCCGCCTCTCCAGCCACTCCTCCATGATGGATCTTACCGCCGCTATTGCGACGTTGCCAGACACAGCCCACCTGCCTGACAGCACCATAATAAGACAGTATTATAGCTTACATTTTTAAGTAGAAGACAATGTAAATATCGATTGAAGTAACAACAACGCGTTGCTACTAAATTATCGATGTAACTCACCTTGACACCATATGCAAAGAGGTTAATGGTTAATCTATAAACGCGCCGTACCTGCTTCTTGCAATGCGATCTTTCGATGTCTGTTGCAGGATAAAAACAAAATAACCTACATCATGAACAAATACGACTATGGATTTTATTGCACAAAAAACTTATAGAAAATATTCAAAGTGGGAATGACGTTACAACATTAAAATGATACCACTTGTTCTATGACGTGTTCTAGTACAGTACACAAAAAATCAGTTACTTCCAAGCACATTTTAGTCGCATGATTTTTCAATTTCACTCATTCATGTAGATGAAGGGACGTTGAAGTGAAAACTTATGTTAACTATATCTGTTCTACACGTGTAAATAAATATAATTTTGGTTTAAACGGGTCAAATAGACGTAGGCAAAAAGGCTGCCAGGCTCAAATGGGATTGGGCGGGTCACGTCAGCCGCATGCAAAATGACCGCTGGGCAAGAGTCTCCACACAATGGGTACCTGAAGGGGGACGGCGCCGCCGCGGTCGGCACAGAAAGAGAGATGACCTAGACGCGTACCGCGAGGGCTGGTTTGAGGTAGCACAGGAAAAGAGTACATGGAAGGACTTGGGGGAGGCCTTTGCCCAGCAGTGGGAGAGTATAGGTTAAAAAAAAAAAAAAACGGGTCATCATATATTTATTATTAGAGGAAATTTGAAAGTAGCGCCAGTGACAGAAAAGTTGAAAGGGAACCGTTTGTCTTGGTATGGGCATATGAAGAGGAGGAATGAAACGCATGTGACCAAAAGAGTTATGAATATAAATGTGGATGGATGGAGAGGAAGAGGGAGGCCAAAGAAAAGATGGATGGATTGTTTGAAGAATGATATGAAAGAGAAGGGAGTCGGTGATATCATGACGGTTGACAGGACGGAATGGAAGAAGAAAACGTGTTGCGCCGACCCCAAGTAACATGGGATAAAGGCAGGAAGATGATGAATTGTTACTTTATGACATGAGTGTAAGACTTAGATAAAATTATTTTTAAGCTAACTAATGATTAATGTGATTAGTCTCACACGCCATCATTGTTCTATTTTAGGAGAAAATAAACATATTGTACCTCGTCTTACGGCACCGATACAATGCAATGATGTGGCCTATTTTTAGCCCCGATTAAGCCCGTTGTTGATCAAATAGCCCATTTTTTCTAAATATCTCCAATCTTGTAATTTCCAGGGCCTCTATCCGATAAAATGCCCGTTGTTGATCAAAATAGGACATTTTTTCAAATATCTCCAATCTTTTTTTTGTATTATAACTTTCGTGAGACACATTCATATTTATGATTATTTACGGTTTATCAGAAACTAGTCGGGCAATCCCGAAAAAAATGCACCTGAGTAAACCGTAAATAATCATAAATATCTCCAATCTTGTTATTTCCAGGTCCTCTACCCGATAAAAAGCCCGTTGTTGATCAAAATAGGCAATTTTTCTAAATATCTTCAATTTTGTTATTTCCAGGGCCTCTATCTGATAAAATGCCCGTTGTTGATCAAAATAGGCCATTTTTTCTAACTATGTCTAATCTCAATTTCCAGGGCCTCTACCGCCGCCGGCGTTGACAGACAAGCTGCGTTTGTACCACGTGGAAATGAACCCATATGGCCATAGGGTTCTATTGATCCTGGAAGCCAAGAAAGCTAGATACGAGGTCTATAAACTAGACCCTATTAGGTTACCTGAGTGGTTTAGAAGCAAGAACCCGAGATGTAAGTAGGATTCTTTTTAATTCATCATCAGTTTACAGAGGGATACGCGAGGTTAAGCTGAGCTTGGCGCGGTGTAGTCCGTGGATGGGTCATTTAATACAGACATAGGATACAGACTTTGAAAGAAAGAAAGCCTCGCAAGGTGTGTACCTTCATATTCGTGGCGAGGCAACGTACGTCGGCAAACCCTTCAAGATCAAAGCGCCTCAGTGCGAGAATTACATTAGTTGTGGACGTAGTCGCGCATGCACGTTCGAGCTGTGCCCCGCGTACGATATCCACTCACACCTCGACTGAGAAAATGAAACCGCGCCTGAGCGCAGCACATGCCTCGCCACAAACATGAAGACAGACAAACGAGGCATTTGCTTCGCACGCGATGGCTCGACCCGAGCATATGTTGGTATATTTTTTCGACACGCACTCCTCAAGCAGAGGCTTTCGTTGTGCGCCGTTCGCAGCGCTTGCCTCGCAAAGTCTGTATCCACCTTAACCTCAAGATCCCTTCGAGCCTCGGAGAGCACGTTAAGCCATCGGTCCCGGGTGTCATAAGAGTACCTATGACAGTCGTAGTATAGTAGTGCGCACCGCCATCGCTCTCCACGCCCGCGAGTTAGTCGCCGTCTATGTCCACCGATGCTTTAAAACCATACCTTACTGTTTCTCTTATTAAAATTCAGGATCTAAGGTCAACGATAAATCTAACAAGGATCCTGACGCGCATTTTTACGATACGGTAACGTTTTGCACGTTATGTCAACGCACCGTGCCGCGTTACCGCACCGTTCCACGTTGACGACGTCGTGATGTGGAGATGTGGACAGGCCTTAACGTGCTCTCCGAGGCACAGAGGGGTCTCGAGTAACGAACGGTCTGACCACGGCAAGTGCAGTTTAACCTTGCACATCGTATTATCCTCGTAGTTGTTAGTTAGCCATGAGACAAAAATAACTCTAGATAATGTATTCTCTTGTTTTTCAGTAAAAATACCAGTCCTAGAGATACCTACAGACAATGGAGACAAATACCTATTCGAGAGTGTAGTCATATGTGATTATCTTGACGAGAAGTATGGTAGGAATCAGCTGCATTCCCGGGACCCTTATGTGAAGGCTCAAGATAGGCTGCTTATAGAGAGATTTAATGAGGTAAGTGTTGTTTATACTGCCGTTGATTCGGCCTATTGTTGTCCAGCTGGTTAAGAAAAAAAAAGAAAAACCAATACGCCTATTTCCAGATCTACTTAGAGTACTTTATTAATAAATAAATCAGCCTGTATCTGTCCCACTGCTGGGCAAATGCCTCTTCTCATACAGAGAAGGAACGAGCATTGATCACCACGCTTGCTTACTGCGTGTTGGCGATTTGAGACCATTAAGTCCAGGGTTCCTCACGATGTTTTCCTTTGGTATCTTACATTAACTAAGAAAGTACATAAATGACATTGAACGAGTCACATTAGTACATGCCTGGGTTTGAACCCCAACCTGATGCTTAGAAAGCGGGTGTGTATCCTCCAGGCCAACACGACTTACAGTACTTACATAACAACAACAACTTACAATCGCCTCTATCTCCCTCTCCGCTGTCTCCTTGGTCGCCATCACCTCCTCGAAAAAGGAGGCGACGCTTCCCACGCACTCGCTCAGCAGCGTCTTTCTGTACTGTTAGCTAGTAACAACTGCTATTATCAATCTGTGGGACATCGCCAAGCCTGGTGATTATGACAACATCCCCTACAAGCGAGATATTCTTTAAATCACATTGTCTTTTCTCTTTGCAGTTAATAAAAGGCAGCTTAGAATGTTTCGATACTAATTTCGCATTTGGAAGTGAACAAATAATTCAAACATTAGACATCTTTGAGAAGGAATTGGCGTCAAGAGGTGAGAAAATTTAATATTATGTATTTAGTATTTAATAGCTGTGCTCGCGACTCCGTCCGCTTTGAAGTCGGAAATCAATATCAGTGGCGACGTAAAGGGAGGCCGGGGGGGTCCCAAGTTTCAATGGGTGAGTCCGCGCCCGCGGAGAGCCGCTGATACGCACACAGACTAAGTGTCCAAACACACTATGCCGAAGGTACGCGACCGAAGTTCCGCGGCTGATTTTACGTTCCGACGTATTCGGCTGATATGACACACCATAAGTGCCGAACTTACGCGGCAGAAATTCAGTCGCGGGCGGACACGTGGGGCGTTGTCATACCTGCCTCCCGCTGTTTCCCGTCCCGGATCTTCGTCGGCAATTTAACCGAACTTCGGTCGCGTATAATGTGTGCTCTCAAAATACGTTGCCGCCGAATTATCGCTGAACGCCCGACCGAAGTTCGGCTATACGATATAACGCAACGTAATTTCGGCATAATGTGTCGTCAGTAATTCAAATAGCATTGCAGGCGTAATCATGCCGAACTTCGGTCGCGTACCTTCGGCATAGTGTGTTTAGAAACTTAGGCAATTAGGAAATAGTCCGCAGCGCAACACAGAAAAAATACTTACTTAGCCACGAGCACGAGCGGCAAGTGGATCGCGTAAGCACGTTTAGTTGTTGTTTTATTTTGAGGACTCCATAGAAACCGGGGTGACAAACCATGCTACGGCGCCACCAAACAATATTGTGTCGCAATAACTAAACAATGTAGATGTGTAATGAAACAATACCGCAATACAAAAATCTGCAGAGCCATCTAGTTACAAAAAGCGGACTTAATCAATACATTTCGATACTCGTAACGCCATCTATTGAGCAAATATGGAACAAGTGATGCTAAATTCTTCTTGATAACTTTAAATTCTAATATCTTCTGATTGAGCGAACCGATTACGATGAAACAAAAACTAAATGTTACTCCGAGATACGCACAATATTTGTGTATAAAAGTCAACAGCATTGAGTCAGTGCTTTTTACGTGATGCGTGTACAAACCGACAACAGATAATATCTTAGGATATTATCCGGCTGCTAGGAAAGATGACGTAGCATTTTTATCTGAATTTACACATATAACACCTTAAAGCGATTACGCACTGCATCCGATCCGAATCCGTGAAAATAAGGATATAAAAACTCGGACCGAATTCCGATATTGGTTTACACACTGCATCCGATCCGAATCCGTGAAAATACCGATCTAGAGTAAAAATCTCGGACCGAATTCGAATGTTGCTTACGCACTATTCCGATCTCTGATTCAAATTCAAACAATTCGTCCGTCAATTGTTCTTCCCAATTAGAAACTCCCGGATGACGGATAGAAATCGGATGACGGATGCCGGATGTAGTGCATAAACTACCATACAAATAGTTATATGGCTACTTCGGTCCGTCAATTGTTCTTCCGAATTAGAAACTCACGGATGACGGATAAAAATCGGTTGACGGATGCCGGATGTAGTGCGTAAACTACCATACAAATAGTTCTATGGAAAGAAAGAAAGAAAAAATATTTATTGTGGACTCACACAGGCAGATATAGAACAAAAACAATAGGTATACAAAAAGAAAAAAATTAAAACTACCTGCACGAGGCCAAAAAAGGCTCCTATCTCAGCATAATGCTGCGACATTTAAAAAAACAAATGTCGCAACGCTGGTTTTCTGATAGGACCTTAATAGTGATGCCACGGGCAATAACGACACAAATGGCTACTTCGGAACGTATTTTCACGGATTCGGATCGGATGCAGTGCGTAACCGCTGTTACAGTCATAAGGCCAAATTCGACCAACAAAATTGTTGCCAAACGCAAACGAATCACAACCGTCAGTCAGTTTTTGTTTACGAATACTGTCAAAATAAATGGTTTTGTTTTTTGTGTCAAACAATTTGACAGCTTCTGAAATTGAGAACTGTCTGAAAAAACGGTTCGGCCTTGGTTCGGTTACAATTTATGAAGATTTATTTTAGGAGAACTGGGCTCCTGTACTTTAATTACCAATTATTGCTTTCAGGAACAAACTACTTCGGTGGCAACCGTCCAGGGATGTTGGACTACATGATCTGGCCGTGGGTGGAGAGGCTGTACCTCCTCCGGTGTGTTAATGAGAGGAAGTTTGATGAGAAAAGAGGATTATTCCCTAATTTTGTAAGTACCTATTTATAACAGTTTTAGGGAGGTATGCTGGAGTCGGCCTGTCCCCTGTTTCTTCAATTACGCAGTGAGGCGGCTGGGCTGTAGTATAAGTCCAGGTTGTGAATTATTAGGCATAATGGGCATAATTACATATGGGAAATAGTATTCGATCCTATTTCCCACAAGGATCAAAAGAATCTTCTGAACCAACTGAGGTTGGAGTACTAGAAACGTCAGAAATCTCAAAAAGCTTATTGAGATGGGGTATTAATAAGAGCAGCTACCTTAATCGTTGTGCTCACAGGGAAATGTTATTAGGAGCAAACGATTTTTTTTTCAAAATCTATTTTCGCTTTTCGAAATATTTCCAAAAAACATGGCCAGTCTCCTAAGAATGTTTTTCCTGTAGCTACAACGGTTGAGATTGTATTGTTGTAGTAAAACGCACAAAGGTTTTCGGATTATGATTGTGTATTACAACTTGAAAATTCTTGAAAAGCATACCTAGAATACCTACCTATAATTATTAAAACATAAGTTTTATAATAGAATATTTTGAATTAGAACAAAATTATTATTATGTGTTGAAAGAAAAACACACAGCGTCGATATGAAGATGATTTTGTGAACGTACTTATTAATCCCTGCTCTATGGTATTATACCTGTTTGTCACCGGCGAGGGGCCAATATTTTTTCATATTTTTATGAGGTATGTATGGCAACCCTTTTGAACTGTCATAGTCTCTTCACCAGGAAGATATTCCTGCGACGCTGTGTGTTTTTCTTTCAACACATAATAATAATTTTGTTCTAATTCAAAATATTCTATTATGTGTTTACTTAAAAACACACAGCGTCGATATGAAGACTTGTTTGATATCTGCTGGTGACAAACACAAAACGCTATGTGATAGAATAATAAATGTTTAAAGAAGCACAAGAGAATTACTTATATTAAAGTAATCTCACTGTTGATGTTCAATCAGTCTTAGAGAGAATAAATCTCTATAATTTCTTAACAGAAATGTCTTGTAATAATTATATATCATAAATCAAAAACAATTTAACTTCTTCATAATAAAATCAACACATGACATTACATCAATTAATCCTTAATAATATGAGAAAGCTGAAGATTCTCAAAGAGCAATAAGGTTCCTTTGTAGTCATTCCTATTTCTTTACAATAGGATTTCCTGAAAATATGTTAACTTCCAGTTTCTCCTACACATAAGACATATAGACAGCATACCATGCATAGGACGGGTCTCTATCCAACCGGTTGAGGCTACTGTAGACCTGAATGATCCTAAGGTAGCTGCTACTCCTATATCACTCAAAACAGGTCTTTACCAATCCCTCGCAACAGTTTAAGAAGTAGAGACTAATTCACCAATTATTGTAATATATAAGTCGTACTGTAATCTGTCTTCTTGGCTTTTCATTTCTCCTGATAGGAAAATTAGATGTTTGATACATTTACTGGGTAAACCTGTTGTATTGGGTGTTAGCAATAGCCATCCTGATTGGCTATGCAAAACCGAGCTAGTCCTAGAAGCTAATACTAGCCTTAGGATTATATTATTTGCTGAAAGAAATATAGAATTCTCATATTTTTCAAGTAAGGTGAGACCATACACTTGTCTTTTAAATACTAAAACAAGAAAAGCTACATTGAAGACAACTTGAGGATGCCATACTGGTGGCTTCAGGTTCAGTAGTTGTGCTGTGGCTATAGCCTTATTATTATATAGCACTACTTGCTTCAGAAGTGTATGATCTTCTGCTTGTTCTTGTTTCATTTGACAAAATGTAAAAAAAAAAATGACGATTTATGTGATGCCAACTGAATTATACATGTATAGCTAACATTGTGCTGTAGGCAAGATCTGTACATGTAAATAGGCAAGAAATCTAGCTATCTGTTGTATCTGTGACTCTTTGAGTATTGACTTCATCATCAACACATCAAATCACCAACTTCTAATGGCTGGATAGTAGGTGTCAATTATCCATGCCTCCATCTGGTATTTAACAGCTGTTTATCTATCTCTGACCAACAGTGGTTTTATTCTCCCCACCTCCAACTAACCTAGCCTGAGGGGTCAGTTGGTGTACATAAGCTATGAGCTGGAGGTAAGCCTGATGCTGGATCTATTGGACTCTCCGAAAGTCTTTCTATGGTCACTGGCGGCTCTAGGGCTAGGCTTTCGTGACTTTATATCCGCTACGCTAACCAATAGGTTTTTTCCCACAGTGGTGTTATGGTAGTAATATATTGGTCTCTGGCATTGTTTAGTTGCGCTATAACTCGAGGAGTGAAATTGCGGGGAGGAAATATCCCCCCTAGGCGAAATTTCCAATTATGAATGACGGAATTCGCGAATTCATAATTCATGTTAAGTGATGTCTGCAATCTAGCAAGACGTATCTGTTGGACACGGTTGTTTCTGCAGACGAGAAGAGATCTGCGTCTGAAGTGCCCCAACGATGTAATAATCGGTTTGTTGCAGTGGGAAACAGACTCCACTTAAATAGCCGTTGTCTTGAGAGGCAATCGGCTGTGCAGTTGTACCCCTCCGAGAGGTAATGAGCTGATAGAAATCTGATTTCCTTGTCAACTTCAGCAACTTGCGATTTATATTGAGAAAACTCAGGGATCGTATTCCACCTTCGATCCACACTGTCCGAATATCAGACTGGACTAAAAGGTTATAATAATCAAACAAAAAATAAACATTACAGACCATGTGATCGATTCCGAATCGACACATACACTGCTAAGAGCTCTTTCCAATTAAAAAGGCTATTTACCCTGTTCTCCCATTCAGATGCCTGACATCTGAGTATCGATCAACTGGGCGTCCCAAACCCGCGTCCGCTGCGACGTTT
The DNA here is from genome assembly GCA_905220435.1 of Amphipyra tragopoginis. Classification (NCBI taxonomy): domain Eukaryota; kingdom Metazoa; phylum Arthropoda; class Insecta; order Lepidoptera; family Noctuidae; genus Amphipyra; species Amphipyra tragopoginis. The sequence goes on along the minus strand of HG992020.1, from coordinate 12,452,375 downwards.
GTCAAGAAGAGAAGGCATGGACGTTGGTGTAAAACCGTCGTGGTCTTGGCGGCCTAAAATTGTTTAACACCTTTGGTGCCAACACTGGACTCATTCTATGGTTGCGGACTAAGCATCTCGCTTGAAGCATTCCAGGAAAATTTTAAGGTACTGACAGTGTAGTCAGCCCCTTGAGGACCAAAAACGGCGAAATTCAATTGAATTAGTAAATTTTTATTTACTTTTGCATAAATTCTCTTCAGAGTATCGCCTAATAAGCCCTATCTTTTCATATTTTTTCTTCGGGCAATGCTATTTGGTTTATTCTGGTATTCCATTTGATGTACTAGTTTCAGTATCAATTTTGGGTACTTTAGTTGCCTTCCCAGTCATTCCAAGAGTCTGAAGACTTCCACAGTCTGACAGATCAACTTGCACTGGTTCATTCTAAAAGTCTGAAGACTTCCACAGTCTGACAGATCAACTTGCACTGGTTCATTCCAAGAGTCTGAAGACTTCCACAGTCTGACAGATCAACTTGCACTGGTCCACTCCAAGAGTCTGAAGACTTCCGCAGTCTGACAGATCAATTTGGACTAGTCCTGATGGACCAAGGAGAAATCTTTTAGATAGACTAAAGATTAATGGCAAATTGGCATGAATTTTCTTATGAGCAATACGTACCAATTCATCGCCCAAAAGGGAGAGATGAAATTTGTAGTAACTCACCCTGGTAAAATAATACTATGTGTTAACAAGGGGATTTTGCCCTTGGCATGTAAATAATATGCATTGGAAATATCCAATTCCACTATGCAAACTTATGCCTGCCAAACCTCTGATATTACGGCATGAAAAATTAGTCAGAAATTCTTGGTATAAATGAACATACATGTTCAGTACACGGAGGTCGAAAACAGGGCGGAGGCCACCGCTGCTCTATGGTACTAAAACATTTTCAACAGGAAGCATAGGCTTGCCAGTTTTTTATTTTCTGATGCCTGTCTGTGTGGGTGTGCACCTGTTACTCCTTCAAGTATTTTATTATCTGTGTCATTTCCGGTGTGACTTTGGTACTGTATCACCTTATTATACTTGTGGAAGGATATATTATTATTATCAGAGGGCTCATTCAAGAATTGAATGTAAGAACCAGGGAAAAATTATAATTATAAAGCAGTCTGTTCCTAGAACTATACATGCTGTTTTTCTTCCCCTTAATATCTAAATACTGACAGTAATTTCTTATGACAGTTCAAAAGGGTTGCCATACATACCTCATAAAAATATGAAAAAATATTGGCCCCTCGCCGGTGACAAACAGGTATAATACCATAGAGCAGGGATTAATAAGTACGTTCACAAAATCATCTTCATATCGACGCTGTGTGTTTTTAAGTAAACACATAATATTCAAATTATTACAAGTAGTGTCTACCCGAGTGCCGCCAACCCAAGAGGGTGGGCGCGGGAGAGATGCAGTGTTGCCAACTTTATTATTTAAAGTTGCGTTCCATAAGGCTACCCTTACTGGCCCCTGTTAAATTTCCACCTTATATATAATCACTGATTTTATTTCATTATTTTACAGGCCGACTGGGGTGATCAAATGCAGCTAGATGATGTAGTAAAGAAACACGCCAACTCCCCGCAAGAATACTTTGATTACTACAAGAATGCCAGAACGCATTCAATGGGCTATTACTTATAATTCTACATAAATATATTTTCTATTAAAAAAATAATTTAATAAATCAATCAATTAATTAATTTACTGGTTCTTTTAGGTGTAATAGCGTGCACGGCGCTAGCTATCAGCGCGGGGCCATTTTCTTGCATGGATGTTATAACAACTTAGAGCACCAGGAAGATAATAATAGCGCGGTGATAGAATTATAGAATCGTATTTTCATAATAAAACCATGTATTCATTTGTAAACTATGTTTTTGATAAAAGTCGATGATTTTTGAAACATCGCGTAAATGATTTAAGAAACAATGTTTCGAGCTTTTGTCATCAAAAACCGTGTTTCGAGCTTTTGTCATCAAAAACGTGAAGATAATAATAGCGCGGTGATAGAATTATAGAATCGTATTTTCATAATAAAACCATGTATTCATTTGTAAACTATGTTTTTGATAAAAGTCGATGATTTTTGAAACATCGCGTAAATGATTTAAGAAACAATGTTTCGAGCTTTTGTCATCAAAAACCGTGTTTTTTACAAACGTGTATATTCAAAGTTAAAGTAAATGTGAGAACAATGTAAGATATGCTATGCTAATAAGTGTACCTACAATTCATTAGAGATGACGGCGCCCTCGTTTTTGGTGATTTAAAACAAATGTTTACAAATGAATACTTAGAGTGCGCGCAAGATAACTCTGCGCGCGACTGAGGGCGTGCTAAACGTTGCCGTGATCGCAAAAGTTCAAATTACCGCTTTTTAAGCCTAACTTTTTTATCGCTAAACATAATTTTCCCGTTAAATATTCCTACAATCAGCTAGTTCTACTATCAAAATTGATAAAACGGCACAAACTTTGGTGGACCATGATTAGTTCCGATTTCGGCCGCGCGCAGACTTATCTTGCGCACACTCTAACTATAACTTTCAACATTGTCCCTGTGTTATGCACAGGGTGGCCAACATATTTTGACAGTTAATGGCGGCATGTTGGCACAGTTAAATGTCAACACTGTCAAATTCAGTACATAAAACTCAGACCAAGTATCCTTTATTTGGTCTGAGACTTTTATACTAAATTCCACATTTTGCCATCTGTCAAGATGTAAGCATCTACAATTTAGCCTATTGCTGTCAATTCTGGAATTTTTCCTCAAGAGAGGCCATTTTAACCTGTTGTTGATAATCAATGTGTGTCTATGGTAGCAGTAACATAATTTGGGATAGGTACTGTTAGAATTATTGGTGCACAATTTTGGCCTAGGTATCTGAAGGAAAAATTCGTTTAAAAACGAATCGAAGTCATAAAACTAAGTTATATATAAGGATATAAATATTTTTTTTGTATTTAAATATTTTGTTTTTAAAACGAAATCTCAAATTCTTTATTTTTTATTAAAAGTAAATTGCATTTTATAGCATTTCGTGTTGGAATGTTGAAAATTTAAAATTTTGTTTGGCATTTTGTTACGCATTTAAACTTTTCAATTTGTATTGTGTTAAGTATTTGTATTGTATTTAGGTACCTACCATTTTTGTTATAGCAATAGTTTAAAAGTATTTTCTAAGAAAAAACAAAATGTATGTACTTAAAAGTTTATAAGCTATTTTTATATAATTAAGATCTGCTTAAATGTATGTATCAATACTCTAAAAATGTATCACAAAATTATGTTTAGTTTAGAAAATAATTACGTTATTGCTCCGACAAATTAAAAGTAAAGTTGTCGCAATCTAATAGGAGGGTTTTGACATCTGTCAAAATACTAGTAGTAATGTCAACACTATTAATATTTACTCCAACCAATGCATGGCGTTTATTTTCATTAGAAATGCGTCCGCGATGTTTTCATAAATAAAAAGGCGACTGTTTAAAATCAAAGGCTTGTAACTTCTGTACCTACACATTTATTTTGTGCTTTTAAGCAAACGTCAAATCTGACTACGTTGGTCAAACTGCACTCTGCATTTGGCGCGAAAAAACTTTTTTTTTTAAATCTATTGTACATTAGTGCAATGAAGCTTTTAGGCTGCCTAGTATGACGCCTAGGCAGTCCATAGCAGTGTTGCTTTCAAATATCAACAGTAAATAATATGTCAATTTCATTACATCACGTTATTTCGTTATTTTGTTCAAGTTTTTCTGTGTTATTACAGTTTTATTTTTATATTATATGTAAGTTTATATTTAAAACAGTGCTCTTTTTAAATTAAGGTATAATTAATCATTTCTTGTTTTAAGGAGACATTTACAAGATATTATTTATATATTTAGATTTAAGTTAATAAATAGTTGAAACTTTATTTGTTTTTTAATTCTTTACCATTATATGTATTAGCTCGTAAAAACAGACTGCAGGGAGCTAATTCGACTAGAGTGCGCGCGAGATAACTCTGCGCGCGACTGAGGGCGTGCTAAACGTTACCGTGATCGCAAAAGTTCAAATTACCGCTTTTTAAGCTTAACTTTTTTATCGCTTAACATAATTTTCCCGTTAAATATTCCTACAATCAGGTAGTTCTACTATCAAAATTGATAAAACGGCACACACTTTGGTGGACCATGATTAGATCCGATTTCGGCCGCGCGCAGACTTATCTTGCGCGCACTCTAACAAAATTGTTTCCAAACGGAAACGAACCACAACAACCGTCAACGTCAGTCAGTTTTTGTTTAAGAAAACTGTCAAATTTGTATCACACAATTTGACAGCTTTTGAAATTAAAAACTGTCTGAATGAACGGCTTGGCCTTGGTTCGGTTGCGATTTAATACAGTTTGTCCTTGGATAACTTCCACAGAAAAAATAGGTGAAAATAGACCACACCATAGCGAGAAAAAAAGGAAAACATAATAATTTGAAAGAACACACAAAAGCTTCAATTCGTTTACAAAAAATCGTGTTTTTTAACTTCGTGACTGTATTAAATGGTCCTTTGCTATTCAACATCAATTCTTAGTCATCATTATCGTTTTTATTAAAACGAAATACACGCAATTGACTCAATATGTTAATAGTTTTTTTTTTTTTGTAATTAGAAATCTAAAAACGCTATAATATATATTTTTTTTAAATCCAATAAAGCTATGTTAAATTAAATGATGTTTTGGTTTCTTTTCTATTTTAATTGTCGATAAATTGTCTTATTGTGGTCTATTTTCAAGATTTTTACTCATTTTCATCTGTTCACTTTTCACTTGGACACACTGTTTCATACAAGAACCGACGCGATGCAAAAACTAAACGAATTTTAGCTGACTCGGAATGACTGAAGAATAATCTGAATTCCGAACGAAAACTCTAACGTCAAATCCTTATCATAAAAATTTTCAGTACTGCGAAGTGTATTTGCTAAGTTATCAATTTATTTATATAAAATACATAATAAAAATGCCGCTGATACGTTCTGCGAACTTTAATTTATTTATTGAAATAGTTGTGCGTATAATATTAATGTCCGCTTTCTGGTGAGTTACGTCCATATGTTGATACATTATTTACAAACATATTTAGCTGTATTTATCAATGAAATATATATATATTTGCAATAAATCTTATCTAAACAATATTTTCTATACTGCTACTACAATTTAGCATCATATTCTTCCTTAAAATGATATTTTTTTAATGACAAAATAATACACAGTTACGATTTTTATATTTCGGCGCATGTAGTTTAAACAGTTTAAAGGGGTACAGTTAAATGACGTCATCAACACCATATCGGTCTATAATCACTATTGTTAATTAACCTTCAATAAAATTGCGGTACATATCGCTAATTTCGATAATGATGCAATTAATATGAAATAGCTTTTAAAAATATATGTATTTTACATGACTGTCCCACTTCTGGGCACTGGCCTCTTAGAATGGGCTAGCGGACTACACATACAATTGAGAACTTTACAGAGCCGTCTAAAGCCAGGTCTTCTGTGACAAAACTCTAAAACATGTTTAATGAACACTCGGACAGTGATAAAAATATCAGCTGTTCCCTACATTTATGTTCGCATAAGTCAGGAGCAACCTAGCAAGCTAACAAGGAGAGCAAGGAGAAACCACGACAAACAACTGTGTCGTATACTAGCGAAAACAAACACTGCACATCACACCCAACAATAGGGTGGTCGACAACTGGAACAAACTTCCTAAATATGTTGTAACTGCCACCTCTATAAATTCATTTAAAAACAGACTCGACAACTGGCTACGAACTAATAAACTTTCGTCAAAAAACTGTGAACAATAAAACTGTGAACTATATCAATAAACTGTGAACGTTCAACACTGTGTGAAATAGATATATCAGCAATATTGCTGCTCGTCTATAATTAAATAAATAAAAGTTGTCAAAATACGACGAATCCAGTATAACAACGCATTTAGGGTGCTGTTGCGTCTGCCTCGGTTCTGTAGCGCATCATCTATGTTCGCTGAGGCACGTACCGACTGCTTCAATGCTGTACGGCGTAAGAAAGCGGCCTCGCTGCTAATCAGACTCCGTGGCAGCCCCAACAGCATTCTAAGCGCTATAGCCGGGAGACATGACAGCCCGTTGGTGAGGTCACTTGTCACCTGTACATTGTCTCTGTTATTAATTAAGTACTAACATAGGTTAAGACTGTTGTTACTAACCCAATGGATCTTGTTATCTGAAGGAATAAATGAAATTGAAAATGTAGGGAACAGCTGATTTTTTTTTTGCGATTTCAGTTTTGGTCCCATAGTAAAAATTGTTTATAATGATGAGTACACTGACCTCTTAAGAGCGGTTACGCACTGCATCCGATCCGAATCTGTGAAAATACGTTCCGAATCTGTGAAAATACGTTCCGAAGTAGCCATAGAACTATTTGTATGGTAGTTTGCGCATTACATCCGGCATCCGTCATCCGATTTCTATCCGTCATCCGTGAGTTTCTAATTCGGAAGAAAAATTGACAGACGGAAGTAGCCGTAGTACTGTTTGTATGAACGCTTTCGCACTACCTCGGATTCAAATCAGACGCCAAATGGATATGCCAAAATGGCCCCTGAATTGTTTGAATTTGGATCAGAGTTCGAACAAGTGCGTAAGCGATATCCGAATTCGGTCCGAGATTTTTACTCTAGATCGGTATTTTCACGGATTCGGATCGGATGCAGTGCGTAAAGCAATATCCGAATTCGGTCCGAGTTTTTTATATCCGTATTTTCACGGATTCGGATCGGATGTAGTGCGTAATTGCTCTAAGAGGTTGTGCGTTATTTAAGTTACATCTTGTATATTTGTGGGCGAGAGGGTGGTACTGCATACTGCATCCAAACTAGCGAACTAATTTGGTAGAATTAAAACAGGATATTGTTATTGCATTTATTTCTATCTTCGCGCAACCGACAGAAATTTTCGGGGGCGAGGGCAAGCGCGGCGCGGGTGTGTCTGTTTCGCTTGCCTCGCTTCCCCGCGCCTCCGCGCCTCGTAAGAAGAACGATCAGAAGCCAGAATGCAGAGATTACGTAACTTTCAAGTCAACTTTACAGTAATAAAAGAAAATTATTGATTTGCCGACTTCTCGAGAATTTTTTTCTCGTCTCGAAGGTGGCCGGATTTCTCGAGAAACCCTACGAGCGGGTTACAGGGTACACACTGCATCCGATCCGAATCCGTGAAAATACGTTCCGAAGTAGTCATAGAACTATTTGTATGGTAGCTTACGCACTAGATCAGACTTCTGTCATCCGATTTCTCTCCCTCATCCGTGAATCTCCAATTCGAAATTGTAAACGCTCTCCTAAGCTCTGCGTAGGAATGACGTAGATATGCCATTTGGATTTGGATCAGAGATCGGACTAGTGCGTAAGCAATATCCGAATTCGGTCCGATTTTTTAGACTCTAGATCCATATTTTCACTAATTCGGATCGGATGCAGTGCGAAAAGCAATACCTGAATTCGGTCCGAACTTTTTATATATGTATTTTCACGGATTCGGATCGGATCGATTCGGCTACTTCGCTCACGCGTCAAACGGGCTTATAATACGCAGTCAAGCTTAATCATTCTTCATGTTTCAGCTACATGGAAACCATGCAACCTTTCACCCGTGTCATCCAGAAAGCTGAACTGGAATCTGACTTCATGTACCCTCACATGGAGTCGTATGTGCCAGGCGGGGCGCTGTGGGCAATAGTGCTGTCTGTACCGTGCACCCTGTCATTATTAGCTTGGGCTGGATGCAATGACTGTAATGATGCTTTTGAGGTAAGGAACTGACACTTCTTATCTCTATTGGGTGTAAAAAGACCCTTAACGATAGCGAAAACCACATATTCTATCCATCATTGGGCTCATTTTTTTCTACCAGACCATACCTGGGAAACCATTGGCTTTGGAGATATTGAAGGTCAAAGTTAACATTTTTTTTTAGTTTTTTCCGAAAACATATTCTAAGTGATAATACTAAACTTTCTTCCAAATAACCTTATCAAAATTTTCAATTTTTCCTCACAAATTACGCCGTTGAAGTTAAAAAACGCAACGAATATCAAACGCACACGACCGCCTTGGCTCAGCTGTGTGGCCGCTGCACGCATGCAAACGCGCGGCATCGTCACAACCACACATTGCGCGCTACAAATAAAAGCATTTTTTTATGCCAAAAAACAAAAGTCGTTTCCCAGCAATTATTTTTGGTCAATGTAGTTTAGTTTGATGTACAGAGTGCGTAGATTTCGGCTATGTGATGGGTCTTTTTACACCCTGTATGTGTCGCAGTATGATAGATAAAGCCGTAATATAGTTATAATTATATACCGTAACGTAGTTATACGAAAGCGATTCATTACTATCTTACGGTCGCAATCTAGTAATGTTTATCTGACTAAACTAATCTAGTTAAATAGTTATAAATATCGGAAGATGCTTATAGAAAGGTTAAGGTTTTTTGGGTGTCCAAAGCAGAGTCGACGGAGCCCCGCTGTGCGGGGCTCCTATTTCTGTCTGCAGGGTTTAAAGTAACTAAAAACTTGGGACGCTAAAATTACTCAGATACAGAATATCATGGTTCATTTTTTGAAAACTTTTTTTGTTGATTCTGAAAAAAGAAACTATGCAGGGTCAATCAGTGTGACCAGTAGATTACGCGGTTTGAAGGAATTACATGAATTCGTTAACATCCTGTCATCATCATCTGCCTAGCCTTTTCCCAACTATGTTGGGGTCGGCTTCCAGTCGAACCGGATGCAGCTGAATATCAGTATTTTACATGGAGCGACTGCCTATCAGACCTCCACAACCCAGTAACTGGGTAATACGATACTCTTGGTAAGACTGGTTGTCAGACTTTCTGGCTTCTGACCAACAGTAACGACTGTCAAAGATCTACAAATGACAGCCGGGACCAACGGCTTTACGTGCTTTCCGAGGCACGGAGGAAACTCGCTATGGTAAACACGTAACATTAATATAAGCCAAAAAATTGTTATTTTTTTATTGAAACAGCTGTTTTGCATTCATGTAGAAAACGACCATTGAAGATTGAAACTACAATTCCGGGTGACAACTGTTTTATTGTCATGCGTCATATTATACACACTACACAAATGAATATAGCTATGTCTACACCAGTGCGCTTGGTATACCGCCGTTTGCCCGAATTTTATTTGCCCTAATATAATTTGCCATAATAGTCAACAGCCATAATATTATATGACGTAATATTCATTTGCCTTACTCTTATTTGCTATATTAGTCACGTGCTAGAAGCTTTGTTTCCCATAAAGTCACTTATCATAACATCATTTGTAATAATCATTGTAAGCCCTAATTATCACATGCCATAATTATCATATGCCATAACATCATTTGCCATCGACATTGGGTGTGTAACGGTTGTTATATCAGGAGAAACTGGATGCAATCGGGACTTTAGGGCACCCCGACTCGGATAGGTTAGGTTAGAAGGGGATGGCGGGGTCGTTTGAGCGAGCGAAGCGAGCGAATACACCCCGCCATCCCCTTCGTGGTTATTTTTTTATAAACCACCCAGAAGTAGTTTGGTTAGGTGCCATTTGAGTTATTGTCTAATAATTATTATGGCAATTAAAAATATGAAAAACAATACGTATGGCACTCGTATCTTATGGTATCTAAGTTTCGGGCAATTAAAAGTATGTCATATGTCTTTTAGAGCAAACAAAACATTCGGGCAAATGAAATTCGGGTAAATGAAATTCGGGAATATGATTATTATGGTATATAATCTTCGGGTAAACAATAGACAACCCAGTGCGCTTTCATGTTCATCTTGCGTCTTCGTCTGAAGCATGCGTGAAGCGCCATAGCGCATGCCTTAATACTAGTTCGACAAAAGCGTATGCCCCTAGCGCACGCTAATCCGTCTATTGTATGTCGACTGACGACTGAACGAGGCGCACCGGTGTAGACGATAAGCCGCATGCGTCTTAGGGTCAATTTACACAATCATTAGAACTTAAAACGGGATATTTACCATGTTTATTATTTGTTGTGAGTTTCCGATATTTCGGCACCGTTACAGCGGTTACGCACTGCATCCGATCCGAATCCGTGAAAATACGTTCCGAAGTAGCCATAGAACTATTCGTATGGTAGATTACGCACTACATCCGGCATCCGTCATCCGATTTCTATCCGTCATCCGTGAGTTTCTAATTCGGAAGAACAATTGACGGACCGAAGTAGCCGTAGTACTATTTGTATGGTAGTTTACGCACTACATCCGGCATCCGTCATCCGATTTCTACCCGTCATCCGTGAGTTTCTAATTCGGAAGAACAATTGACGGACCGAAGTAGCCTGAATTGTTTGAATTTTGATCAGAGATCGGAATAGTGCGTAAGCAACATCTGAATTCGGTCCGAGATTTTCACGGATTCGGATCAGATGCAGTGCGTAAAGCAATATCCGAATTCGGTCCGAGTTTTTTATATCCGTATTTTCACGGATTCGGATCGGATGCAGTGCGTAATCGCTCTTACAAGCGCCATGATCACGGATGAACTGAAGTAATTGCGGTGGATGTTTATGAGCAGACGAAACGGCCCTCGTCGGTCTACCCTCGTCTGCTCATAAACATCCACCCGCAATTACTTCAGTTCATCTGTAATCATGGCGCTTGTAACGGTGCCGAAATATCGGAAACTCACAACAAATAATAAACATGGTAAATATCCCGTTTTAAGTTCTAATGATTGTGTTAGTGACCATGTCAGTTTAAAAACTTATTTAAACCCATGTAATAAAAGAAAAAATCAATGTTCAGTCGATTGCGTGCCGTAAAGATTTTGTAGTAATACTAATTATCTTTTCAGATCCTCCTCTCTTGGTCGCTGGCGTTGGGAATAAACGGAGTAATAACTGACATGATAAAACTAATAGCTGGTAAGTGAATACAAATATCTATGGACAGTACAGATAGACATAAACTTTATTTCGGGTGGCATAGACCCATAGAAACCTTAATCTAGTACACATTTATAAGTTTCCATAATAATATAATTCAATCATGATTCGAAAGACACGTGGCGCCATCTATTATCGTTATTGTTGTTTTCCTCGGGAACAGTACTTTTTTTCGGGATGAAAGGTATCCTATGTCCGTTTCTGTACACCTGCCAACGTAGATGCAAAATTTCAGGATGATCGGTTCAGTGGTTTAGGCGTGAAAAGGTAACAAACAAACAAACTTACTTTCGCATTTATAATATTAGTTAGGATTAGGATTTGCCATGACTCGCCACAAGTTACCCGTACAATACGGGTGCCCGTGTTATTGCCGAAGTATTTTATATCGAATTTCATTACGCCGACAACGATTCGGTAATCTTTGCCGAAGCAATTTTTACCCTAATTTTATTTCGCCGAATGATTATTAGCCACCTTAATTAGTTGGCCAAAAAATCATTCAGAAATTTTGCTTTAGTTGAATACTTTTTTGGCTATTGTTTAATTTGCCAAATAAGTATTCGCACTACATTATTTTCACAGGAGCTCGTGGCTAAATAATTACAGCCGCATAGACCGATCTTCCGGGTTAAGCCACGCTTGCCGAGGTTGGTCTGTGGATGGGTGACCATTTACCATAGCGAGTTTCCTCCGTGCCTCGGAAAGCACGTAAAGCCGTTGGTCCCGGCTGTCATTTGTAGATCTTTGACAGTCGTTACTGTTGGTCAGAAGCCAGAAAGTCTGACAACCAGTCTTACCAAGAGTATCGTATTACCCAGTTACTGGGTTGTGGAGGTCTGATAGGCAGTCGCTCCATGTAAAATACTGATATTCAGCTGCATCCGGTTCGACTGGAAGCCGACCCCAACATAGTTGGGAAAAGGCTAGGCAGATGATGACTACATTATTTTCACACAACGGAATGTAATGTTAATCCGACTCAGCGCACCCCGAATACACGTGGTCAGACTCTGTCCTACCCCTAGAGTGTTATTTAAAAGCGTGGAGCCAGAAGCTCGCGAAGGAGGTCCTGAGTGGAACAAGTGCACGACGCTGAAGCGCAGCGAGTGTGGGGAGGTGGCGAGCGAAGCAGTCGGCGACCTCCCGAGCTCAGCGCTGGTCGAGTGTGCGAGCGAAGCGAAGGGGCGACAAGGCGAGTTTTCTGGGGGAGCAAACCCAGAAACACTTGCATGCTTGCTTGATTTCTTGCATCTTGCATTCATGATGGCAAAATGAGCCATCTAATATGTGTAAAGTGGCCAATAATACAGTTGACTAATGAAACAGTGGCCAGCAGACTAGTCGGCGTAACAAAAACTTACAAAACATAATTAGGGACTTTAATCATTCGACGTTTTAATTATTCGGCGAAATGAAAAGTGGCGAAAGGTTTTCGGCCAGATAAAAATCGGCTAATAATATTTCGATATTCCAACAGAGAACCTATACAAAATAGTTACCACTGGTTTTGTAACAATTTATTCTCTCAGGACGTCCAAGGCCAGATTTCTTCTACCGCTGCTTTCCCGATGGTGTGGAAACTAAGTACTTGCAGTGCACAGGAGATACTACTGAGATCATGGAGGGGAGGAAGTCATTTCCAAGTGGACACAGCAGTCGTAAGTACCACAATAATCACTACTCACACCGATAATTCAGCCCTCATCAAGCTGTCTCCCCCCCCCCCCCTAAGCCCCCGCCAGCAACGCCCTAAGCCGAGGTCCGAGGCCCACTAGGGGTCGCCCTTAGTGCTGTTGTTGCAGGTAGTCATAATTAGCTTAGGTTAAGTATTTTACTCCCCCCCCCCCCGCTGGAGACCCTTCAGGTCTCGCCAATAACTGCCCAGTTACGTGGAAGGGGTGTTTGCTCCTCATAACACCATCACGACGGTCGGTGCAGTACAGTGGCGTAGGGTGAATTTTCTTAAAAGGGAAGCCGGACCAAAAAATGCTTACCTTGCTCAAGTGTGATGCGTGAATTCCAGTAACTACTCGTTTCGAAAGGGAAGCCGATAGGAATCGAGTTGTATGAAGCCTTCGCCACTGGTGCAGAACTAATATCGAGCGACGCGCGCGGCCCGGTCGCGAAGTGATTCCGTTCATTCTGTCGGGACTCTCTCTTGTAATTATTCTTCTTGCTATTTCTGTTGAGTAAACGAGTTGATAACATGTCTCGTCGTACTTATTCAAAATTCCTGTAAGAAGCCCTAATATTATAGTCGCGTCGTGCTTATTTAAAATCCCGTAATAAGCCCGAACAGGGGTCCCCAAGGACAATCGACAGCAATATAATAGTGTGGAGAAACTTGGTGTGGTGTTCCTCCAACCAAAGGGAGGACCCTCCAACCAGGCGGAGTCTTCTGCCTGGCGGGCTACTGCCCAACGGTTGTTTTTTTTTTTTGTTCTATTGGACTGCTGTAGGTCGTCCTAGGGGACGGTTTCTACGTAACCGGGCAGTTATTACGGGAGGTTGTATATATACTATCTGCGTGTTAAATCTTGATTGCGCGATGTAGGATAGTTCGCATGTGGCGAGATAGATGCCGCCACAATAGAAAAAAAAATGTAGTAGCTTGATATGCTGGCGTCTGTACATAGAAAAAACGATTCTAGGATACCGGTATGTTCGTAAAACCGTTTTAAATTAGTATGACGTCATACCGGTAATAAAAGTACCGTAATTTTTCAGTAACTCACTCCCTGTTACCTTTATGACGTTCAAGGGAAGTATGGAAGATGGTATTCAAGGAACCACACTTCCTGACGCTTGTTTTTCTTTCCAGTATCATTCTGCTCCCTCGGTGTGGCTTCAGCCTGGATTTGCGGCCGCCTCGGAGTGCTATCTCGTCGGCGAGGCAGTGGACTGAGGGTCATGGCGTGCCTCCTGCCTCTCATGGTCGCTACCTGCATTGCCTTGTCACGGAGCTGCGACTACCACCATCATTGGCAAGGTATGGTATCTCCACACTTCTGTCTAGCCTTGTCCTATGTCAAAGTCAAAGTTTTTTATTTCAAATAGACCAGGTTGCAGGCACTTTTAAAACGTCAAAACTAGGTGCACGGTTCCAAAAGGTAGGTTCTATGGAGAAGAGCCGGCAAGTAAATCCATGAATACTCTTTTTAAAATAGTAGATCATGACTATTCATGACAATTCCATTACAGTAGCGTGCGACATAGAATGAGAATAATGCAGTTTAACGTAACAAATAAACTCACATAAGAGTAACAAATAGAAAAAAAAATATGCCTTCTAGAATTGCCATAGCAGTTATGGGCTGACCAGTCCCGACAGACAGCACCCGTTCACGAGCATGACGTGCACATCCGCATCGCTTAGCTCAACCATGTTGTTGGGAACCCAACGACCGCATATACAACGCCACCAGCAGGACATTTAAGTGAGCATGACAGACTCATACTACCAGACAACGGCCAGTAATATGATATGATTAAAGGTGTATCATTAATTGCTGCATGATGCTCAAACTTTACAGTTTGGAAAATGATATTATCAAAATTATAAATATAAAACAATATCAGACTATTTATGCAGAGTAATATACAAATAAAATTGTAGTGGGATATAAAAAATAATAATATGATTCACTTCTGTCGTGTCAGCACGAACTATACGAAAATAGCTCATGCTGTGGTGAAAAGATTAGCCAGTCAGCGAGGTAGCGGGGCTCACTGCCCAGGGTGCGCTGGACGTACTGAAGTATCGTCACTCGTGGAGGCTCTTTCTCAGTCTTACCTACTCTCTTACTTACCCAGTTACTGGGCAACGCCGATAAACTTTTTTTTTTATCCTGGTGAAACCCTCATGGATATCCTTCGTCCCGGGAAGGTAAAGTGTTATGCCGGACTCTTACCAGCTAAAAACCCACGGTGTCCCTTCAACTAACCTTTGGCCGGGGTCACGGCATTCAAAGCTGTATGCACCGCAACCCCGGCAGAACTCGGTCCTCTCCTTCTTTGGGGCCTTGCCCCACGTCCTCCTGAGAGGCGTGCGTGGAACACGGCGCGCCGTCTTCTCGGGCCTGTTACTGGTTGGGCGACGGGTCCCCTAACCCGCCGCTCGCAGGCCACACACTACGGTGACCGGAGATCGTCGCCCACCCTCTGGCCCCCGTTCGTCTGGCGCGGGGAGAGAGAGTAGTAGTCGCCTCTCTCTCCTCTCCGCTACCTCCTTGGTCGCCATCACATCCTCACAAAAGGAGGCGACGGCTTCCCACGCGCTCTCGCTCCAGACCATGGACAGAACCACGGCTGGAAGCGAGAGGATCATCCATCCTCCTGTCCTTATCCCAACTTATTTATGGTATGCGCAGCATGTGTTTTTCTTCCATACAACTCTATTAGACCCAGACTCCACCAAAACGGAGATGTCCGAAGCGAAGACGAGAAGAGATGTTTTTCAGCTAGGGTGTATCCACCGAAACTGTGCGGAGATGCGTACTGGCTAGACTGTAAGGGATCGTCCATTAATCACGTGATGCTAGAAGGTGGGGGGGGGGGGGGGGGGTCGGAAAAAGTCCGAAATATCACAAGGGGGAAGGGGGGGTGAAGTGAAATATCACGTGTATTAATTTTTTTCGTTGAGCGCGCGATTTCTATACCGAAAAATGGCGCGTGATCTTGACTCGCAGTTGCCAGGTACCTAACGATGCCTGCAACCTAAATGTCTGCCTAGACATTCTATCACAATGCTAATTTTCCAGAATTAAAGGTCTAAAACCTCACCACGTATCACCAGGGGGAGGGAGGGGGGTTAAAAAGTTGCTAAAAACATCACGTGATGGACGACCCCAACGGAGATGTGTGCTGGCTAGGATGGAACTAAACTGCGTGCGGCGAGCGTTGGATGTGAACGCACAGTTTAGTGCGATCTGACACGAAATCGCTCACTGCACGCCGCACACATCTCGCCTCCGCTGCGCACCGTCGTCAGCTTGCGAGGCAAAGCTCACATCTCCACCTTGTACCGCGGCCCAGCTCAATCTCAGCGAGGAACAGCTCACATCTCCGCTTCGATCGCGCCATACAAATACGATACAGCTCCGCTCAGTGGTATCCACTTAAGCTGAGTGGAGACGAGATGTGTGAATAACGAAATTCTATTGGTTTTTTAAAACACATCTCCGCTCCGCTCGTCTCGTCTCCGGTTTGGTGGAGTCCGGATCTTAGCCGTCATCTCAGTAGTCACCCTCTTTCTAGTCATATCATCTTTTACATTATCCATCCATCGTTTCTTTCTTCCTCTACTCTTATAACCATCCACATTCATACTCAAAACTTTCCTCACGACATGTTCCTCATTCCTCCGCATCACATATCATGATGACCGGTTTCCACAAAATTTCTCAGTCACCGGCGCCACTTTCAGACTTCCTCGTACATACTCATTTAGTTAGCTTTAATTACCTCTCCATGACAGATATTTTAACCAATTCTATTTTATTGTAAATAAGTGAACTAAATCAGTCGTGACTTCAGTAAATTGCATTATTTTTAAGACATTTTAATCTTTATTAGTTTAAGATAACAAATGCGTGACTAAATTGTACTTTTTATGTGTATGTTAGATTTCTTAGGTTTTATTTATGCCATATTTTGTTGCATATTTAGAAAAGTTACAATTTAAAATATATAGCACGCTTGATGGTAGGTCTACAAGTTGTAACTTAAATAACGCACAACCACTTAAGGAGACACTGGTGTCGATTCTGTTGTGGACAAACTAAACTTAATTTAGGCTATTGCCATCTTTTTCACCCTAATAAAATAAGAAAGAGACATACGTATACACATAGAAAGAGTACGTACATAATTATAAGAGCTGTCAAATTTAGTTGAACTAAAAGGATAGTGGGCAAGAATGTATGGGCGGCACACCCACACCCGCCACAGCTTTGACTACTTTTATTTAGAAGGCACCACATCCATGTTTCTCTGTGCCAATGTACATCAAATTCTGTCCTGGGGTTCTCTATTTATTAAAAGTTGAATAATAGGTATTATTGAAACAAAATACAACTTAACTTATAAAACATTTTTTATACTTTATTCATCTATTATAAAAAAAAAATATAAAAACATTTAAAAATATTAAAAATAGTGGTTCGCCGGTGTCGAGAACAGGGTCCAAGGTAGTGTCGAGGCCGTATCGAGGGGAACTGCCTTCTGAATCAGGCCCTTGATCCAGCCGCTCAACGAGAGCCTCCAAAGATGTTGATCGAGGCTCTTGGCTATCAAGCCGTTGGCCGTAACGACTTTGATTTGTTTCTCTTTCTCAGCTTTCACGAGATTCTCGTCATGCGGGATGGTAATATCGTCAATGGTATATCACAATATCAGGCTTATTGGCTACAATAGTCCCGTCGATGATGATAGATCGATCCCAGGATAACTTAACATGGTCATTTTCGAGAACTGGATCGGGCACATACTTGTAATACGGCACCTCAGAATCCACAAGATTGTATTTCAAAGCAAGTTGCTGATGAATAATTCTGGTCACTTGGTTATACCTGTGCAAGTACTCGCCGTTAGCCAGACGAGAACAGCCAGAAATAATATGTCTGATAGACTCACCCGGACGGTGGCATGCCCGACAAAAACATTTTTTATTGTTATAAAAACGAAATAAACAGTACACATTAATTATTGTGATCTATTATTACGGAGTCCAAAAATAGAGCCGGTCTGTGGATATTTTCTTCATGCCTTGCCAGGCTTAAAAACCATATATTACCATTACATTGATGATTTTATAATCGGTCTGGCGCATTCATATCGTTAGACTCATCTAAATAGTTATGTATAATATTCATTAAAAATATTTTTTCAGTTTTGGTACGAGTATGTATACATTATTATCTCTGGGATATTTTTTATGCCTTCATAAGAAAAGATGCTCGTTTTTGGTAGATGTTTTAGGTCACACTTACTGTATGGCTGGCGGAGCTGGGTGTATTTTGCCCACCGTCCTTTCCATACTTTGTATGTATGCCAATGCGTAAAATTGGTGCCTTTTGTTTTTTTGGCGGCAGTCGATCAAATATGAAAAAAGTGATGCAGAATAATATAACAAATGACATATTGTAAGGGGTCTTATATCGAAAACTCAGTCCGGACTGAGTTATATCAGTTTAAAGATTAACTAATGTTTTCATATATTATAATGGGTAGTATTTAATCCTATAACTGTAAATCTCCTTTTTAGTAACAAAATATTCGAAAGTAGCACCAAAAATACTGGATTGCACACTAGGTAAATATGCACACTAAAGAGCCGGCTCCTACTTCTGGGTGGTTTGAAAATAAATAACCACGAAGGGGATGGCGGGGTCTGAAAGACCCCGCCATCCCCTTCTAACCTAACCTGTCCGATTCGGGGTGCCCTAAAATGACAACAAATTAAGTGTGCAATTGTTGTTAATTTAGTGTGCAAGTCAGTATATTTGTTATACTTAAAAATAATTAGTTAGAAGCACTTCGTTTGCTTGAATTGTAAATAGAGGTGCAATTAAAAAATCCCCTATTATAATTCTGGTTACAATAGTAGATTGTTGCACCGAGCGCAAAGTGAGTCATTAATGCACGAGTGTTATGTTGGTGCCCGAGCGCAAGCGAGGGCACTAAATTAGCACGAGTGCATTAATCACTCACTTCAGCAAGGTGCGTAATCTACTTTTCTTTCAACTACCAATTTACCTACCTTGATAAAATATACCTACTCAAAATAAAAACTCAAGTTAATGAAAACAAGGTTATCCTGCGACTTTTGCGGCAAAAGGTTATTAACAATTTCATTTGCAGCTGTTTTATACTTTCTGGACTTGAATTCATATCGCTATCTATTTCCATTTTTTTAAACTTTTCTTGCTAAATAAGAAGTATCAAAGTTTTACAATGGTACAAAATGCGCGCCATTTGTTTTTTTTTTTCACCAAGTCGGTTTTATTCAGCCGATTTTTATTTTCAGCCAGTATCTTTTTGATCTAAAATGCATAAGAATGCATACATTTAAAATTAAACTTAACGGGAGACATTAAACCTCTGTGGTAAATGTGTATCTAAATAAAAAATAAAAAACTGCATTATTGAAAAACAGTGCAGTAATGGAATTTCATACAACATTTCTGCACTGTTTGCAGTGCAGTAATGAGATTTCATACAACATTTCTGCACTGTTTTGCTTCTAAGCAGAAAATACGTATTTTGTGATCGGTTTTGTAGTGATTAATGATAACATTACTACGTAGTTGAAAGAAAAGTATATTTTTGACCTTCCCAAGCGACATTCCCTATTTAGTTTTAGTTACTTCTTATATCTTCAAATACATGTTTACAGTCCCCCAGCACTATTTTTAGACAATATAATTGTGAGACACGACGTCGAAAATGAGGCTGATGATGAACCTAGCGATGTTGATGTCCAAAGAGTCCAAACGTAATACGTTATTTTTGAAATGAAATGTTCACCATGACCAGTTTTTTTATTTCAAACCAAATACATAGTAAAAAAATGTAAACATTTATTTGAAGATATAAGTAGTAAGGCCTCATTCACACGGATTCCGTCATTGTCGATTCGTCACAAAACACGATACGTTATGTATGACGGATGGACGTTCACATTGCATACGGAATCGTGTTTTATCACGATTCGGCAAAATATCCGAATTGATGTTTACATTCGTTTCGTGATTCTTAGTCTTGGATGAACTATCGAACACGACGGATCCGTCACAAAAAAATCACGATTCGTGTTTTTTGACGAACTTGTTTTTTAAAGACGATACGTGATTTAAGACGTGTCCGACATTTTTCACGATTCGTGATGCGTGTGACCACGGGCATTTAAAAAGAATAGCCACCGTCAAATAAAACGAATCGTGAAAAAAGACGATTCGTTAAAAAAAACGAAATGTCTTCGTGTGAATGAGCACTTCTCGAACCTGTAATATTTTTTTTGACTTTTATATTACCATTATTATAAGACCTTACAAATAATACTGCAGCTATCTGTACACTTTACAGTAAAAGTTTTACATTTTTTTTGTTTGTTTTTTTTTTACCTTGTAAAGAGAATCTTCTTCTATTGAACTCTGTAAAAGTTTTTTTTTTGTTCTAGATATCCTCGTCGGCTCCATCATCGGCTACTTTATAGCTATATTCTGCTACCGTCAATACTACAACCCCCTCTCTTCAGAATTAGCCGGAGTTCCCTACATCGTATCGTCCGTTAATTCCGCTAAATTTTTCAACGGGAAACCGGACAGTCCCGTCAAGGACGTCAAAGAAGAGTCCACGCCGCTATTGAACGGTAAAAAAGATGATAAATGGATTTAAATTACCGGTATTAAATACCAGGTTTAAAATGAAGGTACCGATTGTCGTACCGGTTTTTTTTTGTTGTTTTTACGAAGGTATGTCGCTGTTTAAGTTATTTTTATCTTTAACTTAGTAAATAGAAAAAGAAAGAAAGAAAGAAAAAATATTTATTTGTCACAGAGACACACACATATAATTATTGTAAATAAGTGCGTCTTGGTGTATTTTTCGTCGAAATTCTCGGAATTTGAATTTTTTTTGTCTTTTTTTTTTGAGGTTTTACCCGACACGGTATTCAATTTTTTATTAAGTTTTTTTTACAAAATATTATCTACTTAAAATATTTCGTTTTTTTTATTATATTTCTATTGACTTAGTCAGCTCTTAAGTACTTTCAAAGTACCAATATTTTATTAAGTTTTTTTTTTTTACAAAAATTGATCTATTTAAAATATCTTGTTTTTTTATATATATTTTTATTGACTATTATCAGCTCTATGTTACTATCAAAGTACCAATATTTTATTAGGTTTTTTTTTACAAAATTGTATCTTCTTTCATTTCGACTTTTTTTAAATTTTCTTTTACCAGATTTATGAACTACCAAAGTACCAATTTGGTACTAAAAGTACTTAAAATCTTAAAAGTAAGTACATAATTGTATGTATGAATTAGATTTTAAATGTAGACAAATTGTATGAATTTTTAATTACAACACCTTGGTTTAGTGGTAGTAAGCACCGCTGTAGACCGGTTCTCACTTCGATTCCCAGGCAAAGAATTTTTCTATAAGAATATTATCTTAGTTTATAAGCCCTGAGCTTTACCATAATTTTTATTATCTTTACAATTTTGTGGTGTTTTAATCTGATTGTTATGGTAGGCTCACGGTTCCCACTATCATGTAGTGAAAGTATTAATCCAGAATTGCATTTCATTAATATTTTACAATTACTAAACACGTTTAATAACTTTGACAAATTAATATTGCCACTAAACATAAATAGAATTTATAGATAGCTGCCTATTATTCCCTGCAATTCGTGTTCGGCCACATTCGGGCGAAATTACACCTCCGGCCACTAAAATAAGCCCTTCGGCCATAATCGGCCACATTCGACCAAAACTAGCAACTTCGGCCATACATTCGGGCAAAAATAGCACCAGCGGCCATACAATCGACCAGAAATGACTCCGGCTACATTCGGCCAAAAATAGTCTCTCCGGCCACATATAGCCAAAAAATATGCCCTACGGCCTCATTTGGCCAAACATGACACTTCCGGCTATATTCGGCCAAAATAGCCCTTCCGGTCACATTCGGCCAGAACTTCGGCCTTTTTTAGCCTATACGAAACTAACGAATTACTACGAAAGATTTGCGCGCCGGTGAATGTCAGTGTGGTCAATCAGACTGCACAAGCGGGTGCGGGAGCGGGCGCTGGCGCTCGGGTCTTGGCGTCTGCGTGTTCACAGTAGTGCCGAACGAGCTATCGTACGACGCTTCGGTGGGTGAATCAAAGTGGTTTAGAACCACACGCGCAGTCACCTAACAGACGCTATATCACTGTGAACGATACGAGCGGACTGAGCCATTAGAAACACCAGCGCTCGTCTCATGCAGACGCGCGGCTCGCGGGAGCACTGTGAATGCAACTGACGTCTACATACATTTTGATTTACACGCTAGCACCCGCGCCCGCCTTCTCTCTGAAAGAGTACAGTGGTGGGGCGTTTTTTTTTCTATTTTACTGTTGTAGGTGGTCCTAGGGGACCATTTCTACGTAACCGGGCAGTTATTGGTGAGACCTGAGGGGTCTCCAGCCAATGGGGGGGAAGTATAATACTTAACCTAAGCTAACTACTTGTATTACACTAACATCATGACTACCTGCAACAACAGCACTAAGGACGACCCCTAGTGGGACTCGGACCTCGGCTTACGGCGTTGCTGGCGGGGACTTAGGGGGGGGGGGGGGACAGCTTGATGAGGGCTGAATTATCGGTGTGGTGGCGATATTTTCACAGAGGCAATGCAATATACTCACTGTTAAAGTTTGGAATATTTACAAATATTTTTTAATATCGTGTCACCACGAGCTATATCAGAATAACTCATGCTGTGGTGAAAAGATTAGCCAGTCAGCAAGGTTGGTAGCGGGGCTGACTGCCCAGGGTGCGCCGGACGTACTTAAGTATCGTCACTCGTGGAGGCTCTTTTTGTGCACCCTACAAATAATATTTGAGCGGAATAATAAGCGGCTATTATTATTATTTAATAAATGTTGTGTTACTTACCTAACTGTGTGAGGCGAAAGATGGTTGTTTTTACAAGCTTTTATTATTAAATAATTTGTCAACAGACATTCCTGTGTTGATTGTGATATTGTTTTAATATAATAGTCATTTAGTTACCCAATTTTAAATTATTAATAGTTCAAATGTTTTTAGTGAAATTTGTTTTTTTTATTATTTTTACAATTAATAGTTGAATTTTATTTTTATATTTTAGTGACACTAGTTTTTTTATTAAAATAATAATTTTAATTTGTTCACATGTTTTTGTTTCTTTTAAATTGAATGATACTTTAGGTAATTAATTTTTTTAATATTCTAGTTAAACTAGCATTTTTGTATAGTCAAATTGACGATTGTTTTTATGGGAGTTTTTTTTTTATTTAGTAAAATTGAGTTTTTTTATATTGCTTGTGGTTTTTTTGTGTGATAATTTAATTATTATTTTATTTAATGTTTTGACCATAATCACAGGAAATGGTGATTTAAAATGCTGACAAAATTGGTGAATTTTATTGACAAATGTAAAATTATTTTAATTTGTTAATTATTAATAATATTTTCATTACAATATTTTATACATTGGTGGAATGAGGTTGAAGTGGCTACTGGGGAAAGTCATAAGTTTATATTTAAACTAAAAAATATTTGAAATTAAACAATTTATTCTAACCATCTCACAACGTTTGGTCAACGGGGACATCCAGGATTTTTTCGGCCACCAGGTCGGCGCCACTGAGGACAGAGGTAAAAAAAAATAACAGAACTGTTAAATTCCTTGTGATTTCACGTCAAAATAAATGCACACGAGGTTGTTGACATGTGGGATGTTGATTCAGCAGTCATTGTGCCGATAGTCGTTACAACCAATGGCTTAATAGCCAAGAGCCACGACCAACATCTGTTGAGGCTCTCGTTAGGCAGCTGGATCAAGGGTTTGATTCAGAAAGCGGTACTCCTGGACACGGCGCGTATTGTTAGGAAGTTCTTCTCTCTGGAGCCCTGAGCGCCAGTAGCTTGGACCCTGTTCACGATACCGGTGGACTACTATTTTTTTTTATTTTTAAAGGTTTTTTTTATAGAAATATTTAAAAACTAAATTTATTAGTGTAGTTAAGGAGTAAAGGAAACAATACAATAAATAATTCACAGTCTGTTTTGATATTGGATCTGTAATTTTTACCTCGGTCTACAGTGGCGCCCCCTAGCGTATTTTTAGCCGCAAGTGGCGCCCAACGCGGGAAAAAACCATTTTGCAAAAAAAAGCTAAGCTTTTTTTTATTTATTTTTGTAGTTATTCTCTTAATTGCAGTTTTTTTAGGGAATAGACAAGGTTTTTTTGACGCTCAGCGATAATTAATGACCTCTCACGTTGCTAAATACTTGTTTTTTAAATGTATGTACCTCGTTGCCCTTAGCCGCTTCAATGTAGTGTGATATCTATAATTATTTTATTTATATTGTGATAATTAATATAGATGTAAGAAAAAATATCATTAAATGATAAAAAATATTGTTGTAATAGTCTTCTGTGTAAACAAAAATAGTTAAATTCGGGGGTCCCTTTAAATTTAAAGGGACTTTGCCGACTTTGTTATTAGACCCCAGAAAGCCAATTTTCGTAAGTAAAAATGTTCAAAATATAGTTTCGATCTAGTCTCAGTCTAGTCTCAATCACATAAATATGACAAATGGTATTCTTGTTCGTTAACAAACGACGTCAAACGTGAGATTATATTGAAATGAGATTGAAATTTGACTGAAGACAAAAGGGTATTCTGGTTACATTATGTTCTGAGCCATTTTGACAAGTTGGAATTATCATTTATTTCTAGAATTTTAGTCTATGACTGTTGAAATCGGTATGCTATCCGTAATAGATTTTAAGTTGACAGAATTAACATTATATCGAGATGGACTGAAGTGATACTGAAACCGGACCGAACTTTAAGTATACCAGATTACTATTTTTTATTCAATTCATAATTTAATCTCAGTTCGGTCAATCTTCAGTCTTACTTCAAATTAACTACGAGAATTGGACTTCTGATTGTAGTAGAGTTCCTTATCTTATTATTGAATAAAATAAATTGGACTTGCCAAAATTAAGGTACATATTGTTCCAAGAGTATTGAATCACTTCTGCTTTACATTTTATACTTTTACATAGTTGTGGATTGGTCTATCCTATCATAAAAAATATATTTCTAGTTGACAGAATAAAATGAGTCCTTTTTACGTGAGAATACTTATCATTTTCGATACTTTGGCAATCATACGTTAATACATTAATTTTGGCAAGTCCAATTTATTTTGGACTTGACAAAATTGGAGCATTTTTGCACAACACGGTAATGATAATGGGCTAATTATGCTATTCGCACGATTTAACTATTTTTGCGTACCTATAAAATAGGTCTTTGTAATTTTTATCGAAATAGTTATTTCTAGTACTTACATAAACAATCATAATAAATGTGTATACAGCATGACTGGTAGGCGCTTTACATCCCAAAACCATGAACTTAACTCATTATTTTGTACAACTTTTAGGTGCAGCGCAGACGACGCACTTTTTGTCCGTCGGACTCCCGCGCACGAGAATGAACATGGTTGGTAGTTGTTGCCCGTCGCGAAATTCGACACGGACTCAACGCCACACTACGGTCATTTTGTCCGTAGTTCAGGGCTGCCAGATGTACGATTTAAATCGTACTC
This sequence comes from Amphipyra tragopoginis, assembly GCA_905220435.1. Lineage (NCBI taxonomy): Eukaryota > Metazoa > Arthropoda > Insecta > Lepidoptera > Noctuidae > Amphipyra > Amphipyra tragopoginis. Next base: position 12,426,890 of record HG992020.1, on the reverse strand, counting down.
CTACGATTACTTTTCTTTTTTAACCATGTGCGATCGCAAGACTAAGATCGTACAGCAAACATACGACTTTTTAGGACAATTTAAACTCGAGTAAAAAGTCAAAGTTTTGCAACATTTTTGCACGTTATTGTTCCTATAAGTATGGTTATGTTGGCACCCTGAAAAATTAACAACGGCCCTATCTGGTGGCGTATCACGTTCAAGGCCCTTAGTGATAGGTCCATTGTTCATTTTTTCCAGGGGAACCAATACAATATAACGGCATAGGAACTAAAACATGAAAACATCCATAGAAGTAATATTGTACTACGTACAACAAAGTCCTTCCATGAAACAGATGTGGTCAAGTTCGTACGATTCATTCATTGTGATACTTATTTTCGGAACGTTAATTGTTAAAATTAAATATCTCTTACACTTTTTTTTTAAACGTTCTTAAAACTCATAAACATTCCAACAAATAATTGTTATAAACGTACGATTTTTTTAAAATATTTTCCTAATATACGACTTTTTAGAGCTGGTGGTACGATCGCGCCTTTTTTACATCTGGCAGCACTGCCGTAGTTGCCGTTAGAACTGTAATATCTTCACTGGCAACCACTACCAGCCACGTTCATTCTTGTGCGTGGCAGTCCACCGGACAAAACGTGCGTCGTCTGCGCTGCACCTTACTGTGGGACAAGTGTTGAATTCGTGAAAAAAATCTGCTGATTATACCAATGGGTAGCTATGCAACCAAGGGCCCCGGGGCAAAAATGAAATTGGGGCCCTATTTAAACTAAACTAAATACTTTGAAGGTGCAGAACTACTTCATCATCAGCTCCTTATCGCCCACTGCTGGGCATAATAAAGCAAAGCTATTTACTAGTAAGCATTATGTATAACGCAACAGATAATTATTTAATCGTTATTCCTACTAATATTATAAATGTGAAAGTTTGTTTGTTTGTCACGCTTTCACGTAAAAGTCGTTGGTAAGGGCCCAAAAATTTACAGTCAAAAATTCTTTATTCAACTAGGATATTATACAAGGTTAGTCGGAAAGGGGGTACTAATCCGAAGCCCACTTATAGTATCGCTGATGACGGTTTGAAAGCAAGTGTTAAAATTTCAAAATTCGATAAAAAAAATCCAAATAAAATGATTTTTATTTTAGTTTTTTCAAAAATTCTTCATCCCTGATTTAGTTAAAAATTCAAAAAATGGTGCTTCTAATTCATGACCCCAAATATGACCTAAAATGTAAACACAGCTGAGCATAACTGGAGATAGATGTTAGAGTTTTTTTTTGAGATTTTTGAACAACTGTTTCTCTTAAACTATTGTTTTTTGGAAAAAGTTGTAGAACAAAAGTTATTCATTATCATGGGTACTTTAACCCCCTTTCGGATTAATACCCCCTTTCTGACTAACCTTGTATAACTTTTTGGAACGTCGTTCATGGAGGCCGAGGGGCCCTTCGAGCTTGGGGGCCCCAGTGCACTGCACCGCCTAGCCATACGGTAGCTACTCCACTGAGCAGAGTTCAAAGATAATAAAAACTATACATACGTTGCCCGCGCTCAATATTGGCAATATTAAAGCAAGGTAATTGCCCGGCATTCACTTAGTCATGCACCAGCCAGAGTCGCGGCAACACATCGTAAAGTGTTGTAATTCTTGCAATATTTTGCGAAAAAAAAGCCATCCTGTGTTTACAGACGATGTACTAATTATACCGTGTAATTAATTGTATATTTTGCACTGTATCATTAAATGTACTGATATGTAGCTTTCGTAAAATTTGCTCTGTTTTGTAGTGCAATGATATTGGTGTATGACGCGTCTATACAGGGTGTTAACGAATTCGTGTAATTCCTTCTAACCACATGATCTATTAATGATATAGATTAACCCCGCACGCGATTTAGATAGGTTGAAAATAAAAATAAACTTTTTTTTCCCAAATAAATATTTTGTGTGATAGACAATTTTGATACCATGCATAAATGAATGAAGGCACGGCGACACAGCTGACGGGCATAACTAGTGCGATATCGCTCCACGCAGTCAGTTAACTTGGAACGCTAAAATTACTCAGATACAGAACGCGATGGTTCATTTTTTGAAAACTTTTTTGTTGATTCTGAAAAAAACTTGTGCAGGGTCAATCAGTGTCACCAGTAGATCAAACAGTTTGAAGGAATTACACGAATTCTTTAACACCCTGTATATAAAACGTCATTGGCAGAGTTCATGGTTTTCGGATGTGAAGCGACTAATTAGTCATGCTAATAAATGTCTAATATACATATTACATACCTAGAATTGTAAATGATGTCTGTAATATCATTGTACCGTTTTACGTAGTATTTACGGAAATTTTAGTATCTTTAGAAATTGATAATCTTGTTTTTTTACGATTTTTTACTACCTATATTTTTTTATTTGTATTAACTTTTCTAAGTACAGTTAGCAACAAAAGTAAGTCATATTTGAATTTTAAACTTGGCATTCATTGGAAAACTAATTGATGTAAAATAAAAACTTTTAAGTTATACTCAGAGTTGTATCTAGACTAGACTCTTACACTCTTGTTGATAAAAGATTGTTAAAGGTTGTTTAAATAAAATGGCTCTTAAGTCTACTGCTATACCAATTCATTGCCATACAAACGACAAAGACATGTATAATTTAATCAGTGTTTTAAATGTCAATCTTTTATGAATAAGGGGATTACAGTTTAAAACTTTCAATAAATAATTTGAATTGAATTGAACTTTATTATATTTTTTTGGAATATTCATTTAGCTGAGACAATTTTTTCTCTATCTACTGGCTTACAAGCTTATTTCGCTCAATGTACCTATTTTTATTCAAAATAGTAGGTCCAAAACCACAGATATATGTAGATTGAAAACCATATCTGTGGCCACAAACAATTTTAAAAGTAGTTTTAAAGGTTCGCGCATATAATGTCGGGCCGCAGCGGGGCGGAGCGGGCTGTAGCGGGTCGGACCGGGCCGCAGCACAGCGCAAAATGCTTACATAGCACATTAGTGACGGGCCGGGTCGCAGCGCATTGATGGATTTTGAGTACAGTGTACTGCCCTGCCAGACTTGCAAATCATATAGTTCTTTGTATCCATGAACTAAATTAATCAAAAGCTCTTCATCCATTCTTGTGTACACCACAGGCGCACGCAAATACCAAAAAAAAAACCGCAGATATCGTAAAATGAACACGTGCACGCGTGCACTCCAATCCGCTTGCACACTGTGTCGGGACGCAGCGGGGCGGGGTAGGGCGGGCCGCATCGCACAAAATCCGTGGTGGAATATGCGGCCCGCTGCGCCCCATATTCCACCGCGCGTGATAGTGTGCGATAGTTCATATAAAATACATACGAGCGATTTCAGCGGATTTTTGCGCTGCGACCCGACCCGCTGCGGCCCGACATAATGTGCGCGAACCTTAAATGTTGCTATCTGATATGCACTAATGTCGTTGTCGCAATGTAATTTTAGCTAGTTCTTGTTTCAAGATCAAAGAAAAAATAAAACGCAGGCCACACTTTATTTGCAATCCAGAGGCTTAAAAAACTTAAGTACGGGTAAAAACTAGCAATTATAGGTCTTGTAGTGTCAAAAAATATCATGATGTTCATCTATGTATGTAAAATCAATGTAAAAATGTTATTTATATTTTGACGAAATTCCTATAAAAATAAACATTCCAAAGTCTGTTTTTGTTTAAATTATTGGCTTCTATTTCAGAATTACGAGTGCATACGTCCAGGCCGTGTGGTGCCGCACGTAAAGAATAGCACTAGGTATCCCATCTGTTTCAATGGGTGTCGTAAAAGGCGACTAAGGGGTTCACTAGAGGATGGGTAGCAGTGTTCTCTGAGTACTTTAACAACCATACTGCGATCGCCAACCCGCCTGCCAAGCGTGGCTAATATGGCAAAACCCCCCAACATGGAGCGATGCTTGGGGGAGGCTTTTGTCCAGCAGTGGACGTATTTCGGCTGAATGAAGATGATGATGAAATGTCCAGGGGCCTAATTCACCTAAGGGCAGAAACTGCATTTAGCGGACGCCCGCGCGGTTCCATACAAAAGTGCTCCGTCGCGGGAAAACGCGCGGGTATCCGTCGCGGGGAGGCGGGCTCCGCGCTCTTGCAACGCTCTTTTCAATAAATGGCCTTACTGGCTGTCGTATTTTTTTTTGCTAGTCGTTGTTTTGCTGTGTTATAATGTATTAATTAAGTTCTCCATCGACACGATTGTAGCACACCGTTAAAATTGAACTACACTGCGTAATTAAAATAATCCGATCTCCGCGACGGGAACCGCCGCGTTCCCACGGAGTCCACCCGCGTGACCACGCGCGTGGATGCCGGTCACGATCCACCGAGCTCTCCCGTCGTAGAGCCGGTCGTCACTTCAGACTCCGCAGTCTGTCGCCCCCCGGAAGTCCCCGCCAGCAACGCCCTAAGCCGAGGTCCGAGTCCCACTAGGAGTCGCCCTTAGTGCTGTTGTTGCAGGTAGTCATGATGTTAGTGTAGTAGGTACAAGTAGTTAGCTTAAGTTAAGTATTTTACTTCCCCCCCCCCCCCCCCCCATTGGCTGGAGACCCTTCAGGTCTCGCCAATAACTACCCGGTTACGTAGGAAGGGTCCCCTAGGACCACCTACAGCAGTCAAATAGAAAAAAAAAAACGCTCGTGGACACGCGACGAGTGATCGTCGCGGGCGCCCGCTAAACGCAGTTTCAGCCCTAAAGAAGTACAGTTGCAAACATAAAATATTGTGAACATAACTGCAGCGTCATTCCGTCTTGATCGACGCGTCATGATATTAAGTGAATTAGCTTACAGTACTAAACATAAGCCTCCTGACCGCTAGATGACCGGTCAGAGGAAATTAATACTATACCCTAAATTCCTAACTCAGATAATTTATGTAAACAAAGGGGATAACAGATCAAAAAAATATCTTATTAATGGTAATTCACTAAAAATGCCGGAAAAAAAGGTTAGATTCTCTTTTATGTACTGATTTTAGAAATAATAAGGTAGGTAAGGCAATTAACGCCATCTGTTAAATAACGCCCAAAAGACAGAAAACGTACTTTTATTCGCGTAAGCTACTTGACAGCTCACGCAGACATATAATACACCAATAAGGACACACCTAGCGTGAACGCAAGTCTCTCGTGCCACAATCTTGCCAGTGATGCGTCCTGCTTCAAGGACCGCAGCCATGGACGCCGCTAATATAAAAATTGCTCTGACAAAATTGTTAGTTTTTAGTTGTTCTGTTGTATTTTTCATACACTTTTATATTTCTGTTATAATATAGGTGACTACCCTTCATATTTCGTTAATATTTTTAAGGCAATAAACGTAATTTAGTGTAAAAACTTTCGAAATAACAATATCTAATACTCGGACAATAACGCCCATTCAAATGATCATTGGGCGTTATTACCATTCATGGGCGCTATTGGCCTATGGACTTGCGTTTGACCACAGTCTCACCTGACGGTAAGTGACGACGAGGTCGAAGATGGAACGCACTTACTCAGAAAATGCCTATTACTGAATACAGACGCAGGAGTATCAGACCTCATATTATTAAAAGGTAATTCTTGCTCAAGTATAGCCATTGTCATCAAGGTAGGTTAAGGGCGCCATTGCCCACTATCGTTTAAAAACGCCCAATGTAGGTTTAGATTATAATATTCTTTTTTGAAATAAAACAGTTGTAATACTTTTATTTTTTATAAATTTTAATGTCAGTACTAAAATTTTTGTTAAAAATGATTATCCAAGAGTGTCCTGTTACTTTACGCGTGTTAACAAGTTAGATAGTTTTTTTGTGTTAAATGTTGATATGTTACATTACTTTTATTTCTATTATAGAAATTTATATGTGACTATTATGTTTTGTTAGATTTATAATCCCAATGAATGTATTTTTGCGTCCAGGACATTATTAAGCAAACGGGCGGTAATAAACATATTATTTTTAATAACGCCCAAGACAAGGTTTTTAAAAAGATGTTATTTACATGGAAATCATAAATAGTTACACCACAAAACTAGCATCCTTAAATTATTAAAATCATGTTTAATCTTTTAATCAAATGTTTTTTTCCATTTAAATAGTATTTACAGAAAAAAAATGGTTTTAAGTTAGGTGGGCGTTAATTGCCTGGGCTACCTTAATTTAAAAAATATCATACCGTAATAACTTTTATAAATTTTCAGTTTTCAACAAAGTTATTAAAAAAGGGAGATTTTTTGGTATAAAGTATTTTATGATACTGATAACACTGTAGGAGTACAAAACATTTTCAAATTTCGTTTGACAAAATGTCAGAAGCTATCTATTGTTTGTCTTAGCGTCATAAGTCATAACAATACATTCGTTTTCTTTTCCCGTTTTCCGTAACATGTAATTTTAAATGACTGATGTACACACGGCTACACTTCAAGCTATGCAAAACCAGTATAAGCTGACCGTTATTTGTGCGAAAAGATTATACAAAGCGACGCCAAGATAAACTGGTTTTGTATAGCTTGATGTGTAGCCGTGTGTACCTGCGTGTGGTTTAATAAATGCAATACCTAATGCCTTAAATTTGTATGTTTTATTTAACTAAGTACTTTCATCTTCAACAACACACATAACTCTCATTCATAGATTAATTTTGTAAGTAGCAAGTCTTGTCACACGTTGGATGAAAACGACTGTAAACTGTTCCAAGTGGAAATTTGGTCCGATTTTGAGAAGTCTAATATTGGACTTAAAAGGACTGATTAAAATGATTATAAAGCCCGCCTCCGACACACTACACATGACATTGTTTGGCTACGGTATTTTGTTTGCATTGTTCTTATAATTAACTTTAATATTTTAAATGATTACTTAGTAAACATCATTATGATAAAATGTTTTGTACCACTAACCTGTCACTTTGACAATGACATTTCTTTGTTTACATAAATTATCTGAATTATGGAATTAGGGTATAGGTCAGACGGATTTGTTATAAATTTTAGGTTTCTGAACAAACTCTTTCTACTGACAAAATGTGTTAAAGTACGCATAAGGGTCATACTCCACCAAAGCGGAGATGTCTCGTAAACAACCAATAGGAATTCGTTTTGAATTGAAGCTAAGCGGAGACATTTGAAAATAACGCAATCCTATTGGTTGATTGAGACATCTCCGCTTTGGTGGAGTCCGGGCCTTAGGGTGTGGCCACACCAATCGACCAATCGTCGATCGATGCCATCGATCGGCTGGAGTTATCTTTTGCTTTTTGATAAGTAGGTATTTTACGCAGTTCCGTCTTTACCATAAAGGCACGAGCCCATTGCCCCCGGCCTAATGGGGGCCCCGAAATGTCGAAACCCCGTGCCTATGTATTTTATACCCAATAAATCAATTTATTTGCACATTAATTTATTTCTTAGTTCAACGCTTCATTATCAAAGCACCCAGATAGGTTGCTTAGCAGAAGTTTCCTTCAATTTGAGACAAATTGCTACCAACTTCAGCCTTCAACTTTTCACTAAAATATGAATACAATTTGTACTAAAAGTTGGCGTCAATCTAATAACCAATAAAGTCATTGAACAAAAATACATTCTCATGTTTTCATTTACCTACGTTTTTTTTAAAAGGGCCCTAAATTGTGTGCCGAAGGGCCCCTGCATGGCTTAAGACGGCCCTGATTTTACGTGATTATTGTTTACCATTTTGCATATCCATAACCACGAGATGAAAAATGTGCACATATTGAGAAGTGCCCGTTATGAGAAGAGCACCCGTTGTGAAATGCAAATTTTGCGTCAAACCCAACTGAGAGTGCTCCAAAAAGTTTTCGATGGTGTGTGTAGTCTGCAACACGCGCCAGGCCAGCGTGGTAGACTAAGGCCTACACCTCATTCTCAAAAGAGGCCTTTGCCCAGCAGTGGGATAATACAGGGTGTAAAAAGACCCATCACATAGCCGAAATCTACGCACTCTGTACATCAAACTAAATTACATTGACCAAAAATAATTGCTGGGAAACGACTTTTATTTTTTGGCATGAAAAAAAAAACGCTTTTTTTTGTAGCGCGCAAATTATGGTTGTGGCGATGCCGCGCATTTGCATGCGTGCAACGGCCACACAGCCGAGCCAAGGCGGTCGTGTGCGTTTGATATTCATTGCGTTTTTGTAACTTCAAATGCGTACAATTTGTTAGGAAAAATTGAAATTTTTGATAATGTTTGTATGGAAGAAAGTTTTGTATTATGACTTGGAAACGCTTTTGGAAAAAACTGAAAAAAAATGTGTACTTTGACCTTCAATATCTCCAAAACCAATGATTTCCCAGGTATGGTTTGTTCGAAAAAAAATGATCCCAATGATAGGTAGAATACGTGGTTTTCGTTATCGTTAAGGGTCTTTTTACACCCGATATAATGACAATGTAAAAGTTAGTTAGAGGTCACAGCTCATTAGAGCCACCCAGCACTCAACCCGCATCGCCTCGTCGCTCGGCGTCCACTCGTTGTCAGCAGGTGGTTCACGGGTGGACGCCGCGTTATCACCAGTAAACGTCGCGTGGTCAACCAGAGGAGTCCACTCGATGGCAGCGCGCGGTTCACTCAGGACTTGTGCGTTGGCAATGCGCAGCAACGCAAGGCAATCATGCGAGCAGCGAGTTGTCACCGAGTGGTCAACTCGTCGTCCGCGCGTGGACGGCATACGCCCGAGGCGATCCGGTGACGCTACGGAGTTGATGTGTAGTGAGCGCACATCCATACAAGTGAAGTATAAATAATACTAACCGCACGAGGCGAGGCGATGCGGGTCGGATGCCGGGTGGCTCTAATGAGCTGTGACCATTAGTGTTAAAAGAAAATACAGAGGATTTCAGTTCGATTCGATTTATTACAAAAATAATTTAATTATCTACATACACATTCATATTTATAATTAGTTACGGTTTACTAGCGTGCACATTTTTCGGGATTGCCCAACTCGCGACCTCGCCGCGTGTTCAGCTCATGATTAAGGGCTCCGTTTGGGTCCGAAACGAATTGGGCAATCTCGAAAAATGCACGTGAGTAAATCGTAAGTAAATATAAATATCTACATACAATAGAAACATCATTTCGAGAATTACAAAATCACATAAAAAAATTAGAATCATAATTACCTACTAAATGACTTCTTTTCACTTAAAAATAACTTAATATAGGAAAAATGCAATTAATGTTTATTTCATATTATAATACCATTATAATCTTTATATAATGTGTCCAGTCATGGACTAGCGATATTCTAGGTACTTATGTAACAACTATTCTAGTACACAAATACACTATACACTAGGGTCCAATCCACTTCCATTTTTTGTTGAGATATTCTGTACGTGTGTACAAAAAAAGTCATATCTCTCAAAGTTTTGGTCCTACTGAGATAAAAGTAGGCTTATTCGGAGGGCAACAATATTTTGTGATACAATGGGTTCACATTTTCATAACATTAAGATATAGAATATCTCAACAAAAAAGCAAAATGGCTGCCAAATAGCGGGGAAGTGGATTGGACCCTAGTGTGTAGTGTAGGTATTTGTGTACTAGAATAGATGCTACATAAGTACTTAGAATATCGCTAGTCCGTAACCGGATACATTGTAGAGGGATTACCCTATACCCCTCTGGCTCTCACATACACACGACGGAACACAGTAAACTGCTTGGCGCCGGACTTTAATGTGAGGGTGGTAGCTAGCCAGGCGGATCGTATAGATTCACACCGATAATTCAGCTCTCATCAAGCTGTCTCCACCCCCCCCCCCCCTAAGTCCCCGCCAGCAACGCCCTGAGCCGAGGTCCGAGTCCCACTAGGTCGCCCTTAGTGCTGTTGTTGCAGGTAGTCATGATGTTAGTGTAGTACAAGTAGTTAGCTTAGGTTAAGTATTTTACTTCCCCCCCCCCATTGGCTGGAGACCCTTCAGGTCTCGCCAATAACTGCCCGGTTACGTAGGAAGGGTCCCCTAGGACCACCTACAGCAGTCCAAGAGAAAAAAAAAAAAAACGGACCGTATAAATCCTACCACCAGGCGTGCTGGGTTTTATTGAATGTTATCGCGTCTATTCCCATGTATTAATCAATATTGGTATTATAATATGAAATAACACTCGAAAATGTAACTTCAAGCCTATCCCTAAAGAGGCAAGCAGAGATGTCTCATAGATACAACCTAAATCAAAATGAATGTCGGGCTAGCCTTTTCCCAACTAAGTCGGGGTCATCTTCCAGTATAACCAAATGCGGCTGAATACCAGCAATACTGGTCTAGTAGACATCAGACCTCCACAACTCGGTAAGAAACATCGATTTCTTGAGGTTAATTATTTGTAATTTTAAAAATAAATTTTCAAAAAAAGCAGCAATTATGACCTTAGATGGCGTTTCTTCTAAATAAGCCACACAAAAAAAAAACGACGAAAAAAAAATTTGTGTGTTAATTGTACAACGATTTTCAAGAACACAATTTATCTTGGTTATATTGTTTCCCTCGGAAGGGACATAGCTTGAACAGAGCCGGATTTAAAAGGTGAGGCCCTGAAGCAACGAAGTGGAGGCCCGTTCAAATGTTCTTAAAAAAGTACCTCATGAATGTGTTTATTTTTTCTTTTTCAAAACAGGGCCCGTACACACGTACAAGCGTAAACTATCATAGTTCTATCATTGTTACGTTGCGCGAGAGGGATGGCGCTATACAGAATTAATAGCGCCATTCCTTTCGCGCAACGATATAATTATAGAACTATGATAGTTTACGTTTCATAGTCCGTGCCCAGGTGTCATCTTCCTATGTAAAAAAAACAAAATATTTTATTGTGGGCCCTCTCTTGAGAAGGCCCGCAAGACTAAAGGCCCTACAGCTCTCCCCTGAATCCGGCCCTGAGTTAGAATAATATAGGAGACAAGTCTTTGGAGAAATGTTCAACCGAACACCTATCTAAACATTTTAATCCCTTGGGGACTGATACTAAAATAAATGATGGAATCAGGTGTTACTTTACCGAAATCCATGACACAAATATGCAAATACAATATTTAGTTTTAATTCCGGCAAACTAAGCTAAAGCTTGTTGAGTTTGTATTTTAAATTACATTCTATCAAAAACACATTTAATATTGGCACATGAAATTGACATTTTCTACATACTTTAGACCCACATTGTTAAAGTATGTAAAAAGTATTGAAACGACTGCACAATACACTTCCGCTTCCTTTTCCATTCACCCAATATCCGTCGTACATTCCTTCTATCAATCACTCTCTCTCATTCGTTCCAACAACCCAAAAGGGCGGCCTTTTACCGGCTCCGAACTAAAACTCAATAAAACATAGTGAAGTGTCTGTTTTTGAGTGTAATTATCAAGAAAAGGGACGTCCCAAGACTGTAGGTGCACCTACTACGACTAACAAGCTACCCTACCTTAACCTGTCCGTTTTTCCGTATTGTGCATTTTACTTAATTCATAGCAAAACCTGGGGTAACAGTCAACATTCGAAGGTAATAACTCATAACAACCACCAACACACATAATATTGAATTCACGGCTTGAGCTACAAAAATAAGTCTGTAATAAATGTAAAATCCCGAAAACTGCTGGTTGGATTTTGGTAGGGCCAGATTTTAAAGGCAACGAAAAAGTGAAGGCCCATTGTTTAGTTTTTAATAAAGTACCTTTTGATTGTGAACTTATTTTTCTTTGTTAGAATGAGTGTAAGTACTTTTCATATCTAAAAAAATCATATTGTGGGGGCCCGTGTTGCCCTCAATCCGTCCCTGGATTTTGGTACAGTTTTCGCAATTATTTTGAGCTTTTATAAGGAAGATTTAGATTTACAAGGTGTGTAACATAAATGTAGGGAACAGCTGATTTTTTTTTACGCGATTTCAGGTTTTGTTCCATAGTAAAAGTTGTTCGTGATTTTGAGTACAGTTACCCCTTAAAAGATTGTGCGTTATTTAAGTTACACCTTGTATATTAATATTAAATTCTATTCATATAACATTAGACAAAACTGGTCCAACAAGGCCGCAATATTTTTTGAACCATTTCTTCAAGTTTCAGCTCATCTTGATTGACCGTTAAGGTTCATAAAAGCATAATACTGTGTATAATATCTGCTGGAAGCAAACATTTTGCTTATTTCTATACATTTCCTTGTTATAATAGGTCTTATTTGTCTAATATTATAATTAAATAGAGTATAATGTACGATTTTCAACAAACGGGCGGCGCCGAAGCGCGTTGGAGCGCATTTCACACTGTGCTAAAGGAAATTCAGCCTTCTATACAATAGTTAAGTTTCATGTTTGTGTGGAATTTACACTGCTTGGAACTCGGTTAGATCCGCGCGTATGCCGCGGCAGCTGGTCGGCGGCGCTCGGCTGTCGTCGCGTCCGGTCGGCTCCGCTCGGCCACACCGCAGGTAGAAACTGACTGCGATAGCGGATACACGAGCACGCGCGCGCATGCGCCCGGGTTCCAGCAGATTGTAGCCGTCGGGCGGACGCGGTCGGCTACTGGCGCGTGCTCGAGCATCCGCTGCGACGCGCTGCGCTCCTGCGTGGCCCGGTTGGTAGAAATCGTACATAAGTAGACATGTGTGCATCTCGCGAGAAATAAATATTTTTAATGACATTTTTTGCTAGAAATTAATTTATAAATTTTAGATTTCAAAATCATATTTTAAGTGTTAATTAATGCATTTTTAACAATTAATAAATTGTCATAATTTTACACATTATTTAAATTAAATTACATATTTTTTGAGACATTTCATACAAAATTTTATTTTAACAAAATTCAAAATACATATTATTGAAATTAGATCGGTTTTGGCCTTGGCCTGGAAATTATTTTATTTAAACTCATTATTTCTTCTCAAAATCTTACTTATCATATTACATTGTGATTAAATCATAAATTATATTAGTGAGGCTATTTTTCCCGTGGCCTCACATTGTGGCACCATGAGGCCAATTTAGGTCCGAAACTAAAATGACAAAGCTCGTTAGTTTCCAGCACAGCTTCCTAATTCTGGCATATCTTATTTTAATCGACCATTTTGGTATACCTGTCTATAACTAGTACATTTGTGACCCTCGCTTTCAGTCAACGGCCTGGATATATTCCTTTATAATCGTTTGCATTACTAGAGTTTGATTATAACTGGGCGTTAATTCTATATGACACAACAAAATCAAACAAGCAAATAACAAACCGCAATGTCAAATCGAAAAATCGGGTATTCATTTTGAAAGTAGGTGCTGAATCTGACATATTGTTGTCAAATGATGAATAATGAGTAACGCGGTCGCGTTATTTACATATCAGAAAATCAGGGCCCTGTACTGCTTACCTGGGTACCCAACGGAATTGAGAAGATACTAGATTTTAAACAAATACAGGAGATAGAGTTTGGCCAACGAAAGCTGACCGTGAATATTACCGCGAAATTCAAAAAAACACTTGACTCAAAAACACTAGAGTTTTTTTATAAATAATTTAGGTTAATTGAATGTAAGAAATGAGAAATAATTGAGAGAGAATATTGAGAAATGAATACGAAACAATTTATTAAAAAAAAGAGTATTGAGTGTTACAAGTGTTTTTGAGTCTAGTTATTTTGAATTTCTAATAGTCACGGTCAATTTTCGTTGGCCGAACTCTACTTCTAGTCTTCTAGTTAAACTTATGCCTATTGGCCGCTGTTTAGAAGCCTTTTGTGCAAAAAATGCGTAAATTTGTGCTGTATGAATGTTTGTGCAAGCAATTTGGACTTATGACACAAGGAATTTTAGTGTGGGACTGAGTTAAAGTTAAACATTTAAAGGCCTTGAGATGACTTGTCTAAAAAATCTTTTGTATGATCTCAGGCCATTTTTTTCTGGGCCTTGGTTAGACTAATACTTTCTCACACACCTAACATTATGGAATTATAGAGTGTGACTGAGTTAGGTTTTAAGGCCTTGAGATGACTTGTCTAACAAATCTTTTGAACAAGGCTAGGCCATTTTATTCTGGGCCTTGTACTAATACATTCACACCAATCTCATTTATATTTTGTTACATTATTGACTCAGAAATTAATTTAAAAAAATCACCATATTATTCGCTGTGCATACTCAAAATCTTGCCAAAATACTTCTTTTGTGAAAAAAACATTAAATGCAGCTGCATTTATCAAAACATACCACACAAATTCTGCTATAACAACCATATAAGATGGCCTACCGAACCTCAGTCTTAACACTATGTATGGTACCAAGAAATACCGGATTTCAATCAACTTCTGCAACGATAAACCAAGTATTAAGCTCACCGTATATGGTAGAAGAAAAGAAATGCAATTATGGTCTTTTAAATTATCATATATACTGAATAATAGGAATATATACACTGGAACCATAGCGTACATAGCAAAATCATATTTCCCATACCAACGATTCCATATATAGAAGGTAAAATGCCTGTTATCCGCTAATAAATACGGATGAACTAATGTATTATGGTGTACCATTAAGCTAAAAATGATACCGCATAACAAAACAAGAATCTTCTCCTTAAAAATCAGTTTGACAGTTGAACGGAGCTTGCTTACAACGTATGGGAGCCCAAATACTCCGTAGAAGACTAAGAAATATAGTAACTGCGGTGTGTGGATCGTCGCTTGGTGGGCAGTCTTATCCCCAACGACTATAGAACCGTTGATATACACAAAAGTTATGAAACCATTCAGTATGAGCATATGTGTGAACAGAATAGTAGCATCATGGAATGTTATGAATCTGAAGAACGTAGTAAGTTGGGATGTTAAATGGTATTTCGCTGAGCAGTACACATCCCACATACCATAATACCGTTTCAACTTAGATTTATCAACATCCCTAGCTATTAATGATCGCTTGCTTAGTTTAACATCGTTAATATATTGATTACCGAAAACTCTGGAACTTTTTATTAGTAAATCTAGTAGTTTGTGACCAAATACCATTGCAATCCATACTACGTTTGTCTGCCGCATGAATATTGAACATATACCACATATTAGAATTGGTATCAAATATCTATATGTTAAACATAGTCTAGAAAACATTAGAAGAAACGTTAACGATAGCACATCAGTGTAGTAGACATGAGAAAAAAAGTATAACGGAGGCAAGATAGCTAAATTCACAGCTTGTAGTATGATCTTCATATGATTTTTATCGTTGTAATACACATATTTCAGGATACTTGAGAATAGAAGTAAGTTGACACATGCAGCGATGAGATTCACGAAGCGTAGATTGTATGTATTGCATTCAAAGAATATACCGATAACGGATGAGACTAAATACAAGCCAGGTAATGTCGTTATCTTGGGATCCCAGTATGAGAAGTTACCGTTACAGTAGGATATTCCTTGAGGTATGTGGAAGTATTCATCGATAACGATTTGTATTGTATCGTTGACTTCGTCGAATATGTATTTTGATGTTACGTAGAATACTGCAACTGTGAGGAGAAGCAGCAAGTAGTATCTTAGTGAGGGATTCATTTTGAGGGGCTCCTGAAATATAAAGGGATATTTTTAAGTTACATAGAAATCGTTACTTTCTTATCATAGGCTCATAGCACAGCTAAGCTAGACGTCATGCAAGTATAAAGAGCTTATTATATTAGGTACCCGAATTTTAGGGTCCCTAGCTGATAGCTCTTATTCAGTGTAGTATATCAATTAGGGTGCCCAATCTCTTTAGTTTCAATTATAAATGCTTTAGGAAGCATCAAAGTTCTATTATTATATTATTGGGACTATTTCCAAAAGTGTGGATAAACCTTCCATTTTGATTTCATGTTTAGTTGCATTAATTGTTTGTTTCATTGTCATAAACTCAAAAAAACTATAAAAAAAAGTTGGGAGCATTGTTTTTATCGCACATGCGTCTCCCGTCAAACAAATCAATAAATAATAAAAAATGTAGGTAAGCCTTTACCGTGCTAGAAACTCCAGGACACACAGCAGAATCCTCCGGTTGATCACAAATAACTTGCTTAGATATATATTCAGCAATTACACATTGTTTTTATCTAGTTTTCTTTGATGATAAATTCGCCGGATCAAACCATTGATAACGAGAAATGGCGGCCTTTTTGACAGTTTGACAGAATTGACAGATGATGCATCTGATTAAACGAAACGTTACCAACGTTATGATGAGGAAAATGATGTTGATTTGGGGCCGATTGTTCATTCTTTAGACAAAAATATCTGAGAAATAAGTTTGCCTTGACGTTTTGGCAACTTTTGTCTAGAAAATACACACATCAAAAGTGTCTAGGGATCAACATATATTTTTGCAATAACTTTTCTCCTGATTGATATTAATTAAAATTTTCTTTATGGATTCATCAAATAAAGTGTTTTCGTTTGTCACAGTAACGATAAACCAAGTCACCTTTGCATTAATAAAGAAATTTGCCATTTTCCTAATAAAGGGATTTTTGACATTTGAACCACTAACACAAAAGTTCGAAAAAAAGACTGAAATAACAGTTTTCTTTAAAATTTTATTGGGTAACTTAAACAATTAATAATCCGTGTTTCTACCGCGAACACTAACAACACAAGAACATCGGTTTGGCATACTCAAAATGAGTTCATCCAAATCACGCTGTGGAATGGCCGCCCATGTTCGTTGCAACAACAAAAAAAGGTCTTCTTGCGACTGGATACCCTCCATATTCGGCAGAGCTCTTCTCTGTAGCATATCTCATGCATGCTCAATCGGGTTCAAGTCTGGCGACTGAGCAGGCCAGGGCAGGACATTGATGTTAGCTGCGGCGAGAGTCTGTCTTACAACTCTTGCGGTGTGCGGTCGTGCATTATCATGCATTAACTGAAATAAGGGACCGATTTGCGCTTGTAGAGGAACGACGACGTCTGATACAATCGTCTCAGCATAAATTTGAGCGTTGAGGTTGCCTCTGATCCAAATCAACTCAGTTCTTCCGCCGATCCAAATACCCGCCCATACCATGATGGTTCCACCACTATAAGGATGGACTTCCTGGCAGGATTTTAATCGCTGTTGGCGTCCAGGGGTTCTCCAGTGTCGTATACGTCTTGTATCCGGTCTCATACCAAAACGAGACTCATCAGAAAAGCACACGAAACGCCATTGTTCTTCTGCCCAATTTCTGTGTCCAAGAGCCCATTGATATCGAATCCTACGATTGTGCATTGCTATAGGTGGTACCCGTAGCGGTCTTCGGGAATGAAGGTTCACTTCATGCAAGCGGTTTCTGACTGTTTGGTCGCTAATTAAGTTCCCTGAAGAGTGATGAAGCCTCACGGCTAACATCATGGCGGTTATTGTTGGAGCTCTTCGAGTTAAGATTTGAATGTATCGGTCTTGTCTCCGTGTGGTGCAGCGATACCGTCCTCCATGGCGCTCAGCCACGGTACCAGTGCTTCGGTAACGTGTCCAAAGTCGACTGATAACACTCTGACTTGTATTCAGAGCTAAAGCCACAGTACGTTGCCGGGAACCAGCTTCTATCATTCCCACGGCTCTGAGCAATTCTTCCCTGCTTAAATGACGTCGCCGCTCCATAATAACGTTGGTTTTAATCAGTACTAAGGAAACAGTAGCACTAATAATGTCTTCAATGCGTTGTATGTTTTTATAGGGAAAATATTGACAGCTGATTTTCATCTTTTACTCGAATTTGATTCACAGTTCCTGATTCAAATTATGAAATGCACCAAAAAGGATCCATATAAATTTATAAATTTATTACAAAGCCACATCTCAATCTCAAGAAATCCGCATAAAAATGCTTGATCCCTAGACACTTTTGATGTGTGTACATAGAAGTAATAAGTACTACGTATTCCTCAGATAAAAGTAACCTGACAATTGCAAAATCGGCCCTAAGTTGAACTCAAGCAGCCTGCTAGTTTAATTAATTCACCATTTTCATGATTTATACATCATTTGTATTTTTATTTGAAGAATATTATTGAAATTATAGAAATCAAGCGTCGATCAACACGTGTTAAGCGAAAACAAAACGTATTATACCGCTTCATTACACGGAGTTGCCTTGTTTATTTATAATGCGTTAATAATACAAGTGACAAATTGTAGCTTGAGAAACCTGCATTTATAACTTTTTGTCAATCATTAATTTTATAAAAAAACAAAAAACATACTCCTTGTGCATTTACAAAACAAATACGAGCATGTAGTTTCGTAACATTTAAAAATATATTTCTGGAACGGAACGCAAAATGATGCTAGTCTGTTTTATATTATCAATCAAAAGTGAAATGCTCTCGCGTGATTGGCGGATAACGGATCACCAAATTTATTATTGGTTAACTATTACAACCAAAACGAACTTTCCTACGACAACAATAATTTTGATAATTTGTTAGATTGACATTTGAAATATAACGGCTTAGATTTGATTTGAATTTATTTCATTTTATTTTGTCTATAAAATATTGAGATTATTGCTGAAAAAGTGTTAATTGTGTGACGTTCGACAAATAAATACATTACCAACATGGAAGCCAACGATTTCCTTGAGAAAATCAAAGCAAATGGCACTGAAAAAGACTGGAATAATTTAGCCAAAGTTTATGACGATTACAAAACTATTTCGTCTAAGTTACCATCGAAAGACAAAGGTTCTTTCTCGTTGAACGTGCTGTGTTTATTGTGCAGGTAAGCTTTATTGTTTTACGTGTTTAAATAAGCACTTTAAATCAACTCTACTCATTCTAGTTTAAAGTTATTTTGTTCTTTGGGTCAGTCGTCCTAGCGTACTACGTAACTGCTAACCTAAGGTATCTCTTATGTTGTGCCACGTACCCACAATAACTGGTTCTCGGCCTTCAAATCCCCAGTTCTTGGAGTTCCATATCCATGGACAGTACAGTAGGTATCTTACTGGTTCTTCTTTATAGGCGTTACCATATGAACCATTCACCTAGTTTTGATGATTCATAAGTGCCTGCGAGTGAAGGGCGGGCGTTTTTGGGGGCTGTTTTTTATAACATTGATGTTTAAAAAGAACTAATCTATTGTGAATAAATGAGCTTTGGAGATTTCCTTCTTTGAAATTTCGCAATATATCATTTTTCTTTTTAATTCGAATTTTCATAATGCATTTGAATTTTATTATTTATTGTATAATACTCTGGCTAAATAGTTTGATTTTGTTTTATAATTATTAATGCAATAATAATATATAATTAATGCTTGCATTCCAAACTGTAAAGTATGAGCATCATGCAGCAATTAATGATACACCTATAATCATATAATTTTACTGCCTATTGTCTGGCAGTATGAGTCTGTCATGCTCACATAAATGTCCTGCTTATGGTGGTGTTGTATATCTGGTAGTTGGGTTCCCTACAAAATGGTTGAGCTAAGAGATGCAGATGTGCACGTCATAATCGTGAACGGGTGCTGTCTGTCGGGACTGGTCAGCTCTTAACTGCTACGGCAATCCTAGAAGGCATATTTTTCTATTTGTTACTCTTATGTGAGTTTATTTGTTACGTTAACCTGCATTATTCTCATTCTATGTCGCACGCCACTGTAATGGAATTGCCATGAATAGTCATGATCTACTATTTTAAAAAGAGTATTCATGGAGTTTCTTGCCGGCTCTTCTCCATAGAACTTACCTTTTGGAACCGTGCACCTAGTTTTGATGTTTTAAAAGTGCCTGAAATCTGGTTTATTTGAAATAAAAACACTTAGACTTTGACTATAGATGAATCCATGATAAAATTATCTGATTAATCGGAGGCATTTAATATTGTTATTAATAGTAATCAGCATTTACAAGAGTATCCATCGAGTTTCATACTGGCACTTCTCCATAGGACCAACTTTTTCTCCATAGAATCAACTTCTTCTCCATGGGACCAACTTCTTCTCCATAGAACCAACTTCTTCTCCATAAGACCAACTTCTTTTACTTAGGACCAACTTCTCCATATTACCAACTTTTGGAATTCAACTTTGGAATTAAATTCTTATCATGTTTACTCTGTTGTCTTGTTGTTTTTTTTGTTCTTGTTGAATTTTTGAACTACTTTTATATTTACAGAAATCTCGACAAAGCACCAACATGGAGGGATACCATAGATGCCAAAGACTTGCTAACTCTAACCATAGACTGTATCAGAGAGACAAGGGGGATGAACAAGCCGGAACAAGTCAAAACATTGGCCTGCATCTACCATATACACAGATATGTTGTTAGAAAGGTACGTAATTACATATTAAGCCTATTAATGCCCCACTGTTGGGCATAGGCCTCTTAGAAGGCGGGTGCAGGCCTAAGGTCTCTTCAGAGAGACGCAGGGCACTGCACGGCGCGTCTGGCAATGCGTCGCGCGGCGCGTTAGGCCGCGTTTCCACAGACGCGGAGCTGGGCGGAGAGGAGCGGAGAAGAGCGGTGAAAAGTGGTCAGTGTTTCCACTGAAGCGGAGCTGGGCGGAGAGGAGCGGAGCTGGGCGGAGAGAGAGAGAGAGATTATAATTTCCCAAGCTGCATCTTTGGTTTCGTGGCATTTGTAGGTATTCAATCGCGTATCCCATAAACACGGAAATTGTCTAACAGTTTCAATGAACTTCTCATCCATTTTGATACGTATGCACCTAGTGACGTAACGAAGACAACTGACACACTGCACGCGAGTCACGCACCGCCCCGCTACGCACCGCCCCGCTCCGTACCGCCCCGCTGTCCTCCGCTCTGCACCCCAATGCTCGCTGTCCTCCGCACTGCACCGCCTCGATGTATGAATATCCGCTCAGCTCTGCTCCACCCCGCTCGTACTGTTTCCATTGAAGCGGAGCGGAGATTTCAAGCATAGTCATTGGTCAATTTGTGCACCGCTAAGCTCCTCTCCGCCCAGCTCCGCGTCAGTGGAAACGCGGCCTTATGCTGGCTTCTCACGGCGCGCGATATCACAAGTCGCACCACGCCGGCCAATTTGTACGAGCGAGCACACGTCAACAGGCGAGCCCGCGCTACCCGTTCTCATGGGCGCGGCGCGGCGCGCGTTGTTCTCACCGGCCACGCGCGGGTAGGTAGAAACGAAATGACCGAACTCACCGAACTTGTTCACCCGCGCCACCCCGCGCAACCCCGCGCGCGCTTGTGTCGCCACGAGTGCGCTCGCGTCGCGCCTTTGAAGTACCGACTCCGAACGGATCGGATGTGCTTGGACGCGCTAGCCCGCGTCTCCTCGAGCCATAACCTTCACACGGCGCGTAGGGGCGAGCTGGCGCGGCGCGACTTGTGATATCGCGCGCCGTGAGAAGCCAGCATTACGCGCAAGGGGCGCGAGGAAACGGGATCGGGGCGATGACCCCCTCCCCGTGGTCTCAAAGCGCTACCCGTGAACACGGGTCGGTCATTGAGGTGCCCATTGCTCTTTTGGCCTAGGCCGCGGAAATTCTAATTCCGCGGCAACTGGTGTGTGGTTGTTCATAGGTATGTCTGTAGGGGCGCCCGACGTGTTTCACGCCACCCGTGCGACTGACCCCAACCAGGTGAGACCCCCAGTTACCTGGGGGAGGCCTGGCGGAGGTCGATAATAGCAACGAGGTGGCGGCTTTATTTGGCGCTCGCCTACAGAGATTGATTTGACCTGCGATTACAACGCACTCAGATCTAGCCGATTACGTTGCAATACGCGGGACGTTATGTATGTATTGAGCGACTTGAGATGTGTGTGGGTCTGTCTAATCGTGGCTAATGCCTCTACCAATATGCAATTTTTCCTATATTAATCCGCGTCCCCTGATTGGTCAGCCAATCACAGGGCCGTTATTTCTACCAATTACAGTGCACCTTAAAAAACTAACATTTTCTCAACTATGACCGAACCTTACCGTAACGTAGCCCGTTCGCGGCTTTCTATTTATTTTTGTCTACAAATACAAGGTTCGGCCGGCGCATAATCATATTTACACTTATTTATTACATAACTAGCTGTTCCCGGCATGCGTTGCAATGCCCTTTTTCCTACTTATTACCTACCTACTACCTACCTACTACCTACCTACTACCTACCTACTACCTACCTACTACCTACCTACTACCTACCTACTACCTACCTACTACCTACCTACTACCTACCTACTACCTACCTACTACCTACCTACTACCTACCTACTACCTACCTACTACCTACCTACTACCTACCTACTACCTACCTACTACCTACCTACTACCTACCTACTACCTACCTACTACCTACCTACTACCTACCTACTACCTACCTACTACCTACCTACTACCTACCTACTACCTACCTACTACCTACCTACTACCTACCTACTACCTACCTACTACCTACCTACTACCTAAACAGATTAAGAATATGGATATACTGATATAATTTTTTTTTTTTTAAATATCAAAATGTCGAACGGGATAAAAAGTATCCTATGTCCTTCTCCTGGCTCTAAACTACCTCCCTGCCAATTTTCAGCTAAATCGGTTCAGCCGTTCTTGAGTTATAAGTGAAGTAACTAACACGACTTTCTTTTATATATATAGATTATTATTAAATCTAGCTCGGCGTCTGTAATAACCAGTATTTTACACGGAGCGACTGCCATCAGACCTCCACAACCCAGTTACTGGCCAATGCCGATATCTTAAAGCCTAGTTTTCACAGGCCCAGTAGCTGGCGGACAGTGAAGGGCAGTTACTGTCTGACAGCTACTGGGTCCGTGAAAACAAAGTTGGGCCAGTACTGACCGGACAGATGCTGTCGGACAGCTACTTTAAAAAAAAATGTTTCTACTCTCCACTGACCTTCCCCCACTCCCACAAGGACAGCTACTGGGTCGTCACTCGCTCCATACGAACGCAACTAGATAGGTCAGAAGCACCAGGCCAGAACTAGTAACACAGTAGCTGTGTACTGCTGTCTCCTGTGCAGACCCAGTAGTGAGAACACGTCGGGAAAGTGACAGTACTGTATAGACAGCAAAATGTACAGTTGCTGACTACTGGGTGGTCAGAAACTGGGCTTGTTAAAACCAGGCGTAAGATTAGACCGGTTGTCAGACTTTCGGGCTTCTGACTACCCGTAAAGACTGTTATAGGTATTCGTATGATACCCAGGACTGACGAAAACTGTCACCCGTCCATAAAATTACCGCGCCAAGCGCAGCTTAACCTCGCAAATTATTTTTTTTTTAGAACACACCAGTACCTCCAGAATTGATACTAAAACTATCCTTCATGGCTTTTGAAGCAGATGCGAAGAATCTACACAAAGAATACAGCAAAACATATTGGAACATCATTGCAGACCGACTTGGCTACATAGAAAAATTAAAAGGAAAATCCGTACATAAGCTGCTACCAATACTAACTGAAGATATCCTCAAAACTTTAGATATCTACGATACAACACAAATTTGTATACAAATATTAGTATTTTTAATCAAAAAATTGCATTTTATATTCAGTGAAACATATTCAGTGCAACTGAATTCAGTGTATGGAGAGATTTTCGAGAAATTATCAAGAAAAACTGATTTGAGTGCTTTCAAAAAGTTGCTAGATAAGGATATGTTAGATTTGTATGTGAAATTCAGTGACTGTCTATACGTGATAGCTGAAAATTCCTCAAAAAATCATTTCAAAGACTCATCACTCAGTATAGCTGTTAGAACAGCCATTTCTATACTTGGTCACCGTTCAGACATGTTCCATTGTCTCCAAACATTCTATTTAAACTCATTCTGCGATATTTTCGTCAACAAAACAACTTACTTGGACGCCGTATTCAAAAATCTCACCGTATCCTGCGAAATGACAGAAAAATTGGGGTATAAAACGACTATGGTAGCTACCTATCCATTCATTGGTCAATTTTTAAGACTCTTCATCGAACATTCAGTTAATAATAAAATTAAAATCAATTTTAATCAACAAGTGCAATTAAATTGTTTGGAATTCATGTTAAAGTTACTGGGTGAGCTAAAAAATTGTGATCAATTGTTGAAATGCGAGAATTGTAGAGTAAAATCTGGATTACACGACGGTCTAAGGCTCTCGTTTTTATTGAAACATTTCATAACAAATTCCGTCCAAAATAATAATGATATAACAGACTTATTGCCGCTCTATAACAGCGTTATAAGCAGACAATATAGCATCATAGATCAGCTTAAAAAACTAGGATGTGTGAACTATGAGAAGTGCTATCGAAAATTGCAAACCGACACTCATAACACAGCTATTCTACTAAACAAGAATCAAAAATACGAATTTTCTATCGAATTATTCGAAATTTACATAAAAAATGAATTAAAAATCGATAAAAATGAGTTCGAGCACAATAATCTCGCTCGAGCATTTTACAACAAAAGCATTTGCGAGCTCGACTTTAAAAAGCACGAAAATGCTTTATTTGACGCTTTTCTGAGCTTAGTATTCTCCAAAGAAATGAATTCTGAGAAGTATATGAGCTTGGTGATGGATATTAAAGCTAAAGCATTGAAATGTGATGAGAAAGATGATGAAATTGATGATGATGATGAGAAAAATGATGATCTGCAACTTATGTCTGTGGTAGAAGCTTGTAAAATTGTGATGGAGAAGAAATTGTATGGGGATTTGAAGCCATTTTTGAAGGATATTAAATTTAGGTAAGTCTATTATTCTCTTTATTTTAACATAACATTATTTGCCTGTATTTCCCACGGGTTTGGGCAGAGGTAATAATATAATACTAATAACATTTTATTCAAAAAAATTACAAGGCATAAAAATACAAGGTTAGTCAAAATGGGCGTACTAAGTACCCATAATAATGAGTAACTTTTGTTCTACAACTTTCCCCAAAAGTCAATAGTTTAATAGAAATAGCTGTTCAAAATTAACAAAAAAAATATGCTAAAATCTATCTATCCTCAGCTATGATTAGCTGTGTTTACATTTTAGGTCATATTTGGGGTCACGAATTAGAAGCTCCGTTTTCTGAATTCGTAACAAAAGTAGGGACAAAGAATTTTTGAAAAAACTAAAATAAAAATTATTTTACATGTAAAAAAATATTATCGAATTTTGAAATTTTAACACTTGCTTTAAAACCGTCATCAGTGATAATCTAGGTGGTCTGCGGATTAGTACCCCCTTTCCGACTAACCTTGTATACAGGCTGTAAGGGTAAACACCGTTATCCTTGAAACCATGGGTAGTTGACATATAGGACCGAGTAAAAAAAAAAAAAATATACGCGCGAGAAATGAGCGGTGCGGCGGCGCTACGACGCGACGTAAACACACTCGCTAACGAGACAGCTGACTGACTGTGGTAGCAAACTGTGCGGGGCCGTGCGTCGGGCCACGCGGCGAGTTCCCCGCGCCCCCTCCCGTAGCTTGTTGCCCCCGCGCATAGGGTGAAATGCTTTTGAGGAAAAATGAAAATTTTATAAAAAAAAAAGTTTGTTATTTTTCATTGATTTTACGTTCTAATGAAACCAAACCACTGGTTTCAAGGATAACGGTGTTTACCCTTACAGCCTGTATACAGGGTGGTAATTTGAAATGGGGCATGAAGGGGAACTACCTTAACCATTGTAGCTACAGGAAAACGTTCTTAGAAGACCACCCCTAACTTTTGGGATAATTTCAATCGGCATTCACAGATTTTGAAAAAAAAGTACAGTCAGCGAGAAAAATGGCTGTTTTAACAAAACTTTTTTATGATGCCAATCGATCCCATTTCCCATAAGGATCAAAAAACTCTTCCAGACCAACTGAGGTTTGAGTACTAGAAACGTCAGAAATAACAAAAAACTATTTGAGATGGGTTAGTTATAAGGGCAGCTACCTTAATCGTTGTCGCTACAGGAAAATTTTGATAGGAGACTGGCCATAGTTTTTGACATTATTTCGAACTGCATAAAAAGATATTGAAAAAAAAAAAAATTGGTACAGTCAGCAAAAAAATGGTCAGTTCTTACAAAACTCTTTTATGATGCCAATAGATCCTATTTCCCACAAGGAACAAAATACTCTTTCGGACCTACTGAGGTAAAACTACTAGAAACGTCAAAAATCACGAAAAACAATATTTTGTTAAAAGTGACGTTAAGGCTGAAAAAATAAATTATTTTTTTTTCAAAATCTGTGAATGCAGTTCGAAATATTTTCAAAAAACATGGATAGTCTCTTAAAAACATTTTCCTCTAGCCATAACGATTAAGGTAGCTGCCCCTATTACTACCCCATCTCAAATAAGTTTTTTGCGATTTCTGACTTTTCTAGTACTCCAACCTCAGTTAGTCCGGAAGAGTCTTTTGATCCTTACGGGAAATAAGATTGATTGGCATCATAAAAAAAGTTTTGTGAAAACAGCCCTTTTTCTCGCTGACTGTACTTTTTTCTCAAAATCTGTGAATGCCGATTGAAATTATCCCAAAAGTTAGGGGTGGTCTTCTAAAAACGTTTTCCTGTAGCTACAATGGTTAAGGTAGTTGCCCTTCATGCCCCATCTCAAATTACCACCCTGTATATAATAAATGTTTAATAAATTTTCAGCTTACTTCTAAAACATGAGTTTGATATGTACTCAAAGTTATGGCCGTCAATCGTGCCCATAGCTGGCGTGTGGAAGTCGCTCAACTCCTTGCTAAATGGAACACATGAAAAATGGATGACAGGTAATATTATAATATAAATAAATATTAACCTGTAACTGTCTCACTGCAGGGCAAAGGCCTCTTCTCATACAGAGAAGGAACCAGCATTGATCACCACGCTTGCTCACTGCGGGTTGACGATTTCAGACCATTAAGTCCAGGTTTCCTCACGATGTTTTCCTTCACCGTATGTCAGTGACGTCTTAGGCTTAAAACGCACTAGCGGCCAGCCGCATGCGGCGTGCCGCTTGCTGCTGGCCGCAATATATACGGTCTACCGTAACGGCACGCCGTATTCCAGCTAAACGTATCGACTCGGTTCTATTGCGATCCGCCGCAAACGTCAGTGCTTCTAGAAATATAGCACAAGATAGACGTCGAAGAACTAGCTGCAGTTATTTATTTATACTATCGCAGAAAATGTCTTCGAAACAGTGAGAAGGAATCGAATTTAAACACTTCAAAGTCCCCGGCTGTACAGTGTCTAGCGACTTGCGGCTAACCGCGCCGAGTGCGTGTAGGGTATGCGGCGCGCCGCATCATTCAACCGTCGTGGCTCGCCGCAGCCCCAGAACAACCGGAGCGGTTGACGGCTGGCCGCAAGTCAGTGCGTTGATATCATGCGGTTTCATGTAAAAATCGATGTGCGGCCAGCCGCAAGCGGCACGCCGCATGCGGCTGGCCGCTAGTGCGTTTTAAACCTTAGATTAACTAACGCAGCATCCTACGTGAGCGATCTAGAAGCGACGCGAAAACAACAAACAGTCGATACCTGTTGAAGTGGCCTATGACCAAACGCACGTGGAGTGCGGTGCGGCGCGAAGCGAAGCGATTTTGTACGAAAATTTACTAGTTGGCGCCACATTGGCAAGAGGTCTCCCATCCCAATAATGCGCGCTGTCTGGCTGAAACATCGAATAAATATGGTTTTATTAAGAAGTTCAGTAAATTAAATGAAGGCATTAGTCTCCATTTACGTACTTTACAATTAAATATACCAAATTAATGTAAAAAATACTAAAAAAGTTTAGTACTATGTACTTGCACTTTTTGATCATAGAACACTATAAAATACTTACGTTTCTCTAACACTGAGTCTTTCGGCAGCTCGTAATCGTCTTTACTGAAGTGATCTTTGCCTAAAATACTATTATTTGTAGGCGTAAACCGATCTCTACGAATGGCTACAAGCCATTGTTTTAAACGTATTTTATCCTTAGGAAACTTATGACCTCCCGTTTTTTGAGCACATAGGAACTGCACAAATATAGGAACAGCACAAATACTGAAAATATAGGCGTTCTGACACTTTTGACAGTTCTGGACCTGA
Organism: Amphipyra tragopoginis; assembly: GCA_905220435.1. Taxonomy (NCBI): domain Eukaryota; kingdom Metazoa; phylum Arthropoda; class Insecta; order Lepidoptera; family Noctuidae; genus Amphipyra; species Amphipyra tragopoginis. The sequence goes on along the minus strand of HG992020.1, from coordinate 12,398,788 downwards.
CGTCTCAGTGCTGCCGCCTAGTGGGCGTCATTTCAGAAAACCCTCGTTGGCTTGATATTTTCGCGCGAACTGGATGCGGTGCCGTACAGTGCTACTGAATGGCAGTGGCGCGCGGCGGGCGATTCGCGAGCTCATAGGACAAAGCCGCCGCTTCGCACCGCATCGCATTGAATTCGCGTGTCACCGCACCGGATCGCTTCGCAATTCGCGTTCGCTTTGAACCAGACGTAAGACACCGCGTTAATTAGCGACGTCAAACCTGTCGAGCGACTGTAACATGTTTTTGTTTAAGTTTGTCCTACAGTTGCAGCACACATCTGCGTTGAATGACGCGTTGTTAATATTGTTTCTCACACATTTTTACTTGGAGTCAATGGAGCGGCGTGTCATTTTATCGTAGTTGATCACTACATGTTGTATATTTCTCTATAATTTTCAGTTGAAGACACAGAAACGATACTCTGGACACTTCTAGAAGTAATATCGCTCACTCCTACAGCCGTTAGAACAATACACAGCGATTATTTCAAAGCTATAGTATCTGAACTACTAGAGAAAGTTGAAAAAATGCCTGTAAGTATTCAAAAAACTCATTTATAATATTGGACTGTTTGTAAATGGTCCTTGCGGAGTCTGCGTAACCGGGCAGTTATTGGCGAGACCTGAAGTGTCTCCAGCCAATGGTGGGGAAGTAAAATACTTAAGCTAAGCTAACTTATACTACACTAACATCATGACTACCTGCAACAACTGCACTAAAGGCCACCCCTAGTGGGGGGAGCGCGAGGCTTAGGACGTTGCTGGAGATTGGGAGGGAGACAGCTTGATGAGGGCTGAATAGGGAATATGCATGTAATTATTTTTTTCTCGTAATCAATAAAGCATAGTAATATAAACCCAAGAAAAGCATTAAAAGTCAAATGTTACTATTGTTTGTTGCTCAAAACAATTATTTAACTTCAATAATTTTCTTCTACAGTTCAAACAGCCTTTATTATCGCGGCCATAATGTGACGTCATAATCCACGATACTGCTTTGTTTACATCTTTTTTTTAGCCACAAATCATATAAATTAAATTATTTCTTGTGCTTTATTCCAGCAGAAATCGCACTTACTAACTTACCTCATTGAGAAATCAAACAGTTTGCTAAGAAAAGATTATTTAAAGATTCGTTCACAAGGATTTTGAGATCACTTCCGGCATTTTCGAAGACGACGCGTTTCGAGAACGCGTCGCGAAAAAAACGTAACATAAAACAATGAATTGTAAAATAAGCAATGAGTTAAAAAATTTAAAAAAAATGCAATTTTTAGTCTTCACTCCTATACAATGTATATGTCGTGGCCATATCGTAGAATTGATCACTTCATGATGTGGCCGGCCATTTCATGAAATGGTCGTATTTCATGAAATGGCCAACTAAAATTGGCCATATCGTTGAAACGTCAACGTTTAATGATATGGCCATCCACGTTTGGCCATATCATTAATGTAGGGTTTCCATGATATCAAAGGTTTAATAAAAAAATCCAAATAAAGGAAGCACGTACCATGCAAGCAAAGGAGTAGACTACGGAATTTCGACCCACAAAATATCGATGCACGTTACCGCGAAAGTTTAATAGCTTGATTCACCAACAATTAAGGGGATCTGGCGTTATTGGTCACTGTTCTAACCTAACCCAAATGATTCAATATACTAAATAGTAAATGTTTGCAGTAACGTGCATCGATATTTTGTGCTGTAGTTTCACAGGTTAACCAGATAAATAATCGAACAAATAAAATTCTATGAAAAGTTCACCCGCAGTTACCATGAAGTCATATTTTGAAATCCAATAATAGTCCATTAATTTTCGTTGCGTGGTCACCCTACTTTACTTATTATTATTAGCTTTTTTGTCAGAATAATTGTCCGCCGCCATGATGCATCACAAAAACAAAACGATATCAGCGCCTCTAACGATGAATAATGTAACTATTTTACGATATGATCACTAATGTTTGACCACATCATGAAGTAGCCGTGCGTTTAGCTGATCATATCGTTAAACGCTGATTATTCATTGCTCTGGCCAGGCCATTTCATGATGTGGGCAGCGGGTATTGGCCATTTCATGAAATGGTTGCATTTCATGAAATGGCTGGCCACATCATGAAGTGATCAATTCTATGATCTGGCCACGACATATACATATCTAAATAATGAAAGAGTCTTGAATTACATGCATATTCTCTATTTGGGGAACCCCTACACGGATAGGTTAGGTTCGAAGGGGATGACGGGGGCTTCGTTCGCTCGCTTCGCTCGCTCACTCTAGTTCTGCCTCTGTCTGCAGGGTTTAAAGTGTTAGGTTACTTTAAACCCTACAGACAGAAATAGGAGCCCCGGCTAGCGGGGCTCCGTCGACTCTACTTTGGAAACCCAAACAAGTAACATGTGTTTAGGATACGCAATATATGGTACAATAATTGGTATTCAAAAAAATTGTACGATCGACCGTTAGCTTTTATGCCTTAGAAAAACTGACTAAATTGAAAGTCGTGAAATAAAATATTGGTAACATCTATTTAGCGATAATATAAAATATTTGGTCTGAAATTAACTTTAAAGGCGTTTATAAATCTTTATGGCATAGAATAAAAAGGAAAATAAGTTCATTTCTACAATACTTTATGAAACACAATTTGGTGAGCATTTATCCATTCTGGCAGGTATTTCGAATTTTTTGGTAGTAAAATAGATACATTTCTGGTAGGCGTTTAAACACAAGCCAAAGAATATACTGTCAGAAGCATTGTAAGGGATTTATGAAAGAGTTTATTAGAATACTTTTTTTAATTTTTATTTTCTCTCCCTTGTTTTGTATGGTATTGTCTTCTATTACCATCTTTAATTATTGTAATTGGTCTAAGACCGTTTTAATTAAACTCTCAATCACCGTAATTATAGACACAATAGACAAGACAATTAAGTGTCGTCCTGGGACGACGGGCGGTACGCAATCGGTTAAAGTAAATAAATAAATAAAATATATAATTTAAAGTTATCACGAAGAATGTTTAGTTATTGTGACACAATGTTGATTTCCGACTTCCACGCGGACGGAGTCGCGGGCACAGCTAGTAAATAAATAAATTAATAAAATAATTTATTTTCAGGAACCAATTTCTTCAGATATCAGAGTGGCCCAAACAACGTTGTTATTCTTAAAAACTGAATACGATTTATCTGAAGCAAGCACCAAATATGGCTGGAAAGTTACTGAAACTGTAAGTAATTAGACAAGGTATAACTTAACTAACGCACAACCTCTTAAGGCTGAGCAGAGCTGTGCTAAGCTGCATAGCGAGGAATCTGTTTTGTAAGCACCAATAGAATCACTTCATTTACCTAGCTTCGCTCTGCGCAACTCTGGTGGATATGGGCTTAGCGGAGCGAGGTTTTTGTTTGTACAAAAAAAGCGAGAAATGCGACCGAGGGATGTGTTGCTAGGAATGTGTACGAGAATTTCAAAATATGCGCCTACCAGTCAGTCAATAGATGGTGTTTGGAAGAGGTAGATGATCATTTGTACACATTAACACATTACGCATTACACATTCCTCGCACAGCTCTGGTGGAAAGGGTCACACCGTTTTACATCCTCGCTACACATTTTCGCACCGCACATTTTCCTCGCACAGCTCTGGTGGATGTCCATCAAATCAAATCATTTTTTTTTTATTTCACTTAAACCAATACAGGCGCTTATCATCATCTGCCTAGCCTTTTCCCAACTAAGTTGGGGTCGGCTTCCAGTCGAACCGGATGCAGCTGAATATCAGTATTTTACATGGAGCGACTGCCTATCAGACCTCCACAACCCAGTAACTGGGTAATACGATACTCTTGGTAAGACTGGTTGTCAGACTTTCTGGCTTCTGAGCAACAGTAACGACTGTCAAAGATCTACAAATGACAGCCGGGACCAACGGCTTTACGTGCTTTCCGAGGCACGGAGGAAACTCGCTATGGTAAATGGTCACCCATCCACAGACCAACCTCGGCAAGCGTGGCTTAACCCGGAAGATCGGTCTATGCGCCTGTAATTATTTAGCCACGAGCTCCTCAATACAGGCGCTTATGAAAAGTCGAATTTAGGTGCACGGTTCCAATTAGTCGTTTCCTATGGAGAAGAGCCGGCAAGAAACTCCATGGTTACTCTTTTAAAAAAAGGATATCTTTTACAATTTCAGTGAATACAGTAGGTATAGTCTTGACCACAGACCTTGGAGTAATGTAGTACCAAGGTATAACTTAAATAAGGCACAACCTCTTAAGGGTTCACTGTACTCATCATTATGAACAACTTTTACTATGGGACTAAAAACGAAATCGCGAAAAACAAATCAGCTCTTCCCTACGTTTTGACGAGTTATGCGAACATAAATGTAGGGAACAGCTAATTTCATCTCAGCATAATTAAAGTTCGCGCTCGACAATACACGTGTGTCATTCATACAAACCTCCAAACGGTACCATACTGTTAATTAGCGACGTCAAATCTGTCGAGCGACTGTAACATCAGCTTGAGGCGTTGGAGTCCATTGAGAAGCGTGCCAAGAAGCTCATCAGCAACGACTCCCTTGTTCAGACCAAGCTCCAAAGTCTTGAGCATCGGCGCAAAGTTGCCAGTCTATCGGTTTTTTATCGGACACATTTCGGAGAGTGTGCTTCAGATCTGCATGATCTAATACCCCCCTGCCCTTTTTTCTATCGGACGGCCAGAAGCACGAAAAAGCGCCATCGGTTCATGGGTGATATACCAAAAACCCGAACGAAGCGCTTTGATTCCACTTTCATTGTGAAAACCGCCAAACAGTGGAATCCGCTGCCCGAGTGGGTGTTCCCCGACAGCTACAATCTGGGTGTCTTCAAGTCACGAGTGAATCGGTTTCTTCTGGGCAAGCGTGCTCCATCGTAGACCGCATCATCGTTTAACATCAGGCGAGATGGCGACCAAACGCAGGCCTAGTAATAAATATAAAAAAAAACATGTTTTTGTTTAAGTTTGTGCTACAGTTGCAGCACACATCTGCGTTGAATGACGCGTTGTTAATATTGTTTCTCACACATTTTGACTTGCAGTGCCAATGCCCCGTGTCATGTTATCGTAGTTGATCCCTATTAATATGAACTTTATTATTTCAGAGCATAGATCCTGATTTAACTCAAGCGATGCGCACGATATCACAAGAACACGTCGCGTTACAGAGAGCGATACAAGCCGTCGAAATATGGACGGAATTACCTGCAGTTATAGATACAGGTATTATAGAATATTCATATAATAATTATAACTACTATTGCGTTCTGCCTAGTGTTGCCGAATAATCGATAGTTTTACAATTGTTAGTTTTTATCTATTAAAGCCGATACTATCGATAGCACGCAACGTAGTACTATTGACAGAATGCAGTAATATCGATGGTATATGTATAAGATATGTCTATGTAAAAGACTACCCGTAAAATACGCTTTTATCCATAAAAGACGACTCTATGTAAAAGACTACTCTACCCGTAAAAGATTACTCTACCCGTAAAAGATTATTCTACCCGTAAAAGATTATTCTACCCGTAAGAGACGCTTTTATCCATAAAAGACTACTCTATGTAGAAGACTACTCTACCCGTAAAAGATTACTCTACCTGTAAAAGATTACTCTACCCGTAAAAGATTATTCTACCCGTAAAAGATTATTCTACCCGTAAGAGACGCTTTTATCCATAAAAGACTACTCTATGTAGAAGACTACTCTACCCGTAAAAGATTACTCTACCTGTAAAAGATTACTCTACCCGTAAGAGACGCTTTTATCCATAAAAGACGACTATGTAGAAGACTACTCTAGCCGTAAAAGACTACTCTACCCGTAAAAGATTACTCTACCTGTAAAAGATTATTCTACTCGTAATGATGCTTTTATCCATAAAAGACGACTGTATGTAAAAGACTACTCTACCCGTAAAAGACTACTCTACCCGTAAAAGATTACTCTACCCGTAAAACAAGCTTTTATCCATTAAAGACGACTCATGTAGAAGACTACTCTACCCGTAAAAGACTACTCTACCCGTAAAAGATTATTCTACCCGTAATGACCCTTTTATCCATAAAATACGACTCTATGTAAAAGACTACTCTACCCGTAAAAGACCACTCTACCCGTAAAAGACTACTCTACCCGTAAAAGACTACTCTACCCGTAAAAGACTACTCTACCCGTAAATGATTACTCTACCCGTAAGAGACGCTTTTATCCATAAAAGACGACTCTATATAGAAGACTACTCTAGCCGTAAAAGATCACTACCCGTAAAATAACTGCACCGATCGATAATAATCTTTTTTTCTACAGTAACCAAGAAATCCCACCTCCGTCCTGCACTGCTGCTAGCAGAGATATTCGTGCAGCAGCTGCTTCATTTCAGCAGGACTGCACACGCGCTGCAACTTGCTCACATATGCTGCAGTATCGCCAAATATATTAACGATAAGTACGTATTAATTCAATGTGTCAGAACATTTCAATGCCATGCAAAGGGATTGGAAGGGAGGAGCTCGTGGCTAAATAATGACAGCCGCATAGACCGATCTTCCGGGTTCAGCCACGTTTGCCGAGGTTGGTCTGTGGATGGGTGACCATTTACCATAGCGAGTTTCCTCCGTGCCTCGGAAAGCACGTAAAGCCTTTGGTCCCGGCTGTCATTTGTAGATCTTTGACAGTCGTTACTGTTGGTCAGAAGCCAGAAAGTCTGACAACCAGTCTTACCAAGAGTATCGTATTACCCAGTTACTGGGTTGTGGAGGTCTGATAGGCAGTCGCTCCATGTAAAATACTGATATTCAGCTGCATCCGGTTCGACTGGAAGCCGACCCCAACATAGTTGGGAAAAGGCTAAGCAGATGATGACAAAGGGAATGGAAGCTAGCGGGTACTACTAGCGCGGTACCACTCCTGAATAGGCATGTTGACAGCATCAATAAATTGCAAATCTAATTAGTCCGCCAGTTAGAGTTTTGAAAAATAATGGACACGTATTTTTTCTTTTGTTAAATCTACGAATATTTGGAAAGATAAAACGCATCAAAACTCGAGAGTCGGCTTGTGACGTCAGAAGCAAGTAAAAATTGTACTTGCTTGTGACGTTTTGCCAATTTTAAAAGTGTCGTTATTTCGTCAATTTTGGTTTACGTAACAAAAGAAAAAATACGGGTCAAATATTTTTTGGTAATCTAACTGACGGACTAATTAGATTTTTTCAGTCAAATACCTTATTGCTTGGATTTGGATCAGAGATCGGATTAGTGCGTAAGCAATATCCGAGTTCGGTCCGAGTTTTTTTAGACTACGTCCGTATTTTCACGAATTCGGATCGGATGCAGTGCGAAAAGCAATATGACTTTGATTCGAGTTTTTTATATCCGTAGCCCGCAGCTTCGCTTGCGTGAAATTTTAAACCCTCTTTAAGCCCTTTTTAAGTGTAGTTTGAAAATCAATGTAGTCCTTTTTGTAGTATTTACTTAGAAAAGTGTTTGTGCCAAAGGGAAATGCCCAGATGCCACACATAAAAATGCCTGAAATAAACAACAATGAAATATACGCCAAATTGCACTATAAGTCGTAGGGAACCCATATCATTTTCAATAATTACAAAAAAACTCGGCAAAACTTGTTCCAAACATCTTTTTCTAAAATATAGGTTAAGTCAAGGTTTAAGATTATTACGCAATAATTAATAAACAAAACTGCATTTAAATGTTTTAATCATCATTAAAAACCACTAACACATCATCAAGAAACTGTGCAGGAGGATTGATATTGGGTTGGTACCGGGCCCATGCTAAGTACCATATTATTGACATAGTATGGGCACAGGTACCAACTGTTCGCCGTCCCACGAGGCAGTTACAATAGCGATGCTGTAAAGCCCTTATCCCTGATAAGGAATTGTTAATTATTATATAAACAAAATATATTTTTTGAGAAATATGTCTGCTTTGTATTTTTCCTCGAAGTAAAAAGCAATTACCCGGAAGAGATAAATGCTCAACTAATTCGTTATCCAGTTCCCTACATATTTCAATCTTATAAATACCATTCGCTCGTGTGTGCTCGCCATAGTATGAGCGAGCCTGTTTTATTTGGTACGTACCACATGCCAACAAAACCATTTCGCTGTATGTCAGTTGTGGGAAATCAGCAACATTGTTAGGATTTATATTAATGCTTTGGAATTGCGCTCTGCGACGATTCAAATTATTTGTGATCACATAATCAGCTAGTATATTTTCTTTTCTGTATACATATTCTGATGTATTATTTGCAAAATATCAACAGCATCTGGCCTGTCAACTATTCTAGTATAAAACCTATTAATTAATGCTGCTGCTATAGAGAAATCTACCATTAAATGTCTCGAAGCTCTATTAAAAAAATCTTGGCGAAATAATTTGAATTGCTGCTTGAATATTCCATTTACGGCTTCCACAACCCAGCGGCAAATAGTAACTCTTCGGCTTTTATTAGCTTCCAGAGTGGATAATTGAATTTCATTTACTTGCAGTGTTGATGGCATGTGAACACTATAATTGCAAGATTGCAAAAGTGGAATGGAATCCCTGAACCCTCTATCAAGAATGAATACGTCACCATCCTGAAAATATTGTCTCAATGGCTTACTGGGTTCATCAAATTCACTAATCATTATCTGAGCATCGGAAGTTGTTGCTGGATAAGGGCCTAACACATCGATTATATAGCCATCGGAGCAAACAAGCAAAAATGGCTTCACAAGGTTTCGATATTTGTGAAGAGAATATGTCTCTTTTTGGTACAAATAGTTGGAGCTTTTTTGTACATAGATATATGTTCCATCAATAATTACGACAGGCTTCCTTATTCCGTCGACTTCGCCAAACAGCCCATTTGGTAGAACAAGGTTTCTTGCTGCTATTTGTTCTCTTGTTATATGTCCAATTCCAAGGTTCATAGGAACAAAATCTTGATGCAGTTTTTCCCTTGCTTTAGCCATTAGACGTTCCAGAGTACTTCTCGGTATTTGTAGAAGAGATGATAATCTTTCATCAGAATCTCCAGTTCTCAATTTCATCAGGTAAGCTCCAAGGGCAGTAGAACCTCTATGCATTTGCGCCAATCGGGGCACCTCTCCCATTAGAGTACCAAAACTATTTCTACTCATTCCTAAAAAGTACCACACCATATGTTCTTCCATTAAGTGTATATTTTCGAAGTCCAAAGCACGACATTCATAATTCACAAATGATGCAAAGTCTTCAATGTGGTCCACAGTGAATTCATGATTCATATCTTCCAAAGCAGGGAGTTCATGCCAAAAGTCACTATTCAAATGATGACTACATATTTTTGAATTCTTTGGTATATAAAACTTGTAGTCCTTGAAGAGCCACACCCTTAATGAAAGTGGTACCACATGTCTATCAATCATATTACATCCTGGATAGAAACAATGACTTTGAGTATCAACTGCTCTTCCGTAATTAGGTAACAGTACGCTGGATCTTATTTGAGGAGGTTCTTCATGTAGAGGTATATTCAAACTACCTGCCTGACTGGGTACCGGACTCGGGCTTGGTGAAGGAGTAGTAGGGGGTGAGGTAGCCCGGCTGCATCGTTGCCAACATGGGTGGCAGATCAAATCCGAAGAACGTAGCTGCAAGCAAAATGAAAAGTAAAAGTTGGTTTTGTTTTACTTCAAGCTCGATGAACGAAAACCTATGCATAAAAAAGTACTCTGTGATAAGTTTTTAAAAGACATGATAGTGACGTTATTTGCACGGGATAAGAGGGAATTACACAGAATTAGGGCAGAGGAATGAACTTACCTGGCGTGGTTGGATTCTGTGTGCTACTACATTCATTATGTGCCTCTCACGATCACTGCTATTTCTTACAACATGTGATCGTTGTCGTAGAACAGACTGTCCACAGCAAACGCACACATGTTGGTGGCCTACTTGTCTACCTGGCCGGCTGGTTCCAGGTGTCTCGGTGATAGTGTGAACCGCTAATCTAAGACATGCATCACAAACAACACTACCTGGTTCAACCTGTGAGAAAGAACAAAAAACAATGTACTAATTGTTCAATGTCAGTGCGTTCAGTTCAATATAATTATTCACAAAAACTATGGAATGAATATACTTACAGCTAATGGTGTTATCCATGCCTGTATTAAACGACGTACTTCATCATTTTGCTCTGATACGACATTACGTCTCATCGCTGTAAGATCGAGATAGCAATTAACACAGTGTACGTTTCCATCCATTTTTAAATGTACACGGTGTAAGAGTCCAAAACAATAGCAGAGTCGTATAAAAAGCAGGTCCAGGTCCGTCGTCAAAAAGCCGAGTCGTCGTCAAGGCGGGTTCAATCTAAGTCGAGTTCGAAAAGGGGTAACGTGTGCAGAAGTAAAATCAAAATCCTTAAAAATGGCCAAAGTCGTCGTTATTATATCCTATTAAGTTATACGCAAACGCAAAATGTGAATCGATCAATTCAAAACCACAATTCAACGGAAAAATGAAATGCAGTAATCAATATCAAACTGTCAGTAAGGCAAAGGACATGTTATCCATGCAGCCTACGATACTTTTTCTTATTTGAAAATAATTTTATTTTAATTAATATTGACATGCATATAATATTACTTTCATTAGATAAACGTTATAATTAGGTCGAATTATTCTAAATGAACGATAACTGTGCAATAATTCTATAAAATACTTCGATAAATTATTTGAAAATTCTTGTTTGGCTGAATGTCGATTACACATGTCAGATTAAACACAGTTGTCCATTAAAAAATAAGAATGAATTAGACGGATATCAAGCGAAATATTTTAAAGATCGTTATATTTTCCTCCTACGTTTACAAACTTGAGAATTATTCATTATGCATATTTAATTCTAATTAGAATTTAGGACTATTAGTAGTTTCCGTTCATTTCAAGCATTTTATGGGCGTTCCCCTTTCAAGTCATTGAACCCAATGGAATAAGAATTTTCACACAAAAGTCCTAAATGCGAAAATCTTTCATCCCTTCTTTCCAGCGTAAAATTTCCAAAAACTCTCAAACACGTGTAAGTTTATTTCTCACCAGTAGACTAAATACTTAATTCCGTGCTTCTTACTTCAAAAATAACAGATTTCTCATACAAACTTTCAACACTTATTTCACTCCTTTAGGGGTTGAATTTCCAAAAACGCTGAAACACCTGTAATTACATTTATTTCTAACCAGAAACCCTAACATTTAATTTCATGCTTCTTACTTCAAAAATGACAGATTTACATAGAAACTTAAATACCCTATTTCACCCCCTTAGGGGTTGAATTTCGAGAAATCCCTTCTTAGTGGATACCTACGTTAGAAAAGGAACCTACTGTCAAAATTTCAAGTTTCTAACCCCAGCGGTTTAGGCTGTGCGTTGATAGATCAGTCAGTCAGCTTTTCCTTTTATAAATGGTAGATTTTCACGATATAAATTCGATTTATTTTACAGAGAAATATACGTACGCAATGCTGGTGTTCTTTTATACCATATTGATAAACCGAATGCCGTGCTACAAGATATTATGTTACAAGCAAGCGAGTATTGGACGGATGTAATGCAAACGACGGATAACATCGAAACTGCTGTTATATTCGTCTGCGATGCCGCTGTGAGTATCAAACTTTAATTATTCAAAATATACTAGAATTATTTAGTTCTTTGATCGTCAAAGTTACAATAGACAGCCCACAAAAATTACCGCCCTTCACTGCTTCCTTTTTTTTCTTCGTGTGAAAATCAAATCAAAAGTTTTTATTTCACATAAACCATTACAGGCGCTTATGAAAAGTCGAATTTAGGTGCACGGTTCCAATTAGTCGTTTCCTATGGAGAAGAGCCGGCAAGAAACTCCATGGTTACTCTTTTAAAATACATATCTTTAACAATTTGAGTGGGTACAGTTATGACTTAGAATAGTTATGAGAGAGCAAAGTAGACTTAAGAGCAGGAACCACACAAAAAACCAAAATGAAAAATGTGGTCACAAATTAACTAGGTATCCAGGCATCTAGCAAGTCTACAAAGCTCTCACATTTACAAAAGGTAAAAGGACGCTGAACTATATAAAACAACTGACATGGTTAATTGTCATCAAAACACATTACAAAGAAAATCACTGAATAATAAGATAAAGATATCTTGAGAATAACCATAGTAATAAAAAAGAAAGCTAATCGTAATGAGGTTAGTTAATAGACATACACATACGACGTTAATGAGGTTCCAGGGAAGCCATATTTGCAGGAGTTAGTTATTGCCAAACATCTTTATCGTCAACATAGTCCTCAGTCTTGTAATATGCTTTTTGAATAAGGACACGTTTAATATGGGCTTTGAACTTTCCCTCGGTAAGATCAGTTACAGATTTTGGCAGCTTATTATAAAAACGCACGCCATTTCCTAGAAATCAAAGAAAAATCCTCATGGATGCTCTTCGCCCGGGATTCTTCCGGACTCTTACCGGCTAAAAACCCACGGTGTTCCTTCTCCTGACCCTTGGCCGGGGTCGCGGGATTCGCAGCTGCATGCACCGCGGCCCCGGCAGGCCTTGGTCCGCCAACCCCTGGCGGACCTCTCCTTCTGTGGGGCGCCGCCTTCTCGGGCCTGGGGGTCTACTCCCTAAGCACGAAGTCCGTGGTTTCGGCCTTAGTTACGAGCGTTTCCTACTCCCTATCACCAACGGACATACGATTATTTCGGGACCCGAACTAAGAATGAATGACAACACGATTTGACAGTTGTCCCCACTACCGATGTGTTTTTCCCCGTCCGAAAAGTTGAACTTGACACTTCTTTTGTTCGCTCCTACGTTTTGGGCTTGTTTCGGACGGGCGACTGACTTCGTTGACGGACTTACGGAGTAGGCTACAGAGTGTTACTGACGGGTCCCCTAACCCGTCGCCCACAGGCCACACACTACAGTGGCCGGAGCTCGTCGCCCGGTGCGTCTGGCGCGGGAAGGGAGAGTGGCAGCTGCCTCTCTCTCCCTCTCCGCTCCCTCTTTGGTCGCCATCACCTCCTCGCGCCCTTCACCGCTTTCCTACCAAACCCATTCGTGCCACCTGCGGAGAGACCTCCGCCTGGACATGAACTGCCATGGCCGATCTGGAAGTCATTAAATAGACTTCCAACTCAGGTCGGTCGGAGCAAAGATAACATGTTTAGGTGGGGATTCAGTGATGGTATCGATTGGAGCTATTTGTGCGGTACAACCCATACGATGGTCCATCTCACATCATCCCGTGCTTGCCCTAACAGCTGCACGCAGGAAGACTTAGAGCGATTAGAGCATATAAAAAACTCGGACCGAATTCGGATATTGCTTTACGCACTGTATCCGATCCGAATCCGTGAAAATACCGATCTAGAGTAAAAATCTCGGACCGAATTCGGATGTTGCTTACGCACTATTCCGATCTCTGATCCAAATTCAAACAATTCAGGGGCCATCTTTGGCATATATACGAGGGTAAGGTGAAAAGTTCTCGGCCTGACTATGAAAGACTGAGATTTTCAGTTAAAAAATGATTTTATTTTTCTGCACAATCTCCCTTGACTTCAACACACTTGGTCAAGCGTTTCTCCAACATCAATATTCCTTCCTGGAAGCGAGACTTTGGAAGGCTGTGAAAACATTCATCTACGGCCCACTCAACTTCTTCATTGGACGCGAAGCGCTTGTCAGAAACAAATTTCTTCAAGTTTGTGAATGGATGGAAGTCTGTGGATGCCAAATCAGGAGAATAGGGGGGATGACCGAGCAAATCGTACCCCAAATACCGCAGTTTTCCCATCGTCAATGCACCCTTGTGTGCAGGTGCGTTGGCCTGGTCAAAGGTGTTTTTTTTCTTCATCGAGCCAGGGCTCTTCTCGCGAATTTTGGCATCCACCTGGTCAAGAAGGTTGGTGTAATATTCGCCTGTAATACTTCTGCCTTTTTCAAGGTAATCAATTAACAGGATCCCTTTCGCATCCCAAAAAACGCTGGCCATGACCTTTCCGGGAGATGCGATCGACTTGCTTTCTTTGGCGCTGAACCACCGGGTTCCACCCACTGCTTGGACTGTTCTTTCTTTTCGAGCATGTAGTGGTGGACCCATGTCTCATCCATGATGACAAATCGCCGCACAAAATCAGTCGGATCCCTATTGAATCGGTCCAAACATTGCTGCGAAAATCGTTTGCGCATTTGCTTTTGGCCGACATTCAGCAAATGCGGCACCCATCTTGCGCAGAGCTTTCGGATCCCTAATTCTTTGTGCAAGATGTTTCGCACCTTTTCTTCCGATATCCCCACAGCCTTAGCTATCTCACGCACCTTCACTCGCCTATCGTCCAACACGATATCATGCACTTTTTCGATGGTTTCCGGTGTGGTGGCGGTTTTTGGCCGTCTTTCACGTGACCATCTTCAAGGGACGTGCGATAACGTTTAAATTTAGCTGTCCGCTTTTTCACGGTTAACATGGAAGGAACAGAGTCCCCATAAACTTTTGTCAACTTCAGGTGAATTTCCTTACGGATTTATCCATCCAAAACGACGAATTTTATGACCGCACGATATTCAAGTTTATCCATTCTAACGAAAACCTCGCAAGACGTCTACTGAAAAAATTCGTGTAGACAAACTACTTGAGAGAACAAGTTGAAACTTGTCATACGAACTAATGACAAGTGCACCCCGGCAGGAAACATAATTTTTTGCTGATTGGAATGCCATCTCTGTGTCAGGCCGAGAACTTTTCACCTTACCCTAGTATATCCATTTGGCGTTCGATTTGAATCCGAGGTAATGCGAAAGCGTTCATACAAACATTACTACGGCTACTTCGGTCCGTCAATATTTCTTCCGAATTGGAGACTCACGGATGACGGATGCCGGATGTAGTGCGTAAACTACCATACAAATAGTTCTATGGCTACTTCGGAACGTATTTTCACGGATTCGGATCGGATGCAGTGCGTAACCGCTGTTAATGGTTGCCAATGACAACGCAGTCCAACATTTTGACGACACGTTTGGTGCAGTGGCTAAGCGATTGGCTTCTGCGCTACGGCGTGGGTTCGATTCCCACACGGAACAAAAATTTGTATGGCCTACAGATAGTTGTTTCGGGTCTGGGCGTTTGTGTATGTGAGATTTGTGTCTGTAAACGACCCACGATACAAGAGAAATCTTAGTGAGGAGGAAAGTTTTTTTTTTTTTAAAAAGTCCAACTGTCTAAGTTCTGGGCCGCAATAATATAATAAAGTTTTAATTAGTTTGTCATCGAAACGCTAAGAAGTGTGTGTTGGGAAGAAGAAACGGCGCAACAAACTCCCCAGCAACACAGATCTCTCTGTCGTGAATAAATTGAGTCTATACACAGAAAAAAGTAATATTCATCATCATCATTATTCAGCCGAATGACGTCCACTGTTGGGCATAGGCCTCCCCAAAAGGGGGGTGCCATTATCTCCACGCTTGTCAGGCGTATTGTCGATCGCAGTATGATTGTTAAAGTACTCAGAGAACGCTGCTGCCCATCCTCTATTCAAGCAAATTGCGGATCGGTCAACGCAGATGTGTGCTGCAACTGTAGGACAAACTTAAACAAAAACATGTTACAGTCGCTCCACAGATTTGACGTCGCTAATTAACAGTATGGTACCGTTTGGAGGTTTGTATGAATGACACACGTGTATTGTCGAGCGCGAACTTTAATTATGCACTAGTCGAGCAATAAATATACTAAATATCAAACACAAACATGGTGACTCGTTGTCATATGCACACACACATTGAAGACAGATGTTGGAGGGGCGTGCTGTGTTATCGTAGTTGATCTATAAGTCCAATGTACATTTACGTTTTTGCTACATTTTTTTTTGAGATCTTTAATCATACAAGCTTAGTTTTAGTATATACTAAACCTGAAACTAGTTTGTTCAGAATCACTAGGAGAGTCGATTGACATATTTATTACACCACATTATTTTCTATCTTATATTATCACATTAGTCAACGTAGAACATTGTCGCAGAGCAATCGTGCGGGGGGTTGCGGGGTGAAGGGGGCGGAGGTTATGTCCCGAGTAGCCATACTGCAACTTGGGACATAACCTCCGCCCCTACACATTTTTGACATTTCATAGGACCTGTCAAATGTATGGGCGTTGACCCACTGTATGTAGTAAGTAGGTACACTGTGGTTTTAGTGTACACTAAACCTGAAACTAGTTTGTTCAGAATCACTAGGAGAATCGATTGACATATTTTTTACACCACATAATTTTTTTTTTTTTTTTCATAAATTTCAATTTTGTTTCAGTAGGTTTCTACCCATAACAATTGACGGGAATAGACACCTTGAGGCTTGAGACGGTCCGCTCGGTCAGTTTCCGTGTATTAGACAACCCCTGCATAGCACATCTCAGGCATTTCACACTTTACTAGGGAACTTAACGCGATATAAACTACGGTGTAACTTGGAGATTTATTTAATAAAAAACACATATTCAGGCAGTTCTGATGTAAATCTTGTTGGGGTGTCTCGGTTTTTGTATATACTAAAAATAACGTTGTATTTATTTTCAGATATACTACAGTAAGGTTAAATCTATGGGTACGTCAGCTAAACTAGTGCAGTTAGCTCAAACTAAGATATTGAAGGCTTACGAGAAATATCCCGATATCAACCGTAAGTATTTCTGTTGATTACACCATTTAAGTATGTTTAAGATTTACTTTTGTCATAGAGTGCCAACTAGGGTTTCTGTTCGAGAATTCTCGAGGCGAGAAATGTCGAGAAATCATGCCAACTTCGAGACAAGAAAAAACACCTCGAGAACTCAAGAACTCGAGAAATCAAAGACTTTCTTTTATTACTGTAAAATTGGCTTAAAAGTTGCATAATCTTTGCATTCTGGCTTCATTGTTCACCTTACGAGGCGCAAGTAAGCGAGGCAAGCGAAACAGACACTTATTATACCACCAACTCCGATTACTCTTATTAAAATGTGACGTAAAACGTCAAATAAAAATTAACTGTAAGATAAACTCCGTTCATCTAATATTGGGTTTCTGAATACAAAATCGACAGTTAAATATCCAAACAATAAGTAAGTTCGTAAATTGACCCTAGTGGTTTCAAAAAGGTTTCAAAAATTAATCACAATGTTTTCTCTTTGTTATTTTTCATCATAGCAACAACACAATAAAACTATGAAACCAATTTTTTTTTATTGTAATATTGGGCAGTAAAGTTTATTTATATCTGAAAGAATAATATTTCTAGGCTAACGTACCTATTTGTGGTGTATGAATGGGTTCTAGGGCAGGATTGGTTATTACACAAAGATGTATCCTAGTGCCCTTGTTAAAATGACATCTCATTTTATCCTTCATCCGTGAACATTTCGGATGGATTTCTGCGATACCTTTTTATTGGTACTGATATATTTGAAGTAGCCTCCAGCACTTCCAAATCAGACTCCTATGAACTACTCGAGTCCATTTCATTGGGAATCCAAAACTCACTATCCAAAATAAAATACTAATAATAAAACTCGAAATGCTCTTGTATAAAATATGATATAAAACGACAAATAAAGTTCTAGAACCGATAAATGCCCCAAATTGGTCAGTTAAGTTAACTGAAGTTTGAACTAAGATCACCTTCTGACTGGGGTGTCCAGAAATGCAATATGTCAGTTTATCGAACCAATATCGGTAGAATAGATAAACTACGGTTAGGAGTACCTCAAAAACCGGAAAAATAAGTTATTTGAAGTTTGAACTAGGATTATCTTCTGATTGAGGTGTCTAGAAACGCAATGAGTCAGTTTATCGAACCAATAAACTACAACCGATAAACTACGTTCAAGAGTCCCCAGAAAACGGGCTTATGATGGTGTTTTAAGGTTTTTAAAAATTTCTCGAAAGACCCGAGAAACCCGAGAAATCGGTCTCGAGAATTCTCGAAACCCGAGAAAAAAAATATGTCGAGAAAACAGAAACCCTAGTGCCAACAAGCTCGTGGCTAAATAATTACAACCGCATAGACCGATCTTCCGGGTTAAGCCACGCTTGCCGAGGTTGGTCTGTGGATAAGTGACCATTTACCATAGCGAGTTTCCTCCGTGCCTCGGAAAGCACGTAAAGCCGTTGGTCCCGGCTGTTATTTGTAGATCTTTGACAGTCGTTACTGTTGGTCAGAAGCCAGAAAGTCTGACAACCAGTCTTACCAAGAGTATCGTATTACCCAGTTACTGGGTTGTGGAGGTCTGATAGGCAGTCGCTCCATGCAAAATACTGATACTCAGCTGCATCCGGTTCGACTGGAAGCCGACCCCAATATACGTAGTTGGGAAAAGGCTAGGCAGATTTGATAGAGTGCCAACAAAATCGTGTAGGAGTTAATCTATCATTACTAGAGATTGGAATAGGTAGAGTATATTTACCTAAACTTCGAGGAAGGAAGTAACATAGAGTGGTTAATACCTCCTCTAAAATCCCAGAATAATTATAATGACGTTTTAATCCCGGGATTTTAAAATCAAGAATGATTTATTGGACTTTATTTAGTTACAAATTATTGATTTGAAGAATCATATAACATTTTTAGGGTTTTGTACTACGTATAATGTAAAACAATGTATCTTCTATACATATAAAAGGAGAAGCTGACTGACTGGCTGACTGACTGACTGACTGATCTATCAACGCATAGCCTAAACCGCTGGGGTTAGAAACTTGAAATTTTGACAGTAGGTTCCTTTTGTAACGTAGGCATCCACTAAGAAGGGATTTTTCGAAATTCAACCCCTAAGGGAGTTTAATAGGGGATGAAAGTTTGTATGGAAAATCTTCATTTAACGGGTTTAAAATTTCACGCAAGCGAAGCTGCGGGCGAAAGCTAGTGTAATATGTAAAACAAAGCTCTTTAATAGGCATGTTGACAGCATCAATAAATTGCAAATCTAATTACTCCGCCAGTTAGAGTTTTGAAAAATAATGGACACGTATTTTTTCTTTGGTAAATCTTTGAATATTTGGAAAGATAAAACGCATCAAAACTCGAGAGTGGGGGCTTGTGACGTCAGAAGCAACTAAAAATTGTAATTGCTTGTGACGTTTTGCCAATTTTAAAAGTGTTTCGTCAATTTTGGTTTACGTAACAAAAGAAAAAATACGGGTCAAATATTTTTTGATAATTTAACTGACGGACTAATTCGATTTTTTCAGTCAAAACCCCTATTTAATACTTTTAATACTGAACCCTAAAAAATTTTATATGATTCTTCAAATCAATAATTTGCAACTATAAATAAAGTCCAATAAATAATTCGTGATTTTGAAATCCCGGGATTAAAACGTCATTATAATTATTCCGGGATTTTAGAGGAGGTATTATCCACTCTGTATTACTTCCTTCCTCGAAGTTTAGGTGAATATAGTCTATTTATTCCGATGTCTGATCATTACAGTTTTAGCCAGAGATGTACATGATACCTCATAAAAAGTATCTGGAATACAAGATTCAAGATACTTTTAAGAAAAGTATTTGAGATATCACAAGATACTTTTAGAAATGGTATTTGAAATACTAGATACAAAATACGTATTTTCTAAATACTTTTTAAAATAAAATACTTTTAGAAAACATATTTTCTAAATGCTTTATAAAATAAAATACTTTTTGGAAACATATTTTTATTAATCCCAACTTAAGGTTTATTTAGCTAATTACCTTAAGGGCTTAAATATAATGACCACCATAAAATGCTATGATACCCTTAGTTCTTTTACCAAAAATATATACTTGACACCAGAAAAATAAAGTCTAAAATTACAATAGTACTAGCTATTTTAGTGACAACTGCACTTCAAATTGTATTCGAACACCAAATGTAGCAAATGATCACCAAATCTTAGCACCCCCGTGGCACCCCGACACGGATAGGTTAGGTTCGAAGGGGATGACGGGGGCTAGAGTGAGCGAGCGAAGCGAGCGAACGAAGCCCCCGTCATGTTAGGTTACTTTAAACCCTGCACACAGAAATAGGAGCCCCGCCCAGCGGCATAAAGCATTTATTATTTACAAAATACTAAGATACCACAAGAATGTATCTAAATACAAGATACAAAATGAAAATACGTATTTTTTTATCTTATATCTGTATTTCAAATACTTGTATCTAAAATAAGTCACATCTCTGGTTATAGCTAATTGTATGTCGTCCGATGAACTCGCCGGCCTGAAGAGACAGGTCACCACTTATAAGCGGAGGATCCGATGTGCAGCGCCGGTCCGGAGAACAAAGGTTGTTGGGGAGTACCTGAGAAAGAAAGAAGACTACAAATTGGCAGTCCAAGCTCGGATCGAGAGCTGGAATGGTTTCTACGAGAAGCAGGACAGGAAAGGTGTGTGGGAGGATGGCTCAGCCAAATATCAGCTTGAGGCGTTGGAGTCCATTGAGAAGCGTGCCAAGAAGCTCATCAGCAACGACTCCCTGGTTCAGACCAAGCTCCCTAAGTCTTGAGCATCGGCGCTAAGTTGCTAGTCTATCGGTTTTTTATCGGACACATTTCGGAGAGTGTGCTTCAGATCTGTATGATCTAATACCCCCCTGCCCTTTTTTCTATCGGACGGCCAGAAGCACGAAAAAGCGCCATCGGTTCATGGTTGATATACAAAAAACCCGAACGAAGCGCTTTGATTCCACTTTCATTGTGAAAACCGCCAAACAGTAGAATGCGCTGCCCGAGTGGGTGTTCCCCGACAGCTACAATCTGGGTGTCTTCAAGTCACGAATGAATCGGTTTCTTCTGGGCAAGCGTGCTCCATCGTAGACCGCATCATCGCTTTACATCAGGCGAGATGGCGGTCAAACGACAGAATAAATAGTACAAGTACAGAAGCACCACTTCGCGCTACAATTAATAGAAATAGCGACTCTTGCTACTAAGCAACAAAGTGCAATTCAGCTCAGTGCCTAACGCTATATTCACCTAAACGTTGCCGCTCTCTTCTAACGCGCAACTCTGTCGCTGTCTGGCGCGGAGTGACGCGCTAGCTGTGGCGCTAGGGTTTTCGGCTTGCCGCTGCTACTATACGTCTATCTACCTACTTGACCACGGAATCTATCTTTATGTTTGATGCCCATGATTACACGGTCAATTAGGTAGATAGACAATGAATATTTAAGTCCGTCATTTGTAATTAACAAATGAAAACAAACCTTTAATCTTTAGGCTACCTAGATACCTTTTTGTTTAACATTCCTCATTAACTTACATTAATAACATTTTCACATTTTGCAATAATTAAAAAGTTCGTAGAACAAAAACATTAAAAATTCTGGTTGTTTACATTTTCACTATACTTATTCTTAATTATTTCCTAAATGCGTGGACAGATTTACATGATTCACACGGGCAAAATGGTTTTAGACCTAGACCTTTCATTTGACACCTAAGTCGTTAAAATATCTCAACAAACAAAAAATCACATTTTCAAGTTGCGCTCGTAATTATGTAAACCGCGTAACAATTCTTTTAAAAACTATCATATCAAACATTAAACGTTAAAACTAGGGTTCTATAAGATTGTACCTACTTGTTAACTAATTAACTTGTAGATGGGGTTTCGTTGCCGACATAATGCATACGAAAACGAAGCGGACGAGCAATGACAGCCCACTGGCGGAGTGGAGGCGACTCCACGCGACATTGTAGGCACTTACCGCTGTAGGTACGGCCGAGTGGTGGAGGCCTGGTCAAACGCAGGCCGAGTAATAAATAAAAAAACAAAAAAACTACAGGGTGATCCGTCCAATGCCAGGCGTTTGCGGACGACGTCGTCCTTGTGTTCGATGGGGGGACTGCACTTGAGGTCCAGAGGGATGCCAATGCCGCCCTGGAGTATGTCAGGGCATGGGGTGTCGTGAACAAGCTCAAATTTGCACCGCACAAAACAAAAGCCATGCTTATTACGCGGAAGCTGAAACATGATACCCCATGTCTGAGTATGGGCGGAGTCGACATTGGCAAGTCAAATCGTCCTATCCTAAGAATAGTGCCCTAACGAACATAGGGGCTTTCTTTTTTTTGCATAGGTAATTCAATTCTGCTCATCATACCACATATAACCAGTTCAACAAAATAATTAAAAACGGTACAGGTTATCATATAATTAGGTGTTCGGTCGAGGCCGCGCCCTTTTTCTTCGCGAGTAGTGGGGCTGCGCGGGCGCGGGAAGAGCGTGCTACCGCCGCTCGGCCATTATTCGGCGAAAAAAAAACAAATAGATTATAAAATTCAGGTTTTGTTTGGAATAAAATATTGTAATTCTATAATTACTTGTTTTTACTACATTCATATGTTCCCAGTAATGGTAAAATAGTTATTATACACAAATTCCTATGACATAAAAATAAATACCAGCAACAGAATAATATAAAAATGACATTAAGGCGATTGTGGCCTCGAAAATTTCCGCAGATAAAAGTCCAGCCCTACTTCGCATTAACACTACAGAGAATAAGGATTTAAGGGACAAAATGCTTATAAAATATAAAGATAATTTATTGAAAATAATTAGAGATGCGCCGAATATTCGTTTGGTATTCGGTATTCGGTGTATTCGGCATATTTTTCACTATTTGTTTTCGGCCGAATTATTCGGTTTTGGTGCCGAATATATTCGGTTCGAGTATTTCTATTTTCTTGGCTACATGACACGGTATAGAACTAAAAGTCAAAACTTCTTTCACTTCTTCACCTCGAGAAATAACACAACTACACAAAGTGCACTTAACTTTTGTTTTGTCATCTCCCATTTCGTCAAAAAAGTCCCAAGCACGTGATCTTTTACGCCCACTCATATTGCAAACACAATAAAGTTAATATTGACAATGTTTTTGTAATAATAAGCTCCTCTGTTTTTATTTGTAACCTAATCGTGCGATGTTTTGAAAATTTGAAGCAAAGTGACAGCGCGGTGTGCGCGGGTGGCGGGCGGTGAAGTACAGCTCGCTCCAGCAGCAACACGTAGCGTTCATGTAAGAACCTGTTTACGCGGCAAAACAATCAAATGGTAAACCGAATAATTCGGCCGAATATCCGGTTCGGTAAAGGTTAAACCGAATAGTATTCGGTATTCGGTTATTCGGTGAAACCACTATTCGGCGCATCTCTAAAAATAATCCTAGACGAACCTTAAGATACCAATACACGTTATATGAAATCACCAATACATATTTGTTCATATTTAATTTAATTAAACACAAAAAAGTGTCTCCTGAAAAGTAGCTACTATGCAGTTACGCCCCTATTCGTAGGATACGACGAAATGAGATCAAGCTGCTCGGTCTCACCATCGACCACAAGTTGACCTTCAACACTCACGTTGCAAACGTCTGCTCCCGAGCCGTCGGGATCTATAAGCAGTTGTCGAGGACTGCGAGGGTCAGCTGGGGTCTCCATCCAGACGTAATCCGCTGCATCTATACAGCTGCAGTGGAGCCCATCGTCCTGTACGCGGCGAGTGCGTGGCCGCGAACAAAGTCGGAGTGCAGAAGAGGTTGAACGCCAGAGGAGCTTCGCTCAGAAGCTGTGTCGTGCCTATCGCACGGTCTCCCTGAACGCAGCGCTGGTGCTGACTGGGATACTCCCTCTCGACCTCCGAATCAGAGGCGGCCTCGCTATACGAGGCCAAGAAGGGGGTAGTGCCTCATCCCGCGCTGGCTATCTATGAAAAAAAAACAGCATCAAAATCCGTTGCATAGTTTTAAAGATCTAAATATACATAGGGACAGACAGACAGCGGGAAGCGACTTTGTTTTATACTATGTAGTGAATCCTATTTATGACTATTCCGACTTTACCGACTGTTCTATATTTCCAGTGGACCTAGCAGTAGGCAGACTGATGGAAGCACAGACTCTACTCTGTCGTGACGCCGGACCCAGTACTATGAGCGCAGTCAACGGCACCCAGCGACATTATCTATCTGTTTGTAATACTGGTAAGTTATGACTTTTATGACTATCCTGACTTTTACGACTACCCTTGTATTTATGTATTATAAATATAAATTAGCGTTATAAGTGACACACAGAGCCGTTATGTCTCTGTTTGTAGCAGGATGTATTTTTAAGACTACCTTGACTACGACTAAAGCTCTTATTCTAGTGGATCTAGCAGCATTATATCTCTGTATAATATCAGAGAGGTTTGACTTTTACGACTCTTTCGACTACAGTGGGGGGATTGATACAAGAACGGACTTTGCTCTGTTGTGACTCAGGCCCCAGTACTATGAGCGCAGTCAACAGTAATATCTGTCTGTTTGTAACACTAGTGACTTGAGTCTTTTACTACTTTTATGACTACTCTCAAAATTAAAGTAGATTCAACATCCTGTTAAATAATTGCAACGGCATTACTGCTTAATTGTAATTCTGGTTAGTTTGAGTTTTACGACTAAAGCGACTTTTAAGACTACTTATATTTATAGTAGATTATTATTTGGCTATCTGTAGTATTGGTAAGATTGTCTTCTATGATCTATGACTAAGAACATCGTGGCCAGTCAGCTCTGTTACCGACTTTGCTGTCTGGCTAATCTTCTCACTGCAGCATGACAGCAATCAATCTGCCTAGCCTTTTCCCAACTATGTTGGGGTCGGCTTCCAGTCGAACCGGATGCAGCTGAATATCAGTATTTTACATGGAGCGACTGCCTATCAGACCTCCACAACCCAGTAACTGGGTAATACGATACTCTTGGTAAGACTGGTTGTCAGACTTTCTGGCTTCTGACCAACAGTAACGACTGTCAAAGATCTACAAATGACAGCCGGGACCAACGGCTTTACGTGCTTTCCGAGGCACGGAGGAAACTCGCTATGGTAAATGGTCACCCATCCACAGACCAACCTCGGCAAGCGTGGCTTAACCCGGAAGATCGGTCTATGCGGCTGTAATTATTTAGCCACGAGCTCCTCTGCACGAGAGCAATTTTTATTAATCTTTTCCAGCTTCCAAGTGGTCTTCCCGCCGCCTCCGCGCGGTAACACTAAAGTACCACATCGGCACTTCGAGCCTACAGTCGGTGCGCGTGAGTCGCGCGCTACAGTTGTGGCGCCGCGCGAGGAGCGCGTGCGCAGTAGCGCTAGCTGCTAGCGCGGCTAGTCAACAAGCTGCCATGTACGCTAACATCGTTAATACCTACAAAATGGACGATGCTCAGGTGAATATAAAATAACTAGGTTTTGCCCGCAGATTCACTTGCATGTTTTTCTTTTTCTTAAATATTTTTCCAGCCAAACCAAATTTTGGAAAATCCCAAGATACATAATAGGGTTGACTGAAAAAATATAATTAGTCCGTCAGTTAGAGTTTTGAAAAATAATGGACACGTATTTTTTCTTTTGTTACGTAAACCAAAATTGACGAAAATATGACACTTTTAAAATTGACAAAACGTCACAATCAAGTACAATTTTACTTGCTTCTGACGTCACAAGCCCCCACTCTCGAGTTTTGATGCGTTTTATCTTTCCAAATATTCATAGATTTAACAAAAGAAAAAATACGTGTCCATTATTTTTCAAAACTGTAACTGGCGGACTAATTAGATTCGCAATTTATTGATGCTGTCAACATACCTATTTATAACATAACTAGCTGTTCCCGGCATGCGTTGCAATGCCCTTTTTCCTACTTATTACCTACCTACTACCTACCTACTACCTACCTACTACCTACCTACTACCTACCTACTACCTACCTACTACCTACCTACTACCTACCTACTACCTACCTACTACCTACCTACTACCTACCTACTACCTACCTACTACCTACCTACTACCTACCTACTACCTACCTACTACCTACCTACTACCTACCTACTACCTACCTACTACCTACCTACTACCTACCTACTACCTACCTACTACCTACCTACTACCTACCTACTACCTACCTACTACCTACCTACTACCTACCTACTACCTACCTACTACCTACCTACTACCTACCTACTACCTACCTACTACCTACCTACTACCTACCTACTACCTACCTACTACCTACCTACTACCTACCTACTACCTACCTACTACCTACCTACTACCTACCTACTACCTACCTACTACCTACCTACTACCTAAACAGATTAAGAATATGGATATACTGATATAATTTTTTTTTTTTTAAATATCAAAATGTCGAACGGGATAAAAAGTATCCTATGTCCTTCTCCTGGCTCTAAACTACCTCCCTGCCAATTTTCAGCTAAATCGGTTCAGCCGTTCTTGAGTTATAAGTGAAGTAACTAACACGACTTTCTTTTATATATATAGATTATAACAACATAATAACATCCTACAAATATTATATGTACGTTTTTTTTATGTCTATCGGTCCACGTTGTAAAATTTACCCCCCTACAAACTTGAAGCTGCGTTACGCCCCTTTTTGGGGTAGTTTTAAAATTCGAATAGTCCGTTTTACATTATTTTAGTTTGTGTGTCTCAAGTGTTTTTGTCAAATTTCGAGTTTATAAGCCGTTGCAATAAGGATTTTCATACAAATAGTTGATATTTCAAGCGGGTAGCGGGTTCAAACCCAGGGATGTATCAATGTGACTTTTTCAATTTCATATGTACTTTCTTAGTTAATCTAAGACGCCACTGACATACGGTGAAGGAAAAGATCGTGAGGAAACCTGGACTTTAATGGTCTGAAATCGTCAACCCGCAGTGAGCAAGCGTGGCGATCAATGCTCGTTCCTTCTCTGTACGAGAAGAGGCCTTTGCCCAGCAGTGGGACAGTTACAGGCTAATATTTATATTTATTAGTTGATATTACTAAAAAAACTTTCAACCCTTAGTATTTTACCCCCTTAGAGGTTTAATTTACAAAAACGTTCAAACACGTGGACATTTATTTCTATCTAGAAACCCTATTATTTGATTACCTACATACTTTTAACTTCAAAAAAACTTTCATCCCCTATTTTACCCCTTAGGCGAAAGCTAGACGTTCAATATTTACTGTGTTGGTGGGTTGGTTGGAGGTGGGTTGGTTTGTTTGCAAACATATAAATAACTAGCCTTTGCCCGCAGCTTCGCTTGCTTGAAATTTTGAACCCGTTAAGTGACGATTTTCCAGACAAACTTTCATCCCCTATTTCACCCCTTTAGGGGTAGAATTTCCAAAAATCCTTTCTTAGCGGACGTCTACTAACTATAAACTACCTCCCTGCCAAATTTCATCTTCATACGTCTAGCGGTTTTCGATATTTCGTGATGAGTGAGTGAGTGACCTTTCGCTTTTATAATTTAGATTAGATATAAAAAAAAACACTCCATACTAGTCCATACCCATGTCCACTTTTTTCCATGTGGAATTTCTCAGTAGCAGCCCGAAGTCTTGATTTGTGCCCAGTTGACGGCAATAGGCTCGCCCCCTATTACCTGGGACTAATGAGTGTATACTATACACTTCTGCACAACCCTTCGGTGAATACAAGCGTGATGATACGTATCTTTTTCACAGGTTAAGATCGACAATCGCCTCAAATACATCCTAGGGCTCCCACCATCCAGCGAACAGCCATCAACAGCCGTCGAACCGAAAATACAGATGTTTGCTCCCAAACAGGACTTCGAAATGATGCTAGAATGCCAAACATTCAAATCTCAAGTGAGTCCAACCAGAAAATACGTCACAATCCCAGGTTTCATTAAGCCCGAGTTCTTCGGGCACACTGCCTGTGATTGCTATGCCTGTATCAACCCATATTGCCCGTTAATATCGTATATAACCGGCGGACTAGAAGCTTCCATGTATTTTCGGGCAAACGAACAAGAAATAGCTGGTAATTATTTCTGTGGAGTTGTGAAAACTTTTGGCTGTTTCGATTCTAAGTTAAAACGTGTTTTAAAATCGTATTCGGGGTTAGATTTTGAGAAATATGTCATTGATTACGTTGGGAGGATGTTTGAAGATCAGTTTAAGAAGGTTAAGCTTGAAATTTTGATTGAGGCATCGTTTTATGAGTTGAAAAATAGAAATTTTGATGCGGCAGATGATTATATTGTAACGATACATGAAATTATTCAAGATTTAGATAAGGAAGATGGCTATTTAAGCAATGAAGTCATGAATTTGATGATAGCGTCTGCCAAACTGAGGAATTCGGTCAAAAAACAAGAATTTGACTTAGAAAGTGAGTTCGAAAATCTAAAATTGAGTCCGGGAGATAAAATTGAGGCGCCACTGACTCCGGAGTCTAAAACGAAGCTCCCTCAAATGTCAGCGAGAAAGGTGAAAGATGAAGAACTGCCTAAAAAGAGAAAAGTTATCAAACTTAATTTAGACGACAATAGCTCAGACGAGAAGGACTTCGAAAAACCGAAACCTCGAAAACCGGGATCCGAATTCAAAATACCTGTTCCGGTAACTTCAAAACCGGTTTTGGAAAACCTAACACCGAGAGTCATGCGAAAACCGGCCATAACCGTAACAGATACGACAAAAACTCCGAAAATTGATAAAAAAGATAAATTTTCGGAGTTCCACACTCCCATGTCGACTCCAGAACAATTTTTTACCCCACTAAACACGATAAAAACTTACTCGAAATCGAAATCTCTGAGAAAAGGTATTGTCAAAAATTTGGAACAGGAGTTTTCTACTCCGAAGACAGTAATTGAAAAAGAAAATGCTAAGTTGGAGATCTCTTCAAGGTCGAGGAAGGATGACAAGGATCGGGCCCTCAAAAGGGCCACGAGCCCAGGGAAGTTGACTGATAGTAAGGCCAGGCCGCGAAGGCTGAGGCAACCTAAGTTAAATGAATGATATAGAATAAATGAGTTGGGATTTTTTATATGAATGTTTATTTCTTGTTATAATACCCTTTTTTTTCGTAAGCCAACAATTTTTGTCGATCAATTATTGTCATTAAGGCGCTTAAGGCAATTAAGGATTTTAATTTTGAAAACACAAAAAAATAGTCTTTAATTAGTCGAAATTTGTCGGTCACTGGTTCAAAAGTTAGGCCCTGCGCAGACGACGGACTTTTTGTCCGGCGGACTGCCGCGGACAGGAATTGATGTGGTTGGTAGTCTTTGCCGGTCGCGAAATTTAACACGGACTCAACGCACACGTAGGTAGTTTTGTCTGTAGTTGTGGTTAGAACTCTAGTTTCTGAGATGGCAACAACTACCAACTACTTTCATTCTTGTCCGTGGTATATTGTTTTCACGATAAGAAGATTAAAATGACACATGTCAATAGGAGTTGCTAGACATGTGACTGTAGTCGATTCAACTATCGATAAAATTTGTAAAATTTCAGCGAGAATTTGACAAATTATTGTAATGTGATTTTATGTACATTTCAAATACTTGTGATTTAAGTAATTAGGATTAAGTCAATTAGCATGCATATCTTCAACAATAGACGATTACGTGCTGATGTGATAATGAATCCAGCAGGTATGGGATGAGTGAACATAAATGTTTATTTATCACCAATAATAAGCCCAGTAGCCGGGTCGCGAAAAAGAGGTTTATCTTGCGAAAGGTTCGTCGGTCCTGAATTTTGGATGTGTTATGTTAGGTGTTTTTATGAAAAGCCCACAAACAGACACACATCCAGAGAGAGAAATAGACAGCCAAACAGAAAGACAGACATGGGCTTCAAACCTATAAAATACCTCTGATTTTGAGTCGGGAATGAAAAATAAGAATTTAATTTTCTACAAAATTGATGTGAATAATTTTTGGCATAAAAACCCACAAGGAGTTATTTAATAAAAACTCATTTTTGGGTTCTTTAACCCAAGATGGCAGAGCGCGCCGAGGTCACTCAAGGTACAAAATTTCTAATTTTTATAAGAACACATATCCATAACACGTATCCAAAATTTAGGACTGACCGACCTTTTGCAAGGCAACTGGGCCTTAATGAGCCTTAATTTAATTATTCAATCAACTGAGCCTATCGTCTATAATTATTACGATGGTCAAAATATTCATTCTGTTAATATAAATTTATCGAAATTATTTTATCGATACGCACGTCTCTGGCAACTGGTACCATCTGACGCAAGTTTGAAAACGCGTCGGGGTTTTTTCAAAATCATTTATGTAATATATAATTATGGCGTTAAACACATATAACTATATTGTTTCTATGTTTCTGATTTTAAAACAACCTTTTGGGTAACGCTTTATTAATATTTTAAATTGATTTAATACTTGTTGAATTAAATTGTCATACACAAGCGCCATTACAATTTATTTTCATGTCATGAACTGAAATCTGCCAAATTAATCAAGTTACCGTGAAAGCAATATAGTCCGTCGGACAAAAAGTCCGTCGTCTGCGCAGGCCCTTATAAGGGTTTATAGGAGGCCGATCTGGGGAGCATCTCCCCAGCTTGGCCCAATTTGAATCTCAAAAGCTATGGCACCTAGCGAAGATCTGTTTTCTCCCTAGTTTTGTCGCTAATTAGTCGGAATCAGTCGCCAAATATCAGAATCTTTCGGTCTATTTGTTATGAAAATTCCTGATGGTGGCCATGCCAGTGTCAGTTACTCCAGAACCACGGCCGGAAGCGAATTCTTGTCGAGCCTGCAGTTCTCGAGTGGATCCCAACATCGAACTGTGTGATTAAAATTTCTAAATTTTGGAGGGTAGTAAAGGAATTGTAAAAACTAAACACAATAATACGAATTAGCTGAATTTAATTAAATAAAAAATATGTATAACTAGAACTTTAATCTCCTATGTATAATCTAACGATAATATTCGAAACGATAGCTATACTATCGGCCGCAACGGCTAAAATGTCACACAGCATTTACAATTATTATAATTTTATATCAAACTAGAGATCCAACTACGATAACACGGCACGCCCTCCATTGTCACTGCAAGTAAAAATGTGTGAGAAACAATATTAACAACGCGTCATTCAACGCAGATGTGTGCTGCAACTGTAGGACAAACTTAAACAAAAACATGTTACAGTCGCTCCACAGATTTGACGTCGCTAATTAACAGTATGGTACCGTTTGGAGGTTTGTATGAATGACACACGTGTATTGTCGAGCGCGAACTTTAATTATGCACTAGTCGAGCAATAAATATACTAAATATCAAACACAAACATGGTGACTCGTTGACATATGCACACACACATTGAAGACTGATGTTGAAGGAGCGTGCCAGGTTATCGTAGTTCAACTCTACCAGTCTCCCTATTCAGAACAGATGTCGAACGATTTGATTTGCTAACGAGGATCGTAGACGAAGCGAATCGGTCGACAATTACAGCTTATCGAAAACTCTGAATCGGACTGGTACCTTTTATTGCATTACCGTAAAAGATATAGATATCTTGGGAACTAATAACGCCACGTTTAGCGAAATATATTTCGTTTCATTACTGCACATCCAGTTGCAAATATAAACTATGCAACTGCTAAATCATATTAGATAATATAAGCTAAAGCAGTACCTCTACTACCTATAATCGTCTGAATTGACTCACACAGACACGCACTGTATACTGAGTATAATACTCTTTCCTCCGGTTTCTGAATTAAGAATTCTAGGATAAGCAGTACATAAGTAACATTTGAGTACGGAGTTGTCAAAAAAATGACGGATTTTAAAGCATTTTTTTGACAAGTCCGTACCCAAATACTACTTAAGCATTGCTTATCCCGAATTCTCAATTCAGAAACCAGAGGTTTGTAATGTACTTTATGACAGCAGTGAATGACTGTATTGTGAAGCTCACTAAAGCCGATATTAATAACCAATTTCAATACATAGCTCCGGTTTCTGAATTGAGAATTCAGGATAAGCAATACTTAAGTGGTATTTGAGCAGGGAGTTGTCAAAAAAATGCTTTAAAATCCGTCATTTTTTTGACAACTCCGCACTCAAATGTTACTTAAGTACTGCTTATCCTAGAATTCTTCTCAAATCAGAAACCGGAGGATAATCTAAAGATTGATGTAGGTTTTTGACGTTACTTCTATAGAATTTCTGTCAAAAACCTACATCAATCCACAGATTCAGGATTAAGATCGGTTATTAATATCTGCCGTTAGAGGTTGTGTTGCAGTGCGTGTCTGTGTAATGAGGGATTTACACGGGTCAATTTTAACTGTGCGGCAAGTCACCAGTCGCATCGCTTGTAAAAATCGAATCGCCACCCCATTTACACCGGTCGACAAAAATCGCATGCGACTTGTTCTAACGGAACAACACAGCGCAAAACATACCTCATGCGGCGGGCGATCGCCTGCAACTGACCATTTACACGGTCGATTTTAGTCACCCGCCGCATGTGGCTTGTCGCCGCACGCCAAAAGTCGGATGGCATCCAACTTTGGGGCTTGCGATTTTAGTCACTTGCGGCCTAGTCGAATTGTCATTTAGACGATCGAGCGAGACCCGAGTAAATCCCCTATGAGTGTGTCAATTCAGGCGATAATAGGTAGTTGAGGTACTGCTTTAGCTTATATCTACTGTATCCAAATGTAACTTGTAGTCAGTGCAACTGCGTGACTATTGCCGACTGGATGTGCAGCAACTCGCTTGCTGTTATGATTGAAACGAAATATGTTTCACAAAACGAGATGTTTCAGTCCCCCTCAAATTACAGTTCTGACTCATACGCGTGACAAAGAACGGTACACTTTCAGTATATTTCATGATTTGTGACAAAATATTGTTCATGTATTTAATACGTAATATTTAATACATTTATCGCGTATTCCGTATTTTTCGGAATAGAGGATGACTCACAGTACACAGAGTCGTGTCCGAGCATTGACCGGGCTGGAGCTCAGCGTTGCATATAGTTTGTACCGAAGCAAGACCCCTGTCGCTCAGTGCTGGTCGGTTAGCGTCAGTGACCAGCACGGAAGTAACGGAGCTCCTGCTTCGGTACAAAATATATGCAACGCTGAGCTCTAGCCCGGTCAAGGCTCGGACACGGCTCGGTGTACTGAGTCATCCTTAAAAGTAGCCTAAACTCCGGTTTCTGAATTGAGAATTCTAGGATAAGCAGTACTCAAGTAACATTTGAGTATGAAGTTGTCAAAAAATGTTGGTAAAGCATGCAAGCAAGGCAGAAACTGGAGGTATGTCCTTTTCCAGGACTATCTCTGTACGAAATTACATCAAAATCGGTTCAGTAGTTTACTTATGAAGAAGAAACAGACAAGAGTTACTTTCGCATTTATAATATTACTAGCGACCCGGCTTTGCACGTGTACGTTTTATAGCTTAAAACCTTCCTCTTGAATCACTCTATCTATTAAAAAAACCGCATCAAAATCCGTTGCGTAGTTATAAAGATCTAAGCATATAGGGACAGACAGACAGCGGGAAGCGACTTTGTTTTATACTATGTAGTGAAGTAGGGATAATGGCGACCGCACTCTAGCATTGACAATTAAATACAGATCGCGATACAGCTACATTCTTTGAAATGACCCTTTAAATATGTACTGCGGTCATGACCGTTTGTCACAGAATCACGAGAAATACTGAACGTGTAACGGCCACCTTATAAATACTTGCATGACAATTTTAATATAGAATAGTAGTATAAACATACAACACATATTTATAGAATCTAGTACACAATTATTGTATATTGACATACCTAATTACTATTGAAAAAGCTTTAGTTATTAGCCGCGCCTCAGTAGAGAGGCTGTAATTACCCCACTGCTGGGCAAACGTTCCTTCCCATAGCGAGATGGAACAAGCATTGATCACCACGCTTGCTCATTGCGGGTTTGCGATTTCAGACCATTAATAACGTAGGATTTGATAAATCTTAACCAGTCAGTCTATCTAGCAGGCTATATTTTTCGATGGCGATTGCTTATCATTAAGACTTTATTTTGTACCTATAGTTGGATTTTTAATTCGATGCAGTAACCTCACAGTTGGAGATACCAGTGTTTGAACAAAAAAAGGTACTTAGTGAGTTGAAAAAAAGAACGAACGAAATTGAATGAACTTATATGCAAACTTTTATTGAATTCAATACCTTGACATTGGCTTCTAATTAAATCTTCTTACACCAACACATAGGATTAATAATGTAAATTATTTCATATTATTTTTAACATTAATACCCTATTCCTGGTTTTCTGTTGGAATATCGAAATATTATTAGTCGATTCTTATCTGGCTGACAACCATTCGCCACTTTTCATTTCGCCGAATAATTAGTCCCTAATTATGTTTAGTAAGTTTTTGTTACGCCGACTAGTCTGCTGACCTCTGTTTCATTAGTCAACTGTATTATTGGCCACTTTACACTTGTTAGATGGCTCATTTTCCCATCATACAAGCAAGCATGCAAGTGTTTCTGGATTTGCTCCGCCAGAAGACTCGCTTTGTCGCCCCTTCGCTTCGCTCGCACACTCGACCAGCGGCCTCGTGCACTCGTTCCACTCAGGACCTCCTTCGCGAGCTTCTGGCTCCACGCTTTTAAATACACTTCCCCAACACTATTAGTTTTAGTATAGTAACAATATGCTTTAAACTGTCAAGTTACAAGTTAATTTAAGATTTGTGTCTGTAAACGCACCACTAAGGCAAGTTATTCTATAAAATTCTCTCCCTAAGGCGCGGCTAACAACTAAATCTGGATATTAGTCTTATATATTAATTTATATAGAACATAATTAGTACACTCTTCACAGATACATAATCTCTATCACGCTCAACTACTTGCCGTTCTGCCTACCCCATCGAGGTAAAGGCATGATGGTCGTGACGTTATCTAGGTAAATTAGCCATTCAATTCATTGCTTTGCCAATTAGTCCGCACAATGCGCACTTCGAAAAATGTACACTAGACGCTTAATATGCACTTCGCAAAATACATCCTGTTATTAGTGATATGCAAAATGATCTCCAAATAAAAATCTTTTACTTTTTGATAAGTATTTCAGATAATTTTTGCACGTCTTTTAGCCACGAAGCTAGGCAGTTAATTAAATAGCTATTCAAACTAGATAACAGACAGCTATTAATGTTTATTAAAATACATACACTCACATACAATATACACACACACTACTCTGTTTATAATAATGTTTAATAACATAAAATATATGTAATTACAGTTTTTTTGAAATGTTAATCAAATATATAGACATTGTACTTTCAAGACATATTTTTTTAATTTTTTCATACATTTAATATTTCATACAATATTCCATTTCTTGAGAAATCACATGATTTAGGTTTTTACATTACAATATTAAACACAACAATAGTTTTAAAGGACTAAACACACTTATTAGCATCAATACGCAATACGCATAAGCAGAGAGCGGAGTGAAATGGCAAAACACTTGAAATGTTTTGTATCGAGTATTCAATCTATCGATACTTTTCAACAGCTGTGAATACGCTGTGAATCTATTTTCTAAATAAACACAAAAAATAGATCAACACGAAATGTCAAATTGAAATAGACATGACGTAATTTTTGTTCAAAACAATTGAAACGTTTTGTAATCAATTGTTTTGAATTGTTTCAATTTCAATTGTTTTGAAATTAGATTCCGTTCTCTGATTTATCATCAATGGATATGTGTCTAAAAATCATCCAAGCTATTTGCTAATTGATGCAGATTTTAAGTATTTTTAGTCCTCTTATGGGCTCGCGTCTATATTTAGATTGTAGTACAATGAACAAAAAATAACTTAATTTTTTTTTGATTCCACATTCCTAAGTGAATATAAAAATTGTATGTTTTAACGTACATACACTAAATCATTTAGTTTTATTTACAATATAAGCAATTAAATAATGTACAGGTTTACGAAAGTGGCTCCTAAACTAGGTTTTATAGTTCAGGAGTCAGTTTTCAAAAGTCGATTTTTAATATAATTATCTTTTGTGAAATTGATTATAAAGCTAATTCATTAATTATAATTTGATCAACGGTACAATTTCACCCATTCCTCCTTATTACAAAAGATGGTCTAAGAAAAACCTAGGTTTTAAAATAGCCCCTTCTCTTTTTGTTATATGACATAAGAAAGTGATGGGTATATGTTAAACCTGGGTTTACCTTAGTCTTGGTTTAAACCACCTTTTGTAATAAGGCTCTAAGTGTTCAGCGGTTTAAGCGTGAAAGCGTCTGTTATCGGTAGCGGGTAGCACTGGACAATGTTGACAAGGAAGGTAGTCGTCGATATGGATCAACGCACCCGATGTTATAAAGGCGGTGGTCATTCGACGAAGCTGAGCATTCGGTGCTGAACAGCTGAAGAAGACCTTTTATATCTGACTAGCTTGTCCTTATTTTATGATCTTGTAATAATTGTGTAAAGTATTACATTGTGATCTAGTTCATGTTACTAATACTAACTCAAATACAAGTACTCTCAGTGGTGGAGAGTCCATGTTGGTTTTATTTACTACATTTAGCTTGCTCGTAATCCTGACATACCGATATTAGCTATAACTGTAATGATAGAATCACCCCTGAACGATTATGTTGTTGTGTCTTTTACACGTCACAGACAGAGCTACTTTCGCATTTACAATATTAGCAGAGATTGGACAAAACCACTAATGCACGAATATTTTTTGAACCATTTACTGTAGATCCTACCACCATGCGAATTATGATAATTATATTAAAATCGACTTTACTACGTTAAATTAAGAACTAATTTCGTTCGTATATGAAAGTTTCCTACATAATACATATAATTGCGATTTATTTTACGATTATATTACTATGATAACTAAATGTTTTACAATTTATTGTTGTAAAAATGAAAATAAAAATAGAGATGACTTTTTTCAGTATCTATTAAGTAATTTTGAAATTTATCATTCAGCCATTTTGTATTTTTATTTTCTGAATTACAATAGACATTGTTTTTATGACTTAAGAGTGAATATTTTATCAGCGAAACTTCATAGGATTACTAGGTATTAATAATAGAACAAATTCAAACAAAAAAACCTAAACATTTAGCGTAAAAAGATACCTAAAGTTGGTTTTATACCTAGACAAAATCGTGCAGCATTGTCGCAAGGATCGTGCGACATGGCGACACTGACGTTGATTTATGTCGCATGTATATGTAGCAAGCGACATCGTACCACGATGTTACCTCGGCTTAAAACAGACTTTAGTCATTAATTTTTATTCATGAGTTCTATCGATATACCGAGTAAACCTAAGTTTCACTATATTTACAGATTTTTTATCATCCTATAGGATTTTAGTCAATTGTTGTTCTGTTCGATACACGGTATTCTACGATTCGACAACACATATAACTAAATACAGTTTATCTGTATATTTTAAATATACTACACATAAATTCATATATCTATACAATTTTCGTTCGCTAATATTGAGTGTCCATATCTATGTATCCATTCTCCTCCACAAGACATAAAGATTGGTCTAAGTAAAACCCAGTTTTTATTTAAATCTGGGTTAATCTTAGTTTTAAATCATCTTTTGTCATAAGGGATCAGTTTTAAGTATGAGTGACATACTATATTTTTTTCTTTTTTATGGAGAATTTTAGCCAATCAGATTTTAGCGCAACGCTAACTATTACTAGTGTACATTCAATCCACTGACATTATCACTGTGGGGCCCCCCAGTGTCAAGTGACATCACTGTGGGCCCAATAGTGTCAAGTGACATGATCAGGAGGGCCCCCCAGTTTTAAGTGACATTATCACTGTGGGCCCAACAGTGTCAAGTGACATTATCAGAGTGGGCCCCTCAATGTTTATGTTAAGTGACATGCCGCCCATTGTTAAGTGACATGATCAGGGTGGCTCCCCTAAAAGTTAAGTGTAAGTGTGTGTGTAAGTACTTTTCACATATAAACACTATGTTTCACATAACAGTGTCTTCATAAAACTATTAACAGTAAGTTTCACACCACAAATTGTTTCATGATTGTTGCGTTGACTTGTCTCAGGCGTGATGCTGTTTGCTTAACTACGAGTAAAATTGAAGATTCTCATAAAAGTGTGTTGATATATTAACACGTATAATGTGGCACTATTATGTGTGTTAGGTTTCACTATTGGGTATGTCTCACACTGTAGTAGTGTCCGGTTCACCCCGGCTGCGTTGAGCGTTATCCTAGCGCTCTACAGTTCGGAGTGAGCCCCCGCCGCGAGGTCCACAGAGAGGACGGCGGCGGGGGCGGCGCGCCCTCAGCTGCGTCTGTGCCGACCTCCGCGCCGACGCCGCTCGCGACGCACCTGCAACAACGAATACATCAGGCCAAGCGTATGGGACACAGGTGACGCAGCACAGTACAGCCGCGCAGGGCAGGCGACGCACACATAGCCCACGACCGCATGCTGCGAGGCAGCTCGAAGACACAACAGAGTTATAACTAGGAGGCCGTCCATTAA
Source organism: Amphipyra tragopoginis (assembly GCA_905220435.1). Taxonomy (NCBI): domain Eukaryota; kingdom Metazoa; phylum Arthropoda; class Insecta; order Lepidoptera; family Noctuidae; genus Amphipyra; species Amphipyra tragopoginis. The sequence continues at coordinate 12,360,178 of HG992020.1, read as the reverse complement.
TCACGTGATATTTTTTTAGCATTTTTAAAGCAGGGCGCGGGCGTACCTGCCTCCCGCTGCTCCCCGGATCTTCGTCGGAAATCTAACAGAACTTCGGTCGCATATAATGTGTGCTCTACGGAATACGTTGCCGCCGAACTGCCGCTGAACTTACGTCCGACCGAAGTTCGGCTGTACGCTATAACGTAATTTTGACATGTGTCGTCAATAATGTAATGACAGGGATGTTTGGCTCTAGTTCCTGCACATTTAGCTTCCCTGGTACCTCATTAACGACGTATGTGTATGTCTATTAACTATCCTCAATTATGATTTTTATTTTTATTGCTATCATTACTCTCAAGATATCTTTTATCTTACTTTACAATGATTTTCTGTCTAAAAAAGTTTGGAAATGACATTGCTCACGCCCCTATTCGATTTGATCCATACTTCCAGGGACACCTGTATAGCAAAATAGTATAGCGTAGTCTGAACTGCGCACCATCCACCCTTTCAAATAGTACGTCGCTTTGAGACTAAGAGCGGTTACGCACTGCATCCGATCAGAGTCCGTGAAAATACGTTCCGAAGTGGTCATAGAACTATTTGTATGGTGGTTTACGCACTAGATCAGACTTCCATCATCCGTGAGGCTCCATTTCGGAAGAAATATTGATGGACCGAAGAAGGCGTAGTAGGTACTGTTTGTATGAACGCTTTCGCAGTACCTTGGATTTAAATTGAACGTCTGGCAAAGATGGCCCCTGAATTGCTTGGATTTGGATCGGGGATCGGATTAGTGCGTAAGCAATATCCGAAGTCGGTCCGAGTGTTTTAGACTTTTGATTTGTATTTTCAGACCTTGTATATTTTTGCGGCGTGTGTTTAAACGCCTACCAGAAATGTATCTATTTTACTACCAAACAATTCGAAATACCTGCCAGAATGGATAAATGCTCACCAAATTGTGTTTTAACGGTCGATCGTACAATTGTTTTGAATACCAAATATAATATTGCTTATCCCAAACACATGTTACTTGTTTGGGTTTTCAAAGCAGAGTCGACGGAGCCCCGCTGAGCGGAGCTCCTATTTCTGTCTGCAGGGTTTAAAGTAACCTAACACGAAGGGGATGACGGGGCTAGAGTGAGCGAGTGAAGCCCCCGTCACCCCTTCGAACCTAACCTATCCGTGTCGGGGTGCCCCAAATTCGGTATTAATGTTACTATTTCGGGGAAACAAGATTTGGTGAGCATTTATTCATTTTGGTAAGCAAAAAGAATATAAATAATGATGAGTGTATATTTATTTTGGAACTTAAAACGTTGTTCTTTAGGCATCTCGGTATAGAGTGGGTTTTAATTTATTTGAAGATTAATATATTTTACTTGGTACTTTAGTCTAAAAATTCTTTTGGTGACCATTTAAATTGTACCCTATTTTTGATGTCGAATCTGCAGTTCTCGGGCTATGAACTGCCTCTTATATTAGTTTTAGGGGTTGAATAAAAACACAATATACGAATTAGCTGAATTTAATTAAATAAAAAATATGTATAATTAGAACTTTAATCTCCTATGTATAATCTAACGATAATATTCGAAACGATAGCTATACTATCGGCCGCAACGGCTAAAATGTCACACAGCATTTACAATTATTATAATTTTATATCAAACTAGAGATCCAACTACGATAACACGGCACGCCCTCCATTGACACTGCAAGTAATTACTGAGAAACAATATTAACAACGCGTCATTCAACGCAGATGTGTGCTGCAACTGTAGGACAAACTTAAACAAAAACATGCTACAGTCGCTCCACAGATTTGACGTCGCTAATTAACAGTATGGTACCGTTTGGAGGTTTGTATGAATGACACACGTGTATTGTCGAGCGCGAACTTTAATTATGCACTAGTCGAGCAATAAATATACTAAATATCAAACACAAACATGGTGACTCGTTGTCATATGCACACACACATTGAAGACAGATGTTGAAGGAGCGTGCCAGGTTATCGTAGTTCAACTCTACCAGTCTCCCTATTCAGAACAGATGTCAAACGATTTGATTTGCTAACGAGGATCGTAGACGAACCGAATCTGTCGACAATAGCTTATCGAAGACTCTGAATCGGACTGGTACCTTTTATTGCATTACCGTAAAAGATACAGATATCCTTGGGAACTAATAACGCCACGTTTAGCGAAAATATATTTCGTTCCATGACTGCACATCCAGTTGCAAATGTAAACTATGTAACTGCTAAATCATAGTAGATAATATAAGCTAAAGCAGTACCTCTGCTACCTATAATCGTCTGATTGACTCACACAGACACGCACTGTATACTGAGTATAATACTCTTTCCTCCGGTTTCTGAATTAAGAATTCTAGGATAAGCAGTACTTAAGTAACATTTGAGTACAGAGTTGTCAAAAAAATGACGGATTTTAAAGCATTTTTTTGACAAGTCCGTACTCAAATACTACTTAAGTATTGCTTATCCCGAATTCTCAATTCAGAAACCGGAAGTTTGTAATGTACTTTATGACAGCAGTGACTGACTGAATTGTGAAGCTCGCTAAAGCCGATATTAATAACCAATTTCAATACATACCTCCGGTTTCTGAATTGAGAATTCCGGATAAGCAATACTTAAGTTGTATTTGAGCAGGGAGTTGTCAAAAAAATGCTTTAAAATCCGTCATTTTTTTGACAACTCCGTACTCAAATGTTACTAAAGTACTGCTCATCCGAGAATTCTCAAATCAGAAACCGGAGGATAATCTAAAGATTGATGTAGGTTTTTGACGTTACTTCTATAGAATTTCTGTCAAAAACATACATCAATCCACAGATTCAGGGTTAAGATCGGTTATTAACATCTGCCGTTAGAGGTCTTGTTGCAGTGCGTGTCTGTGTAATGAGGGATTTACACGGGTCAATTTTAACTGTGCGGCAAGTCACCAGTCGCATCGCTTGTAAAAATCGAATCGCCACCCCATTTACACCGGTCGACAAAAATCGCATGCGACTTGTTAATTTCTAGCGGAACAACACAGCGCAAAACACACCTCATGCGGCGGGCGATCGCCTGCAACTGACCATTTACACGGTCGATTTTAGTCACCCGCCGCATGCGGCTTGTCGCCGCACGGCAAAAGTCGGATGGCATCCAACTTTGGGGCTTGCGATTTTAGTCACTTGCGGCCTAATCGAATTGTGATTTAGACGATCGAGCGAGACCCGAGTAAGTCCCCTATGAGTGTGTCAATTCAGGCGATAATAGGTAGTTGAGGTACTGCTTTAGCTTATATCTACTGTATCCAAATGTAACTTGTAGTCAGTGCAACTGCGTGACTATTGCCGACTAGATGTGCAGCAACTCGCTTGCTGTTATGATTGAAACGAAATATGTTTCACAAAACGAGATGTTTTAGCCCCCCTCAAATTACAGATTTTTGATTCATATGCGTGATAAAGAACGCTACACTTTCAGTATATTTCATGATTTGTGACAAAATATTGTTCATGTATTTAATACGTAATATTTAATACATTTATCGCGTATTCCGTATTTTTCGTAATAGAGGAGGACTCACAGTACACGGAGCCGTGTCCGAGCCTTGACCGGGCTGGAGCTCAGCGTTGCATATATTTTGTACAGAAAGCAAGACCCCTGTCGCTCAGTGCTGGTCGGTTAGCGTCAGTGACCAGCACGGAAGTAACGGAGCTCCTGCTTCGGTACAAAATATATGCAACGCTGAGCTCCAGCCCGGTCAAGGCTCGGACACGGCTCGGTGTACTGAGTCATCCTTAAAAGTAGCCTAAACTCCGGTTTCTGAATTGAGAATTCTAGGATAAGCAATACGTCACTGATGACGGTTTTAAAGCAAGTGTTAAAATTTCAAAATTCGATTGTTTAAAAAATTTTATTTTAGTTTTTTCAAAAAATCTTCGTCCGTACTTTAGTTACGAGTTCAGAAAACGTAGCTTCTAATTCGTGACCCCAAATATGACTTAAAATGTAAACACAGCTGATCATAGTTGAGGATAGATAGATTTTAGCATATTTTTTTATGTAATTTTTGAACAGCTATTTCTCTTAAACTATTGACTTTTGGGAAAAGTGGTAGAACAAAAGTTACTCATTATTATGGGTACTTTAACACCCTTTCGGATTAGTACCCCGTTTCTGACTAACCTTGTAGAGTTGTCAAAAAAATATTGGTAAAGCATGCAAGCAAGGCAGAAACTGGAGGTATGCCCTTCTCCAGGACTATCTCTGTACGAAATTACATCAAAATCGGTTCAGTAGTTTACTTATGAAGAAGTAACAGTCAGAGTTACTTTCGCATTTATAATATTACTAGCGACCCGGCTTTGCACGTGTACGTTTTATAGCTTAAAACCTTCCTCTTGAATCACTCTATCTGTTAAAAAAAACCGCATCAAAATCCGTTGCGTAGTTTTAAAGATCTAGGCATACATAGGGACAGACAGACAGCGGAAAGCGACTTCCTTTCATACTATGTAGTGAAGTAGGGATAATGGCGACCGCACTCTAGAATTGACAATTAAATACAAATCACGATACAGCTAGATTCTTTCAAATGACCATTTAAATTATGTACTGCGGTCATGACCGTTTGTCACAGAATCACGAGAAATACTGAACGTGTAACGCCCACCTTATAAATACTTGCATGACAATTTTAATATAGAATAGTAGTATAAACATACAACACATATTTATAGAATCTAGTACTTACACAATTATTGTATATTGACATAATTACTATTGAAAAAGCTCTAGTTATTAGCCGCGCCTCAATAGAGAGGCTGTAATTACCCCACAGCTGGGCAAAGGTTCCTTCTCATAGCGAGATGGAACAAGCATTGATCACCACGCTTGCTCACTGCGGGTTTGCGATTTCAGACCATTAATAACGTAGGATTTGGTAAATCATATCCAGTCAGAGTCTATCTAGCAGGCTATATTTTTCGATCGCGATTGCTTATCATTAAGACCTTATTTTGTACCTAAAGTTGGACTTGTAATTCGATGCAGTAACCTCACAGTTGGAGATACCAGTTTTTGAACAAAAAAAGGTAGTGAGTTGAAAAAAAGAACGAACGAAATTGAATGAACTTATATGCAAACTTTTATTGAATTCAATACCTTGACATTGGCTTCGAATTAAATCTTCTTACACCAACACATATAGGATTAATAATGTAAATTATTTCATATTATTTTTAACATTAATACGCTATTCCTGGTTTTCTGTTGGAATATCGAAATATTATTGTCCGATTCTTATCTGGCTGACAACCATTCGCCACTTTTCATTTCGCCGTATGATTTAAGTCCTTAATTATGTTTAGTAAGTTTATGTTACGCCGACTAGTCTGCTGTCCACTGTTTCATTAGTCAACTGTATTATTGGTCACTTTACACTTGTTAGATGGCTCATTTTCCCATCATGCAAGCAAGCATGCAAGTATTTCTGGATTTGCTCCGCCAGAAGACTCGCTTTGTCGCCCCTTCGCTTCGCTCGCACACTCGACCAGCGGCCTCGTGCACTCGTTCCACTCAGGACGTCCTTCGCGAGCTTCTGGCTCCACGCTTTTAAATACACTTCCCCAACACTATTAGTTTTAGTATAGTAACAATATGCTTTAAACTGTCAAGTTACAGCATCGCATTGGCCAAACTATAAGTTAATTTAAGATTTGTGTCTGTAAACGCACCACTAAGGCAAGTTATTCTATAAAATTCTCTCTCTAAGGCGCGGCTAACAACTAAATCTGGATATTAGTCTTATATATTAATTTATATAGAACATAATTAGTACACTCTTCACAGATACATAATCTCTATCACGCTCAACTACTCGCCGTTCTGCCTACCCCATCGAGGTAAAGGCATGATGGTCGTGACGTTATCTAGGTAAATTAGCCATTCAATTAATCGCTTTATCAATTAGTCCGATGCAGAATGCGTACTTCGAAAAATGTACACTTGACGCCAAATGTACACTTCACAAAATGTACACTTGACTCAAAATGTACACTTCACAAAATGTACACTAGACTCAAAATGTACACTTCACAAAATGTACACTTGACTCAAAATGTACACTTCACAAAATGTACACTAGACTCAAAATGTACACTTCACAAAATGTACGCTAGAGTCAAAATGTACACTAGAGTCAAAATGTACACTTCACAAAATGTACACTTGACTCAAAATGTACACTTCACAAAATGTACACTAGACTCAAAATGTACACTTCACAAAATGTACGCTAGAGTCAAAATGTACACTAGAGTCAAAATGTACACTAGAGTCAAAATGTACACTAGACTCAAAATGTACACTAGACTCAAAATGTACACTTGACTCAAAAAGTACACTTCACAAAATGTACACTTGACTCAAAAAGTACACTTCACAAAATGTACACTTGGCCCAAAATGTACACTTGACTCTAAATGTGCACTTCACGAATTGAGCATTTCACAAAAAGAGCACTTGACGCAAAATAAATACTTCGCAAAACGTACACATGATGCCAAATGTGTACTTTACATAATGTACACTTGACACAAAATATGCACTTTTCAAAGTGAGCACTTCGGAAATTGAGCATTTCATAAAAAGAGCACTTGACGTAAGAACACTTCGCAAAATGTACACTTGACTTAAAATGTACACTTCATAAAATGTACACTAGAGCTTAATATGCACTTCGCAAAATGCATCCTGTTATAGTGATATGCAAAATGATCTCCAAATAAAAATCTTTTACTTTTTGATAAGTATTTAAGATAATTTTTGCACGTCTTTTAGCCACAAAGCTAGGCAGTTAATTAAATAGCTATTCAAACTAGATAACAGACAGCTATTAATGTGTATTAAAATACATACACTCACATACAATACACACACACTACTCCGTTTATAATAATGTTTAATAACATAAAATATATGTAATTACAGTTTTTTTGAAATGTTAATCAAATATATTAGACATTGTACTTTCAAGACATGTTTTTTTAAAATTTTTTATACATTTAATATTTCATACAATATTCCATTTCTTGAGAAATCACATGATTTAGGTTTTTACATTACAATTTTAAACACCGCATTCGTTTTAAAGGACTAAACACACTTATAAGCATCAATACGCATAAGCAGAGAGCGGAATGAAATGGCAAAACAATTGAAATGTTTTTTTATCGAGTATTCAAGCTATCGATACTTTTCAACAGTTGTGAATATATTTTCTATAAACACAAAAAATAGATCAACACGAAATGTCAAATTGAAATAGACATGACGTAATTTTTGTTCAAAACAATTGAAACGTTTTGTAATCAATTGTTTTGAATTGTTTCAATTTCAATTGTTTTGAAATTAGATTCCGTTCTCTGGTTTATCATCAATGGATATGTGTCTAAAAATCATCCAAGCTATTTGCTAATTGATGCAGATTTTAAGTATTTTTAGTCCTCTTATGGGCTCGCGTCTATATTTAAATTGTAGTACAATAAACAAAAAAATAACTTTATTTTTTTTTGATTCCACATTCCTAAGTGAATATAAAAATTGTATGTTTTAACAAACATACACTAAATCATTTAGTTTTATTTACAATATAAGCAATTAAATAATGTACAGGTTTACGAAAGTGGCTCCTAAACTAGGTTTTTTATAGTTTAGAAGTCAGTTTTTAAAAGTCGATTTTTAATATAATTATCTTTTGTGAAATTGATTATGAAGCTAATTCATTAATTATAATTTGATCAACGGTACAATTTCACTCATTCCCCCTTATTACAAAAGATGGTCTAAGAAAAACCTAGGTTTTAAAATAGCCCCTTCTCTTTTTGTCACATGACATAAGAAAGTGATGGGTATATTTTAAACCTGGGTTTACCTTAGTCTTGGTTTAAACCATCTTTTGTAATAAGGCCCTAAGTGTTCAGCGGTTTAAGCGTGAAAGCGTTATCGGTAGCGGGTAGCACTGGACAATGTTGACAAAGGAAGGTAGTCGTCGATATGGATCAACGCACCCGAGGTTATAAAGGCAGTGGTCATTCAACGAAGCTGAGCATTCGGTGCTGAACAGCTGAAGAAGTCTGACCTTTTATATCTGTCCAGCTTGTCCTTATTTTATGATCTTGTAATAATTGCGTAAAGTATTATATTGTGATCTAATTCATGTTAATAATACTAACACAAATACAAGTACTCTCAGTGGTGGAGAGTCTATGTTGGTTTTATTTACTACATTTACCTTGCTCGCAATCCTGACATACCGATATTAGCTATAACTGTAATGATAGAATCACCCCTGAACGATTATGTTGTTGTGTCTTTTACACGTCACAGACAGAGCTACTTTCGCATTTACAATATTAGCAGAGATTGGACAAATCCACTAATGCACGAATATTTTTTGAACCATTTACTGTAGATCCTACCACCATGCGAATTATGATAATTATATTAAAAGCGACTTTACTACGTTATGTTAAGAACTAATTTCGTTCGTATATGAAAGTTTCCTACAAAATACATATAATTGCGATTTATTTTATGATTATATTACTATGATAACTAAATGTTTTACAATTTATTGTAGTAAAAATGAAAATAAAAATAGAGATGACTTTTTTCAGTATCTATTAAGTAATTTTGAAATTTATCTTTCAGCCATTTTGTATTTTTATTTTCAGAATTACAATAGACATTGTTTTTATGACTTAAGAGTGAATATTTTATCAGCGAAACTTCATAGGATTACTAGGTAGGTATTAATAATAGAACAAATTCAAACAAAAGAACCTAAACATTTAGGGTAAAAAGATACCTAAAGTTGGTTTTATACCTAGACAAAATCGTGCAGCATTGTCGCAAGGATCGTGCGACATGGCGACACTGATGTTGATTCATGTAGCATGTATATGTAGCAAGCGACATCGTACCACGATGTTACCTCGGCGTAAAACCGACTTTAGTCATTAATTTTTATTCATGAGTTCTATCGATATACCCAGTAAACCTAAGTTTCACTATATTTACAGATTTTTTAATTATCTTATAGGATTTTAGTCAATTGTTGTTCTGTTCGATACACGGTATTCTACGATTCGACAACACATATAACTAAATACAGTTTATCTGTATATTTTAAATATACTACACATAAATTCATATATCTATACAATTTTCGTTCGCTAATATTGAGTGTCCATATCTATGTATCCATTCTCCTCCACAAGACATAAAGATTGGTCTAAGTAAAAGCCAGATTTTTTTAAATCTGGGTTAATCTTAGTTTTAAATCATCTTTTGTTATAAGGGAACAGTTTTAAGTATGAGTGACATACTATATTTTTTTTTTTTATGGAGAATTTTAGCCAATCAGATTTTAGCGCAACGCTAACTATTACTAGTGTACATTCAATCCACTGACATTATCACTGTGGGCCCCCATGTTAAGTGACATTATTATTGTGGGCCCCCTAGTGTCAAATGACATGATCAGGGTGCCCCCCTCAGTGTTAAGTGACATTATCCGGGTGGGCCCCCCAGTGTCATGTCACGTTATCACTGTGGGCCCCCTAGTGTCAAATGATATTATAAGGGAGGTCCCCCTAAACTTAACTGACATTATCACAGTGTCAAGAGACATTATTAGGGTGCCCCCCCCCACCCCCAGTGTTAAGTGACATTATCACTGTGGGGCCCCAGTGTCTAGAGACATCAGGGTGGGCCCCCCAGTGTTAAGTGATATTATTAAAGTGGGCTCCCAGTGTGTTCAGAGTGGCCCCCTCAGTGTGATCAGGGTGGGCCCTCACTGTTACTATACTGTTTCTACATAATATTAACACTATGTTTCACATTACAGTGTCTTCATAAAACTATTAACAGTAAGTTTCACATTACAAATTGTTTCATGATTGTTGCGTCGACTTGTCTCAGGCGCGATGCTGTTTGCTTAACTACGAGTAAAATTGAAGATTCTCATAAAAGTGTGTTGATATATTAACACGTATAATGTCGCACTATCTCGTATGTCTCACACTGTAGTAGTGTCCGGTTCACCCCGGCTGCGTTGAGCGTTATCCTAGCGCTCTACAGTTCGGAGTGAGCCCCCGCCGCGAGGTCCACAGAGAGGACGGCGGCGGGGGCGGCGCGCCCTCAGCTGCGTCTGTGCCGACCTCCGCGACGACGCCGCTCGCGCCGCACCTGCAACAACGAACACATCAGGCCAAGCGTGTGGGACACAGGTGACGCAGCACAGTACAGCCGTGCAGGGCAGGCGACGCACACATAGCCCGCGACCGCATGCTGCGAGGCAGCCCCAAGACACAACAGAGTCTTAACTTGTTGCGGACGGCAAGCCTAACTTCAAATATGAAGTAAACAAGGTCATAAAATACGTCACAATGTATAGAACAAGATGACCACTAGCTATAGACAGTGGACCATATAGCCACAGCTAGCTACAGTCAAGAGAAATGGATTGGTAAATTGAACATTACCGAGGGGTTACACCATACACAATTTGTGCCACCCTAAATGGTACCTAAGCAGGTGCATCCGCCGGCATTTTGGTCGGCAATCATTCTACGCTCCAGGAACGAATACGAAGAACTGAACCCTGAACCCCTGAAGAAAGAAGAACGTATAGTCGATTCGTATTAGAGTGAGTGCAAAGTTTTTAGTATAAATAATATATGTTTGTTTGAATAAATACGGCAAGTGCCTTTCAGAACTTAATTGTTTTACTGGTTGTCCTCTACATAACTAGTACAAAGAATAGACGTGTTCGAGTTGACGAACGTTATTTTTTAATAGTCTGGATGATTAGTATCATACAAACAAGGTTCACAACGCACTAATTCAACTAAATGTTCTGTCATTGCAATAAAATTTGAATTAGCGGTAAAAAACAGATGTCAACATGCACGCGTCGCCAGGCCTCCGCCACTCGGCCGTACCTACAGCGATAAGTGCCTACAATTTCGCGTGGAATCGCATCCACTCCGCCAGTGGGCTGTCATTGCTCGTCCGCTTCGTTTTCGTGTGCAATATGTCGGCAACGAAACCCCATCTACAAGTTAATTAGGTAACAAATAGGTACAATCTTATAGAACCCTAATTTTAACGTTTAATGTTTGATATGATTGTTTTAAGAATTGTTACACGCTTTTACATAATTACGAGCGCAACTTGAAAATTTGATTTTTTGTTTGTTGAAATATTTTAACGACTTTGGTGTCAAATGAAAGATCTAGGTCTAAAACCATTATATCCGTTTGAATCATGTAAATCGGTCCACGCGTTTAGGAGATAATTAAGAATTAGTATAGTGAAAATGTAAACAACGAGAATTTTTGATGTTTTTGTTCTACGAACTTTTTAATTATTGCAAAATGTGATAGTATTACTAATGTAAGTTATTGAGGAATGTTAAACAAAGAGATTTCTAGGTAGCCTAAAGATTAAAGGTTTGTTTTCATTTGGTAATTACAAATGACGGACTTAAATATTCATTGTCTATCTACCTAATTGACCGTGTAATCATAAGCATCAAACTTAAAGATAGATTCCGTGGTCAAGTAGGTAGATAGACGTATAATAGCAGCGGCAAGCCGACAACCCTAGCGCCACAGCTAGCGCGTCACTCCGCGCCAGACAGCGACAGAGTTACGCGTTAGAAGAGAGCGGCAACGTTTAAGTGAATATAGCGTGTAGTATCACCTTCATAGTCATTCACCTACCTACTGGCCATTTTTATATTGGATATTTTTTAACTATGACAGATCGGGAATTTGAACGGGGACTTGACTTTGGATTGTTTGACGCCATGGCGATTTCTTTTGACAATTATTTTCTGTATAATTTACATATTGATATAAATATTATAAATCTAAATTTGTGACTGTTTGATTATGTGGCATGCCACAGCAACCCACCTTGAAGCACAATATTTGCCTGGGGGAGCTTACTATTGTGTGTCCGTCTCTCATGACGACGTCTCGTACAGGTCTGTCTTCTCATAGATAGCCTGTAACCCAAGATGTGCCTGCACGACGCTGGGACTGTGCTGCCTAAGCACTCTCGCCGTGTATCTAGCCGTCAATACGCGCTTGCTGCCGCCGGTTTCTGTCAAATGGCTGTGTGGGCCATTGGCGAACGCCGTAACTTCAAGAAGGAACTCGCTGACTGCTGCAAGGGACGTGACGCCGTCCTGCCTCTTTTCTCTAACCATTTCTATTTTTTTGTTATTTACGTAATAGGTATTGAATGCTCTACACATTCTTTACAACTGGTGTAGCAGACGTGCTCTCAGGAGATCCTAGGGCCGTCTGTTACATTACAAGCGTTAGGTACTGAGAGCTTATGCGACTTGAATTGCACTTTGTTGCTTTGTAGCAAGAGTCGCTATTTCTATTAATTGTTGCGCGAAGTGGTGCTTCTGTACTTGTACTATTTATTCTGTGCCATAAGTACCGAACTTAAGCGCCAGTAATTCAGTTGCGCAAACTTGTGGGCGGACACGCGGGGCGCGGGCATGCCTGCCTCCCGCTGCTCCCCGGATCTTCGTCGGAAATCTAACCGAACTTCGGTCGCGTATAATGTGTGCTCTACGGAATACGTTGCCGCCGAACTGCCGCTGAACTTACGTCCGACCGAAGTTCGGCTGTACGCTATAACGTAATTTTGACATGTGTCGTCAAAAATGTAATGACAGGGATGTTTGGCTCTAGTTCCTGCACATTTAGCTTCCCTGGTACCTCATTAACGACGTATGTGTATGTCTATTAACTATCCTCAATTATGATTTTTATTTTTATTGCTATCATTACTCTCAAGATATCTTTTATCTTACTTTACAATGATTTTCTGACAAGTTATGATGACATTTAAGTATGTCAATTGGTTTATATAGTTTAGCTTCATTTTATTTTTTGTAAATGTGAGAACTTTGTGGACTTGCCTATACATATTAATTGTGTAAATTACTATTATTCATATTGTAATTTTTTTTCTTCTTTTTTTTCCTTTTTTGTTAATTTTTGTACTCAAGACTTGGTACTACATTACTCCAAAGGTCTGTGGTCAAGAGTACATTGTTCTCTCTCATAGTAGGTACCTACTAGGGTTTTCGCGTTCCTGGCCTTTTTGAGTTCCCGGGAATCGGGAATTTTTATGTTTTTTGTGTAAATATAGTTTTTCTCGTATATTTCAACATTAAACTTGTGTAAGTACTTTAAACATGATAAATTGATAAATTGTCTAACACCAATCGACTTTTCTTATTAAAATAAAAAATCTTACACTTATTTTAAAAAATGAACTAGGAACTGTTAAAGTAATTTATTGTGCGACGTCGCGAGTTTCTTTAATGAAAAAAAGGTTTTATCTTCATATAATATGGCAAAATATTACGGAATAATAATAGGGTGTATGACTATAAAGGGTGTTACCAAATTCGTGTAATACCTTAAAACCACATGATCTACTACTGGTGTAGAATGACCGATCACGGGATTTACCTTAATAAAATTAAACTTTTTTTTTTCTTGTGGTAGCGATGTGATCGAAACTTAACCTAATAATAATAAGGTATACAAATAAATTAAAAAATTGCTATTTTATTTGAACATTTCGACGCCGCTCATCAATGATTAAAAGCACGGTGACACAGCTGGCTAGCACGACTAGCCCGAAATCGCTCTTTGCAGTCGGTTAACTCGGGGCGCAAAAAGGGCTAGAAAACAGAACATTTTTTTTGAATATGCACTGTTTTTTGTTTAAAATAAAAACCATTTAGGGTTAATCTGTGACCAGTAGATCACGCTGTTTGAAGGAGTTACACAAATTCGTTTACAACCTGTATATTTTCATTATAAATCTCGAAACTATTACACAAAAGATTAGCATTGTGAATAGTTTCTACAAATGAAAACATTTTTACTAGACAGACAGAGACAACTGTACTGTGTGCTGACATCACGATACATTTACCCCATTCTAAGTTCACACTACGCAGTACAATGTCCGTTTCACGGGAGAGAGATAGAAAATGCTCTAAAATCTTCGGAAGCGTGCAGACCCTTCATTTTTCATCATCATTTCTTCATTTCAAATAATTCCCGGGTACCCGGGATTCCCGCCAAATGATTCCCGAGTCCTAAAATCCCCAAATTCCCGGTTCCGGGTACCCGGGGCGAAAACCCTAGTACCTACTGTATTCACTGAAATTGTAAAAGATATCCTTTTTTAAAAAGAGTAACCATGGAGTTTCTTGCCGGCTCTTCTCCATAGGAAACGACTAATTGGAACCGTACACCTAAATTCGACTTTTCATAAGTGCCTGTATTGGTTTATGTGAAATTTTTTTTTTTGATTTTGAATAATTCAAATAGCATTGCAGGCGTAATCATGCCGAACTTCGGTCGCGTATCTTCGGCGTAGTGGGTTTAGTAGGGTTTTCGCGTTCCCGGACTATTTGATCGACTTTTCATAAGTGCCTGTATTGGTTTATGTGAAATATTTTTTTTTGATTTTGAATAATTCAAATAGCATTGCAGGCGTAATCATGCCGAACTTCGGTCGCGTATCTTCGGCGTAGTGGGTTTAGTAGGGTTTTCGCGTTCCCGGACTATTTGAGTTTTCGGGAATCGGGATTTTTTTCTCTTAATTCCCGGGAATTCCCGGGTACCCGGGAATTTTCATGTTTTTTGTATAAATATAGTTTTTCTCTTATATTTCAACATTAAACTTGTGTAAGTACTTTAAACATGATAAATTGTCCTAACATACCAATCGACTTTTCTTATTAAAATAAAAATCTTACACTTATTTAAAAAATTGAACTAGGAACAGTTACAGTCAAGTAATGAAAAAAAGTCTTCTCTTCATATAATATGGCAAAATATTACGGAATAACAATAGGGTGAATGACTATAAAGGGTGTTACCAAATTCGTGTAATAACTTAAAACCACATGATCTACTACTGGTGTAGAATGACCGAGCACGGGATTTAGCTTGATTAAAAATAAAAATAAGGTTTTTTTTCTTGCGGTAGCGATATGTGATCGAAACATAACCAGATATTATGGTACAAATAAAAAAAATAACAAGAGCTAAATAACATTTTCATTCGTTGGAATATTTCGATGCCACTCATCAATTAATGAAAGCACAGTGACACAGCTGGCTAGCACGACTAGCACGAAATCGTTCTTTGCAGTCGGTTAACTCGGGACGCAAACAGGGCTCGAAAACAGAACTTTTTTTTTGAAAATAAACTATTTTGTATTTAAAATAAAAACCATTTAGGGTTCATCTGTGACTAGTACATCACGCTGTTTGAAGGAATTACACGAATTCGTTAACACCCTGTAAATTTTCATTATAAATCTCGAAATTACACAAAAGATAAGCATTGTGGATAGTTTCTACAAATGAAAAAAATCCAAAAAAAAAACAAGCATTTAGAATTTGTTTACTAGACAGAGACAACAGTACTGTGTGCTGACATCACGATACATTTACCCCATTCTAAGTTCACACTACGCAGTACAATGTCCCAAACAAGAAAGAGAGACAGAAAATGCTCTAAAATCTTCGGAAGCGTGCAGACCCTTCATTTTTCATCATCATTTCTTCATTTCAAATAATTCCCGGTACCCGGGAATCCCGCAAAATAATTCCCGGGTCCTAAAATCCCCAAATTCCCGGGAATTCCCGGTTCCGGGTACCCGGGGCGAAAACCCTAGTTTAGACACTTAGGATTTTTGATTTTGAATGTTGCATTGGCCGAGCTGGATTTATGCCCGGTTGATGGCAATAGGCTCGCCCCCTATTACATGGTACTTAAACATAACGGTGAAATGAGGATATATGTACACTTCTGCCCAACCTTTCTGGGAATGCAGGCGTGATGATAAGTAATGTATAAGATTTTCTTACCGTGCCAACCTCTCCCTCAGCCCATCGCTCGTACGCGCGCTCATGTTTCAACCACTCTTGATACTTGTACCACCATTCCTCCCATTTCACGTAGTCGCCTAGAGTTAGACCTGTAAAGAAATTATTTGTTAATACTTATTACAGTGTAGTGCTTAAAATTATGTGAGAACAATGCTGGTTATTGTAAAAAATCCTTTAAACGCGAATTGGACCAGCCGCTAATGAGGGTTTTCTGAAATGACGCCCACTAGGCGGCAGCACTGAGACGTCAGGTCCAGAACTATCAAAAGTGTCAGAACGCATATTTTCGTGTCTGAATTTATTGTATTTATTTATAAAATTAAATAAGTACAATAAATATTCTCTCAAAATCGAAATGCCACAATGTTGTGCAATTCCAATGTGTTCAAAAAAAACGGGAGGTCTTAAGTTTCCTAAGGATAAAATACGTTTAAAACAATGGCTTGTAGCCATTCGTAGAGATCGGTTTACGCCTACAAATAATAGTCTTTTAGGCAAAGATCACTTCAGTAAAGACGATTACGAGCTGCCGAAACACTCAGTTTTATAGTGTTCTAAGATTAAAAAGTGCAAGTACATAGCACTAAACTTTTTTAGTATTTGTTACATTTAATTTGGTATATTTAATTGTAAAGTATGTAAATGGAGACTAATGCCTTCATTTAATTTACTGAACTTCATAATAAAACCATATTTATGCGATGTTTCAGCCAGACAGCGCGCATTATTGGGATGGGAGACCTCTTACCAAAGTGGCGCCAACTACAGTCCCCGTCGCGAGAAGCTATAAATTTTGTAAACACACATTTAGGGGTTCGCAACCTTTGGAACAAATAAAAAAAAAAACAGTTTTGTAATTATTTTTATTTTTATATAATGGTTTTTATTTTATTTATATAATAATAAATAATAATCTACGAAAACATCACAAACAAACTGAAACGCATTCAAAACTCAAATGACAGCATTGACAGCGTCAGTGTGAACTTACTTCAAAATGGCGGGCCAAATGTTGACGTTCCATGAGTCAGACACGTTCCGGTACCACAAAACATTAGACGATAGCGCTTTATGTCGCTAAAATATAACCCGACTAAGTGAAATTGCTCGTTAGTTTCGTATTACACGTATGTAACTTTGAGTTGATTGAATTTGGGTTTATTTGTTGTTGATTGAATTGTCGCTACGTAACTTTGTAGAAGTTCTTTATTTACAAAATTTATAGCTTCTCGTGACGGGGACTTTAGTGGCGTAAATTTTCGTAAAAAACCTCATTAGACCAAAAGCGATTTGGACTAAACGCGACTATATTGTTTTCACGATAAGAAGATTAAAATGACACATGTCAATAGGAGTTGCTAGACATGTGACTGTAGTCGATTCAACTATCGATAAAATTTGTAAAATTTCAGCGAGAATTTGACAAATTATTGTAATGTGATTTTATGTACATTTCAAATACTTGTGATTTAAGTAATTAGGATTAAGTCAATTAGCATGCATATCTTCAACAATAGACGATTACGTGCTGATGTGATAATGAATCCAGCAGGTATGGGATGAGTGAACATAAATGTTTATTTATCACCAATAATAAGCCCAGTAGCCGGGTCGCGAAAAAGAGGTTTATCTTGCGAAAGGTTCGTCGGTCCTGAATTTTGGATGTGTTATGTTAGGTGTTTTTATGAAAAGCCCACAAACAGACACACAGACAGAGAGAGAAATAGACAGCCAAACAGAAAGATAGACATGGGCTTCAAACCTATAAAATACCTCTGATTTTGAGTCGGGAATGAAAAATAAGAATTTAATTTTCTACAAAATTGATGTGAATAATTTTTGGCATAAAACCCATATGGAGTAATTTAATAAAAACTCATTTTTGGGTTCTTTAACCCAAGATGGCAGAGCGCGCCGAGGTCACTCAAAGTACAAAATTTCAAATTTTTAGAAGAACACATATCCATAACACGTACCTATCCAAAATTTTGGACTGACCGACCTTTTGCAAGGCAACTGGGCTATAATGAGCCTTATTTTAATTATTCCATCAACTGAGCCTATAATTATTACGGTGGTCAAAATATTCATTCTGTTAATATAAATTTATCGAAATTATTTTATCGATACGCACGTCTCTGGCAACTGGTACCATCTGACGCAAGTTTGAAAACGCGTCGGGGTTTTTTCAAAATCATTTATGTAATATATGATTATGGCGTTAAACACATATAACTATATTGTTTCTATGTTTCTGATTTTAAAACAACCTTTTGGGTAACGCTTTATTAATATTTTAAATTGATTTAATACTTGTTGAATTAAATTGTCATACACAAGCGCCATTACAATTTATTTTCATGTCATCTGCCAAATTAATCAAGTTACCGTGAAAGCAATATAAGGTGAATTGGACGAATTGTGCCTAAAGGTAAAAAATATAATAATTTACAGGTATTAGTATGATTTCCACATTACCTCTGAGATATCCTCGTTTCTTGTAGTAGTCGTATCTGACTCTCACGTCGTCCCAGGACGGTAAGCCGGCCGGTGCGGCCAGCAGCAACTCCTCAGGGTAGCTACCTGCAGCAGCGCCTTCCAGGGCCCTGAACATAAACAAATAATGATTTATGTTACATTCTTCGCAACTACGTCGGCATCAGTATACCTAGATGCGGCTGAATACCTGTATTATACAGGGTGTTAACGAATTCGTGTAATTCCTTCAAACCACGTGATCTATACTGGTGACACAGAATAATCCTAAACGGGAATTTTCGAAAACCAACTAAAAAAAACAAAAACAAAAAAAAAAGGTTTTCTATTTCTGAGTCATTTTAGAGCCTTGAGTTATCTGACTGCAAAGAGCGATATCGCGTTAGTCGTGCCTGCCAGTCGTGTCGCCGTGCTTTTATTAATTTATGCGTGGCATCGAAATATCCACACAAATACTTTCACTCACCCATGCAGAAACACACGCCCATACATACGCACACGCCATACATGCACACACGCCCATACATACACACACGCCTATACTAGTGCACACATTCCCATGGACTGCATTTTTTTTTTTATTATTTGTTTCTTCTTTTTTTAAATTCATTGTTTTAATTCTATTATACCATTCATCTAGATGTGCTTACTTGGTATACTTGATTGTTACAATAATGATCCAACGATAATGTTCCGTAATAGGCATTTTCTAATAGTAATTTCACTCAAGGACTCCACGAGACAGGCTCGACCTAGTGTGGAGTTCTTAGGTAAATGTTTCCTTGTATCATTCAAAATGTAAAACTATACATTATTATAGAACTTAAGGAAATGTAAAGCACCTTTTTTGGCAAATAAACACATTATTATTATTAAATAAAAACATTTTTTGTGCAAAAAAATAAATTCTTATTTTTTTACTGAATCCTTATTAGGTGGTTTAAGATACGATCGGTAACAAAGCCGCATGAAAAAATCCCGTGCGGGGCCTGTCTACATCAGTAGTAGATCATGTGGTTTTAAGGAATTACACAAATTCGTTTACGCTCTGTAGAATTAGGCAGCAGTGATTATAACATTACAGTTCAATACGGTTGTACGTGGTCTCCTCGGCACGGAGGGTTTCGATGTATACTTACGGGTACGGTGTGGGAGCCGGCGGAGGCGCAGCGTTCTCGTCTCGTTCTATGCGCACGTGTAGTGTAGTCTCACGTCGTGTGATGCGCATGTTCTCTAGACGCGCCGAACGATCTGCTGACCACTGCGCCATCTTGCCGAAGCGCTCCGATAGAGTAAGCCTGTGGGACAAATATACATTTTAATAAAACAAAAAGTAATCACGATACTTTGTCAAAAAAGCCGACGGCCCTCCTGATGGTAGGATTACCGTCGCCCATATACACACCTACAACACAAAGAAGATTGCTGATGCGTTAACAACCTTATGGGGCATTTACACGGGTCGAGTTTAGCTGTGCGGCAAGTCACCGACACTAAAATCGCAAGCCC
Organism: Amphipyra tragopoginis; assembly: GCA_905220435.1. NCBI lineage: Eukaryota > Metazoa > Arthropoda > Insecta > Lepidoptera > Noctuidae > Amphipyra > Amphipyra tragopoginis. Next base: position 12,340,150 of record HG992020.1, on the reverse strand, counting down.
CAAAGTTGGGTGCCATACGACTTGTGACTAAAATCGACCGTGTACTATAAATGGTCAGAAGCAGGCGATCGCCCGCCACATGAGGTGTGTTTTGCGCTATGATGTTCCGCTAGAAATTAACAAGTCGCGATTTTTGTCGACCGGTGTAAATGGGGATCCCTTCTTTTCGCATAATGTTCTTTGTCCTAATATACTTCGGCATAACGATTTTGGCACAATTTGTTTTGGCATAATAATACTTCGGCATATTTTTTTAGGCATACATTTTATGTTGGCATAATCATCTTAAAGACTAATTTGTTTTGGCATAAATTTTATTCGCATAACGTTAGTAGGCCTAATGACTATTAGCATAACGTTAGTTATGATAATCAGAAATGTTTTTACCATTGTCTAATAATCTAGTCGCAGGCGCACCCCGACACGGATAGGTTAGGTTCGAAGGGGATGATGGGGGCTAGAGTGAGCGAGCGAAGCGAGCGAACGAAGCCTCCGTCATCCCCTTCGTGTTAGGTTACTTTAAACCCTGCAGACAGAAATAGGAGCCCCGCCCAGCGGGGCTCCGTCGACTCTGCTTTGGAGCCTCAACCTTACAAACATCCCCTTAAGTTTTTATTGTGTAAATGAAAGTAGGTGACGAATAATCGTCTACCGTATACCTATAAAAATATGTTTTAATATCATTATGCGTAAATAAATTTATGCTTTAGGATATTATGCTTAAAAAAGTTATGCTTTAGAACTTTATGCTTAATCATTATTATGATTAGAGAAATTATGCTTAAAAAAATTATGCGTAAGCTGTTATGCGTAATTATATTATGCGAAAATATAATTATGCCAAACAAAATTATGCTAAGTTATATTAGGTCTTAACATTTTATGCAAATGGATAGGGAACCGTGTAAATGGGGTGGCGATTCAATTTTTACAAGCGATGCAACTGGTGACCAAATCGACCCCTGTAAATCCCCCATTACAGACAAAGTTGTAAAGTTTCATGTGCGTGTAATGTCACCGGCACAGATACCCTTCAAACTAGAACACAGCAATGCTTAGCGACAGAAATAGATATGGCAGTAGAACTTCCCCGACAAACTCTTTCAAAAGCAACTATACTACTCTTAAAAAAAACTCCTAAAGTCCCCGTCACGAGAAGCTATAAATTTTGTAAATACAGAACTTCTACAAAGTTACGTAGCGACAATTCAATCAACAACAAATAATCCCAAATTCAATCAACTCAAAGTTACATACGTGTAATACGAAACTAACGAGCAATTTCACTTAGTCGGGTTATATTTTAGCGATATAAAGCGCTATCGTCTAATGTTTTGTGGTACCGGAACGTGTCTGACTCATGAAACGTCAACATTTGGCCCGCCATTTTGAAGTAAGTTCACACTGACGCTGTCAATGCTGTCATTTGAGTTTTGAATGCGTTTCAGTTTGTTTGTGTTGTTTTCGTAGATTATTATTTATTATTATATAAATAAAATAAAAACCATTATATAAAAATAAAAATCATTACAAAACAGTTTTTTTATTTGTTCCAAAGGTTGCGAACCCCTGAATGTGTGTTTACAAAATTTATAGCTTCTCGCGACGGGGACTTTAGGTAACTCACTAATAGTAAATGACTAAGATTATCCTGTTCCTACACTATCTAAAATGATAATTATCATTAAAATTTGCCATTATTTTTCAAGCCAAGTTTTAGTGCTCTGTATCAAATAGTCTCGTCACAATACCATACATTCAAATAAATTTGTATAATTTCACAAAGATTCTAAAATTGGTGATAATTTCTATACTAACTGAATATAGACCAATCATAATTATACCTTTTATTGAAAAGGTAATTATGAGCTATTCCAAATTTTCCTTTGGACTACTTTGTCTGGGACATCGCATGTACTTGACTTAGAGCTAGCGCTATACTAAATTTATTTACTACTAGCTTTTGCTCGCGGCTTCGCTCGCGTTAATTTATAATTTTTTGATCCCAAAATATAGCCTATAGCACTCAGGGATAACGTTGCTTCCTATTGGTGAAAGAATTTTTGAAATCGGATGTGTAGTTCCGGAGATTCCCTCCTACATACAAACAAACAAACAAACAAATTCTACCTCTTTATAATATTAGTATAGATAAAAATTTAACGTGGAAAATTAATAAAAATGAAGTATAAAAATATTAAAAGAAAAAAAAAACCATGTAGTTTTGTTTACGTGTGTGATGTGCGTTCGAGTTCACATGTGGTGTGTATGTATGTGAGTAGATGAATGTCTAGGGTGGGGAAATGTCTGGAGTGTGTGTTCGTGTTTGATAGTGTGTGATATTTATAGGTATCTAGTTGGAGCGCAGCAGAGACCAATAATAATTAATCTTAGCGTAGTACATAATTACTTCTATAGACATTGTTATTACCTTTGCGGCTGAGGTTCCGAGCTGGCATCAGATTCAGAATCGGAGTCAGAATCATTCAATGCGGCCGCTATAGCCGCGGGGGACACCGCGCGGGGGTCCCTGCGAGCAGCGCGGGGGGCGCCCGGGGGGGCGGCGGGGGGCCCGGCCGGGGGGGGCCTGCGCTCCCCCTCGCGCTTGATGTGCGTGGCCGGCACGGGGGGACGCACTGCCATCTGGGAGCGCTGCCATTCTAGCACCTGCGGAAATATTAAAACAACAGCGATTACGCACTGCATCCGATCCGGATCCGTGAAAATAAGAATATAAAAACTCGGACCGAATTCGGATATCGCTTACGCACTTATCCGATCTCTGATCCAAATTCAAACAATTCAGGGGCCATCTTTGTCATATACATTTGGCGTCCGATTTGAATCCGAGGTAATGCGAAAGCGTTCATACAAACATTACTACGGCTACTTCGGTCCATCAATATTTGTCTCGAATTGGAAACTCACGGATCACGGATAGAAATCGGATGACGGAAGTCGGATCTAGTGCGTAAACTATCATACAAATAGTTGTATGACTACTTCGAAACGTATTTTCTCGGATTCGGATCGGATGCAGTGCGTAACCGCTCTTAAGGTACAAGTCCGAGACGGGTTGCAGACCGCAAACTGCAACAGTAGTATCGCTTGCGGTGCGATCTGCGGCTGCGGTCTGCAGTTGCAGTCACTGTCGGAATAGGACCTTTAAAGTGCACACCTTAAAGGCGCTATTCCGATGGCGACTTGAGATCTGCGGTTGTAGTCGGAAACATAATGTTTGACTTAGAAAGGGGCTAGTGGCTAATGTACAACCGTGCAGATCATGATCGCAAGGTTAAGCTGCACTTGTCGCAGTCAGTCAGTGAATGGGCGTGATCATTCATTACACATCGAGACTCCGTAACCTGTTAAGGCGCTTCACCCACCGAAAGTGGCGCCACTTAAGAAAAAAAAGCATTATTTCTGTCAACATACAACATATTGAAATTTCGTACGTACAACATTTTAGTCAAGTGTTGTAGAAATTTTCGAACACCAAAAAACAACACTTGACATCCTAGGTTAGCGGTTTTAGTAATTAATGCTACAAACGGCCGTTTTTGGTACATATCGCTAAAACTTCGAATCCAGAAGCTCTAGTGTTGATATTTAGTGTTCAAAAATTTCTACAACAATTTTATTTATTTATTTTAATTTTAGTTTCTCTCTACTTTGTTGTCTCTGTAGTTATTTTCTGTTTAATTTTATTTTTGCTGTTTATATTAGTTTTATATTCCATCATGTAATTTTAATTTAATTTAAACTTGCTAATTTTAGTTATTAAGTATTAATTTTATAGTTTAGTGCTTGTTATGTTTATGGGGCATGCGGTGCTAACCTGTAAGAAATTGTTACACTAACCTTAGATTATGGTAAGATATTACTTCAACTAGTTACAGTGTAAACAATTGTCGGTTGGCCAATAAAGAAAAATAAAAACACTTTGACTAAAATGTTGTACGTACGAAATTTCAATATGTTGTGTGTTGACAGAAATAATGGTTTTTTTCTGAAATGACGCCACTTTCGGTGGGGGAAGCGCCTTAAATCGTCAGTTCCGGGTGTCATACTACATGTTACAGTTGTTATGGGTAATCAGAAGCCCGAAAGTCTGACAACCGGTCTAACCTTAAGAATGCTTAGTAACTGGGTTGCGGGGGTCTGATCTCAGTTCTTGATGTCAGTTGCTCCGTGTAAAATACTGGTATTCAGCCGCATCAGGGGGCGTACTCCCCAAGTCCGTCAACGAAGTTAGTCGCACGTCCGAAAGTAGCCCGAAACGTAGGAGTGAACAAAACAAGTGTCAAGTTCAACTTTTCGGACGGGCAAAAACACATCGGTAGTAGGGACAGCTGTCAAATCGTGTTGTCATTCATTCTTAGTTTGGGCCCCGAAATAATCGTATGTCCGTAGGTGATAGGGAGTAGGAAACGCTCGTAACTGGTTAGACTGGAAACTGATCACAACGTAGTTGGGAAAAGACTAGATGTAACATGCATAAATTAAAAAGTTTTAGTATATTAGGTGTAAAAAGACTCTTAACGAAGCCGAGAGGCGTACGAAGTTTTTTATTGTTAAATTAAGTTTAAATGTTTTTACTAAACTAATATTATCATTTTACCCCATGTTTGGACAGGCTAGAATGTAAAACTTCTTCAGCACACGCTGGGAATAAACGCGTGTTGATTATACAAAACACAGCACGCAACGTGGTAGGATCTATACTAGTCTTTCTCAAAGTGGGCGATAACGCCCCCTTGTCGGCGCTAGACGTCTACGGGCGGTAAAAGTATTTATTGCGAATGTAATTTTTAAGACGTGGTAAAGTTAAACATTTTAGGGAGCGCTACAAAATAATTGATTCTCAAAGTAAGTTTGAGAACCTCTGATCTATACATACGGTCCGCCTGGCTAGCTACTACTGACACATTAACCCTTTATCTATATCTATACTAATATTATAAAGAGGTAGAATTTGTTTGTTTGTTTGTATGTAGGAGGTAATCTCCAAAACTAATCATCTGATTTCAAAAATTCTTTCACCAATAGGAAGCTACTTTATCCCTGAGTGCTATAGGCTATATTTTAGTATCAAAAAATTAGGGATCCGTAAATAAATTACAATAATATAATGTTTACGCGAGCGAAGCCGCAGGCAAAAGCTAGTAGGGTATATTTTATGACACATTATGGATTTCTTGGCGTCACTGGCTCATGATCATGTTGGCTAAATTCATATTGGTGAATGGATCATGTTGCTAAATTCATGTTGGTGAATGGATCATGTTGGCTAAATTCATGTTGGTGAATGGAACATGTTAGCTAAATGCATGTTGGTGAATGGATCATGTTAGCTAAATGCATGTTGGTGAATGGATCATGTTGGCTAAACTCATGTTGGTGAATGGATCATGTTAGCTAAATTCATGTTGGTGAATGGATCATGTTGGCTAAATTCATGTTGGTGAATGGATCATGTTGGCTAAATTCATGTTGGTGAATGGATCATGTCGGCTAAATTCATGTTGGTGGTTGCGTTTGTGCGCTGTGCCCGTTTAAGGTCGATGCGTTTTTAGTAGGGATACATCCGATACCGATATATCGGCGATACTCGAAGGTTGCCGATATATCGGCATTGGCAATATTTTTATGGCCGATTCAACGATACTTTTCAAATTTCGCGCTTTAAAAATGTAATGTAAACGCGCCAGTTGTCTCATCTATTTCATTGCAAACGAGGCACGAACTAACTATGCTCGGGGAAACCCCGCGCTTTATTCAGTGTCTTGTTTCGGTCGCCCGCTTTAGTCTCGCAGTCGCTTAACTATCCCATTTCGCTCGGTTGATTGTTGTCGTGCGTAGTATATTTCCATGCAGATAAAATTAAGGATTACATATTGTAATTAGTTTGTGTGTGCATATCTGTGGAGGAACGAGGTGTGGTGTTCCTCCAACCAAAGGGAGGATCCTCCAACCAGGCGGAGTCTTGTGCCTGGCGGGCTACTGCCCTACGGTTGATGTTGGGAGGTTGTATATATACTATCTGCGTGTTAAATCTTGATTGCGCGATGTAGGATAGTTCGCATGTGGCGATATAGATGCCGCCACATTGTTTTTATATTAATTAAAAAATAATCTGACATGACATGTGTTCTATTTATTTTACCTTTATTTTTGAATTCAATAAGCATATCGGTATCGCCAATATTTTTATAAGAGCATCGGTATCGTATCGGCAAGCAAAAAGGCGTATCGAGGTATCCCTAGTTTTTAGCATAGGGGTGATGTACGTGTATTTTCTTAACACTTTTCGATGTATAAACTTTGTTATCTTTTGAGAGTGGGCAATATGTATGAGATACGCTGTACATTGACCTCTTGACTAATAACTTCATTCTAACAGTGAAACGTTGCAATTATTTATGTCAACATTCATTACATTATTACATTACAATATTTTATATTTAGTAACAATAAAACCTTTACAGTAATTGGTCGTCTACTCATTCAACATAACATAACATTCAACACTGTTGGGCATCATACCCCAACAGGTGATCATTCTTACAATAGTTTCGATAAAATCGACATTAAAGTCAGACTAGTGGGGTGGTTACAAGCGCTGTACAAATTTCGCTTCTGCCCTTGCTTCGTTAAATTTCTTTTTACACGGTATATATAATAATAGCATATAATGTCGTACATACATGTGGGGCACATACCTTCTCTTCTCTGGTACGTTTGCTGGCTTCGCGCGCCTTCAGCAGCTCGCGCGTCGGCTGCACCGCGCGCGCCGGACGCGGGGCCGGACGACTGGGGGACGCCGAACTGGTTCTATGACAAAAACGGTTTATTTAGATATTAAAAATCACCAGTTCACGTCCCATACTGTAGTATGGCAGCTTGGGACCATGCAGGGTTGGAAAAAAAAACTGTTTTTTTTTTTAATTTTATAAAACAAACAGTTCAAATTGTATAAGTTTTTAAACTGACATGGTCACCAACACAATCTTTAGAGGTTAAAACGGGATATTTACCATGTTTATTATTTGATGTGAGTTTCCGATATTTCGGCACCGTTACAAGCGCCATGATCACGGATGAACTGAAGTAATTGCGGGTGGGTGGATGTTTATGAGCAGACGAAACGAAATATCGAAATATCGGAAACTCACATCAAATAATAAACATGGTAAATATCCCGTTTTAACCTCTAAAGATTGAGTTCAAATTGTTTTAAACAAGTGTTTTTTTTGTTCTTTTTAGTTCAGGGCATTATTTCAAATTAATTCGACCTATCGATATCCTAGTTCACAATCATATTAATTAAATTTTTTTGCCAATGAAATTGTAACTTTATGATTTGTGCACTATCGTCCTAATTACACCACCTTTTTCCCGTCATTAGTATGATTGTGAACTAGGGGATCGCTATAATGTTACATTTCTAGACTAGATCTTTTCAAAATCGACATAGTAAATTATACAAGGTTAGTCAGAAAGGGGGTACTAATCCGAAGCCCACTTAAAGTATCACTGATGACGGTTTTAAAGCAAGTGTTAGAATTTCAAAATTCGATAATTTTTATTTCCACCTAAAATAATTTTGATTTTAGTTTTTTCAAAAATTCTTCGTCCCTACTTTAGTTACGAATTCAGAAAGTAGAGCTTCTAATTCGTGACCCCAAATATGACCTAAAATGTAAACACAGCTGATCATAGCTGAAGATAGATAGATTTTAGCATATTTTTTATGTAATTTTTGAACAGCTATTTCTCTTAAACTATTGACTTTTGGGGAAAGTCGTAGAACAAAAGTTACTCATTATTATGGGTACTTTAACACCCTTTCAGATTAGTACCCCCTTTCTGACTAACCTTGTATATTTATACACAACAATCAATGGATAAACATTTATTTTATGTTGCGTATCTCTAATACGCAACATACATGCATACTGATATTCAGCTGCATCCGGTTCGACTGGAAGCCGACCCCAACATAGTTGGGAAAAGGCTAGGCAGATGATGATGATCTCTAATAATACTGAACGCTTTACATTCACCCTCTATGTTCTAACCTTCTAACTAATGTTGATTTTTAAATTGGGTGACATTGGGACTTTCCTAGTGGGACTATCCCGGCGGGGCATTACCTATGAATTCTATTCTATGAATAGGGGAAACACCAATATTAATATTTAAATGAGGGGAATAACCTATAGATGCGAAGCCGGTTGACAACCATATTTTTGGATAACAACCGTTGTCTACGGTTGTTAACCATTTTCGACGGCTTGAAATGGATAATAACCTGTTTTTTTTAATGGAATCAGTTTTTGTCCTTAGGTAATAGATAGAATAAAGAGCCCCACTTTAAGGGAATACATTGTTTTTTTTAAATTAATTATAGATTCTTTATTTGAATGTAAAGTAACTTTTATGAGAGATTTCTTTTAGCGTACGTTCCTTAATTTTGAAATGATTACTTCCGAATTGAGTAATTGGGTAGTACTGGCAACGTCGCTCAAGGTCAAGCGACGACCCGCGCGCAAAATAGTTTGTAGTTAAGTAGGTACCTAATTATTTACGAGTTTCGTATAACGTAGGTAGGTATCTACCTACCGGATAAAACGGGATAAATAGAGACACACGGGTGAATAGATACAAAACTTTACACGAGTTTTCAAGGTTGAATTAATGTAGGTACGTGTCAGTACTAACAAGGTAACATAATTCTTAATTTTAATTCAGTAAAAAAATTCGAATCCTTCTAGGCAACAAACAACATTTTCAGTATCGTAGAAAAACCATTTTTAAAGTTACAAATAAAATATTTTAGGCTCAAAACATAACCACCCTTTTAGCTTGCAGTCGGATAAACGACCGGTAGTCAACCGTTGTTTATAGGTTGTTATCGGCTACTTTGGATAAATATCGGTTGTCAACCGCTGTTTTACAACTATAGAATAACCACTAGTCCATTGAATTATTTTCTTTCGACAGCCAACATTAGGGACTTTCCTAACAGGACTTTATTAATTTATTTTCATTTTACATTCATTCATTAGCCATGAAAAGTAGTTTTAAAGCTTGATTTTTTCTTATTGTTTTATACAATGCTTAAAAACTTGTTTTAATTTGTGTTTTTAAATGTGTGATAAAATCAAACTGTTTTAAACATGTGTTTTAAAACAACTTGTTTTAATCATGCCAACCCTGGGATCATGGTATAATAATATGTGTCACTGGTATTCTCTTCCCGTGACAGCTAGGTCACGTGATTGGCCTAACAATACGTCATCAGCTGGGAGTGCTTCCACTATGTATAAATAAATTACCCGAGCAAGATGCATTTTTTCACATATTTGCTTCTTTACAGAAGCAATTTTGAACTAGTAATTTTATAGTTTACTTTTTAACTAAATAGATGAATAACACAAAATAGAAAATAGTTAGGCTAGTTGGCAATTTATTTAATACTAGCTTTTGCTCGCGGCTTCGCTCCCGTTAATTTACGGATCCCTAATTTTTTGATCCCAAAATATAGCCTATAGCACTCAGGGATAACGTAGCTTCCTATTGGTGAAAGAATTTTTGAAATCGGATGAGTAATTTCGGAGATTACCTCCTACATACAAACAAACAAACAAACAAATTCTACCTCTTTATAATATTAGTATAGATTAAAAATCTCGTTTATTGTATTGTAGATGTTAATCAATGGCAGCACTGATCGTGACAGTCATGACGTAGTCTTAGGCCATTGCGGGAAGAGAATACCTGGCGTAGCATATTATTATACCATGCTTGGGACATGATTAAAGTTTGACGACACGTTTGGTGCAGTGGCTGAGTGATGGGCTTCTGCGCTAGGGGTCGTGGATTCCCACACAGAACAAAAATTTGTATGCCCAACAGATAGTTGTTTCGGATCCGAATTCGGTCCGAGATTTTTAGACTCTAGCTCCGTATTTTCACGAATTCGGATCGGATGAAGTGCGAAAAGCAATATACGAATTCGGTCCGAGTTCTTTATATCCGTATTTTCACGGATCCGGATCGGATCAGGGGGTCTACTCCCTAAGCACGAAGTCCGTGGCTTCGGCCTTAGTTACGAGCGTTTCCTACTCCCTATCACCTACGGACACACGATTATTTCGGGGAACTAAGAATGAACGACAACACGATTTGACAGTTGTCCCTACTACCGATGTGTTTTTGCCCGTCCGAAAAGTTGAACTTGACACTTGTTTTGTTCACTCCTACGTTTCGGGCTAGTTTCGGACGAACTTCGTTGACGGACTTAGGGAGCCCCTAGGTGCGTAACCGCTCTGATAAAACAGAAGAATACAGAAGTTTGTTCACTCTTGAGCTATACTATGCTATTGTTATGATTGCCTGTAAATTGTGTATCATATACTGGAACAAATAAATATTTCTATATAATAGACTACATACCTTGGTTTAACACCTTTAGGCGGCGGCGGCGGCGGTCCAGTCTTCTTGTTCTTAGCGGAGCAGACGGAGCACGACTCGTCGGAACAACTGCTCACTGATGACCCAGACCCTGACGACTGTGGGAGAGATTGTTGGTTAATACGTGGTTTAAATAAGGAGACATTTTTATACAAAGGAGATTTGTTGTAAGAGAAGCATTTGGTATTCGCGTTTGATCGACCCGTGAAAACAAAAAAAAAGTTATAATTTGATCACAACCGCTGTGCCGCGCCTTGGGTGCGACAGTCGTATGGATGTTTTATCCCAAGAGCGAATAACGCCCACTAGGCGGCAGCACTGAGACGTCAGGTCCAGAAACCTGTCAAAAGTGTCAGGGCGCCTATATTTGTCTGAATTTTTTAATAATATTAAATAAGTACAACAGATCATCATCATCTGCCTAGCCTTTTCCCAACTATGTTGGGGTCGGCTTCCAGTCGAACCGGATGCAGCTGAATATCAGTATTTTACATGGAGCGACTGCCTATCAGACCTCCACAACCCAGTAAATAAGTACAACAGATATTCTCTCAAAATCGAAATGCCACAATGTTGTGCATTTCATATGTGCTCAAAAAAAACGGGAGGTCTTAAGTTTCCTAAGGATTAAATACGTTTAAAAAAATGGCTTGTAGCCATTCGTAGAGATCGGTTTACGCATACAAATAATAGTCTTCTACGCAAAGATCACTTCAGTAAAGACGATTACGAGCTGCCGAAAGACTCAGTTTTAGAGAAACGTAAGTATTTTATAGTGTTCTATGATTAAAAAGTGCAAGTACATAGCACTAAACTTTGTTAATATTTGTTACATTTAATTTGGTATATTTAATTGTAAAGTATGGCTTCATTTAATTTACTGAACTTCATAATAAAACCATATTTATGCGATGTTTCAGCCAGACAGCGCGGATTATTGGGATGGGAGACCTCTTACCAAAGTGGCGCCAACTAGTGGCGTAAATTTTCCTAAAAACCCTCATTGGCTCTGGATAGATAAAGATGGAGATTGATACACCAACAAGTGCACAGCACTTAAATTTTGGATGTGTTTTTGGGGGGCTCAAAATTTGATCTTATTCTGGGCCTTCATGATTCTGCCTTTTATTAAGGTTTTATTGTGATAATTATGTGTCAGTTGAAGTTTTTTTAATTTTTTTTAACCTAAATTAATACAATATAAATCATGACAGGGGAATTATATTGGAGCAGTGATTTGTCTGATAGGAAGTCTTTTATAGAGTAGTAGCACTTGTTTACTAACAGATCATGCTGTTTTTTTTTCGCGATTTCATGTTTGGTCCCATAGTAAAAGTTGTTCATAGTGATGTATACAATTTGACCCTGTATTGAGCAACAGATGATCATAAGATGTATATTATCTTACCTTCCTAGGGTCCGGTGGTGAGGGGGGCCTCACTGGTCGCGCGGGGGGAGGGGGGCGGCGAGTCTCCCGCCGGGGGGGAGGGGGCGCCGCGCGGGGGGAGCGGCGACGCGGACTGCGCACCGGACTGCGGACAACACAACACCTCCATTGTACATACATGTAATATAAAAAGTACTGATCCAAAACGGTGGTAAAATACCCATAATAATGAATTACTTTTGTTCTACAACATTCCTCAAGTCAATGGTTTAATAGAAATAACTGTTCAAAGATCTCAAAAAAAAATCGGTAAAATCTATCTATGCTTAACCAGTCTACCTATATCTTACTCCTTACAGTCGGTCAACGTAGAACATTGTCGCAGAGCAATCGTGCGGGGGGTTGCGGGGTGAAGGAACGGAGGTTATGTCCCGAGTAGCCATACTGCAGTTTGGGACATAACCTCCGCCCCTACATCATTTTGACATTTCATAGGACCTGTCAAATGTATGGGCGTTGACCCACTGTATGTAGTAAGTAGGTACACTGTGGCTTAACTATGACTCGGTCGTTCGTTTGTTAGCCATTAGCCACGAGCAATTTATTGAACAGAAACCATAAAACTACACTTTTAAAATCAAAACTAAAGTCTACATGATACATACCGAATCGGACTCCTCCTAGGGCTTCGCCTAGGGCTCCGCCGGGCAGACCGGGAGCGCGATTTGCGCGGCGACCGACGACCAATGGGCGAGCGCGAGCGACGAGCGATTGGAGAACGGGAGCGACGGCTTGGAAGCGGAGTCCTGTAAAGACAGATTATTATAATTATTAGTTGATAGATACAAGGTAGATGACGTGTGGGTCCGGAGTTGTCAAGAATAGCCAGGAGCGAGAGTTGCTGATGGGAGCACTTAAGATAAACAAGTATAACGTAGGAATCGCGCAAACTATTTTATCATCACCAACATCTGATAAAGCGAGGATGTTTTGCAGTTCATTTTCAGTGCTTCCACAGTAGCATTCTTCTTGATGCCTTTCTTATCGTAAGAGTTTGTAATCTCTAATGATGGACACAATGAGTTTGTCATATCCAATTAAGGATAAAAGCCCCTATAAAAAAAGCTGAATAAAAAAAAACCAATTCGAAGAAGAGAGGAGACGAGAGATGTGTTGCGAAGCTGGTTATTTCCACCAAAGCGGAGAGGAGATGTGAGCTGTGCGTAGCGGAGATGTGAGCAGTGAGAGCTCGAAATCAGTCAGTTCGGGTGTAGGGCGCGCGAGTACGGGCTCCGTCCGGCCGCCCGAGTACACACATCTCCGCTCAGCCGCGCCGCTTGCTCGCTCGCGGCACAAAATTCTATGCAAAAATTAGACATCTCCTCTCCTCTCCACTTGATCCATTTCCACCGAAGCTAAGCGGAGAGGAGATATGGAAATAACGAAATCTGATTGGTTATTCAAAACTGAACTCCTCTCTTTTTTTTTGTATTATAACTTTCGTGAGACACATTCATATTTATGATTATTTACGGTTTACTCACGTGCATTTTTCGGGATTGCCCGACTAGTTTCGGACGCAAACGGAGCCCTTATTCATGAGCTGATCACGCGGCGAGGTCGCGAGTCGAACTCTCAGTTTAGGTTAGTCGGGTAATCCCGAAAAAATGCACGTGAGTAAACCGTATATAATCATAAACATCTCCTCTCCGCTTTGGGGGAAATCGGGCCTAAGCGGAGGTCAGACTACGCTATACTATTTCGCTTTACTAGGTATAAATTAAATAACGTACAACCTCTTAAGGGTTCACTGTACTCATCATTATGAACAACTTTTACTATGGGACCAAAGATGAAAATCGCGAAAAAAAAACAGCTGTTCCCATTTTGACGAGTTATGTTAACATAAATGTAGGGAACAGTTGTTTTTTTCTCGATTTCTGGTTTCTTCCCATAGTAAAAGTTGTTCATAATGATGAGTTACAGTGACCCCTTAAGAGGTTGTGCGTTATTTAATTTACACCTTGTAAAGCTTACTGCGTTTTATGCTATAACTACATTATAAGTTTAGTCGGAAAGGGGGTATTAATCCGAAAAGGTGTTAAAGCACCCATAGTAATGAATAACTTTTGTTCTACAACTTTTCCCAAAAGTCAATAGTTAAAGAGAAATAGGTGTTCAAAGATTTCATAAAAAATACGCCAAAATCTATCTATCCTTAGTTATGATCAGCTGTGTTTACATTTTAGGTTATATTTGGGGTCACGGATCAGAAGCTCCATTTTCCGAATTTGTAAATAAATCAGGGCTGAAGAATTTTTGAAAAAACTAAACAAAAATACATCTATTACAACCTGTGTCTAGATTAAAAACTGAATCACTCTCTTAAATCTCAAAAAAAATTATTACACCCTGTATAGACATGTATACAGTATGATCTTATTAGTGCTTATACGAAAATTCTAAACCACCTAATGTAATATTCGATTTTCAGCGTAGGCCCCCTGCTTGCGAGCGTGGCCCTCTGCAAACTTGACACTTGACGCATTTGCGAGGAGTGCGAGTTTGTTTGCGTATAATTGCTTCATGCGCATGCGCAAATAAATACAACGTGTCCCAAAATTCAAAGATTAGCGGGCACCAGAGGGTAGACCTGCTCAGGACTACTCGAGAAAAAAAGAAAAAAAAAACTTGTTTTTTATTCCAATAAAGAATTTGAAATCCTTCGAAAATTGGTACCCCTTATGATTTTTCTAAGTACCATGACCACAGTTTTTTTTTGTATCGGCTTCCTAAGTAGCATAGCTATCCACCACAACCCTATCCCAGAATGCCTGTAGTTTTTACACAAAAATCAATCAAACTTATTTTCGTAAATTATCTTTATTAATTTAATTTCACGACAAAAAAGTTTTTTTCTTTTTTTTTTCGAGTATTCATGAGCAGGTCTGCCCTCTGGTGCCCGTTAATCGTTGAATTTTGGGAAACTTTGCATACACACTAACGAGATTAGTCCCTAGTAGGATTTTCGCGTTCCCGGGAATTTTCATGTTTTTGTAAAAATATAGTTTTTCTCGTGTTTCAAAAATTTAAGTTGTGTTTTGAGAAATCAACATGTCAAATTAGATACCTCCGGTTTCTGAATTGAGAATTCTAGCATGAACAGTACTTAAGTAGCATTTGAGTACGGAGTTGTCTAAAAAATTACGGATTTTAAAGCATTTTTTTGACAGCTCCATACTCAAATATTACTTAAGTATTGCTTATCTCGAATTCTCAAATCAGAAACCGGATAAATACACAGGTATATGTTGATTGCTTAAACCACAAGTTAAATTATAAAATACATGAGAAAAATTATACCAGATGACTTTTTTACTATCTAGAAAAAAATGGGTACAATAGGAGAACGGAGTAGAAGGCTTTGGCATGTTTTTTTTTTCTTTCATTATCATAATATAAAATTGATATATCTATAGATACCTATTACAGAAACTCAAATGATCCGCAGGTGTGTATGATTTGAATTTATATAGAAATTAATCAATTTATTTACTTCAAAATTTCCTGATTTATACCCTTTTCACTATAAGTTGATTCCTGACGTTTCTCTACAAAACGTTACCATTCAAAGAAAATCAAATATTTTTTTAAAACAAAACATGGATATTATAGCAATTTTACGGTATTTGATGATGTCGTTTACGTTTTTTCGATAGCAGTCTCCTTACGGCTACAATTTACGGAATGACCGAGCTGTCAGGACTCATCTTATGGTGAAAAGAATATAGTATGTAAATTTACTTCAAAGTAGTAGGTAGTATTTATTGATGAATTTAATAACAGGAAATTAAAAAAAAAAAAACGGCCAAATGCGAGTCGGACTCCTGCACTAAAACGGCATCTGTGAAAATTTCAACTGTCTAACTATCACGATTCATGAGATACAGCCTGGTGACAGACGGACAGCGAAGTTTTACAGCGATTACGCACCGCATCCGATCCGAATCCGTGAAAATACGGATATAAAAAACTCGGACCGAATTCGGATATTGCTTTACGCACTCCATCTGATCCGAATCCGTGAATATACCGATCTAGAGTAAAAATCTCGGACCGAATTCGGATGTTGTATACACTATTCCGATCTCAGATTCAAATTCAAACAATTCGTCCGTCAATTGTTCTTCCGAATTAGAAACTCACGGATGACAGATAGAAATCGGATGACGGATGCCGGATGTAGTGCGTAAACTAGCATACAAATAGTTCTATGGCTACTTCGGAACGTATTTTCACGGATTCGGATCGGATGCAGTGCGTAACCGCTGTTAGGGTACGGAACCCTAAAAACTATGCCATGCGGTTCTACTCCATTCAACTATTATATCCTTTTTTTCAAGACAGTAAAAAAAAATCATCCGATATTTTTACAAAAAACATGAAAATTTCTGGGTACCTGGGAGTTCCTGGGACCGCGAAAACCCTAGGGGCCGTCGATTAGTCACGTGATGTTTTTTTAGCATTTTTAACCCCCCCTTCGCCTTGGTGATGTTTAAGACTACCCCCCCTCCCCCACCCAAAATCACGTGTATTTTTAGTACCTACAAAGAATCTATTTTTTTTTTGATTATTATCTTTAAATACAGGAATAAAGTATAATCTAATTTTATTCTGAAATTAAGGACCATGATAAAAATGTCTACACAGAAAGGTTGCAGGTTGTTTTTGACTGGCATAAAAATTTTCGCTTTTCAATTTAGAAATCGCGCCTTTGACGAAAAAATAAATACACGTGATATTTTACTACACCCCCCCCCCCCCTTTCAAGCCTCACGTGATTAATGGACGGCCCCCTAGTTCCTACTCCTCCACCGTCTCTCCAGAACAATATTATATCAATGTTGTCACCTGGACCGCCTAACGCCTGGGGTTCTGGATCGCCGCGGTGACGGCGACCTGGACCCGTCTAGATACAGCTGTTTGTATCCAGTGTGACGCCATCTGTTCAAACGGTGTGTCACATTTCAGTAAGGATAGGCGACTAGTTTAAAAAAAAAAAGTTTTTTTTATTTACTCAGGATTCGTTTACATCCTGTATACATGGTGAAATTGTAAACAGTCGACAAACCGAAATGGGAGATTGTACTCATCACTATGAATAACTTTTACTATGAGAAAAAACCTGAAATCGCGAAAAAAACTGATGTAACCCTAGCACGAATATTTTGACGTATATTAACGTAAACGTAACGTTAGGGCCAGGCCACACGGTGCGGTGCGGCTCCGGCGCGGCGCGTGAGCGACCAATCAGCGGGCACACGAGTGACGTCACCCCGCTCGTACGACCCGCCGATTCGTCGCTCAGGCACCGCGCCGGAGCCGCACCGCACCGTGTGGCCTGGTCCTAAATGTGAGTGAATTTTAAATCGAAAATACAACTATTCTATAGCATTTCAGTTTAAATTTATGCGACAACCACAATTTGTATCATACATAGATATGAATAAAGTTTTCAATTCGATTAAATATTATGTGCGAAACGAGTATTTCCAATTCAAAATTCACTCGCGTTAACGTTACGTTTACGTTACCATACGTCACAACATTCGTGCTAGGCCTACGGTTTCCTACATTTTGACGAGTTATGCGAACATAAATGTAGGGAACAGCTGTTTTTTTTTCGCGATTTTAGGTTTGGCGATTTCCTTTTTGGTCTCATAGTAAAAGTAGTTCATAGTGATGAGTACAATCTCCCATCTCGGTTTGTCGGATGTTTACAATTTCACCCTGTATACATATTTTATATTTACAAAGGCAAACCTAACTCAAAATTGAGATAAACCAACCTTCCCAATATTTTTTATAATATACAGGGTGTAAACGACTTCGTGTAATTCCTTAAAACCACATGAAATACTACTGGTATAGATAAACTCCGCATGGGATTTAGCTTGATTAAAATTAAAAAAAAAACATTTTTTATGCGGTAGTAAAGTATTTAAACCACCTAATAAGGATTAAAAAAAAAGGAAAAAACATTTTTACAAAGAAAATATTTTGTTTTAGTGGACATTTTGATGCCACGCATAAATTAATGGAAGCACGGCGACACAGTTGGCGGGCACGACTAGCGCGATATCGCTCTTTGCAGTCAGTTACTCGGAGCTCTAAAATGACTCAGAAACAGAATACCAAGTTTTTTTTTGATTTTTTTCTGTTATACAAATTTTGCGTTAATCTGTGTCACCGGTTTGAAAGAATTACACGAAATTGTTTACATTCTGTATTAAAAAAAAAGCAAAGTCTGGTATCTCAATTTTAGAGTCAAGTTTGCCTTTGTAATACATAATGAGTATAAAATACTTTTTACTATGTACAATAGAAGAATAAACAAGAACCAGGGCGGATAGTTTTTTTTTTTCTGGGGGAGCACAATAACCAAATGGGCAGGAGTTCCTTTATAAGCTCCTGGTATCTAATCTCCCTTTAATGATCGGTATTAACCGCTTGGGCATGGGCCCCCCTTAAACATTTTAATACATTAAAACCTGCCAATTGACATCCTGGGGGCCCCTGCCCCCTTGAAGAACAACATTTTAATACATTAAATCAGCCCGTTAACGTTCAGTTTTCTACTTGAATTTACGATAAAGGTACTAATCTCCCTTTAATGATCGGTATTAACCGCCTGGGGAGCATGGACCCCCTTAAACATTTTAATACATTAAAACCTGCCAATTGACACCCTGGGGGCCCGTGCCTCCCTTGAATAACATTTTAATACATTAAATCAGCCCGTTAACGTTCAGTTTTCTACTTGAATTTACGATAAAGATATATTTATTGACCGTCCTGACATACAAATGCAAAATAATTTTAAAACAGTTGAAATTTTTAATAAAATGCCCCTTATAACATGTAAACGCATCTCTTACTATACAGGGTGGTAATTAGAGATGGGGCATGAAGGGCAGCTACCTTTGTAGCTACAGGAAAACGTTCTGCAATCAAGATTTAGAAAAAAAATGTACAGTCTGCGAGAAAAAGGGCAGTTTTCACAAAACATTTTTATGATGGCAATCGATCCTATCTACAGGGTGTTAACGAATTCGTGTAATTCCTTCAAACCACGTGATCTATTGGTGACACTGATTGACCTCGCATAGGTTTTTTTCGGAAGCAACAAAAAAAAGTTTTCAAAAAAAGAACCATGGTATTCTGTAATCTGAGTAGTTTTAGGGTCCCAAGTTAACTGACTGCGTGGAGCGATATAGCGCTAGTCGTGCCCATCAGCTGTGTCACCGTGCCTTCATTCGTGTATGCATGGCATCGAAATTTTCTATTACATATCTTTTTTATTTGGGAAAGAAAAGTTTATTTTTATTTTTAATCAATCTAAATCCCGTGCGGGGTTAATCTATACCATTAATAGATCATGTGGTTTGAAGGAATTACACGATTTCGTTAACACCCTGTATACCTAAAAAGAAAGGTCCTGACTGACTCATCAATGCCCAGCCCAAACCCTTGGACGTAGAAAGCTGAAATTTTGCACAGAGGTTCCCTTTATAATGTAGACAAGGAATAAGGAAGGATTTTTCGAAATTCAACCCCTAAGGGAGTTAAATAGGGGATGAAAGTTTGTATGGAAAATCGTCACTTAACGGGTTCAAAATTTCACGCAAGCGAAGCTGTGGGCAAAAGCTAGTTTCCCATAAGGATCAAAAGACTAGTCCGGGCCAACTGAGGTTGGAGTACTAGAAAAGTTAGGGCTTGTCTTCTAAGAACGTTTTCCTGTAGCTACAATGGTTAAGGTAGCTGCCCTTCATGCCCCATTTCAAATTACCACCCTGTATACAACTATCGCTTTTAGGAAAACAGAACATTTTTAGAAAGGGGTTCGAACATTTTTCTATGGAAGCTGGCATAGGCCCCTGCCGCCATTTTCATTTTTTTTTCCAAGTTGCGGCGCACGATGAGACTAACATATATGGATAGAGGACACTCAAACAAACAAAAAATATTCAGAGATATAGTGCCCTAAAGTGTCACGTTGCCCAGATATTTGGACTCAAAGATTTTTTTTCAAGATTATCTCGATACAATATCTCGGTAACGTGACACTTTAGGGCACCATATCTCTGAATATTTTTTATTTGTTTGAGTGTCTTCTACCCATATTTACCAGTTACAAAGTGCGCTGCAATAAAAAAACTTTAAAGTCAAAATATTTCGGCAACGTGACACTTTAGGGCACCATATCTCCATATCCCCCTTACCACCCTGCTAACATTATTAGTCGCCAAGTCATTATTTATAGCCTCCTCGCCTAATATTTCAAGTTGCAAACACTTAGGTTGCCTTTTAAGTTATTATTCACCTGGAAAATAATAAGCCGATACCTATTATAAGCTAAAGCAGTACCTCAACTACCTATTATCGCCTGAATTGACACTTCTAAATTATCAACAATACTTCTAAGTTATCATCGGAATACAGTCGTCAGTGACGGCTGTCATAGAGTACATAACAAAGAGTGCATTATACTCAGTATACAGTGCGTGTCTGTCTGTCTTGAGGAGCTCGTGGCTAAATAATTACAGCCGCATAGACCGATCTTCCAGGTTAAGCCACGCTTGCCGAGGTTGGTCTGTGGATGGGTGACCATTTACCATAGCGAGTTTCCTCCGTGCCTCGGAAAGCACGTAAAGCCGTTGGTCCCGGCTGTCATTTATAGATCTTTGACAGTCGTTACTGTTGGTTAGAAGCCAGAAAGTCTGACAACCAGTCTTACCAAGAGTATCGTATTACCCAGTTACTGGGCTGTGGAGGTCTGATAGGCAGTCGCTCCATGTAAAATACTGATATTCAGCTGCATCCGGTTCGACTGGAAGCCGACCACAACATAGTTGGGAAAAGGCTAGGCAGATGATGAGTGCGTGTCTGTGTGAGTGTGTCAATTCGGGCGATTATAGTAAGTTGAGGTACTGCTGCTTTAGCTTATACTATATTTTCTATTTATTTATTTATATACTCTTTATTGTACATTACACCAGGTTAACACAACAAAGAAAAACAATTTAAATACATATAATATTTCTACTGTGGTAACAGTCTTCAACTACTTCGTATGACGTCGGCGATCGTCTAATGACGGCCATTTTTTGTTTAGGTATTTGCGTTTTAATCACTCTGTATGCTAACTTTTCTGTGGTGGATGAGCGACATCCAAACTTGACTACATGACGTATTTATAGTTAGGTAAAATCACGGTTTTGGAAATGAGCGGCGCGTACCGGTTTATATTGGAGATTGATTGATTGAATCCAAAAGAGATTATTGGTCTGTTTTACTTAAAAAGACTGGCGCGCTGTTCAGTTCCAAAAAATCCAATATCCATCAGTACAGTTATGAATCTGGCCGAAAATGATGGACGCTCTGAAGTCAGACGCAAGAAAGAGCCTCCACGAATGACAATGCACCCTGGGCAGTCAGTCCCGCTACCCACCATGCAGGCATTCAGAGCGAACATTATTTTTGACAAGAATTATTCTTACAGTCTAGGCCGGCCATTAAAATTCTGTATAAGCAAAACCTTTGGATGTAAAACATTTTTTGATCTCGTAAAAATAGACGTTTTAAAACGATTAAAGAATAAGTTAATGTTTTCTAAAAATGTACAAGTTAAATCGATTCTAAGCACCAAAATAACTAGCAAGTTTCACTGAACAAATAATTGCACTCCAATGCACGCTTAGGCACTTGTCGCACCAACGATTAGCGAGAAGCGAGTAGAGCTAGAAACTAGAAACGAGTTAGCGAGCAGCGAGAAGCGAGTGTGTAGTTCCGATAGTTTTGTCGCTGGGCTATAAGCGAGTGTGCGAGTGCGACGGGCGATTACTCGCACCACTCGCAAATGACCGCTGGTTGGTCTCTCGGCGTGAGTTCTGACCGCCAAGCGAGTATCGCTGAGCAAGTATCGCTGAGCGAGTATTATCTTTGATAGCTCTTGTCACTCAGCGACAATCTAGTGGAGCGAGTCCTCGCCGGGAGTGTAAACAGTCAGCAATCAACTATTCACATCATCTGCCTAGCCTTTTCCCAACTATGTTGGGGTCGGCTTCCAGTCGAACCGGATGCAGCTGAATATCAGTATTTTACATGGAGCGACTGCCTATCAGACCTCCACAACCCAGTAACTGGGTAATACGATACTCTTGGTAAGACTGGTTGTCAGACTTTCTGGCTTCTGACCAACAGTAACGACTGTCAAAGATCTACAAATGACAGCCGGGACCAACGGCTTTACGTGCTTTCCGAGGCACGGAGGAAACTCGCTATGGTAAATGGTCACCCATCCACAGACCAACCTCGGCAAGCGTGGCTTAACCCGGCAGATCGGTCTATGCGGCTGTAATTATTTAGCCACGAGCTCCTCTCGTAATCAACTATTCACATATGCATCTTTTTTGTTTACACAGAATGTATTGTGGGGCAATGTACTTAGCGTTAAGAAATTTTAAGTAAATAAATCATTCATTCATATCTATTGTACGTTTCTTGAGCGAGAAAATAGCCGATAGTTAGTCGCTTCCTCGCCGGCGGCGGTGGCACAACTGCCATAATTTGTTAAACGTGCAAAGTGCTGCAAGTTTATCCAGTTTCCTCTCGCTTCCAGCCTTGGTTCTGTTCACAGTTGGGAGCGAGAGTATGTGGGAAGCCGTCGCCTCCTTTTGCGAGGAAGTGACGGCGATCAAAGAAGGAACAGAGAGAGGCGGCTGCCACGCAGAGTGGTCTGTGACGATTTACGGCCACCGTAGGGTGTGGCCCGCGGGAGACGGTCGAGGGACCCGTCACCCGACCAGTAAAAGGCCCGAGAAGACGGTGAGCCGTGTTCCGAGCGCGGCTCTCGGGAGGACCTGGGGCAAGGCTCCACAGAAAGAGGGGTCTGCCGGGGTCGCGGTGCATGCAGCTGCGAATGCCGCGACCCCATGGAATGCACAGGGGTCACCCGAATACGAGAAGGATCCCTTGGTGCACCGAAATCACTCGCAAATGTTCTGAGCGGACTGAGAGCCCTAATCTGCTTCTGGAAGGAGGTGGGCTGGCTGGAATGATGGCCGCCATGGCCCACGTACAATGGTCCACTTAAGGGACTAAGTGCGGAAACCACATCTCCTAACATAGAACATAGATGCCGCGACCCCGGCCTAAGGGCGCATACATAAGGGAAGCAGGTAACCAGTGCCGACCTACCAGCGCTTATCGGTACTGGTTCGTGCAGGTAACTGCTACATAAAGAAAGCGGGTAGAAGCAGGGGCTGGCATTTTTTAACAAAAATAGCGTTGTTCCCTTGCAAATACAGCAACAAATGACGGCCTACCAGCGCTGATCGGAGCAGGTCGGAACTAGTCGGCGCTGGTTCGCCACACAGTATAGAGACTACCGGCGCCGACTAACTGCGCGGACCAGCACCGACAAGCGCTGGCAGATCGGCGCCGTCAACCCGCTTTCTACGTGTATACGCACTAAGGTTAGGAGAAGGAACACCGTGGGTTTTTAGCCGGTAAGATTCCGGCAGAACCCTTAGCCTTTCTCGAGCGTAGGGTACCCACGAGGAATACCAACGATAAAAAAATGTGACCAGTTTGAAACTCGATTGTAGAAGTCAACTCGCACAGTAAAACTTGGTTTTGGTGCTTTAAAACAAAATGAACTATTAAAATCAAAGGTTTTGTTTATCTTTTATACAATATTGTAATGGCTGGACTATAGAGATCAACTACCATAACATGGCACGGCCTTCCATTGACACTGCAAGTAAAAATGTGTGAGAAACAATATTAACAACGCGTCATTCAACGCAGATGTGTGCTGCAACGGTAGGACAAACTTAAACAAAAACATGTTTTATTTATTTATTTACTTAAGGATCTCTGACAAAGGATATACACAAAAAGATAATGGTAATAATTCGCTTAGATTATATAGCCAGTGTACTCCTTCAATTATGAGAGACCACAGCATGCAAAAATTATACAAAGCAATTAAAACTAATATTATGTTACTGGCAAACAAGCAATAAAATTAGAGGTAAACAATATGTTTTCGTTATGTAAACGATTAAAAATTAAATTAAATTGTTACAGTCAATTGTAAAAATGTTACAGTCGCTCCACAGATTTGACGTCGCTAATTAACAGTATGGTACCGTTTGGAGGTTTGTATGAATGACACACGTGTATTGTTGTCGAGTGCTAACTTTAATTATGCACTATCATTCGGTCAATTTGTACTCTAAAGGGCCCCCTAGTGGGAAAGTTTTGGAGTAGTTCTGATTTCTTTCATTCTACATGTATTTTGGGGTGCTGAATCCGAATCTGAGGTTTGCGGACAAAATTTCATGACGCAACATTGAAAAAATCGCAAAAAAAAGCGAAAACTTTCTGCTTCTTTCCGGTTTTTTTGCTAATAACTCGAAAACTATTAACTTTTAGTAAATGGTTTGTTTACAGAAACTAAAGGACTTAAAATTCTCTACAAATATCATTACCTAATTTTTTTTTGAGACGAACCTTCTGTCTGAAGTACGAGTTGAAAATAATTTTTAGTCTTTTAATTTCTGTAAACAGACCTTTTTTGCGCTTTTTTCAATGTTGCGTCACGAAATTTTGTCCGCAAACCTCAGATTCGGATTCAGCACCCCAAAATACATATGGAATGAAAGAAATCAGAACTAACCCAAAACTTTCCCACTAGGGGGCCCTTTAGAGTACAAATTGACTGAATTACAGTGCATAATTAAAGTTCGCTCTCGACAAGGCGCACGTGTGTCATTCATTCAAACCTACAAACGGTACCATACTGTTAATTACACATATGGAATGAAAGAAATCAGAACTACCCCAAAACTTTCCTAGTAAAAACACAATTTAACTGAACTACTAGTCAAGCAATGAATATCAAACACAAACATGGTGACTCGTTGTCATATGCACACACACATTGAAGACAGATCTTGGAGGGGCGTGACATGTATCGTAGCTGATCTAATGTTGATATGTATAATATTCTCACCTGTTAGGATCTTTCTCTTCCACCTCCAGCAGCTTCCTGTCCCAGCTGCCAGGGGAGGCCTGGCGAGCTCTCTTCATCACATTGTCTATCTCCTTCCGGCGACCTGCCGGATTTGACGGATCTGTTGAGGACAGGGTGGCTGATGTAATTGTATCCGAAGGATACGATGGTATATGAAAACCGATACAAACAGTTAGTAAAATTTGTAATTGCGGATATTATTTTCATGTATATTTTGTATCTGAAAGAATCTGGTGATATCTTCTGATACTTAACGATTGACGAAACTACAGGGGCCCAATTCTACTAACAGAAACTTTTATCAATAGGGAATATGCATGTCATTTTTTTTTTCTCTTAATCAATAAAGCACATTAATATAAATTATAAACCCAAGAAAAGTATTAAAAGTCAAATGTTACTATTGTTTGTTGCTCAAATCAATTATTGAACTTCAACAATTTTCTTCTACAGCTCAAACGTACTTTATTGTCGCGGCCATAATGTGACGTCATAATCCACGATACTGCTTTGTAGACATCTCTTTTTTAGCCACAAATTATATTAATTTAATTATTTCTTGTGCTTTATTCTAGAAGAAATCGCACTTACTAACTTACCTCTGAGAAATCAAACAGTTTGCTAAGAAAAGATTATTTATAGATTTATTCACATAGATTTTGATGTCACTTCCGGCATTTTCGAAGTCGATGCGTTTCAAGATTGCGTTCCGTTCCACAAAAAAAAAACGTAACATAAATTCATTCAGACAGTTTTCGTTTAAGTACAAAAACTATCAAATTGTTTGACAAGAAAAACAAAAGCAAACATTTTGACAGTTTTCTTAAACGAAAACTGTCAGAATGACCGATTCAGTTGCAATTAGGGTTTCTGCTCGAGAATTCTCGAGTCGAGAAATGTCGAGAAATCATGCCAACTTCGAGACGAGAAAAAATACCTCGAGAATTCGAGAACTCGAGAAATCAAAGATTTTGTTTTATTACTGTAAAATTGGCTTAAAAGTTACGTATAATCTTTGCAGAATGGCTTCTGATCGTTTTCCTTACGAGGCACGAGTAAGCGAGGCAAGCGAACAGATGCATAATATACCTACAACTCCAAGTACTCTTCTTATAAAGTGAAGATTAACTGTAAGATAAACTCCGTTCATCTATTATTGGGTTTCTAAATACAAAATCGACGACTAGATAACTATCCAAACAATAAATCAGTTTGTAAATTGACCACTAGATGGGGTTTCTTTTTAAAGCCCAGCTAATATACTTTTCTCGCCTTAAACTTTACGTCTTTTTGCAGTTAGGGCCCAAGTTTAAATGAAAATCTCCGCTGGTATATGTGTTACGGCTAATAGCTGAAGTGCGGCTACACCTAGTTTTAGCCGGGTACAACTAGGTGCAGCCGGCCACATGCGGTTAAACTTAAATCTATCCTACTTATCTTCGGTTAGAACTAGGTTTAGCCTTCATCATAGCGGCTAGAACTAGGTGCAGCCGCACACCGATGGTTAAGGGTAACCCCGACACGGATAGGTTAAGTTCGAAGGGGATGACGGGGGCTAGAGTGAGCGAGCGAAGCGAGCAAACGAAGCCCCCGTCATCCCCTTCGTGTTAGGTTACTTTAAACCCTGCAGACAGAAATAGGAGCCCCGCACAGCGGGGCTCCGTCGACTTAAGCTACACATAGTTCTAACCAACTGCTACTGGTTGCACCTAGTTGTACCCGGGTAAACCTAGGTGTAACCGCACTTCGGCTATTAGCCGTAACATATGCAATGATTTTAAAACGAACCATTTCATACATAAAATATAAAATTACAATATTTTTTATTTTTAATCATAGCAACAACACAATAAAACTATTGAAACAAAATAAGTAGGATTTTATTTTTTTATTGTAATTTATAATATTGGGCAGTAAAGTTTATTTATATCTGAAAAAAATACATTTCTAGGCTAACGTATCTATTTGTGGTGTAAATAAATAGGTTCTAGGGCAGGGTTGATTATTTCACAAAGGTATAAATCATAGTGCCCTTGTTAAAATGATATCTCATGTTAACTCTTCATTCGTGAACATTTCGGATGGATTTCTTCCATGCCTTTTTATTGGTATTGATATATTTGAAATAGCCTCCAGCACTTCCAAATCAGACTCCGATGAACTACTCGAGTCCATTTCGCTGGGAGTCAAAACTCACTATCCAAAATAAAATACTAATAATAAAACTCCAAATACTCTTGTTATAATATGATATAAAAAGACAAATAAAGTTCTGGAACCGATTAACGCCCCAAATTGGTCAGTCAAGTTAGCTGAAGTTTAAACTAAGATCATCTTCTGACTCGGGTGTCCAGAAACGCAATGTGTCAGTCTATCGAATCATTAACGGTAGAATAGGTAAACTACGGTTAGGAGTACCTCAGAAACCGGAAAAATAAGTTATCTGAAGTTTGAACTAAGTATCTTCTGACTGGGGTGTCCAGAAACGCAATGAGTCAGTTTATCGAAATAATAGCGCTATCGAACAGATAAACTACGTTCAAGAATACCCCAGAAAACGGGCGCAAGTTGATTTTATAAAGTTTTGAAAAATTTCTCGAAAGACCCGAGAAACCCGAGAAATCGGGCTCGAGAATTCTCGAGACCCGAGAAAAAAAATATGTCGAGAAAACAGAAACCCTAGTTGCAATTGATAAAAGTTTCTGTAGTAGAATTGGCCCTACCAATACCCAGGAACCCTCTATATCTGAGCACATATCTTAAGATATAGCTCTCCATAGTAATCAATAGAACCATGACGTAGATAATATACAGGCTCTCCTGAAACTCAACGAAAAGTCGGCAACAAATTATAGGACAGAAGATGAATCAGAAAAAAAAATGAGTGGAATTGTTTTCGAATTTTAAAGTTAGCATAAATTTCTTACCTCATAAATCTAACTATTAAATGCGTTTTTTACAAAAGACATACAACTTTAAAATATAAAAGATATTTTTTTCTGAACATTCAGAAACTGCTCTACCTATCATTTGTTCCCGGCGAGTTTCGGGGCACCCTGTATATCATCTGCGTCATGGGTCCATTGGTTTCTATGACGAGCGATATCGTAAGATATGCGCTCAGATTTAGATATCTAATAGTATCTCTAAGTGGTCAATCAGACTGCACTAGCGGGTGGACGGGCGCGGGCGCTTGGGTTTTGGCGTCTGCGTGTTCACAGTAGTGGCGAACGAGCTATCGTACGACGCTTCGGCGGGTGAATCAAAATGGTTTAGAACCACACGCGCAGTCACCTAACAGACGCTATATCACTGTGAACGATACGGGCGGACTGAGCCATTAGAAACACCCGCGCCACCGCGCCCGCGCCCGCCTCATGCAGACGCGCTGCTCGCGGGAGCACTGTGAATGCAACTGGCGTCTACATACATTTTGATTTACACGCACCCGCGCCCGCCTCCACTCTGAAAGAGTACTAACATGTGTGATGGCCTGAATAATGATTTAAAGTTTAACATACCAGTAATTCTTGAATGTTGTGGATTCCTATCCATATGCAGCCGGTTCTTGGAGGCCGTCTCCGCAGCCCGGGAGACCGAGCCGTTGCGTCGGGACGACATCCTGCAAATGGTGATATAATGATGAGACTCCTGATTCAAGGCTGTCGTATGGCCACCTGCTAACAGCCATGATCTCTGCGCTGAAAATACAGCTAAGGAAGCTCCCGGTGACTTTATATTGATGAGTAATGCCTGACGTAGAAGATCCAATATGCCTAAATAGACCTTTCAATATGGCCTCCGTGGGTTCCGTGCGTTACTATAAACCAAGGACAGATACAGGGGGGAGTGGTACCGTATACCCCCCTGACGACCCAATATGCCTAAATAGACCTTTAACCGGTATCGTCCCGCGCGACGATCCGGATCGTCAGTGCCATTGTTTATCTATTGTGTCTATAATTACAGTACTACACAGGTTAAATTGGCGCCTGGCGTTCTGTTGGTTACTATCGACCAAAGGACAGATTAAGGGGAAGGAGAGTGTACCGCAAAAACCCTTGAAAACCCAATATGCCTAAATAGACCTTTAAATTGGCGTGTCAGGTCCGTGCTTACACCGACCTAGAACGGGTTAGGACGAGGGGGAGGGGGAGTTGTACCGCAAACCCCTCGTAAGACCTAATGTCTAAATAGACCTTTAAATTGGCGTCTGTCGGGTCCGTGCGTTAATATCGACCAAGAATAGGTTAGGGCGGGGGGGGGGGGGGGTACCATAAACTCTCCTGAAGACCTAATATGCCTAAATTGACCTTTAAATTGGCGTCTGTCGGATCTGTGCGTTACTGTCGACCTAAGACTGTTTAAGGCGGGGGGGGGGGGGGGGACCGTAGACCCCCCTGAAGACCCAATATGCCTGATATGATGTCTGCCGGTTTCATGGATCATTATCGACCAAGGACGGACGAAGGTGGAGGGGGGGCAGGGGGAGTGGTACCGTAAACACCCCCGAAGATCCAATATATCTGAATAGACGTATAAATTGGCCTCCGTACGTTACTACCGACTAAAGGCGGATTCAAGTAGGGGGGGGACACCATGCCCACCTCCATTCTAGGCAGTCGACTCTGACTACATAAAAAACACAGAAACTCATTAAATCCTAGTCCGTCTTGTCACAAAATGTCCCCCCCCCCCCCCCTCTGTACCCCTGAAAGAATCCCGTATGATCTTTGCTAACGTCGCGTCAACGTGTATTCACGTTCAGCATGTGCAGGCAAAAGCTGTGAATCGATCGCAACTTTCCGTGGGTATTTCGAGATTTATATAAAAAAAAATTGTGGTATGTTTTAGAGAGTCTACTGCCACCTCATTTGTGACCCTGAAATTCAAGGAATGTGTGAAAATGAAAAAAAAGGTTCAACAGATATTCTACATTATATCTATATATATAAAAGAAAGTCGTGTTAGTTACTTCACTTATAACTCAAGAACGGCTGAACCGATTTAGCTGAAAATTGGCAGGGAGGTAGTTTAGAGCCAGGAGAAGGACATAGGATACTTTTTATCCCGTTCGACATCATGTAGGTAGGTAGTAGGTAGGTAGTAGGTAGGTAGTAGGTAGGTAGTAGGTAGGTAGTAGGTAGGTAGTAGGTAGGTAGTAGGTAGGTAGTAGGTAGGTAGTAGGTAGGTAGTAGGTAGGTAGTAGGTAGGTAGTAGGTAGGTAGTAGGTAGGTAGTAGGTAGGTAGTAGGTAGGTAGTAGGTAGGTAGTAGGTAGGTAGTAGGTAGGTAGTAGGTAGGTAGTAGGTAGGTAGTAGGTAGGTAGTAGGTAGGTAGTAGGTAGGTAGTAGGTAGGTAGTAGGTAGGTAGTAGGTAGGTAGTAGGTAGGTAGTAGGTAGGTAGTAGGTAGGTAGTAGGTAGGTAGTAGGTAGGTAGTAGGTAGGTAGTAGGTAGGTAGTAGGTAGGTAGTAGGTAGGTAGTAGGTAGGTAGTAGGTAGGTAGTAGGTAGGTAGTAGGTAGGTAGTAGGTAGGTAGTAGGTAGGTAGTAGGTAGGTAGTAGGTAGGTAGTAGGTAGGTAGTAGGTAGGTAGTAGGTAGGTAGTAGGTAGGTAGTAGGTAGGTAGTAGGTAGGTAGTAGGTAGGTAGTAGGTAGGTAGTAGGTAGGTAGTAGGTAGGTAGTAGGTAGGTAGTAGGTAGGTAGTAGGTAGGTAGTAGGTAGGTAGTAGGTAGGTAGTAGGTAGGTAGTAGGTAGGTAGTAGGTAGGTAGTAGGTAGGTAGTAGGTAGGTAGTAGGTAGGTAGTAGGTAGGTAGTAGGTAGGTAGTAGGTAGGTAGTAGGTAGGTAGTAGGTAGGTAGTAGGTAGGTAGTAGGTAGGTAGTAGGTAGGTAGTAGGTAGGTAGTAGGTAGGTAGTAGGTAGGTAGTAGGTAGGTAGTAGGTAGGTAGTAGGTAGGTGGTAGGTAGGTAGTAGGTAGGTAGTAGGTAGGTAGTAGGTAGGTAGTAGGTAGGTAGTAGGTAGGTAGTAGGTAGGTAGTAGGTAGGTAGTAGGTAGGTAGTAGGTAGGTAGTAAGTAGGAAAAAGTGCATTGCAACGCATGCGGGTACAGCTAGTTGGCAATATAATTAATTCAAAAAGACTGCCTGGTAGGTGTAGTGATCGCAAGCGCGACTGCTGCGTGAGGTCCTAGTTTCGATCCCAAGGTAGGGCAAATTGTTATTGGGTATTTTCCTGTGGAATTTATCGATAGCAGCCTGGAGTTTTTAACATAAGCCCGGTCACTCACATTCGTACGAATACGAATCCACAAGTGTGGGACCACATTTGCAAATGATTATGCAAAGTTTTTCTATACTAATTTGAAAGCGTATGTGAGTGACCACTCGGCATCCAAAATGCGACTACAAGGTGCCCCTGGAGGGCACTCGGCACTGAACATGTTAATGAACAGTTAATGAAATACCCCGTTACTGTACAAAACCTTTTAAACTTCAGAGGTCCTATGACCTCTCCTCAAGTTTTTGCAACATCTGTAGTTAACGTTTTCATTTTGTTGTTGAAAAAATTTTTATGGGAATTTTACTAGTGCCACTTGTCTAAACAATTCTTATACCAAATTTGTTGATAACAAATGGAATGGAAAATAACATTAACCACATGATTTAGCAAAAACTCGTAGTAGCTCTGATAAAAGTTGTCAGATGTTGGTAAAATCTGACTAACAAATGCGGAATTTTAAAATAATTGCTAATCAATTGGTTTTATGTATTGCAATCAATATTATTTATTTACAAAGTATGAGAGTCCTTCCCTGGTTTTTTTAATAGAATGCAAATGACTAAACAGCTATGAAATCTCACGTGAAGCGATGCGATTGGTGGTTAGTATTTTCGCCGACCAATAACAGCATTTGACACCAGATCATAGAATAAAGTAATATACAGGATGTCCCAAAACTCAAAATCAAGCTAGGAACAAAATGGTAGGGCAGTTTATGACTATCCAATTTTGAATTTACTATAAATCTTAACTAATAAATGAGTGTTAAAAAAACATTCTTTTTTACTTTCATAAACTGCAATGTCATTTCCGTGGCATGAATATGTTGACATGGAAAAAAATTTACAACTCAATTTATGTACAGGTTTTAGAGATCTTTTCCTAGAAAACCAAAGGCATGAAAAAGCATATAAATAAATAACATGTATATCGAGATATCAACATATTCACACTAGCCACAGATTTGTTCCTGGCTTGACATTGAGTTTTGGGGAATCCTATATAGCAACAACTAAATTGATCAGCATTTTAGATGCCAGGGTTTACTCATGCAGTCTCTATTTATTATTGAAGATTATTTTTATCAAGTGTCCGAGATCTCTAAGACAAACATCAGAATTTTTTCTTTGTTTGAATGTTCAATTCTGTCTAAGATTTTATATAAGTTAACAGTTTCTACATTACTTGAGATTGACTAATGTTATAATTGTTAGCAAGCATAAGAATTTAGACTTTCACAGCCATTTTCTGGCGATTACATAGTCCATTTTGCACGAATCAAAGTACTGTGTATTGATTTTCATTATGTTAAAAATTGTCATGTTATTTTATCACAGAAAACGTATTGTATCGACATCTTTGGGTATTTAGGCGCGTAGATTTATTTTTATTTACGAGTTTTCTCATTTGAAATTTGATTTATATATTACCAGGACGATTTTATTGACCGAACGGTTTCATTCTATTTATACTCGTAACAAGATGGCTGCCGCAATCGATCTGCCTCACCTGCAGTGAAAACCATGAAAAACTTACCTGAGCGACTCCGTTCAAGGATCGGATGGAGCGAGGGCTCCGAACGCGCGCGGCGGGACGCGGGGGGCGAAGCCCCGGTGCCTGGCGGCGGGCAGACGCGATGCCCGGCGGCGCCGCTGTAAAAACCGACATACTTAGAATACGCAAGCGGCGCGCGGGCGTACGAAAGCTTCGCGAGGGGCGAAGCGACCGCGATCGACACAGGCCCACGCGAGGCGAACATGCAGCCTCCGGGCACACGCGGCGAGGCCTCACGGTACAGGCCGTACGCGGCTGCATAACATCCTCCATAATGCAGACGGTGAAGCGACGCTCCTCGACGACGGGCTGAAGCAGCTGAACATCCAACATCAAATACTATATTCACCTTATATTAATCACAAAACAAAGTTACGAACCAGTATAAAACACGTAAACTTTTCACTGAAGTTCAATGGTATCCGAGAAGGCGTAATTCGCTAGGAGTATCCGCGACACGCCTTTCTACGTTCAGCGGCCATTTTGTTTAGCAATTCATTGACCTTTCTCTTTCTCTTCGATTTGCGCGTTTCATGCAGTGATGAAGTGAAAGGATTGCAATATTACTGCATGAAAAAAATGATTACACTTTAATTAAAAAATCTTATTTTACTTTATTGACATTTTCAATGTTAATTATAAGTAAATTATTTTGTATTGTGGAAATAATCATGCAATATTCAAATAAAAACTTAAAAACAAATATTGACATATTTACTCAATAGCAAAAACGAAACGTAAGCCGCAAGTGACCAATGCATACGTTTTCTACCAATTGGTAGCGTTACGTAACCATCCAAGATTTTGTTTACATTTTGAATCAAACTCGTGTAGCAGTATTAATAAAAATCATCAAAATCTACTTATATGTTTACGATGCCCGTTCAAAATAAACTATTCAACCAAAAGATAGAGAAGCTTTCTAGTTTCTTTGAAAACTTCAAGCTTTCACACAGCAACACTGATGCACTCCAATTTCTACTAAAAAAATAGTGCAGTAACAACGTCCGTCGCGGTTGGATGTGTTACTATACACTTTTATTTTTAAGATTTTTATTGTATCGTTAGCTTTAGAACATTATAATTAATTTGTAATTCATGATAACAGTTCTATTTAGATAGTAAGACTTGTTTAAGTTCAGTTAGTCTTAGTTTTATCGAAATAAACTCAATAAATAGTTAGCTGAATGAGTAAATAAAAAAGTGAAACGATAAAGAACCTTTCTACAGATAAGTAATACCGGTTTTCGTCAGAAAAAAACCATATCTTCAAGGAATTCAAGGTATGATTCCTATTTTAACTTTGAATAACTGTAGGACTATTGAATAATAGAATTATAATGTCAATAAAATGAAGGTAGTTAAAGACGTGTTATCTATAAACAGCCGTAATAAAACGAATTAATGTTGGCTTCAATTGTTTTAAATAAAGATTTTTATAATACCTAACCATTAGGATTAATGAGGTCATGTCATTGTTTCTGTAATAAAAAAAAGCTTATCAATTGTCATTTTTTTTATTACCTACGCTTTGTTTCTGTCTTGTTTTGTAATAATAAATTATATTTTTGCGCGTTTTAAATGCCGAATTAGTATCCATATTGATAGCTAATTAGATTAGGTATTCCTATTTCCCGCGCAACAAGCCTAGGTCAGCTAGGGAAAGTGTATTACAGAATAAGACCGGTAAACCGGCTAGCAACGAGTCTTATTTAGATTACAAACGAACGATCCGCTTGAATATTTATGTTTTGATTGCCGATTTTATCAATGATACGTCAACTATTGACTATTGTTGTCAATTGGCTTATCTTTTCGCTTTTACCTAATATTATTGGAATTATCTTGGGATCGTAATAATTCGATAATGGCTTGTTGCGTTGCTGATAATATAGGAAGGCAACCGGTTTCAGCTTGGAAACTGTCCCAGACTTTGTACATGCAATATTTCTGACGCCTCTATGATCCGCAGGGCAAGGCAGTGGTATTGATAATCTGTTGTTGTAGTGTATAGTTCTGCAAAAAAGAGTAGGTACAAATATGGGGGCGCCACTAGTCATACATTATAAAATATTTTAAAAATAACTTCTCTGGTACATACCTAGAAGTTTGGAGTTTGGGTAGTTTTAAATCAATTTAAGCGTCTGAATACACATTCATCGCATGATGAAACACTGAAGCGCAGTTTAGATTACGCCATATAGTAAAGCATAATGCGGCATTTTTTTTCTTATTTTTTTTGTTCCTGCACAAATTACATGTCTACATTCCTCTCTCATAATTATTCTAAGTCATAACTGTACCCACTCAAATTGTTAAAGATATGGATTTTAAAAGAGTAACTATGGAGTTTCTTGCCGGCTCTTCTCCATAGGAAACGACTAATTGGAACCGTGCACCTAAATTTGACTTTTCATAAGCGCCTGTAATGGTGTATGTGAAATAAAAACTTTTGATTTTGATTTTTGTCATAAGCTATAACTATACATAGGTACATATAGCATGACGTTTATACTATACGCTATATCGCTAGGATGTCTGCTATGTATAGCAAATTATTTGACGGCGATCCATTGGGCGACAGTCGGTGTAGAAGTGAGGCGGGGCGGGGACCGAAGAATCGTACGATATAGTTCTGAAAATTGATCAAGTTTATCGCGTACAGTAACCCAATACTTAATAGCATAGCGTTGTTGGAACGTGTCCATATAAAAATGTTTCTTGTAAGGCAGTTGTCCCACCGCCCGGCGAGGAAGCGACTAACTATCGACTATTTTCTCGCTCAAGAAACGTACAAATAAGATATACATTCCATGTAAACAAAAAAGATGCATATATTAACAGTCGATCGCTGACTGTTTACACTGCCGGCGAGGACTCGCTCCACTAGTTTGTCGCTGAGCGACAAGGGCTATCAAAGATAATACTCGCTCAGCGATGCTCGCTTGGCCGGCAGACCTCACGCCGAGAGACCAACCAGCGGTCATGTGCGAGTAATCGCCCGTCGCACTCGCACACTCGCTTATAGCCCAGCGACAAAACTATCGGAACTACACACTCGCTTCTCGCTGCTCGCCAACACGTTTCCAGTTTCTAGCTCTACTCGCTACTCGCTCATCGTCGGCGGTGGGACAAGTGCCTAAGAGTCTTCGTCTAAAAATGTACGCTGAGCGATATCGCTGTGCTATACAATATTTGCTATAAGCTATATATTATAGCTTAGTCTGAACTTCGCTTTACTGACTAATATAAAAAAGTTCCGTTTTTTTTAATCAAAATGTAATAATATCGATTTACGACTTTTTATTTAAAAAAAGTATCGTTTTTGGGCGGCCAATATTGTTCTAAAGCACCTGGGGCCTAATTCTCCTAAAATAAATCTTGATAAATCACAACCGAACCAAGGCCGAACCGTTCATTCAGACAGTTCTCAATTTCAAAAGCTATCAAATTGTTTGACACAAAAAACAAAATCAATCATTTTGAAAGTTTTCGAAAACAAAAACTGACTGACGGTTGTGGTTCGATTGCGTTTGGCAACAATTTATTTTAGGAGAATTGGGCCCCTGGTAAACGATCAAACGTGTTTGTCAATACGTTTTGTTTGTACGCGTTCGTCAAACACGTTCAATTCAAGGTTGCTTGACAAACGCCTGACAAACTCACTGCCAATAGTGCCAATTTAATTTTGTCAAACACATCATATACGCATAGAAGTAATAAGTACTACGCATATACGTAGCTGTTTGACAAACGCGTCAAACAAAGCCGTAGACGATCAAATATTTTGACAAATACGTAAAAGGAGACCTAACAAGCTTCATACATTTTTGGACCAAAATCCAAAGTAGCCGGCCAAAGAAAAGTAGATACATTTATGAGTAACTCAGGTATCAGACATAGAGGAATGACGTCACATTAAAAAATGTTTAAGTATTCATGTACTATCATAATATTGCGTAATTTTTTTTGGCCGGCTACTTTACTTTTTGGTCCATTTTGTCAGATGTCCTTTGACAAATTATTTGATCGTTTACCGCCAATAGGTAACATTAAATATCCGGTTTTTTATCTGTTTCAGATTTTTTCTTCTGTACAGAAGAATCGTCTTGTTACGAAATCGGAATTATATGGTGAGTGTTTTTCTTTCATTCTCTTATTCTTTTTTTATTTTATTTTTTACTAGCGACCCGCCCCGCCTTCGCACGGGTGCAATGTATTATACATATAAACCTTCCTCTTGAATCACTCAAAATCCGTTGCGTAGTTTTAAAGATCTGCATACATAGGGACACACAGCGGGAAGCGACTTTGTTTTATACTATGTAGTGATACTAGCGACTCGCCCCAGCTTCGCAAGGGTACTATAATATGCACGTACTTATACACATATAAACCTTCCTCTTGAATCACTCTATCTATTAAAAAAAACCGCATCAAAATCCGTTGCGTAGTTTTAAAGATCTGCATACATAGGGACAGCCAGCGGGAAGCGATTTTGTTTTATACTATGTAGTAATTTGTATCGTGGTAAAATCCTCATGGATACTTCGCTCGGGGAAGGCGAAGGGTTATGCCGGACTCTTACCGGCTAAAAACCCACGGTGTTCCTTCTCCTGACCCTTGGCCGGGGTCGCGGGATTCGCAGCTGCATGCACCGCAACCCCGGCAGGCCTCGGTCCGCCAGCCCCTGGCGGACCTCTCCTACTGTGGGGCCTAGCCTCACGTCATCCTGAGAGGCGCGCGCGGAACACAGCGCGCCTCCTTCTCTGGCCTGGGGGCCTACTCCCTAAGTCCGTCAACGAAGTTAGTCGCCCGTACGAAAGTAGCCCGAAACGTAGGAGTGAACAAAACAAGTGTCAAGCTCAACTTTTCGGACGGACAAAAACACATCGGTAGTAGGGACAACTGTCAAATCGTGTTGTCATTCATTCTTAGTTCGGGCCCCGAAATAATCGTATGTCCGTAGGTGATAGGGAGTAGGAAACGCTCGTAACTAAGGCTGAAACCAGGGCTTCGTGCTTAAGGAGTAGACCCCCTGTTACTGGTCGGGCGTCGTTCGGGTCCCCAGCCGCCCAGTACCCCGCCGCCCGCAGGCCACACACTACGGTGGCCGGAGATCGTCTCGCGCCCTTCGGCGGCGCCCGTTGCGTCTGGCGCGGGAAGGGAGAGTGGCAGCTGCCTCTCTCTCTGTCTCCGCTCCCTCTTTGGTCGCCATCACCTCCTCACAGAAGGAGGTGACGGCTTCCCACGCACTCTCGCTCATGACCATGGACAGAACCACGGCTGGAAGCGAGAGGTCACCACCGACCGCCGCGACTAGTTCACGGCGCTGCGTCGCCCACACACGGCACTCTTGCAACGTGTGCAGCGTCGTGTCTTCCGGGCAGTCGACGCAGTGGTGACATCCGGGCGTCTGCTCCCGGCCTATGCGACACAGGTACTTCCCGAAATATCCATGTCCCGAGAGCACCTGCGTCAGCCGGAAGCTGAGGGCGCCATGCCGCCTCTCCAGCCACTCCTCCATAATGGGTCTTACCGCCGCTATTGCGGCGTGCCCTAGAGTTGGCAACCCTAGACTAAGGCTAAGGCTTAGCCCCTTCTCATTTTGAGAAGAGGTCTTTGCCCAGCAGTGGGCTAGTAAGCTGATAATGCTACTCAATGACGACTTGAAGGTCACAATCCACGTGCACAGATCATTGATCGCAAATAGATGTACACGTACATGCGCAGGAGTTGCGCGTGTATAAATTTATGAGCCTTTATCTTAGCTATTTATGATAGAGCGTAGTCGTAAGACACGTTGCAAACACATTTGTATGTGACGCCATCTTTTTTTCTATCTATGATGTTAGATTACTAGGTATCCGACTTTTTTTTACCCGACTGCGCGACGCAAAGACAGGGATATGTTTTTCACGCGTATCTATGTATCTGTTGCGCTTAAAGACCGAAAACGCTCATTGAGCGAAAAAAACAGCTCACAGCGCGTTGTGGTCACTTTATAAAAAAGCCTAAAAAAACAAGGAAAAACCGACTTAAAAAAAAGTAAAAAGAGTAAAGTAACTACCATATTATAAAACTAACAGTTTCAGAAGTCAGTGCAATTTTACGCTGAACCAAATTGAAGGCTTCCACTTCTGAAACTGTTAGTTTTATAATATGGTAACTATTTTACTCTTTTTAGTTTTTTTTTTAAGTCGGAATTTACTTTTTTTTAATGTTATTTTATTGTTCTATTTTAAGTGGCATAAACAATACACAAACATGCAATTACAGCAATCGCGGGTAATTTGCTGTTATACATTGAAGAGTTACATTGTCAATATCCGAGGGTCTTCATCAGATCTTCACCAAATTTAAATGGGACAACTTCGGGAGAACTTTCCAACAAAAAAAAAAAAAAAATTTTGCAAATCCGTCTATACAAGGTGTAACATAAATAAGGGCACAACCTAGGGGTCACTGTACTCGTTCATCATTATGAACAACTTGTACTATGGGACCAAACGTGAAAACGCGAAAAAAAAAACAGCTGTTCCCTACATTTATGTTCACATAACTCGTCAAAATCATATTATAGTGCTACTGCCACTCACACTTGACCGGTTTTTTACTACTGCCAGGGAGAGGTGGTTCATTGGATAAAAGGGATATTTTGCGAAAGAGAAACTTTGCTAAAGGGACATTCTGAAAAATGGACGTTTTGCGAAAGAGACATTCAGAGAATTGGACGTTTTGCGACCAGTAGACGTTTTGCGATGTGGACATTCTGTGACTGAGCCGTCCTACGTAAGCGAACCCCACGCAAACTCACATTGAAGTAGTATGTCAAACAGTCGCAACCGCTTAGTGGCCTACGTGACCGAACGCACGGGAACGCGGTTGCGCGCGGAGCGAAAGCGGTCAGTTGGTTTTAGTGATGGGTACTCATCTATTTTAAACGAGAATGAGGGGGGACCTCATTTTACCTCGTGAGGTGCTTACGAGGCACCTCTCATTTGAGGAGAGGATAGTTAAGAGAGACTGGTAAGTTCGTACAAGCGGCGGGCTCGCTTGTGCGAACACTCTTCGTCAAATATTTGCATCCTCATTACTTACACATTCATTCACTCCCTCATCTAGGTTTCCCCCTTTTTTAATTTATTTATTTGGATCTCCAACAGAGGCTACACAATTACATACAAAATAGCAATTACAGGACAATGACGAGTGTGCTCCTCCACTTACAGGAGACCACATCGTTCACTTATAGTCTAGGTAGGTACAATAAAGTTTGACAAGGAATATTAAATTAGAAAAAAATATTAAAATAAACAAAAACACTCTCAACAAAAATCTTTCCAAGCAAAACAGAAAATAAAATTAATAATAAAAAATACGGATACAATTAAAATTAATAATAATTATAAAATATTGATTAAGAGACCGAATTAACACAGTATGTTGGTAACATGAGTTTTAGGTATTTTTTATATTTGGATATTTTGCAAGTAATATCCAAATTATTGCGTTTAGATAATTCGTTGTAGTGCCTACAGAGCCTTGGCAGAACGGCGAAGTGTCCGAGGTTTGTTTTGGATCCTGGCACATTAAAAAAGTTATAGCTACATTTCCTCGCCAAGCGAGATGGTGCGCTTATTTGCAGCTTACCAAGAAGCTCGCCACAGTCAACAACCCCATTGAACAGTCTGTGAAGAAATATCAATAAAAGTACATTAATTTGTGTTTTGGGATAGCAAAAATAAAGTACGATGTACAAAAGAGTACTTTTATTATTTACTTGCTTTTGCCCAGGCTTCGCTCACGTTCATTAATCTCAAAAAAACTCTTAACACACTACTAAAGTTTCTATAATAATATAATTCAATCGTGACTCGAAAAACACGTGGCGCTATCTATGAACGTTATTGTTGTTTTCCTCGGGAACAGTACTTTTCTTCGGGATGAAAAGTACCCTATGTCCGTTTCTGTATACGTGACAACGTTTATGCAAAATTTCAGGATGATCGGTTCAGTGGTTTAGTCGTGAAAAGGTAACAGACAAACAAACTTACTTTCGCATTTACAATATTAGTAAGGAAGTAAGGATAAGGATGTTTACACACCTATTTTTCATCGCTTCTAGATTCTTGAAAACATGTTGCGATTCTTTCAAAAATGTGTGAATGTTTCAATTACAGCCATGGACCGTAGAGTAAGTAAACTATGCCAAAAAAAGTCTTAACTAGTAGGATGAGAATCAAATGAGAATGGTGTCAGGTAAAAAGAGTATTTTAGCGTACTTTATAACTGTCTTAGATTATTTGATTTATTTATTTGTTATTCCTTCTAACAGCTGTTTAGTGTCGTTGCCAGGCTTGAGGTAGTGGCAGATATCAAACCGTTCAGAAAAGGTTGTTTCTGCTATTGACAGTATTTTATTTTTCTTATTTGTACTCAAAATACATATCTTATTTTTAATTTGCTGTGGTATATTTTTCTGTGATGTTTTAGGGGTGGCTCTTGGCTTATCTTTGTATCATGTATTATGAACAGTAGTATCTGTATCTATATTTTTTGAGGTTTCTGTATTCGTTTCTTTGTTCTTGTCCTGTTTTTTAGTTTTAATGTTTAGTTTAGTGGGTTTCAGCTTAATTGGACTATGAGTGACTTTTTTATACGGATTATTCTCCTTCATTAATTCTTCGTTTCTTTGCTTAAGTTTGTTGTTTTCTGAAGATAATAGTTGTATTTCCTTATGCGCATTATTTAATTCTAGTACGAGTTTGTCAATCTTGCCTGTTAACTCATTTATTTGGTCCTCATCGCCGTCAGATATTTCTGGTGTACTCACGAAGCAAATACAAAGCAAATAATTGAATTCTAAGTACGGACCTGTCTATTCATATTGTTTACACTATTCCACGATAGATGGCGACCGAAATATCACGGTTTAAAATAGTGATAAAAAACAATAATACGATATTCTTGTCAACAAAAAGGCTTTTAAAAAACCTTAAATCTGTTTTAATTCATTAAAATTATAAAGATAATGAATATTTCTTACGTAGTTGTTAGTTATTCATGTTATAATAGGGTGCGCCATCTTTTGTCGAGCAGTAAAACTATTGTACGAGACGTGATAACAATAGATTTTTCTAGAACGAATCTAATAAATATCGCAAAAAAATAGTTACGAGTGAAACGTGATGGTACCATCCATGGTACCAAAACGTTTATCTGAGTAGTTTTTACTAGATAACACACAACACTTCATCCTTTTCTTTTAAATGACAACGAAAATAATAAATAATGATAAAATGGAATGGGAGCGGAAACGTAATGTTTACAAGACGAGTGCCGACAGACTGATAGGCCACGCCCACCGTGAGGACGGAATGGTTCTACATTGGTATCACGGTTCACAGTTGCTTATGCCATCTCCTCTTTGTATTTGCTTCGTGGGTGTACTATTAGTCGTGCTATTATAAAGTACACCTACGTCAAATAGAGTACAATACTCTATAATAGAGTACGGGTCGCAAACTTATCCTCATCAGTCAGATACACACTCGCTATAAAAATATAGTAGCCCACCGGCATCGGGAATAGGGTCCAAGCTACTGGTAGTCAGGGCCTCGGAGAGAGGAACTTTCTAACAATACGCGCCGTGTCCAGAAATATCGCTTTCTGCACCAGGCCCTTGATCTAGCTGCCCAACGAGAGCCTCTTTAGATGTTGGTCGAGGCTCTTGGCTATCAAACCATTGGCCGTAACGACTATCGGCACAACGATTGCTGAATCAACATCCCACATACACACACACAATAACCTCGTGAGCCAAGTCTTAATATTTAATTTCTTTATCTTTCTCGGCTTTCACAAGGTTCTCGTCATGCGGAACTGCGATATCAACAATCGTTGTGAGACGCTCTGATCGATCTATCACCACTATGTCAGGCTTATTGGCAACAATAGTCCTGTCGGTGATGATAGATCGATCCCAGGGGGTAACCCTCCAGGAATGTTTTAATATTATTCCGAGAGTGGGAAAGTGACAGCGCTAGACAGCTCTCTAGCGCCATCTCTTACCCACTCTTGTAATAATATTAAAACATTCCTGCTATAACAGATCATGGTAACCCCCCTGTACAATGATCATAATAATTAATAATGTAGTTTATATTTAAGAAGACAAAGATCACTATTATATCCTCCGAAAGACGCACTGTCCTTTGCTATCTCGAAGTCAATGCACCTGCGCTCCATCACAACATAATTATCTTAATTCAATTAAAATAAACAGTAATTGAATTTAGTTCAGATAACAAAGGTCACGACGTTTTTTATTTAATATTTTCGTAGTT
Organism: Amphipyra tragopoginis; assembly: GCA_905220435.1. Taxonomy (NCBI): domain Eukaryota; kingdom Metazoa; phylum Arthropoda; class Insecta; order Lepidoptera; family Noctuidae; genus Amphipyra; species Amphipyra tragopoginis. The sequence goes on along the minus strand of HG992020.1, from coordinate 12,297,006 downwards.
CATTGATCTGAGAATGATCTAGGGGCAAACAACAGTGCTGGATTCAGTGGCGTAGCTAAGTAACCAAGGGCCCCGGGGCAAAAATGAAATTGGGGCCCTAATTAAACTAAACTAAATACTTTAAAGGTACAAAACTACTTCATCATCAGCTCCTTATCGCCCACTGCAGGGAAAAATAAAGCAAAGCTATTTACTAGTAAGCATTGTGTATAACGCAGCAGATAATTATTTAATCGTAATTCCTAATAATATTATAAATGTGAAAGTTTGTTTGTTTGTCACGCTTTCACGTTAAAGTCGTTGGTTAGGGGCCAAAAAGTTACAGTTAAAAATTCTTTATTCAACTAGGATATTGTATAACTCTTCGAACGTCGTTCATGGAGGTCGAGGGGCCCCCAAGGCCTCTCCCAAGCATCGCCTCTAAAAGACACAACAACATAATCGCTTAGGGGTGATTCTATCATTACAGTTACAGCTAATATCAGTATATCAGGATTACGAGCAAGGTAAATGTAGTAAATAAAACCAACATAGATTCTCCACCACTGAGAGTACTTGTATTTGGGTTAGTCTTAGTAACATGAACTAGATCACAATATGTATAATACTTTACACAATTATTACAAGATCATAAAATAAGGACAAGCTAGTCAGATGTTAAAGGTCAGACTTGTTCAGCTGATCTACACGGAATGCTCCGCTTCGTCGAATGACCACCGCCTTTATAACATCGGGTAGGTTGATCCATATCGAAGACTACCTTCCTTTGTCAACATTGCCCTGCCCAGTGCTACCGATAACACCACATCGACCCGTCCTGTGCTTCTCGCATCCAGCGGATTCCCGCGACCTTTACCAGATCATCGGTGCACCTTGTGGGAGGCCTACCCACGCTGCGTCTTTCGGTACGCGGTAGGCTTGATGAGGAAGTGATTATGAGGAATAGGATGCGGATGAGGAACTATTAGAAACACGTTTTGAGGAAGTGGATGAGGATGAGGAAGAGGATGTGGAAGAAAAATGCTTGATCGTGAAAGTACCTAATTCATATTTTTATCCTCTTTTCACTGTAACTATCTAATGCAGCGAGCAAAAGACGGAGATTACTTTTATTTACATTGAATACATCATCGGAAGTGTTTCCTCATAAATTCCTCTTAATGCATGAGGATGTGGAAGAGGAAGAGGAATATTTTATGCCTGATTTAGAGGATGAGGAATCGCAAAAAAATGAAGAACTCCCGCATTATGAGGATGAGAAAGAGGAATCCTCATCGACCCTACTACGCGGTCGCCACTCCAGAACCTTTCGGCCCCATCGACCATCCGTTCTGCGAGCAAATTATTCAATATTCTACTACTTAACCCTGAAAAAAACGACTGAAAAGTACATTCTGTGTACATACAATTCATACAGAGAGCGGTAAATTGTCACCCTCTGTTGATAACCACTTATTTCTGATAAGCAGCTGATTTTAATTACATCTTTGTCCATTGTTTTCTGATAAAGACTAGCCTTGATACCATGGAAGGCTTCATTATGCGAATGCTGAGGTCACATGCGTGACGGGGCGTGTGATTCCAGAAGCATTACATTATGATGGCTTCTCACGGCGCGCGATATCACAAGTCGCGCCTCGCCAGCTCGCGCCTACGCGCCGTGTGAAGGTAATGGCTCGAGGAGGCGCGGGCTAGCGCGTGCAAGCACGTTCGATCCGCTCGGAGTCGGTACTTCAAAGGCGCGGCGCGAGCGCACTCGTGGCGACTCGAGCGCGCGCGGGGTGGCGCGTGGTGGCGCGGGTGAATAACTTCGGTGAGTTCGGTCATTTCGTTTCGACCCGCGCTACTGTGGAGTACTCTCAACTTCTTGCGACATGATGCGCTGCGTGTCTCGGACTGTGGTGTCGACAGCGTGGCCGGCGGGAACAACGCGCGCCAAGCCGCGCCCATGAGAACGGTTAGCGCGGGCTCGCCTGTTGGCGCGTGCTCGCTCGTACAAATCGGCCGGCGCGGCGCGACTTGTGATATCGCGCGCCGTGAGAAGCCATCATTAGGTAGGTACCGGTTTTATCAGTGGCGGTGTATAAATCAACTACGATAAGGGAGAAGCCACACGATGCGGTGCGGCTCCGGCACTGCGCCTGAGCGGTGCCGCTGCGGCGTAATATGTACTCCATGGTATACCACACGGTGCGGTGCGGCGCCGCGCCGCACGGACGAGGATGGAGGGTGTATGCACACAACAGCACTAAGGGCGACCCCTAGTGGGACGAGCACGAGGCTTAGGGCGTTGCGGGAGATTAAGAGGGAGACAGCTTGATGAGGGCTGAATTATCGGTGTGACTGCGGAGTCTGAAGAGACGACCGCCTCTACGACGGGACAGCTCGGTGGACCGCGACGGACGGCTGAGGGACGTCGTGACGGGCCACGTCGACGAGGACGGTATGCCGGACGGCGGCGGACGTTGTGTAGTGTGCTGGTCGATTTACTCGCCTCCTGGAGGAGAGTAATTTCGTCATCGGGCTCTAAAAGTGTGTGCCTGAGACGGCGAACTTTCGCTTCGCTACCCATTTGCCGCGCGTACTGACGGCTGAGCAAGTATTTTTCATGCATCTTGTCATACACGCACGCCGTTTGAAAGTACAATACGCGCCACGAAAGATGAGACTTGACGACGGCGAATCCTACGCTATACGTAATATGTAGATACGTTTTTCGTATAGCTTTCTTTTCGCCCCAAAGACGCCCGGTCCCTTGCCACCTCAGACCTCATACCGCTAAAGAGACGTTTAAATCGTCTACCGCGCAAGTTAAACCACGTGGTGTATCAAGTCTAGGGTTGCCATCACTTAAATTGCCGACACCGGACAAGGGTTTCAAAAACCCCGAACATTTGGTTGAAATCGGGATTTTTCACCGGACGCCCTTGACTATCTATTAACTTTGTTTTCCAATGTTTCATAATTATGTTATTCCTAAGTTTCAAATACTGTGTTCAAATTTTTTTTTCATTCATTCATTCAAAACGTAAAAACATGAAATTTTCATTTTTATGTAATAAAATAGCCTAAATATGAGTTTGTTTTGATTAGATAAGCATTGCCAAGTAAGTCATACAAACAAATTAACACCTTAAATAACTCGAACAACACAATATTATTTTTAGGCATCAAATTAAAAACAAATTACAAAATAAAATCATCTTGGTAGATAAGCTAGGTTGTCTATTAATAATTGTAAGTTCTGATCAACAAATTACTAATTACTGGATTAGAAAACAAACAAAACCGCCAATACGACGGGCGTCCGGGTTTTACCCGGACACCTTTTGAAAACCCCCCCGGACGTCCCAGGACGCCCTCTCAAACTAGGACAAATCCGGGGAAGCCCGGACGTATGGCAACCCTACGCACTGCACTTGATTCAAGTCTCATCTTTTGTGGCACGTATTGTACTACGCACCTGTCCTTTTTGAAGAACGTCACCAATAACATCGATGTATGTCCTAGGGCGTCCTCTACTGACGTTTCCACTGAGATTCGCCTTACACTCGTAAATTCCTATTGTTAATCTCCGTTCACTCATTCTTTTAACATGACCAAACCACCGAAGCATACTTCTTTAAATTTTTATCACTACATCATCTTTTAAACCTTTTCAATATTTAGGTACTCCGTATTTATATCAACAGCTGTGTACACATATTTATAGTTTTGATATTCAGACATCTTTCATAGTGCGTGGGTATGTCTGTCGCGCGAGTATTACACAGAAAATTATTTTTGAGTTGAATTTATTTATTAATAAGCCAGTGACTGTGTTGCAGAGGTCTGATGTAGGGTTGATGAGGATTCCTCATCCTCATAATGCGGGAGTTCCTAATTTTTTTGCGATTCCTCATCTTATACATCCCCAAAATCAGGCATAAAATATTCCTCTTCCTCTTCCACATCCTCATTCATTAAGAGGAATTTATGAGGAAACACATTGTTGATGTATTCAATGTAAATAAAAGTAATCTCCGTCTTTTGCTCGCTGCATTAGATAGTTACAGTGAAAAGAGGATAAAAATATGAATTAGGTACTTTCACGATCAGGCATTCCTCTTCCGCATAAGAGGATGCGGAAGAGGAATGCCTGAACCTCATCCTCCTCCTCGTATCCTCATCCTCATCCACTTCCTTAAAACGTGTTTCTAATAGTTCCTCATCCGCATTCTCTTCCTCATAACCACTTCCTCATCAACCCTAGTCTGATAGCAGTCGCTCCGTGTAAAATACTGGTATTCAGCCTCATTTGATTAGACTTGAAGCTGAACGCAAACGTAGTTGGGAAAAGGCTAGGCGGTACAGTGCCTGTAGACAAATGGCAATCGAAGATCGCTAGAGAATATAAAGATGTACTGGATTGACATAAGCTTTCGACCGGTCAAGCGATCTGTTATGTCATTTACCTACATACATTTAATTGGCGTTTCTATTCTCTAGCGATCATCGTTTGCCATTTGTCTACAGGCACTGATAATGTTAATGAGCCAGTTAATTTTATAAGCAAATCTGTACCAAGTAGAAATCAACTACGATGGGCACGTCTCTCCAACGTCTGTCTTCAATGTGTGTGTGCATATGACAACGAGTCACTGACGACAACTGTCATTCTGACAGGAATTTTATTCCACTGAGATAAAGTTTAATTTCTTTAGTTGTTTAGGTAATTATGAACAGTCTGTTCGTCCAATATTTGATGCTGACAGTACCTACACACAATCATGGTACCACACAATGATGCAATAGTTTAAAATTCTTGAGACAAATAAACGTAACTAGTTTTATGTGCAAGCCATTTTCTTTAATATATCTCCACTTCTAACAACGTACAAGTAGGTGCCAATGCATGGATTCACACGTGAGCTAATACAAGGTCGTTGTGGCTATTCAAACTAGAAGATATGAGACATTTTTATGTCACACTCTGAACATTGGTGTAATCCAAATAGGTATCTATGACAGTCATTATTAGAGACCGGATTATTTGCAAATGGATATTGTATATGCATTTGCAAATAATGTGGTTACGTAGAAGGGGCCCGGCAGTTATTGGCGAGACCTGAAGTGTCTCCAGCCAATGGTGGGGAAGTAAAATACTTAACCTAAGCTAACTACTTGTACTACACTAACATCATGACTACCTGCAACAACAGCACTAAGGGCGACCTCTAGTGGGACAAGCACGAGGCTTAGGGGGTTACTGGCGACCGTACGATCTCCTCCGAGGCGGGCAGCCTCCTAGCCGGATCGATGCCCTGGGATCTGGAGGCGAGGGTCCTCGCGCTGAAATATCGTCAGCGCGAGGAGGCGCCTGAGCGGAGTGAGTTCCGCCAGATCCTAGTGTCCGAGTGGAGAGAACGAGTTGCACAACCCAGCGCAGGGCACGCCGCAATAGCGGCGGTAAGACCCGTTATGGAGGAGTCGCTGGAGAGACGGCATGGCGCCCTCAGCTTCCAGCTGACGCAGGTGCTCTCGGGACATGGATGTTTCGAGAAGTACCTGTGTCGCATAGGCCGAGAGCAGATCCGGATGTCACCACTGCGTCGACTGCCCGGAAGACACGGCGCTGCACACGTTGCAGGAGTGCCGTGCTTGGGTGACGCAGCGCCGTGAACTAGTCGCGGCGGTCGGTGGTGACCTCTTGCTTCCGGCCGTGGTTCTGTCCATGGTCGGAAGCGAGAGTTCGTGGGAAGCCGTCACCTCCTTCTGCGAGGTGGTGATGGCGACCAAGGAGGGAGCGGAGAGGGAGAGAGAGGCGACGGCCACTCTCCCTTCCCGCGCCAGACGCACCGGGCGCCGTCGGAGGGCGCGCGACGATCTCCGGTCACCGTAGTGTGTGGCCTGCGGGCGACGGGTTAGGGGACCCGTCGCCCGACCAGTAACAGGCCCGAGAAGGCGGCGCGCATGTGTTCCGTGCGCGCCTCTCAGGAGGACGTGGGGCTAAGCCCCACAGAAGGAGAGGTGTGCCAGGGGCTGGCGGACCGAGGCCTGCCGGGGTTGCGGTGCATGCAGCTGCGAATCCCGTGACCCCGGCCAAGGGTCAGGAGAAGGAACACCGTGGGTTTTTAGCCGGTAAGAGTCCGGCATAACAAAAAAAAAGGGGGGTTACTTGAGGGGGGTTGGCGAGGAGACAGCTTGATAAGGGCTGAATTATCGGTGTGACTGCGGAGTCTCGAGAGACTCGCTGCTTTACGACGGGTGAGCTTGGTGGATCGTGACCGGCGTAGGCGGAAAAGCATCTTTTGTATCTCTTGATGATATGGATATGGAAATATGTATGTCCTCCGTCCTGGATAGGCACAATATTCCCCAGAAGATCTATGACTGTCATCGCGGGATTCGTCATGACATTCACCGCAATCCCGGCAGACTCCTGCCCAATCACTTTTTTTTTCTTTTTGTTTCTGCTTTTAAACAATTTTCTTTAATATCTACCGTTTCTTTTGATAATCTAGAAGTGGATGCGCATGTAAGCTCAAGGTCGTTCTGACAATTCAGTTATTCACTACCATTACTACTAAGATTGTTTTTGCAACTTTGTCGTCTCAATGACTGTATCAATCGTTAGTTAGGATCGATACAATTGTCGAGCAATTTAATCAATTGACCTGCTTGATTGTGCAGTGGCGCGTCGGGAAAATGCACATATTGACCGTATATAGCATAACCGGTTTTTTTCCTTTGACTTTTCGATGCCTTTCATAAATTAATAAAAGCACGGTGACACTGCTGACAGGCACGACTAGTGCGATATCGCTCCAAGCAGTCAGTTAACTCAGGGGCCTCAGGGCCGGCGTGGCACACGCTGGCAGAGTGTGCCGCTTGGGAGGAGCCGCGCCGTGCCCTCATCTCAGGAGTAGGCGGTGACCTGTCGCTGTCGGCCGTGGTCGAGTCCATGGTCGACAGCGAGGAGTCCTGGGACGCGGTGGTGTCCTTCTGCGACACGGTCATGTCGCAGAAGGAGGATGCGGAAAGGGTGAGGGAGATCACCTCCACTCACCCGGCCCGCAGCAGACGCACCGGGCGTCGGCGGAGGGCGGACAACGCCCTCTTCCAGCCCCCCTAAATGGATCCAGGGGCGACGGACTTGGGGAAGTCTGTCGCCCCCCACACATCAGGACCCGAGGCGGCGGCGCGAAGTGTTCCAAGCGCGCCCCTCTTAGACGGCGCGGGGGGAGTCTAACACCTCACTCCCCCCGCTAACCCGAGGAGGCCCGCTGCGGCGGGCCGGCACTAGCCGGGGGTTGCGGAAGTGTCGTAAGTTCCCGCGACCCTCGGCGCAGGTGTGAGATGGAACACCGGGGTGGTTTTAGTCAGTAAGAGTCTGATAGACCCCTCCGCCCACCCCAGGGCGGAGGATATCCATGAGGATTTCCACCACGAAAAAAAAAAAAAAAAAAAAAAAAAAAAAAAAAAAAAAAAAAAAAAAAAAAAAAAGGGGCCTCAGGGCGCTAAAATGACTCGGAAAAAAAAAGCAAGTGAAAAGTTTTTTTTGTTTAAACTCTCAATTACCGTAATTATAGACACAATAGACAAGACAATTAAGTGTCGTCCTGGGACGACGGGTGGTACGCAACCGGTTAATCTTAACTAGCAACCCACACCGGCGGACCCCCAGGGCCGCGGTAACTCTTTCGAACAAATTCCGCAACCCTAGCAGACACTGGCCCCAGCGGGCCCCGTCTACTACGCTGACATCTCTTTGAGGCGCTCCTGGAACACAACGCGCCGACGACCCGGGCCAGTGTGTCTACTCCCTAAGCACGAAGTCCGTGGTTTTGGCCTTAGTTACGAGCGTTTCCTACTCCCTATCACCTACGGACATACGATTATTTCGGGGCCCGAACTAAGAATGAATGACAACACGATTTGACAGTTGTCTCTACTACCGATGTGTTTTTGCCCGTCCGAAAAGTTGAACTTGACACTTGTTTTGTTCACTCCTACATTTCGGGCTACTTTCGGACGAGTAATTTCGTTGACGGACTTAGGGAGTAAGCCCCCTGGTTCTGATCGGACGACGAGCCACCCAACGCTCGCCGTCCGTCATACTAGTCCTACCACAAAGCATTTGTATTGAAAAATATTGCACCTTTGTGACGAATACTTTCTTAGGAAATGTGTCACATCACTATCAGACAATTTTGTCATCGCATCTTACTTGGAACTGATTATCAGCTTATCGGGTGATGAATTCCTTGACAAATCATATTCTGTTGAAGGATAATAATATAATGCATTTTATAACTGATTTCTTCAAATGAAATAAAACGAAATTATTTATTCTGAAAATTGTACATCAAAATCACTTTTACATGTCGGTTTGTTTTTTAAAGCTAGATGTCGTCGGCGTTTCCTATCTGACCACCTCTGAAAAGAGAGCGTATTGCACTACGTTTTACACGAGTAGTCTGTGGGCTAGATATACTCAAAGATCGTGAACAATGCCCTCCGCGTGCAATACAATAACGCGTTCAGGGTGCTGTTGAGGCTGCCCCGCTACTGCAGCGCGTCAGGGATGTTCGCGGACGCACATGTGGATTGTTTCTTTGCCACAATGCGTAAGCGCTGTGCGTCCCTGGTGTGTGGGGTGTGGGGCAGCAACAACAGTATCCTGTCTCTGATTTCGAGCGGGCTGGACTGTCCGCACGTGAATCGCTGCTGCGCCATTTCCCATGGAATGATGCAGCCGCGGTGAAGCGTCGGACAGTACTGCCGTTGTGTATATTATACAGGGTGTAAAAAGACCCATCACATAGCCGAAATCTACGCACTCTGTATATCAAACTAAATTACATTGACCGAAAATAATTGCTGGGAAACGACTTATTTTTTGGCATAAAAAAACTTTTTTTTTGTAGCGTGCAATGTAGTGGCGATGCCGCGCGTTTGCATGCGTGCAGCAGCCACACAGCTGAACCAAGGCGGTCGTTATGCGTTAGATATTCATTGCGTTTTTGTAACTTCAAATGCGTAATTTGTGAGGAAAAATTGAAAATTTTGATAAGGTTGTTTGGAAGAAAGTTTAGTATTATTACATAGAATACGTTTTTGGAAAAAACTAAAAAAAATAATGTATACTTTGACCTTCAATATCTCCAAAACCAATGATTTCCCAGGTATGGTCTGGTAGAAAAAAATGTTCCCAATGATGGGTAGAATATGTGGTTTTTGTTATCGTTAAAGGTCTTTTTACACCCGATATGTACAGGAATTTGTGTAAGATGTAGATAAAATTGTCTTAATTACTAACATAGGATAAGTTTTTTACTAACAAATGAGTCATGGTTACTTGAATAAATAAAAATTGAATTGAATTGAAAAGAGAGGTCAAACAAAATCAGGGGTCAAGGTCTCTTTTAAAGTCCAGACATTTTTTCTGTAGTAAAAATGTGTTTGAGAACTATGCAGAGCAAAGCCTGGACTGGCCTTTTGAGGAAAGTTTCAGATTCAGAGGAGGAGTTTCTCAATTCGTCTAACAGGGTAGTAATTTGAAATGAGGCAGTAAGGGCTACCTTAACCGTTGTAGTTTCAGGAAAACGTTCTTAAGAGTCACTTGCGGCCTAGTTGAATTGTCATTTAGACGGTCGATTTCCGCCGTGCGACCTAGCCGTGCGGCGAAAATCGACCCGTGTAAATCCTCTAATAGCGTTGTGTAAACGTGTTCATATAAAATGTATGCTGAGCGATATCGCTGTGCTATACAACATTTGCTATATACTACAGGGTGTTAACGAATTCGTGTAATTCCTTAAAACCACATGATCTACTAGTGCTGTAGACAGGCCCCGCACGGGATTTAGCTTGATTAAAAATAAAAAAATAAAATTATTATTTTTTCATGCGGCTTTGTTACCGATCGTATCTAAACCACCTAATAAGGATTCAGTAAAAAAATAGGAATTTATTTTTTTGCAAAAAAAAAGTTTTATTTGTGTGAAAATTTCGATGCCACGCATAAATTAATGAAAGCACGGCGACAAGGCTGGCAGGCACGACTAACGTGATATCGCTCTTTGCAGTCAGATAACTCAAGGCTTTAAAATGACTCGGAAATAGAAAATCGAGTTTTTTTTTATTTATTTTTTAGTTGATTTTCAAAAAGTCCCATTTAGGGTTAATCTGTGTCACCAGTAGATCACGTGGTTTGAAGGAATTACACGAATTCGTTAACACCCTGTATAGCGTAGTCTGAACTGAGCTTAAGCTTAAACTCTTCCAATTATGAGAAAAGGCCTGTGTACACTAGTGGGATAGAAATGGGATGAATTGTGCTGCATTTTGGTGAATTCTGAAAAGGTATACGAAAATTAAAATCTGAAATAATAAATTGGAGCCCACACTTCTAAAATCAACAGTCGCGTTTTAATTTAATATTTTTCATTTACTTAATTAGTAATATTATTCTCCATTGTATTAGAAGACCGCATGACTGAAATTGATTTAAAAAAAAGAATGGTTAATTTAAAAACCGAATGGAATGTCTTCACGTGGACCGACAGACGCGGCGCGTGCGCGACACGCGGTTAAACCGTGGCGTTCTATTTATGAATTTAAATTTATTTAGATTCGGTTACGCGTTACACCATTCTTTTTTCAAAAATGTCATTGAACTGTTCGATTTTCGGGTGTTTTTAATTTTTTCCTTTGTTAATTTTTCTAGTATTAGGTCTGCTTTCTATGGTAGGTACTGGCTAGCAAATATATACGAGTAGAACCTAATTTAATTCAAAATATGGCTAATAACTGTTATAATCATATTGACTTACTACAATAATACAGTGACAGCGGTTACGCACTGCATCCGATCCGGATCCTTGAAAATAAGAATATAAAAAACTCGGACCGAATTCGGATAGGTACTGCTTTTCGCACTGCATCCGGTCCCAATTTGTGAAAATACGGATCTAGAGTCTAAAAATCTCGGACTGAATTCGGATATTGCGTACGCACTAATCCGATCTCTGATCCAAATCCATGGCATATGTCCGATTTGAATCCGAGGTAATGCGAAAGCGTTCATACAAACAGTACTACGGCTACTTCGGTCCGTCAATATTTCTTCCGAATTTTAGACTCACGGATGACGGAGAGAAATCGGATGACGGAAGTCAGATCTAGTGCGTAACTATCATACAAATAGTTGTATGACTACTTCGGAACGTATTTTCACGGATTCGGATCGGATGCAGTGCGTAACCGCTCTTAGTCTTCATAAAGTAGATACCAGTGGCGAAGGCTCCATACAACTCGATTTCTATCGGCTTCCCTTTCGAAACGAGTAGTTACTGGAATTCACGCATCACACTTGAGCAAGGTAAGCATTTTTTGGTCCGGCTTCCCTTTTAAGAAAATTCACCCTTCGCCACTGGTAGATACACATATGAAATTGGGTGAAACTAGACAATTTTATAGACGGGAAAAACAATACTTAAAAAACTAAAAAAATATTGTTATAATAGACGTTAATTTTTTTATTGTTTGGATACATTTATCGACAATGTTAAAACAAAAACAGTGATAATTAATTGTAAATAACAGGCAGTGACGATGAAAATAAAAATAACCAAAACCAAAAAAAATAATAACCGTGTAGCGGTTCAGGCGATTTTAATAAAACAATTTTACTGTAGAATGCTAGTCTATATTTTGATAAAATCACCTGTTGATATTTACAATATTTTGTTTATCCTAAAGTACAGACAACCATTTAATATTTAACATCGACCAATCAGAGCGCGCCGACATCTCCATGCACTGCGCCCGCGATGTGTGTGGTGATTACAGACGCCTTAACTCTGTAACGTTACCGGACTATCATATGATAGTCCGGTAACGATACAGCGTGTACGATCGCGAACTACTTGCGATCTACATGGCTGTGAAAAGTTCTCTGCCACTCCGGTACAACCGTCACTTAAAAATTAGGAAGTATTTACGGAAATCCGATTTTTTGCAGTTTTTTTTCTCGATAATTTGAAACAAAGGAAAAAAATGATTTTTTTATTTATTTTTTCCGTCGACAAAATTATGTCTAGTTCATTTCATTTGTGCACTTTATGGAGACAGACTCGCAGTGTTAAAGAGATCAGTTTAGTTTGTATGACTCACTTTTTCAGCAGCAACTTTTCTTGATTCAGTAACAGGTTTTTCCTATTCATAAAAGCTCAAGTGCTTGGCTATCATCCAAGAAAGCATTAGGATGATGAAAACATAACATTTTCTTCATCACACTCTGAACATCTGTTTTTTCTGTGTTTTTTGAAGCAGGAAACGTGCTGGATGTGTTCAGGGGGGTTACCATGATCTCTTAGAGCAATGTTTTAATATTATTACGAGAGTGTGTAAGAGATGGCGCTAGAGAGCTGTCTAGCGCTGTCACTTTCCCACTCTCGGAATAATATTAAAACATTCCTGCTCTAACAGATCATGGTAACCCCCCTGGTCACGATGCTTTTTATTTGCTTCATGGTTCAGGTTTATTTAATAGTAGGTACCTACAATTTTCATTTACAAAAACTGTTAAATTGTTTGACAGCAAAAACAAAATCAAATATTTTGACAGTTTGACATATTTTCTATAGGCATTCCACTTATCAAATATCTTTATCCAATGTACATTTGATCAAATAAATTGGACGACTTCATCAAATGTATTAGCAACACCGTTATTTGACCAAAGATTAATGACAAAAATCAAAATGACTGCAACTAAGATTTCGTGGACAATTTCAAGGACGATTATTTTTCTCTTCGCCTTTCGATCCATGGCTTCACCCAAAGCTTTTTTGTTTTCTTTTTTAACAATAATCTAACGATAATAGCGGCACATAAAGTCGCACTACGTTCCTCCATTCTCTCAGACTACGCAAAATCTTGGACAAAGTTATTGGACAAGTGGAATGGGCATCTCTCAAAGAAATTTGATCAAATATTGGACATCGATATTGGACAAAGATATTTGATAAGTGGAATACCAGCCATAGATAAATGATGGAATCAGACGTTACTTTGCGGAAATCCATGACATACATGCGGAAACAATACTTAGTTTTAATTTCGCCAAACTAGATCGCTAGTTTGGATGCAGTATGCAGCACCGTCCCGCCCATAAATTAAATATACGCACGTATAGAAGTGAAAAAAAAACAATGCAACGTGCAACCGAAACGATAAGTACTTGGTTTTTCCGATTTTTAAATTAAAAAAGCATACTACTCTGTTAAGGAATATTTTGATGATAGATTAAATGGTTTATTTATAATATTAGGTATACATTGCAATTGATGTCAGATGTCAGAGTTGTTTGTTATATTTCTATCTATAAACTTAGTATAAAGTTATGAAAATAATTATTATGTGATTTACCTTAAAATATAAATAATTGAATAATGTAATAATTGTAACGAATGCTAAAGTAATTAATTATATTAATGTTAAAATACTTTATTTTGTACCAAATATTTGTATACCTTTCACGGTGAAACATAGTGTTACTTAAATATTTTATTTTCCATCAAGTTTGTAACTTTTACCTATGTTTTGACAAATAAATTATTTTCATTTGATTTTGATTTGATTTTGGTTGTATCAGTTTGGTTGCATGCTTGGGTGCATGGAAAGAGCCTCCACGAGTGACGATACTTAAGTACGTCCGGCGCACCCTGGGCAGTCAGCCCTGCTGCCAACCTTGCTGACTGGCTAATCTTTTCACCACGGCATGAGCTATTCTCGTATAGCTCGTGCCGACACGATAGAAGAAGAAGTTGCATGCTTGCATGTTGCATTTTTTTTCACTCAATGGTGCGTCATTTTGTACCAGTACCTACGTACCAGCGCTTCGGAATTTAGTTTTTTTTTAAATGTCGCATCGTTGTTGGCCATTTTTTTGAATATTTATTAATCGTTTGAAGGGGTACACAGGTTTTTGTAAAATCCAATATTGATTGATACGCTGGCTATTGCAATCATACGTCACAAATATTGAAAGTTTAGCAAGAATAAGTTGAGTGTATAACAAAACGCAAACCAAACATAATTGAAGTGTATTGGCATTGTAACTACACTTTCACTTCAGCTACTTATGAGTTAACCAACCAGTTAGCTAGTTACATGCATGTTAAACATGACTCAAGTAGCACTCCAGCTTTTTGCTTGACTCTTGACAAAAAAAAACAGCTGTCAAATGAAAATAAAAAAATGACAAATTAGGGCGTATACATAAAGGAAGCAACCAGGCAACCAGCGCCGACCTACCAGCGCTTATCGGTACTGGTCCGTGCAGGTAACCGCTACATAAAGGAAGCGGGTAGAAGCAGGGGCTGGCATTTTAACAAAAATGCGCGTTGTTCCCTTGCAAATACAGCAACAAATGACGGCCTACCAGCGCTGATCGGAGCAGGTCGGAACTTGTCGGCGAAGTTCGGAGCTTGTCGGCGCTTTTTCGCCACACATCAGGCTAGAGTGCGCGCAAGATAACTCTGCGCACGACTGAGGGCGTGCTAAACGTTGCCGTGATCGCAAAAGTTCAAATTACGGCTTTTTAAGCTTAACTTTTTTATCCAATCAGGTAGTTCTACTATCAAAATTGATAAAACGGCACACACTTTGGTGGACCATGATTAGTTCCGATTTCGGCCGCGCGCAGACTTATCTTGCGCGCACTCTAAGCGTATGCTAGGATGCAGGTGACGCAGCACAGCACAGTACAGATTTTGCAGGGCAGGGCAGGCGAGGCAGACATAGGCCACGACCGCATGCTAAGACGCAGCTCGAAGACACATTCGAGTTTTAACTAGTACAAAGAATAGACGTGTTCAAGTTGACGAACGTTTTTTTTTAATAGTCTGGTGCCCAATTCTTCTAAAATAAATTGTTGCCAAACGCAATCGAACCACAACCGTCAGTCAGTTTTTGTTTTCGAAAACTTTCAAAATGATTGATTTTGTTTTTTGTGTCAAACAATTCGACAGCTTTTGAAATTGAGAATTGTCTGAATGAACGGTTCGGCCTTGGTTCGGTTGTGATTTATCAAGATTTATTTTAGGAGAATTAGGCCCCTGGATGATTAGTATCATACAAACAAGGTTCACAACGCACTAATTCAATTAAATGTTCTATCACTGCAATAAAATTCGAATTAGCGGTAAAAAACACATGTCGACATGCACGCGTCGCGCAGAAATCTGTGCCGGCACTACAACGAGGCGCAGAGCAGGACAGACGCATGTCTGCGTCGCACGCGCCTGCGCCGCAGCATACGCAGCTCTTAGTACGTTCATGCATTACAAAACCTGGGGGCCTACTCCTTAAGTCCGTCAACGAAGTCAGTGGCCCGTCCGAAAGTATTCCGAAACGTAGAAGTGAACAAAACAAGTGTCAAGTTCAACTTTTCGGACGGGCAAAAACACATCGGTAGTAGGGACATTTGTCAAATCGTGTTGTCATTCATTCTTAGTTCGGGCCCCGAAATAATCGTATGACCGTAGAGGTGATAGGGAGTAGGAAACGCTCGTAACTAAGGCCGAAACCACGGACTTCGTGCTTAGGGAGTAGACCCCCTGCTCTGCCCTGCGCTGCGTGCAGCTGCGTCACCTGCGTCTCACCATACGCGTAGCTTTAAAGAGACTACCTGCGCCGACTAACTGCGCGGACCAGCACCGACAAGCGCTGGCAGATCGGCGCCGGCAATCCGCTTTCTACGTGTATACGCACAACCAATACAGGCGCTCTACCTAAACCGCGTAGCGACAGTCGTGTGTCAGGTTAACCACACACACTTGACATCAAAAACGACATCTGTCTGTATTTAAACATCGCTATCACAAACACTTCAAACTACTACGACTATTACATTTTATTGAACATGTTTATCTCCTATATTCATCATAATAATAAGCTAAAGCAGTTCTTTACATTATTGCCTCAGAGAGTCGGTAAGTTATTCGTCTCCAGTTTGCCTTTATTGGCTGGCTAGAGTGGAACCCCAAGAGTGCCCGCAGGACTCTCAACTCTGGCTTGCCTTTATCGACCGGCCAGAGGGGGTCCTCCAGAGCTATATGCTCGGGGGTGGAAGTGTCTAATGGCGTAATAGCGGGGAAACCCACTCCGGGTCTTTTAGACCCGCGACGGCGAAACCGGGGCCACACCTCTCTACACCTCTAGCCGCTCACACGTTTATTGCCCCCTTCGCCTATGTACTGGCGGCTTTTCAGGGGGTCCAGCTAGTGAGCTGGCGAGTCACCGTCTGCCAACACTTTCCAATTTTAAATGTTGAAAGGCAGACGCCGTTTTCTTCCGGCAATAGAAGTTATCCAGTCCACCTAACACTCCTTCCCATAGACCAGACATTTTTCACCATATTTTACAATAGTCTTGCACCCACCTGGGACGGTTCATGACTGTACTCCAATAGTGCAGTCGTGGATAGTCCCCGGTTGGTGCCCCACCCCAGTTTAGATTAAAGTTCTCAAAGGGGCCTGTGCGCGTTGGATCTGTGTCCCCCATATGCCTTCCAAAGAACCGGACATCTTCCGCACGGAAGATGAGCCGTGATCACAAAGAGATACAAGAATGATAAGCTAAAGCAGTACTTCAACTCCCTATTATCGCCTGAATTGACACACTCACACAGACACGCACTGCAACAAGACTTCTAAGTTATCATCGGAATACAGTCAGTCACGGCTGTCATAGAGGGGTTGGGTTCAGAACGTCTGAATTGTAAAACGTATATATTGGCAAAATGACTGGGTTAAAAAAGTCTATACAGGGTTAATTGAAAAACACCAACAACCTCTCAAGGGGTCACTGTACTCATCATTATGAACAACTTTTACTATGGTACCAAATATGAAATCCCGAAAAAAAAACAGCTGTTCCCTACATTAATGTTTGCATAACTCGTCAAAATGTAGGGAACAGCTTTTTTTTTTGCGATTTCATGTTTGGTCCCATAGTAAAAGTTGTTCCTAATGATGAGTAAAATGACCCCTTAAGAGGTTGTACGTTATTTAAGTTTCACCTTGTATGTATATCTACTGTGCTTGTGCTATTGGTAAAAGTCATTCGCGCTCCGACGCTCGCTGAGGACGGACGTGCCGCAACTCGCGCTGCGTACTTTCTCGACGTGCTCGCTCACGAATATCGCTACGCCCCGCCGTAGTGTTCTCCACTTCACGACTATAAGTTCAAAAGCTGCCTTTTTCAAGGCGGTGGCTGAACGCCTATTTCTTTGACAAACGCGTGTGCCCCTTCAGGGAAAATCCACAGTTTCGTGGTCCTCGGCTGATACTTTGCAGTGTTAACGAAACCGAGAGGGTGTTGACCCAATACACCAGCTGCGCCCCTTCAGGGCAAGGCGAAAATTGGAAGGAGCTAGTACCACCGGCCTTGGGGGGTCTCCTAGTCGACGCTAGCTCTAACCCCGTTCTCTCCCATCTAGCACTCTCTAGTATTGCACCTCACTAGAGACTTAGGAACCCGTTCGCACAATAAGACTGGCGACGGGATTACTAGCTTAGGGCTCACCAATAGGCACTCAACCTCCCTGTCTATACCCGACAGGGAGGGTTTTCAAACACCCCCGGGCCCATCCACCCGGGGATTCGCGTTTTTAAAATTAAATTGTTAGGACTTATAGGCCGATACTAAAAATAGTCGCGTACATGTGCGCGCCGCGTTTTTAATTAAGCTTATCCTCCATTTTACACACGGCTCAGGCATCTTTTCCGAGATGTCTGACGCTGTGTTATTAGCGTTCTTCCGGGAACTTTTAAAAGACCCCGTATTTCTTGCCCAATACGGCGCTCGAATTCCTAGTAGTGGGCCCATAAGGCACACTACTAATCCCCTGTCACCCACCTGTGATAACGAAACCGATCATTTCGGCGAAGGAGAACCATTGTTCGACGCGAACAATGGCATTCCGAGCCTTATGTCGCTACCGGCTTTCTCTCCCGGTCCATTGTCTACGGAAACAATGGAAATTTCGCACCTGCACTCCGCAGCTGCGCCTTCCACGAATTTTCACACCCCTTCCCCGTCCCTCCGACATGCTCCAGAGATGACGTCATCAATGGACACGTCAGAGCCCCTAGTCCCCGATTCCGACATTGAGTCCGAATCATATTCGTCAGCTTCTTCATCCTCTGAAGGCTATACTACCGTAGTCGGAAAGGGAAAGAAGCGTGCCCGCAAAAATAAGGCGGCTTCCTCCAGCCAAGTCCCGGCCAAAACCCCCAAGACAACCGTTGCGACCCCCGCATCGGTTGCCTGCCATAGTCCCGTCCCGACTACCTCCCCGCAGGCCAGTCGTCCTTCCTCCCCCCGCCCCGTCACCGGCTCGAAAACCTCGGCTCCGAGGAAAGAGCCCGCTCCTCCGCCTCTGTACATTCAGGACAAGGCGAAGTGGACCGATGTGTCCAAGATGTGTGTTGATCGCAAGATCAACTATCTTAGTGCCCGCACCACCCAACAGGGCATTAAAGTCATGGTCCCCACGTCAAAAGACTTCCGCGATCTCACGCGTATGTTAAGGGAAAAAAGCGTGTCATTCCACACCTTTGCCCTTCCCGATGAGCGACTTATCAAAGTCGT
Organism: Amphipyra tragopoginis; assembly: GCA_905220435.1. Classification (NCBI taxonomy): domain Eukaryota; kingdom Metazoa; phylum Arthropoda; class Insecta; order Lepidoptera; family Noctuidae; genus Amphipyra; species Amphipyra tragopoginis. The sequence continues at coordinate 12,278,361 of HG992020.1, read as the reverse complement.
TATCCGCGGCATCCCCAAGGAGATTGACTCCGACGCCATCCTCAGCGACCTTAAGTCGCAAAACATCCCCGCCTTGGAAGTCCACCGCATGCACCGCGGCCGCGGTGGCACCCCCTACGACATGGTCCTCGCAGTATGCGAACCTTCAGACGAGTCTAAGGCCGTCTATAATATTAAGACCTTATGCCACCTGTCTGGCATAAGCGTCGAGCGCCCCAATAAGTCCGGTCCCCCTGGTCAATGTCACCGTTGCCAGCTTTATGGCCACTCGCAGCGCAACTGCTATGCGAAACCCAGGTGCGTCAAGTGCCTGGGCGACCACGGCACTAGCGATTGCGAACGCCCAAAAGATAGGTCCCTATGCCTTGAGCCCCCTAGTTGCGTTCTATGCGGCGAGTCTGGTCACCCGGCGAATTATCGCGGGTGTGCCAAAGCGCCAAAACAGCGCAACCCTAAGCTGGCTAAACGTTCAGCCGCCCGTCACCAAAGAGAGAGTCCCTCCACGGCTCCCCCCCCTCTTTCATCCCAACCCCCCGCCCGCCTCAGTCCCCAAAGGCCGTCCCCATGGAATGCGCTGAACCATCAGCAGGCGTTCCCCGCCTTAAGGCCCACTAACCAGTTGCCCCAGCATCAGCAACCAACCACAAGCCCCCCAATCCCGGCTATCCCCGCCCTGATGAGCTCCACCATCCCCGCTCCCACTATAGTGCTAGCTGCTTCACAGCCTGCACGTAGTCCCACAACATCACAGGCTCCCCCCGCACCCACCCCTGCACCCGCCCCCGCACTCGCTCCCAGGCCAGCGCCGACAGCGGTTGCTCCCTCCACTTCCCTCTCGTCCACTAAAGTGCTCCTTAGGGACACGATCCCCAGCCTCATCCAAACCCTCTCCTCCTGCAATACGCAGTGGGCGAAAAACATAGTCTCCGCTTGGAACGCCTCTCAAGGCGATCCAATCGCTCGCATCAATGTCCTCTGCGAACTAGATGACATAGTCATTTTCCTCATCCAATGAATTCCAATGGATACAGAAAGCTGTAGAATTAAGCCCCGATCCCTTAAATTAGGCTTCTTCAACGCTAACAGCGTTAACGGTCAACGAGATGAGATCGCAATCTTTTTGCGTGATCATCAAATTGACATCTTCTTAGTGCAGGAAACGTTTCTCAAGCCCCACAACAGGAACCCTGGAATCGCTAACTATAAATTAGTTCGCAACGACAGGACCCGTAGTAGGGGCGGTGGTACTCTCATCTACTACAAACGTTCCCTGTACTGCACTCCCTTAGACCCTCCTCCTGGTCTCCAATTCCTGGAAACTTCCATATGCAGACTAGGCATGACAGGACACCAGCCGATCACAATCGTCTCGGTGTATAATCCTCCCTCCAGTAATAAGATCCAACTCCGGAGCGATCTTAAAGCCCTCTTTGACCTCGGCGGAGGTTCCGTTATCATAGCGGGCGACCTCAATGCCAAACATCTCTCGTGGAGCTGCAACTCCAACAACCACGCGGGTCGTAACCTCGAAGAGTTGAGCCCGGAGCTCGAATTCGACGTTATCGCCCCGATGTGTCCCACTCACTACCCCCATAACCCTGACCATCAGCCCGATGTCCTTGACATAGCGCTCCTAAAGAACGTAAACCTCGGTCTACGCTCTATAGAGACGCATGAAGAGCTAGACTCCGATCACCGCCCCGTAGTCCTTCACCTAGGTCCCCGGGGTGGTCCCCCGGATCCTGGACAACCCGCCCCGACCAAAACTGTCACGGACTGGGGTAAACTAGAGGAGCGCCTCAAGTCTTCCTCGTCCGTTCACTTAGACTCCATCCCTGACGATATCGTTACGATTGCCGACACGCTGGGCGCGATCGACTCCCTTACCAGTCACGTACAGTCCGTGGTGAACGAGTGTTCACGGCAGGTTCCAGCGGTGGACGAACACCGCTGGAAGCTGCCGGACGATGTGCGCGAACTGCTGACGGAGAAGAACGCATCCATCCGTGCCTATGACACTTTTCCCTGCGAAGCTAACCGCGCCCATATGCGTTCTCTACAGCGTGCTGTAAAGAAACGTGTACGGGAGGTTCGGGAAGCCCGCTGGGACAAGATGTTGAGCGACTTAGAGCCATCCCATCTGGCCTTCTGGCAATTACAACGAAATCTAAAATCCGATTGTGTAGCTTCAACTCCCCCTCTCAATCGTCCGAACCAAAGGCCGGCCTTTGAAGATGACGAAAAGTCCGAATGTCTAGCCGACAGTCTAGAAGCCCAATGTACTCCCAGCACCCAACCCGCAGACCCGGTCCATCTTTCCAAGGTGGATCGCGAGGTCGAACGTAGGGCCTCCCTCCCTCCCGATGAAGACCCCGACGATCCCTTACCCCCCATCACCGTAGACGAGGTCCACACGATAGTGAGGAATCTCAAACCTAGGAAAGCCCCCGGCTCAGACGGTATCACCAATAAGGTGATCAAACACTTTTCCGCCCCGCTCTTAGTTCTCATGACCGCCATCTTCAATGGCGCTCTGAGTAATAACATCTTTCCGCAAGCTTGGAAACAAGCCACCGTTATCGGTATCCCCAAACCCGGCAAACCCAAGAGTGAGCCCACTAGTTATCGCCCCATTAGTCTTCTCAATGTAATTGGGAAAATCTATGAGCGCCTCATTTATATCCGTTTAAAGGATTTCGCTGACTCCCGTAAACTCATCCCCGACGAACAGTTCGGTTTTCGAACCCAGCACTGTTGCATTCGACAATTGCACCGCATTGTCGAACACATTAGCTCCCGTTTTATGCGCTCGTACAAAACGGGCATGCTCTTCTTCGACGTAGCGAAAGCTTTCGACAAGGTCTGGCACAACGGTTTATTATACAAACTGTACCAATTCAACGTGCCGGACCGTCTCGTGCTCATCATTCGAGACTTTCTGTCGGATCGCTCCTTCCGCTATCGCCTAGAAGGCACCCTCTCGTCCCCTCACCCCATTCGCGCAGGAGTCCCTCAGGGCTCCGTGCTATCGCCCCTTCTGTTCACGCTGTACACCAGCGACATTCCCAAACGTGGCTTGGCCAAGTTGGCTCTCTTCGCCGACGACACGGCTATCTACTATTCCGGTAGGAGTCTCGATAGCATCTCTCGAACCCTTCAAACCGCAGCCGACGCCCTCGGGGTCTGGTTCCGGAAATGGAGAATAGAGGTGAATCCCGAAAAGAGCGCAGCCGTTCTTTTCGAGAGACACGGTGACTCCCACACCCACATCCGTCCCGTCCTCATGTTCGGCAAACAGATCCCTTGGGAGATGAAAGCCAAATACCTGGGGGTTATCCTCGACCACCATCTGAGTTTCCGAGACCACATCAAAGCGGTGCGCGCTCGCGCCGCTTTCGCTGTCGGTCGCCTCCACCCCATCCTTAGAACGCGCAGTAAATTGTCACTTAGAAATAAGCTGAGAATCTACGTGACGTGCATCCGCCCCATCTTGACTTACGCTAGCGTCGTGTTCGCACACGTTAAGCCTTGTCGCTTTAAATCCTTCCAAACCCTCCAGAATCGAGTGTTGCGCAGAGCCGCGGCTGCCCCGTGGTTCATGCGTAACGTCCAACTCCACCTCGATCTAAAAATGCCAACCATCAGGCAATACCTCAAACGCATTTCCAAGCGTTACTTCGACTCTGCCCCCCGCCATCCGAACCCCCTAGTCGCCGCAGCGGCCGACTACAGTCCCTCTCTCATAAGTAAAGTTCGCCGTCCCAGGCACACACTTTTAGAACCCGATGACGAAATTACCCTCCTCCAGGAGGCGAGTAAATCGACCAGCACACTACACAACAAACGCCGCCGCCCGGCATACCGTCCTCGCCGACGAGGCCCGTCGCGACGCCCCACCGCCGCCGGTCACGATCCACCGAGCTCTCCCGTCGTAGAGCCGGTCGTCTCTTCAGACTCCGCAGTCACCCCGATAATTCAGCCCTCATCAAGCTGTCTCCCCCCCCCCCCCCCCTATGTCCACGCCAGCAACGCCCTAAGCCGAGGTCCGAGTCCCACTAGGGGTCGCCCTTAGTGCTGTTGTTGCAGGTAGTCATGATGTTAGTGTAGTACAAGTAGTTAGCTTAGGTTAAGTATTTTACTTCCCCCCCATTGGCTGGAGACCCTTCAGGTCTCGCCAATAACTGCCCGGTTACGTAGAAACCGTCCCCTAGGACGACCTACTGCAGTCAAATAGAAAAAAAAAAAAAAAAAAAATTGGTAAAAGTGTTTGGTAATTAACCTTATTTTGCATACGACAACAAACATACCAATTTACAGACGCCAGCAGGTCAAGCTACACGAAACCGTAAAATTTTCTCAATCAACCTTGAACCTAATGCTTTTGCGATAAAGAAGAAAATCTATGAATGAAAGGAGATGTTTCAGAAATGTATGGAGCCTGGGCTAGCACCATGTACACTATATGTAAATATATATCTGCCTAGCCTTTTCCCAACTATGTTGGGGTCGGCTTCCAGTCGAACCGGATGCAGCTGAATATCAGTATTTTACATGGAGCGACTGCCTATCAGACCTCCACAACCCAGTAACTGGGTGATACGATACTCTTGGTAAGACTGGTTGTCAGACTTTCTGGCTTCTGACCGACAGTAACGCCTGTCAAAGATTAAATATAGCTTCACAATAAAGTAACCGTTTTTTAATGTTAATTTTCTATAATTTTACTTCGTTTAATTGTACACACAAGATAATATATCTTGGTCAAGGAGAGCAACACAACACATAAAAATATGGTGGATCGAAATTATATGAAATGTCATTTTGACAACTGTTGACATGTCAATGACCCCATGCTGTTTATTTCTTGTGTACTTACATAACCTATCTAAGTTATTTATAGACGAAAATACTTGGATTTTGTTATAATTATAATAAAATAGAACTACAGGTGTGAAATGAAACGAAAAATGAAATCTAGGACTGTCAAAGTTGTCAAACTCATCTCAATGTCAAACACAACTGTCATGGCTACCAGAAAAAAAGGGTTTACAGATTAAAAAACGTCCCCAAATAATAATTCCAGTACAAGAGTACTCTTCTTTAAATTAATTTATTTGTATTTTTATGGTAATCTCCTATTTTTTTCCTATTTTTCTATATACTGTACATAGTGGTGGCCCAAAATCAAACATCTCCTTTGACAGATTGTAGTAGCTTTATGTGCTGGCGTTTGTATCAACAAGAATTATCATCTCACTGAAGTTATGTTCGGTAATCAATGTTTTTAAATCAATTCTCTTGGATCCGAAGGTCTAAAAACTCATTCCTTATCATTCTCAACCTTAAGTTCATACTGCTAAAGCTAACTTTTCCATGTCAATAAGAAGTGTAATGTAAACAGTGCAGTGTACGACTAAAATGACATTAATTCTTAAATTAATTGCAGTAAGACTCATTTTTGTTTATCACAAAAACTATTTAAACGATTTTGAAGCTTGTGTGTGCAGTGTAAGGTTAAATATTGATTGCAAAGGGCTTTTTGGTCAATCAATGTTAATCGCCCGTTTGTGAAGGGCGCATAAATCATATTTTGGGGCCTATAAGGACCGGATGCGACTGCAAGCGATAAAAAGCTTCAATGCTTTTGAAAGCAACACTGCTTGTCGGTCTTCTATAGACTGTACTTCGGTGTAGAGATAGGTAACTCAAGAAAGATAGATACAAAAGATATGTATCAATCCGTTCTGATCACTCACTCTTTATATCAGTTCAAATCCGAATGTATCAGTGTATCTTTTACTACTCGTTCAATCGTCGTCCTTTTGTATCTGTGTCGGGTATCTATATGAAATTGATCAATCATAAAAATAGATAGGTACTTACTTTCTATTTTCTATCAGAACACAAAGATACAGATACAAGTGCATCTATGCTCGTACTGATTCGTTGGATTGAATTGAGTGAAGCGAACTACGCTGAGTAGCGCAGCAGTGCAACATCGTCGCTACGTGTCGTGCGCGGATACAAAAGGATATAAAGATATAAAAGAGTGATACATATCCCAGTGATCGAAAGATACATTTCAATCTTTTCTTTTTAGTGATACATTTTGCCCATGTCTACTTCGGTGAGTGTGCTCAAGAACTCCACAACCTCATTCCCCCGGCCCCCTTCTACCATCGCACATCTAGACGTACTGCAAGTTACCATCCATACTTGTTGCCATTCCACCAATTCGCACTAAGCGCTTCCAAACATCCTTCATAATGCGCACGACAGAGTGTAACTCACTACCTGCGTCTGTGTTCCCGAACGCTTACAACCCAATCTCTTCAAAGTTATAGTGAACAGGCTTCTTCTGGGTTAGCTCGCTTCATCGTAGACTTTGTCTCAGTCACCTCTGACCTTGACCAGAATCAGAGCAAACAAATCTAGAAAAAAAAACTATTCATCCTAGATGATAAATGATGGAATCAGGCGTTACTTCGCGGAAATCCATGACATACAAATATGCAAATTGAATATCTAGCTTTAATTCCGCTGAACAAGATCGCTAGGATGCAGCATGCAGCACCACCCTCCCGCCCACAAGTATATGCACATGCAGAAACAGTGAAAAAATAATGCAACATGCAACCGAACCAATACACGACACGTGTTTCGCCCCTGCACGGGGCATCCTCAGGATATGTTGACTCCTCGACCGCTAGGACGCGAATTCGCATATACTTGTGGGCGGGAGGGTGGTGCTGCATACTGCATCCAAACTAGCGATCTTGTTCAGCGGAATTAAAGCTAGATATTATATTTGTATCCTAGATAATGAAAGTGTTAAGCAGGTACATGTGTTATGAAGGCAAGCGCTCTCCTCACGGAATATATAAAAAACAAGTGGAAGTGCCCACGCAACTATCGCGTGTGTGTTGGGGCGATTTGCAACACCGGCTCACGCGATTAACTTCTTTCTGTGACACAACGTCTCGAACTCATACGTAAAATATTATAATCATGCCTTATTGTACAGTTTAACATGTAAAAATGATAGCAGAACGAAAAATGTGCCTCACAGAGCTGTATACAAGCTTAGTTTTAGTATATACTAAACCTGAAACTAGTTTGTTCAGAATCACTACGAGAATCGATTGACATATTTTTTACACAATATCTTTTTTTTTTCGTAACTTTCAATTTTGTTTCAGTATGTTTCTACCCATAACAGTTGACGGGAATAGACACCTTGAGGCTTGAGATGGTCCGCTCGGTCAGTTTCCGTGTATTAGACAACCCCTGTACCTATAGCACATCTCAGGCATTTCACACTTTACTAGGGAACTTAACGCGACATAAACTACGGTGTAACTTGAAGATTTATTAAAAATCTTGTTGGCGTGTCTCGGTTTTTGTAAAAACTAAAAATAACGTTGTATAAAGTAAAACTAATTAATATCTTTCAGTATAATTGAGCATAGTAAAGCAGAAAGCGACCATCGACGAATAACTAGTTTTGAAAATGGCCCTTTTATGATTTTGGCTGTTATTTTTATACAATAATGTGTACTGTACTTTTATTATAAAAGTGACTTTTCAATCCTTTTTTTATTGTTTACAAAATAACAGCCAAAATACCTTAAAACGGCCATATCTCAAAACGCGTTTTTCGTCTTAAATACGCCCAATTGTATGTCAGTTTGGTGATACTGGTTCCGTTAAATAACGTCACTTCCACTTGTTTTGTCTATTTCGTGGTTCAACTGTTAGCGTTTCCCTGCTGTGTCAAAGGTGTAAATCATTCTATTTTAACATTTAATAAGGCAAAGGGAATACATGTCAAACCAACTTTTTTGGAAGACGTCGCGAAATCCTCTTTCCTTTATGTTAAAGTATGTAAAAAAGTATTAAAACGACTGCATAATACACTACCGCTTCCTTTTCCATTCACCCAATATCCTTCTAACATTCAATCAATCAATCAATCTCTCTCATTCGTTCCAACAACCCAAAAGGGCGGCTTTTTACCGGCTCCGAACAAAAACTCTTAAAACATTGTGAAGTGTCTGTTTTGAGTGTAATTAACACATATAGGTACGTCCCAAGACTATGGTGCACCTACTTCAAGTAAGAACGACAGCAGGAACCGTGAGGACCATTCCATAACTTTCCTGTCCGTATTGTGCATTTAACTTCATAGCAATTTTACTTGTGGTAACAGTCAACAATCGAAGGTTTCAAACTCATATCAACCACCAACACTTTATTTTTATTTTTAAACCTGGAAATATAAGTTTCTTTTACTATTATCTTGAAAAATAAATACAAATGACACAATGAAAACGATTTTTCTTCATTTTATTGTTAAAAAAAAGCGCAATTGTTTATTTAGTTTTTTTAAGTCGTAACCCCGTTTCCGGATTGCACATGTGTATCGTCACCCGCTACCGCTTACTGTAGCACCGCAGCTTCTCTGACCGGTTGCTAAGCCCTCAGCATGTTTCCGGTTTATTTATCTGTGGCAATACATTACAAGTATGATAAATAGTCCTACTTGAAATCATTTAGTTATGCACCGAGATATTTTATATTGTAACTGTTTAACCCTTCGGCTCGACGAGATTTTGACATTTGTCATACCCGCTGACTCGGGGAGTTGTCGCGTTAATTAATCGAATTAAGTCACTAAATGCAGGAATTTGCACGCAAGTTTTAAGTATGAATTTAATGTGAAAATTATTTTATTTCATTAATATTGTACCTAATATGTCTAGTAAATTTCTTTAAAAATGTGCTGTTTACGTGAAGCTACGTCAACATACTGCGAAATTAGAATAAAATAGATATTTAATATACCTATATCCAAATATTAGTTGAGTTAGATTAGCTCAAAAACAATAATTAACGTACCTAGTTACGTGTTGAAACGCTGAAGCGACAAGCTAAACATAGTTTATTTTTCTTTTCATGTTCATTTTTACCATTGTTCAAATACAAAAACGGATAAAAACACACAATTCAATTTAGTAAAAATTCTACGTCGACTTAATTCGAACCTAGTGCTGACCATCAATCCAAAATTGTTAATACAATACAAATATTGCATTCAGCCAAATCGATACTCATTCAGCCTAATCGAAACTCATTCAGGCTAATCGAAAAATAATCATTAAATAAATAAAATCGCTCGAAAGTTAATTAATGACACTTATTTATTTTCGGCATAGCTACAAATAAATAATTTCACGTGAATAGAAAGTATTTTTCAAAAACCTAAAGTATTGGCACAGATTAAATATTAGTACAAGTAGAATGAACACGAAGATATTTTAAGTATCTAATAGACATAATTAGAATGTATTACCACATTCTCTCCTATATTACTACATGCAGTCGGTCAACGCGGTACATTGTCGCAGAGCATGCGTGCTAGGGTTTGCTGAGGAAAGCGAGCAGCAGAGAGGCGGAGCTTATGTCCTAATCTGCCATACCGCAGCTCGGGACATAAATTCCTAGGCCTTTGCTTCCTGATTTCAAATAGAAGTGAAATAGTTCATAAGATAGAGGACGTACTACTATAATCAGGTTTTAATAATGTTAAAGGATATAAGATCGGTTCACAAAACAAAGATGGCTAAGATCGATTTCTAAATCTAAGATAGCGGCTACGAACTTACTACTTATTCATCATGGGTGATATTTCCATGGTTTTCATGGCTCCTGTTGCAGAAAATGAGGTCAAAACATGAAAAGTTCACTAGTCGTCATGCGTGTCAATTCTGTAGTTTTCGGTGGCGCTGAGGCCGAAAATGGGGTCAAAATGAAATTCCAAGACAGCGGCTACAAATATTTGAAAACTTAGTCGTCATGGGTTTCAAAATCGTGATTTTCGGGGGTATTAATGCCGAAAATGAGATTAAAATCCAAATCCAAGATGGCGGTTACGCAAATTGGCTAGCTGTCATGGGTGTCAATCCCATGATTTAAGGGCTAGTAAATTTCATTTAACTAGTGAACTTTCATGACGGCTATCTTGGATTTAGGAGTAGAATTTATTTTCGGCATCAGCACCTTCGAAATCTATGGAAATAATATAATTATGAAATAATAAGTAAATTTTCAAGGCCGCCATCTTGAATTTAAGAATAACTTATGTCTACCTACTGCTGTAAGGCTTATCCGCTGCGACTATCAGCTCGACAAAATGTTAAGGTCTAAAAAATGTTGTAAAAGTGCCAAGTAAAGATGGCTGAACTACTGTTGCCTTTGCACCCCTGTCCAAATAAAACGACCAAAATTTCATAAAGCGTTCAAAATCGATCTCGAAATAAAATACTACTTCAAAACCCTGAGGTGCCCAGCCTGAGGTGAAACATTTACGAATTCGTGTAATGTTACAATTATTCGCCATTTTCACATACCAGCATGTTCATTGCTCGTTTTAAGTTCTAACTTATTCGAATTCTAATTACTACATTATAAGTAAATGCTTCCGGTCAGCATCCAACTTAAGATGGCCCAAGGCCTCATCAATGTCTCGCATCGAGAATGCCAAAAGTTTTCCGCCATTAAATCTTCCCCGAAATCAAATACACACTACGCATATTATGTCAGATATACTAGGCACCCTATACCATCTACGCCTTCAAAAAATAAAGTCTATAATGTATGACTTCTTCACCTCCCTTCTGTTTTTTTTTCGCTTATTCACAGCCGTCAACCATCCTGGACATAATAAAATTAATATTCTATGTAGGTACATACCTATGCAATTTAAAATTAGTATAATTATGAAGGCGTAGGCGAGGTACCTAGATTTCGCACTATTAAGATCCCGTTTAACAATTTTAAACCTTATTACAAGGATCGTTTCGTAGATAATTATTATTTTACTGCCGATATTGCGTCAAATTAGAATTTATTTTTTGAATTTTGAATAAAGAATATCAGTCTACGGACGCATTGGATTCCACGGTGAAGTTTCGGTACGAATATTTATTGATGTAGTCACAGAGGATTATGGTTTATGATGAATCTAAATCTATTTTATTTTATTAAAATGTACCTACTGACTTATTACGATATTTAAAAAAAAGTATCTTTGATTGCTTGATTATAATTTTAACATAGATAGAATGTTAAATTACATCAAACATGTAAAATATTTATTATAATTTAAAAAATCGATTTTTGGTGTTACTTTTATTTTTTATTAATCGATTCGAACAAAATCACAACGAAATAATCGATTAACATAATCACTTTCTCACATCATTAACCATAAAAAAGTAATATGGCAGCTGATTCCGAATCCCAAATCACATGAGTAGATAAACGCCCAAATTGAGTAGTGATAACAAAGATTTCGTGATATTTTACGTACGTTTACGTTTTACGCTAAAACATGGGCTTTTTCTAGTAGTATATCGCATTTGTCAATAGATGATGGATTGATTTTAACCATGCCTACTGTGTAATTTGTGATATTAGTGATAAATGAACAACAACAAAAGATCAACTGGCGGGAAGATTTTACTTTGGATATCAAAAACTTTGTTATCACTACTAAATTTACCAAAACTATGGATGATTTCCTCGAATTAATAAATGATTTACTCATTTTTTGATGTATGGTAGTCCAGAATCCATTCTTTTTATGGTTTTTAGCGTCCACCACGACTGTCATCAAATGGCGGTTATCGCATTATTCAGTTTTGTAAAGGTAAATATTAAAACTCGTGCGCTAAATAGGATTGATTCAATGGTACTCAAACTTGAGCTTTTTACTTAGTTCTTATAAATTTCATCCAATAACAAGATCCGATAAGTAAATAATTAAATGTTTACATTATTAATTAGGATGTCGTATGACCTAATTCTGGGCCCCGATTGGGGTCGAAAACGAGTTTACGGTAGTTCTTGTGTTCGTCCCCTTTCGGGGCCCGCTACGGACTATACGGTTAAAACTGTAAACAAAATTAATTCATGCTATCAATACATCAAAATAACTTTTATACAATAAGCATAGCATTCATCTGGTGCTGGACGTACCCCATCTCTTACCATGGGTGTCGTACAAGGCGAATAAGGGTTTTTTTTTTTAACTTTGCCCCACAATAAGATTTCTCTTGCATCGTGGGTGCGTTTACAGACACAAATCTCACAAAGAAACGCCCAGATCTGAAACAACAATCTGTAGGCCATACAAATTTTTGTTCCGTGTGGGAATCGAACCCACGACCCGTGGCGCAGAAGCCAATCGCTTAGCCACTGCACCAAACGTGTCGTCAAGGTTAAGGATTGATTATGGTTTTTATTTATAGACTCATTAATTTATTCACTTGACAGACAGATCTGTGTTGCTGGGGAGTTTGTTGCGCCGTTTCTTCTTCACAGCATACACACTAGGAAGCGGTGAAGGGAGGGCGCTTTTGGGTGCAGTCTTTTGTAAATTTGACGTTCAAAAAAAACTTTAAAAAAGTAAAAACCGACTTCAAAAAAAACTAAACGGAGTAAAATAATTATCATATAATAAAACTACCAGTTTCAGAAGTCGGTGCATTCAATTTGTTTCAGCGTAGAACACGGATTTCTGAAACTGGTAGTTTTATTAAATGATAATTATTTTACTCCGTTTAGTTTTTTTTGAAGTCGGTTTTTAATTTTTTAAAGTTTTTTTTATTTTATACTTTTTAGTGCCACAAATTACAATTACAATAGTGTACAAATTCTCGGACCAGCACTACAACTAGAACGTCGTCTACATACGATTTGTGTATTTCTTTTTGTTTTTGTTGATTTTTTCAAAAAGTGCTGAATCCTCCTCTGAAAACCTCTGAAGTATGGCCTACTAAACAAAAAAAGAATCATCAAAATCCATTCGTAATTGGCGGAGATATCGCGTAACAAACATACAAAAAAAACAAAAGAAAAAAAAACATTCAGACGAATTGAGAACCTCCTCCTTTTTGAAGTCGGTTAAAAAGAACTAAGTAATACTAGTCTATTCTGAATAAACGAGTTTTGAGTTTGAGTTTGAATGTATGCAAATAAGCAACATGTTTGTTTCCCGAAGGGATTCACCAAAGTATTATGATTTTATGAACGTCATGCTGTAGGCTCGGAGTCGTCACTACATCGTGTCGAAAGCTATAGAAAAATGCCATTTACAACATCTCCGTATGGAGAGAGGTATTAACACTTGGCTGAATTAAGTCGTCTTAATTCAGTCGTTACTGAATTTAGTCAAGTGTAATCGCAATTAGCAATCTAGGATCCTAAATTCAGTAGCAATGATGGTTTCTGACTGACTAAATCATTTAGAAGCCTAATTAGAAACGCATTTAGGAAGGTGTAATCGCATTTAGTTACTGACTTCCGTCGCTGCGTGAGGATGTATAGTTTTATTTTGACCAAAGAGTATAGTAATATATGGGAATAGAGAGCCCTCTCGCGAGATTCTTTGTAGATTTATGCATGGTATTAATATGTGATTTTTGTATTTGCGAAAAATGATCGCCTACGTCAAGTACGTCACCCCCCCCTGTGAGATTCTGTCGATGCGTGAGGACGTATAGTTTTATTTTGTATTCCCGAATAAAAAAGTGTAGTGGGAGTGCGGTGCGCAGCGTGGGTACCTACGAAATAACGAAAGAAAAAGAAGTTATGCTCAATATTTTAGAGCTGAATAAAGATATGCCCTATCTTTGGGACAAAAATGACAAAAATTTCCTGAACAAAAATGTACGAAATGAGGGCTTCCAAGTGCTACTGAGTTTATATAAAATATAGACGAATCGGCTACAATAAAGGCCAGGGCTAGGCAAAGGCCAATTTTTTGGTGTCTGGATAATACTGGAGCCATCCTCGCACACGGCACGTCCGACTCCGTCGCGCTTTAACTGGCAACTGATTCAGTAACTAAATTTAGGACAGTGTGATAGAAGCTTCTAATTTGCCCTTCTGAATTAAGACGACTTAATTCAGCCAAGTGTAATAAGCGCTTACTCAAATTTTTTCCAGACAACACAACGAGGTGAAAAGGCCAAAATATTTGACATACAATTTACGATCGTAAGTGATAGCTAATAACTAACAATCGTACACATTAACGATCAATATATCATCGTACAATGATATCATTGTTGACCAATGATGATCAATAAAGAGTATTTGTGTTTGACATCCGTTTCGATAACTTGTTTGAGCTAGATAGGAAATATACTGAGGATAATACATGCTCTTTTTATTTTTTATTAGGCTAAGCGATGTTTAGGGCACGCCGCAATAGCGGCGGTAAGACCCGTTATGGAGGAGTGGCTGGAGAGACGGCATGGCGCCCTCAGCTTCCGGCTGACGCAGGTGCTCTCGGGACATGGATGTTTCGGGAAGTACCTGTGTCGCATAGGCCGGGAGCAGACGCCCGGATGTCACCACTGCGTCGACTGCCCTGAGGACACGGCGCTGCACACGCTGCAGGCATGCCCTGCGTGGGCGACGCAGCGCCGCGAACTGGTCGCGGCAGTCGGTGGTGACCTCTCGCTTCCGGCCGTGGTTCTGTCCATGTTCGGGAGCGAGAGTGCGTGGGAAGCCGTCGCCTCCTTTTGCGAGGAGGTGATGGCGACCAAGGAGGGAGCGGAGAGGGAGAGAGAGGCGGCAGCAACTCTCCCTTCCCGCGCCAGACGCACCGGGCGCCGCCGGAGGGCGCGCGACGATCTCCGGCCACCCTAGTGTGCCCTAGCCTGCGGGCGACGGGTCCCCTAACCCGTCGCCCGACCAGTAACAGGCCCGAGAAGGCGGCGCGCATGTGTTCCGTGCGCGCCTCTCAGGAGGACGTGGGGCAAGGCCCCACAGAAGGAGAGGTCCGCCAGGGGCTGGCGGACCGAGGCCTGCCGGGGTTGCGGCGCATGCAGCTGCGAATCCCGCGACCCCGACCAAGGGTCAGGAGAAGGAACACCGTGGGTTTTTAGCCGGTAAGAGTCCGGCATAACCCTTCGCCTTCCCCAGGCGACGGGTATCCATGAGGATTTTCCCACGAAAAAAAAAAAAAAAAGGCTAAGCGATGTTTGAGAGCAGGGACGTATTTAGACATCGCTTTATAGGATAAATGTATTCTGCCGCGCTAACGAAGAATGCAATAACTCGATTATGCCGCTTCCGAAAAAACGTGTTCAACGCGCTCTAAGTCTTGAACTGTTTTAGTTATTGCATTCTTGCTTACTGAAAAACCGAGTTCCTGAAGTATTCCAAAAAGTTACATAAAAAGATTTAATAGATCTCGATTGGCTGATTCAGAATATAATAAAGAGTATAGGTCCGCACCACAAAAAAAAAAGTGTATTGTTCTTCGTAGTAGGGCTGCGTGAGGAATAGACGTGTGTACAAAACACAGCACGTGACGTGGTAGGATCTATACGGTCCGCCTGGCTAGCTACCACCCTCACATTAAAGTCCGGCGTCAAGCAGTTTACTGTGTTCCGTCGTGTGTATGTGAGAGTCAGAGGGATATAGGGGAATCCCTCTATATCTATCTATGTTGCTTGGATTCGTCATCTTAGAAAATGTCTTCGCTTCCCATCAGGTGCGATTAGGTTCAAACGCGACCAAGTCAAATAATAAAATATAAATCATAATTAAAATACAGACTTTTAAACGGTTTCTTACAAAAACCTCACGACTTTTTTTCGTTAAATAATTCAATAAAGACAAAAAACTTCATAGCATTGTCAATATAAAAGATAAAAATTTGAATTGAATTGATGTTAATGTTGTATGAGTTATGAATTAAATGCTTCACATTACTGCAAACTATTTATATGAATACCTAGGATATTAATTAAAGAAAACAAAAAACCCGACTGCTTAAAAATCTAACTAAAAAGTGGCTAAAAAGAGGATATTAAAAAAATATAAGAACTGAAAAGATGTAAACAAGATCTATATCATCTGCCTAGCCTTTTCCCAACTATGTTGGGGTCGGCTTCCAGTCGAACCGGATGCAGCTGAATATCAGTATTTTACATGGAGCGACTGCCTATCAGACCTCCACAACCCAGTAACTGGGTAATACGATACTCTTGGTAAGACTGGTTGTCAGACTTTCTGGCTTCTGACCAACAGTAACGACTGTCAAAGATCTACAAATGACAGCCGGGACCAACGGCTTTACGTGCTTCCCGAGGCACGGAGGAAACTCGCTATGGTAAATGGTCACCCATCCATAGACCAACCTCGGCAAGCGTGGCTTAACCCGGAAGATCGGTCTATGCGGCTGTAATTATTTAGCCACCAGCTCCTCTATATGTTTTCAAAAAATCATGCTGTCAAATCACAACATGCAGTCAGAGGCTACCTATGAATTATGTAATTCGCAAACTGATTGACCAAAAAATATACGTAGCCTTCGACTGTCTGTGTCCTGTCTTTGCTGTCGCGCAGTCGGGTAAAAAATGATGTAAATGCGAGTTCTGCCGATCTTGTAAAAAACTTTTCAATTTAACCCGCCCCTCCGTAAGTAAAGCCAACACCACAACTTAGCCTAGGGTAGGGTTGCCAACTCTTTGTGGGTCAAAAATAGTAGTTCTAAAATGATTACCCACAACAATATAGTAGATAACGAAAGGATGAAAAAAAATATAGTAGGTTCCAGATTAGGTACTTTATTTCTTAAAAGTTTTTTTTTATATAAATTAACTTCAAAAGTAGGTAGTTACCAAAATACATACTCGGGAGCGCGAAAATCAAAATTGCCTATCTGTCAAAGTCAACGTAACTGTCAACTTGACATACTAGCATCGTTCAGAAATAGATAAGTGTTGACGTTTCGTTTTACGCTTACACATTTTGAAACGAATATTATTGCTTTGAGTTTGATGCCTTTATAATATAGTAGTTTCGCCTACTATATCCTATACTCCAAAAATATAGTAGTCGGGCCTCTAATATAGTAGGATACTATATTATATAGTAGGGTTGGCAACCCTAGCCTAGGGGGTCTACAAATACTAAATACGGCCCTGTATGAGAGTGTTTGTGAATCACTCAAACATTATTACGTTAAACAGACTTTTTGTTCAGACACAGTTTTTGATCAGATCAATATTATTTGTTTGATTTATGGAAACATCTTAGGAGTTTCACAAAAAACTCTTTTAGCTGCGATACGCGATTTTTTTCGGCGCGAAAACTCGTGCACGTCTTTTACGAGTCGCTCCCTCCTCAGAAACTTTGGAATTTAATAGTTAGCCCCTTGTCTTAACGTACATTTTTTATCGATGTAAAGTACACGCGCACGCTCAGCGCCCGAATAGCTGTTGCATAGTACACGCGTCGCAATCGCGCAGCGCCCGCGCCACCTCCATCCTCCCTGCTAGGAGGGAAAATGCAATTTGAGATCTATTGATGTGTCATAAGACTCAAATTATACAGGCTGTAAGGGTAAACACCGTTATCCTTGAAACCAGTGGTTTGGTTTCATTTATAGAACGTAAAATCAATGAAAAATAACAAACTTTTCTCTTTTTATAAAATTTTCATTTTTCCTCAAAAGCATTTCACTCTATGCGCGGGGCCAACAAGCTACGGGAGGGGGCGCGGGGAACTCGCCACGTGGCCCGACGCACGGCCCCGCACAGTTATACACACACCCCAGTCAGTCAGCTGTCTCGTTAGCGAGTGTGTATACGCCGCGTCATAGCGCCGCCGCGCCGCTCATTTCTCGCGCGTATATTTTTTATATTTTTTTTTACTCGTTCCTATATTGTTATGTTTAAGTCAACTACCCATGGTTTGAGTGATAACGGTGTTTACCCTTACATGCTGTATACAACAAATTTCAAAGCGAGTTAGACGCGGGTGCTGACGCGCGTGGCGTGCGCGTGTCGTTTGAACTCGCCCTTTGGCGCGTTTAGACGCATCGTCACGCTCCGTCACACTTCGTGATGTTAACATAAACCTCTTTTCTATATGACACCATGAAGTTACTTGTTCACATAAACCTCAAAGGCATTTAAAGCTGTGCAAAACAGAGTGCGAAAAATGAGGGCGCCACTAGTCACACATAAAATTTTAACTTTAAAAATAAGAATTTAAAAAAAAGAACCTAAAACTATTCTACATAATATTCGAATTTCGACCACCAACGCGTAACATGCGCAGGAGCATGTGCAAGTCCACGTGTATGTTATCATTGGCGCGGCAGATACCTAGTCAGTTGTTTGTTAGCTTGGTTGACGACTGATAACCCTGTCCTGGTTAGCTGGGGTGACGGCAACCCGTCTGTGTTCTGTCTGGCTGATTGTATCTGAAAAACATACTACCTAAACGTATAGTTTCGAGCCCCATTAAAGATCTATCTTAACATTTTAGGCATCAGCGTCAGATAAAAAGCGGGACACTATGATAGATCAATAACTCAATAAGCACGCAATAACACTAATGACTGAATAATAAATTGAATTAGACAATCCTAATTTTAATATTATAAATGCGAAAGTAAGTTTGTTTGTTTGTTACCTTTTCACGCCTAAACCACTGAACTGATCATCCTGAAATTTTGCTTATACGTTGTCAGTTGTACAGAAATGGACATAGGGTACCTTTCATCACGAAAAAAAGTACTGTTCCCGAGGAAAACAACAATAACGTTCATCGATGGCGCCACCTGTCTTTCGAATCACGATTGAATTATATTATTATAGAAACTTTATTAGTGTGTTAAGAGTTTTTTTGAGCTTAATTAACGCGAGCGATGCCGCGTGCAAAAGCTTGTAATCCATACATTTGACACACTGCAGCTATAAATAAAATCACGTGTGTAATTTCTAGCAACTCAGATCAGCTTATTAATTCCTTTATACGGCTTCGAACACCATAATCTAATTACTCTAACTCGTTCTTGCTCGTTGGTATATGAATCTTTGTTCCTGGAGTTTTCCACGACTATTAGCAGCCTATGTCACTCGTTTATAGCGCAGTTCAGACAATGCTATAATACACAGGGTGTCCCAAAACGTAGTGTCAAGCGG
Organism: Amphipyra tragopoginis; assembly: GCA_905220435.1. Taxonomy (NCBI): domain Eukaryota; kingdom Metazoa; phylum Arthropoda; class Insecta; order Lepidoptera; family Noctuidae; genus Amphipyra; species Amphipyra tragopoginis. The sequence goes on along the minus strand of HG992020.1, from coordinate 12,259,348 downwards.
AAGTCCAGGGGGCTTACTATGACCTCTTAAAGCAGGGCAAAAGTTGCCTGGAAGTTGAACTGCCCTGCTTTTTTGTACTATGACATCGTTAGAACAGGCCTGCGTCAGACCTGCTACGTTGACGTTCACGAAATCCGTTCACTTTTTTTTTGTATAGACTTTTCGTACCATGAACAAGCATTACCGTTCAACTTGGTTCAATAGTCGTTCACCTTTAGTACTATCATGGTACGATTTTTAGCGATTCAGAAGCAGGCCTGCGTTTGAACGGAAATTGACTGGCTGGCATTTGAACGTTTTCATAAGAGGTCATAGTAAGCCCCCAGACGGTCATGTCGCAGAAGGAGGATGCGGAAAGGGAGAGGGAGATCACATCCATTCACCCGGCCCGCAGCAGACGCACCGGGCGTTGACGGAAGGTGGACAACGCCCTCTTATAGCCCCCCTAAATGGGTCTAGACTAGACGGACGTCTCCAAGTCCATCACCCCCCACACATCAGGGGGCCTACTCCCTAAGTCCGTCAACGGAGTTAGACGCCCGTCCGAAAGTAGCCCGAAACGTAGGAGTGAACAAAACAAGTGCCAAGTTCAACTTTTCGGACGGGCAAATATAGTAGGGACAACTGTCAAATCGTGTTGTCATTCATTCTTAGTTCGGGCCCCGAAATAATCGTATGTCGTAGGTGATAGGGAACGCTCGTAACTAAGGCCGAAACCACGGACTTCGTGCTTAGGGAGTAGATTCCCAGGACCCGAGCGCGAAATGTTCCACGCGCGCCCGTCTTTGACGTCGCGGGGGGAGTCTAACAACCTCATCTCACCCGAGGAGGCCCGCGGAGGCTAGCCGGCATTAGCCGGGGATTGCGGAAATATCGTACGTTCCCGCGACCCACCGGCACAGGTGTGAGACGGTGATGGTAGTTTTTAGTCAGTAAGTGTCTGACAGACTCCTCCGCCCACCCCAGGGTGGAGGACATCTATGAGAACCGTCCAGCTCAGATCAAAAAAAAAAAAAGGTCAACTCAAATCTGCTATGACTCTTCCTTCAAAAGGCTATTCCAGACATTGCCCTACATTATAACACTCGCATAGTTTTATACTACAATGTCTGGACTTTAACCCTAGAACCGTACCCATCTGGCATGGTCACTAACCGTATCCAGGGGTACATATGTACCCCATGAAATAAAACCATTTTTTTTTAAAGTAGGTACGTTACTTTATTACGAAAAGCAACTTAGGTGTGCTTGCTTTTAGAAATTTATCAGTTTTTATTTATAATAACAATTGTCTTATTATTTATTAATATTAAAAACATGAAATAACTTCCCGTTATGGGAGACCGACCCATCATACCCCCTTTTTTTCCCCAGAATGCCGCCAATCTCAGAATACAGATTCTGTATTCTAAGCCGCCAATATGTTAGTTATAGTCCTTTTTCATATTTTGTATCGTGGGGTACAGTGTACAACAGACAACAAACACGCTGGCCACGAGGTCCACACGCTAGCTAAGCTCGCGGTTCATAAATACAGTGACTCCTCGCACCCCGTACCTCTTAGAATACCCGGGCACAAGTAAGGATGCCGCACGAAGAGACCTTGACCCACATTGCCATCTATCGCTCATTTCCACGAACGACGTCAGTTGTCAACTTGTAAACATAGATGGCGCCTCGTGTCTGCGGTCATACGTCCTTGAGTCATACAATTTGTATGAAATATCATATATTTGCAGGAAGACTATCGGATGTCCTGCGGTTTGTGTGTTTGTCTGTGAGATCACCTGACTACTGTTAGTTGCTGGATAGGAATACGTTTTAGAATTCTTGGATATTAAAATTCTCCATTGAAAGGGGTATGCTTCGGTGGTTTGGCCATGTTGAAAGATTGAGTAAACAGCGATTAACAAAAGGAATGTGTTAGGCGGATGTCAGTGGAAACGCCAGTAGAGGACGCCCTAGAAGAACATACATCAATGTTATTGGTGATGTTCTTCAAAAAGGACCGGTGCCTAGTACTCTCAACCGACGTGTACTTAGAGCATATACCTACAAGATGTATGAACGTGGACGAAGCGAAAGGAGTATGTAAGTATCGTAGCATGTGGCGTTCTACAGTTTCTGCCTATCCTCATGGGAAAAAGGCGATGAAAATAACAACGTCTAATCTATACAAGCCACGTAATACACAAATATTTAAAGACATGTCTGAGCTTATAAATTATGTTAACGAAAGACATGTTTATTAATACACAGAGTGCCAAATATTTAATAATAATGATACACGAATTGTTTGCCAAGCCCCCAGGAGGTATGTCGGTACGTCTACTAAAATAGGGAATGTTTGCCAAAATCCGGTTATTGGCAACGTCACCGGTGCGAGAGAACTGCCTATTTTTCCCGGTCGCACATAATCAGAAAATTTCTGACGCGTGACTGCTCATAGGTACATTTTGTACCAGACACCGCACACTGTCAGAATTTTTCGGATGCGATAGCCTGCCGCCTGTAGTACAAAATGTCGCACGCGTCAGAAATATTCTTACAGAAAATTCTTATAATTTGTGGCCGGATTTAGTCCGATCAGAAGCCCAATTCTCCTGAAAGAAATCTTGATAATTCGCAACCGAACTAAGGCCGAACCGTTCATTCAGACAGTTTTTAACCGACTTCAAAAAGGAGGAGGTTCTCAATTCGGTTGTATTTTTTTTTTTTTATGTTTGTTACCTCATATCTCCGTCATTTATGAACCGATTTGAAAAATTCTTTTTTTGTTCGAAAGGGTATACTTCCCGATTGGTCCCATATAAATTTTGTTATGATTAGACCATGAACTTCACAGATATGGAACGGAACTCCTCATCGGATCAAAGCAAAATTCTCAAATTACTAATATTACTTTGTTTATAATTGTTGTTGGGAACTGACTACTGGAAAAGAAGAGGGGGTGCGTGTCCCCCCCCCCCCCCCCCCTTTGGAATGTTTTCATTATATCGTGTAAGGTATCATTTGAAAGGACTTTTTATGCCCGACTACGTCAAAGCCAAAAAGAAGGGTTATGAAGGAGGGGGTTAAAATTATGACACTAATACGTATTTAATAAAAAATAAACTTAAAAAAAAAGAAAAAACCGACTTCAAAGAAATACTAAAAGGAGTAAAATAATTACCATAATATAAAATGAACAGTTTCAGGAGTCGGTGCAACTCTACACTGAAGCAAATAGAAGCCACCGACTTCTGAAACTGTTAATTTTATATTATGGTAATTATTTTACTCCTTTTAGTATTTCTTTGAAGTCGGTTTTTACTTTTTTTTAAGTTTAGTTTAGCACTTTTACAGAAGGTTGTTCGGAAAGTAATTTCGTATTTTCCTAACAGAGGACTTAATTGTAGAGATGTGCCGATTATGACTTTGGCCGACTAGCCGATTAGTTGGTTGTAAAGAGGCCGACTAGTCGGCCAATTAGTCGGCCAAGCCGATCACGATTTCGGGGGTATTCGGCAATTTCCATGACGCTTCGTTTACAGCTTATTCGCACGTTTCACAGTTCCAGACGTCGGTGGCTTCTATTTACTTCAGTGCAGAGTTGCACCGACTTCTGAAACTGTTAATTTTATATTATGGTAATTATTTTACTCCTTTTAGTATTTCTTTGAAGTCGGTTTTTACTTTTTTTTAAGTTTATTTTTTACTAAATACGTTTTAGTGTCATAATTTTAACCCCCTCCTTCATAACCCTTCTTTTTGGCTTTGACGTAGTCAGGCATAAAAAGTCCTTTCAAATGATACCTTGCACGATATAATGAAAACATTCCAAAGAGGGGGAGGGGGGACACGCACCCCCTCCTCTTTTCCAGTAGTCAGTTCCCACCAACAAATATAAACAAAGCAATATTAGTAATTTGAGAATTTTGCTTTGATCCGATGAGGAGTTCCGTTCCATATCTCTGAAGTTCATGGTCTAATCATAACAAAATGTATATGGGACCAATCGGGAGGTATAGATACCTCGATAGAGATATACAGGGTGGTAATTTGAGATGGGGCATGAAGGGCAGCTACCTTAACCATTGTAGCTACAGGAAAACGTTCTTAGAAGACCACCCCTAACTTTTGGGATAATTTCAATCGGGATTCACAGATTTTGAAAAAAAAAGTACAGTCAGCGAGAAAAATTGCTGTTTTCACAAAACTTTTTTATGATGCCAATCGATCCCATTTCCCTTATGAAACAATAAACTCTTCCGGACCAACTGAGGTTTGAGTACTAGAAACGTCAGAAATAACAAAAAACTATTTGAGATGGGTTAGTTATAAGGGCAGCTACCTTAATCGTTGTCGCTACAGGAAAATATTGATAGGAGACTGGCCATCATTTTTGACATTATTTCGAACTGCATAAAAAAAGACATTGAAAAAAAAAAATGGTATTCAGTAAAAAAATGGTCAGTTCTCACAAAACTTTTTTATGATGATAATCGATCCTATTTCCTATAAGGATTAAAATACTCTTCTGGACCTACTGCGGTTAAAGTACTAGAAACGTCAGAAATCACGAAAAACAACATTTTGTGAAAAGTGAGGCTAATTCCGAAAAAAAATATATTTTATTTTCATAATCTGTGAATGCAGTTCGAAATATTTTCAAAAAATATGGAGAGTTTCTTATTAACATTTTCCTTTAACCACAACGATTAAGGTAGCTGCCTGTAGAGGTCGGGGTGAAGCAGTTCAGTTAAAAGAGTTTTTCGGTATATGATTTATATTTAAAATAAATGTGGGTAAATCACTGACAAAACTGAGCTAAGGAAGCGCGTAGCGTGCGGCGAGTATCGAATGTGATTGACTTGACCATAAAAAGTGGGCCGAAACCCCTTCCCCTTCAGTTCGCCCTCACCCCGCACGCTTCCTCTTACAATATTATAAAATTATTTGTTATATCTACGTCCCCCCTAGTCGCCGCAGCGGCCGACTACAGTCCCTCTCTCATAAGTAAAGTTCGCCGTCCCAGGCACACACTTTTAGAACCCGATGACGAAATTACCCTCCTCCAGGAGGCGAGTAAATCGACCAGCACATTACACAACGTCCGCCGCCGTCCGGCATACCGTCCTCGCCGACGAGGCCCGTCGCGACGTCCCACCGCCGCCGGTCACGATCCACCGAGCTCTCCCGTCGTAGAGCCGGTCGTCTCTTCAGACTCCGCAGTCACCCCGATAATTCAGCCCTCATCAAGCTGTCTCCCCCCCCCTATGTCCACGCCAGCAACGCCCTAAGCCGAGGTCCGAGTCCCACTAGGGGTCGCCCTTAGTGCTGTTGTTGCAGGTAGTCATGATGTTAGTGTAGTACAAGTAGTTAGCTTAGGTTAAGTATTTTACTTCCCCCCCATTGGCTGGAGACCCTTCAGGTCTCGCCAATAACTGCCCGGTTACGTAGAAACCGTCCCCTAGGACGACCTACTGCAGCCCAATAGAAAAAAAAAATAAAAAAAATATATATATATATCTACGTACGTTTGTTTATATTATTCGACTCGAGTTCGCGTCGCTAACACTGCCCTTATGACTATGCTATCTCAAATAAGTTTTTTGCGATTTCTGACTTTTCTAGTACGCCAACCTCAGTTGGTCCGGAAGAGTCTTTTGATCCCTAAGGGAAATGGGATCGATTGGCATCATAAAAAAGTTTTGTGAAAACAGCCCTTTTTCTCGCTGACTGTACTTTTTAATCAAAATCTTTGAATGCCGATTTAAATTATCCCAAAAGTTAGAGGTGGTCTTCTAAGAACGGTTTCCTATAGCTACAATGGTTAAGGTAGTTGCTCTTCATGCCCCATCTCGAATTACCACCCTGTATATACCCTTTCGAACAAAATAAGAATTTTTCAAATCGGTTCATAAATGACGGAGACAAGAGGTAACAAAAAAAAAAAACAACCGAATTGAGAACCTCCTCCTTTTTGAAGTCGGTTAAAAATAATGTTATATTCGGGTATAGAACTGACTCTGCTCATAGATTTTGTACTAGATCCCGCTCACTTTCAGAATTTGCCGGATACGGCAGCCTTTTTTTATCGTGGGAAAATCCTCATGGATACCCTTCGCCCAAGGAAGGTGAAGGATTATGCCGGACTCTTACCGGCTAAAAACCCACGGTGTTCCTTCTCCTGACCCTTGGCTGGGGTCGCGGGATTCGCAGCTGCATGCACCGCAACCCCGGCAGGCCTCAATCCGCCAAACCCTGGCGGACCTCTCCTTCTGTGGGTGGGATACGGCAGCCTGCGGGCTCTAGTACAAAATATATGCGCAGAGGGCCTTAGTAGATCTCCTGGTGAAAGAGTTCGTCCAAGGAAATACTACACCATACCTATTTCTGCTGCTAACCATTGCTGTGTGCAGTTTGAAGGGTATGTGTGCCGGTGACATTACAGACACATGAGACTACAACTTTGTCTGTAAGGTTGTCAACGCATCATCAATCCTCTTAATGTTGTATAAGCAATAGATTAGGTTCGCTGGCTGCGGCCTGGTTGCCAACAGAGTGGATTAAAAAAAAACAATTCATAGACTCAGCAAAGAAACTATTTGGGGGCTTGGCAAGGCTGGTAACCTTCAACGATTTTATCAACATACAACATATTATTGCTTCATACCCGAAAAGGTCTATTCCCACACCCACAGCATGACGAGAGGTGGTCTAATTTTAGCATACAGCTTCATACCATACATTATGAACTAATAAACAGTATGGAATCCTAATGCGATGACGTATAAATTTAATGGCTGCTGGCAGCCATATTGATGACGTAAATTTGGCGGGCACCAACATCTACGAACGTCATTTTATTTCTGGCTCTCCTATAAATAAAATATGTGAGTTATCTTCAAAGAAAATGTTGGGGAAAACACATAATAAAATAATAATATTGGAAATGTAACATCACCATCATCTGAAGTTTTAGTACAGACGAAGAAAGAGTTGGAGCGGTTACGCATTGCATCAGAACCCGTGATTAAAAAAAGTAAAAACCGACTTCAAAGAAATACAAAAAGGAGTAAAATAATTACCATAATATAAAATTAACAGTTTCAGAAGTCGGTGGCTTCTATTTGCTTCAGTGTAGAGTTGCACCGACTTCTGAAACTGTTAATTTTATATTATGGTAATTATTTTACTCCTTTTTGTATTTCTTTGAAGTCGGTTTTTACTTTTTTTTAAAGTTTATTTTTTATTAAGTAAATACGTTTTAGTGTCACAATTTTAACCCCCTCCTTCATAACCCTTCTTTTTGGCTTTGACGTAGTCGGGCATAAAAAGTCCTTTCAAATGATACCTTACACGATATAATGAAAACATTCCAAAGAGGGGGGGGGGGAGGGGGGACACGCACCCCCTCCTCTTTTCCAGTAGTCAGTTCCCAACAACAAATATAAACAAAGCAATATTAGTAATTTGAGAATTTTGCTTTGATCCGATGAGGAGTTCCGTTCCATATCTCTGAAGTTCATGGTCTAATCATAACAAAATTTATATGGAACCAATCGGAAAGTATACACTTTCAAACAAAAAAAGAATTTTTAAATCGGTTCATAAATGACGGAGATATGAGGTAACAAACATGAAAAATAAAAATACAACCGAATTGAGAACCTCCTCCTTTTTGAAGTCGGTTAAAAATACGTTCCGAACTAAGTAGTCATAGAACTATGTATGTATGTTAGACTCACGAATGACGGAGAGAAATCGGATGACGGAAGTCTGATCTAGTGCGTAAACTACCATACAAATAGTTCTATGACTACTTCGGAACGTATTTTCACGGATTCGGATCAGATTTATTATTTTTTTTACTTTAATAACAACGGTCTTGGACCAATTAGGTACAGTACTCTTCTTGCTTTGCCTTGTCCCATTACGTTGTATGGCAATGCTAATCCTCTGACCAAAGTAGAGGCCATCCAGGTCACGGAAAGTGTCTTCTGGAATTGTAATTATATGTAAATATTGTATGATAAAAAATTTGCTTAATAAGCACATTCTTAAACATTTGCTCTAGAAATATGCCACGGTTACAGATCTACTCCTTGTATACATACTAGTTTAGATTTAAACGTATCTTAGCTGCTCAGTTACTTCTTACCATCCCCCCTCACCGCCACGGTTAACCCTTCAACCTCTATCACCGGTCAGGGTCATCCTTCATTCTTTTATCACCACGATAATGAATAAAAACAATATTTATTTAAACATTCGGTTATCAGCTATCGAGGGTAAAGAAAGTTATCGGGCTACTTACAATGGACTGAATTGTGTTAACTAAGTAATTAATAATATTTAACTTATGTACTAGCTATCGTGTAGCACTGATAGTCTAGTACTTGCAATAGGGTCTGACTACGATGAAGTACCTGTGTTGCTTAGGCCGGTAACAAACGCCCGGATGTCACCATTGCGTCGATTGCCCGGAAGATACGACGCTGCACACGTTGCAGGAGTGCTGTGCGTGGGCGACACAGCGCCGTGAACTAGCCCAGTCACACCGATAATTCAGCCCTCATCAAGCTGTCTCCCCCCCTCCCTAAGTCCCCGCCAGCAACGCCTTAAGCCGAGGTCCGAGTCCCACTAGGGGTCGCCTTTAGTGCTGTTGTTGCAGGTAGTCATGATGTTAGTGTAGTACACGTAGTTAGCCTAGGTTAAGTATTTTACTGCCCCCCCATTGGCTGGAGACCCTTCAGGTCTCGCCAATAACTGCCCGGTTACGTAGAAATGGTCCCCTAGGACCACCTACAACAGTTTATACTATGTTAAAGCCGTGAACTAGCCGCGTCAGTCGGTGGTGACCTCTCGCTTCCGGCCGTGGTTCTGTCCGTGGTCGGGAGCGAGAGTGCGTGGGAAGCAGTCACCTCCTTTTGCGAGGTGGTGATGGCGACCAAGGAGGGAGCGGAGAGAGAGGCGACGGCCACTCTACCTTCCCGCGCCAGACGCACCGTCGCCGCTGGAGAGCGCGCAACGATATCCGGCCACCCTAGTGTGTGGCCTGCGGGCGGCGGTTTAGGGGACCCGTGGCCGACTAGTAACACGCCCAAGAAGGCGGCGCTCAAATGTTCCGTGCGCGCCTTTCAGGAGGACGTAGGGCAAGGCCCCACAGAAGGAGAGGTCCGCCAGGGGGTGGCGGACTGAGGCCTGCCGGGGTTGCGGTGCTTGCAGCTGCGAATTCCGCGACCCCGGGCAAGAGTCAGGAGAAGGAACACCGTGGGTTTTTAGCCGGTAAGAGTCTGGCATAACCCTTTGCCTCCCCCAGACGAAGGGTATTCATGAGGAAAATTCCAAGAAAAAAAAAGGGTCTTAGTTCGATCCCATCTAGCACCTCGTGACTTTTTGAATTCATGTGCGGATTAGAATTTTATTATCACTTGCATTAACGGTGAAGGAAAACATCGTAAGGAAACATGCATAAATGAAGGCTCCAAATAAAAGTTTTCCATTGTTTATCTAGTTCAGTAGTTTAGTGAACTAAGGCCGAAACCCTTGTAATTCTGAATAGAGGCCCATGCCCAGTAGTGGGACAGTAACGAGCTGCTTATTAAGGTGGCTTCCCACGGTGCGTGATATTACGGATGATATCACGCACCGCACCAAGGCACTTCGAACGGTGCGCGTCCGTCCTTCTACACGCTGACATTTAATTTGTTAAAAGAAAAAACGTTGTTCAGACCATGGTCTACTACCATGGTACAGAAACAAAAAAACATTTAAAGAAAAAAAAAACTTTGCATTCTTAGTCTTGTTGCTCAAACATGTTCAAACATTAAAGTACTCATCGCGATAAAGTTCCTGGCAAATAACTTGAACCATCATGGTGCCGACTGCGCAGGTCCTCCCCTTGTGTCTTTGATGGTGTCTTTTTAGTTTTTTTTTAAAGTCCAATGGCGTTTTTTTAGTATTCCGTACCCAAAGGGTAAAACGGTACCTTATTACTAAGACTCCGCTGCTCCGTCCGTCCGTCCGTCCGTCTGTCATCAGGCTGTATCTCATGAACCGTGATAGTAAGACAGTTGAAATTTTGACAGATGATGTATTTCTGTTGCCGCTATAACAACAAATAAGTACTAAAAAACAGAATAAAATAAATATTTAAGGGGCTCCCGTTTTTATAGATAATGATATGGAACCCTCAGACCATGGTCTACTACAATTAAAATACATCAAATAAAAAAAACAAAACCGGGCAAGTGCGAGTCGGACTCGCGCAATAAAAACGGCAAAAAAATCACGCTTGTTGTATGGGAGCCCCCATAAATATTTATTTTGTTCTGTTTTTTATTATTTGTTGTTATAGCGGCAACAGAAATACATCATCTGTGAAAATTTCAACTGTCTAACTATCACGGTTCATGAGATACAGCCTGGTGACAGACGGACGGACAGCGGAGTCTTAGTAATAGGGTCCCGTTTTACCCTTTGGGTAAGGAACCCTAAAAAGCATAATTTCTGTCAACACACAACATAATGAAATTTCAATTTCAAATGTTGTAGAAATTTTCGAACACCAAATATCAACACTAGAGCTTCTGGATTCGAAGTTTTACCGATAAGTACCAAAAACGGCCGTTTATAGCATTAATTACTAAAACTTCTAACTTAGGATGCCAAGTGTTGTTTTTTGGTGTTCTTTTCTACATCACTTGACTAAAATGTTGTACGTACAAAATTTCAATATGTTGTGTATTGGCAGAAATTATGCTTTTTTTCTGAAGTGGCGCCACTTTCGCTGGGAGAAGCACTTTAACGTACTTCTTATTTCCCTTGTCAAGCTTCAAATGGTCGAGGTTGTTTACTATTAAAAGATGACATTAATAAAGTAAAAGTTTAAAAAGTATGTCAGGGATAGAATCCTCTTTTGTAACTTTATCTGTTATCAAAATAAATAAAATAATGCGTCTTCTTCAATTTGGGTCATCGCCAGACTGGGTTCAATGTGAAATTCCCGGCGTATTATAAAAACTGATGGGTGTGTCTGTACAGAATCCTAACTATAATATAATATTAAAAATGCGAAAGTAAGTTTGTTTGTTTGTTACCTTTTCACGCCTAAACCACTCCTGAAATTTTGCATATACGTTGTCAGGTGTACAGAAACGGACATAGGGTACTTTTCATCCCAAAAAAAAGTACTGTTCCCGAGGAAAACAACAATAACGTTCTTATGATAATAGATGGCGCCACGTGTCTTTACAATCATTATTGAATTATGTTATTACTAGCATTGGCCCGCGGCTTCGCTCGCGTTAATTTAGAATTTGACAATCAACTCTTAACACCTACTAAAGTATCAATAATGATATAATTCAATCATGATTCGAAAACACGTGGCGCCATCTATGAACGTTATTGTTGTTTTTCTCGGGAACAGTAGTTTTTTTTTTGGGGTGAAAGGTACCCTATACCGTTTCTGTACACCTGACAACGTATATGCAAAATGTCGGTATGATCCGTTCAGTGGTTTAGGCGTGAAAAGGTAACAAACTTACTTTCCCATTTATAATATTAGTTAGGATTAGGATTATGTGTACTTTAACACCCTTTCGGATTAGTACCCCCTTTCTGATTAACCTTGTATACAAGGTTAGTCGGAAAGGGGGTACTAATCCGAAGCCCACTTATAGTATCGCTGATGACTGTTTGAAAGCAAGTGTTAAAATTTCAAAATTCGATATATTTTTTTTCCAAATAAAATGATTTTTATTAAATTTTTTTTTTTAAATTCTTCATCCCTGATTTAGTTACAAATTCAGAAAATGGTGCTTCTAATTCATGACCCCAAATATGACCTAAAATTTTAACGCCATATCATCATAACTGGGGATAGATAGATTTTAGAGTTTTTTTTGAGATTTTTGAACAACTGTTTCTCTTAAACTATTGACTTTTGGGAAAAGTTGTAGAACAAAAGTTACTCATTATTATGTGTACTTTAACACCCTTTCGGATTAGTACCCCCTTTCTGACTAACCTTGTATATCCATATAACGAATACATGTGCGGATCAGAAGATTCGCATTAAAGCACCTTGAGAAAGAGTTCGTCTGTGGAAGTTCTACCTCCATATCTATTTCTGATGCTAAGCATTGCTGTGTTCAGTTTGAATGGTATGTGTGTCGGTGACATTACACGCACTTAAGACTTTACAACTTTGTCTGTAAGGTTGTCAACGTATCATCAATCCTCTTGGTGTTGTAGGTGTATAACGGCTGGCTAGATAACCAGCTGGCTAGCTAGCTGGTTATTTTTACCACAAATAGCCGGCTAGCTAAGTTATTGGAATTTCGGCTAGTTACCCATCTCTAGCCTCCATGTCGACCGCGACGAGTGACGGACGGGCGTGGGGGCGGGGCGCGGGGCGCGTTTATTCATACGCGAGACACCGCCTGCGCGCCTCCGCCGCCCGCGCCGTCCGTGTCCGTATAACACACACAGGCACAGTCGGTTACGTACGTCCGCAAGCTTGGAAACAAGCCACCGTTATCGGTATCCCCAAACCCGGCAAACCCAAGAGTGAGCCCACTAGTTATCGCCCCATTAGTCTTCTCAATGTAATCGGGAAAATCTATGAGCGTCTCATTTATATCCGTTTAAAGGATTTCGCTGACTCCCGTAAACTCATCCCCGACGAACAGTTCGGTTTTCGAACCCAGCACTGTTGCATTCGACAATTGCACCGCATTGTCGAACACATTAGCTCCCGTTTTATGCGCTCGTACAAAACGGGCATGCTCTTCTTCGACGTAGCAAAAGCCTTCGACAAGGTCTGGCACAACGGTTTATTATACAAACTGTACCAATTCAACGTGCCGGACCGTCTCGTGCTCATCATTCGAGACTTTCTGTCGGATCGCTCCTTCCGCTATCGCCTAGAAGGCACCCTCTCGTCCCCTCACCCCATTCGCGCAGGAGTCCCTCAGGGCTCCGTGCTATCGCCCCTTCTGTTCACGCTGTACACCAGCGACATTCCCAAACGTGGCTTGGCCAAGTTGTCTCTCTTCGCCGACGACACGGCTATCTATTATTCCGGTAGGAGTCTCGATAGCATCTCTCGAACCCTTCAAACCGCAGCCGACGCCCTCGGGGTCTGGTTCCGGAAATGGAGAATAGAGGTGAATCCCAAAAAGAGCGCAGCCGTTCTTTTCGAGAGACACGGTGATACCCACACCCACATCCGTCCCGTCCTCATGTTCGGCAAACAGATCCCTTGGGAGATGAAAGCCAAATACCTGGGGGTTATCCTCGACCACCATCTGAGTTTCCGAGACCACATCAAAGCGGTGCGCGCTCGCGCCGCTTTCGCTGTCGGTCGCCTCCACCCCATCCTTAGAACGCGCAGTAAATTGTCACTTAGAAATAAGCTGAGAATCTACGTGACGTGCATCCGCCCCATCTTGACTTACGCTAGCGTCGTGTTCGCACACGTTAAGCCTTGTCGCTTTAAATCCTTCCAAACCCTCCAGAATCGAGTGTTGCGCAGAGCCGCGGCTGCCCCGTGGTTCATGCGTAACGTCCAACTCCATCTCGATCTAAAAATGCCAACCATCAGGCAATACCTCAAACGCATTTCAAAGCGTTACTTCGACTCTGCCCCCCGCCATCCGAACCCCCTAGTCGCCGCAGCGACCCGACCGACTACAGTCCCTCTCTCATAAGTAAAGTTCGCCGTCCCAGGCACACACTTTTAGAACCCGATGACGAAATTACCCTCCTCCAGGAGGCGAGTAAATCGACCAGCACACTACACAACAAACGCCGCCGCCCGGCATACCGTCCTCGCCGACGAGGCCCGTCGCAACGCCCCACCGCCGCCGGTCACGATCCACCGAGCTCTCCCGTCGTAGAGCCGGTCGTCTCTTCAGACTCCGCAGTCACCCCGATAATTCAGCCCTCATCAAGCTGTCTCCCCCCCCCTATGTCCCCGCCAGCAACGCCCTAAGCCGAGGTCCGAGTCCCACTAGGGGTCGCCCTTAGTGCTGTTGTTGCAGGTAGTCATGATGTTAGTGTAGTACAAGTAGTTAGCTTAGGTTAAGTATTTTACTTCCCCCCATTGGCTGGAGACCCTTCAGGTCTCGCCAATAACTGCCCGGTTACGTAGAAACCGTCCCCTAGGACGACCTACTGCAGTCCAATTAATTTAAAAACGGTTACGTACGTGCATTACATTGCGCGCTACAAAAAACAGCGTTTTTTTGATGCCTAAAAATAAAAGTCGTTTCCCAGCAATTATTTTTGGTAAATGTAATTTAGTTTGGTGTACAGAGTGCGTAGATTTCGGCTATGTGATGGGTCTTTTTACACCCTATATAGACGGCGGTAAATACTTACCATGATGGGCTGTCGACATGTTTGCCAAAATTTTTACTAGGAAAAAATATCCTAATAGAAATTGTCTTTTGTTACAGATGTTACAAAATAAACAAGATAAGATCTGAAGATTGGCGCTAGAGTACATAACAGAGGTAAATAATATAAAAATATATATTTTATACATACACCTTTTAACGATATGTACAGCCGCGGACACGAACCCCTTATTACAAAAGATGGTCTAAGAAAAACCTAGGTTTTATAATAGTCCCGTCTCTTTTTGTTATATGACATAAGAAAGTGATGGGTATATTTTAAACCTGGGTTTACCTTAGTCTTGGTTTAAACCATCTTTTGTAATAAAAGGGTTCAAGTCTACAACTGTACAAAAAAACAAGGGAGTAGGGTGAACGAAAGATAAAATATCAAATCGCGAAAATCTAATCCATCGTCGGGGCTAACCACTTTTGTGGTTGTAAAACGTGGGATCTGTCAACCGATCGGAGTTTAATTTTCAGAGTAAACTGCAATAGTAGTATCGCTTGCGGTGCGATCTGCGGCTGCGGTCTGCGGTTGCAGTTTTGCAGTCGCTGTCGGAATAGCACCTTTAAAGTGCACGCCTTAAAGGCGCTATTCCGATGGCGACTTGCGGTCTGCGGTTGCAGTCTGCAATTTGCAGCCCGTCTCGGACTTGTATCTTGACTTGATCCGAATCCGTGAAAATACGTTCCGAAGTAGCCATAGAACTATTTGTATGGTAGTTTACGCACTACATCCGACTTCTGTCATCCGATTTCTCTCCGTGATTCGTGAGTTTCCAATTCGGAAGAAATATTGACGGACCGAAGTAGCCGTAGTAATGTTTGTATGAAAGCTTTCGCATCACCTCGGATTCAAATCGGACGCCAAATGGATATGCCAAAGATGGCCCCTGAATTGTTTGAATTTGGATCAGAGATCGGATAAGTGCGTAAGCGATATCTGAATTCGGTCCGAGATTTTTACTCTAGATCGGTATTTTCACGGATTCGGATCGGATGCAGTGCGTAAAGCAATATCCGAATTCGGTCCGAGTTTTTTATATCCGTATTTTCACGGATTCGGATCGGATGCGGTGCGTAATCGCTGTAAGTCAGTCGCCCTCGCCACCCATCCGAATAAAACCGGATTCGTGCTATACAAAGTTTAGTTAGAATAAACAAATGTGGAATGTTTGCTGGAGTTCGTTGGCTTGATGTGTACGTACCATTACATATTTACCTTTTGACAAGAATGACGTAGATGTGTGCTTATTCAAAAAATGTACACACAGGACTTACCTACCTACACCCTTTTTTTGTGGGAAAATCCTCATTGACGCCCTTCGCTCGGGGAAGGCGAAGGGGTATGACTCTTACCGGCTAAAAACCCACGGTGTTCCTTCTCCTGACCCTTGGCCGGGGTCGCGGGATTTGCAGCTGCATGCACCGCGACACCGGCAGGCCTCGGTCCGCCAGCCCTTGGCGGACCTCTCTTCTGTGGGGCTTTGCTCCACGTCCTCCTGAGAGGCGCGCACGGAACACTGAGCGCCACCTTCTCGGACCTGTTATTGGTCGGGCGACGGTCCCCTAACCCGTCGCCCGCAGGCCACACACTAGGGTGGCCGGAGATCGTCGCGCGCCCTCGCCGCGCCTCGGCGCGGGAAGGGAGAGTGGCCGTCGCCTCTCTCTACCTCTCCGCTCCCTCCTTGGTTGCCATCACCAGCTCGTAAAAGGAGGTGACGGCTTCCCATGCACACCTACCTACCTACACCTTACACCTATTCATTAACTTTCGCTTCACATCCTGAGTCGTAGGTGGCTCCAACTAGTGTTGCCAGTTCCAGTATGCCAAATTAAGCTGTGAAAGTTTAAAAATAGTCGGGATTTTGGTTCACAAATCGAGATAACTAAAAAACCGGACACATGTCCGGTCTCGCAGACTACGGGTTTCGTATCACCACTAGTTTTCCTTCTTTTTATTACTTGCAAATTTTACGCTTGTACATATCGATACCTCTGGGCTCAAAGGGTGAATAGCATATTTTTGGCATAATGACATTTTCACATAATTATAACGAAAATTCGTTTTTTTTTGTTGTTTTTTGCTTCTCCTGAAAACCCATGTTTTTTGCTATACTCCCTTTGAGCCCAGAGGTATCGATATGTATTAAAAACGCTGCAACAATGCATTTTTTCGAGGTTTATTGTATGGGGACCCCGTTGGATATAGATTTTTTATTATTTTTAATGATAGAGGCCATAGTAACACAAATTCTGTGAAAATTTCAACTAAATACTTTTTTTTTACTAGCCTATTGACTGTCCCACTGCTGAGCAAAGGCCTCCCTTTTGTTTTCTAAACATCTCTATTTTGTGCCGTTTCTGACCATGCTAGCCTCGCAAACACGGCTAGATCGTCACGCCACCTACGCCGAGGTCGACCTCGACGGCGATGTCCTCCTTCAGGCGTCCAGTAAGTAACGGCAGGTTTCCCTTCACGTGTTCTTTAAGGGACCAGAAGCTCTTCCAGGCGTTTTCAGTCCGTCTTTCGACTTTTTTCTCTTGCCGGTTTTTAAACGAGCTAGCTACTTATTAAGTGCGGTTAAAAAACTACAGCCCTGTAACAGACAGACGGACGAACAGACGGCGTAAGCTTAATAATAGTGTCCCGTTTCCAAATTTTGAGTACAGAAACCAAACAACGTTTTTATAAATCAACACATCTGCTTACATCCTCTAACACACATCTAGACTAGACCAGACTCCCGGTTCTAGTAAAATCTAATCTATTTTAAGCGAGTAGCCTTATCAGACCTTCCTAAATGCGATGCAATTATTGACCTTATATCAATAGTGGTAGATATCAAAATGTAAACGTTTCGTTGTAAACAACATCACGTGGGGTTCACACGTGATTTTCTGGAGAACTTGAGATAGTTTATGAATTTAATGATAAGGAATAAATACATGTTGTATGAAGGGTCCGTTCTGTAGCTTAATTATTGCTCAGGCGCAGATAGATCGCATCGCAATAGGGTATTTGACTGAAAAAATCTAATTAGTCCGTCAGTTAGATTATCAAAAAATATTTGACACGTATTTTATTTTGTTACGTAAACCAAAATTGACGAAGATACGACACTTTTAAAATTGGCAATACGTCACAAGCAAGTACAATTTTTACTTGCTTCTGACGTCACAACCCCTCTCGAGTTTTGATGCGTTTTATCTTTCCAAATATTCATAGATTTAACAAAAGAAAAAATACGTGTCCATTATTTTTCAAAACTGTAACTGGCGGACTAATTAGATTTGCTATTTATTGATGCTGGCAACATACCTATTGGACGAGTCTAGCGTTGCTAAGTTCTATCCCTAAGCCTACTCCCTAAGTCCATCAACGAAGTCAGTTACCCGTCCGAAAGTAGCCCGAAACGTAGGAGTGAACAAAACAAGCGTCAAGTTCAACTTTTCGGACGAGCAAAAACACATCGGTACGGACAATTGTCAAATCGTGTTGTCATTCATTCTTAGTTCGGGCCCCGAAATAATCGTATGTCCGTAGGTGATAGGGAGTAGGAAACGCTCGTAACTAAGGCCGAAACCACGGACTTCGTGCTTAGGGAGTAGACCCCCAGATGCGGCTGAATACCAGTATTTTACACGGAGCGACTGCCATCAGACCTCCGCAACCCAGTTACTGGGCAATGCCGATATCCTATGGTTAGAGCGGTTGGCAGACTTTTGAGCTTCTGACTACCCCGTAGCGACTGTCGTAGGTATTCGTTTGACACTTGGGACCGACGATTTAACGTGCTTTCCAAGGAGTAGTATATACAAGCTTAGTTTAAGTATATACTAAACCTGAAATTAGTTTGGTCAGAATCACTAGGAGAATTAATTGACATATTTTTTACAACACTTTTCGATTTTGTTTCAGTAGTTTTCTACCCATAACAGTTGTCGGGAATAGACACCTTGAGGCTTGAGACGGTCCTCTCGGTCAGTTTCCGTATATTAGACAACCCCTGCGTAGCACATCTCAGGCATTTCACACTTTTTTAGGGAACTTAACGCGACATAAACTAATGTGTAACTTGGAGATTTACAAAAAAAAAACACATATTCAGGCAGTTCTGATGAAAATCTTGTTGGGGTGTCTCGGTTTTCGTATAAAGTAAAAATAACGTTGTATAATATCACCATTATTAGAATCTTTGTGAAATTTTAAGTAAATAGTTTAATAAAAGAGAAAAAACCGGCTAAGTGCGAGTCGGACTCGCGCAAGAAGGGTATAAAAACGGCAATAAAAATCAGGTTTGTTGTAGGTATGGGAGCCCCCCTTAAAAATTTATTTTATTCTGTTTTTTAGTATTTGTTGTTATAGCGGCAACAGAAATACATCATCATCATCGTTTTTTTTTTACATTTTTTTTTGTGATTGAACATTTCGCTGTCTCGAATAAATTAATGAAAGCACGGCGACACGGCTAACGGGTACGACTAACGCGATATCGCACTTTGCAGTCAGATAACTTAAGGCTCTAAAATTACTCTGAAATAGAAAACCATGTTTTTTTTCTACAATTTTTTTTCAATCTGATTTCAGAAATACCCATTTAGGGTTAATCTGTGTCACCAGTAGATCACGCGGTTTGAAGGAATTACACGAATTCGTTTACACCAGTCTTACTCAAAGTGGGCGATAACGCCCCCTTGTGGGCGTTAAAGACCTACAGGGGCGGTAAAGGGCGGTAAAAATAATGATTGTGATTTTTAAGGTGTGGTAAAGTTAAAAATATTAGGGGGTGCTAGAAAATAATTGATTCTTAAAGTGGGGGTAGACGAAATAAGTTTGAGAACACGTTAGTGAGTTATGACGACAGGTTTGGTGCAGTGGCTAAGCAATTGGCTTCTGCGCTACGGGTCGTGGGTTCGATTTCCACACGGAACAAAAATTTGTATGGCCTACAGATGGTTGTTTCGGGTCTGGGCGTTTGTTTGTGAGATTTGTGTCTGTAAACGCACCCACGATACAAGAGAAATCTTAGAGTGGGGAAAGGTTTTTAAAAAAAAGTAACCTCTTGTTTACATCCTGTCGAAGTAGTACTTCCCGAGCGAACTCTTTCACAGGTCTACTCTACCCGGAACTAAACACTGTTTTGGTTACATTGTAATTAACTACACTTAATTAGCTACACCAAATCTGTCAATAATCTAACATTAACCTCAGACTTGTCAAAGATCTTAGTTCAAACATGCGCGAGAGACAAATACGTGCCACGATACAACCACGCGGCGATCAGGTGTTGCGTAATGATCTACTTAATAGAGGAAACGTCAAGAGTTCATGTATTTATAAACATGTGTTGAAAACAGGTGATACTGTGTAAAGAATATCATTAATTACATCATTTGAGTGATCTGTACTAATTATATTACCCAATTAGTCGAGAATCGAGATAGAATACGGAGTAAATATAAACAGGTGACGTTGTAATACGATTGTCTGATATAATGACATTTCATGGAGGAAGGGAACTTTTTTTTTTTCTTTTAGACTGCTGTAGATGGTCCTTGCAGACGCTTTCTACGTAACCGGGCAATTATTGACCGGAAGGGTCTCCAGCCAATAAAAATAAAATAAAATTAGTTTATTGCAAGTAACAAGACTCATATACAAACAAATACATAAAAGGATACAGACAGGATAACAAGCACAGACGAAAACGAACACTCACAAGGTAACAATATGTCTGTTGCAGCATTGCCGGATATATGGGCAATCCAGTCTGTTGGCGATCATGGCCAGGACGGTGTTGGCGCTACCCCGCACTCTGCGCACCAGAGACGCGCACCGCTTGCGCATCGTCGCGTAAAAGCAGTCGGTGCGCGCCTCCGCGAACATGCCCGAGGCGCTGCAGTAGCGGGGCAGCCTCAACACCGCCCTGAACGCGTTATTGAACTGGACGCGGAGGGCGCTGTATGCCGCACGAGTATAGGTTGCCCATAGGCTGCACGTGTAGAGGGATGTACAATAAGCTCTAAAGAGCGTTATTTTTACCTCCCTCGAACAACGCACAAACCTACGCGCTATCATATTTCCTCTGACTGACAACGCTCTCCGCTCCCGCTCAATGTCCGCATCGTCTTTTAGGTCAGCTGTAACAATGTGACCCAAGTATTTAAACTGTTGAACTCTCTCAAGCGGTGCATTATTTATACACACAGGGGGTACACTATTCACACTTCTTAAACCAGCCCCAAACACCATGAATTTACTCTTCCCTGCATTATATTTCAACCCATGGCTCGAGGCATAATCTTCACAGGTCCCCATCAATTTCCTAAGACCGCAGACGGATGCGCTCAGCAGCACCATGTCGTCAGCGTAGCTCAAATTATTGACGCATACACCATCCACATGGCAACCAACATGCTGGCTGCTGAGCCCAACGATCAGGGCGTTCACATAGAGGTTGAAGAGCGCAGGAGAGGTCAACCCCCCCTGTCTCACTCCGCACTCCAACCTATAAGTTTCCGACATTACACCCGCCCATCTGACGCTATTGATCTGGTGTCTGTACCAATATTTAAATATGTTCGACAGTTCTGGAGGTAACCCGATACTCTCCAGTTTCTCCCACAGGATGTTATATGACACCAGATCAAAGGCCTTGGAAAGATCCAGGAAACACGCGTACACAGGAGTTTTTCGATCCGTATAATATCTGACGACATGCTTAAGACTCAGAATCGCAGCTTCAGTGGACAGTTTGGGCCGAAACCCGAACTGATTGTCATGCAGTGACAGATATTTATCTAGCTGAGTATTAAGCAAGCCGTCAAACACTTTTGCTACAATTGTTGCAAGTGAAATAGGCCTGTAGTTATTTACGTCGGCAATATCCCCGGTCTTGTTCTTAATCACAGGCACTACAACAGTTTTCATAAGATCGGCAGGTAGGTATGAATGGCTCACACATAGAGAATAAAACAATGCTAGCACTCTCGATATATGGGGGCCTGCGTGCTGTAGGTGCTCAATGCTGAGCCCATCGTGGCCGGGGGATTTACCTTTAGTTACAGCCTTTATGACTGCAGCTACATCTTTAGCATTAAATCTTGTCCCCACAAGACCACTCGCTATCTCAGCAGTGGGCACCTCGCCTCCTTGCCCTAGTGGAGACTGTACACGAAAATGGTTTCCAAATATGTCAGCAATACCTTTAGAGTCACTCACCCCACCGACGCTCACCGGGCGGCCAGGTCTCGGATTGACACTGTTGGTACATTGCCAGAAACTCCGGAAGTCTCCGGACTTATGTTTTTCAGCAATGGCATCCATTTTCACCTGCTCTTGATGATTCTGACACCATTTAAGCCTGGACTTGAATACTTTTCGACTCTTATTCATATGATCATACACACACCCAGTTCTAGGCCTCCCGCACATAACCCACTCCAGAAACCTCGACCGTGCCTCCAGATGAGCCCCGCGGACGTGTTCACTCCATCCTGCTATGCATGAGCCCTTCCTACCACTCCTAGCACGAGTGCCCATATCACTGACCACTGCTGCATCACGAAGGGCTGCTATAATGTCAGAATACAACTTGTCAAGAATATGCCTGTGACCAGGGTCTCCACAGTAACCATCCGCACATTGAGAAAATTCCACAGGAAAGTCAATACATCTCAGTCTACAATGACATTCTTTAACGTAGACTTCTACTTGCGCCTTATCCCTCTCGCCCCATATAATATCCTTGTTCGTATTTACGTCACTATATGACTTAGGTATTATTACATTTAAATTACATTGAACTATAAGGGGAAAGTGATCAGACCAAGTAGTGTCATATTTTACATACACATTACAGACAGTGCTTCTAGCGGCCTGGGTCACAATGCAGTGATCCAACCAACTACACGTTCCATAAACATCACTTAAAAAGGTGTAAGTACCAGATTGTACGCCTAACAGATCTATATCTATGCATGACCATGTTTGTTCCTCACAGAAATCTGAAAGTTCGTTAAAAAACAGTTCAGATGGGTCAGCGTTAAAATCTCCTAAGATAAAAACAGATTCTACACCATATTCTATTATGATCGCACTCACCGTACCAAGACAGTCCGTAAATTCAGGTAGGTTAGCACTCATATTCGTAGGCATGTACACACTCATGACAATTATAGGACGGTCACTAGTTATAATTTTAATCGCACACACCCGCGCATTATTACACTGTAACACTGACACTTGTGGGAATACCTCATATTTCCACAGCAATGCTACGCCTCCGTGAGGCCTCCCACGTAGTATTCCTGACGATGTGTCCACTGCTGACGTACCCGTGTATCCAAAATCTTGGTCAATGCTACATAAATAAGGTATATCGTCCGGTAACAGCCATGTTTCTTGCAACGCGATTAAATCGCAGGAATGGCATAGTTCCCGAACAGCATCCAGGGAGCGTTTAACATTTTTACAGTTAAAACTAGCAAAACTATGAGGACAGTCATTCATTATTTTGGTTTATTTGTGCCATACACAGAAGTTATTCCGTTCGCTACTTGGTGCTTAAAGTTCACAAAGCGCCTGAATACAATACCCTCAGGCCACAGTTTCTCATCCATATAGACGTATAACTTCGCTTCAGACACGAAAAACTTATAAGCACAGTAACCTTTGTCTGTTTTGAAATTTATCTTCTGCAAAGACACAGACTCATGTGTTTTAGTACGAATATATGAAGTGATGTCATCAACCGACGTTTCTTTGTTGACATTCGTAATGAACATAGGAATATTTCTTTCCGCTGCTTTAAAATTGCACTCAATATCTCTCGCAGTACCTGACTTGCCTTGGTAACGATATTTCAGCGTATTCCTAGGTCTCACTGATTTTGATACCACTTGCCATTCACTATCCTTCGACTGTATGTTAATAAAATCCGTTGTGGGCGTTGCAATATTACTTAAAATCCCATTAGAATTACTATTGCCGCCAACAACGCAAGTAGCCGCCTTCGGTACATTATTTGCAAGCGGTCCCGTTATATTAGATAACACACCAGCTGTGCGCTCTGAACCGGTCTTACATGGGCTCAACGTGTGACGTATGGCGCACTGCGAGTCATCGCCTCCAACTCTTGTTGCCGATGACGGTTCCAGCGTATGTGACTCACAACCAGTTTTTGGTGCTTTTTCTTCGTCTACCCGAATTACTTTTCTGTGTTGCAGCTCATTTTTATCTTTTAGGTGCTCTGAAAGTTCCACGCCTGGGGGATCAGATTCGTTCAGGGTTACATTGTGATGGTTTGAAAGCCGCATCGGTCCATTATCCGATACCCAAGCACCACGTCTCATGTTTACATTACACGTAGGAGTAGGGGGCAAGGAATCGTTTTTTGATTGTAGGATGTCCATTTTCAACTCTTTTAACTGATTGACCGTAGCATACAATGACTTTATCTCTTTAATCTCGGTCTGTACTATCAGCAGATCCTTTAATAACTTAGTACAGTCCAGATGATCAAAGGTTATGGGAGGCAATTTTTCTAATTGACGGGCCACAAACACGGGGATTGTATCTGGATCTACTGACTTGAAAACATTTACGATATCCGCTAGATCCCTTTCCTCCTTTCCTCTATTCTTACGAATAATTTTCCTTTTATCCGTTGGGATCGAATCAAATAGCAATGATTTTGATTTTCTAATTTCTTCACTGGTGAAGGATGTTTTGCATATGCGCACCAATGTTTCTTCATCAATCACAGATATTTTATTTTGTATATAGGACAACATTTCGTCAATGACGATGTTACACTCGTTACATTTTAACACGTTCGACATATTTGTGACGACACTACACAGCGCCGCAATCGAATATAAGCACGCGTTCGCACCTGACGGTTGCGCCCGAGACACTCAATGGTGGAGAAGTAAAATACTTAACCTAAGCTAACTACTTATACAACACTAACATCATGACTGCCTACAACAACAGCACTAAGGGCGACCCCCAGTGGGACGAGCACGAGGCTTAGGGCGTTGCTGGCGGAGGCTTGGTGGGGGGGGGGGGGGGGGAGACACAGCTTGATGAGGGCTGAATTATCGATGTGACTGCGGAGTTGAAAAGACGATCGGCTCTACGACGGGAGAGCTCGGTGGATTGTGATAGATATACTTAGATAGATAGATATACTTTATTGTACACTAAAAGAAATAAAACAGTAGGAATACACATGATTAAGAATAGTACAAATGGCGGTCTTATCGCTTAAAGTGATTTCTTCCAGACAACCATTGGATGGAAAGAATTGCTAAGAAAATTATAAAGGCAGTTTGCAGCGTACAAATATACAGGTGTGTCACCGGTACAGAGAACGTTACACCCCGCCTACTTTTATATTTTCCATCTAGCTGTGAATAGGGAAAACTATACAGAGTGTAAAAAGACCCATCACCAAAAATAATTGCTGGGAAACGACTTTTATTTTTTGGCATAAAAAAATACGCTTTTTTTTTGTAGCGCGCAATGTGGCGATGCCGCGCGTTTGCATGCGTGCAGTGGTTACACAGCTGAGCCAAGGCGGTCGTGTGCGTTTGATATTCGTTGCGTTTTTGTAACTTCAAATGCGTAATTTGTGAGGAAAAATTGAAAATTTTGATAAGGTTGTTTTGAAGAAAATTTAGTATTATCACTTAGAATACGTTTTTGAAAAAAAACTAAAAAAAATAATGTATACTTTGACCTTTAATATCTCCAAAACCAATGGTTTCCCAGGTATGGTCTGGTAGAAAAAAAATATCCCAATGATGGGTAGAATATGTGGTTTTCGTTATCGTTACGGGTCTTTTTACACCCGATATACCAGTAGTAGATCATGTGGTTTTAAGAAATTACACGAATTCGTTAACACCCTGTATATTTTCCATCTAGCGGTGAATAGGGAAAACTATATAATATAAAAATCGGATTTATAGATAACTAACACGTGGTTTTGCTATATTACGCTAGATGTCTTTAGTGTCACAAATGTAATAAATTACGTATAAAAATATATCCTAATAAAACTATAAACGGTTTTTATTTTGAAATTCACTTTTGACGCGGTTTTTTTTTTTTTACATTTGATAGGGCCCCCTACTTCGTTGGCCCAAGGCCTCCAAATCTAATCCGACCCTGGACTAGAGCTAAGTTTATCAAATATGGCCTCATTGCCGTCAAATGACGCGTCTTATCAAATATGTATATTTATAACGATTGCATTTGCACTCGTAGGAAGGTGTGACTTTCATGTACCTTATCTTCTAGTCATGTAGAGGTTATAGCGCGATATAGTGTCAACAAGAGTTTATTTTTTAAATTCTTTGTAATCTTGGCAAAGGTAACACATTACACATTGTTGTTTTTTTAAAGAGTGAACCACAATTTTTTTCTGCCGATTAACTGTAAGTACGCTTACGCAAGAGTAAACGCGGTCGTAATCTTTCACAGGTATAAGTGTGTCCAAAGGCCCCCCCCCCCTCCCTCTCAAACAGTTGACATAGTCGACCGTCCGGGAGCCCGGGGTATATGATCCTAGACATTTGACAGAGTCGACTGTTGGGGGCATGGGGGCATGTGTCCTCAGAAAAGTGACAGAGTCGACAGTTAGGGGTCACTGGGGGCATGTGCCACCCATACATTTGACAAAGTAGACTGCTGGGGGGCAAGGGGGCATGTACCCTCAGACATTTGACAAAGTAGACTGTTGGGGGGCACGGGGCCATGTACCCCCCAGACCTAGAAAAAAACAGCTTTCAGCGAATCGAAGCTAATAAATATGATTAATATCTAACCCGAAAGAGGAAGTCTTAAAGTGGCGCCGGTGACTGAGAAATTGTTTGGAAACCGGTTATCATGGTATGGACACGTGATGTGGAGGAATGAGGAATATGTCGTGAGGAAAGTTTTTTGAGTATGAATGTGGATGGCTATAAGAGTAGAGGAAGACCAAAGAAACGATGGATGGATAATATAAAAGATGATATGACTAGAAAGAGGGTGACTACTGAGATGACGACTAATAGAGATGTATGGAAGAAAAATACATGCTGCGACGAACATAAATAAGTTGGAATAAGGGCAGGAGGATGAGTATCTAACCCGGAAGAAAGTAGTAAAATTATTCCGTAGACTAATCACATGTACTCTGTAATTAAGATAACATAGAGAGTAGAAAACATCGTGCTATCACATACGGTTGAAATATGCAAATGATAATTGTTACATAAATACTAACATTATATTTACTGCTAATTGTAGTAAATACAGAGGCACAGTAGATATATGTATAAGCTAAAGCAGTACCTCAACTTACTAAAATCGTCTGAATTGACACACTCACACAGACACGCACTGCAAAAAGACCTCTAAGTGAGTGTTTCGTACTCGATTTAAATTATTTTAAATATCGCGCGCTGAGTGCTGGGTTCATTGCTGGACGCCTGTGGCTGGTTGTGGTCCTAAGCCAATCGGAACGTATTTTCTTTTGAAACTACAAATGCGTTGTCTCGCTCCCACCTTCGGTTTGGCATACGGACCCCGGCGATCGTCTCGCTCGCTGGCGCCGTCTGTCTGTTTCTTCCCGTTACGTTTGAAGTGTAGATGACACTTATTTTCTTCTATCTAAGTCAATGTATCTAAATAATTAAATTAAACATATGGTGTAGCGTGGCGACCATCAGCTCTATCGTCGGCGCCTATCAAAGTGATCAGCGCATTATATTCCGATTGGTTTGGGGTGCTAAGCGAGTTCTTCCATAGGCCAGCTAATACGGCGATCGGCCAGTATCAAACGGATTGAACGATATGTCGTGGACAACACAGTATTTGAATCGGGTACGCAACAGTGAGCTTCACAATGCAGTCAGTCACGGCTGTCATAGAGTACTCGTATATTACAAAGAGTATATTATACTCAGTATACAAGCAATATAAAAGCCTATAAAAGCAAGTATAAAAGCAATGTAAAAAAAAAAAACAGTGTATTTAGCGGTAGGAACTGCACATAACTAGTGAAAATATTGTACTGTTATTGACACGGTGTTATGCTTCATATATTGCATGATGTTGTATTTCTGGAATACCAGTTGTACACATAGGTTAATAATTTTTTGTTCTTTTCGACAATTAGGTAATTAATATCCAGCTGTGGAGGCTTGTAATTAGCAAATAGATTATTTAATTTTGGTAACTATTATTACATTAGTCTGTAAGCCTTCTTAAAAGTAAATAAAAAAAATAAAAAATATATACAGTTCGTGTCTGTGTGAGTGTGTCAATTCAGGCGATTGTAGTAAGTTGAGGTACTGCTTTAGCTTATACGATGCGTCTGGTCATGGACTAGCGATATTCTAGGTACTTATATAGTAACTATTCTAGTACACAAACACACTACACACTAGGGTTCAATCCACTTGCCCACTATTTGGCAGGCATTTTCCTTTTTTGTTGAGATATTCTCTATCTTAATCTTATGAAAATGTGAACCCATTGTATCGTAATGTAAACGATACACAATATTGTTGCCCTCCGATTAAGCCTACTTTTATATCAGTAGGATTAAAACTTTGAGAGATATGACTTTTTTTGTACACACGTACAGAATATCTCAACAAAAAAGTGGAAGTGGATTAGACCCTAGTGTATAGTGTATTTGTGTACTAGAATAGTTGTTATACAGGCTGTAAGGGTAAACACTGTTATCCTTGAAACCAGTGGTTTGGTTTCATTCATAGAACGTAAAATCAATGAAAAATAACAAACTTTTTTTTATAAAATTTTCGTTTTTCCTCAAAAGCATTTCACCCTATGCGCGGGGGCAACAAGCTACGGGTGGGGGCGCGGGGAACTCGCCGCGTGGCCCGACGCACGGCCCCGCACAGTTTGCTACCCCAGTCAGTCAGCTGTCTCGATAAGGAGTGTCTGTACGCCGCATCGTAAAGCCACCGCGCCGCTCATTTCTCGCGCGTAATCTCGGTCCTCTATTTTTATGTTTAAGTCAACTACCCATGGTTTGAGTGATAACGGTGTTTACCCTTACATGCCGTATAAGTACTCGTACACACGGCTACACTTCAAGCTATGCAAAACCAGTATAAGCTGACCGTTACTTGTGCGAAAAGATTATACAAAGCGACGCCAAGATAAACTGGTTTTGTATAGCTTGATGTGTAGCCACTAGTCCATGACCGGACACATTGTATATCTACTGTGTAAATAGGTACTAACAATGTAATTACTGCTAATTTATAGTAAATATAGAGACTCGTAATTAAGTAATAACTGCGTAAATTATACGATTTGTGAGGTTAAGCTGCGCATGCCGCGGTAAGTCTGTGGATGGGCCTTTTGGTCATGGGGATAATGGTCATGGGGATAGGCAGAAACGAAAGAAAGCTAAAAAAAGAATTGTAACAAAACTAACTTGAATTCCGCACCAAATAAAAAACGAATTTATCAAATCGGTCTACAAATCTCGAAGAAATTGGTGTACATATACAGGGTGTAAACGAATTCGTGTAATTCCTTCAAACTGCGTGATCTGTATAAAAAAAACCGGCCAAGTGCGAGTCGGACTTCCGCACGAAGGGTTCCGTACCATTAACTATAAAAATGGCAAAAATATCACGTTTGTTGTATGGGAGCCCCCTTAAATATTTATTTTATTCTGTTTTTTAGTATTTGTTGTTATAGCGGCAACAGAAATACATCATCTGTGAAAATTTCAACTGTCTAACTATCACGGTTTATGAGATACAGCCTGGTGACAGACGGACGGACGGACAGCGGAGTCTTGGTAATAGGGCCCCGTTTTACCCTTTGGGTACGGAAGCCTTAAAAACGCATCGATTTAATGACCTCCTCATTTTAGGAGTCGGTTAATTATTTCGCGCTGCGCAAATTGCGTCGAGCAGCTCGACGGTAGCAACAAATGCTGCTCAATCTCAGGGAATAACTCAAAACATGATCTCGTCTGACATACCCACAAAAGGTTATCAAAGTTGTTAGATTACCCACCTACTAGGCATTAATAATCTTTGACCACTAATCTTGTATGTGTACAAGAAAACAACAAGTATCAGGCGTTTATCATCATGTCAATAGGTTAAGAATTACAGTAGTAGTCAATAAGCCTGATATAGTGGTGATAGACCGATCAGAGCGACAAGCAATGAGGCTAAGTGTATGCTGAGATGCAGGTGACGCAGGTGCACGCAGCGCAGGGTAGAGCAGATTTTGTAATGCATAAACGTACTAAGAGCTGCGTACGCTGCGGCGCAGGCGCGTGCGACGCAGACATGCGTCTGTCCTGCTCTGCGCCTCGTTGTAGTGCCGGCACAGATTTCTGCGCGACGCGTGCATGTCGACACGTGTTTTTACCGCTAATTCGAATTTTATTGCAATGACAGAACATTTAATTGAATTTGTGCTTTGTGAACCTTGTTTGTATGATACTAGTCATCCAGACTGTTAAAAAAAAACGTTCGTCAACTCGAACACGTCTATTATGTGTCTTCGAGCTGCGTCGCAGCATGCGGTCGTGGCCTATGTCTGCCTCGCCTGTCCTGCCCTGCAAAATCTGTACTGTGCTGTGCTGCGTCACCTACATCCTAGCATACGCAGCGTCAATTTTGCCATCAAAACTAGGCCACGCCCCTATTCGGTTAGCAAACAATTTATTTATTTATTTACTTTAATTAAAACGGTCTTAGACCAATTACAATAATTAAAGATAGTAATAGAAAACAATACATACATACAATACAAGGACAAGAAAATAAAAATTAAAAAATAATTCTAATAAACTCTTTCATAAATTCCTTACAGTGCTTCTGACAGTATAGGTAACCTCGGCAGACCAACCTCGGCAAGCGTGGCTTGACCGATCTTCCGGGTTAAGCCACGCTTGCCGAGGTTGGTTTGTGGATGGGTGACCATTTACCATAGCGAGTTTCCTCCGTGCCTCGGAAAGCACGTAAAGCCGTTGGTCCCGGCTGTCATTTGTAGATCTTTGACAGTCGTTACTGTTGGTCAGAAGCCAGAAAGTCTGACAACCAGTCTTACCAAGAGTATCGTATTACCCAGTTACTGGGTTGTGGAGGTCTGATAGGCAGTCGCTCCATGTAAAATACTGATATTCAGCTGCATCCGGTTCGACTGGAAGCCGACCCCAACATAGTTGGGAAAAGGCTAGGCAGATGATGAGTGCTTCTGACAGTATATTCTTTCACTCGTTCACGATGCATTCCTCTCGCAGTACTCCAGACATTCCGACAAAATCACCCTCCATTCATCCGCAAACATATCAAAATTCGGTCTGGCGTCAGGAGGGCATTGAGCGCAGTGAGACTTCGCGGTACGGGTGATCGTGAACGAGCCACAGTACGACTCGTCGGAACAGCAAACAGTTTATGTTTTCTGCTCCGGCGGTAATTATTTGGAACAAATAATCGGCACAACTCGCAATTAAGATCCGGGGCATCTACTTTCCCTCGGAGGATCTTGCACATCATTATTAGTTGGTCACTAGATCTTCTTACCTCTAATGACTTGTACCCCAGGCAACCTAAAAGGAATTTGGTTGGATACATAAAAGGGTAGTAACCATATATGCGCTTGTATAGGTACCTTAAGAAAGCCAATGTTATCCTGTTTGCAAACACGAAAACACGGCGCAGCAGACCCGGCTTTAGAGTGCCAATTCAACAAACAAAATTGTTGCCAAATGCAAACAAAAGCGTCAGTCAGTTTTTGTTTACGAAACCGGTCAAAATCATTGGTTTTGGTTTATGTGTCAAACAATTTGACAGCTTTTGGGGGTCAATGGGGTCAATTTTAAACCTCTCAAAAGCCAACCCCAGTCGATCAAATTCCAGTAAGAGGGGTAGGAAAATAGCAGAAAGGATTCCACTCCCAAAAACAAAAACTCTCTTTGCGGCCCGGTTTTCCTCGCTTTTGCCTATTCGAGTATTTATTGCTATTAGCAAAATTACCGCAATCCCGAGTAATTACCATGAGGCCAAAACAACACTCAAAGAATGGCTGCAGGGCCGGACTTACGAGGAAACAGAAAGGCTACTTTGTAGCACCAGTTAGTACCCACTCACACACGCTCAAAATACACTCATTCGCATACTAAGCTTTCACACACTCACACCTCACACTCAACATAACTGTTTTTTGTTTAATGTTTGTTTATGATCCTCTATTTATTTTATCAATCTTTGTTGAAATATAATTTTAATTTATAATTTTAAATTATGTCAGCGACGCACAAACCTGCGCTAGCAGAACACGACAAAATGTATGTACCTTAATTTGTAATTGGGTCACCAAGATACAGGCTGTGCCTAGTTTGGGACCCGCTGCCACACCTGCTGTATTGTCCTGTGTCAGTTTAAATGTCATTGCGTGTCATTACTATGCTTAAACTTTGTGTAAGTTAAATAAAGAATTTAATTTAGCTTTTGAAATAGGAAACTGTCTGAATGAACGGCACCGCTAGTTTTATTTTTTTGGAAATTGCGTTCCTTGCGAAGTATGTGCGGTGTAACTTTGAATGATAGATTGAAGAATGATGTGATACGACAAAGTTGCGGTTTAAAAGATGATGAGTGACAAAAAAAGGACAATGCTTAGGTGGTTTGGTCATCCTCTCGCTTCCGGCCGTGGTTCTGTCCATGTTCGGGAGCGAGAACGAGTGGGAAGCCGTCGCCTCCTTTTACGAGGTTGTGATAGCGACCAAGGAGGGAGCGGAGAGGGAGAGAGAGAGGTGACGGCCACTCTCCCTTCCCGCGCCAGACGCACCGGGCGCCGCCGGAGGGCGCGCGACGGTCTCCGGCCACCCTAGTGTGTGGCCTGCGGGCGACGGGTTAGAGGACCCATCGCCGGACCAGTAACAGGCCCGAGAAGGCGGCGCGCATGTGTTCCGTGCGCGCCTCTCAGGAGGACGTGGGGCAAGGCCCCACAGAAGGAGAGGTCTGGCAGGGGCTGACAGACCGAGGCCTGCCGGGGTCGCAGTGCATGCAGCTGCGAATCCCGCGACCCTGGCCAAGGGTCAGGAGAAGGAACACCGTGGGTTTTTAGCCGGTAAGAGTCGCCGGTATTATGAGGATATTCCCACGATAAAAAAAAGGTGGTTTGTTCATGTTGAGAGAATGAGTGAACGGCGATTAACAAAAGGAATTTATAAGGCGGATGTCAGTGGAAACGTAGAGGACGCCCTAGAAGGACATACATCGATGTTATTGGTGATGTTCTTCAAAAAGGACAAGTGCTACTCTCAACCGACGTGTATGACAAGATGTATGAACGTGGACGAAGCGAAAGGAGTATGTAAGGATCGTAGCATGTAGCGTTCTACAGTTTCTGCCTATTCATGGGAAAATGGCGTGAGTTTGTACATGTATTCTTCCACATGCAACTTGTCATACATGCGCTAGATAATCCATCGTTATATCACGGTTAATCGCTTCACTGAAATCGGTTCTAACAATAATTACTAGTAATTAAGTTTTTTAGTCACACGCGGTGTTAAATTTAGAAAGTAGTTGCATGCCAATAGACTAATTATTTAAGCTAGGGCAACACTGAAGATTCGCGTTGTCGAGAAACTCTGAATAAAATTGGTACACGATGTTTCCTTAATCTGTAGGAGGAGATTCACCTTGCTTGTGTTTGATATTTAGTATATTTATTGCTCGACTAGTACATAATAAGAAAGAATAAGAATAAATGTATTGTTTCAAAAAGATTATATATAATTTAGTTGAAGTCCTAGACCTCACACTAGGATTCCCTGTATCGTGAGATCTAGGCTCTTTCGTTCCGTTCACAAATACACACATCAAAAGTGTCTAGGGATCAAGCATTTTTATGCGGATTTCTTGAGATTGAGATGTGGCTTTGTAATAAATTTATGATTTTATAAATTTATATGGATCCTTTTTGGTGCATTTCATAATTTGAATCAGGAACTGTGAATCAAATTCGAGTAAAAGATGAAAATCAGCTGTCAATATTTTCCCTATAAAAACATACAACGCATTGAAGACATTATTAGTGCTACTGTTTCCCTACTACTGATTAAAACCAACGTTATTATGGAGCGGCGACGTCATTTAAGCAGGGAAGAAATGCTCAGAGCCGTGGGAATGATAGAAGCTGGTTCCCGGCAACGTACTGTGGCTTTAGCTCTGAATACAAGTCAGAGTGTTATCAGTCGACTTTGGACACGTTACCGAAGCACTGGTACCGTGGCTGAGCGCCATGGAGGACGGTATCGCTGCACCACACGGAGACAAGACCGATACATTCAAATCTTAACTCGAAGAGCTCCAACAATAACCGCCATGATGTTAGCCGTGAGGCTTCATCACTCTTCAGGGAACTTAATTAGCGACCAAACAGTCAGAAACCGCTTGCATGAAGTGAACCTTCATTCCCGAAGACCGCTACGGGTACCACCTATAGCAATGCACAATCGTAGGATTCGATATCAATGGGCTCTTGGACACAGAAATTGGGCAGAAGAACAATGGCGTTTCGTGTGCTTTTCTGATGAGTCTCGTTTTGGTATGAGACCGGATACAAGACGTATACGACACTGGAGAACCCCTGGACGCCAACAGCGATTAAAATCCTGCCAGGAAGTCCATCCTTATAGTGGTGGAACCATCATGGTATGGGCGGGTATTTGGATCGGCGGAAGAACTGAGTTGATTTGGATCAGAGGCAACCTCAACGCTCAAATTTATGCTGAGACGATTGTATCAGACGTCATCGTTCCTCTACAAGCGCAAATCGGTCCCTTATTTCAGTTAATGCATGATAATGCACGACCGCACACCGCAAGAGTTGTAAGACAGACTCTCGCCGCAGCTAACATCAATGTCCTGCCCTGGCCTGCTCAGTCGCCAGACTTGAACCCGATTGAGCATGCATGGGATATGCTACAGAGAAGAGCTCTGCCGAATATGGAGGGTATCCAGTCGCAAGAAGACCTTTTTTTGTTGTTGCAACGAACATGGGCGGCCATTCCACAGCGTGATTTGGATGAACTCATTTTGAGTATGCCAAACCGATGTTCTTGTGTTGTTAGTGTTCGCGGTAGAAACACGGATTATTAATTGTTTAAGTTACCTAATAAAATTTTAAAGAAAACTGTAATTTCAGTCTTTTTTTCGAACTTTTGTGTTAGTGGTTCAAATGTCAAAAATCCCTTTATTAGGAAAATGGCAAATTTCTTTATTAATGCAAAGGTGACTTGGTTTATCGTTACTGTGACAAACGAAAACACTTTATTTGATGAATCCTTAAAGAAAATTTTAATTAATATCAATCAGGAGAAAAGTTATTGCAAAAATATATGTTGATCCCTAGACACTTTTGATGTGTGTATTATCGTGTTAAACAAGACACATTTTCGGAAATAATGTAATTAAGTACATTTCTAATAAAATTCTTAATCTACTAAAGGGAATAGTAAAATAGAAAAAAATTTAAGTAAATCTTTAGTGTTTCATTTCTCAAATATATGATTGAATGAATAATATGTGTAGGTGTGTGTGTTTGTGTGGGTGTGTGCGTTTGTGTGAGTGTGTAGGTTTGTGTGCGTTGTGCGTTTGTGGGTTTGTGTGGGTGTGTGTGTTTGTGTGTGTGTGTGCGGGTGTGTGTGTGTTAGTGAGCATGTATTTGTGACCAGACAATGAGTGGGAGTGTGTTGTGTAGAAGGAGGAGAGTCACCATGTTTGTGTTTGATATTTAGTACATTTATTGCTCGATTAGCACATAATTAAAGTTCGCGCTCGACAATACACGTGTGTCATTCATACAAACCTCCAAACGGTACCATACTGTTAATTAGCGACGTCAAATCTGTGGAGCGACTGTAACATGTTTTTGTTTAAGTTTGTCCTACAGTTGCAGCACACATCTGCGTTGAGTGACGCGTTGTTAATATTGTTTCTCACACATTTTTACTTGCAGTGTCAATGGGGGGGCGTGACAAGTTATCGTAGTTGATCTGTGCAACTCGCTTGCCCGACGACAAAGGGTTACTACAGAGTATAAAACAAAGTCGCTTCCCGCCGTCTGTACGCGTTCCAAGCGTTACTTCAACACTGCCCCCCTCCATCCGAACCCCCTAGTCGCCGCAGCGGCCGACTACAGTCCCTCTCTCATAAGTAAAGTTCGCCGTCCCAGGCACACACTTTTAGAACCCGTTGACGAAATAACCCTCCTCCAGGAGGCGAGTAAATCGACCAGCACAATGCACAACGTCCGCCGCCGTCCGGCATACCGTCCTCGCCGACGAGGCCCGTCGCGACGTCCCACCGCCGACGATCCACCGAGCTCTCCCGTCGTAGAGCCGGTCGTCTCTTCAGACTCCTCAGTCACACCGATAATTCAGCCCTCATCAAGCTGTCTCCCTCCCCTAAGTCCCCGCCAGCAACGCCCTAAGCCGAGGTCCGAGTCCCACTAGGGGTCGCCCTTAGTGCTGTTGTTGCAGGTAGTCATGATGTTAGTGTAGTACAAGTAGTTAGCTTAGGTTAAGTATTTTACTTCCCCCCCATTGGCTGGAGACCCTTCAGGTCTCGCCAATAACTGCCCGGTTACGTAGAAACCGTCCCCTAGGACGACCTACAGCAGTCAAAGAGAAAAAAAAACCGTCGGTACGCTTAGATATTTTAAACTACGCAACGGATTTTGATACAGTTTTCATCAACAGACAGAACGATTCAAGAGGAAGGTTTATCTATACGTATAAAAGGAGAAGCTGACTGACTGACTGATCTATCAGCGCACAGCATAAACCGCTGGGGTTACAAAGTTGAAATTTTGACAATAGGTTCCTTTTGTAACGTAGGCATCCATTAAGAAGGGATTTTTCGAAATTCAACCCGTAAGAGAGTTAAATAGGGGATGAAAGTAACCTTCAATTCTGATGCCTAATTGGAGAAGAAAAGATAGGATATAGTTTGTTGAATAAAGCTTAATTTTCGAAATATTAATCATTTACGGAAATTCACAAATCGAAAAATATCTACGGGTAACAAGTCCTATGAACGCGGCGTTGCGACTTTTGTCATACCATACCCTTCTCGCCGTATGTCTTATTTGACGGGGAGGGTTGTGATTGTGAAGTGAGAAGTTTCTTATCCACTCACACGTTAATTTATCAACGTTGCCAGTTCAATCTAAGGTATTGTTTAGAAGAAAGTACTAAAGTTAATTGATATATTAAGTACAGAAAAAAAAGTACTGAATTGGACTTTCGTTGATATAACATTTGACTCATAATAGCATCAAAAAGGCGTGCTTAAAATCTTTCGGGTACCTCTCGGGCCCACGGTGTATATAATTTCTAAATCTGTCCCCTTACGAACTAGACTTCATTAAAAACAGTATTATTTTCCTTGTAAATAGTTAATTGGTTAAAACCAGAGGTCGGCTTATGGCCGATAAAGTGGCGTGTCTTATCAAAAATAATAAAAACACAGGTTAAATAGTGATAATACTAAAATAAACATAATAAATTTTTAACGTGATTGAGATGAGAGGGGCTCGTGGTTCGTTAATTGGTTAACAATTAGTTTAAAGAAAACAACTTCTGCGTTTCAAAAGTCAAAACAATGTTTTATAAAAAAATACAATGGAATTGACTCGCGACCTCTCCACGTGTTCAAAGTACCCAAACCGTAACTACTCATAAATATGAAAGAGTGGCACGAAAGCATCATCATCTGCCTAGCCTTTTTTCCCAACTAGGTTGGGGTCGGCTTCCAGTCAAACCGGATGCAGCTGAATATCAGTATTTTACATGGAGCGACTGCCTATCAGACTTCCACAACCCAGTAACTGGGTAATACGATACTCTTGGTAAGACTGGTTGTCAGACTTTCTGGCTTCTGACCAACAGTAACGACTGTCAAAGATCTACAAATGACAGCCGGGACCAACGGCTTTACGTACTTTCCGAGGCACGGAGGAAACTCGCTATGGTAAATGGTCACCCATCCACAGACCAACCTCGGCAAGCGTGGCTTAACCCGGAAGATCGGTCTATGCGGCTGTAATTATTTAGCCACGAGCTCCTCCCGAAAGAAGAGAAAGAGTGGCACGAAAGCAAAATACAAAAAAAAAATTTTTTTTTTTACTTTCTCTTTTTTTATTCAATGTCCCAAATCCTTCAGAAAATTGTGTTGGTCCTTCTAAACACGGTGTATTTGTTTGTCTTCGCGTGAACTGATTTTAACTATTCTTTTTTTAGTTTAAAAGATTATTCTCCCGATGTGGTGCCATTGGTGAAGATGTGATCACGCAATACTTCCCCACCATTGGTTGGAGACCCTTCAGGTCTCGTCAATAACTGCCCGGTTATATAGAAACGGTCCCCTAGGATTACATACAGCAGTCAAACAGAAAAAAAAAACAAGTCGCCGTTGCCCAATTACATAAGATGAAGGAAGGAAGCTGGGCAACCACGCAAAACACACATGTAAAAACATAACCCTGTCTTTTTTCTCGCGCAGTCGGGTAAAAATTAGGTATCAACCACACTTATCTACAATCCTAGATAAAAACAAACAACAATTTATTTAAACAGATTATTTTAAATTCAGAACTATTAAGGCCTTGACATTCGAATTTTAAATGTGTAATCCTGATAGCGAGTTCGTTCACACCGATACGTTATCGTATCACGTTCCTATTTTAAAATTTTAAATGTTATTAAAATTTGTCATTTCGTTTGTTTTAAAGATAATTATAATAAATCGGTATCATTTGGGAATAAAATGTATAAAACAATGTGTCAGAGTCTTTATCAAATAGTTAGTTGTTGATGGTTGTTGAGTCAATGTGACTGATGAGTAATTATACAAGGTGTTTTTTTTTGTATCCCATAACTCTAGGGTATGATTGAGACCATATCAAAGAACCAACTGGCATATGAATTATTCTTCAATCATCATTTTTTTTGTTTTCATTTTTCATACAAAATAATTCGACAAAGTCACGATTATTAATGTAAAACACCCTTACGTGAAATATGACAACGTCGCATTTTCTTAGCTTTAAATATGAATGATTGGTTTGAATAAAAATGAATTACTCTTATTTATCAATGAAACTTAGATACCTATAATATAATTATGATTGATTATATCTTCGAAACTATGCATTTTTGGACCACCTATTCTAGGAGATTTTGTGTTCTTTTTACTTAAATAATTAATATAACCCTAGAGTTATGGGATATCAAAAAACACACGTTGTACAAAGCGCTCTTTAAATACAGCGTGGAAGGGACATCGTAACACAAACTTCGTGAAAAGGTTCCTCATAAAGCCTTAAATTAATTTACGTAAGTCATTAATATCACAAATGATAGGTTACAGATGTTGTCATTTTTAAGCGCGCAATGTACTGCGAATGCAAACAACGAGTCACAATCACAACCGCAAGCCATTACTCCGCTAACGCGGTACCGGTGCGCGGCGCGGCGCGGCGGCCGTACAGTAAGTACAGTGCCTACACGCATACGCACGCACACATCACAAGTCTGAGTTCGGCACGGAGTCGCGTTGCCGCACAACGCTTTTGTAAACGTGAAAAGTAGCATACCTACGTTTACACTACTGATAAAGAAATCACCTAACAAACACATTGATAAACCGAACTTGAAATTTAGTTCAATTGACTGATTGCTTACAACAAAAAACAAAACATTGCTCGTTCGCTCATAAAATAACATAAGTAGGTACCTACCTAATGATTCCGATGAGGTACCTACCTACCTACATGGCAATTAGTTGCAAACAAATTAACACTCACCTTAATCTCTCTTATTAGGAGTGAGGGACTCCTAATAAGATAGGGTTCAAAGTGGCCGCCACCAACTTGCTCACAAATCCTAGCGCGGCGCAGAGTTTCAGCGTGGACACGGGGCAATAAGGTGGGGTCTCGGACATACTCCGCACGGAGCGTCGCAAGCGATCTCGCATTTCTGCTGCCGTATTGCACTCCGTAACAAAGTCCCTATCTTGACCCCACAGACAAAAATCTAGTGGGGTCAAGTCTGGTGATCGCGCTGGCCAGGGTTGTGGATCGAACCTCCCAATCTAGGTACTGGTCACCAAAAGTCGCTGTAAGGTGTAAGGCTGTCGCACTGGAAGAGTCACGTGTGGGGGAGCGCCATCGTGTTGGTAGTGGTACCACGCATCCCGGAAGTGGGCCACCGGCATCTCTCTAGTTACGGGCACTAAACGTATGGTTACGACTGTTACGTATCCGAGGCATTTTCGTTCAAAACACACACAGTACAACACAGAAAAAAAAACAACTCTACTGATAATAACTAATACGCTCAAATCCAAAATCACGAAAAACAACACAACCGTTTACAATGAGCGCAAATCGGAAACTGATCAAAAATTGGCGAAATTCAAATTTTACTTCCTTTACAATTTCGCCGACAAGCCGTCATAGACTGGTAGGCACCTAGATCATGCACAGACCAATAAAATGATAGACTGTGCCAACGCATTAAGTTGTACTGACAAAATAAATTGCGAAAATGGATAGGGTTAAAATTTACTAAAGATCAGATTACATCGGTTAAACAAAGGTGTTAATGCAAAAACAAATGTTTAAAACAAAAATTGCCTAAAAAAAAGGTTAATTACTAAAAAAACTTATTTTTTTACATTCAATTTATTAAAATTGATAACAGTATTGCACATACTATCAGAGATCATTAATAATCCCAGATAAAAAGTCTAAATAAAAGTAGTCAATCTGATATTAATTTACGTAATAGACTGCGCGCAAGATAACTCTGCGCGCGACTGAGGGCGTGCTAAACGTTGCCGTGATCGCAAAAGTTCTAATTACCGCTTTTTAAGCTTAACTTTTTTATCGCTTAACATAATTTGCCCGTTAAATATTCCTACAATCAGGTAGTTCTACTATCAAAATTGATAAAATGGCACACACTTTGGTAGACCATGATTAGTTCCGATTTCGGCCGCGCGCAGACTTATCTTGCGCGCACTCTAACGCATCTGTTAGATTCATAGGCACTGGCCGCTATAGCTTTGTCGATACCGCGCGTCGGCGCAGCGGCATGTCGGCTTCTTTGAGTGAGCGCGCGCTCAGTGACTAGTGCCTACACTGCCTACTTTGTTGCACTCACTTACTTTGTTGCGATAACCTCGGTTCGTGAACTTTACCAAAACAGCTGATCGGGAGCACTTTTTAAGTTTGATTTTCATTGCTGTTTTACGTGAAAATTGTGAAATAATTGTTTTTTTCTTTTTTATCGCATTGGGATGAAAAACAATAATGATTTTATACACTATAAATTAAAAAAAACTGCAAAAAAAATCGTAAAAATTAAGAAAAAAGCGACGAAAAATTCCAACGCTGGGGGGTTCAGAATCATGTACTGGATCCATGGTACACGTATACGTTACGATGTCCCTTCCACCCGGTATACAAGGTTAGTCGGAAATGGGGTAGGTACTAATCCGAAAAGATGTTAAGTACACATAATAATGAATAACTTCTGTTCTACCACTTTCCCCAAAAGTCAATAGTTTAAGAGAAATAGCTGTTCAAAGATTTCATAAAAAAATACGCTAAAATCTATCCATCCTGATCCTCAGCTATGATCACTTTACATTTTAGGTCATATTTGGGGTCACGGATTAGAACTTTTAGTAACTAAAGCAGGAATTAATAATTTTTGTTTTTTTGTTTGCATGGAAATAAAAATTATCGAATTTTGAAATTGTAACACTTGTTTAAAAACAGTCATCAGTGATACTTTAAGTGGCTTGCGGATTAGTACCCCCTTTCCAACTAACCTTGTTTATCTACAGAATGTATGTATAATACAGGGTGTTAACGAATTCGTGTAATTCCTTTAAACCACATGATCTACTACTGGTGTAGACAGGCCCCGCACGGGATTTAGCTTGATTAAAAATAAAATTCTTTTTTTTTCATGCGACTTTGTTACCGATCGTATCTAAACCACCTCATAAGGATTCAGTAAAAAAATAAGTGTTTTTTTTTTTTGCAAAAAAATAATTTTATTTCTGCGAACATTTCGATGCCACGCATAAATTAATGAAAGTACGGTGACACGGCTGCAGGAACGACTAACGCGATATCGCTCTTTGCAGTCAAATAACTCAAGGTTCTAAAAAGACTCAGAAATTGAAAACCAAAAATAATTGTTGAATTATTTTTTTGGTTGGTTTTCGAAAATTCCCATTTAGGGTTAATCTGAGTCACCAGTAGATCACGTGGTTTGAAGGAATTAAACGATTTCATTAACACCCTGTATATGAACATAATATAAATAAATTTGGCAGTCATGCAAAGGACAATGGGACAAAACGTCCCCAGTAGTGTAGCACTTTCTTACCTATTGTATATGAAAGACCTTATTAATCTCTTAATTTTATTGTATGACAGCTCATCTGTAAAATGTATAGTTTAATAGTTATTTAGCATGTAAGTAACAAAAATTACCTTTAAAAAATGCTTATATTATTACTTCAATATGAATATAATTATTTTAGTTAGTGATAAGGGGTTATTTGAAGAGCTCCAAAGCTAGTGTAACAATAGTTCAATGTGGGAAAGAGATAACGAGAGGCGCACGCGTCCAGCAGAGGCGACACGCAGCGCGCGGCCCTAGGCAGCGGTTACCATTTTCAAACGTAATATCACCCGACAGGGTTTACATTAGCTGCGCATCGTACTCAGAATTGCATCCCCGACGAACAGTTCGGTTTTCGAACCAAGCACTGTTGCAGTCGACAATTGCACCGCATAGTCGCTCCCGCTTCATGCGCTCGTACAAAACGGGCATGCTATTCTTCGACGTAGCAAAAGCCTTCGACAAGAACTGGCACAACGGTTTATTATACAAACTCGTACAGTCTCGTGCTCATCATTCGAGACTTTCTGTCGGATCGCTCCTTCCGCTATCACCTAGAAGGCACCTTCTCGTCTCCTCGCCCTATCCGCGCCGGAGTTGTGTAGTGATATCGCCCCTTTTGTTCACGCTGTATACCAGCGACATTCCTAAATGTGGATTCGCCAAGTTGGCTCTCTTCGCCGACGACACGGCCATCTACTTTTCCGGTAGGAGTCTCGACATTATCACTCGAACCTTTCAAACCGCAGCTAGCGTCGTCGGGGTCTGGTTCCGGAAATGGAGAACAGAGGAGAATCCGAAAAGAGCGCAGCCGTTCTTTTCGAGAGATACGGTGATTCCCACACCCACATCCGTCCCGTCCTCATGTTCGGGCAAATTATAATACTCTTCATTTAGGAGTTTTTGATTCATTGACTTTATAAACGGTTTATTTTGATTATAATGACTCATTCTTTAAGTCAGTATAGCATTTATTTTTCAGCCAATAATTGATTTCAAATGAGGAAATAATAAAAATTTAATATCATTTTTATTTTATTTCAAACCGATTTCATTCATTCCTTCACTCATTCTCGACTATTCATTCGTTCGTTCATTCATTCAAACTCACTCTATAGTGCTACAAGGGTGGGGACGGGGTCCATACATTTTGTCCCATTGTCCTTTCAGGGGCAATCGGAAATCCGGAACTCTGAGAACCGGTCTATCCTAAAATACGGGTGTTAGCTGTGAAGGTTAAATGGTACAACTGGCGAGCCGTAAGCTGAGCCTTGCATATGTGTGAGTGCACATAGAATCGATTAAAAAATTACACATTCCTTGCTCAGCTCTGGTGGAAAGGGTCACATCGTTTCACATCCTCGCTACACATTTCGCACCGCACATTTTCCTCGCACAGCTCTGGTGGCTACTCAATACTCAATACTTTTATTGCATTCCACATGTATTCT
The DNA here is from genome assembly GCA_905220435.1 of Amphipyra tragopoginis. Classification (NCBI taxonomy): domain Eukaryota; kingdom Metazoa; phylum Arthropoda; class Insecta; order Lepidoptera; family Noctuidae; genus Amphipyra; species Amphipyra tragopoginis. Next base: position 12,216,004 of record HG992020.1, on the reverse strand, counting down.
TAGGTGGTAAACTTATAATTAGATCACATGGACCCTGTCGGGCACAGCAAATTAAGTGAGCTTAGGAGAGAGGAAGCATTTATTAATTATAATAAACACTACTTGTTAAACTACTATGTAATATAAATACAAAATATGAACAGGTATTTATTAATATAACATTAAATTAAATTGACTTAGGTTTTATGAAACTTAACTGAATTAAATAAAATGAAATTAGATTAAATTGGAATAAATTGGATTGACTTTAACGGAATTTAATTGAATTATGTAGATTGATATAATAAGGAGGATTTAAATTACGATTTTATAAGTTTATCATTTAGGTATTCATTTATCGAGTAGTAACTTTTATTTATCAAAAATTGTCTAAGTTTTTTTAGAAATATTAGGTTGGGGAAAAAGTGTTTTCGCATTATAGTATGTATGAACTTGTAATAAAATCTCTTTGGCTATACTATTTGTATCTGGCTGGTTTTGGTATTATTGAAAGTTTAAATTTTAAAGAACATTATTCCAAATTCAAATTAGGAAAATGTGTGATTTTCATTTGTTTTTCGTACCGTCAAGATGAGTGAATCTATAGTAATGAAGAAATTCGATAAATTTTAAAATTGTACTACAAAAAAGGTAAAAACGAAAGGCAAGCCGCGAAAAAAATTTGCGATGTTTATGGACCTAGTACAGTGTCTGTCAGAGTAGCACTAATTTGGTTTAAGCGTTTTCAATCCGGAAATTTTGATGTCAAAGATGCACGTCGCTCTGGTCGCCCTATTACGGATAAAATGGATGCCATTTTTGAAAAAGTGAAGCAAGATCGGCATATCTGTAGTTACGACGTAGCTGAAGAACTGGGAATTGACCACAAAACAGTTTTGGCGCATTTGAAAAAAACTGGGTGCACAAAAAAGCTCGATATTTGGGTACCTCACGAGCTCACTGAAAGAAACCTAATGAACCGTGTACTCATTTGTGATTCTTTATTACGACGTAATGAAACCGAACCATTTTTGAAGAAGCTGATAACTGGTGATGAAAAGTGGATCACGTACGACAAGAACGTGCGAAAAAGGTCGTGGTTAAAGGCCGGTCAGGCTTCACAGACTGTGGCGAAACCCGGGTTAACTCGCAACAAGGTGATGCTGTGTGTGTGGTGGGATTGGAAGGGCATTATTCATTATGAGCTGTTACCACCAGGCAGGACCATCGATTCTGAACTCTACTGCAAACAACTGATGAGATTAAAGCAAGAAGTTGAGAGAAAGCGGCCGGAATTAATCAACAGAAGGGGTGTGGTTTTTCATCATGATAACGCTAGACCTCACACATCTTTAGCCACTCAGCAAAAATTAAGAGAGTTTGGCTGGGAGGTGTTAATGCATCCGCCGTATAGTCCTGACCTTGCACCTTCAGATTTCCACCTGTTTCGGTCTCTTCAGAATTCTTTAGGCAGTGTCAGGTTAACATCACAAGTGGACTGCCAAAACCACTTGTCGCGGTATTTTGATCAGAAGTTCCAAAATTTCTATAGCAATTTGATCATGTCCCTACCTACAAGATGGCAAAAAGTTATCGAACAAAATGGTACCTACATACTTTAGTTAAATATAAATAAACTATATTAAAAAATGTTTTGAATTTTCTTAAAAAATGCGAAGAAAGTTTTTCCCCAACCTATTATGTTAGTCTTCTCTTCTTTTTTTATTGGTGCGGGTAGTTTATTATATAATTTAATGGATGATGTCCAGCCTAAGGCTGAAACGGTGTGACCCTTTCCACCAGAGCTGTGCGAGGAATGTGTAATGTGTTAATGTGTACAAATGATCATCTACCTCTTCCAAACACCATCTATTGACTGACTGGTAGGCGCATATTTTCAAATCCTCGCACACATTCCTAGCAACACAATTCCTCGTAACACATTTATTTATTTATTCATTTACAACAATATAAGCTTACAGTCTAGACACCAAAACGCTTACATGCTAAAGAGAGTAGAAAAAGTACAAAAATCTCCACAATTAAAATTATAGATCAAAGCATTACACATTGAAATTTTTGCTAAGAAACAATAATATTTTATTTTTTAATACATTACTATTATCAGAAAATATGTCGGCATCTGGGCAGTTGTCAACAAATTCATTTAATAAAGCAATTGCTTTGGCAGTTGGGCTCTTGCTGGAATGAGGTGAGCGCCAGGTGATAGGGTGAGCTAGTAGTCGGTGCCGCCTTCGTCCAGTGGCACGCATATACTGGTCCGGCACATACAGGTTAACATGTTCTCGTACCGATGGACTGTCTATCTTATGGCCCAGCAGTAAAATGTATTGCATAATATGCGTAAGTTTACGCCTCAGTTGTAACGTATCATAACCGACCATCCCCGTCACAAACAAGGAAGGATATAAAAATGGATAATACCCATACGTTCTTTTATATATATGCCGAGTGAATTTTTTCTGGATCTTCTCTACCATTAGAGCATATTTTTTTTCATGTGGATCCCACACCGTTGCGTTATATTCTAATTTACTTCGGACGTATGCGTTATATAAAAGTTTTAAAACCCTGACATCCCGAAATTGAGCGGCAGTTCTAATAATAAAGCCAAGAGATTTATTTGCGTCCCTAGAAGTTTTGATGATATGTTCGCGGAAAGTTAATTTACTATCAAGAGTTAGTCCTAGATCACGTATTGTAGTGACACGTTCAAGTCTGTTCTGTGCGTTCAAGTGCCACCCCCGCTAACTCGTATGTCGTTGTTATTGGTGAGCGAACCCGTGAGAAAGTAATCGTTCTACATTTGCTTGGATTGAAATAAAGTTTATTTTCTCTGCTCCATTCCATCCCTCGCTCGCATTTCTCGCTTGTTTTGTATGAACAAAAACCTCGCTCCGCTAAGCCCATATCCACCAGAGCTGCGCAGAGCGAAGCTAGGTAAATGAAATGATTGTATTGGTGCTTACAAAACACATTCCTCGCTACGCAGCTTAGCACAGCTCTGGTGGATGCTCAGCCTCTTAGGGTACGTTCACATGACAAGCGTTCAACGCGCGTTTTGCTAACGCGCGTTTACAACTACATACAATTTATTCAGGCCGTCACATGCTAACGCGCGTTTTAATAAAGCGCGCGTTGAACGCTGCGCCAACGCTCGACTGTTGTCAGCGCGCGTTAACGCGCGGTTTGAGATCATTGATTTTCTATGTTACCGTTCAGATGAGCGTGCGCTTTTGACGCGTATAGACGTATTCTAGGGTTCCCTCGGTTCATCCAGAAATCGTCCGAAATGGAAACGGAAGCTTTTAATACTGAATTATTTATAGATGAAATAGAGAAACGTCCTGCGGTATGGGACATGATCAACCAAACCCAATATTTCCGTCTTCTGTCGCGTAGTTTTTGCCGTCGGTATAAAATCACTGTTAAATCTGTTTCTACGTCCATCTTCGACAAATGTAGAACCCACTCTGTAGAAAATGAACCATGGCCGCCACGGCAACGCGCGTTCAACGCCTGAAAAGCGCGCACCATGTGAACACTATACAAAAATTCAACGCGCGTTCACCGCGCGTCGAACGCTTGTCATGTAAACGTACCCTAAATCTACCTTACGACGTAAACAAACGTAACTACCAAAACAACAATACCATCACCTGATCGAATTCGATACGGGTTCATCCTATTATCAGCCTCACGCCACGTCTCGGCCTCTCTCGGCCTCTTATCACCACGCCAACACCACATGACGGGCCAGACAGGCCTATCTTATCTGCCAGTGGAAAAATATCCGACAGACATTTTTTTTTGTTCCGTTATCAATGAAAGTATGGCGTGAGGAAGGTCGCTTCCGATTTTTGTTGAAGGTCAAAGGTTCAATGTTGATAGTAGCGTCCCATTGAATTTGTCGTCTCATATGGGACAAAAAATATTGATGTCTGAGTACGGCAATGCCTTGAGAATTCATTGTAGTTTGACCCGTCGGATGGGCTAGAATATAAAACCTTATCACACTCTTGAAATAGACGCGTGTTTTAATGCTGCTTATCCACCAGAGATGTGCTATGCAACGTTGCTATGGATGCGTTTGATATCCACCAATCATATTCATTGGTCCACATAGCATAGCACTGGTGGAAACTGATTCAACTATGCTACGTTTTTTATATGGAAGGATGCGTGCTGTGGATGCGTCACGAGGGTTACGTATCATAATACCTAAGTTTGTTTCCACTATTTTCAAGATAACTACGGTCAAAAGACCTACCGTTTAAAACACCTAAAGATCGTTTCACCTATTTTTGTAATAACTAATGGACGAAATCCATAATGGAGAATACATCTACGGTTTATTCGACTACAATTAATTCACCTAACGTTGATTAAACTAACGGACGATTCACCTACTGTTGATTTATCTGTGGTCTTGTGTTTGTCTTACTGGTGATTTTGTATATGTGACAACATTTCTGCGAGCAACTTGGAAGTAGCGCTCGCCGGCCGCTGCCGCGGCACCGCTCGCTTCGCTCGCTCGGCTCGCGCGCGTTTTGTCACAGTTCTAACCTAACCTAACCTATTTCACCCAGTTCAAAATGACGAATCATACAATCTGCCGCAGAAATGTTTTTACCATTGTCTAATTATCTAGTCGCAGGCAGATTGTATGATTCATCATTTTGAACTGAGTGAAATAGGTTAGGTTAGGTTAGAACTGTGACCAACCGCGCGCGAGCCGAGCGAGCGAAGCGAGCGGTGCCGCGGCAGCGGCCGACGAGCGCTATTTCCAAGTTGCTCGCAGAAATGTTTTCACCATTGTCTAATTATCCGTTAAAAAGAAAGTTAAGAAAACACAAAAATCTTTGAATCATAGTTTATTTACATATAATTAGGTCATTAAGTTGAACTTAAAACAGGAATTATTAAAGAAAAGTAAAGGTGTTTGTTAAAAGTTAAAAGCGCTCAGTATTAATAAACTGTAGGCGAGTCGTCCATTAGGTATTTCATACATAGTTGAAATATCCAATATCTTGAAAATAGTTATAATAAACTTAGGTATTATGATACGTAACCGTCACGAGTGGTGTAGCTATGTGCAGAGCAGTGTACCTATAGCAGGCGCACGTTTGTCACCGAATTTTTTTCATAGCACCTCTTACTATACTATTTTTCTCACGATACTGTAGTGAAATTGTCATGATTGTCATTTAAAAAGAGTGTCCATGGAGTTTCTTGTCGGTTCTTCTCCATGAGACCTACCTTTTGGAACCGTGCACCTAGTTTTGACGTTTTAAAAGCACCTGTAATTTGGTCTACTTGAAACAAAAAACTTTGACTTTACTCGCTCCGCTATACAGGGTGGTAATTTGAAATGGGGCATGAAGGGCAGCTACCTTAACCATTGTAACTATAGGAAAACGTTCTTAGAAGACTACCCCTAACTTTTGGGATAATTTCAATCGGCATTCACAGATTTTGAAAAAAAAGTACAGTCAGCGAGAAAAAGGGCTGTTTTCACAAAACTTTTTTATGATGCCAATCGATTCCATTTCCCATAAAGATCAAAAGACTCTTCCGGACCAACTGAGGTTTGAGTACTAGAAACGTCAGAAATAACAAAAAACTATTTGAGATGGGTTAGTTATAAGGGCAGCTACCTTAATCGTTGTCGCTACAGGAAAACGTTGATAAGAGACTGGCCATAATTTTTGAAATTATTTCGAAATGCAGAAAAAAAAAGAAAATTTTTTTTTGGTACAGTCAGCAAAAAAATGGTCGGTTCTCACAAAACTTTTTTATGATGCCAATCGATCCCATTTACCATAAGGATCAAAATACTCTTCTGGACCTACTGAGGTTAGAGTACTAGAAACATCAGAAATCACGAAAAACAACATTTCGTTAAAAGTTACGTTCAAGACGAAAAAATTTTTTTTTTTTATTTTCGATATCTGTGAATGCAGTTCGAAATATTTTCAAAAATTATGGACAGTTTCTTAAGAACATTTTCCTGTAGCCACAACGATTAAGGTAGCTGCCCTTATTACTACCCTATCTCAAATAAGTTTTTTTGCGATTTCTGACTTTTCTAGTACTCGAACCTCAGTTGGTCCGGAAGAGTCTTTTGATCCTTATGAGAAATGGGATCGATTGGCATCATAAAAAAGATTTGTGAAAACAGCCCTTTTTCTCGCTGACTGTACTTTTTTTAAAAATCTGTGAATGCCGATTGAAATTATCCCAAAAGTTAGGGGTAGTCTTCTCAGAACGTTTTCCTATAGTTACAATGGTTAAGGTAGTTGCCCTTCATGCCCCATCTCAAATTACCACCCTGTATAGCTTAGCATCAGTGGAAACGCTCACATAGTTTCGTAGCATAGCTTTTACATTCTCGCAGCATAGCTGCATAGCACATCTCTGGTGGAAAAGCACCCTAAAGCGGCTTCTACGATAGGCGAGCCGAGCACGAAAGGAGCCGTTCTATTCACGGCGTCAAGTATGGACGCACATCGAGCCTAGAACAAAAAAAAACCATTGCGCGATGCAAATTCCTTTGTGTTCTTCAAAAAGCCGTCAATTGGCGGAACGCAGTCGAGTGCGAGCTAAATGCTCGAGGCGTGTTCGTTAGTCTCCTAAGTCCTACGCTACGCGAATTCTCGCTCCGCTCGTGCTCGACTCCCGTAGCGTAGACGTAGCTTAAGATTCAACAAAACCCATCTTGGTGGTAGGATTTATACAATACTAGCTTTCGCCCGCAGCTTCGCTTACGTGAAATTTTGAACCCGTTAAGTGACGATTTTCCATACAAACTTTCATCCCCTATTTAACTCCCTTAGGGGCTGAATTTCGAAAAATCCCTTCTTAGTGGATGCCTACGTTACAAAAGGAACCTACTGTCAAAATTTCAACTTTCTAAGCCCAGCAGTTTAGGCTGTGCGTTGATAGATCAGTCAGTCAGTCAGTCAGCTTCTCCTTTTATTTGTATAGATTAAAGTGTTTCGTCGTCTGTTTCTGAGAGCCAGAGGGGTATGAGGAGTCCCTCTATAATCTTTGTTACTTTGATTCGCGTGCTCCATCTTAGACCCACCTTTTTTAATACCATACGATGGAACTTCAAACCGATAATTCAGCCCTCATCAAGCTAACTCCCCTTAACCCCCCGCCGGCAACGCCCTAAGCCGAGGTCCGAATCCCACTAGGGCCTCGTTCAAAGAGACGCGGGGCGTTGCGCGTTGTCTCCGTTCACGAAGAAGCGGCACGTAAAGCGGCAGGCGGGCCCCGCGGCGCCAGTCGCAGCGTTGCGCGCACAAATACAAACGTATGGTACTGTGTAGTTCCGTTTATGAAGACGCGGGGCGTCGTGCGGCGCGTGCTGCAGTGCGTGGGGAATGACGGTGTCCGCTGCGGCGCCGCGGACACCGCAGCACATGAATAAATAAACCGAGCAGAATGAAAGCTTCATACTAAACGCCGTGCGTAGGTACACTACTACACGCACAGCTATTGTGTGCGTGACTGTCACCGACAAGGCGCGCGGGGAGTGCGCCGGCGCCCGCTCGGGTACAAACCAGTTTGAGGCGGCTCAGTACGCGGACAAAGTTAAGGGGTGTCACAGCGGCAGCGGTTTTTTTTTTTTTTTTTTTTCTATTGGACTGCTGTAGGTCGTCCTAGGGGACGGTTTCTACGTAACCGGGCAGTTATTGGCGAGACCTGAAGGGTCTCCAGCCAATGGGGGGGAAGTAAAATACTTAACCTAAGCTAACTACTTGTACTACACTAACATCATGACTACCTGCAACAACAGCACTAAGGGCGACCCCTAGTGGGACTCGGACCTCGGCTTAGGGCGTTGCTGGCGTGGACATAGGGGGGGGGGGGAGACAGCTTGATGAGGGCTGAATTATCGGTGTGACTGCGGAGTCTGAAGAGACGACCGGCTCTACGACGGGAGAGCTCGGTGGATCGTGACCGGCGGCGGTGGGGCGTCGCGACGGGCCTCGTCGGCGAGGACGGTATGCCGGACGGCGGCGGACGTTGTGTAGTGTGCTGGTCGATTTACTCGCCTCCTGGAGGAGGGTTATTTCGTCGTCGGGTTCTAAAAGTGTGTGCCTGGGACGGCGAACTTTACTTATGAGAGAGGGACTGTAGTCGGCCGCTGCGGCGACTAGGGGGTTCGGATGGCGGGGGGCATTGTCGAAGTAACGCTTGGAAATGCGTTTGAGGTATTGCCTGATGGTTGGCATTTTTAGATCGAGATGGAGTTGGACGTTACGCATGAACCACGGGGCAGCCGCGGCTCTGCGCAACACTCGATTCTGGAGGGTTTGGAAGGAATTGAAGCGACAAGGCTTAACGTGTGCGAACACGACGCTAGCGTAAGTCAAGATGGGGCGGATGCACGTCACGTAGATTCTCAGCTTATTTCTAAGTGACAATTTACTGCGCGTTCTAAGGATGGGGTGGAGGCGACCGACAGCGAAAGCGGCGCGAGCGCGCACCGCTTTGATGTGGTCTCGGAAACTCAGATGGTGGTCGAGGATAACCCCCAGGTATTTGGCTTTCATCTCCCAAGGGATCTGTTTGCCGAACATGAGGACGGGACGTATGTGGGTGTGGGTATCACCGTGTCTCTCGAAAAGAACGGCTGCGCTCTTTTCGGGATTCACCTCTATTCTCCATTTCCGGAACCAGACCCCGAGGGTGTTGGCTGCGGTTTGAAGGGTTCGAGAGATGCTATCGAGACTCCTACCGGAATAGTAGATAGCCGTGTCGTCGGCGAAGAGAGCCAACTTGGCCAAGCCACGTTTGGGAATGTCGCTGGTGTACAGCGTGAACAGAAGGAGCGGCAGCGGTACGAGACGCGGACGTTTTATTTTAATTGTTTTTAAAGATGCCAAACTGTTGTACTGTGTGTATGTGTACAAATAATGGTAGGAAAAACAAGGAGACTTCTTATTTTGTATTCCAAAGGATCTTGTCAGTTAATTATATCTACTTATACCTACACATGTTTAATGCTTATTACAGAATATTTAGTTACGAGTAGATAATATCCAAAATAACTAAGATGACGGCTTTTCCATACCTAAGAATTATTATTTGTAAGTAAATGTTGGCGTATTATTTGTTTCGTATTTTTGTTTTAGTAGGTTTGTAGAATAGTACCAAAGTACTTGTAGGCCGACTTAGTAAGATTTCATTTGGCCTTTTCTATTAGATAGGTAGGTACTTAACTTACGGTCGTGAAATAGTAGACAGCCCTATGAAAGTAGGTAAGAATTTTGAACTCTGTTAGGAAACTTTCATTCTGTTCGGTTTATTTATTCATGTGACCGCAGCTTCCGCTTTTGGTCTTTTTTGGACATCCCACAACGCAGACGTGTCGTTACAATGAAGTATGATTTCATCGACTTAATACTAGAAGATAATTGCAACATACAACAAACTCGCTCGCCTTTGATGTTAAAAACAAACTTACACACGCGTACGCGGAGTACCTACGCTGCGGACGACGCGACGGTGACAGCCGCGGCACACGCGGCTCCGGCCGCCGCGTGTAGTGCTCAATATCAATAAACACGCGCGTGATTACGCTTCTACATGAACGCTCATACATTACCATATGTTTGATAAGCCCGCGCGACGCGACGGCCGACACGCCGCGCAACGCCCCGCGTCTTTCTGAACGAGGCCTTAGAGCGGGAGCACACGATGCGGTGCAGCGCCGCACCGCAAAGATTTCACCGTATCAGCGGGCACACGAGCAGTGCGGCGCCGCAAAGTTGTTATGACGCAGCGGCACCGCAGCGAAAAAATCGTAGAGAAAAAAAATCGAAACGAGCGAGCGTGTGTCCTTCCTTGTGACGCATAAACAACTGAGCGGAGCGGTCGGTGCCGCTCCGACGTCGCAACGCATTCCCAACTCCCCGCCTCGTCTAGGTGGTTGCAAGTCCGGTGCGGCGCCGGAGCGCATCGTGTGACATGCCACAGATATTTCTGTGTATGACGACGCAGCGACACTGCTCCGGCGTCGCACCGCCGCCGCAACGCATCGTGTGCCCCCGCTCTTAGGGTCGCCCTTAGTGCTGTTGTTGCAGGTAGTTACGATGTTAGTGTAGTACAAGTAGTTAGCTTAGGTTAAGCTCCACCATTGGCTGGAGACCCATCAGGGGCCTAATTCTCCTAAAATAAATCTTGATAAATCACAACCGAACCAAGGCCGAACCGTTCATTCAGACAGTTCTCAATTTCAAAAGCTATCAAATTGTTTGACACAAAAAACAAAATCAATTATTTTGAAAGTTTTCGAAAACAAAAACTGACTGACGGTTGTGGTTCGATTGCGTTTGGCAACAATTTATTTTAGGAGAATTGGGCCCCTGGTCTCGCCAATAACTACACGATAATGTCGAACCACTTACTAGAAGACCAAGAATTAAGTAACACAAGTAACCCAGATCGGCGGCCATTTTCCTTCTAAAAACAGTAAAATTAAATATCCTAAATCCCTTACTGACACCACTGACACTTGAACTTTTACATTGATAAACTTTCAACAAACACAATACATAGACATAAAATTATTTGAAAAAATAAACAAAAACTTATGTGTGAATTGAACGGTGATAAAGCTAATCATCTCCTTAGAGCTAGGGGTTATCAAACACGAAGTTTTATTATTTATCCCCTTTTTTTACGTGGGAAAATCCTCATGAGGGTAACCGTATCAGTAGGTATACAGGTTGAGGCTCTCACAGCATTAAATACAGCTTCCAAAAACGCCCGCCCTTCACCGCTTTCTAGTGTTTAAGTTGGGATAAAGAAACGGTACAACAAACTCCCCAGCAACACAGTTCTGTCTGACACTTATATCCTTTTTACCCTAAGGTGAGTTCTGAAGTTTCAATACAAAACGTTACCAAAAAAAAAACTTGGATCCATTCTATTTATTAACCGACTTCAAAAAGGAGGAGGTTCTCAATTCGGTTGTATTTTTAACCGACTTCAAAAAGGAGGAGGTTCTCAATTCGGTTGTATTTTTTTTTTATTTTTATTTTTTATGTTTGTTACCTCATATCTCCGTCATTTATGAACCGATCTGAAAAATTATTTTTTTGTTCGAAAGGGTATACTTACCGATTGGTCCCATATAAATTTTGTTATGATTAGACCATGAACTTCAGAGATATGGAACGGAACTCCTCATCGGATCAAAGCAAAATTCTCAAATTACTAAAATTGCTTTGTTTATATTTGTTGTTGGGAACTGACTACTGGAAAAGAGGAGGGGGTGCGTGTCGCCCCCCCCCCTCCCCCCCTTTGGAATGTTTTCATTATATCGTGTAAGGTATCATTTGAAAGGACTTTTTATGCCCGACTACGTCAAAGCCAAAAAGAAGGGTTATGAAAGAGGGGGTTAAAATTATGACACTAAAACGTATTTAATAAAAATAACTTTAAAAAAAACTAAAAACCGACTTCAAAGAAATACTAAAAAGAGTTAAATAATTACCATAATATAAAATTAACAGTTTCAGAAGTCGGTGCAACTACACTGAAGCAAATAGAAGCCACCGACTTCTGAAACTGTTAATTTTATATTATGGTAATTATTTATTAACTCTTTTTAGAATTTCTTTGAAGTCGGTTTTTACTTTTTTTTAAAGTTTATTTTTTATTTATTTATACTTGACGCACTATGGTGGTACATAAGGTTCAAAATACACGTCCGATAGTTGCCTTCGGGAGCCGGATCCGACTATCTGATCGGATTCATGAAATACACGTACGATTCTCGTGTCCGATTTTTTCTGAACGACGATGCTTACGATTCTGACATCCGATCCGATAGTCTGATCGTACGTGTAATCCATGTTCAAACAAATGTATGGCGCGGAGGCCTTCAGGTAGTATGATCAGACTATCGGAACCGACTATCGGAGGCAAGTATCGGACGTGTATTTGGGCTCTAAGGCGGACGTAATGCCTTAAAGGCATTCTGTACTAGTCAACCTTTTTTCAAGTTTACGGTTTTTGATGATGTTGTTTACGTTTTTTCGATAGTCTGTAATTTACGAAACGAACGCTATGTCAGGATTATTTTTTCGTTGAATAGAGTATGTTATAGTAGTGTTAATTAACTGTAATACTAACAACTAAGCTTTCTGTTTTCTCGACATATTTTTTTTGTACGAGACGACACCGCGATGATAAAACGAAACGAAAAAAAAAAATGGAATTTGCACGGATTATATGACGAACGTTATCGGTTATTTCGATATTCGATAACGTTGTTGTAAAATATTACACATGGCTTGGTGACACACGTCACAGCGTACTCATGTTTTGTTATTAATGACACGTAAAACGACGCAATTGACGTATCCATTGAAAATGACTCAATACGAAGCGTCGGAAACATTTTGAAATAAAAAAGTGGTCTGAAACGTCACTAAAAAAACAGTAAAGATTGAAATAATTATCGGATTCAGTGTAAATACATTAAAAATGTATGGATGAATGAAAATGATACCCATCGAATTGTTAACCTCATCCTTTTCGAAGTCAGTTAAAAAGGTGTGTCATGATCAGTGATCGGAAAAGGGTGAGCTAATTTACCTAAACTTCAAAGCACAGACACCCATATTCTAAGTCAAAACCTCACGATTTCCTCGACTCGACTCAACCTCACTGAGGTGATTTGATATTCATAGTTGCAATTTTACTCCTCACCTCAAACAGTTTCCTCACTCGAGGTGAGTTTGAGTTGAGGAACCAACTGTCAAATATAAGGTACGTCGGCATCTACCTTGAGGCGACTTGAGGAAGTTTTAAGGAACTTTTAACCAAAACAACGCGTATTTTATCCGATTTTCGTAATTTTTTTTGAAGACTTTATTGAATATTTATGCGATAATCCATGCGATTACATAGTATCGCGACGCTATTTACGAGATGCAAAAAATCCAATAGAGTTTGATGATGAAAATGAATTTATAATTAGATTTCATTTCACTATAATTACAAAGGTTATTTTATTTATTTTAAAAATAAAATCTCTAGGTAAATGAAATCATATTGGTAGCTTTATTTTTAATAAATGTTTAGAATGAATATTCATACATAGTTATGTAATGCATTTGTAAATAAAATAAATATCATATTAGTTTGGTAAATAATTTAAAGTAGCTTTTTTTATTGTATTTTCACCTATATGTTTGTTAAATAATATTCATATATGTAGGTATTATGAAGGACATGTAGGTAAATAAATATCAATATAGGTTTTTTTTTTTATTTCTGTATATTTCCAAATGCAATTCAGCCTCTTCTCTCTTAGCTCTACTGTTATTGGAGAAGTTCCTTCGCGGCCTCCCTCTCAGCTTTAGCTTCGCTATTTCGAGTTTGTTTAGCTCCTCTTCTCTTTTTTGGGATTTGTCATGATTTTTATAGATAGAGAATTTCTCTTGGATCACTTGAGTCCATAAATTAGTCTAGATCCTGTAACATAACAAATAAAATATATATAAGTACCTATACTGAACATGTATGTTGATTTGTTGAGCCTATTAAGATTTTGACGTGATTATAACTTGAAAAATATTATTTACCTTGTGATGGAGCTCCACCATAAACAGGGTAAGATCCACCCCCTGTCCTCATCCTCTCCCTTTTCTCTTGAGCCAATATGTATAATTTTACACCGGATTTTCAAATTGTCACAACATTTTTTAAGTTGAGCTTCAGTTCTCTGAGAAAAGAATGTTATATTGTATGAATAAAGTTTACTGAATTATTGTGTGAATAAAGTTTAGAGAAATAAATAATTTTGATCTGCACTACATACTTACTTTTGTACTTATCTGCACTTCTTATCTGCACTACGTACTTATTCCCCTGTTAGGCCAGCCCATGCAGCCTTTTTAGCTGCTGGGGTTCCCATAGTCGTTGTCACTGAGTTAAGTTTATATTTTTTGATCAACTCTTGATGATAAATCTTTTCACATTCATTATAGTCTTCCAGTTCCAGCCATTTCGAGCAAATAAACACTATACAATGAACAACACAGTACTGTTCCCAAGCACTCCACTTCTCAAGTATCACCATATTCTTTGCCCAGGCAGGCAGGACGTGGTTTTTGGTTCAAGTGGTTAAAATATGATAAATTATTAGCTTTTGTTTATTTATGTTCTACTCTCATTTGACACTTCAAGTTGAAATCCACAGACAACGCGCTCACAGACTGCTCTCAAAATAAGTCAAACCAATAGAAAAAACAATGTATATGTCCAAACAATGACGTAATTCGTGACGTTTCACCTCGACTCACACTCACTCGAGGAACCTCATAATTTCCTTAGTTTGACGTCTATGAATACCGATTTTGAGGGAGTTTCGAGGAACGCCTTAAGGTCTCCTCGAGTGAGTTGTGAGTCGAGGAGCTTTCGAGGTTACGACTGGGAATATGGGTGAAAAAGTGGAGACTTCCTTACGACTGCATTTTTTTTCGGTAAAATTGTCTCGGGTTTCGAGACATCACTAAAGTACATTTAATATTAATGTTGTTATTACAGAAAATAATTGAATTCGTTTCCTGTTTTTGTTTCCCAAAAATTACACAAAAACAGTAGACACGTTTTTATTGTTTTCAAAAAGAGATTCATTATTGTTTTTAAAAAAGGAGATTGTCTTTTATTTTTTGAAAACAATATAAAACGTGTCTACTGGTTTTGTGACAATTGTTTTTCCCGAAAAAAAATGTTGTCGTAAGGAAGTCTCCAGTTTTTGTCTCTGATCTTCGAAGTTTAGGTAAATTAGCTCACCCTTTTCCGATCACTGGTCATAATTTGTCATAGATATTTCATAATCTAGCTTTAGTCTCGCGCGAGACAAATATTAGTCATGTAAGAAGAGATCACACCGATAATTCAGCCCCCATCAAGCTGTCTCCCCCTCAACCCCGCGAGTGCTCGTCCCACTAGGGGTCACCCTTAGTGCTGTTGTTGCCAGTAGTCATGATGTTAGTGTAGTATAAGTAGTTAGCTTAGATTAAGTATTTTACTACCCCTTAGTCGCCGCAGCGGCCGACTACAGTCCCTCTCTCATAAGTAAAGTTCGCCGTCCCAGGCACACATTTTTAGAGCCCGAAGACGAAATTACCATCCTCCAGGAGGCGAGTAAATCGACCAGCACACTACACAACGTCCGCCGCCGTCCGGCTTATCGTCCTTGCCGACGACGCCCGACCGCCGCCGGTCACGATCCACCGAGCTCTCCCGTCGTAGAGCCGGTCGTCTCTTCAGACTCCGCAGTTACACCGTTAATTCAGTCCTCATCAAGCTGTCTCCCAGCCAGCAACGCCTTAAGCCGAGGTCCGAGTCCCACTAGGAGTCGCCCTTAGTGCTGTTGTTGCAGGTGGTCATGATGTTAGTGTAGTATAAGTAGTTAGCTTAGGTTAAGTATTTTACTTCCCCACCATTGGCTGGAGACCCTTCAGGTCTCGCCAATAACTGCCCGGTTACGTAGAAGCAAGCAAGAATAATCTACAGCAGTCCAATAGAAAAAAAAGTAAACAGAGAGAGTAGAAAGGCGGGGCAGAGTCGATGACTTTTCTCAAGGTGTGTCATGCGTCATGCCTCGTCATACATAGGGCAAACCGTATTGCGTAACTCCCTGATAGCTGCAGTCTCGTTGAGAGCAATATTAGTCATACAACTGCGACTTTTACTCAGAAGTCCAGGGACGGATCGTATTACCCAGTTACTGGGTTGTGGAGGTCTGATAGGCAGTCGCTCCATGTAAAATACTGATATTCAGCTGCATCCGGTTCGACTGGAAGCCGACCCCAATATAGTTGGGAAAAGGCTAGGCAGATGTAGTGTTACACTTTCATTATTAATATTTGGCTGCCTATTGTCTATCGGTATGAGTCTGTCATGCTCACTAAAATGTCTCGCTGATGGTGGCGTTGTGCATCGGGTCGTTGAGTTCCCTGCAACATGGTTGAGCTGAGCGACGCCGATGCATGCGTCATGCTCGTGAACGGGTGCTGTCTGTTGGGACTGGTCAGCTCGTAACTGCTATGGCAATCATTTTAAAAGGCTAACTTTCTCATTGCTTTTCATGTTGTTAACTGCATGTACATTATTCTGCATTGTTCTCACATTACTACAATGAAAATTGTCAAACCATTTACTTTTTTTAAAAGAGTGTCTATGGAGTTTCTTGCCGGTTCTTCTCCAAAGGACCTACTACTTGGAACCGAGCCCCTAGTGTTGACCTTTTGAAAGCAGGATCTGGTCTACTTGAAATAAAAACTATTTGACTTTGACTTTGATGATGACGTCCAGGGACGGATTTCCCTATAGGACAGGTAGGCCCGGGCTTAGGGCGACAAAATTTAGGGGGCGGCAAAATTTGGGGCTCCAAAATGAACGAGGACAGGTTGAACGCTCTGGCTATCCTCTGCATCGAATCACAGTTGCTACGGTCTTTGGATTGTGATGATTTTGCTGCTCAGAAAGCCAGACAAAAGACAATTTCTGAATAACGATTCATTGTTACTTACAAATAGAAATGGTAAGCATCAGTATTTGAAACACTGATTGAGATAATTTTATCATTTACTGACTTTCGTTGTTTTTTATTTTAATTTATTTCCTACAGGGTGTAAAAAGACCCATCACATAGCCGAAATCTACGCACTCTGTACATCAAACTAAATTACATTGACCAAAAATAATTGCTGGGAAACTACTTTTATTTTTAAGATTAAAAAAAACGTTTTTCTTTTGTAGCGCGCAATGTGTGGTTGTGGCGATACCGCGCGTTTGCGTGCGTGCAGCGGCCACACAGCTGAGCCAAGGCGGTCGTGTGCGTTTGATATTCGTTGCGTTTTTGTAACTTCAAATGCGTAATTTGTGAGGAAAAATTTAAAATTTTGATAAGGTTGTTTGGAAGAAAGTTTAGTATTATCACTTAAAATACGTTTTTGGAAAAAACTAAAAAAAAATGTATACTTTGACCTTCAATATCTCCAAAACCAATGGTTTCCCAGGTATGGTCTGGTAGAAAAAAAATATCATATGGGTAGAATATGTGGTTTTCGTTATCGTTAAGGGTCTTTTTACACCCGATATAGTTCATTGAATTTTTCGTGATTTACAGCAAGTAGGGGGCGGCAATATTTCATAGGTCTAGGGTAGCCAACGTAACAAATCCGCCCCTGCAGACGCCCACACTAACCTCCCCCAAACTTAGATACGTGTCTTGGGCGTTCCACTAATGACATTCCATGTCAGGCTAGAATATAAAACTTTTTCAATGCACTCTGGTAAGGCTGGACATCAACCAAAGCTGTGCGAAGAAAATGTGCGGTGCGAAAATGTGTAGCGAGGATGTGAAACTGTGTGACCCTTTCCACATGACCTGTGCGAGGAATGTGTTAATGTGTACAAATGATCATCTGCCTCTTCCAAACACCGTCTATTGACTGACTGGTAGGCGTACATTTTCAAATCCTCGCACACATTCTTAGCAATGCAACACATCCCTCGCTCGCATTTCTCGCATGTTTTGTATGAACAAAAACCTCGTTCCGCTAAGCCCATATCCACCAGAGCTGCGCAGAGCGAAGCTAGGTAAATGAAGTGATTCTATTGGTGCTTACAAAACACATTCCTCGCTACGCAGCTTAGCACAGCTCTAGTGGATGGTCAGCCTAAAAATATATAAATGCGTCGCATTCGCATGTGAATGGGTCATCACTCAGCCTAATGTTGTGTTGTGGCAGCATTGGGACTAATTTTCCCAACATGCAACACCACTGCATGCAACAGCACTGATTTCCAGTGATGAGCTTGAGTGACGCAAATTACATATTAGAGAACTACGATAACTTGGCACGCTCCTCCAAGATGTCTTCAATGTGTGTGTGCATATGCCAACGAGACACCATGTTTGTGATTGATATTTAGTATATTTATGGCTCGACTAGTGCATAATTAAAGTTCGCGCTCGACAATACACGTGTGTCATTCATACAAACCTCCAAACGGTACCATACTGTTAATTAGCGACGTCAAATCTGTGGAGCGACTGTAACATGTTTTTGTTTAAGTTTGTCCTACAGTTGCAGCACACGTCTGCGTTGAATGACGCGTTGTTAATATTGTTTCTCACACATTTTTACCAGCGTCAATGGAGGTGCGTGCCATGCTATAGTAGACATCTCTATCACAATGGCTATACTTAATTTTGTCTACACTTTTGTCGACAAAACCCTTGTTTCCGGTGGTCGTGAGGTTGAGCTACACGATGGCTGATGCATGCGTGCCGTCAGTTGGGACAGGTCAACTCAAACCTGCCATGGCTCTTTCCTCAAAAGGCCATTTCAAACGTTGCCCTACATTGTTACACTCGCATAGTTTTATACCACAATGTCTGGACTTTAAAAGAGACGTTGACCTCTGAGTTTGTTTCGGCTTTTCTTCTCAGAGCGAATCAGATAGGAAATGCCGGCGCCATCTAGTCTTAAAAAAAAACTTACATTGACTTGTAAAAGTGTCTGTAACAGATTTATTTACAGAAATAAATACCATTTATCATGTTACACCTGCACGTGCGACCAGCTCTAAACGTGACCAGATCAAAGAAATAAAAACTAAAACATCCCGGAACAACATGTCTATTGGTCATTAATAAATATTGTTTGACAGCGGGAATCTATGACCATTCTTGGCGCCATTTCAGTTGTCAATAGAGTGGGTGTTATTCGTCCTCCTGCCAACAATCTGTCCTCGGTACACATGTTCTAATAATATTGACGTATATTACGTTGCTTTCCAAAAGATGACGCTATAAGTACTTACACAGGATGTCCCTGGAAGTATGGATCAAATCGAATAGGGGCGTGGGCAAGGATCATTTCAAAACTTGTAGTAGTAAAAACTTGAGTAAAATTTTTGCCAGACCAAAAAGCCTTTGCAGTAAATGTTTTTTCTTATTGAACACATGTTTTATAGCTGCGTAAAAGTATTACCACAAGAAAGGCCTACTGTTCGCCAGTCCTGAAAAAAATTGATAGCTCTGATAGTTTTTTTTATGATTTATTCTGAAACTTCGCATAGAAAAAAAATCATAAAGTAAACTTTTTTTTACATTTTTATCTGAACAGTCATAAAATGCCGTATCAGTTGTTCCCGATTTGATGTTAAGTTTTGGGACAACCTGTATAATTCATTCATATTTTTTTGACTTAGTATCAAACGGTAAAGCGGATTCATGCCAAAAAAATATTACAAAAGGGATTACGTGATGACTTTGTAAATGTTCACATCGATTCAGCTCTCATCAAGCTGTCTCCCCCCCCCTAAGTGGCCAGCAACGCCCTAAGCCGAGGTCCGAGTCCCACTAGGGGTCGCCCTTAGTGCTGTTGTTGCAGGTAGTCATGATGTTAGTGTAGTACAAATAGTTAGCTTAGGTTAAGTATTTTACTCCCCCTCCCCCCCATTGGCTGGAGACTCTTCAAGTCTCGCCAATAACTGCCCGGTTACGTAGGAAGGGTCCCCTAGGACCACCTACAGCAGTCCAAGAGAAAAAAAAACTTTGTAAATGGCATACCCGCTCAAAATACACAATAGAATATATTTTTGTGTGTTTTATTGTGGCGCGTCTAATTTAATCCATGCCCTTGGCGGTCATGACCTGACCTGATATGACCCTACGACACTTAATTTGTATGCCTATTGTGAACGGTAATAATAATTCTTTCCGTCAAAGCACGTAACTGGATAATTCTAGCACGTGTCCCTTTCCAATTATTAAAAAATTAGAACGGCTTAGTTAGATAAATCGATAGATAGATAATGATGTCTACCATGTAAGTTAGGCGTGATAGGGAGCTGATATTTATTTTTGTTTGTAAACAATCGTCATTATCGAATCAGTTGTCAGCCAACTTAATTCTAAAGACTCGTGGCTAAATAACAACCATGGTCGTACGATCTGCGAGGTTAAGCTGCATTTTTGCGTTAAGACAGGGTCCCAATTGTCACGCCGCAATAGCGGCGGTAAGGCCCGTGATGGAGGAGTGGCTGGAAATGCGTCATGGCGCCCTCAGCTTCCGGCTGACACAGGTACTCTCGGGACATGGGTGTTTCGGGAAGTACCTGTGTCGCATAGGCCGGGGGCAAACGCCCGGTTGTCACCACTGCGTCGACTGCCCCGAGGACACGGCCCTGCACACTTTGCAGGCGTGTCCTGAGTGGGCGACGCAGCGCCGCGAGCTAATCGCGGCGGTCGGTGGTGGTGACCTCTCGCTTCTGGCCGTGGTTCTGTCCATGGTCGGGAGCGAGACTGCGTGGGAAGCCGTCGCCTCCTTCTGCGAGGAGGTGATGGCGACCAAGGAGGGAGTGGAGAGAGAGAGAGAGACAGCTGTCACTCTCCCTTCCCGCGCCAGACGCACCGGACGCCTGAGGCCGCGCGACGACCTCCAGCCACCCTAGTTTGTGGCCTGCGGGCGCTGGGTTAGGGGACCCACCGCCCGATCAGTAACAGGCCCGAGTAGGCGGCGCGACGTGCTCCACGCGCGCCTTTCAGCAGGACGTGGGGCTAGGCCCCACAAAGGAGAGGTCCGCCAAGGGCCGACAGGGACCGAGACCTGCCGGGGTTGTGGTGCATGCTTTGCGAATCCCGCGATCCCGTCCCACGGTCAAGTGATGGAACATCGTGGTGGTTTTAGCCGGTAAGAGTCTAGCACACCCCCCGTCTTCCCCAGACGGGGGATAGTCCATGAGGTTTTCCCAAAGCAAAAAAAAAATGGCCCAATTCTCCTAAAATAAATCTTGATAAATCGCAACCGAACCAAGGCCGAACCGTTCATTCAGACAGTTTTCGTTTTCAGAAGCTGTCAAATTGGTTGACGGGCCAGATTAACCCTCAATTCGCTACCTATCAATATGTAAACCACTAGTATGAGTTCAGGGACTAATACAATTGCTCACCTTTAGAAGCGTCGCGCGCACACGTGTCGTCGATAGTGTGTTTAGCGCGTCACATGAGCAAGGTAATGTAACGCACAAAAGAGTTCACGGGCGAAACAAGGAGCAATGCTTGTTTAAAGATTTAGTATGGGTCCATGGGACCCAGGTAGTGAATTAATGGTTAAAATCCTTCGTGGGCCGGAGTGGCTCGCGGGCCATAGTTTGTCCATCCCTATTTTAAACCGTGAATAGGTACCCGTCGGGTTCCACATCGAGACCCGATGTCCCGGACGTCATATGAATATCAATGACAGTAATTAACGGTAGTCAGAAGGCTGAAAGACAGAACTAGTCTAACCGTAGGATATCGGTATTGCCCAGTAACTGAGTTGCGAAGGTCTGATGGCAGCCGCTCCGTGTAATATTTATATGGGGAATTATTAATCGGGCGAATAAATAATATATGGAAGACTGTTAATGAGATACTTACTTTAATACTAAACCGAGCGGCATTAAAATACTAATTTTGGGCGAAAAACATACTGAGTGGGCGAAAATATACATTTCCTTACCCCGACACGGATAGGTTAGGTGCGAAGGGGATAATAACGAACGAAGCCCCCGTCATCCACTTCGTGTTAGGTTACTTTAAACCCTGCAGACAGAAATAGGAGGTGCAAAGCGGGGCTCCGTCGATGCTCCTTTGGAAACCCAAACAACCTTACAAACTTAAAACAATAATGTGAGTGAAAGGAGATGTTTCAGAAATGTATGGAGCCTGGGCTAGCACCATGTACACCGGAAATATAGCTATACAATAAAGTAACCGTTTTTTATTGTTAATTTTCTATAATTTAACTTTGTTTAATTGTACATTCAAGTTAACTTGGTCAAGGAGAGCAACACAACACATAAAAATATGGTGGATCGAAATTATGTGAAATGTCATTTTGACAACTGTTGACATGTCAATGACCCCATAGTGTTTATTTCTGGTGTACTTAACGTATCTACGTTGTTTATAGACGAAAATACTTGGATTTCGTTATAATTTTAATGAAATAGAAGATAGGTGTTGTACTCGATTGCGTCACACACACATCATGACATCACGAAACCTTGGACTGTCAAAGTTGTCAAACTCATGTTAACGTCAAACACAACTGTCATGGCTACCAGAAAAAAAGGTTATCATATTAAAAAACGTCCCCAAATAATAATTCCAGTACAATTGTACTCTTCTTCAAATTAATTTATTTGTATTTTTATGGTAATCCCCTATTTTTTTCCTATTTTTCTATATACTGTACATAATGGTGGCCCAAAATCAAACATCTCCTTTATTCGCTTAAGAATTATTATACTGATCGTTCTGAATAACTAGTACCTCAAATTCGTATTTTTAAGTCGCCGTTTTCAATATTTGTGTTCGCCCTCTGTCTTTCGCCCACTTAGTATTTCAGTACGTCATAATCAGTATTTTTGAGACCCTTACTTTGAATTTATATTCGATCGTTTAAATACTAGGCTATTTATATTTAGCCACATCTGGTTAGATTGGAAGTTAACTTGTGGTCTATTGGGAGAAGGCTAGGATGAAAGAGATATTGATTTCCAAAGTCTACGAACTATTTAACATGATAATTCCGGTCTCAAAATAGACTGATCCATTTCCTTTGCTGTTGTAAGCGACTAAAACATGACACCAGATATATTGGGCGTTACATTACATCATAGAGCGAAAACGTAGTCGAACATAAAATAATTAATGCTCCGAGCTAGTGATGGGTAGAGATCAACTACGATAGCATGACACGTCCCTACATTGACACAGCAAGTAAAAATGTGTGAGAAACAATATTAACAACGCGTCATTCAACGCAGATGTGTGCTGCAACTGTAGCACAAACTTAAACAAAAACATGTTACATTCGCTCCACAGATTTGACGTCGCTAATTAACAGTATAAGTAATTCAAAATACAAAAAAACTACCCTCATTGTAAAGGTTATCAAATAACCTTTTAGGCGATATATGTTTAGAATTGATCTGTTCCATAATACCAAAAATAATAACAATTATACCTACGTGAAAAATAGAAGCGGCTCGATTTATTTGCTCCCAAGTATATTAACTCTCTCTAAGTAACATTTTGGAATACTTCAGGAACTCCGTTTTTCAGTAAGCAAGAATGTAATAACTAAAACAGTTCAAAACTTAGAGCGCGTTGAGCGCGTTTTTTTCGGAAGCGGCAAAATCGAGTTATTGTATTCTTCGTTAGTGCGGCAATATTTGAGGAAATAGATGAGGAGATTCAAAGTTGAAATACGCGTAACTCCCTCATTTTTCATTTAGAGGAACTCAAGCGAGGTAAATCATGAGTGAAGGGTACATCACTACTCCGAGCGCAGAATAATAAACAGTATTACGTTCAAAAATCCCACTCACGAATTATTGCGACAAATACCTAGAAAAATGTATTCTATTCTGCCTAGCCTTTTCCCAACTACATAATTATTTTGGTACCGGTTTCTGTGTCAGGCTCTTGATCCAGACGCCCAACGAGAGCCTCATGATATGTTTGAGGCTCTTGGCTATTAAACCATTGGCTGTAATGACTATCGGCACAATTAATGCTGAATCCACATCTCACATGGCGACAACCTCGTGTGCCAAGTATTGATCTTCAATTTCTTTATCTTTCTCGTCTTTCACAAGGTTCTTGTCATGCGGGACAGTGATATCAATAATCATTGTGAGACGCTCTGATCGATCTATCACTACTATGTCTGGCTCATTGGCAACAATAGTACGTAAATGGATTAATACTTCGTAGAATTAATTCCTGGAACATACTAAGTATCATAATAATTAGAAAGACTGCAACATCAGATTTTATATTACCTAATGCTATAGGTTTTTAGCTATCATGCTATGAAAAAAAAGCCGAGAAAACCTCTGGAATGTGGAATCATAACCATTTTCCTACCAAAATAACACCACTACAATAAGAGCGGTTACGCACTGCATCCGATCCGAATCCGAGAAAATACGTTCCAAAGTAGTCATATAACTATTTGTATGGTAGTTTACGCACTAGATCCGACTTCCGTCATCCGATTTCTCTCCGTGATCCGTGAGTTTCCAATTCGGAAGAAATATTGACGGACCGAAGTAGCCGTAGTACTGTTTGTATGAACGCTTTCGCATTACCTCGGATTCAAATCTGACGCCAAATGGATATGCCAAAGATGGGCCCTGACTTGTTTGAATTTGGATCAGAGATCGGATAAGTGCGTAAGCGATATCCGAATTCGGTCCGAGTTTTTTAGACTCTAGATCCGTATTCGGCTCGGATGCAGTACAAAAAGCAATATCCGAATTCGACCTGAGTTTTTTTATATTCTTATTTTCACGGATCCGGATCGGATTTAGTGCGTAATCGCTGTAAGAGTACAAACATAGATTAAAATGAAATGTCGGCTCTAAAAATATATGCGCTTCGCTTTGTAACATACGTCATTGGTTGTTTACTCTATAAACAATGAACGTCAATAATGATGTATTAAATATGCATATTTATATTATTGTATCCATTCGCTCTTCCACGTGAAGTGTCACATGTCTCGGAGACAAAAAGATTTGCTTCAGACGTTTCTGAATGTTTATTCTGCAGCGCATCGGGAACGTTCGCAGACGCACATGTCGATTGCTTCTACGCAACGATTCGTAAGAGGTAGTGTTACAAAGAACTCGAGTCTTCGAGTCCTATATAAACGAACTAGGATGATGAATTACAAGACGACTCATTACAACAGGACTCCAAGACTAGAGAACTAAACTCTCTACGAGTTCTTGAATGTTACATGAGAGCTCGAGTCTCTTTGTGCGCTCGAGTCCTTTTTATGCTGCGAGACGCGCTCAAGCCCTGCCCATACTGAGTGGGTAGCCCTCTTCGTGTATGAGTGTAGCAATGAAACTGTTACATCGTAGAGTCTCAAAATATAAATTCAATTCAATTTTCAATTCAATTTATTCAGGAACAATTCACATTGTGTTTGAAATTATATAAATAATAAAGACTAACACATTCATAATACTATAAATGATAGAAAATAATAAAAGTTTGTTAACCTTCCCATCTTTATTTTCTTAAAAGTGTTTTTTTGCTGATTTGTAATGATTTTGTCTTATTAAATTCAGAGGAGCTCGTGGCTAAATAATTACAGCCGCATAGACCGATCTTCCGGGTTAAGCCACGCTTGCCGAGGTTGGTCTGTGGATGGGTGACCATTTACCATAGCGAGTTTCCTCCGTGCCTCGGAAAGCACGTAAAGCCGTTGGTCCCGGCTGTCATTTGTAGATCTTTGACAGTTGTTACCATTGTGGTCAGAAGCCAGAAAGTTTGACAACCAGTCTTACCAAGAGTATCGTATTACCCAGTTACTGGGTTGTGGAGCTCTGATAGGCAGTCGCTCCATGTAAAATACTGATATTCAGCTGCATCCGGTTCGACTGGAAGCCGACCCCAACATAGTTGGGAAAAGGCTAGGCAGATGATGATGAAATTCAGATGGTGCTTCTAATTCATGACCCCATGTATGACCTAAAATGTAACCACAGCCGATCATAGATAGACTTTAGCGCTTTTCTTTTTTGAAAGTTTCGTCTCCTTTTCTCTTAAACTATTGCCTTTTGGAAAAAGCTGTAAAACAAAAGTTATTCATTATTAAGGGTACTTTAACATACCCTTTCGGATTAGTACCCCCTTTTCGACTAAACAGATAAGTTTTTTTTGTTGCCAAATATTTTTTGGATCGCCACAACATAAGTCAATTTGCCGACAATTATTTAGTAAACAAAAAGGCATGCTCAGCTGACGTATTTTTTGTTGCTCTGCTCAAGGCGTGGCATGCCTCGCTGGCAGCAAAACTGAATTACTCATTGTATTCATGCCCAATTTTCAGTTACGTTTGTTTACGCTGATCTTTTTACGTAATGACTGTCACTGGCTTTAGTTCTGGCACGTTGTATGTTTATTTGGCCTTGTGTGTTGTTATAGCATCCTTGGTGGGTAGGCTATATGCGTCCTGCGATCTCAACCATAGGTTCCTGTAGGAAGCCGTGGTTTTGATGGTGATTCCTATAATTTACCGAGCGTTATGATGCATGAAAGTGTGTAGTGTGTGAAGTATCGTCACTCCTCCAGGAGTGACGATACTTCAGTACGTCCGGCGCACCCTGGGCAGTCAGCCTCGCTACCAACCTTGCTGACTGGCTAATCTTTTCACCACAGCATGAGCTATTTTCGTATAGCTCGTGGCTAAAATTAAGACTCTTGTATCTTTACCAATAATGAAGCGCAGTTAAGATTACGCTATAATATATAGCTTATAGTAGAGATTGTATAGCACAACGATATCGCTCAGCATACATTTTATACGGACACGTTCATACAACGCTATGCTATAAAGTATTGGTTTGCTGTACGCGATAAACTTGAGCGATTCTCAGAGCTATATCGTACGATTCTCCTGTCCCCGCCCCGTTCGTCGCCCGACGTATCGCCGTCAAATAGCTTGCTACATAGTAGATCGGCTTGCGAATTAGTGTATGAAGTGAACGTCATGCTATACAAGCTTAGTTTTAGTATATACTAAACCTGAAACTAGTTTGTTCAGAATCACTGAGTCTATTTCTAATAAATGGGTTTTAAAATTTGAGTCAACTGCAATTAGCAAAGTTTTTTTTTGTGAATATCCTTAAAAAACATCTTAACATCAAACAATAAAAACAGCCCCAAAAACCGCCTTTCACCGCTTCCCATTGTTTTAACAAAATTAATAGAAATGTTTTTTTTTTATTTGATTGTAAATTCACTCCGCAACTCACAATGGTTAACCATTAACATATTATCTGCATTTATATGGTAAATAAGAAATGTCATTGCAAGGTTACAAGCGCACGCGCATCAGCGTCGGTTTATTTCTACACGGTGTGACGTATTGTAGGTATAATGTCGACACATTATTAGTCATGTATGGATAATTGATTCTTAAATTATTCATGTAATGTAATATGTATGTACTAGGGTTTCTGTTTTCTCGACATATTATTTTTCTCGGGTCTCGAGAATTCTCGAGCCCGATTTCTCGGGTTTCTCGGGTCTTTCGAGAAATTTTTAAAAACCTTAAAAAATCAGCTTCCGCCCGTTTTCTGGAGTACTCTTGAACGTAGTTTATCTGTTCGAAAGCGCTGTTATTTCGATAAACTGACCCATTGCGATTCTGGACACCCCAGTCAGAAGATAATCCTAGTTCAAACTTCGGATAACTTATTTTTCCGGTGTCTGA
This sequence comes from Amphipyra tragopoginis, assembly GCA_905220435.1. Lineage (NCBI taxonomy): Eukaryota > Metazoa > Arthropoda > Insecta > Lepidoptera > Noctuidae > Amphipyra > Amphipyra tragopoginis. The sequence goes on along the minus strand of HG992020.1, from coordinate 12,188,669 downwards.
GGTACTCCTAACCGTAGTTTATCTATTCTGCCTCTGTTGGTTCGATAAACTGACACATTGCGTTTCTGGACACCCCAGACAAAAGATGATCTTAGTTCAAACTTCAGTTAACTTGACTGACCAATTTGGGGCGGTTCCAGGATTTTATTTTGTCGTTTTATATCATATTATAACAAGAGTATTTAGAGTTTTATTATTAGTATTTTATTTTGGATAGCGAGTTTTGGACTCCCAGCGAAATGGACTCGAGTAGTTCATCGGAGTCTGATTTGGAAGAGCTGGAGGCTATTTCAAATATATCAGTACCAATAAAAAGGCATCGAAGAAATCCATCCGAAATGTTCACAGATAAAGAGTTTAACATGAGATATCATTATAACAAGGGCACTATGATATATACCTTTGTGAAATAACCAACACTGCTCTAGATAGAACCCATTCATTTACATCACAAATAGGTACGTTAGCCTAGTTTTTTTTTTTTCAGATGTAAAATAAACTTCCAATCCAAGTCCAATATCAAAAATTACAATTAAAATCCTACTTATTTTGTTTTAAGTAATAGTTTTATTGTGTTGTTGCTACGATTAAAAATAACAATGAGAAAATGTTGTGATTAAAATTTTATGAGTATGAAATGGTTCATTTTAAAATCATTGCATATACCACAGGAGATTTTCTTTTAAACTTGGGGCATAACTGCAAAAAGATGTAAAGTTTGAGGCGAGAAAAATATATTTAGCTGGGCTTTAAAATCAGACCCCATCTCACTAGATGGGGTCTGATTTTAAAGCCCAGCTAATGACCACTGTCAATTTACAACCTTACTTATTGTTTGGATAGTTATCTAGTCATCAAACCCAACAATAGATGAACGCAGTTTATCTTACAGTTAATTTTATTTGACGTTTTAAGTCACACTATAATAAAGTACTTGGAGTTGTAGGTATATTATGCGTCTGTTCGCTTGCCTCGCTTACTCGTTCCTCGTAAGGAGAACGATCAGAAGCCATAATGCAAAGATTACGTAACTTGTAAGCCAATTTTTTTAGTAATAAAAGAAAATTTTTCATTTCTCGAGTTCTCGAATTCTCGAGGCATTATTTCTCGTCTCGAAGTTGGCATGATTTCTCGACATTTCTCGACTCGAGAATTCTCGAGCAGAAACCCTAGTATGTACAAAACCATCATATACCTAAATGTACACTGTTTGTGGCAAATCGTTTAAACCACATTTCGCATATTATACACAGACCCCCTTATTACAAAAGATGATCTAAGAAAAACCTAGGTTTTAAAATAGCCCCGTCTCTTTTTGTTATATGACATAAGAAAGTGATGGGTAAATTTTAAACCAGGGTTTACCTTAGTCTTGGTTTAAACCATCTTTTGTAATAAGGGGGCGTGGGTCTGAGTCTGATTCGGTTTTTTTCTTAAGGCCCCTCCTCCAGGAGGCAAGTAAATCGACCAGCACACTACACAACGTCCGCCGCCGTCCGGCATACCGTCCTCGCCGACGAGGCCCGTCGCGACGTCCCACCGCCGCAGGTCACGATCCACCGAGCTCTCCCGTCGTAGAGCCGGTCGTCTCTTCAGACTCCGCAGTCACACCGATAATTCAGCTCTCATCAAGCTGTCTCCGCCCCTAAGTCCCCCCGCCCGCAAGCCACCAGCGAGTCCCACTAGGGGTCGCCCTTAGTGCTGTTGTTGCAGGTAGTCATGATGTTAGTGTAGTACAAGTAGTTAGCTTAGGTTAAGTATTTTACTTCCCCCCCATTGGCTGGATACCCTTCAGGTCTCCCCAATAACTGCCCGGTTACGTAGGAAGGGTCCCTTAGGACCACGTACAGCAGTCCAATAGAAAAAAAAAGAAAAGAATCTGATTCGGTTTTTTTTCTTAAGGCGCTTCCCCCAGAGAAAATGGCGCCACTTCAGAAAAAAAAGCGTAATTTCTGTCAACACACAACATATCGTATGTAGGTACAACATTTTAGTCAAGTGTTGTAGAAAGGAGAATGATTAAAAGTAATAATAAATAATAAATTTAATAATAAATTTTGTTTATTTCCATATAAAAAATGAGACGGTAGAACATTATACATTGTAGTTATTATTCTATGTACATAATAAAAGATGTGCAACTGCGCCTGAGCTAGGCTGAGCCTGTATTTCAGGTCACAGTGCTCTCCCAAAAGTTGTGAGCCACTAATAACAATTGATTGGGCAATTAGTATTATGTTTTTAACACTATAAAATGTGTTTAGGAGTGAACTGTAAGTGCGTGTGTGAGTGTGTGTGTGCTAGTATGTGTAAGTGTGAGTGTTGTGTGCATGGGTGTGCTACGTGTGCGTGCGTGGATGCGAGCGTATAATTAAAAGCCTTTATTCTAGCTTAAGGTTTTAAGAAGATCCTCGGTAGTTTGATAATCGCAGGTAAATAGGAAGTGAGACAGTTTAATTTTGCATTCCCGTTTGTTTAATGTGTAGATATTAAGAGTACCGTTTAATCTATTGTAAAGAAAAGGACCATTGAAACAGAAAAATCTATGAGTGTATGAGTGTTTAAACTGTAGGGGCCGAGGGACGACAGCATTGCGACGTCGTTTAAGCACATTACTTCGTATAGGGGGGGTAAGGGAATGTTGTTTGAGGATTGTAGTAATGATGAAAAGATGGCGAACAGTGGGTAATTTCCAGGATTGATACAGAAGATGTGTAGGGTAATAGATGGGACGGAAGGAGCTAACTTTAAGTATTGCCCGTTGAGCAATTTCTAGAGGAAGAAGAATTGTTTTGGAGGCTCCACCCCAACATAAGATGCAATAAGAGAGAAGAGATTGACATAAAGCCATATAAACTTTTTTTAGGATTTTTATGTCGGCTACATGGCGTAGGTTCTTAAATACATATATTAGTTTTCTTAATCTACTTTGAAGTAAAGAGATATGTGCACGGAAGTTCAGTGATGAGTCAAGTATAACGCCAAGATATTTTACCTCGGTTTTCCTGGTTAACAAAGGACACGTACAACTGCTACCGTTTGCTGGATGAACATGTGCATCTGAATGTGATTTTAAGGTAAGTTCTAAGGGGGGTTGATTAGGATTTCTTATATAGAATGGCATATACATCGTTTTATCAGAGTTTAGGGTAAGTATATTTTGTTTCAACCAAGCCGCAACCCTATCAAAACCCCTCTGTGCCAGGGTAAAGGTGTTATCCCAGGAGTCAGCAGAGAATAATAGTACAGTATCATCAGCATATGAAATAATAGTGCCTTGCTCAAGATCTAACTTACAGAGGTCATTTAAATATATTAAGAAGAGTGTAGGCCCTAGCACCGATCCTTGGGGAACTCCAAAGGAGACAGGCAGGTCTGTGCTGATGTACGATTCAACTTTGAGGCTTTGTTTGCGACAGCTGAGATAGTCCTGAAACAATCTTAGTTGCAATCCTCTTATTCCCAGACGTTCCAATTTAGCCAGAAGAAGTGGAACAGACACCGTGTCGAACGCCTTGGCAAGGTCGAGGAAGACAGCCAGTGCTTTTTTTCCATCATCGAGCTTCCTAATGACATGGTCAGTTAGTTTATGGACTGCATCCTCCGTTGACTTGCCAGACCGGAAACCAAATTGACAAGAAGATATTAGACTATTGCTTTCAAGATAATTAACTAGTCGACGATTAATTAGTCGTTCCAGTATTTTGGAAACTGCTGGAAGAATAGCAATTGGTCTATAGTTACAGACACGAAGCCTGTCCCCGGACTTAAAGATTGGGACGATGATAGCTTTCTTAAGAACGTCCGGAAAGACACCCTGACCAAGGCATTTATTAAATAGATGAGCTAGTGGTTGAACAATTATATCCTTTGTGGCTTTAAGTAGGCTGTTTGATATTTGGTCGTGTCCGACGGTACTGGATGATTTCAAGCCATTTATAAGTGATAAAATTTCGTCCTCGTCCGTGTCTATGAGTACAAAGGAGTTATTGGTGCAATTCGAAGATGAAATATCAATTGGATTTTGTGCTATTGTTGGACTATTTAGGAGCTTACTGGCCAAGGAACTTCCCACATTAACAAAATAATCATTAGCTAGGTCGACAGATGTTTGAGGAGAATCACCAAGAAGATCGGCAGCACCTGATTTTGTTTTATGGGTGTTGGTTATTGTCTTGATGACTTCCCACAATTTTTTATTGTTGTTGCAGTTTTTCTCTAGTTCGTTTTTGTCATATGCTCTCTTTAATCTTTTTAGCAAATCGTTGCAATGATTTCTGTACCTAGTGTATGTTAGTTTTAAGGTGTCATTATTGGGTGAGGTTTTTGAGTCTTTATGAAGACGATCCCTGTTCTTAATACATCTAAGTAATCCAGGAGTAATCCAGGGTTTAATAATACGTTTGCTACGGGGGAGCTTGACAATCGTGGTATTTTTATTTGTTACATCTTGTATAATTTTGATAAAATTTTCCATAGCCTGATTGGGATCGCTTATATTTATAACGTAATGGAAGTTAGTATTTTTTAACTGTTCACAAATAGCATCAACTTTAAGTCTAGGTAAGTACGATTGAGCATGTTTAGCATTGTGAACTTGGTAAAGACAAAGTAGTACAGCGTTATGGTCAGTGACGGTGGAGTTTAAAACAAAAGTATGCGATTTAAATTTGGTTTTGAGCAGAACATGATCCAAACAAGTTGTACCGTGCCTAGTAGGAAAAGTATGGGCTGGTAAGAATCCCTGAAAAGCTGTCGTGTTTAGGTATTCAGGAGCTTTTGTATCGTGAGATTGTATCGAAATATCTATATTAATGTCGCCTATAATAACAGCTGATTTTATGTTTTTCAGGTCAGATAATGTTGAATTGAGGGATGCTAGAAAGGGAGTTATATTATTGTATGATGGTGATCGGTACATGGCTATTATAGCTGTATCCTTATTTATTGTAATTATCAAACAATTACTGTCTAAAAATGGTGGTTCAATTATATTTATAATAAGTGATTCCTTATAATATATTGTAATTCCGTCATTCTGGTTTTTATAATTCTCTGTTATATGATATCTGTAGCCAGGTAGGTTTGGAATAATCAGATTGCATGATAGCCAGCATTCTGTAAGTACTATCACCTCACAATCCATCCTCAATCTGTGCAAAAGGACAACAAGTTCGTCAAAGTTGCGTGATATACTGCGTATGTTTTGCGTTAGTATTTTTACATTTGGTTTATTATGTGAAATAAACCTATAACAATCATCAACTTTACAGACCATGGGCTCGGATATAGTTAAATCATCAAGCTCCAAATCGGTGTTAGCCATTTATGATAGAATTGTTTACCAATGAACAAAAATAGTAGACACATAAAAGGAAAACTATGCAGCAAAGTGCGATAATCTGAATGTAAACATTTGAATCATTAAGCGAAAGCGTGCAGTTAATGAACAGGTGAGCAGGACGTAAATCAGTATATTTTTTAAATATGCATAAAAAACTGTTGAGAGCCGAGCGGGGATATGTTATTGTGTGTGTCATTACCGCATAGTAACCTCCAGTCGGCCCATATACGCGTTTAGGAGTAGTGAAAGTTAAGCGGAAGCAATGGAAATCATTAATAATTTGTATTATAGTGGATTTAAGTTTGTATATAGTGATGTGTGTACATGTATTAATCATTTTAAATGTTTGCAATTGCGCAATATAGTAGTACAATATTTGTGAAGAAAGTGAAGTTAAGAAAATATGTGTTATACATTCATAATTCATCCAGTTATCGCAAAGTGATGCTGTGTTAGTTTTATGAGGTGAGTTATTTAGTATCCTCAGTGGGTTTATTATTACTGATATAGTGTAAGTTGGGGTACTGGTGTAGATACAGGTGTATAATATAATGTGCAGTGTTATATTGTATTTTGTTTGATGTAGGATATGAGTGTAGGTATGTGATGTTATTAACGTAAAACTATTATATTTTAATAAAACTAGACATGCATTATTGTTATAAAATCGTATGAGCAGAATATAACATACGAAGCAGAGCTTGTAAATGAAATAAACTAGGACTAGTCAGTTTTCATTGCTTTGCTGTTTCTTGAGTTCGTTTAAGTAAGCTTCGTTTCTCACACGGATGTATGGTGTTCCTTCAACTTTACGTAGATAGATATATCCATTAGAGGGCCATACAAACTTATAATCAGCTGTTTTTGCAAAGTCTCGTGTGAGGAATAATAGGCGCTTCATTTTGGCCGTGAGTAATTCCGAGATGTAGATTGGTTGTTTTGGTGTATGTAGGCCTAAGTTCATTGAATTGAGTTGATCGGGTTGTTGTCGAAATTGGTTGTATTTTTTCACCGCTTCTAGAAAACATTGTTTAGTCAACGTATTTGTAAACTCAACGGCGAGTGAAGAGTTGATTGTGTCTTTTTTGGACGGCTGCCTGGATACGTCTCGTACGTCATTTCGAGCGAGATCCACATTTACGGTCTGAGATAACTTCATAATGTATCCAAATAGGTCAGGCTTCTTTTCATTTTGGACTTTCGGGACATTTCTTATTTCCGTATATGTTTTTAGGCTGGAAATCTCGAGGGTATCCAGTTTATCTTCTAGCGCCGATATATGTGAATGTATTTGTTTACGTTCATGCTCTAGTCGGTCTATTTTGTCTTCGACTGCTTTAACATTATTTGATAAGTGGGTAATTGAGCTATCGATGTCTATGTTGGTCTTTTGTATGCATTTGTTTTGCTCTTGTATGGATATCATATATTCCTCTAGCTTATCTAGACGATTGTTTTGAGAAACACGAAGTTGGTTCATCATGGACATAATTTCGTCTTTAAAGGAAGACAAATCATCTAGGGTGCCTTCGTCATGAATCCTTGGTCTTTTTTTGCGTTGTGTGACTTTAATGGGAGAATTAATATCACTATCAACTATTTTGTTCAAATTTGGCTCAGATGAGGACATGTTTAATTGTGTAAGGTCGGACAAATTAGGCGGAGTTCTTGGTGTCGCCATTACCGTTAGTCAGATAACGTGAGATGTAAAAACGTTATTGAGGCTGAGGTGAAAACGAAATGATAGAAAAGCTCACTCAATATGATAAAATGCAGTGGCCAGCAGTGGAAACACGGAGTTATACACGATGGCCGAAGTGCGTTTCAGTGCAGTGCAGTGAGTTCGTTTTGATGTGAAGCATACATCGATGTCAGCGGGGAGGTAGGCAGGTTGCGGGGGGGCAACAGGTTGACGTTTATGGTTGAAAGCCGTTTATGAAAAACTTTTAAAAGTTTTTTCACAATAACTTATTTTTCAGTGATCGTAGCGTAGTCCAGTTTTCACTATTCGATAGTACGCTTCACGGGCTAATTAGCACAACCAACAACACTCACACACGATTACTTTTTACGACTTCTGAGATTAAAATTAGAGAGCACAGAAACAACTATAATACTACTGCCAGGCGCGTTCCAGGGAGAGTGAACCAAAAAGTCTCATGCATCAAGATCAAAATATTATAGTAATCATTTTCATAATTTTTTACGACATTACGCGCCGGGGATTTGATTTTTGAACAGGGAATTTAATTTAAAGTAAAAAAGTGTTGATATTGTTTTATTCCCTTTACGTGACGTTCCGTTTCACATGATTTATGATAACTATAACCTTGAATTTTGAAAGTGACCACATCTTTCAAAAAACATGTAAAAAAAATATATTTTGCTGATTCTACATTAATTAAAAACAACTAGAATAATAGATTAGGATTTTTATTTAAACGATTATAAATTTTTTATATGGTGAGTTGGCCGTTCACAGCCGGTCATAGAGATGTAGAATGCAATAGATGCGGATTACTGTTTTTAGAGCAATAATAAATCGTGTATGACATGTCCACATTGTCAGGTTATTTAGATTATTTCTAAAATCTTCGAAACTCGCGTTTTGTTTACAAAGATAACTTTTGTACGAGTTAATATGATAAGTGTAGTTTATAAAAAACAAAGTTTGACTTTGATGCAGCATGGTACGGGACTCCATACATCCATGAGCATTGTCCTTTCGAACACCAAATATCAACACTAGAGCTTCTGGACACGAAGTTTTAGCGATAAGTACCAAAAATTGCCGTTTTTAGCATTAATTACTAAAACTTCTAACCTAGGATGTCAAGTGTTGTTTTTTGGTGTTCTTAAATTTTGTCATAGTGTGCGATACTTCATATAAAATACATACGAGCGATTTGAGCGGATTTTTGCGCTTTAACCCGACCCGCTGCGACCCGACATACCTACCTAATGTGCGCGAACCTTGAAAGCACGTTCGCATATTTTTTGTTGCAGTAGAGTTATTCCCAACAAATCATGCAATTCATTGCTAGTTGCATCGGTTCATGCAAAAGCTTCCCATCGGATAAGGTGAAGGGAAGCAAACACAAAAAAAACTGTCTTCATTGTTCAATACTTTCAGTATTATAAAAATATAGAATCGGGTCTTCTCGCGTAACAAACTTTAAGAGGCACAAAATACCTTTTATCCCGACGTTTCGGCCGAATTTCACCGGCCATGGTCACGGGTAGACTGAAGTGGCGGAGCAGTTGTCATCTTCGTGAAGCAAGGGCATTTTCATCTACCCTCACTTGATCTTGATTTTTTATAATGTTATCGTCGGTACTTCGACACACCACACTAACGACGTCTTTACACTCGCCTAAACCGTCCCGTTGACGATAACACTTGCTGATGACCGGATTCCATGATGTTGATAGTTTGTATCCATCTTCCCGATTGAAATTCTTGTATTTCTTAATTTCAATCGCTTCACGTACGATTCTGGGATAATAGTGACGATCGGTGGAGAGGATTTTTGGACTATGTAATTCTATCCAGTGATTGGAACCGGACTCCAGAAGATGCTCGGCTATTGCGGACTTATTTATCTGGCGGTTTTTGACTGCGGCGATATGTTCCTTAACCCGTTCTGCGATCGTTCTTTTGGTCTGCCCGATATAAGAACTACCGCAACTGCAGTCAATCTTGTGGACGCCAGGTGTCTGAAGAGGAATAACATCCTTTGCAGTACGCAGTTGCCTTGATACCTTGGAGAGAGGACTATATACAGTCTTATATATACTTTCAGTATTGTCATAGCTGTCTGGCGGTTTGAGTATTCTAAGGCCTACTTTCATCGTCCTGGCTGGTAGTAAAGTTGTGCGTCGGGTCATTGAGCTCCCTAAGATAGGGTTGAGCTTCACGATACATGCGTGCTATCGGTTGGGACAGGTCATCTCAAATTGCTCTGGAACTTTCCTCAAAAGGCCAGTCCAGGCGTTGCTCTGCATTGTCCTCACAAAAATTTTTGTTACAGAAAATATGTCTGGACTTTAAAAGAGACTTTGACCCCTGAGTTTGTTTCGGCCTTTCTTCTCAGAGGTAGTCAGATAGGAAACGCCGACGACATCTAGGTTTAAAAAAATAAACCGACATGTAAAAGTGATTTTTAAATATCCAATTTGCAGAAAAAACAATTTCATTTCATTTCACTGTTCCACTGCTGGGCAAAGGCCTCTTCTCATACAGAGAAGGAACGAGCATTGATCACCACGCTTGCTCACTGCGTGTTGGTGATTTCAGACCGTTAACTCCAGGTTTCCTCACAAAGTTTTGCCTCAACGAATGTCAGTGGCGACTTAAATTAACTAAGAAAGTACATATGACATTGAAAAATTCAGATTGGTACAGTCATGCCTGGGGTTGAACCCGCGACCCGGTGCTTTACAAGCGGGTCTATAACCTCCAGGCCACTACGACTACAAAATAATATAATTATATTCCCGCGGAATCACGCGATCCGTTACAACTACTTTTTAAGTAGCTATTGTTTTTCCCCAAACATTTATGATTCATTTAAATTGAAATTTTTAGTTAGGTTTGCTAGGGATTCACGGCTCATCTTCTGTGCGAAAGAAGTCCGGACTTTTTGTCCCGTATGCCTTCCAAAGGACCGGTCCTTTGGAAGGCATACGGGTGACACAGGTCCAAACTCCAAAGTGAAGAGGCCCCTTTGAGAACTTTAATCTAAAATGGGATGGGGCACCAACCGGGGACTATCCACGGCTGCACTATTGGAGTACAGTCATGGACCGTCCCAGCTGAGTGCAAGACTATTGTAAAATGTGGTGAAAAATATCTGGTCTATGTGAAGGGGTGTTAAGTGGACTGGATAACTTCTATTGCCGGAAAACGGCGTCTACCTTTCAAGCTTAAAATTTAACTCAATTCATAGAACTATTTGTATAGTACAATCTTTAGAGGTTAAAACGGGATATTTACCATGTTTATTATTTGATGTGAGTTTCCGATATTTCGGCACCGTTACAAGCGCCATGGTCACGGATGAACTGAATTAACCTCTAAAGATTGTGTTAGTGACCATGTCAGTTTAAAAACTTATATTTGTATAGTAGTTTACGCATTAGATCAGACTTCCGTCATCCGATTTCTCTCCGTTATCCGTCAGTCTCCAATCCGGAAGAAATATTGACGGACCGAAGTAGCCGTAGTATTGTTTGTATGAACGCTTTCGCATTACCTCGGATTCAAATCGGACAAATGCCAAAGATGGCCCCTGAATTGCTTGGATTTGGATCAGAGATCGGATTAGTGCGTAAGCAATATCCGAATTCGGTCCGAGATTTTTAGACTCTAGATCCGTATTTTCACGAATTCGGATCGGATGCAGTGCGAAAAGCAGTATCCGAATTCGGCCCGAGTTTTTTATATCCGTATTTTAACGGATCCGGTTCGATGTGTGTATGTACGTATGTGTATGTATATTAACTAACCTCATTACGATTAGCTTTCTTTTTTATTACTAACGTTACTCTCAAGATATCTTTATCTTATCATACAGTGATTTTCTTTGTAATGTGTTTTGATGACAATAAATTAACCATGTCAGTTGGTTTTATACGTATAGTTTAGCGTCCTTTTACCTTTTGTAAATGTGAGAGCTTTGTAGACTTGCGAGATGCCTGGATACCTAGTTAATTTGTGACCATATTTTTCATTTTGTTTTTTTGTGTGGTTCCTGCTCTTAAGTCTACTTTGCTCTCTCATAACTATTCTAAGTCATAACTGTACCCAATCAAATTGTTAAAGATATGTATTTTAAGAGTAACCATGTAGTTTCTTGCCGGTTCTTCTCCATAGGAAACGACTAATTGGAACCGTGCACCTAAATTCGACTTTTCATAAGCGCCTGTAATGGTTTATGTGAAATAAAAACTTTTGATTTGATTTGATTTGATGCAGTGCCTAACCGCTGTTACTAGGCATATGATGAAACTAGGAAAAATGTTCTAGTAATATATTTAGGTAATAAAAGTACTATGCTTATGTGTATTGCTCGTTACCCACACGTCATTATTAACCCTAGTGACGAAGTAATTCATGTTATTAATACGTAAAAACAATTGTTTTACGTTTGGGGAAACATTGTACTTTCATCGGAAACTTGAATGAGGGGGCTGTCCATTAATCACGTGAGGTTCGAAAGGGAGGGGAGGGGGTTTGGCAAAAATCACGAAATATCACAAGGGGGGGTGTAGTAAGATATCACGTGTATTTATTTTTTCGTCAAACGCGGGATTTCTAAACTGAAAAGCGATTTTTTTTATGCCAGCCAAAAACAACCTGCAACCTTTCCGTCTAGACATTTTTATCATGGTCCTTAATCTATAATATAAAAATGAATCGCAAAATGTGTTGGTAAGCGCATAACTCAACAACGCCTGGACCAATTTGGCCAAATCTTTTTTTAAAATGTTCGTTGAAGTTCAAGGATGGTTTTTACGGCGAGAAAATTAGAATTATTGCTGGAAAAACCCTAAAAATAGCCCTTTTCTTTTTCCCATACAAATGATTTCTAACTAAAACGTAGTCAATTTGAGCTTTATTGCTATGGTGTAAAGTTCATATTAAATTACAAGCACTCACTGTTGTCTAAGCAATGTAGGTGTGTTCCTAACGTAGGTAGGTAGTAGGTAGGTAGTAGGTAGGTAGTAGGTAGGTAGTAGGTAGGTAGTAGGTAGGTAGTAGGTAGGTAGTAGGTAGGTAGTAGGTAGGTAGTAGGTAGGTAGTAGGTAGGTAGTAGGTAGGTAGTAGGTAGGTAGTAGGTAGGTAGTAGGTAGGTAGTAGGTAGGTAGTAGGTAGGTAGTAGGTAGGTAGTAGGTAGGTAGTAGTAGGTAGTAGGTAGGTAGTAGGTAGGTAGTAGGTAGGTAGTAGGTAGGTAGGTAGGTAGTAGGTAGGTAGTAGGTAGGTAGTAGGTAGGTAGTAGGTAGGTAGTAGGTAGGTAGTAGGTAGGTAGTAGGTAGGTAGTAGGTAGGTAGTAGGTAGGTAGTAGGTAGGTAGTAGGTAGGTAGTAGGTAGGTAGTAGGTAGGTAGTAGGTAGGTAGTAGGTAGGTAGTAGGTAGGTAGTAGGTAGGTAGTAGGTAGGTAGTAGGTAGGTAGTAGGTAGGTAGTAGGTAGGTAGTAGGTAGGTAGTAGGTAGGTAGTAGGTAGGTAGTAGGTAGGTAGTAGGTAGGTAGTAGGTAGGTAGTAGGTAGGTAGTAGGTAGGTAGTAGGTAGGTAGTAGGTAGGTAGTAGGTAGGTAGTAGGTAGGTAGTAGGTAGGTAGTAGGTAGGTAGTAGGTAGGTAGTAGGTAGGTAGTAGGTAGGTAGTAGGTAGGTAGTAGGTAGGTAGTAGGTAGGTAGTAGGTAGGTAGTAGGTAGGTAGTAGGTAGGTAGTAGGTAGGTAGTAGGTAGGTAGTAGGTAGGTGTAGGTAGGTAGTAGGTAGGTAGTAGGTAGGTAGTAAGTAGGAAAAAGTGCATTGCAACGCATGCGGGTACAGCTAGTTTCAGAATAAAATTAGATATACTATATGCCTGTATTTAAAGAAAAAAATTTAAGATTCTTTGTAGGTACTAAAAATACACGTGATTTTGGGTGGGGGAGGGGGGGGGGGAGTCCTAAACATCACGTATCACCAAGGGGGAGGGGGGGTTAAAATGCTAAAAAAAAACATCACGTGATTAATGGACGGCCCCCAGACTGTAAACGAATTCGTGAAATTCCTTCAAACCACATGATCTATTAATACCAAGGTTAGTCTGAAAGGGGCTACTAATCCGAAAGGGGGTTAAAGTACCCATGATAATGAATAATACTAATCCGAAAGGGGGTTAAAGTACCCATGATAATGAATAACTTTTGTTCTACAACTTTTTCCAAAAGTCAATAGTTTAAAAGAAATAGGTGACCAAACATCTCAAAAAAAAAGCTCTGAAGTTGATCAGCTGTTTACATTTTAGGTCATATTTGGGGTCATGAATTAGAAGCACCATTTACTGAATTTGTAACTAAAGCAGGGATGAAGAACTTTTGAAAAATAAAAATCATTTTGCATTGGATTTTTTTTTACCGAATTTTGAAATTTTAACTATGCTTTAAGACAGTGATACTATAAGTGGGCTTCAGATTAGTACCCCTTTTCGACTTTTCGACTAACCTTGTAGATTAACCCCGCACGGGATTTAAATTAATAAAAAAAAAAACATTTTTTTTCTTGCGGTTGTGTTGTCATCGTATCTAAACCATCTCATAAGGTTTCAATAAAAATGCAAAAATATTTTTTGCAAAAAAATAATTTTATGTGATAGAACATTTCGATGCCACGCATAAATGAATGAAAGCACGGCGACCCAGTTGGCAGCCACGACTACCGCGATATCTCTCCGTGCAGTCAGTTAACTTGGCGCGCTAAAATGACTCAGAAAACATAAAATCTGGTTATTTTTATGAAAACATCTTTTTGCTGAAACTGAAAAAACCCGTGGGGTTCTCTAAATCTATATAATTAATAGATCATGTGATTTGAACAGGATTACCTACACGAATTCGTTTACACCCTGTATTTTTGTTCATAAAAATATTCTTGTATTTTCCCTAGTCAAATCTAACTCATTTCGTTAATTGCCTAATATTGTTTCCGTGAGGCAAAACGCACAAATTATTAAATTATTATCCTCAATCGACTCACTGCTGGCCAATTTTCAAAATTGATAGTTGTACCTACTGCTAATTGGTGGCGTCGTGTGTCGGGTCGTTGAGTTTCCTAAAATAAGTAATTATCTGTCCCTTTAATCTTAAAAAGTTAATTCTGTGCTACAAAATAAAAAAAGACAACCAAAATAAACCACCCATCTATTTCCAAACCTCAATCACCGCCGCTTAACATAACACGTACAGGAAACTATGACAGTTTATCGTTATAAAAATAGTAAAAAACTACTCGGCCCTTGGCATAATACTTGAACGTCTTTGCCAAGCCCGTGGCTTGATAGTAAAAGCATGATCGTTTCCACCATCTTGGCAGCCATGTTTGATTTAGAATAACGTATCAGCTGATTGAGGTGTCGTCTGCTGTTGTTTATTTGTCATAAAATCGTTACATGAATGACAATATCAGCTGATGGGCTCGTTATAGTATCATTCATAATATTATGACTGTCAGAAATTCGTTTGCGATGACTGTCCTTTTTACATGACTGCAAAAAAGGAGTGTTATGTTTTGGCCTTTTAGTTTAATTTTTAGTCAGTAACAGCGGATTGTTATGATTTCCCGAGTGTAATTGGTTATTATTTTAAATAAAAATAAAAACCGACTTCAAAAAAACTAAAAAGAGTAAAATAATTACCATAATATAAAATTAACAGTTTCAGAAGTCGGTGGCTTTTATTTGTTTCAGTGTAGAATTGCACCGATTGTTAGTTGAAAACGATTCTCCCTTGGTCTGAAAAGTATTACTTTCAACCCGATCCTCAGGCAACTTCAGACCTGCTTTCCGAGTATGAGTAGTGAAAAAGTATGTACGTACAATCTTCTTTGTTCTCGGCTAATGTTTCTGTGACGACAGTTAAAACAGAGATTGAAAGTCCTCATCAAAACTTTTGCTGAAAGGAACAAACCAAAACATCATCTAAGTAAATTTTTTTTTTTTGTTTTTGTTGATTTTTTCGAAAAGCACTGAATCAATTTCGATAAAATTTATATGGGACCACCTCTGAAGTACGGCCTACCAAACAAAAAATAATCATCAAAATCCATTCATAAATGGCGGAGATATCGCGAAACAAACATACAAAAAAAGAAAAAAAACAACATTTAGACGAATTGAGAACCTCCTTCTTTTTGAAGTCGGTTAAAGATTGCTTCTTATACAAGGTTAGTCAGAAAGGGGGTACTAATCCGAAACGGTGTTAAAGTACTCATAATAATGAATAACTTTTGTTCTACAACTTTCTTCAAAAGTCAAAGAGAAATAGCTGTTCAAAGATTTCTTTCAAAATCTATCTATCCTCAGCTATGATCAGCTATGTTTACATTTTAGGTCATATTTGGCGTCACGGATTAAAAGCTTCATTTTCTAAATTCGTAACTAAAGCAGAGATGAAGAATTTATGAAGAATGTACAATAAAAAATATCGAGAAATTAGTGATACCTTAAGTGGGTTCACAGTCACACCGATAATTCAGCCCTCATCAAGCTGTCTCCCCCCAGCCCCCGGTAGCAACGCCCTAAGCCTCGCGCTCCCCCCACTAGGGGTCGCCCTTAGTGCTGTTGTTGCTAGTAGTCATGATGTTAGTGTAGTACAAGTACACACATCAAAAGTGTCTAGGGATCAAGCATTTTTATGCGGATTTCTTGAGATTGAGATGTGGCTTTGTAATAAATTTATGATTTTATAAATTTATATGGATCCTTTTTGGTGCATTTCATAATTTGAATCAGGAACTGTGAATCAAATCCGAGTAAAAGATGAAAATCAGCTGTCAATATTTTCCCTATAAAAACATACAACGCATTGAAGACATTATTAGTGCTACTGTTTCCCTACTACTGATTAAAACCAACGTTATTATGGAGCGGCGACGTCATTTAAGCAGGGAAGAAATGCTCAGAGCCGTGGGAATGATAGAAGCTGGTTCCCGGCAACGTACTGTGGCTTTAGCTCTGAATACAAGTCAGAGTGTTATCAGTCGACTTTGGACACGTTACCGAAGCACTGGTACCGTGGCTGAGCGCCATGGAGGACGGTATCGCTGCACCACACGGAGACAAGACCGATACATTCAAATCTTAACTCGAAGAGCTCCAACAATAACCGCCATGATGTTAGCCGTGAGGCTTCATCACTCTTCAGGGAACTTAATTAGCGACCAAACAGTCAGAAACCGCTTGCATGAAGTGAACCTTCATTCCCGAAGACCGCTACGGGTACCACCTATAGCAATGCACAATCGTAGGATTCGATATCAATGGGCTCTTGGACACAGAAATTGGGCAGAAGAACAATGGCGTTTCGTGTGCTTTTCTGATGAGTCTCGTTTTGGTATGAGACCGGATACAAGACGTATACGACACTGGAGAACCCCTGGACGCCAACAGCGATTAAAATCCTGCCAGGAAGTCCATCCTTATAGTGGTGGAACCATCATGGTATGGGCGGGTATTTGGATCGGCGGAAGAACTGAGTTGATTTGGATCAGAGGCAACCTCAACGCTCAAATTTATGCTGAGACGATTGTATCAGACGTCATCGTTCCTCTACAAGCGCAAATCGGTCCCTTATTTCAGTTAATGCATGATAATGCACGACCGCACACCGCAAGAGTTGTAAGACAGACTCTCGCCGCAGCTAACATCAATGTCCTGCCCTGGCCTGCTCAGTCGCCAGACTTGAACCCGATTGAGCATGCATGGGATATGCTACAGAGAAGAGCTCTGCCGAATATGGAGGGTATCCAGTCGCAAGAAGACCTTTTTTTGTTGTTGCAACGAACATGGGCGGCCATTCCACAGCGTGATTTGGATGAACTCATTTTGAGTATGCCAAACCGATGTTCTTGTGTTGTTAGTGTTCGCGGTAGAAACACGGATTATTAATTGTTTAAGTTACCCAATAAAATTTTAAAGAAAACTGTTATTTCAGTCTTTTTTTCGAACTTTTGTGTTAGTGGTTCAAATGTCAAAAATCCCTTTATTAGGAAAATGGCAAATTTCTTTATTAATGCAAAGGTGACTTGGTTTATCGTTACTGTGACAAACGAAAACACTTTATTTGATGAATCCTTAAAGAAAATTTTAATTAATATCAATCAGGAGAAAAGTTATTGCAAAAATATATGTTGATCCCTAGACACTTTTGATGTGTGTAGTTAGCTTAGGTTAAGTATTTTACTTCCCCACCATTGGCTGGAGATCTTTCAGGTCTTGCCAATAACTGCTTGATTATGTAAAAAGGGTCCGCAAGATAAAAAAAAACTTTAAATGTCCCGCGTATTAATACCTTTTCCAACTAACCTTGTATTGTATCGGAAAGCTCCACTAGTCCGCGCAGTAACAGAGTTCGTCGGTCATTACTGAATAAATTAATAATAAAGTAGGAATTAATAATATTGACTTCGTACTAATGTCAAGGATGGGTCGACTCATCGATATCCTTCACTCTAAATCGGGTGTAAAAAGACCCTTAACGATAACGAAAACCACATATTCTACTCATCATTGGGATCATTTTTTTCTACCAGACCATACCTGGGAAACCATTGGTTTTGGAGATATTGAAGGTCAAAGTTAACATTATTTTTTTTAGTTTTTTCCAAAAACGTATTCTGAGTGATAATACTAAACTTTCTACCAAACAACCTTATCACAATTTTCAGTTTTTCCTCACAAATTACGCATTTGAAGTTACAAAAACGCAACGAATATCAAACGCACACGACCGCCTTGGCTCAGCTGTGTGGCAGCTGTGCACGCATGCAAACGCGCGGCATCGCCACAACCACACATTGCGCGCTACAAAAAAAAAAACATTTTTTTTATGCCAAAAAATAAAAGTCGTTTCCCAGCAATTATTTTTGGTCAGTGTAGTATAGTTTGATGTACAGAGTGCGTAGACTTCGGCTCTTTTTACACCCTGTATATTGTGGCCGGCTTTTAGTGCAATCGAATGCCATCTGAATTCCTTAAAAAAGATACGGGGGGCATCGGGGGCATGTGAGGTACGGGGGGCACCGGGGGCATGTGAGGTACGGGGCACCGGGGGCATATGAGGTACGGGGGCACCGGGGGGCTCGCGGCCCCAGCCGGGTGACATCAACTGAGCAATGGGAGATTAGGTTTCAGTGGCGTATGAGACTCCTGCTACAGAATAAATAGTACACTCCTACTCATCTGAACCTTGAGCCCCCCATAAAAGAATTCTATATCTATCTATGAGTATTTTTGTGACCTACGCAAATATCCGGCTGATTGGTAACGTCGTGCGTCGGGTCGTTGAGCTCCCTATAATAAGGTTAAGCTACACGATGTCTGATGCATGCGTGCCGTCAGTTGGGACAGGGCAACTCAAACCCGCTGTGGCTCTTTCCTCAAAAGGCCATTCCAGACGTTGCCCTACATTGTTACACTCGCATAGTTTTATACCACAATGTCTGGACTTTAAAAAAGACCTTAACCTCTGAGTTTGTTTCCGCTTTTCTTCTCAGAGATAGTCAGATAAGAAATGCCGGCGCCATCTAGTCTTAAAAAAACATTACATTGACTTGTAAAAGTGTCTGTAACAGATTTATTTACAGAAATAAATATCATTTACCCTTGCGGGGGGGTACCGCTGGAGACTGCCATCTGACTACCTCAACCTAATTATTGAGGGACAAGGGGGGCTTGGGGGGCACATGCCCCCTTGCGGGTGGACACTGACCAATCAAAGGGAGATTAGTTCTCAGTAGCTTATGAGAAAAATTCTTCCCATCTGGTCTTTGTGCCCCCCAGAGAAGAATTCTATATCCTTACGGGGGATACAGTTGTAGACTGGTTGTTAGACTTTCTGTCTTCTACCTGTAGATATCAAATACGATAACATGGCACGCCCAAGAAATAATATTTTCATTACTCATACTCGGAAAGTAGGTCTGAAGTTACCTGAGGAGCGGGTTGAAACTGTTGAAAGTAATACTTTTCAGCCCTAGGGAGAATCGTTTTCAACTGACAGCTGTCAAATTATAAAAGAAACTAGTTCTATTTTCACATTTTTAATGAACCGTGTTCCAACTTTCTATACAGCCACTCAATTACAGCGCGATGTAAAATTGTAATATCATAAAGTTAAGTATTAATTAAAGAATATATTTTTTAAATGACTTTATTATAATTATTTTTAACTATTTCTTTAAAATAAAATAGATTTGGGCAAAATATTTATCATTTTTTCAATGATGAAAATGAAAAATAATGGCTCAACGCAGATGTGTGCTGCAACTGTAGCACAAACTTAAACAAAAACATGTTACAGTCGCTCCACAGATTTGACGTCGCTAATTAACAGTATGGTACCGTTTGGAGGTTTGTATGAATGACACACGTGCTTGTCAAAAAAATGATAGCTCTGGTAGTTTTTTTTTTAATTTTTTTCTATGCGAAGTGATTGAAAAAAAAAACAATAATTGGTCATAACTTTTGAACCGTAAAAATTGCACCGACATTCTCAGGGTTAAAAAGTTTGGAAATGACATTGCCTACGCCCGTATTCGATTTGATCCATACTTCCAGGACACCCTGTATGATTATAATCTATGCATTTTATGTGACTTTAAAGAAATAAAATTAAATCTAGAACTTTGCTTATCCAATTTCTTTGTCTATTGTAACAACATAGCAGCGTTGCCTGATATATTTTTGGCAAAGCGGGATTTTGAAACTTTTTGAGTAAAAAAGCGGGATTTTTTCGTCGAAACCGGGACATTATGTAGTAAAAAAACGTATATAAATCAGTAGTTTTTAAATACTATATATTATACATCATCTGCCTAGCCTTTTTCCCAACTATGTTGGGGTCGGCTTCCAGTCGAACCGGATGCAGCTGAATATCAGTATTTTACATGGAGCGACTGCCTATCAGACCTCCACAACCCAGTAACTGGGTAATACGATACTCTTGGTAAGACTGGTTGTCAGACTTTCTGATTTCTGACCAACGGTAACGACTGTCAAAGATCTACAAATGACAGCCGGGACCAACGGCTTTAGTGCTTTCCGAGGCACGGAGGAAACTCGCTATGGTAAATGGTCACCCATCCACAGACCAACCTCGGCAAGCGTGGCTTAACCCGGAAGATCGGTCTATGTGGCTGTAATTATTTAGCCACGAGCTCCTCAAACCGGTTACCCATCCTACACCTGACCGCGGCGCTATTGCTTAACCTCGCATGCGCAACCACGGGCTTGCTCCGTTGTCATGTAGTATTTAATAATAATATCGATCACGCAGAAGCGCAAGCGCCGCGTGTGAGGGAGACGTGTTATTTAGTGTGACTAGCTGTTACGTAGATGCGCGGACAGTCCCGACGGCCAAATATTTTGTTGTTTTTTTTTTATTATGAAAAGACTTGTTTTTTTTTCGTAACTATTTTAATTCTGAATACATACATAAATTCACATCTTTTTCTCGTGGGGATAGGAAGGAACTATAGAACGCCGCATGCTACGATCTTTACATAATCGTATCGCTTCGTCCACGTTCATACATCTTGTCATACACGTCGGTTGAGAGTACTACGCACCTGTCCTTTTTTAAGAACATTATTAATAACATTGATGTATGTCCTTCTAGGGCGTCCACTATCGGCGTTTCGACTGACATGCCTTATAAATTCCTTTTGTAAATATAATCCTAACTTCCTAACTAATAATATAAATGCGAAAGTAAGTTTGTTTGTTACCTTTTCACGCCTAAACAACTGAACCCATCATCCTGTTTAGCATATACGTTGTCAGGTGTACAGAAACGGACATAGGGTACCATTCATCCCGAAAAAAAGTACTGTTCCCGAGGAAAACAACAATAACTTTAATAGATGGCGCCACGTGTCTTTCGAATCATGATTGAATTATATTATTATAGAAACGTTAGTAATGTGTTATTTTTTTTTAAATATTAACTAACGCGAGCGAAGCCGCGGGCAAAAGCTAGTTCTTAATAGAACTAAGTATACTAACAAAAAATCCTTAAAAAAAATTGTTTGAAGCGCACAATAAACTTTAAATTACATTACTTAAACTATTTATGCTTCAGATAACAGAGGTTCTGCCTAACCTTTTTCCTGCCTCCGCAACCCAGTTACTGGGCAATGCCAATATCCTAAGGTTAGATAGGTTGTCAGACTTTCGGGCTTCTGAATACCCGTAACGACTGTCAAAGGTATTCGTATGACCGACGGAGGGACCGTGACTCGGAGAGCACGTTGAAATTTCGATGTGTGACAAACACTCACCCATCCCTGCACTTACCGCGGCAAGCACATCTTAACCTCACAGATTGTACGATCCGTGTTATTGTTAATTAGCTACAAGCTCACCATCCTGCCAGAGAGCACTTTTTTTATTACTTCGTAGCTTTTGACCCTCGTCGCACCATAAGGTAAGCGCAGAGAGGGTCTAAGATGGAGCACACGAATCCCAGTAATAGATATATAGAGAGATTCCCCTATACCCCTCTGGCTCTCACATACACACGACGGAACACAGTAAACTGCTTGGCGCCGGACTTTAATGTGAGGGTGGTAGCTAGCCAGGCGGACCGTATAGATCCTACCACCAAGTAAATATATATTTTGCTTTATTATATTCCTTTTCACCAAAAAAACTTTTTTGTTTGAGTTTTAATAATGGTTTCTCTTCGGCGTTTACCCATCCATACACACGCGGCAAGCACAGTTTAACCTCGTAGTAGGATCTGCGCGGTTTTAATTAGTTACGGGCTCCACCATCGTGACAACAGAGGTCACAAAGACATATTTTTAAAATAATTTCCTTTAGTAATCTCACTCCACAAAAAAAAACTTACTTAAGTAAATGCCACAGTATTGTATTTTTAATAATGTTTTCCTGTAACCACCACCAAAAAAACATTCATATCAAAATGGCGCACCGAATCGTTGTTCTGAAAACAAACAAATAAAACTAATTAAGGTTTACGAGCGGCACTAATGACTTCATAAAGACAACATCAAATTTTGGCACTGAGTCATACAAGATCATAAAATTGTGAAATATACGACAAATAAAATGACACAGATGGCTTTCGTGACGTGTAAAATACCTATACTTTTCTGCAGCTGTTTAGATTAAAAGATTAACTACTTAAGAGAAGGTTGTTTTAAATTGCCCCAACTAATCCCTACTAATATTATATATAATATATCGGGTGTAAAAAGACCCTTAACGATAACGAAAACCACATATTCGACCCATCATTGGGATCATTTTTTTCTACCAGACCATGCCTGGGAAATCATTGATTCCGGAGATATTGAAGGTCAAAGTCAAAATATTTTTTTAGTTTTTCCAGAAACGTATTCTAAGTGATAATACTAAACTTTCTTCCAAACAAACATTATCGAAATTTTCAATTTTTGCTAACAAATTACGCATTTGAAGTTACAAAAACGCAATGAATATCAAACGCACCCAACCGCCTTGGCTCAGCTGTGTAGCCGCTGCACGACCCACACAGGCACATTCGGTTACGTGCATTACATTACGTGCTACAAAAAAACAAAGTTTTTTATGCCTAAAAATAAAAGTCGTTTCCCAGCAATTATTTTTGGTCAATTTTAGTTAGTTTGATGTACAGAGTGCGTAGATTTCGGCTATGTGATGGGTCTTTTTACATCCTGTATGTATTTATTTATAATAATAATATTATAAAGTCTCGAGTAGTGCTGGACTTAAAGAATAGCACTACCCCATCTCAACCCGTGGGTGTCGTAAAAGGCGACTAAGGGATTCTCTAGAGGATGGGCAGCAGCGTTCTCTGGGTACTTTAACAACCATACTGCGATCGCCAACCCGCCTGCCCAGCATAGTGATTATGGCAACCCCCCACCCTTTTGGGGGAGGCCGGTGTCCAGCAGTGGACTTCTTTCGGCTGAATGATGATGATGATGTTGAATATTATAAATGCGAAAGTAACTCTGTCTGTCTGTGACGCTTTCACGCCTAAACCACTGAACCAATTATGTTGAAACTTGGTACAGAGATAGTCTGGAACCTGGAGAAGGATATATGCTACTTTTATTCCGATAAATACGGAATACACGATAAATGACATCCACGCGGGCAAGCCTGACTGTCGCGAGCGACTTCTAGTGATGATTATAAACATGTCAGATGGCTATCGCTTCCAGATAATTAATGATAAACTCAAACTCAAAACTCGTTTATTCAAAGTAGACTAGTATTACTTAGTTTTTTTTAACGTCAGATTTAGGTACAAAAGACTGCCCCCAAAAGCGCCCACCCTTCACCGCTTCCTAGTGTTTATGCTGTGAAGAAGAAACGGCGCAACAAACTCCCCAGCAACACAGTTTAGTCTGTCAAGTGAAGAAATAAATTTATCTATCATTCTATATATAGCATTATATATATCTATACAAAAAAAAAGTAAATATTAATTACATTGATTAAATTATGCAAGTTGATGATGATAAACAAAATATTTACCTAAGTAGAACAATTCTGGATGAATTGAAAACAAAAGTAAAAGTATCTAATCTAAATAAAGATAATTCAACATAATATAAACACACAATTATATACCTACACTCAATATATAGATAATTTATCAACATTTAACCCTAATGCCCGAACATGATTTTTCTCTTGTCAATATGAATGATATAGATAAAACATGGCCTTTCATATAATCTTATCGATTTTTCCACATACCTTTCACTCTACTCAAACATAAAGCTTAGTCAAAAGGCTCCCTTATTATTGTACAGTAAAACCAAAAATGCTATAGGTAGGTACTTCTCGTACGCATTCTTTTTTATGTAGATATACTAGACCTTGACAATAAAGGCGAGTTTAAAAGTTTTAAAATTCCTTGAATTATAAAAATTTATTTTCATTCTTTCCAAAATTCGTAAGAAAATGCCATTAAACTCAGGAATATAAATATTTCCCGAATCTTAAATTTGAATGCCACTTATAAAAACACTCACATCACACTCACTTTTATTATCACTTCAAATAATATCCATAAAAAAACAAAAATATCCGCTCCACCCACGAACTCGCACGCACCCTGACCTAAATCAAAAATAGTCCCAAAATATTCCACAGCAAACATTGTCACCCCAACACAATCGTATCGTTCGCGTGGCCTGCGCATGCTCATAACCGGCCGAACGCGATAAATGGCTTTCAGTCTACAACGAGCTCTCGTTGACTACACACGTGTATTGTTACAGAAATGTGCGCGGCAATCGACATGTTGGCATCGGAATCGTTCTACGGGCACAGTCCGCCCGCCGGCTTCCTCTCCGACTACAGTATTCAAGCACCAAGAAGACCAACTAAATTAACATCGAGAGGATTCTCAGCGCCATGTTTAACACCTTTAAAACCTGTGCAATTGACTTTGAAATCGGCGCCGAGGTCTTGTATAAGAATAGCAAACGAGAAGAAAAATAAACGAGTCGTTTTCGCTGACGACAGAGGATTTGCGTTGGAACAAATCAAGTTTATGACTGAGCCGTCTCATGTGCCACCGTATTGGGCGCTCAGAATTATATCCAGTCCACCTCCAGAGCGAAAACCTCCGCCGTCTGCAGTGGACTTATGGGAAACAAGATTCGTGCAACCGGCTTCGAATTACCTGGAGTTTCGTCGACGAGTGACTGAGGATGGAGTGTCATTGGAAAATGTTATCGTTAAACAAAACGAGTGTGCAGTTGACGGTACAGTGAAAGTGAAAAACCTGGATTTTACAAAAGAAGTCTTGGTTAGGACGTCATCAGACGGATGGCTTACCAGCGAAGACACATTCTGCGCCTTCGTCGAATCCGGTCCCCTAAACCAACACGGAGTTTCGACTTACGATACATTTGGCTTCAGATTGCAATTGCCAATTCATTCCAGGCGATTGGAATTCTGTGTTTGCTTCAGGTGCAAAGGAGATGAGTTCTGGGACAACAATAATGGCTTAAACTATGCCATTGAGAAAGCCTCGGTCAGGAGCACCCCAGCAATTTCTTGTGCCAGAATTAAATACGGAAATTCCTGGACTACACGGTCGAATGGAGATGGAAATGTGCCTTACTGGTGATATGTTAATGGACTTTAAATGAATTAGTGTTGAAAGCCTGCGGGCTGGTGATTTGTGCCATATTTGGTTCCTAGTGATTTTGAAGGTCTGTATATTTTTTTGTTATTACTGTCTATGGCAGGTCGAGTGGTGATTAAGCCGCTAGTGTTTGATTCCAACCCTAAGGCTATAGAAAAGTGAATATGGTGGTATTTAGCCACTCTTACACGCAAAAGTCAATTTTTGTGTATTGGCCAAGTGGTGATTAGGCTGCTAATGATAATTCCGCCCCTAAGGTTGGTGATGAGTAGATATGATGATATTTAAGCATCTTCCTTACCCAAATGCCAATTTTAGACCATGGGTCAAATGGTGATTAGGCCGCTAGCGTTTATTTCCGCCCCTAAGGTTGGTGATGAATAGAAATGGTGTTGTTTAAGCATCTAATATACCCAAATGCCAATTTTACTCCATGGGTGAACTGGTGATTAAGCCATTTAGTATTTAATTTCGCCCCTAAGTTTATAAAATAGTCAAACATGATGGTATTTTAGCTTCATGCCAATGTTAGTGTATTTTTAATATGAATTAAAATTTTGCTATATTGAATGTCATCATGTTTAGACTTAGAAGCATAGAGTAAAGACTGAAGGTACACTATTTGGAGACGAAAAAAGGGGCCCTAACAACTGCATTCCTTGTCTATTGTCTTTCTCTTTTTAAAAAGGGATCTAAGTCAGGTTAAGTATTTTTTCGTTTTCAATTAGATATTGTGTTTACCTGCAGCTTTATCTATTAACTTCTTTGATAAGAGCCATGGACGTAGCCAAGTTTTGGGGTCAAAACCCTGAAATTTGCATTGATAATTGCAAATCCTGGCAATCCGTGAAGAGCTTAGCCCGAAAGGCTAAAGCTACTGTTAAAATGTGAATAGAATAATATGCTCAGTGGCGTAACAATAGGGTGACAACACGGGCAAATCGCCAGGGGCCCTAGCTCATGAGGGCCCTACACAAAAAGGAAGTTGTTTTTTTTTATAAAATTTTAATCTTGAATTTTAATTTTGCACGTTCACGCATCATTAATTAAAGGGCCCTAGTTTTAATAACGCCAGGAGCCCCACTATTGTTACACGCTGTATAAGCAGTCTTTAAAATCTATAATTAATTCCAAGGTTTCCACTATTAGTCTTTTAATAGCTGACTAGAGTCATTTGAATATTTAATTTTATTCGGTTTAACAACCTATCACTAAGTCGTTCCGTGATTTTCGACAAGTTTCTACCGCTATGTCGTATTTGTTCTAACTAGAATTAAATTTAGGTACCGTTTTGAAAAAGAATGGCCGTGAATGCAAATGACCATTGATAGAACCAAGCGATTGTTTAAATCAACTACGATAGCAAGATACGCCCCTCCAACATCTGTCTTCAATGTGTGTGTGCATATGTGTGTGTGCATAATATGCACACACATATTGAAGACTCGTTGGCATATGCAGCCAACGAGTCACCTTGTTTGTGTTTGATATTTAGTATATTTATTGCTCCACTAGTGCATAATTAAAGTTCGCGCTCGACAATACACGTGTGTCATTCATTGATTCATACAAACCTCAAAACGGTACAATACTGTTAATTAGCGACGTCAAATTTGTCGAGCGACTGATTCAAGTTTTTGTTTAAGTTTGGCCTACAGTTGCAGCACACATCTGCCTTGAACGAATGACGCGTTGTAAATGTAAATAGTGTTTCTCACACATTTTTACTTGCAGTTTCAATGGCCGTGCCATTTTATCGTAGTTGATCTCTAGTTACTTTTAGCATAATGTTAATCGCGGGGTCTAAAGTAGTGCTAATCTAAGTGTTATAGATTTTATAGACTGCAAATTGATGTTCCTAAACGATTGCCAATGTTGGTCACCTTTTTTGCGATCGTTGAACTGTCGACAGTGTCAACATTTTGACAGCTGTCAAAATATACTCGGATTTGACGTTTAGTGAAGTTTGATTGCAATATTTACTAAAATACTTTAAAATTTAATGTTTTATCTCATTGTAATCACAAAATAAAATGTAATTAGTTTATATTTAATAACACAAAACAATGATTTAAGTTTACAAACATAAATATTTAATGTACTTGTTTTGTCTACATTTTTTCTGACATCTTGAATTCCAGTGCGATAAACATTACAATCATTATTTATTTATAGAAATCCTTTATCGTTCATTTTTTTGTATTAATTGTTATTTATTGCAATCAAACTTGTATTTACTTGAAAGGTCATTTTGAAAGAATGTCAAAATGACACTTAATTTTGACAGATAGATGACAGCTACTCGGTTTTGATAGTTGCAATGTCATTTTACGAATATTTTAGTTAAATTCTAGTCATTTTAATCATGCTTGTACATTTTGGGTAAAAAAAACTCCAGGTGTTTTGAGAAAGTAGCTTTATGTGGTACTTTTTGGTACCAAGCAATGCTACTAGTGGCTTAAATAGTGACAGATATCAGTGGTACTCTATTGTAGCTTGGCAGGCTTTTTCGTGCGGCCTTAGGATTTTTATAAGATGAAATATAAATAACTTCAATTCTCACATTTCCCTGTGTATAATTGTGGAGGTCATTTGATATTTAATCCATGTAAAATACAGCATCTGGAAAGATTGGAAGCATGTTTAAATGAAGCCTAGGGCCACCTGAGGGCTTACCATGACCTCTTATGAAAACGTTCAAATGCCAGCCAGTCAATTTCCGATCAAAAGTAGGCCTGCTTCTGAATCGCTAAAAATCGTACCATGACAGTACTAAAGGTGAACGACTATTCAAACAAGTTGCACGGTAATGCTTGTTCATGGTACGAAAAGTCTATACAAAAAAAAAGGTGAACGGATTTCGTAAACGTCAACGTAGCAGGCATCTCGCAGGCCTGCTCTAACGATGTCATAGTACAAAAAAGCAGGGCAGTTCAACTTCCAGGCAACTTCTGTCCTGCTTTAAGAGGTCATAGTAAGCCTGCCTTCTAATTCAGATGAAACGATTATGACAGCTGTTTGATAGCGATTCGGTAGTTTTTTTTTCTTTCGTTAGTTAAATCGGATAACGAATCGAATCAGTGGACAACTGTTTATCGAAAAAGCAGTACCTATCGGTTATTAACCCTCTCTACTAGCACCATAAAACGTTCTGGAGCCCAATTCTCCTAAAAGTAATCTTGATAAATCGCAACCCAATCAAGGCCGAACCGTTAAGCTGTCAAATTGTTTGACACAAAAAAAACAATCATTTTGACAGTTTGCGTAAACAAAAACTGACTGACGATTGTAGTCCGTTTGCGTTTGACAACATTTTTTTTAGTAGAATTGGCTCTCTGCTTGTGATTTTCAAAATATATTAATTATATGGAGCATCAAGTATTTTTTTATTACAAACTTGAGGCTCTATTTACCTCTGCTCACTCCGTGAAGGACATACGCGAGATGGTATTTTTTTATTAAATTTATTTGCCAGCAACTGGTATGCTGATATTTTTAAATTCATGGCATGGCATGGGTCTTTAATAGGGTAGAAAACTGGGAAACTAATGGCGCCAGCATCCATTACCAGCCAGCTGGTACCACAACAATTTCATTGGTTAAAGTTTGTTTGACATTATTGGTAAGGGCCAAAACTGCGTTAAGCGAACGCCCGCGCGGTTCCATACAAAAGTGCTCCGTCGCGGGCACACGCGCAGGCATCCGTCGTGGGGAGGCGGGCCCCGCGCCCACGCAACGGTTCCCGTCTCCGTGCGGCGGGCGCCCGCGCGGGGACGCGCTCGTATTCAATAAACGGGCTTACTGGCTGTCGTATTTTTTTGCTAGTCGTCGTTTTGCTGTGTTATAATATATTAAGTTCACCATCGACACGACTGTACATGCACACCGTTAAAATTGAACTAGCGACACTGCGTAATTAAAATAATCCGGTCTCCGCGACGGGTGCCCGTCGCGGGCGCCCGCAGTTTTGGCCCTTAGGATAATTTAACTCATTCTTGGTTTGATTGGTTGTAATTGGTACCAACAGAGGTCTTGCCATCTACTTTCGTTTTGCGTGTGCCTCCCCATTTGGGCAGTGGCGGCGTAGCATGGCTTACCCCGGTTTCAATTGAGCATCCCCCAGAAATAAAACAATAAATACTAAACGTGCTTACGCGACCCACTTGCTGAGCATCACTGAGCAAGTTTTCTGTGCTACGCTGCAGACGATTTCCTAATTTCCTTACGGCCTTTTTACTGTCATGCGGGTTCGTGCCCGCGTGCGTGCGTCACCCGTATGCGTGGCGCTCGCAGTTCGCCTTTTCGTGCGTGTTTCATGCATCACAATAAATACATGTATGAAAAGGTGAAATTCAGACGCTCGCAGTTCGGGCCTTTTTACTGTCATGCGGGTTAGTACCCGCGTGCGTGAATCACCCGCACCCGTGGCGCCTGAATTTCACCTTTTCATACATGTATTTATTGTGATGCGTGAAACACGCACGAAAAGGTGAACTGCGAGCGCCACGCATGCGGGTGACGCACACACGCGGGCATGAACCCGCATGACAGTAAAAAGGGCCTTAGTCAAAGTGCGTGACGGTGGCTCTCCGCGGGCGCGAACTGTCACGCCTTGGAGCTTGGCACTTATGGCGCCACTGAAATTGGAAGGTTTTAAACAGGATATAATTAATGTCCTTGCCACCTATGAATTATTAAAAGACATAGTTTACCAGTTGCTTTTTTGCCGGCGCAAGAAAGTCATATAGGATAAGTTTTTATGGTGTTTGTAGAGGTGTAACCTAAAGACAATTTTGTGGCGCCAGAATTTCGCCGCCATCGCCAGGGACTGGCGTCGCACGCCGCAGGACGGTGGTTGACACGGTGCTAATTTCAGCGCCAGTTTTCCGTGCAGTTGTAAATTGTCTTGTGATGACCTGGCGCGGGAGATGCGTGGGAGCGAAGGTCACTAGCGCTAAAATATGGACGAGGAAAGTGTTTATACGGTGCTATATTTCTTGCTAGCTGGCGGCGAAATTCTGGCACCGCAAAATTGTCATCGCTTAAACTAGCCATAATAGTCGATAGTACGCTCATACTGGGTGTAAAGGACGGTGTATTGAAAGCGGAAACAGTGAATTCAGCTCATTATTTTGAATTGAAAATCCATGGAAAATATCAACGAAATGTTCCGAATTTTCCGATTAATAAAAAATCATTTCATTTTAGCAACATACTATGTCCTAATACAATTTTTATTTGACACCAGAGTGAAGTAAAATTTGTAAAAAAAAGTTTTTCAGCTATTTTTTAGTTAGTAAAAATAAGTGACAAATAGCTCAGAATTTTCTCGAGGCTGGTTTCTGCAGAACCAGTTCTCAGAGCGGTGATACTGTTGGTGATGTCCAGCAGTGGACTGGTGTGGGCTTAATTGATTGATTCATACTTGTAATCATTGCTGGTCTTACTTTAATATTCCACGATATCTTGCATAGCTTCTTATTGAATGCCGAAGATAATGATCACTAAAAATGATTTTTTTGTCATAATTTTTTGATAAATCAATTATTTTATAACCTCTGGTTCTCTAACATTCGTGTATCTACCAAGAAAATGGTAGCGTACACGAATGTTATTACACCTAAAAGAACCAGTAAATTAATTGATTGATTCATAAAACATATTTTTTAATAGAAAAGATATTTACACCGTCAGTTTTTTTTGTGGTTGGTACACCATCTTTAACATTTACTAAGGCACTATGCAAAATAGCGTGGACTATTAAATTAAGACCTTATATTTAAGCCTTAAGAAACTTCTTCGCACCGCACGAAAAATCTGTCAAATAACATTCAGAGCCACTGTTCGAGTGTTGTAACCTCTTTATAATTTCCTTTTTAAAAAACAATGTAGTTGAAACGACTATGTACTGATTAGATTTTTAATTATCTTTGAAAGAGCGTGACAAAATCATTTTGTCTTAATACTATTTTAATAAAACTATAATATTTGTAAAATGACTTAAGTACATTTGAGGAGTGTCTGATCAAAATTGGCAATTTACGGCATAAACTATTTTTCAGAAATCATTATTTTTTTGTTGTAAATAGCATTGCAATATAAAAATTTAAAACTTAATGTAAAAAAAATGGAAATCGTAAATAGCGGATTTTGATCAGACAGTCCTCATTCAAAACGAGGATTTGAGAATATTTGCTCAATTGAAGTCTGGTTTTAAAAATAAAAAAGTGTTTTGTAAACTTTTGAAATTCTGGTCGAATAAAGAAATGGTATTCGTTTATTATAGGCGGTTTTACCGCTAATAACGAATTGATGTAGACAATTTTTTTTAAATACCAGTTTTTCAAAATTTTATTATTAAGTGGTGGTTATCCAAATGGTAGCTAAATGAGATGAATAATAAATAAACTAGCTGATTAAAAGTTTATTTCGATAAAAAGTACACATTTTAATAATACACAGTACATACCGCGATTTTTGAATTTATTTTGTTTTAAACAAAAATCGTGTAGTGTGTATATCAGTCTCGACAGCCGTGTTAGATATGCTGGTGACAGAAATAATAAATAAAAAATGCAAAATAAATAAAATAATTTATCATTTTTTAACTTATTTCAAATAATAAACTAATTTAGGAGTTTAAAATAAAAAACTATTTTTTTTTTCATTTTGCAGATTTTTTGTTTTTGTATAGGTCTGCTGTTTTATGTAAATATATTTTTAAATAATAAATATACCTGATTATATTTTTATTATAAGAATTATTGTAGATCTGTAGTCACCAGTAAATCGGTCATTTAGTTTACACGGCAATTTAGTAATATTATTAAGAAATATTATTATATTAAGTTAGATATGATGAATGTAAGTAATTTATTTTGAATGATAAATAAATAAACTGAATGTATTTTATATAATAAATAAATAATAATAATTTTCTATTTTTTATAATAATCATAATAGTTACTAAAAATAGGGTTGTACGATTTTTAAATGAAAGAACTGATTATAATGTAATAAATGTTTAAAATTAAGAGTTTATGAATTTTATTGTTTTTGTATAAAATTTTATAAAACTCAGAATGAAGCATGGATGACAGAATATATTTTTTCATAATATAATAATATTGATTTATTATATTTTTGTTTTATTCACCCTTGTAAAGAAACAAACCCTCACACTACACTCAAAGAGACTCGGGGTCCATTAAACCTTTTGATCGCCACAGTCATGTATACACGACAAAGCAAAACGTGTCCAGCACGCCACGGTCACGACTACATGACAGACTTAGGTCCGTATTACAGAGTGTTCCTCAAGTCCAGTTTGAACTCTAACCACTTGATCATTGTTTGTGTATAGAATCAGTACTCGAGCATCGGCCTTATTCCAGAACGGTAATTGAACTATAGGTACTCAGCTGAATTGAGACTCTTAACGAGCCTCAAGCAGCGTTACGATCTGTCAAAAGTCAAACTGACGTAAATTGACAAGACGTTCTGTGCTCAAGCGCGGCCTCGACCACGCTTGTGATTAAAGTTCAAATCTCTACTTGGGTTCGAAAAATCAAACTCAGTTGAACTATGATCAATGAAGCTATACTTGATTGAGGCACGTTCTAAAATTTAAACTCGACTCGAAACTAGTTTTAAACAGAGATCAACGCTTGAGTTACCTTCTGTAATACGGACCTTAAAGCAAGAAATTGTAGCTTGGCGCCGAGAGCACGCTTTTGCTTTTTTGACGTGGCGGTGAAAAAAGTCTCCGACCACAGAATAAATAGTACAAGTCTCCGACTCCTGAAGACACCTTAATACCGTGTCCGCGTCGCCAGTGCCCTAAATAGGGCGATCCCAGCAGTCTGGCGGCACAGGGCTCAGTCCCTAGGGGGGCGCAGAAATCTTGGGGCCCAAAATGGGCCTAATAAGGAAGAGAAAGTACTATTTCTGAATTTTATTAAATAAAATATGTACGAAATGCATTTATTTACTTTCAAAAAATTGTCCCTGACAATTTTTCAATCCCTACTGGATGCCATAGTTAGATCTCGCTCTATCCAAAAATGAATATTATCAACAACTATGTAGTGTGAAGATTCAACTTATTATGAAAACTATCAGCGCCATCTATGTGATTGCGGGAACATTATTACAGTATATTTTTGTACTAGATGGCGCTGTTTTCAACTTATAAATGTCACGCTAACAATTATAATCGCTGTGTATTGCAGAGATATAAATTAGTTTCAAAGCTAATAAAACTATGTTTATCAAAAATAACTAAACGGTTTTAAAGGAAATAAAGTTGCACCGTGTAAAAACATAATCTTTATTTTACATACAAGAATTATTTAATTTTATCTCACTAGTCTTTCTAAGTGCAGAGTGTTAATGAGAAGCTGATACACAACTAATGTATTTTTTATAATTAGCTCTCGCATATGTAATGAATCTCGACATATCAACTCTGCTATCTTAGTGAAAGTAGGTACGCCGCTATAAGCACCTTTTGATAACCTTACTGATGAAAACCAGGTTATAGTGACACAATCATTTTGGCCAGTCGCGTAAAACTGGCAAATGCCAGGGTCTCCAGGCTCATGGGCCCCCGGCCGACCTGTGGATACCTAGTTACACAAAAAAAGAGCTATTTTTTGTATTAACCCTTTTTATAAGGTCCATCTAATCATACAAGAAATATATTAAAGAATATATCTATAGGTGGTAAAGAAGCCAAAGAAAATAGTTTTTTTTTTATGTATATCATTTTACTTACCTCTTAAATTCACGGCTCATCTTCCGTGTGGAAGATGTTCGGTCCTTTGGAGGCATACGGGGGACACAGGTCCAACGCGCAGAGGCCCCTTTGATAACTTTAATCTAAAATGGGGTGGGGCACCAACCAGGCAGTATCCGCGGTTGCACTATTGGAGTACAGAAACCGTAGGTAAGAAATAATTACAATAATGCTAAGATCCTCCACAACCATGAGATGTGGAGGGTCGCCTTTTACGACACATATGGGCAGGGGGGAGGTGGGGGGGAAAGGCTGTTCTTTGCCGGTGTCCACATCATGATAGAAGCACGCATCCAATGTGCTACTAGTTCACAGCTAGGCGCAACAACGCAAACACATTTCATGGCTCCACATTCAAAAGTGGGATCCTCTAGGAGGGCGCGAACCAAAGTCACCGCGGCACCCTTGTTGCTAGTATCGACCTCTGCTTGGCCTCTCCTAGGAAACTGGGGGCCTCTCCTGGCTAGAGTCTAGACGCACGGGTGGCGTGAAACACTTCAGGCGCCTACAGAAACACTAGTAGCAATCACTCACCACTTGCTGCGGAGCTAAGTCCGCGATCAAGGCGTTAAAGGGCATTGAATGCACATGATGCGCGCTCCAATAGTCCAGTCAATTAAGCAAAAAAAGAGGTCCACCTCGGAATGAGAGATAATAAGCTGGAAACTCGTATAGGTACACCTTCATTTTGGCGGTCTAAAAGTTGTCTCAAGTCTCATAAAATTTCGTGGCTGCGTCGTAAGTTATTCAAGGTCGATTATCTAGGTTTCTATAGCTCCGATGATGTTAACATCTATTATAAAATTGTAGAACATAAGCTTTGCGACAATTTGTGTTCCGAACATCTTTTCATGCGCTCAACAGTTTTTGAGATACAGAGCGGAGAGCTCTCTAGCTTATTTCCAGCTTATTAACTCTCATTCCGAGGTGAAACCCCTAATTTGAGTGGACTACTTATAATACCAAATCCGGGTTGCAATCCCGCAACCACGGGAAGGCACCCATCGCCCCCGCTCCCGTTTCTTCGTGCCCTTTGCTTTGACTTAAACAGCGGTGGAGGAAAAATTAGGATTAAAAAAAGAAGTGAATATACAGAGAAAGTTAGCCTGTAAGTGTCCCACTGCTGGGCAAAGGCCTCTTCTTATACAGAGAAGGAACGAGCATTGATTGCCACGCTTGCTCACTGCGTGTTGCCGATTTCAGACCATTAAGTCCAGGTTTCCTCACGATGATTAATAGAAGAAATAATAAATAAAATACGCATTAAAATAAACCTGTATTTGTTTTAGTAAAATATAAACATTGCTTAAAAACATTCTGTTCAACTAAATCTAAAATATACATCGTTTTATAATTTATAATTATTACATTTTGCGAGTCACAAAAAATTTAAAACAGTAGGTATAATAAAGTTGATTTTTATTGAATTGTTCGACAATGTAAACAAAGCAATATTTTGAATTTGGAAGATTATTATAATCCACATATTATAAACAATATATTGTTGGTTAAATTCAATAATAAATTAATATATATTTACGAACAAATTACAGAGTTTATAGCTTGTTGAAATAATATTCACTGAAACAGTACAATTTAAAAACTGTCTCAAATCAAATTGCTGCATTTTTTATACAGAGGTGAACCTGTATTACATTACATATTGTATAGATACAAATCATATTTAGTTTAAAACATTTATTGAAAACGTTATGTAGGTATCCGGCCCTAACCAATTTGAAAAAAAGGTTAACAATCTTTTGGCGATTTATTTAAAAAAATAAGTTTTTAAAAATAATCTCGAAAAAACTACAAACGTACAATACAATTAGAAATTATATTAGTTTTATACAAGGTTAGTCGGAAAGGGGGTACTAATCCGAATGGGTGTTAAAGTACCCATAATAATGAATAAATTTTGTTCTATAACTTTCCTCAAATGTCAATAGTTTAAGAGAAATAGCTGTTTAAATATTTCATAAAAATCAATCTCTTCTCAGCAATGATCTGTTGTGTTTAAGTACATTTTAGGTCATATTTGGGGTCGCAGATTAAAAGCTCCATTTTCTGAATTCGTAATTAAAGCAAGAATAAAGAATTTTTGAAAAAACTAAATTAAAAATCGTTTTACATTGAAACAAAAATGATCGAATTTTGAAATTTTAACACTTATTTTAATGGCCACCATTGACACGCGCGCCTCTCCGCCGGATTTGTCGCTGGCGACAAGTCTGCGGACAAATCTGCGTGTGAATGTTAAGCCCACCATAACATTCATTGACTTGTCGCCAGCGACAAATCCGGCAGATGGGCTCGTGTAGTGAATGGTAGGCTTAAAACCGTCATCAGTGATACTGATACTTTAAGTTGCTCGCAGATTAGCACCCCTTTTCCGATTAACCTTGTATAAAAAGTCTCAAAAAATTGTTTAACTCGTTTTCAAATTGGTTCGGGCCAGACTTGTTGTTTTTATTTCATTTTAATAAGAGACGAGCCTTTTTTCATGACCGTAATGTCATCCCAAAAGTGGCAGAAACAGTTTAGGCACAATAAATAGGTACCGTCTCAAATTTCAAACATAATTGGATAAACGCAATGAATCCTTGAAATATCCGTGCCAAAGTAAGCGTCCAGCTTGTGTCACTTGGTTTAGGCAGTTGTCCCACCGCCGGCGAGGAAGCGACTAACTATCGGTTATTTTCTCGCTCAAGTAACGTACAATAGATATACATTCAGTGTAAACAAACGAGATGCATATATTAATAGTTGATCGCTGACTGTTTACACTGCCGGCGAGGACTCGCTCCACTAGTTTGTCGCTGAGCGACAATAGCTATCAAAGAAATACTTACTCGCTCAGCGATACTTGCTCAGCGATGCTCGCTTGGCCGTCAGAACTCACGCCGAGAGACCAACCAGCGGTCATTTGCGAGTGGTGCGAGTAATCGCCCGTCGCACACTCGCTTATAGCCCAGCGACAAAACTATCGGATCTACACACTCGCTTATAGCCCAGCGACAAAACTATCGGATCTACACACTCGCTTCTCGCTGCTCGCCAACTCGTTTCTAGCTCTACTCGCTGCCCGCTCATCGTTCGCGGCGGGACATTTGTCCCACCGCGAACGCGGGACAAATGCCTTACCCGAATTCGGATACCATTTTACTACCCGCATTTGGGTAAAGTCAAAGTAATAAGACGACACGTTTGGTGCACTGGCTGAGCGATTGGCTTTTCTGACACGGTTCGTGGGTTCGATTCTCGCACAGAACAAATATTCGTATGGCTTACAGATAGTTGTTCCAGGTCTAAGCGTTTGTGCATGTAAAGATTTGTGTCTGTAAACGCATCCATGATACAGGAGAAATACCTAGGTACTATAGAAGAGAAAAGTTAAAAAAAAAATAGATAAATGGATACCCGATTTGGGGCAAACGACCAATTAATTGCACCCTAATGATTTTGATGGTTTCAGTTTTTTTTATTCTCCTCAACAGTATTCATTGTCTATGGTTGGAGCCATGTAATAATTACTAGAGTGCGCGCAAGATAACTGCGCGCGACTGAGGGCGTCCTCAACGTTGCAATCATCGCAAAAGTTCAAATTACCGCTTTTTAAGCTTACCTTTTTTATCGCTAAACATATTTTTCCCGTTAAAAATTCCTACAATCATGTAGTTCTACTATCAAAATTAATAAAACGGCACACACTTTGGTGGACCATGATTAGTTCCGATTTCGGCCGCGCGCAGACATATCTTGCGCGCACTCTAAATTGGACGCTTATTTTTGCACAGATTACACAATACATATTTTCATGTCAAAATAAATGAGATATAATTTTTTAAGAAATGTTTCATAAGTTGCTTCTTTATTAGCTAGTTAAATCTATTGAAAATATGTTTAAAATAAAACTTAATTTAGTTTTTAACAGTTGCTGGTAGATTATGGTTACAGTCTGACAAAAAAGTAGTGCTGCAACTAGGAATGACCAGATTTTATAGAATATGGTTTCAAAGTAAAAACCGACTTAAAAAAAACAAATCGTTGCATTTACAAGTTTAGTTGGAAAGGTGGTACTAATCCGCACGCCACTTAAAGTATCGTTGATAACTGTTTTAAAGCAAGTGTTAAAATTACAAAATTCGATAATTTTTCTTTTCGTGCTAAATTTATCTATATAAATAAAAAGAAAAGTCCTGACTGACTGACTCATCAACGCCCAGCCCAAACCCTTGTACCTAGAAAGCTGAAATTTTGCACCCTTTTTTTTTAGAGGTTCCCTTTATAATGTAGACAAGAAATAAGGATATTTCGAAATTCAACCCCTAAGGGAGTTAAATAGGGGATGAAAATTTGTATGGAAAATCGTCACTTAACGGGTTCAAAATTTCACGCAAGCGAAGCTGCGGGTAAAAGCTAGTTACCTTATAGTATTATTTTTTTCAAAAATTCTTCACCCCTTTAGTAACGATATCAGAAAATGGAGTTTCTAACCCGTGAACCCAAATACGACCTAAAATGTAAACACAGCTGATCATAGCTGAGGATAGATAGATTTTACTAGTGTATTTTTTATGAAATCTTTGAACAGCTATTTCTCTTAAACTATTTATTTTTAGGGAAAGTTGTAGAACAAAAGTTATTTATTATTATTGGTATTTTTAATACCTTTTCGGATTAGTACCCCTTTCCAATTTCCGACTAACCTCACAAAAAATACTTAAGACGAATTGAGAACATCCTCCTTTTTGAAAATATCGCTTAAAAAAAAACAAAAATACATCTTTTTAATTACTAAGGAGGTATTAACAGTAAAAAAATCTATAAAGCGTTTGTTATTTTTCATCTGGCTTTCCTAGTAGCAACACGTTATACTGTATCTTCATATTTAATCTAAATAACTTATGTTATTCGTATTAAAAATAAGTTAGAACATACTTTTATACATCAAGGGTTTAAATCTCTCTTGTGAACATAAGTTAGATTTAATAGATACGCGACAATCAATTTGCGAAAAGAAAAGTTCTGGTTTTTTCAAAATGGACGACGAGAACGTTCTGCAAGGAAAATGCGTGAAAATACAATCTGTGGATAAGGAGGATGCACAATACCTTTATTATCCAAGTGGTGGCTTGCATCGACACAATAGTAGTTTATGAAAATGTTGCATACTTGGGGCTTTGATTATTGACAGGTAAATAATCAAAGACTTGGGGTTATTAAAATACGAGTATGAGTTTAAAAACCGAGCCGAAGACGAGGTTTTTAATAATATCACACGAGTGTTTTAATACCTAAAGTCCCCGTCGCGAGAAGCTATAAATTTTGTAAACACACATTCAGGGGTTCGCAACCTATGGAACAAATAAAAAAAAACAGTTTTGTAATGATTTTTATTTTCATATAATGGTTTTTATTTTATTTATATAATAATAAATAATTACCTGCGAAAACAACACAAACAAACTGAAACGCATTCAAAACTCAAATGACAGCATTGACAGCGTCAGTGTGAACTTACTTCAAAATGGCGGGCCAAATGTTGACGTTCCATGAGTCAGACACGTTCCGGTACCACAAAACATTAGACGATAGCGCTTTATATCGCTAAAATATAACCCGACTAAGTGAAATTGCTCGTTAGTTTCGTATTACACGTATGTAACTTTGAGTTGATTGAATTTGGGATTATTTGTTGTTGATTGAATTGTCGCTACGTAACTTTGTAGAAGTTCTTTATTTACAAAATTTATAGCTTCTCGTGACGGGGACTTTAGTTATATAATCATACACTATTTTATCTAGACTCATGCAATAAAGATATACCTATTGTTGGCAACATTGGAAAAATGTGTACCACAGGTTAAAAAGAGCGGCACGCGCATGCGCTCTAAGGTAGTAAGTAAAATAACCGCCATTGAGAAACGTCCGATATTTTTGCTATGTTCCCTATTTATGATTAACTTTGTTTAACCGACTTCAAAAAGGAGGAGGTTCTCAATTCGGTTGTATTTTTTTTTTTATTTTTTTTTTTTTTATTTTTATTTTTTATGTTTGTTACCTCATATCTCCGTCATTTACGAACCGATTTGAAAAATTCTTGTTTTGTTCGAAAGGGTATACTTTCCGATTGGTCCCATTTAAATTTTGTTATGATTAGACCATGAACTTCAGAGATATGGAACGGAACTCCTCATCGGATCAAAGCAAAATTCTCAAATTACTAATATTGCTTTGTTTATATTTGTTGTTGGGAACTGAATACTTGAAAAGAGGAGGGGGTGCTTGTCCCTCCCTCCCCCCCTTTGGAATGTTTTCATTATATC
Source organism: Amphipyra tragopoginis (assembly GCA_905220435.1). Lineage (NCBI taxonomy): Eukaryota > Metazoa > Arthropoda > Insecta > Lepidoptera > Noctuidae > Amphipyra > Amphipyra tragopoginis. The sequence goes on along the minus strand of HG992020.1, from coordinate 12,148,302 downwards.
GTGTAAGGTATCATTTGAAAGGACTTTTTATGCCCGACTACGTCAAAGCCAAAAAGAAGGGTTATGAAGGAGGAGGTTAAAATTATGACACTAAAACGAATTCAATAAAAAATAAACTTTAAAAAAAGTAAAAACCGACTTCAAAGAAATACTAAAAGGAGTAAAATAATTACCATAATATAAAATTAACAGTTTCAGAAGTCGGTGGCTTCTATTTGTTTCAGTGTAGAGTTGCACCGACTTCTGAAACTGTTAATTTTATATTATGGTAATTATTTTACTCCTTTTAGTATTTCTTTGAAGTCGGTTTTTACTTTTTTTAAAGTTTATTTTTTTGTAATAACTTAATATCTGATTGTGATTCAGTGTCTATGTTTTTAAAAAGTACCTTTAGTTCAAGGTATACAAGACTATTTTATATAAAACACCAAAAATTTAAAACAAAAACAATGGCGCTGAAACCCGACAGGCGAACGCGCAGGCATGCGCACTAGTGCGCGCCACCATAGAAAACGAGTAACCGCTAAAAAGTAAATTGAAAACTCCTTGGTGAATCCGAAGAGCTATAATAGAAAAAAAGTTATTTTAATTATTTTGCAAAGAACACTGTAGGTATTATAATAAAACTTTTTTATTAGAGATGCACGTGAATAAAGTATGTCATTCTGTGCTGTGGTAATATTTTTGAGTTCATAATTGGAACTTTACGACATGAGTGTAGATAAAGACTTTTCAACCGTGTTTCACACTTCTTCCACAGTTAGTTTGCAAAGTTACGCGGAGCGGCATTTGTCACGAGCGCGGTAGTTTGGCCATTACGTTTTTGAATATGTTGCGCAACTAGAAAATGGTTTAAGTACATAATGGTAAAGTTACCAGTCCATTTTTTAATAATACAGACTGAATTGACAAGCAGTAATGTCAAACTTAAAATGAATGTTCCCAAAATGAAGTTTGACAGTTGTGCTTCTCAATTGTGTTCACCTTTCGCACGCGAGTTAACGTAAGCCATTGGGCTATCTTTACCTTTTTAAATGTAACTTACGTCACAAGGAGCACAATGGTATAAAACACTATGATAATTTTGTTTATAATATAAATTCAACTTTTTGATATACACAGTAATTTTAAATTTAATTCAACATTTTATAGTAATTAGAGCTGTTTTAGATATTCTACAGGCGATCCAATTTTTATATACCATCTGACGGATAGATCTAGACAGGGCCCTAGCTAGAAGTTTTGGGGCCCCAGTAAGTGGTCGTGGGGCCCGCTTTATACAAGCTCAGAGGCGCCTTTTTCTCGTTGCTTATGGATAGATCTAGACAGGGCCCAAGCTAGAGGCTTTGGGGCCCAAATCGAAAGAAGGGCCCCTTAGTGCTGTTGTTGCAGGTAGTACGAGTTACATAAACGGTCCGCGAGGACCATACAAGTAGTACAATAGAAAAATGATGACGATGTCTTCGCAAAAGTTGGACCTGATGGCTATGGTTTAGATCTATCATTCAGATGGTGTATAAAATTCAGACATCTGTAGAAACTTTATTTTAGAGAAAGTGGTTGAAGATAGGAGATATGTCTATCATTAGGTAATGCGTAAAGACTCGAGAGAGTCGAGGCTACTTGAGTAATTTGGTGTGAAGTTTCTGAATGGATATTAAAATAGGATGATGAGATTCCATCATTAGCAGCATCTAGTATCCAATGTCCTTGTTCACATTAAGAAAAACGCAGACTTACGAATTGATAAAGAAAAACTTCAAATATGTTTTTTGTTACATGGCAAGAAAGATGTAATAAAATTGTTCTCAGACAACTTTGAAGTCGCGATTTTTACAGAGAAGAAGTTACGCGGCGTCTCGTAGGCGGTTGAAAGCGAACGCGATTCGATGCGGTGACACACAAATTCAATGCGATGCTGTGCGAAGCGGCGGCTTTATCCTACGAGCGAACCGCCCGCCGCGCGCCGCCTCCGTTCAGTAGCACTGTACGGCACCGCATCCAGTTCACGCGAAAATATCAAGCCAACTGATCGCGTTCGCTTCGCTTCGCGCCACACCGCACTCCACGTGCATTTGGTCACGTAGGCCACTTCAATAGGTATCGACTGTTTTGTTGTTTTCGAGTCACGCCGCGCCACTTCGCGTTCGTCTCTAGATCGCTCATGTAGGACGCCGCGTTACATTTTGATACTGCGATGTAGGATTTCTCGTGATGTCATCTTTGAGAGTGGTCGTTAATGTCACAACTGCAGTATTGCGTAGTTTGTATGTGACGTAATAGATGTCGCCACACTTGCACTAGGGGTACTGAGCAAGGTGTACCACAGGGAAGCATTATAGGACCTAGAGTAAGCCTACCTTCTTACAATCAATGAATGAAATACGATATCTCTTCAACCACTTTCTCCAAAATGTTATTCTTGGCAATGTATTCATCCATTTATTTATTATTCAACTGGACTTCGAGTTTAAGTTAAGATATTCTGAAGATATGTAGGTTTAGATTTATCATAAGGGTTTGATTGATATAAGCATAGGTGCGGGCGGTATGTGGTTTAGTTTTAAGCAGTAAATATATTCGTTAGATAGATATACCTATGGCTAAAAACGACAACGCTGTTTCTTGCGTTGGTGATTCAAAGTATTTTATCTATGTTTTAAGGAGATTAAGATTTATGTCATTGAAATTATTCATCTAGTACATATGGTGCTCTTGTAAGCTATCGTTGTTATGAACCACTATCGTTGTGATGGAGCATTCGCGGGTAATGTGACAAATCAAGATTAAACTTTGAGGATTACTATTTGGCGATAATGTTCAAAAGAGCATCTTGCATTGTTACATTACACGCGAATGCTCCCGGTGAAGCAGCGCCTTAAAAGAAGTTTGAACATTTAAGTCAGCCCGGATTATTGAGCCAAAATGCTATCAAAGTATAAACATCATCTGAATTTCATACATTAGACAATATTTTATTTAAATTATCAAATCATTATCTTTAGTGATATCAAAATGATACTGAGCTCTCAAAAGACAGCTCTTTTGAAATGAATTTATTTGCTTAATAGGTCACAAATAGATTACAATATAATTTCAGCACATTTACCATTTGCATGGCATGCAAATATAATATTGAGGTTTAAATTGTTATAGGTACTTACAATTTTATGTCACTTCCATTAATAATCAAATACAGAAATTATTAATTAATAATCTTTGGGAGAGGGAGATTCGCTTTGAAAATAACCCACAATTAACTTTCAAACTCTAAGTTTTGAAAAACAAGAGTAGGATATAAATCTCGGTGGCATTCAGGTTAACAGTTTGGGAAGTTAAAATTGAGTTTAAGTCCAGTTAAATATAAACGAACGGATTATAATATAATTACAACTATTAAAACCTATTAATATTATAATATTTTATAATAAAATTTATTATTTTTTTATAAAATCTCACTATCTGGTTGCGTATCACTAAAAAGTGATAGATATTCTAACGATTAATATTGGTACCGACTGTTGTGCACAAACTATACTTAATTTAGGCTATTGCCATCTCTTTCACTCTGATAAAATAAGAGAGAGACGATCGTAAACAAAAGCTGTCAAAAGTTGAACAAAAAGGACATGGTTCAAAATGTATGGACCAAAAACCCAAAATCGAAACGTAATCGATACGGTCAAACTGTGTGCACAAGAATTCCTTAGAACTGTCTAAATAAACGTACCCAAGTTGCAATATCCTAATCCGTGGGATATCGGAGTTATGGGCTGTCAAAGTATGCAAAAAAATAACCTTTTGACTTGGGATTTTCACAGCTGTGGTGCCAAAATTGTCATGCTGTCGATTGTATTATGTACCAACGACGTCATAGATGCTATTAACGTACACACTATAGTCCTTAAAATATAGCTTGATCAGAATGACAGCTGCCAAACGAGTGTGACTAGTGCTGGGAAAGGACTTATCAAATCGATATAAATCATTAAAAATAAATATGATATGTATAATTTGTATATTTTCGTAGCCGTCATCTTGGATTTAGATTTTGACCTTATTTTCAGCATCAGCACACCGGAAAACCATGAAATTGACACCCATGACAACTAATTTGCAAATATTCATGGCCGCCATTTTGAATTTGAGTTTTGACCTCATCTTCAGCATCAGCATACCCGAAAACTTTGGATTTGATACCCATGACGAATAATCATAGCCGCAATAGTTTATATCTAAAAAATACATTTTAAACTTTTAAAGACCTTTTTAATATTGTATGAAGTAGGTATAATTATTTATTATCATTGCATAAAATTTTAAAAACGCAAACGTAATAAATTTTTTATTCAATGGATTTACATTTATCGATGTGTCCCATCTCTAACATTTTTGCAATATGACATAACTTTTGAAGAACGTAAGATTTATATTTTATGACTATGAAACAGTAAGAACTATTTTAGTTTTCAAGCTGATTTTTAATATTTTGAATCTTAAGGGAAGCACTGTATTTAAAAAAATTGTTATCATGCTAGTTATGTGAGTAATTTTTCGTGTGCCAATATAAATCACCCGTTCGACGTAACTACAAAGTTATGTCGTCACATTTTGCTGACATCTGATATTCTAATCAAGCTATATTTTAAGGACTATAAGAATAATATTGATGTACAGTTGTAGTAGGTAAAAATAGTTGTAGTTCTCATTGATGATATCGTATTGTAATTGACTGTATTATAAGATATTCATTTATTTCAATCTTAAGCTTGTCTGCAGAACAGCAGTTGAAAATCCCAAGTCAAAAAGTTGATTGTTTGCACACTTTGACAGCCCATAGCTCCGATATCCCACGGATTAGGATATTGCAACTTGGGTACGTTTATTTAGGTAGTTCTACGGAATTATTGTGCACACAGTTTGACCGTATCAATTGCAAATCGATTTCTGGGTGAATTATGACACCATCTCCTTTCACATCAGAATGTTTCGACTAAAAACACGGTGAAGTTCAAGGCGTAAACTAATTTGACATCTCTAACTTAGTTCTTATCTATCTCCGTCCTTTTCTTGCGCTGTATTTTAGTAAAAGATAGCAATTCTCTAATTTTAGTTCAGTTTGTGAACAGGAGAATCGGTACCATTATGTAGTGCTTCAAATAACACTATAAGTACTATCTCTTATTATGTTAATGAAAGAGATAATTTTTAATGATATTTCCTGTTTTTTTGTTAATTTAGAGCCAGCAATGATGTCAATCGTTAACGTTTTCTTTATTCCAGTGTTTTTTTGACAAGGTTTTTTAAATATCGTATTTTTTTTTTCAATTTCTTCTTGAAATTTCTCGAGTCTGCCCGCAACGTCGATCGTTTAAATTGTCCATAGTGTCGATGGTCAAATCGATGCATAAGTTGAATTAAGTTGTTTTGGCTGTAATCAATGATTTATTTATTTCACATCATTGTTTATTACTTAGAATGCTGTAATTTTTCTGTCTTTTATTTCATTCTAATGTCTTTGAATCTTCTTGACATGAAGTGCCTTTCAGATCCTAAACTGAAGTATGTCTAACTTTGCCTTTTCTGGTCACTGTAATATCGTCATCAACTTCATTTATTGTTCGCTCTTGATTTGTTTCAACTTCTACACCAGAAATGTCAATTTCAGTTATCAATTCTTCAGATTCAGTTTGGTTCTTACTTGCATCTGCACTTATTGCAAATTTGTATAAGTCATCAACTTCTTTTAGGTCTTCTGGTGATGGGCTCCATTTCTTCATGTCATGGTCATCATCAATCATTTTACTGCAATCATCATCATCACTGATTTCTTTAATTTCATCTAGACTTTTGCTCATTTTTTCTTCCTTTTCTTTAAAACTATCTGATTTTTCTTCATCAGTTTTGATTTCTTTATCTTTATCACCAGATTTGGTGATTTCTTTATCTTTCTCACTAGATCTGTCAATGACACCATCACCGCAAGCGACGCTAGTTCGGTCATCATCTTGTATGTCTTCAACGTCATCTAAGCTTGCTTGTCCTGCCTTCAAATCATGGTGGTCGGTATCGGTGGAGGTAAGAACTTGCTTTGGACTTTTAACTTTATCATTTTGCTCTTCACTTTCATCTATAATCTCCAAGCGAGACCTCGAAAAGAATTTATGTAAAGACTCCAATTTATCCAAAGCTCTGGCACTTTTTTCTGAACTAGAAGTTAATGTTGTATCTTCTGTCATGCAAGCTGAATCGATTCTCCTCGACATATCAGATAAAGAATCCGAAATTTCCGTTGTCGACGTCGATTTATCAACTTTCACGACTTTCGGTTTAATAATCATGCTTGGTGGTAAATCAGGGATGTTTCTCAAATCGATTAAACTAATGGATGATCGTTTCAAACTGGAACTTATATCAAATTCGTCGTCAGAATCGTCATCAAAATGTTTAGCCACTTTATCTTCTATGTAGCATACTAAATCTTCAGCTGCTTGTCTTATTTGAGAGTTTCGATCATCCGAATACTTTCTGTCAAAATCTCGAGAAGATGGCGATGGTTCATCTTCTTCTAGAATATCTGATAATTCAACACTGTATGGGAGACATTGTGAATACGATAACAAAGAAGGTTTGATATACGATTCATAATTCTCCATATCTTCTTGTTCGCTCATAGTATCATCTTCTATCCTTTTTATCTCACAAACTCTCGCTACAGCCTCATCGAAAATCATTTCTAAATCATTCTTTATATTGCTTAAGTCGATAACTGTTTCTGATATTCGTCTATCTGCCGTACTATCTTCGCCTCTATCTATAACTGTGTCCTGAGTATGTGTTAGCGTTGAATCTGACTTAGTTTTACTAATATCACTGAATGTCTCCAGTTTACTAATAGTTATATCAGATTTAGATTTCTCTGACAACGATGGTGTTAAAGATTTCGGATGAAATTTATCTTTTGTGGTATAATTCTCCATATATTTTATTAGCATTTCTACTAACGTTTCCGCCTCTTCTTCGGGCGTGTCGTCTATAAAAGTAAGGTCGTTAACATTAATATTAGATTCATTAAGACCTGTTTCAGCTTCTATAATCTCTATACTAGGTTTCAGGTCTTCCGGACCGAATAGGAATTCCATAAGGGTTATTTTATTCTCACCGACTTCATTCTCCTTCTCCATGCATCCTGTAGTCGCTAAGAAGTCCATCAAAGTCTCCATTTTAGCTTCTAGTTCTGTATTCATCTTACTTGGAACGAACTGCTTAGTTTCTTCAGGAGTCACTTCGCTTTTGAAGCAACTGCCTCCGCTACTTTTCCGTTCACCTTTTTGACTTTTAACTATAGTGAAGAAGAAGTCAATAAGATTAGCAATTCTTCGTTCAGTCCCTTCTTCTCCATCAGAACTGAGATCTGATTCTTCCTTAACTAAAGGACATCTTCTTGGTGATTCGTCCAGCTTTTTAGAAAATACCGTTTCTTGGATGACTTGGAGAAGATCTCTTGCTAAGCGAACTGGTGAGCGGGAGTCGGTGTGGATGGCTTCGTATGAGGAGCCTGAGGGGGCGGAGCGACGGCGGTCGCGGTCGCTCCTTAGGAAGTCCCACAGAGAACCCAGCTCGGAGGAGAGGGATGCTCTGTGGTTGGCCAAGCTGCTGCCTAGCCGCCGGAAGACCTGAAAAGAAGATAGAGACTGATAAAAATATTAAATATTGTTGTAGTTTTAGAAGAATGAAAACAGAGTGTAAACGATTTCGTGTAATTCCTTAAAACCACATGATGTATTACTGGTATAGATTAACACCGCATGAAATTTAATGTTTAAAAATAAAAGTTTTTTTTTCTTGCGTTAGAGTTTAATGATCGTTTCTAAACCACCTATAGTAGGATTATAAAGTCCCTAGATTAATCTGACAGATGCTAATGTCAAACAACAATAGTTATAGTACCTAACACTTTACTCCAGCCAATTAAAAATCCTACTTCAACAAGTTTACAAAAAAAGCAAACAAATTTTTTGCATCCGTTTTTTTTATGATTCCGTACCCAAAGGGTAAAACAGGACCCTATTACTAAGACTCCGCCGTCCGTCTGTCACCAGGCTGTATCTCATGAACCGTGATAGTTAGACAGTTGAAATTTTCACAGATGATGTATTTCTGTTGCCGCTATAACAACAAATACTAAAAAACAGAATAAAATAATATTTAAGGGGGCTCCCATACAACAAACATGATTTTTTTGCCGTTTTTATAGATAATGGTACGGAACCCTTGCACCCGACTCGCACTTGGCCAGTTTTTGTGGTTGTACATTTCAATGCCACACATAAATGAAAGAAAGCACGGCGACACAGCTGTTTGCACGACTAGCCCAATTTCGCTTTGCACAATCAGTTATCTCGGGGCGATAAAATGACTCAAAAACCGTTTTTTATCTTGTTGTTGATTCTCTTATAATGCCATGCAGTGTCAATCAGTGTCACCAGTAGATCACGCGGCTTGAAGGAATTACACGAATTCATTTACACCCTGTTTACTCCATTTCATATAACATTAGACAAACGTGGCCCACCAAGGCACTAATATCTTTTAAACCATTTCTTCAAGTATAGTTTCAGCTCATCTTGATTGACAGTTAAGATTCCACCAAACGGACCGCGTCGGAGCGCAGCGCAGAGAATTGCAGCGGATGCTCGAGCATGCGCCGGTAGCCGACCACGTCCGCCCAACGGCTACAATATACTGGAACCCGGGCGCATGCTCGCGCGTGTTCGCGCATCCGCTATCGCAGTCAATTTCTACCTGCGCTGTGGCCGAGCGGAGACGAGCGGAGCCGACCGGACGCGACGAGAGCCGAGCGCCGCCGACGACTTGCGCGAGGAGCCGACCGGCTGCCGCGGAATACGCGCGGATCTAACCGAGTTCCATGCAGTGTAAATCCATCATCATCATCTGCCTAGCCTTTTCCCAACTATGTTGGGGTCGGCTTCCAGTCGAACCGGATGCAGCCGAATATCAGTATTTTACATGGAGCGACTGCCTATCAGACCTCCACAACCCAGTAACTAGGTAATACGATACTCTTGGTAAGACTGGTTGTCAGACTTTCTGGCTTCTGACCAACAGTAACGACTGTCAAAGATCTACAAATGACAGCCGGGACCAACGGCTTTACGTGCTTTCCGAGGCACGGAGGAAACTCGCTATGGTAAATGGTCACCCATCCACAGACCAACCTCGGCAAGCGTGGCTTAACCCGGAAGATCGGTCTATGCGGCTGTAATTATTTAGCCACGAGCTCCTCATGCAGTGTAAATCCATGCAAACATGAAACTTAACTATTGTATAGAAGCCTGAATTTCCTTTAGCACAGTGTGAAATGCGCTCCGACGTGCTCCGGCGCGGCCCGTTTGGTCGAAAACGTACATAACACTGTCGTGAATTCCTGAAGCAAAACACGTTGCTTATTTCTACACATTTCCTTGTTAAAATAGTTCTTATTTGTCTATGGTTATATTAAATAGAGTATAGATAGCAATAAGCTTGTCTACGTTCAAGGAAGCGAAAGAAGGCATGCTGTTTTGGAAGCATTTTTATTTGCACCTAAAATTGCTTAGCAAAGTGAGGAACTTTAAGTTGGTATCCACATTGCGAGGATGCTCATAAAATGCTCGCGTGAGCATTGAGTCGCGAAGCAGCCTCACCATATGCTCGAGTTCCGTCTACACAGCCGACACGAGCCGTGCTGAGCCCGCGAGGCGTCAGTTTGGATTCCCTACGTGATATCGAAACTCAATACATCGATTGTCGCAGCATCGAAAACGATACATCAAAGAGTTACATAATCGATGGTACGCTACATCGATGGTACGCCTCATCGAATGTATCGACATCGAAAGGTTACGATATCGATCGGTCAACATCGCGAATGTCTCTCTATTGAAAGGCTACGATATCGATTCTTCATCAAAGCGAATAGCACTTTTTTTTTTCTTGAAATCTTTCATCTTTGAACGTAATTCTTTTACAGTTTATTGTAACATTATGTAATCAACTGAATAGTTTTCCTACGCCTACGTATAATGGAATGCAATGGCAAGAATAACTTTAACTACCCTCTTATTTATTAATCCCCCTCCTCCCTGATTATAAAATTGAAGATTAAGGACTATTTTGTGAATAGTTGTGTTTAATTTATTTTTATTCGATGTAGTAACTAATCGATACAACAATCTTTATATGCAGTAACCCATCGATGTTGAAACTATTCGATACTGTAACCATGCGATTTCAGAGACATTCGATGAAGCGTACGATTATTCCCTTCGATGCACCGTTTTCGATGCTGCGACAATCGATGTATTGAGTTTCGATGTCACGTAAGGAATCCCGTTGCTAAGCGGCTCACAGCGCCTTTTGAGCACCGCGCCGGAATTTGCGAGGTACGCTCGCGCGGTGTCGATCACGTTACCTCGCGAGGCAAACGCGTCTACACATCAAGAGGCAGCCTCACGAGGCTGCCTCTGGGAGCCAGCTTCCATAGAAAAATATTCTAACCCGTCCGTGCGTGTTGTCACTGTCATTTTGACTTGAAGTGACAGTGACAGTTGGGGACTTAGGCTGAGATCTATAGACCCAACTTGGACTTCGCTCAGACTTTACTTTAGACTTATGACAAAGTCAGTATTTATAGAGCCGTCTTTGAATTCATCTGAGTGCGTGCTTAGCAAATGCTTAGCAAAGTCTAAGTTCACAAAATCGACGACTTAGCAAATACTTAGGCTACTATTATCCTACCAAAAAATAATGGTACAAACTTTACTTTACCATCATTATATTTACACAACTTTTTAAATTTTTTAGTGTTATCAAGTGACCAGACTCAACTCAGTAATACCAGATTAGAAAAGATTTCCTTGATGTTGATAACTAATTCTGAATTAGTTAGGATAAAAACAATTAGGTATTATTACATCACATGAAAATGTTTTTCTAAGTTTAAAATGTATAAAAGAAATTAAAAATTACTTATTTTCGACAAATTGCCAACGCTGAATGGACAGTTTTGTTTTGACACAAACAGCGGCCAGATGTCAAAACGATGCGATCCGTTTCAATGAATATGATATATTGAGTTCGTTTATACTTAAAAAAAAAAAAAACTTATAAGCATTCCAATTTCTACATATTCTTATAATAATAATACATAGAAGAAATATGAGCATAGTTCTAGATTATTTACATATTATTATTGTTAAACTTTTATGAAGAAAAATCAAGAATATAATGCTTGAAACGAAACATTAACTTGTATTTTGACATCGACCGTCTTAGCGTCTGCTTAGCCTAAGCTCAGCATAGTCTCAACGTGATACGTCTATAAATTCCAAATCTAAGATTATGCTAAGCATACACATAGCAAAGTATTACGTAGGTATAGTCTGAGCAAAGTCTAAGCTAAGTCCGAGTTGGATCTATAGATCTCAGCCTTAATGGCATCTTAAAATTGAGTAGCGTATGAGAATTTGGACATTAGGACAGTACTACAACATAGGGTATGCGCTTAAATTCAGAAAAATGAACATTTCCGAACCGCATAACACCTTAGAGTAACACACACAAATACAGGGTGGAAACGTTAAGTGTCAATAGGCGATTATTTCGTCAATATACTGAAAAACGTGTAGCTAATATCAAAACTGGGTTGCCGAAGGAACAAAATGACATTATAATCTTTTTTTTAATTAAAACGCTTTATGGCTAAAATTTGATTTTAGAACGCCCATACATTATGTAAAATATACGGTTTTACGAGATTATTCTGCTAATAAACAAGCTATTAAAAAAATAGAAACTAAGTTATTTACTGGATAAAGTGACATACTTAAATATTTTTTCACAATACTCTTAATTTTAATATTTTGTACGTTTCGTAATATTTGCGTGAAATTTTATCTTTGGTTTTTTTTTTCTTTTAAAAACGTATTGCTGGCATTTTATTCATTTGTTTGCCAAGTTCCAATATCAGTTTAAAGTTTTATGATGTTACGAATAGTTACGGAATAATCGTCCAAACAGATTGCTTTTCACATGTATGGACGCAGTGTTAATCAAATTTCGAACGTAATGGCGATTTAACTTCGTTAAGATATTTATGTCATTTTATTCTGTAAGTTAGCTAGTTTTGACATTAGCTGTACTATAGCCCGACCGCTTATCTGAGACCGTTCTTGAGGTAACTGCGCGGTGCGGGAGGGGTGTGGTGACGCGACGCTAGGGCTCACTGATTCGTCAACAACCGCGCAGCTATCGAACGGAACGGTCTGAGCTAAGCGGTCGGGCTTTATAAGTTTTTCATTATCTGTGAAAATAAAAAAGTAATCGCCTGCTGGCACTTAACGTTTCCACCCTGTATAATTATGTCATAGTCTGTCCAACTGTCACCTAACATCAAGTTCCCTCATAGTACCAACCTGCCACACTCAGGAGCGCCATGCCCTGAGCTTCCGTAGCGAGAGTCTCTTGAACCTCGCGACTTGTGCTGCTAGGGCTTCTGCTCCTGCTGACATTCCTGCACCTCCTGTCTCACCTTCGGAGTGGACCTGGAGATAGAAACATTATCTATACAACGCTATTTTTAGTATATACGAAAACCGAGACACCCCAACAAGATTTTCATCAGAACTGCCTGAATATATGTGTTTTTTTTTAATAAATCTCCAAGTTACACCTTAGTTTATGTCGCGTTAAGTTCCCTAGTAAAGTGTGAAATGCCTGAAATGTAATGGTTATTGGAAAATGCAGGGGTTGTCTAATACACGGAAACTGACAGAGCGGACCGTCTCAAGCCCATAGAAGTAATAAGTACTACGTCTTTATATAAAGTCCTTGCGTAATTAAGCCTCAAGGTGTCTATTCTCGTTAACTGTTATGGGGAGAAACCTACAGAAATAAAATTGAAATATATGAAAAAAAAAATTGTCGTGTAAGAAATATGTCAATTGATTCTCCTAATGATTCTGAACAAACTAGTTTCAGGTTTAGTGTTCAATAAAACTAAGCTTGTATAAATAAAAAGAAAAGTCCTGACTGATTGACCGACTCATCAACAACGCCCAGCCCAAACCCTTGGATCTAGAAAGCTGAAATTTTGCACAGAGGTTCCCTTTATAATGTAGACAAGTAATAAGGTAGTATTTTTCGAAATTAAACCCCTAAGGGAGTTAAATAAGGGATGAAAGTTTGTATGGAAAATCGTCACATAACGGGTTCAAAATTTCACGCAAACGAAGTTGCGGGCAGAAGCTAGTTAGTTATATAGCAGATAGTTTTAAATCTTTTGTTCAACGCATAACATAATTTGCCTGTAAAAGTCCCACTGCTGGGCAAAGGCCTCTTCTTAATCACAGAAGGAACGAGCATTGATCACCACGCTTGCTCACTGCGGGTTGGCGATTTCGGACCATTAAGTCCAGGTTTCCTCACGATGTTTTCCTTCACCGTATATCAGTGGCGTATTAAGGCGGATCCGCAGCGCCAATTTTCTAACAAAACATGTTATCAAAACAAGTTAGCAAAACAGCCAGTCCGCTGCGCCTTTATCAAAACAAGTTAGCAAAATAAGTTAGCAAAACATGTTAGCAAAACGATAAAGAAAGTTTAAGCCGTGGTGTTCTTAAAAAATCGGGAGTTTTGAGTGGGAATCCGGGACATCTGGAGACATTTACTAAAATCGGGAGACCTGGCAACACTGATGGCGTCTTCCGTGAGCGCGAACTCAAAATGCGTCACTTCCCTTCCCCGCAGGCGAACGCGGGGGATGTTATCCATTCGTCTCGGCAAACATGTTATTGTGTTTTTGCTGACAAACTGTTAGGCCACGCCGCTATTCGGTTAGCAAACAATGTTATCTTGTTTGCAAACATGAAAACACGGCGCAGAGAACCAGGCTTTAGATTAACTAAGAAAGTACAAAATATGACATTGAAAAACAACTTTTTTTTTATCGTGTGATAATCTTCATGGATTCACTTCGCCCGGGGCAAAGGGGTATGCCGGACTCTTACCGGCTAAAACCCACGATGTTCCTCCTCCTGACCCTTGGCCGGGGTCGCGGGATTCGCAGCTGCATGCACCGCGACCCCGGCAGGCCTCGGTCTGCTAGCCGCCGGCGGACCTCGCCTTATGTGGGGCCTTGCCCCACGTCCTCCTGAGAGGTGCTCACGGAACATATGCGCGCCGCCTTCTCGGGCCTGTTACTGTTCGGGCGACGGGTCCCCTAACCCGTCGCCCGCAGGCCACATACTAGGGTGGCCGGAGATTGTCGCGCGCCCTCCAGCGGCGCCCGGTGCGTCTGGCGCGGGAAGGGAGAGTAGCCGTCGCCTCTCTCTCCATCCCCGCTCCCTCCCTGGTCGCCATCACCACCTCGCAAAAGGAGGTGACGGCTTCCCACGCACTCTCGCTCCCGACCATGGACAGAGCCATGGCCGGAAGCGAGAGGTCACCACCGACTGCCGCAACCAGTTCGCGGCGCTGCGTCGCCCACGCAGGGCACGCCTGCAGCGTGTGCAGCGCCGTGTCCTCAGGGCAGTCGACGCAGTGGTGACATCCACACATTGAAAAACAACTGCGACATTGCGTCCAACCGGGACATTGAATAACAATCGGGAAACTTTGTACCAATAAGGACACTTTGTACCAATAGGGACACATTGTATACCAACCGGGACACTGGTGGAACACTAATTTATCAGGCTAATTATGTAAGGGGGCTCAGTTTAGCACTGGATGTCTTACCTCTCGTGTGCTGGTTCTTTTCTGCATGTAGCTCCTCATGTCCTTGTCAGAGTGTCCTTTCGCTCTTCCTATGCCCTTGCCAAGAGGCGCTGTTGATACTCTCCTGAAAATAACTAGAATTAAGCAGTTCCGTCTTTGCCACACGGGCACGTGGGGCACTGGCTCAGGGCCCCCACAAGCAGCCTGACGGGGCCCCGAAATTCCGAAACCCAATGCCTTTGTATTTTTCATTTAACAACAATTTAAAATAACACATTGGTTTCTTAGTTCAACGTATCATTAACAAAGCATCGAGATAGTTTAGCAGAAGTTTCCTTTAATTTGAGACAAAGTGCGGCCAACTTCAAATTTAATTTTTTTTCACAAGTTGGCGGCAATCTAATATCCAATAAAGTCACTCAACAAAAAGTAAATTCTGAAGATTTTATTCACGTTTGTTTGACATTCTAAAGGGGCCCCTAAATTAATTCGAATGGTTACAACATGGACTGGTTGCAAAATCGATGGGTTATTGCATCTTAAGATTGTTGTATCCATTAGTTACTGCACCGAACAAAAATAAATTAAACACACAAGAAAACAAAATTAATGAAAAAAACATAAATGCATATCCATACAGATAAACATAAATGCAATTCGCTGTGATGAGAAGTCGATCGACTGTAACCATTCGATTTAACGGCATTCGATGTAGCGTACCATCGATATCGTAAACTTTCGATGTCGAGACTTTCGATGTGGCGTACCATCGATTATATGACCCTTCGATGTACCGTTTTCGATGTTGCGACATTCGATGTATTGAGTTTCGATGTCACGTAGGGAACCCGCCCAAGAGCCCCTATATTGCCTAAGACGGCCCTGGAGTTAAGTTGATAGCATCATCAGGGTGTACGTTGAAACACAAGACTTTACTAATAAAAGAATAGAGGTCACCCGCAGCTTCGCCCGCGCGGATATCGTTTATCGCATATTCCGCGTTTTTTGCGACGAAATGTAGCTTATGTCCTTCTCCAAGGTCTAATCTATCTCTTTAACAAGTATCAACAAAATCGGTTCAACAGTTTAGGCGTGAAAGCATCACAGACAGACAGAGTTACTTTCGCATTAAGAATTAAAGGAAGTCGTCTTTTTATTTATCTGTGCATAGCGCACCATTGATAAATTGAAACTAAACGCCACGCATTGTAGTAATTATTATTAGTGTTGACATTACTCCTAATATTTTTACAGGTGTTAAATTTGACCTATTAGATTGTAAATAGTTATAGATGTTTTACCTGCAATGTGTAGGATCGCTGTAAGCAGTTTGAACAGGCGTCTTTCCTTCAGATATGGTGTCACCTGCCCCGAACCCTCCGAGTGGAAAACCTGTTGTGCCTAAAAGAGAAAATTGCTTAAAATTCTAAAAGGGAAACCATTGGCTGGTGATCATACGATCAGTCCGTGGATGGGAGACCGTTCATTACACATCGAGCGAGACCCCTCCGTGCCTCAGAGAGCACGTTAGAGCGAAGCCACATTGCTCCGTTGCGCTGCGTTGCGTCGTCGCAGCGTTGACGCTGCGTCATTTTACATATAAATTTTAAAACATGCCATACTTTTCCGTTGCGCTGTCGTATTGCGTCGATGCCAAGACGAAGCGGGGGGAGGTGATGCGGTGCGTTGGCGTCCGTCGTCGGAGCGGCAACGCAGTTAGTTTAGTACTGGCAGAGAAAAAACTGATTATCACTATTCCTTAATGCAATCAAGGGAGATATCCAGAACCGTCTGTTAATTCTACGTTTGTTTCGGCGGTGGCGTAATAATAGCAACAACAAAACACGTTTCCTACGATCCATTATTGGTTAAATACTGAGGAATTCTCACTGAGACGCTGCGATGTCGGAGTGAGCGGCGTCGCGTTGCGTCGACGCAGCGTGCGGTGTGGCATGCAGTGCGTCCAAATTTTGCGCTGCGACGTCGCAACGCAACGCAACGAAACAGTGTGGCTTCGCTGTTAAACCGTCGGTCCCGGGTGTTACGAATATCTATGACAGTCGTTACTGGTAGTCAGAAGCCGAGTCTGACAGGTCTATAGGATATCGGCATTGCCCAGTAACTGGGTTGCGGAGGTCTGATGGCAGTCGCTCCGTGTAAAATACTGGTATTCAGTCGCATCTGGTTAGACGTGAAGCTGTCTACAACATACAGTGAAGCCACACTGCTCCGTTGCGTTGCGTTGCGACGTCGCAACGCAATATTTGGACGCACTGCATGCCACACCGCACGCGGCGTCGACGCAACGCGATGTCGCAGCGTCTCAGTGAGAATTCCTCAGTATTTAACCAACAATGGATCATAGGAAACGTGTTTTGTTGTTGCTATTATTACGCCACCGCCGAAACCAATGTAGAATTAACAGACGGTTCTGGATATCTCCCTCGATTGCAATAAGGAATAGTGATAATCAGGTGCCCAATTCGCCTAAAATAAATTGTTGCCAAACGCAATCGAACCACAACCGTCAGTCAGTTTTTGTTTTCGAAAACTTTCAAAATGATTGATTTTGTTTTTTGTGTCAAACAATTTGATAGCTTTTGAAATTGAGAACTGTCTGAATGAACGGTTCGGCCTTGATTCGGTTGTAATTTATCAAGATTTATTTTAGGAGAATTAGGCCCCAGTTTTTATGCGGGAATATGAAGAGTTCTTATTAGATCAAGATACATTTTTAAATTTCTTTAGAATGAGTCCATTACTAAACTAACTGCGTTGCCGCTCCGACGACCGACGTCGACGCACCGCATCACCTCCCCCCGCTTCGTCTTTGCGTCGACGCAATGCGTTCGATAACGCAACGGAGAAGTGTGGCATGTTTTAAAATTGATATGTAAAATGACGCAGCGTCAACGTTGCGACGACGCAACGCAGCGCAACGGAGCAGTGTGGCTTCACTCATACTTGGGAAAAGGCTAGGCAGAAAATCTAAGCACGAATAGGATCCTACATAATATTATAGTGTAATTTGGGCCTAACCGTAGTTTACATAGTCCCTTTTTTATCGTGGGATATTCCTCACGGATGCCCTTCGCCCGAGGAAGGCGAAGGGTTATGCCGAACTCTTACCGGCTAAAAACCCACGGTGTTCCTTCTCCTGACCGGGGTCGCGGGATTCGCAGCTGCATACACCGCAACCCCGGCAGGCCTCGGTCCGCTAGCTGCTGGCGGATCTCTCCTACTGTTGGGTCTTGCCCCACATGCTCCTGAGAGGCGTGCGCGAAACACGGGCCTGGAGGTCTACTCCCTAACCACGAAGTCCGTGGTTTCGGCCTTAGTTACGAGCGTTTCCTACTCCCTATCACCTACGGACATACGATTATTTCGGGTTCCGAACTAAGAATGAATGACAACACGATTTGGCAGTTGTCCCTACTACCGATATGTTTTTGCACCTCCGAAAAGTTGAACTTGACACTTGTTTTGTTCACTCCTACGTTTCGGGCTACATTCGGGCGACTAAATTCGTTGATGGATTTAGGGAGCAGGCCCTGTTACTGGTCGGGCGACGGGTCCCCTAACCCGCCGCCCGCAGGCCACACACTACGTCGCCCGGTGCGTCTGGCGCGGGAAGGTAGAGTGGCAGCTGCCTATCTCCCTCTCCGCTCCCTCTTTGCTCGCCATCACCACCTCGCAGAAGGAGGCGACGGTTTCCCACGCACTCTTGCTCCCGAACATGGACAGAACCACGGCCGGAGCGCTGAGTCTATCTAGCCCCTCGATTCAGTAATTCCAAGTGTATTAAGGGTTGCAACAAAGTTTACCTGCAATGGCTCCTCGGGTCATGCTGAGTCCTCGCTGTATTCTGGCTATAGCTGCTCTGTGACGCGGCAGGGGAGCAGTACTGCCTTTTTCTTGCAGAACAAACCTGCCTAAGGTCTTCCAGCCGGCCTGGAAATATTCTTTTTGTTACATCCCTGTTCCCTACATTTACGTTCGCATAAATCGTCAAAATTTAGGGAACAGCTGTTTTTTTTTTCGTGATTTTAGGTTTCGTCCCATAGTAAAAGGTGTTCATAATGATGAGTACAATGACCCCTTAAGAGGTTGTTAGTGTTTTTCCAATAACCCTGTGATCTACTGTGGTAATGGGCTGATGATGATGATCACTAACACAATGGACCGCAAAGAAAAAGGGTCAGTTAGAAAATCTTCAATACTTATCTTCAAAAGTACCTGACCTATTTATTTTACATTTATTAAAAATAGAATGGTTGAATTCATTTTTTTTTATTTAAATTTTAGCACATTAAAATATTCTTTAATTCAGTTTTTATTTCATTAAGCTAGGTCAGGCACTTTTGAAGATATTGAAGATTTTCTAACCGACTCTTTTTCTTTGCGGTCCAGTGTAGGTACAAAGTAGAGATGTGCCGACTATGACTTTGGCCGACTAGCCGATTAGTTGGTTGTTAAGAGACCTACTAATCGGCCGACTAGTCGGCCAAGCCGATCACGGTTTCGGGGGTATTCAGCAATTTCCGTGACGCTTCGTTTACAGCTTATTAGCGCGCAAGTCGCAACTGCAGCCTGCGAGCGCGTCGGAACATGTTTTGTTTACTTCGCATTGTTTCTTTTTTTATTTAATGTAATTACTCCTATGTACATTTTATTGAGAAATACATGCAAAGTATCAAGTCGGATAGTCGGCGCTCTTTGCCGAATAGTCGCCAACTAGTCGCCGACTATTCGGAACATCACTAGTACAAAGTCATGAGGGCAATCCTTGTTTTGTAACTACTACTATGATGTTCTCACCTGTGCTGCGTAAACCACTTCATCATCAGCTAACGCTCTTTGCTGTGGTCCTGTGCCCGCTCTGCCTCCCCATTCCAACTCCTCGACGAGAACAAATCTTTTAGGATCATCATGACACCGGGCTTTAGTCAACGCCTGGTACACCACGTATGATGCTGAAGCTGTGAGGGGTACCTGAAATGATAGTTCTATGTTTTATCTTTGATTTTATTAGATTAACAGTAGTTCTTACGGTTACGTGTCAAGTTATACATTAAAATATGGGATGATCTAGCATTGTATAGCCTTCTGTACAATGAGAAGCCAGTTTGTACTGGCGCGCGTACGATGACGAATGAGTCACTTCTATCCGGTTTTTATGGTATTCCGACAATTCGACCCCGAAATAGTCCGATCCCTGACAATTCGATCCCGATAACTTGACCTCGATGACAACTCGACCCCGATAATTTGACCCCTATAATTCGACACCGACAGCTGGACCCGGACGATTCGACCCCGACAATCAGTCCCGACAATTCAACAACTCGAACTTGATAACTGGAACTCGTCAGTTTGACCCATGACCACGCGACCCCGACATGTCAGTGGGCTGAGGGGCGAAGCCCTACACAATAAGAAATACAGTGACAAACAGATAGTCTGAAAGGTAGGTTAAGTTAGGTTAGAACCGTGACCACACAACACAACTCACTTTCAGTTTGACTAGTTAAAATAACTATTGTACCCATGTCGAGTTATTAGGGTTGAGCTTTTGGGGTCGAATTATCGGGGCTGAGTTGTCTGGGTAGAATTGTCATAGGGTCGAGTTGTTATGGGGCCGAGTTGTTACGGGGCCGAGTTGTCACGGGGCCGAGTTGTCACGGGGGCGAGCTGACGCGGTCCAGTTGTCGGGGTCGAGTTGTGGGTGTCGTTTAGTCGGGGTCGAGTTCTCGGGTATGAGTTATCAGGGTCGAAGTGTCTTAGGGTTGAGTTGTCAACGCATCATCAATCCTCTTAGTGTTGTAGGTGTATATAGGCAGTGGTAACCACTTATCATCAGGTGGGCCGTCGGCTCGTTTGCCAACCATATCTACTTCTGTTTTTTTATAACTTACCTTCAGAATAGCGTAAGGAATCTCATGCGATACATTGTGAACGCAAACGAGGAAGCTGTCGGGAGGTTTTCGAGGCTCCTCATCATGTATGCTGGACTCTTCATCTGAAGGAACTGATTTATCTCCCTTGCGGTCTGTTGATGCTGATCTGTAACAAAGACATTTATTTTTTAGAAGAGATATGATTCCTCGGTTTAGTGGGAGCTGGTGAATTTGTGATCAAAACTATTTGATTTATGTTGGCAAACAAGGTGACGGTGTGTTGGCTGCTGGGGCCTCCCGAGTGGGTCCTGAGAAACGCGGCAGAGAGGAAAGTTAGGTTGCTGCTGAAGAGGGTCGAAGATGACCCCAACAGCAGAGTCTGGCTCACGAGCACATGGTAAGGTGTAGACAATGGTGTTATGTAATGTCGTGGAAAACGATATCGATCAATAATAAGATCTTCATTTGATTATTATAGTATTAAGGAGGTGGTAAACACCGTGACGTCACTTGTTATTGTAATGACGTCACGTGGACAGAGTCGATTTGGAGAGTGGGGATCGTGCAGCGGGGACAGTTTGATTCGGGACGCCACCCAGGACACTCCTCCATAATGTCTGTTTACCGAATTAATTAGTAATTTGTGATTAAAAATAATAAAGTGAAGTTATAACTCGAACGAACGACGCCGGATACTAAATGTTACAAAGACAAAAAGTCAATGGGCAACATCGTCCTAGTGTCAAAATGTACAAATTGCCTAGTGCCAAAATGTCATTTTGCCCAATAACGCTATGATAGAATACATTAAAGCTGTAATGTTCAATTGTACAAATTGCACAGTGCCAAAATGTCATTTTGCTCAAATGCCGCTATGATAGAACAAATGAAATGACATTTCAATCATCTTTTTCAAGGATACCGGACTTTCAAGAAGTATTTATACTCAAAGAGATTAGATAGAGAAGAGATTTTAATTAGATATCCAGTGCAGAGAATTATGTTGATATCAAGTAGCAGATAGGTGTATGTAGGCTCAGTCGTTAGTGATCGTACCTTCGAAGCCCAGGTTTGCGGGTTCGAATCCTGACTGTGTGACAATTGGACCACGATGCATTTTGGCACAATTGTGTTTTATCTTTTGTACATTTTGACAATCTAACAATTAGACCCTTACGCATTATGTCACAATTATTTTTTGTCATTTGCACATTCATATAAGACATTTGTACATTTTGACACTAGGACTATGTTGCCCATTGACTTTTTGTCTTTGTAACATTTAGTATCCGGCGTGGAACGAACTGCATTTAAATTATTATCCTACGTTTTCTACGCTATGGACCCTGTACCATCCAATCAAGGTGATGACGGAGCTATCGCTCAGCCGTCTCTCCCGCCGTCATATATAATACCATTGTCTACACCTTACCATGTGCTCGTGAGCCAGACTCACGGCAGAACTGGTTAGTCACTCTACATCAGAGGTTCTCAAACTTATTGTGCCTACCGCCCACTTTCAGAATCAATTATTTTCTAGCGCCCCCTATTTTTTTTAGTTTTACCACATCTTAAAATTCACAATCGCAATCATTACTTTTACAGCTCTTTACCGCCCCCCTGTAGGCCCTTAGCGCCCACAAGGGGGCGTTATCGCCCACTTTGAGAAAGACTGCTCTACATTCAAAAACCATGAACTCTGCATAACATTCTGTACAACTTTTGCAATGGGACAAACTGGGAATTCGTAAACAAAAAAAAACAGCTGCTCCAAACATTTTGTCAATCAAAACTGAATATTTTGTTAACTTTATAACTTTGTATCTAAGGTTGTTAACGCATCATCAATCCTCTTGGTGTTGTAGGTGTATATAGGCGGGTGTAATCTACCATAAGTACCCCAAGTGTGAGTTTTTTTACGTTACTAAGTACTGTAGTTGCGTCACGCCAAAAATGTATAAAAATTTAGGCAGAGCCTCTAGCGGTGAATAGCGTGACTAATAATTTGTTTGACATTTTTGGCGTGACGCAACTACAGTAGCAACGTAAGAAACTCACACTTGGGGTACAGGTGTTTGCCAATCTATAAAAAAAACATGAATCTACATCTCCACTCACCGTATGCTAGTAAGCCACGCTCTACTGCTGGGGTCATCCCCGACCCTCTTCAGCAGTAGCCTCGCCCCCCTCGCAGACGCGGCTCTCAGGACCCGCTCGTGAGGTCCCAGGACCCGCTGTGTGGGGGCTCTTGAAGGCACCTCTTCCACCATGACGTAGCTGCCTCGGGCTGAGCGGCAGACTCCAGCTTTTGTGAGGCACTGGGCTATGGCCTATGGAGATGGGAGATGGTTAGTTTTATAAAGTGTCTTCGGATAACTTGTACAGGCGAATATGGGTAAAGCAAGACCAAAAATGACACGATGTTTTCCTTCACCGTGTCAGTGGCGTCTTAGATTAACTAAGAAACTACATTTATGACATTGAAAAAGTCACATTGGGCATGCCTGGGTTTGAACCCGCAACCCGATGCTTAACCAATGGGTGTGTTACCTCTTGGCCACCACGACTCTCTATGATTTTCTAAGCGCAGTTCAGACTATGCTATACTATTTTGCTATACAGGGTGTAAAAAGACCCATCACATAGCCGAAATCTACGCACTCTGCACATCAAACTAAATTACATTGACCAAAAATAATTGCTGGGAAACGACTTTTATTTTTTGGCATGAAAAAAAACGCTTTTTTTTGTAGCGCGCAAATTTTGTTTGTGACGATGCCGCGCGTTTGCATGCGTGCAGCGGCCACATAGCCGAGCCAAGGCGGTGTGCGTTTGATATTCATTGCGTTTTTGTAACTTCAAATGCGTAAATGCGTGTTAGGAAAAATTGAAATTTTTGATAATGTTTGTATGGAAGAAAGTTTAGTATTATGATTTGGAAATCGTTTACGGAAAAAACTAAAAAAAAATGTGTACTTTGACCTTCAATATCTCCAAAACCAATGATTTCCCAGGTATAGTTTGTTCGAAAAAAATGATCCCAATGATGGGTAGAATACGTGGTTTTCGTTATCGTTAAGGGTCTTTTTACACCCGATATAGTAAAGCATATTGCCTCACTCATACCTAAGCTATATTTAACTACGTTCACTCTATATGCTATGTCGCAAGCCAGTCTGTTATGTATAGCAAGTAACTTGACGGCGATCAGTCATAAAGACGATGGGTGAGGCGGGGCGGGGACCGGAGAATCGTACGATAGCTCTCTGAGAATCGCTCAAGTTTATCGTTTACAGCAAGCCAATACTTTATAGCATAGTGATGTGTGAACGTGTCAATATAAAATGTATGCTGAGTCATTCTGCTATACAATATTTGCTATATGCTATATATTATACCGTAATCTGAATTGCGCTTGAAACGAAATATGTCTCACCAAGCGCGGCGTTTGCTCCCCTGAGCTGCTGTAAAAAGGAGATAAGTGGGATATTCTCATGTTTACTACTCACTTCTGTTGCCGTAGTATCCTGCGTAACCTTCAGAATAGAATACGCCTCATGTCTCGCCACAGCATATACGACTAGGAAGTGTATCTTCCTGCGCTCATGAGGAGAGGACGGCTCTAAGTCTCCTCGACAGCTCTCCCCTGCTAGTTCCTCGCAGCAGCGGGAGAAGATGAGAAGAGAGGCCATGTTTAGAGGTTGGTTGGTTGGCGACCTGTGAAACAGATGGTGAGATTAAATATAAAGAATAATTTATTTGGACACAGCATATATAGACACAACAGATAAAAAGTGTGATATAAATAAAAAAGTCTTGGGTATGTGTCTCACGGCTGGACCAAAAAGGTGTCCAGATCAGCTTAGTGTCAAGCACTTTAAGTACTTGACGCTGGTTTTCGTCTGGAACCTTTGTGCTCCACGGATGTATGTCAGCGGTCATGCCCGTTCACTTAAACCAACGTGTGTGTATATGTGTAGTGTATGTAAAGAAAATAAATAAATACGCAATAAATAAGGAACAATCTAAAAGTGTATCGTCGCCCGGGAGTGAATACTGAGACCTATATAGGGGAGAGGGTGGCAAGATGGGGTACTTAAGGTTTAAAGATCAATAAAAGAAAAAAGTACATAGTGAGACAATCAGATTTATTTTTTAATTAACAACTAGTTATTACTCTTCTAATATTTGGTGACATTAGGAACTTTTACTTATCCATCTTAGAAAAATAAATCAAAATAACAAAAAAGGCGTTTTGCCCCGTCTTGCCCCATGGTGCTGGTAAGATGGGGTACCCCCCTGAGGTAAGATGGGGTGATGAGAATTATCAAGAAGAAAGATGATTATTTGGACTGGTAGAACACGCAGACGTGGATAGCTTCGTCATCACCATCATCTATTCCTGCACAGCTAATTATGTGACCATCTTCCACAATGTGAGCATGATATCCACCCTTCAATGGAAGCGGAATATACTTCCCTAAAATACTTATATGGTGTGTCCTCCTCTTCTTCACTTTCATTTCCAGATGATGAAACTCTTCGTCGTTTTGTTGTTTTCGCTTAAGTTTTTGTAGTAGCTTTCTTCTGTTTTTTCAATACATCTTTTCTTTTCTTTGTTTCTTTCATTACCCCATCTTGCCTGCCGAGCCATTTTCCATCAATAATCAAAAAAAAAAAACAGTTGGCAATCTCAAGGAATCTCAATGCCTACCTTATTACAGGTTAGTTTAAGCGTCATTGACATCCACACCTCACCAGCTAGCAATATTTAACAAACCACAGTCACGTGTCAAACCAGAAGAAAATATGATAAGCAATTTGCAGTAAAACAGTTTTTTTAAGATTTTTTCGGCACGTGTGCTCTTGCGAACAATTAAGGCCGGGCGACTGACAAGTGTCATGAGGCGCATCGAACGATGCATGAACGAGCGTGATTGGTCAGTTTAAACTGTGGATTTCGCTGGGTACCCCGTCTTACCCGCTACCCCGTCTTACCTCCTTCTCCCCTATACCCTATACGTCGTGATAAAATAAAATGACCAAATGCATTCCCGAGATTTTCACTCCCGGGCGACGATATACAATATCATCATCTGCCTAGCCTTTTTCCCAACTATGTTGGGGTCGGCTTCCAGTCGAACCGGATGCAGCTGAATATCAGTATTTTACATGGAGCGACTGCCTATCAGACCTCCACAACCCAGTAACTGGGTAATACGATACTCTTGGTAAGACTGGTTGTCAGACTTTCTGGCTTCTGACCAACAGTAACGACTGTCAAAGATCTACAAATGACAGCCGGGACCAACGGCTTAACGTGCTTTCCGAGGCACGGAGGAAACTCGCTATGGTAAATGGTCACCCATCCACAGACCAACCTCGGCAAGCGTGGCTTAACCCGGAACATCGGTCTATGCGGCTGTAATTATTTAGCCACGAGCTCCTCTATACGATACGATATACAATATAATATTTAAATATGGCAACATTTTATTGCGTCGACATCGTCGCTCACGCCTAAGCCTCATGCTCGTCCTTCTAGGGGTCGCCCTTAGTGCTGTTGTTGCTAGTAGTCATGATGTTAGTGTAATATAATACTGCGTTTACATTCAGCCATTTCCGTTGCCGCTTGCCCTGCCGTACATATTTCCCCAAATATTGCTGTGGTAACATCAACGGAAATGAGTGTTTACATTGCCTCTTCATATGTACTTTCAATTCGACTCTGGGCAATGGATAACGGGGAAATTGTCGCAGCAGCGATCTGCCTTATAAGTTTAATTAATTACTTAAATGTTATAAATAAAATATAAAAAAAACTGAATTCAAGAGACATCGTCGTCAGAGGAGATGCTGGATGATAGCAATTCATCGTAATAGAACAATTTAAGCATTTTTTAAAGATATTAAAGCTTTTGAACCTTATATGACTAACACTCAGTTGCAAGAAAGGTCCATTAAATTTTAATGCTCTCATTAGAATGTTAATGCTCCATTAATCTCTTCTGTCCATTGCAAGAAGCTAGATTTAATGGAATGATTTACTATTAATTAAAACTAATTTTTGATGTGTCAAACTCCCCATGATTTCAATACATGATAATTAGTAAATAAAGAACGAACTACGACCTAATTAGTGTTCATGCAATAGCCATTAATTTAATGGAAACATTATTCTTAATGACGGATTAGTTTATGATCACCTAATGGTATCTTTCTTGAAACTCAGTGATAGAGTGCGCGCAAGATAAGTCTGCGCGCGGCTGAAATCGGAACTAATCATGGTCCACCAAAGTGTGTGCCGTATTATCAATTTTGATAGTAGAACTACCTGATTGTAGGAATATTTAACGGGAAAATTATGTTAAGCGATAAAAAATTTAAGCTTAAAAAGCGGTAATTTGAACTTTTGCGATCACGGCAACGTTTAGCACGCCCTCAGTCGCGCGCAGAGTTATCTTGCGCGCACTCTAGTGGCACAATATTAACAACGTAGTTTTTTTTTTCAGAAACAGCATGGAGAAATCTTCAAAGATATGACTTGCGAGGAAGCCGGAGAGTTTTCAAACTTTTGCAGGATGTCGCAAACAGATTTCGAATTTGCTGCCGCCCGCATTGTCGCGATTTGATGTCCGCAAGAAAAACCGCCAAATGGGGGATAGCCGGGTAATGCGAACGGCTACGTCAAAAGCAATGGAAATGACCTGTTTACATTCTCGCGTTTGCCAGTTTACTCCCCATGTCCTTGCTCGTTGCTGCGGCAATGGGCTGAATGTAAACGCGGTATAAGTAGCTCAGGTTAAGTATTTTACTTCCCCACCATTGGCTGGAGACCCTTCAGGTCTCGCCAATAACTACCCGGTTACGTACAAACGCTCTGCAAGGACCATCTACAGAGTCCAGTGACCTACCTCAGTCTGACGTGTCTATACCCTGGCCGCAGACACTGCAGTGGTATTACTCGTTGAGACAGCATATAGTTGGTATCTGCGTCGTATATATCGAATCGTAGGAACGCTAGCTCGGGAAAGTTGATCTGAAAACAATTACGATTGATTAGAAAACCATTTTAAAATTATCTGCCTCGTTGGTTAGTGGTCGCAAGCACGACTGCTGGGGGTCTACTCCCTAAGCGCGAAGTCCGTGGTTTCGGCCCTAGTTACGAGCGTTTCCTACTCCCTATCACCTACGGACATACGATTATTTCGGGGCCCGAACTAAGAATGAATGACAACACGATTTGACAGTTGTCCCTACTACCGATGTGTTTTTGCCCGTCCGAAAAGTTGAGCTTGACACTTGTTTTGTTCACTTCTACGTTTCGGGCTATTTTCGGACGGGCGACTAACTTCGTTGACGGACTTAGGGAGTAGGCCCCTTGAGCGTGAGGTCCAGGAATGTATTAGGAAGACTTATATGATAAATGCTCGTATTTTGAAATAATAAAAAATAATTTACTATAAATACTTATTTCACGATTAGTCGAGTTAGTACGTATCGATTCTTTTGTTATGGCAACACTGGTTATTTATGAGTAATAACGGTTTTGTTTTGGCTATGTTTGATTTACGATTCGGTTCTAATAATAACTGCAAATCAGTTCAGCTACTATTAGAATTACTTTCTGGGTTAAGATAGAACGACGACTTCAAATCGTCGGTCCATCGTGCCGCAGGGCGTCCCACACTACGTTTGCCCAAACGCGGTCTCCACTCTAACACGTGTCTGCTCCATCTACCATCTGTTCGTCTGCAGACATGGCCGGCCCACTTCCACTTCAGCGTGCTAATTCTACGCGCAATGTCGGTGACTTTAGTTCTCTGGCGAATGACTTCATTGCGAATTCTATCCACCAGAGAAACCCCGAGCATCGCTCTCTCCATAGCACGCTAAGCAACCTTGAATTTGTGGAGCACGCTTACTATGACCTCTTAAAGCAGGACAGAAGTTGCCTGGAAGTTGAACAGCCCTGCTTTTTTGTACTATGACATCGTTAGAGCAGGCCTGCGGCAGGCCTGCTACGTTGACGTTTAGGAAATCCGTTCACCTTTTTTTTTGTATAGACTTTTCGTACCATGAACAAGTATTACCTTTCAACTTGGTTCAATAGTCGTTCACCTTTAGTACTGTCATGGTACGATTTTTACCGATTCAGAAGCAGGCCTGCTTTTGAACGGAAGTTGACTGGCTGGCATTTGAACGTTTTCATAAGAGGTCATGGTAAGCCACCAGGCCCACGGTGAGTGCCCACGTTTCGAATCCTAAAAAGAATTGAATTGAATCCTTACCTTAAAATTGAAAGTCTCATTCCAAATGGGGTTGAGCGCGTTCTTTCTAGCAACTTTGGTCCTAATTTTCTTGCAGTCTGCTGGAACTCCTAATATCTCCACTTCGACGAAGGCATTGTAAAAAGAGTACACGTTTTCCGCCACATATTGTCCTGATATCACTGCGAGAGTGAGGTGGGCTGCGTGGATGCCGTCGAACTCTTTATCCATTGGGTTGAACCTGAAGAACAAAAAACAATTTTAGCAGACCTTCAAACAAATACAAGGTTAGTCAGAAAGGGGGTACTAATTCGCGCGCCACTTAAAGTATCACTGATGAATGTTTTAAAGCAAATGTTAAAATTTCAAAATTCGTTACTATTTATTTTCATGCAAATTTTTTTTTTTTTTTCAAAAATTACAAATTTAGAACATGAAGCTTCTAATCCGTGACCTCAAATATGACCTAAAATGTAAACACAGCTACATATAGAGACAGATCATAACTGAGGATAGACAGATTTTGGCGTATTTTTTTAACCCCCGACGCAAAAAGAGGGTTGTTATAAGTTTGAACGCTATGCGTGTCTGTCTGTCTGTCTGTCTGTGGCACCGTAGCTCTTAAACGGATGAATCGATTTAGGTGTGGTTTTTTTATTTAAAAGCTGGGTTTCTAGCGGTGGTTCTTAGATATGTTTTATCAAAATCGGTTCAGCCGTTTCAGGGTTATCAGCTGTTTTGTTATTTGCGTTGGGGATTTTAAATTTTTTAAATTTATATGTCGTTTAAGTCTTTGAACAGAAACTTGTAGAACAAAAGTTATTCATTACTAGCTTTCGCCCGCAGCTTCGCTTGCGTGAAATTTTGAACCCGTTAAGTGACGATTTTCCATACAAACTTTCATCCCCTATATCTCCCTTAGAGGTTGAATTTCGAAAAACCCCTTCTTAGTGGATGCCTACGTTACAAAAGGAACCTACTGTCAAAATTTCAACTTTCTAACCCCAGCGGTTTAGGCTGTGCGTTGATAGATCAGTCAGTCAGCTTCTCCTTTTATATGTATAGATTATGGGTAAAAAAAGTATTAACGAAAAGCCTTTTTTTTTTTTATCTTGGGAAAATCCTCATGGATACCCTTCGCCCGGGGATGGCGAAGGGTTATGCCGGACTCTTACCGGCTAAAAACCCACGGTGTTTCTTCTCCTGACCCTTGGCCGGGGTCACGGGATTCGCAGCTGCATGCGCCGCAACCCCGGCAGGCCTCGGTCCGCCAGCCCCTGGCGGACCTCTCCTTCTGTGGGGCCTTGCCCCACGTCCTCCTGAGAGGCGCGCACGGAACATTGCGCGCCGCCTTCTCGGGCCTGTTACTGGTCGGGTGACGGGTCCCCTAACCCGCCGCTCGCAGGCCACACACTACGGTGGCCGGAGATCGTCGCGCGCCCTCCGGCGGCGCCCGGTGCTTCTAAGCCTGACCAAACTCACCTTCTATACGCGATGTGTCCCGGATCCCACATCACGCTAGGCTTCCTGACATAACCAGCAGATCCGTTGCTCTCATACATGGCCGCGTTCACAGCCATCGCCGCGTCTTCCGTCTGATAGTTCAACGCGACTAGTTGCACGCCGCACGACCAGAAGGTCACGGGATCGAAGTTTGATGAATCTATTCTTAGGCTGCAAGAGAAATGGAAAGATTGACAAGTTCGTATGACGGTTCTCTGTTGGAATATCGAAATATTATTAGTCGATTCTTATCTGACTGACAACCTTTCGCCACTTTTCATTTCGCGGAATAATTAAAATGCAGATTAAAGTCCCTAATTATGTTTTGTAAGTTTTTGTTACGTCGACTAGTCTGCTGGCCAGTTTCATTAGTCA
This sequence comes from Amphipyra tragopoginis, assembly GCA_905220435.1. Lineage (NCBI taxonomy): Eukaryota > Metazoa > Arthropoda > Insecta > Lepidoptera > Noctuidae > Amphipyra > Amphipyra tragopoginis. The sequence goes on along the minus strand of HG992020.1, from coordinate 12,117,479 downwards.
ACTGTATTATTGGCCACTTTACACTTGTTAGATGGCTCATTTTGCCATCATGCAAGCAAGAAAGCAAGCAAGCTTGCAAGTGTTACTGGGTTTGCTCCGCCAGAAGACTCGCTTTGTCGCCCCTTCGCTTCGCTGGCACACTCGACCAGCGCTACGCTCGGGAGGTCGCCGACTCCCTTCGCTCGCCACCTCCCCTCGCTCGCTGCGCTTCGGCCTCGTGCACTCGTTCCACTCAGGACCTTCGCGAGCTTCTGGCTCCACGCTTTTTAAATAACACTCTAGGGGTAGGACAGAGTCTGACCACGTGTCGGGGTACGCTGAGTCGGATTTACATTACAATCCACTGTGAAAATAATGCTGTGCTAATACTTATTTGGAAAATTAAACAATAGCCAAATAAGTATTCGACCAAAAAAATAATTCTGAATGATATTTTGGCGAAATAATTATGGTAGCTAATAATCATTCGGCGAAATCAAATTAGGGTAAAAATTGCTGCGTCGGCAAAATGAAATTCGATATTAAATACTTCGGCAAAAACACGGACACCCTCGTATGACAGTTAGTTTAGAGGGGCTTGTGGCTAATTAACAACCGCAGATCATACGATTTGCAAGGTTAAGCTGCGCTTGCCGCGGTCAATCCGTGGATGGGTGATCGGTTGTTAAACATTGAGACCTCTCGGCGCCTCGGAGAGCACGTTAAGCCGTCGGTCCCGGGTCGTTACGGGTATCCAGAAATTCAGCAACTGGTCTAACCTTAGGATGTCGCTAAGCAGGTTACCTTTATATTTTATTCTAGGCCTGCATTTGTCCGCCATCTCGCCAGATGTTAAGCGATGATGCGGTCTACGATGGAGCACGCTTGCCCAGAAGAAACCGTACCACTCGTGACTTGAAGACACCCAGATTGTAGCTGTCGGGGAACACCCACTCGGGCAGCGCATTCCACTGTTTGGCGGTTTTCACAATAAAAGTGGAATCAAAGCGCTTCGTTCGGGTTTTTGGTATATCAACCATGAACCGATGGCACTTTTTCGTGCTTCTGGCCGTCTGATAGAAAAAAGGGCAGGGGGTATTAGATCATGCAGATCTGAAGCACACTCTCCGAAATGTATCCAATAAAAAACCGATAGACTAGCAACTTCGCGCCGATGCTCAAGACTTTGAAGCTTGGTCTGAACAAGGGTGTCGTTGCTGATGAGCTTCTAGGCACGCTTCTCAATGGACTCCGACGCCTCAAGCTGGTATTTGGCTGAGCCATCCCAGGTGCGAGCAGTACTCCATGCACGAACGAACCTGTGCTTTGTATAATTGGAGCAACTCTTCCGATGTGAAGTACCGCCGCACCTTCGAGAGGATACCCAGCTTTTTAGCGGCCAATTGAGCTTTGGACTCAATATAGGAAACAAAGTTGAGGGTTGACGTCAGAGTAACGCCCAAGGGCTCAAGATGGATCGGCATAGATAGACACATCTCGAAAAGTAGGAGCCAGCTGCAATGGCCTCCTTTTGGCAGAGAACAGACACGCCTGGGTCTTTGCTGCATTGAACTTGACCAGGTTCTAAAAGTCATATTCACCTGCCCCAGGCACCCGTTACTGGGTAATGCCGATATCCTAAGGTTAGACCGGTTGTCAGACTTTCAGGATTTTCACTACCCGTAACGAATGTCTTAGGTATTCGTATGTGTTACATAGTTACTCTTTGATCGGTAGATCTATGCCTTCGTGCTTCTCTTTCATGAGCAATGTCTTGTCAAATAAATGTCAGTCTGCTTCCAGCCATCTGTCTTTTCATTTCACCTTCCTAAGTTTGATTCGGCTTTTCTTCTCAGAGCTAGTCAGATAGGAAAAGGCGGCGCCATCTAGTCTTAAAAAAAAACATTACATTGACTTGTAAAAGCGTCTGTAAGAGTAGTTCCGAAGTAGTCATAGAACTATTTGTATGGTAGTTTACGCACTAGATCCGACTTCCGTCATCCGATTTCTCTCCGTCATCCGTGAGTTTCCAATTCGGAAGAAATATTGACGGACCGAAGCAGTTGTAGAGTGCGCGCAAGATAACTCTGCGTGCGACTGAGGGCGTCCTCAACGTTGCAATCATCGCAAAAGTTCAAATTACCGCTTTTTAGCTTCTCTTTTTTATCGCATAACATATTTTTCCCGTTAAAAATTCCTACAATCATGTAGTTCTACTATCAAAATTGATAAAACGGCACACACTTTGGTGGACCATGATTAGTTCCGATTTCGGCCGCGCGCAGACTTGTCTTGCGCGCACTCTAGTACTGTTTGTATGAACGCTTTCGCATTACCTCGGATTCAAATCGGACGCCAAATGGATATGCCAAAGATGGCCCCTGAATTATTTGAATTTGGATCAGAGATCGGATAAGTGCGTAAGCGATATCCGAATTCGGTCCGAGTTTTTTAGACTCTAGATTCGTATTTCCACGTATTCGGATCGGATGCAGTGCGCAAAGCAATATCCGAATTCGGTCCGAGTTTTTTGTATGCTTATTTTCACGGATCCGGATCGGATGCAGTGCGTAATCATTGTAACAGATTTGCTTACAGAAATAAATATCGTTTATGTAACGAATGATCACCCTTCCAAGAACTTACCGTGGCAAGCGCAGCTTAACCTTTCAAAAGAAGGGAACCCTGACAAAATAGTTCTTACCCGGCGGGATAAGTTCTAACGAGCTGTGTCTCAGTGTGCGCGATCAGAGCCACGGGGTGCTTCCTGCAGATCTTCTTGCCGATAGCTTCGTTGACTGACGAGCAGCGGTAGCAGGGGTGGTGGATGGCAGGCGCGTTAAGGCAGCGCGGACGAGGCTGTTGGGCTATTTGCTGGAATAAATATGGTTAAGATAATTTAGATAGCTTTGTCGTCACACAAGAACTCATACACACACACAAACATACAAACGCAGGGCCCGACAAGGCGCACGTGTGTCATTCATACAAACCTCCAAACGGTACCATACTGTTAATTAGCGACGTCAAATCTGTGGAGCGACTGTAACATGTTTTTGTTTAAGTTTGTCCTACAGTTGCAGCACACATCTGCGTTGAATGACGCGTTGTTAATATTGTTTCTCACACATTTTTACTTGCAGTGCCATGTTATCGTAATTGTTCTCTACCAAGTTATTACTTAAAAAAATATGTTTTGATTGGTTTTGAATACTTTTTCTCTTACCGTGCTAGTGCTATCACTGCTCTCTGAAGACTCGAAGCTGCTGCCCGGCGCGTTCTCCTTGGGCACATTGCTGGGTTGCTTCATGGAGCTGCGCGGAGATCCAGGATTCAAACTGCGGAATTTTATCGCCTGTGGATGGAGAGAGGTGATGATTTTTAGAGAGAATTGCGATGTTATTACGTTCACACAACTTCCAACAAAAAACTGGGCAAGTACAAGTCGGACTCGCGCACCTAGAGTTCTGTACCTTGGAACGAAACGTATAAAAATAATATTTTCATTTTTTTGGAGTTGCACAAGTAAGTTTCTTTGCAAAGATCTGTGCTAGTTACGAACGTTGTTTTATTTTTCCTGTTACATTTACATTAACCTCTATCGACTCGACTTATTCCAGATTTTTCGCTTTGCAAACTTTGGAGTTAAGTCATTGACTTAGAATAAGTATGGACGTCGGGTCATCGCTCAAAAATGTCCGAACCGAATGAGTGTTAAAACACAAGAAATTTGAAAAGAGCTACAATTGCGCGCGTCATTCTTCATTTGGCCGAACAAGCAGCTACACCTCAATGTCACATGTCAACAATGCCGTTCTGTGTAGTGAGATCGTGTAAAAACTACTCAAAAAAGTGAAAAAAGTTGATGGTGTATCATATTTTCAGTAGGTATATTATTGTTTTACAATTTTTAACTATTATTTTGTTAAGGAACATTGTATTTTACTTAAAATTGAATTAATTGCAAGAGCAAAACACACAATAATCCAACTAACGTGGATAAGAGGAAACAGGTCTGTGGCGTATTTTGTGACATGACTCAAGCCTTTGACTATGTGCATTATGGTACACTCCTAAACAAACTTGAAGCTTATGGCATTAGAGGGAATGTCAACAATCTCATTAAATCTTACTTGTATAACAGAACTCAAACAACAAATATAAACCAAATTAATATGAAAAGTAAACACGAAATTAATTTTCAATCCACAGAACGTATAGTTTCATGTGGTGTGCCACAGGGGAGTGTTCTGGGTCCTCTTTTATTTATATTATATATTAATGATCTACCGAAAGGCATCCCTCAACCTCTAACACTATTTGCCGACGATAGCACTATAACAATACCCTGTAAAAATGCTGATACCTATGAAAGTGATATAAATGATGCTATAAATCTAATGATAAAGTGGCTAGATGACAATAACCTGAAAATTAACCTGACTAAAACTAAATTAATACACTTTAGTCAACGGATCAATGCTAAGAGTATTCTAAATATACGGTACGATGACCAACCTATAGAAGAGGTAGAAACAACAAAATTTTTAGGGCTCCACATAGACAAAAAACTGAATTGGAAACCCCATATCGAAATCTTGTGCAAGAAAATAAGTAAATCTGCTTACGCACTGCACACTTTGTCATCTATAATAGGTGTGGAGGCGTTACTCACAGCCTACTATGGTTTAGCTGAATCCCATCTACGCTATGGTGTCATTTTTTGGGGTAACTCGACAGAAAAAGACACGGTGTTCAAGGCTCAAAAGAGATGCGTACGCTCAATGTTTAAAATGAAACCTACTGATAGTTGTGTGCCCTACTTTAAAAAATATAAAATTCTAACTTTGCCATGTCTCTATATTTTAGAAATAGCTGTTTTTGTTAAAACAAATCCCCATCGATTCGAACGATTAGATGAAGTAGTCCCACGTAATAGGCGCGACAACAGCAGGATATGCCTTCATACTGCGCGAACAACCCTTATGCGCAAAAGTGTCTTCTGTATGGCTCCTATCATATTTAATAAATTGCCTAAAAGTTGGAGAGAACTGCCCTTGTCACTTTTTAAAAATAAGCTACGGATTTTTTTAGTATATAAAGTATATTATAATATTTTAGATTTTTTAAATGAAAAGGACTTTTCTCTTCCGACTGCTAATATAGTTAAGAATAATAAGTAGGTGAATCATGTAAGTTTAAGTTATCTTTCTCTCTTTAAATTAATTTAATGTGTTTGATGTGATGCTTTCTCATTTATATTTTTTTGCATGCCGATTGGTAAAATATGGCTGAACTTTACTATGTGTAACTCAATTTTGTACCCATATTTGCAAAATAAATCATCTTTTATCTTTATCTTTTATCTTTTATCTACTAAATAAAAAGTATCTTATTTTCCTTCCTTTGTTTAACCAATTATGTCAACTTCATTTGGTTGGATTACCATAAGAAACTTGACATATTTGACAGAATTTAGAACAAAGATTCCAAAGAGTAGTTATTTTTACGCGATGTTTTTTTGTATTGCGATTTTGAACCAATTGCAATTTGTTTTGTTGTATTCATTTAAACAAGTTATTTTTAAACTTGCATTGTATGCAAACATATTATGTACGAAAATATGTGTGTTGTCCTTCCGTTTTAAAACTGTATTGGTTTTTCGGTCAATATCAAGTTTCCGATCGAGCTGAAATTTTGCAGGTAGGTATGTGCATATTAGATCATTAAAATGTCATTGAACTAATTTGATGATGGGGCCAAAGATTAGGCAAGCACAGGAACAAATGGTAGGCTCGTCGAGTTTCAGCTCATGTATTTTGTCATTATAAGCACTTTTCATCACATAAATAATGACGTAGGTCCGATGGTAGAGCCGGAAAACGGGCTCTGGAACTTCCTAATGGCAAATAGTGGACACGTGACGTTTGGGCTCGTTTGTTTAGTTATCATGAACTCTTTTAAATACACATGACAAAAGATTGTTTTCTGAAAAATAATAATATGCCTCTGATTTAATTTAAGTTTTCCTCGAGATTAATTAGATGATGCCGATGCTGATCGTGATACTTCAGCAAAGGAAGCGAAATCGCGTTATTGAAAATGACGATGTTGTAATTTTGAAAGAAATGTTCTATGCTCTTTCAGTTGGATTAAATATTTAGCAATCACATTATTATAACTAATTATAAAATCTTTTAAAAATTAAGGCTGCTCTATTACCTACTCCTATGTTCTCCAAATTTTCGTTTAACATTAGATGAAGTTTCGAAAGAAAAATTGAGCAGTGCTGTCATGTTTTCGTATGGTAAAAATTGTTGCAAGCTAAATTAGGCATTATGATAACGACTAGGATTTCGTCCGTCGTAAATGAGCTTGTTGGTATTTCTATGTTTATATTATGTCAATTCAGGACACTTTTATCGTGAATTTTGTACTACACTCGTTGTCCATACTTATTCTAAGTCAATGAGTTAAGTAATGTTATTTTTACAGAAAATTGTTCATCATAAGTCAAAAACTATACGGCATAAATAAAAACATATTTTATAATGTGCAAATGAAGCCCTCTCATATGATACCTACCACACTTGACCTAGTAAACAGATTTTAAAATTTCAACCCCCACTTCGGTCGCATTCTCAGAATGCACACTGGCTGGCCTTTTTACGCGATGTACTGTTCCGCGTATTTTCAGGGGCTGCACGTATTTTGCGCTGCGTATTTTGCGCCGTGTATTTTGCGCTGCGTAACCTGCGTAATGACGCAGCGCAAGAAATACATGTAGTCAATACAACTCACCTGAACATAAGTAACCATGTCACTAAGCTCCCTCGCGATCTGATTACTTCTCTTCCTGGTAGTAGCATGTTTGACGCTGCCAGAAGTAGTTTCAGCATCTCCTTCACTCCTCCTGAAGCTCTGATAGAGGGAGAGAGAGGTCCGACCGCATTTGTCTTCCATCGAGTTTAGGATTTTGTGGAGTTCTTTTTCTGAAAAGGAACGTTGAGTTAGGAAGTATGCTACTTACTGCAAAACTGTTACTCTCTGTTAATCTCGATTGTAACATCAATGTCTAAAGGTCTTACCGTCTAGCTCCTCATCATCCTCATCGTAGTCTTCGTCTGAGAAGTACTCCGTTAAAGAGCTGCCGGCCGACTGCGTGGACATGATAGAGCTGGTGCGGTTGCTCTGTTCTGGGAGCGAGGTGCTGGTGTGGCGGATGCCGTTTGACCTGGAATTAAAGGGACAAGGATCAGGAGATTCTCTAAAAAGGTAAAAAAAAACCTCCTCAATTTCGAAAATGATTGATCCATTTTTGCCTTTTATTATTTATTTATTTATTCATACATACAGTAGTACATTTACATTTTTATACATATAAGTTGGTGCAAACATAAACTCATTAGAGTTTTACCGTGCACCAAAATCATCGACCACATAATTTAGAGAACAAAAACAAACTTTCGTTCTTCATTAAAATGAAACAACAACAAAAATAACAATGTGGGTATTTAGCGACATATTTATCTTTATCTAAGCAAACGAGCGAATACCGGTAACCGACTGACCGTCCTTAATAAAAAAGTGGTGGAGGAATGTGACTTAGATTGATAGGTACAGGTTGCTCCTAAAAGTATCTTTTTAGTAATAATTAATTTTCCTATATTTATTTCTGTTATGATATTGTTATTGTGTTTATTTTACTATTTATCTATATTCAATTATAACATTTATGTTTATTCTCATAATAATATTAGATATTTATATTTTGTAAGAAATGTTGCTTTAATTTGTACTTTATGTTTTTATGATTAATTTTGTCCCTCAATGACATAGGTAGTATATTAATAAGGTAAGGTATTATATACTTTAGCGATCTCTTGCCGTGTAAATTTCTGTACTTTGGAAGTAACAACTTAGCGTTGATGACACTACGAGTATTAATTTCATTATTATTTATGATTTTTATTTTCTTAAGATTTTCATTAAAAAATTCTTCTTTTAATAGTGTAAATTTAGTTTTTTCATGTATTGGTATTATTTTACAGAATTCAAACAATTTCCGGTAGTCATTTTTGTACTTTTTCTTAATGTTATGCGGGACTATTGCTTTTAGTATACGTGGTTGAAGTGCGTAAATTTGATCAAGGTGAGTCTTATACGTCCTACCATAGCTGGACAGACCATAGGATATAGTTGATTCGGCCAGGGCTTTGTAAAGCATTAACAGTGTTTGATATGGAATTTTTGATTTTATAATAGAAAATTTGGCTAATAAACATCTCAATTTATCACACACCCCATTAATGTGCTCCTTCCAATTAAGCCGGCTATCAATGGTAAGTCCTAGGTATATTTGGCTATCTACGAGATCTATGGAGTCACAGCTGCAAGGCTTGGCTACTTTACTGGGGCAGTTGTCATGTAAACACTCATGACAGTGAGCTGTTATTTTAGGCACTGTAGAACTTCTATTCTGACTGGAACTGATGTACATCAATTTGGTCTTACTAGCATTTAAAACTAACCCAGCGTCATGGGACCACTTAGCTAATAAGTCAAAGTCCTCTTGAAGTGTCTTTTGGGCATCACTAACACTCCGTCCAGCTGCTATAAGGCATGTGTCGTCGGCGAACTGATAAATCTCACACTTTTTAATCACATTAACAAGGCTATTAACGTAAGTGAGGTAATGTAGTGGCCCAAGGACCGAGCCCTGCGCCGTTCCTTCCGTTACTATGACTGGTTCACTAGTCGCGTCACTGACTTTAACCATGAATTTTCTGTCATCAAGATAGTTACTGCACCAATTCAGTAGCTTGCCTCTAATTCCGCTTTCATGAAGACACTCTAGTAACCGGTCATGTCTCAGCGTGTCGAATGCCTTGCTGTAGTCTATAAATACTATCAGAACGTGCTTTTTTTCATCTAAGTGATTATGAATGCTATCCGTGAACGTTGATAGCAGCTGTGTGGTGTTCTTTTTTGGTTGAAAACCATATTGTTTGTCTGTTAGTATTTTATTTTTTTCATAGAATTCGTGTATTTGTTTACAAATGTATTTTTCTATTATTTTATCAATTGTAGGCAATATAGTAATAGGTCTATAGTTGTTGTAATCCAGCTTGCTTCCTTTTTTATGAATCGGTCTGACAATGCCTGTTTTAAGTGTAGATGGATACTTGCATGTTTGAATGCATAGATTAATTAAGTTAGAAATTACTGAGGTGATTGTCGTACTCAACATTTTGATATCTATGGCTCTAATTCCGTCTATTCCCGGGGCTTTGTTATTGTTCAAAGACATAATGATTTTTTTAACTGAGTCAGGCTTCGCAGGCTTCATACGCATAGTAACGTTAGCTGGACTTGTGTATTCTGTTTTATTTAACAATGGTTTCGAGCACTTAGGAATAATTAGCTTCACGCTTTTATCAAAAGTGTTTGCAAAATTATTTGCAATATCTTTAGAAGTTAAATTGGTTTTATTAAATGAATTTTGAATAGCATCATCAATGGAATTTTTTATTCTTCCTGTAATTCGATTAAGAATTTGCCACAGATGTCTAATATTGTTTTTATTTGATAAAATTTCTGACTTGATATTATTATTTTTAGTTTTATGTATTAAATTATTTGTATAGTTTCTTGATTTATTATATTTTTGTTTTAAGACTACATTATTAGAGTCTTTTATCCATTTCATGAATAATTTGTCCCGATGTTCACAGGCTTTGATTATTTTTTTATTCATCCATTCATTTTTACTACGTGATGAGCTACCTTTGACTTTGGTTTTATATTCAGATTTTTTATAACATTCTTTGAACTGGGTATGCATGAAGTTATATAGAGTTATAGGGCATTTTATATCCTGTGATTTTTCCCATTGAATTTCATCGAAATATTTAATGAGTTGATTGTTATTTATGCAGGTCTTGTATTTAGGGACATCCTGTATTCGCGTGCCAGTACATGCGAGCATCACAGCTCGATGGTCAGCCAGTGTGACACCGAGTGCCGCCGCAAATAGGTCTTGTGTACGGGATCGCGCATAAATGTGATCAATACAAGATTTAGTTATCTTTCCGTTACATGTTGCTATTCTGGTATATTCGGTGATCCCGCACAAAAGACCTGTGCTACATAACATGTTATTGTATTTATGCCTTACAGGATTATCCGTTTTTAAATCTATGTTAGTGTCTCCCAATAAGTATAGTTCTGTGTTTGTAGTGAATTTATGTAGTATAGTTTGTAGTTCGTCAATAAATAGAATTCTACTAGTACTTGGTGGTCGGTATACCGCACACAGGTTCGCAGTATAGTTCGAATGGGTGGTGACGGTGCACAATATATTTTCAAAGTGTATAGTTTTCACATTTATGATGCTACATTTATGTTTATTATTCACATACACTATAATGCCACCACCCCTTCGGGACTTTCGCAAGGCTGTGTACATTCGGTATCCGCTCATTTGATACAGAACACTATTGTTTTCTGATATATTACTTTCAGTTAGAATGATGACATCAATACATTTTTTTGAAATAAGAATCATTTGTTCTAATGCGGAGAAGTTTTTAATTATTGATCGAATATTAATATGCATGCACAATAGGTTAAGTTGATGGTTAGGGGTACAGTTTATAAAGTCGTTAACATTTAGGCAGTCGTTAATCTCGTTAATATCACAAAAAGTATACGCCATTTTTATTTATGACCTTCATAAAATGATTTGTTTTGTATTTACTTGCGATGTCATGCCGACTTACTACTTATTGATAGCTAATCCGTGTATATCATTCATGTTGCGTAGGATACTAACTTTTTCACCGTCTGCCTTACGAGCTTTGACCAATCCTCTTTTGAACCACACGTACTTGAAGTTGTTATTGCCTTTCAGCTCCTGCTTGGCATTCCAGAATAGTTGCTTGTGATGCTTGGTCATGGCTTCTCTCACATATACTACATTTTTGTTATTTTCTTCACTAGGAAGTACATCGGAAACAGTTGGCTTGCCACTTTTGGAGGCCGTAATCCAGTTTTCTTGGACTTCTTCGTCTTTGAGCTCCACTAGTATGTTGGCCGACTGTTCTTTCCATCCATGTAGTCTTCGAGCACTTTTGATCTCTTCTTTCGGCTGATTCAGTTTTCGTGCTATGTTATCCACCAGAAGTCTTACATCTTCATTGTTTTGAGTTGGTACATTTGCGATTTCTACGTATTTAGCAAGCTTCTCTTGTTCTATTTCATGCAGACGTTGTTCTAAGACGCCTACACGGGTTTCCATGTTATTATTTTTATTAATTAGTTCCGCATTCTTACGTTCGAGAGCCTTGATAGTCTGCTTGAAAGCTTCCATAGACTCCATTGCTTCATCAAGTTTGTCGCTATGGAACTGCAAGGAATCGCTTAGTTGCGCCATTTCGCTTTTGATGGCTTTTTCAACCTCTTTAGTAATGTTGCTTAGTAAACTTTTTGCATTTATTTGAACTGGTGTATCGTCCTCTTCATCATCATCTTCAGGCGTAATGATGGATGAGTTACGTCTCGGGGATTCCTGTTGGCATTCGGGGCATGTCCAATCCAGACTGGGTGCAGCTTTTAATGCAGCGATCTGTTTGTTGGTTAATCCCGTGCACTTTGGGGTCAGGTGCACTATCCGCTCGCACTTACTGCACTCTAGCCCAGGTAAAGTTTTCGTTATATTTTTTTTACAAATATCGCACTTAGACATTTTTATTAAAGCTGGGGGTATTCGTATAAGTTAGCTTAGCGTCCGCGCGTGCGTCACGTGTAGTAGTCCGTCGATGACTGACTACTTACTATTGTAAAGGTTCAGGAGTAGCGACCGCGTACCAGAAGGCGCAGCGTGGTTAGGCTCGTCACAAGGTAGACCGATGACCTGGTGAAGGTCGCGGGAATACGCTGCATGCGAGAGGCACAGGACCGGTCGATGTGGCGATGCTTTGGGGAGGCCTTTCGGCGGAATGATGACGATGACTGTGTCCATGCAGTTTTTTTAGCAAATTGTTGTGAGAACGAAATACTATTTTTCTTATGTAATAGGTTAGCAAACAAGTCGACAGCCCACCTGCTAGAAATTGATTACCGCCGCCTATACCGGCAGATTTTTTAATCACCATCCAAATTTTTTTTAGGCACTATATTTCATTGACACATACGACTCCACCACACTTTTCATAGAGCTCATACTTCCCGCCATACATATTGCTAGTGGACCTACCAGGAGGGTCCTCGGCATTACGTTTGCGCTAAGAGTGAACCCTCGAGGAGCGTTCCTGGCATTAGGTTAAAAACTTTGAAAAATAGGCTACTACGTCGTAAAATAGGTGTTTGCTTGTTTCATGACGGTGAATATTCCAAGAAAAACCTGCATTTAAACTGAGCCGTCCACGAGGGCACCCGGCATGGCGAATGCGACTACAGGGAGCTCCTGGAACCCGGCACTGAACGTGTGAAAAGAGACGAGTTTTGAAAAAAAAAAATAGGTTTCTCCTCTCACTCTGATGCAGGGCCGGCCCTATCATAGGACGAACGGGAGTGAATCGCGGCGCTCAATTTGTTCCACCACAGTCCAAAACGGTTTAAATGGTAAGAGAGTCCCTTTCTCTGATTATGTGCATGAGCGACGAGCGTATATAGTATTTAACGTTTGACTTAGTAATCACGCTAAATTGATAATTCTTCCGGGAAAATTAAGTATTTTATTATGAACACCTATCTATTCCTATTCAAAACTGGAATCTTTGAATGATACCTAATGCCTAGAAAAAAGGACGGTGATGAAAAAGTCATTCTGTATACCAACAACACCAAGAGGATTGATGATGCGTTGACAACCTTACAGACAAAGTTGTAAAGTGTCATGTGCCTGTAATGTCATCGGCATAGATACCCTTCAAACTGGACACAACAATGCTTAGCAGCAGAGATAGGTATGGAGGTAGTACTTCTCCGGACGAACTCATTCACAAGGAGCTCTACTACTACTCGTACTACAAGACACAACAGTGCCTTCGACAGCGTTATTCAGCGGTTGCTGTATAGAAATATCTTCAAGGATTAGGTACCGTTTTTTTATCGAGTGCAAATCCTCATTGATACCCTTCGCCCGGGGCAGGCGAGGGGTTATGCCAGAGTCTTACCGGCTAAAAACCCACGATGTTCCTTCTCCTGACCCTTGGCCGGGGTCGCGGGATTCGTAGCTGTATGCACCGCGACCCCGGCAGGCCTCGGGCTGGCGGACCTCTCCTTCTGTGGGGCCTTGCTTCACGTCCTCCAGAGAGGCGCGCACGGAACACTGCGCGCCGCCTTCTCGGGCCTGTTACTGGTCGGGCGACAGGTCCCCTAACCCGCCGCCCGCAGGCCACACCTTCAAGGATTACCTGAATGCAGTGGACAGGACTCCGCTGTAACCTTGTGCAGAGCTGGCAGCCGTCAGCCCGATGGTTGGACTCGACTCAATTGGGAGAAGCTTTTTGTTCTTGATTAGGACCTGGAAGAGTAAGAAGGCATTGGTATAAAGAAGCCTGAAATGTCGGACGCACACACGGGTGTTCATAGGTGTTGAGCTCCACTTGTGGGCATGACACATATGGCGGGAATTTACGCACTTTTAGGGCCTCAAGGGCGACGTCACAAGGACGCACTCACGCCTTTTTCCCACATGGGGGTAGGCAGAAACTGTAGAACGCCACATACCACGATCCTTACATACTTCTTTACCTTCGTCCACGTTCATACATCTTGTCATACACGTCGGTTGAGAGTACTACGCACCTGTCCTTTTTGAAGAACATTACCGATAAGGGTCGAGTCATACCGGAATGGCAGCGCCCCCGGCGTCACCGCTTTCGGCCGCTGGCAGCCTCGCCCGACCTCCAGACCCCACGCGCCTAGTCTCCTCTTGACTAGTTTAGTTTCTACATTCGGCGAGGAAACTCGGGTATTTGTAGTGAACATGATGGAATTGGTTATTATAGCACTTATTGCGGAAGAAGAAGAACAACGTATCCCGTCGCTAGACTACAGAGAAATGGTGCGCTCAGTGTTGCGGCGGGGGTGAGGAGCGCGCGGCCGCCCGCGGTGCCGCGAGCAGCCTCGCGTCGCCGCTGGCAGAACCACCGACAAGAAGCCATCGCTACCTTTTCAAGCTTTTCAAGCGATACTGGTCTTTTAAGTATGTAAATAAAGTTTAAAATTATTTCACACTGAAAGTGCTCGCCGCGTCGGTGCCATTCCGGTATGACTCGGCCCTTACATCGATGTTTTTCCTTCTAGGGCGTCTTCTACGGACGTTTCCACTGACATTCGCCTTATAAATTCCTTTTGTTAATCGCCGTTCACTCATTGTTTCAACATGACCAAACCACCTAGCACACTCCTTTCAATTTTTGTCACTAGTCACTACATCATCTTTTGTTTTCTGTTCTATTATTTAATGGATAAATTACCTTATATTTCAGCTGCTCAGGACTTGGCAGTCGTGGTTCATCAGTGTAGTCGACTTCGAACAAGAATGACGTCACCAGTTTGTCTCCAAACACTGCCTGGATGAAGACAACATCAATAGAGGAGCAGGATTTAACAATAATTAATGGGTCGTTCCGTAGTTTCGTACAAAAAGCATATCAGCCTATACCGCAGCCAAAAAGGGATTACTAAGGGCTCTTACACACCACGTTTTTTTCAGGCGCTGTCCACGCGCATCGCACTCAACTATAACGCGCTGCAAACGCGATGTTATCGCAACCAATTTACGTATTCACACGTTCATAAAATTGTAGTATGCAGACGACGACTTTTTCGCGAGCTGTCGACGCGCTCGTAGCGCGGAGTTACATCGATACAGATGCGCTGGCACAGCGCGTCTCTTTAGCTGCAAACACATACGTACAGCGGGTTTTAATCCAAGGAGAGTTGCTCACGCCGCGCGTCTGTAGCGCGATACACGCTCCTGCACGCGCGTGCTACACGCGTTTTACTTTGCAAGGAGAGTTGCTCACGTGCGTCTGTAGCGCGTTTCTCATGAGTTTGCAGCGATGCAATCGCATGTAATCTGCCTATTTCAAGTTTAGCAGCGCCGTTAACGCGCGATAGGGAAACGCGCGTCGACGACGCCTGAAAAAAACGTGGTGTGTAAGAGCTCTGAGCATCATTTTTTGCGAAATGGACTTGTATATATCGTTGGAATCTTTTTTTTTTCTGAGTTGATTGGTCTAAGTCTCATAACTCTACGACATACTTTTTGTCCCTTAGGCGGTATGTAAATTGAGGTCCTTACTTAGCATAATTTCTTCGTCGTCAACGTTTGAAAGCGCCAGTGACAGAAAAGTTGAAAGGGAACCGATTGTCTTGGTATGAGCATGTGAAGAGGATGAAACGCATGTGACCAAAACAGTTATGAATATAAATGTGGATGAATGGAGAGGAAGAGGAAGAGGGAGGCCAAAGAAAAGATGGATGGATTGTGTGAAGAATGATATGAAAGAGAAGGGAGTCAGTGATATCATGATAGGTGACAGGACGAAATGGAAGAAGAAAACGTGTTGCGCCGACCCCAAGTAACATGGGATAAAGGCAGGAAGATGATGATGATGATGATGAAACGAACTTTAAACCATTCTCTTGTATAGTTTGTGAATTAGTGGTTATCCCTTTTTGGCTGTTAGGCATCGATGTCCAGACTAATTTACTCATGAAAAAAATAGGCACCAGATAAATTAGAGACGTCCCTATGTCGAGCTGTTCTATGTCGAGCTGAGTGACGTCCCTATGTCGAGCTGTTCTATGTCGAGCTGAGTGACGTCCCTATGTCGAGCTGTTCTATATCGAGCTGAGTGACTTCCCTATGTCGAGCTGATCTGTGTCGAGCTGAGTGACTTCCCTATGTCGAGCTGATCTATGTCGAGCTGAGTGACTTCCCTATGTCGAGCTGATCTATGTCGAGCTGAGTGACGTCCCTATGTCGAGCTGATCTATGTCGAGCTGAGTGACGTCCCTATGTCGAGCTGATCTATGTCGAGCTGAGTGACGTCCCTATGTCGAGCTGTTCTATGCTATTGCTCTGATTGTCTGTAATCTGATTGTCTGTAAATGGAGTCTCTTGTGCTGAATCAAATAAATCTACCTACCTATCTTTCTTTCTTTTTCTCAATCCAATGTATGTGAACAACTGACCTCAAAGGTGCTCGCCATGACTTGCTGCTGCGGCAGGCTGCAGTGGTTCTCGATGCTCAGGATCAGGGGGTATGGAGACGCCACGAATGCACTCCTGCAGAAGGAAAATGTTATATGAATATCATAGTAGGAAAGCTCCTGGAGGGACTCCTGGCCAGTTAACAAAGTTGTTGCAGTTCTGCGAAGATCTTACGATTTCCATTTGCGAGGCAAAGGCACATGTCCCACTGCCAACGATGAGCGAGAAGCGAGTGTGTAGTTCCGATAGTTTTTTCGCTGGGCTATAAGCGAGTGTGCGAGTGCGACGGGCGATTCGCACCACAGTGACAGACTTGCTGGTACGAGTATTCAAACGATTCTCTCAGCGAGTGTTCTGCGTTCTGTATTACCTTTGACAGCTCTTGTCGCTCAGCGACAAACTAGTGGAGCGAGTCCTCGCCGGCAGTGTAAACAGTCAGTGATCAACTATTAATATATGCATCTGTTTTGTTTACACGGAATGCATATCTGTTGTGCGTTTCTTGAGCGAGAAAATAGCCGATAGTTTGTCGCTTCCTCGCCGGCGGCGGTGGGACAGCAGTCCGTGGATGGGTGAGCGTTCGTTAGACACAGAGACCCCTCCGGGTCTCGGAGAGTACGTTAAGCTGTCGGTCCCGGATGTAACACGGATACCTATGACAGTCGTTACGGGTAGTCGGAAGACTGAAAGTCTGACAACCGGTCTGACTTTCGGATATCGGCACTGCCCAGTAACTGGAGGTCTGATGACAGTCGCTCCGTGTAAAATACTTGTAAAATCCTCATGAATACCCTTCGCTCGGGGGTGGTGAAGGGTTATGTCGGACCATTACCGGCTAAAAACCACGGTGTTCCTTCTCCTGACCTATGGCCGAGGTCGCGGAATTTGTAGCTGCATGCACCACAACCCCGGCAGGTCTCGGTCCACCAGGGGCTGGCGGACCTCTCCTGTGAGGCCTCGCCTCACGTCCTCCTGAGAGGCGCGCACGAAACACTGCGCGCCGCCCTCTCGGGCCTGATTGGTCGGGGGACGGGTCCCCCTAACGCGTCGCCCGCAGACCACACACTACGGTGGCCGGAGAACGTCTCACGCCCTTCGGTGGCACTCGGTGCGTATGGCGCGGGAAGGGAGAGTGGCCGTCGCCTCTCTCTGCTTCTCCGCTCCCTCCTTGGTCGCCATCACCACTTCGCAAAATTAGCCGACGGCTTCCCACGCACTCTCGCTCCCGACTATGGACAGAACCACGGCCGGAAGCGACAAGTCACCGCCGACTAGTTCGCGGCGCCGCGTCGCCCACGCAGGACACGGCTGCAACGTGTGCAGCGCCGTGTCCTCCGAGCAGTCGACGCAGTGGTGACAACCGGGCGACCAATGACATATCCTGAGGTTAGATCGGTTGAAAGACTTTCGGGTTTCTAACTTCCCGTAAGTTAATTAGCCACGAGCCCCTCACACATATAATCAAAAAAAGAAATTAAAAACATGTTACCTGGCTATCGTCTCCACGACTCTTCTGAAAGGTATCTTCGTGGTGAAGGTGTGTCCATGGTATATGACAGGACTACCGTCATCACCGTCCCAGCAGTCCAGTTCTACGCAACGACAGCCGGTTAGCAGGACCTGGGGGGTAAACGTCATTATTAACGTCGTATATGTATGTCTATTAACTAACCTCATTACGTTTAGCTTTCTTTTTTTATTACTATCGTTACTCTAAGAGCGGTTACGCACTGCATCCGATCCGAATCCGAGAAAATACGTTCCGAAGTAGTCATAGAACTATTTGTATGGTAGTTTACTCACTAGATCCGACTTCCGATATCCGATTTGTCTCCGTGATCCGTGAATTTCCAATTCGGAAGAATTATTATTGACGGACCGAAGTAGCCGTAGTACTGTTTGTATGAACGCTTTCGCATTACCTCGGATTCAAATCGGACGCCAAATGGACATGACAAAGATGGCCCCTGAATTATTTGAATTTGGATCAGAGATCGGATAAGTGCGTAAGCGATATCCAAATTCGGTCCGAGTTGATTAGACTCTAGATTCGTATTTTCACGTATTCGGGTCGGATGCAGTGCGCAAAGCAATATCCGAATTCGGTCCGAGTTGTTTTTATTCTTATTTTCACGGACCCGGATCGGATGCAGTGCGTAATCGCTGTCAAGATAATTATCTTTATTTTATCATACTTACAGTGATTTTCTTTGTAATGTGTTTTGATGACAATTAATCTTGTCAGTTGTTTTATACAAGGTTAGTCAGAAAGGGGGTACTAATCCGAAAGGGTGTTAAAGTACCCACAATAATGGACAACTTTTGTTCTACAACTTTCCCCAAAAATCAATTAATTTAGAGAAATAGCTGTTCAAAGATTTCACTAAAAATACGCTACAACAACCCTATCATCAGCTGTGTTTACATCTTAGGTCATATTTCGGGTCACGAAACAGTATAGGTACAAATAAAAATGGCCGACTTTTCCCCTCGCAATTGCAACTTTGTAAGATTACCTTACAAAGTTGCAATTTAAACGAACAAAAAAATTGCGCAGAACGACAGTTCGCAATAGTATTGTACCTAATAATGCTCTGCATCTCAGAGTGTTTTGTGTTAGCGCTGTTAGACTAATATTTTATCGGCTTATTATTATTAACAACTGACTAACCTGAAATTAAGGTTCCCTGTACCTACTTACTTAGAATATCTGTAATAACAGATGAAGAACCGTCAACTTGTCTATCAAAGGCTTGGATCACAAAAGCACGTAATTATTATTATGCTCTATTCTACATTAACAACTATTCCGATGCATCAGCAGCCAGTACAATAAGTAAGTTAATATCACAAACAATCCGAACAAAACAAACCTTCAAAATTGACCAATAATCTTACCGCACGATGTCGCTTCTGCAATACGTGGTCTGTAACGCCGACAAAGAGACGCCGCGGCGCCAGCGGCAAATTCAACTAATAGACTCTTTGTTCCGGCCGCTTGCCGCTTTAGTGTTGTGCAAAACTCAATTTTTATAATTTTTTTTGGGAATGCGTACATGTTACGTACGTAGACCTGTCTGTCAGTCATTTAGTAAGACTAACAAATTAATGATTATTATCGTACGTAATAAACGTGTGTGTAGGTACTAAGAAATGTACCTATGCACTATCTTTTGAAAGCGCATGAACTCGACGAGATAGATTTATCGATTTCCGTAATTGACCGTATTTCATAAGTTATTTTCCTTTTTGATAAAAACTTTGCGAGCATTTAAAGTTCCATCCTCTTAAACTTAAAATAAATCAGTTTTTTCAGCATGCTATAATTGCTAACCTAAGATCTTAGGCTTTAAATGTGTGTTCGAATCCCATATTATTATGATGTAGTGATAGATCCCCGTGACAGAAAGACACAAAATTTAAGGAATTTAAAAAAAGTTATTGAATTTGAATCCATTGTCAAATTCTCCGGAATATCGCGGGATTAAGTTTTTGGGATAACGTTGCACATCTCTAAAAGTGTTATAGCCTAAACATTTTATCCGATATTACTCGTATTATTGTAGGTAAGATTTCTTAGTCGCTTGCAACTAGTGTTGGGTAGGACACGACTTGAAAAAGAGTTTGTAAGAGTAGCCTCTTTTTTGCTCTGAGCCAGTACAATGTCCTACTTCAAATGAGGTGAGGCGTACTGAAGCTCGGTGATACGTTTGAAGTAACGAGTATGACAATTGATGTTACTGCTTTCGATATATTGATTACGCCTCTCTCGAGTCGCGGTCACGTAATGTCCATTGTAGAATGAATGACGTGCTATTGTAGTATGTGCCTCGCTCCCTCTCTTTCTCACCCTATAGTTAGTTTACTTACCGAGAGTAACGAGTAACGCGACTACCGCGACATAAAAGTTGAAGTAAGTAGTACACTTTAAAATGTCGAGCCGCTCTTACATTTTGACGTCATGTACGGGACAAATGTACCGCCTCTTGTATGTCCTACTCAACACTACTTGCAACACTTCCCGGAATACAGTCGATAATTTTGATTGTTTACGCGAGTCGTGTTTTAATTTTTGTTGTTTTTACACGGAGGTTGACGGAGTACCAAATGAGGAGTGTTATAACATGGTGATGTGTAACGATAGTTGTGATGCCGTGCTCTCAACAGGCCATGAATTGTCCGGCAAAGGTTTTCGGTCTAGTATTCGAGGATTGTGTTGTGATCCAGCTAGTACAGCGGCGCGGCGCCGGCGCTTCGCTTCTTTTCGCTCGCAGCCCTAGAGCGTACTGGGATCATGGGAGTTCCCCATGTAGATCGGACGTGGCGTTCCTGTAGCCTGGCCTCCTCGCTCACCAGACCTGATTCCGCTGGACTTATTGTGGGGTCACGTGAAGTGTATGGGTTACGCTGCGGACTACAGCAATGAAAACAAGATGGGGTAAAGAGTAACATCTGCGTTTGAGAGCATGAAAGACAATCCGCAGATAGATGTTACGTAATGCGATCGCATCCGTCCGTAGGTACCTACATCGCCACGCGTCTTTGTGCATCACGCGATAAGGGCGGCAGATTGATCCTATTTTGTTTGTGATAACCAATAGTGCTTCTTGTGTTCCAATTGGAAATGAACCCTTTTCGTAGTGTCCGTGGTGATAGATTCATTTGTAGGTATTAACGTAAGTTCATAAAACTAACAACCGAAAGTGCTTGTTCCATTCGGAATTGAACCCTTCTTGTAGTGTCCGTGGTGATACGGGGGATACATCCATGCGTAGGTAGGTTAGGTACCTACGTACTTACATAAAACATTAATGACCAAAAGTGTTTCTTGTGTTTCAATTTAAAATTAAGACGACACGTGTGTGACATTCTCGTTGGCAGAGAAAGCGTCGACATCAGAAATGGTAAGTTTCTAGGTAATAATCATAATTATGTTCAAAAACTTCCGCTACACGCACACATACACAGTATCATAGTAACCTCCTACGATTTCGGCGGCAGTCGTAGGTACGTAGGTACAGCTGGCGCTTTGTATTTTACCGCCCGCGCCGCACCGAACCGATAGGCTTATAACAAAATTAGGGTTGCGGAGTTTTTGAAATAAATAATATTTATTTACTTTTGTATGGAAATAAAAACATACGAATTTAATTTTTTTAACACATGCTATAAAACAGTCTTCAGTGATACTATAAGTGGCTTTCGGATTAGTACCCCCTTTCTGACTAACCTTGTATAGTTTAGCGTCCTTTTACCTTTTGTAAATGTGAGAGCTTTTGTAGACTTGCTAGATGCATGGACACCTAATTAATTTTTATTTATGATTAGTTACGGTTTACTCACGTGTATTTTTCGGGATTGCCCGACTAGTTTCGGACCCAATCGGAGTCCTTAATCATGAGCTGATCACGCGGCGAGGTCGCGAGTCGAACTAGTCGGGCAATCCCGAAAAATACACGTGAGTAAACCGTAACTAATCATAAATAAGAATGTGTCTCACGAAAGTTATAATAATAATAATTATAATTCCCCCCTCTGGGAAAGGCGTTACCTCATCATGAGATTAACGTAAAACCGGAGGGAACATTAGACTAGCTTTCTACAACCCCATCATATAATAAAAAATGTATCATGAGGTCTACTGAAAAGCTTACAAACCGCAGGGCAGCTTGTGGCGAGCTGTTGGTGAGTGGCGACACTGCGTACCTTATTGCCTCAGAGAGTCGGTCAGGGCCTCGTCTCCAGTTTGCCTTTATTGGCTGGCTGGAGTGGAACCCCAAGAGTGCCCGCAGGATTCTCAACTCTGTCTTGCCTTTATCGGCCGGCTAGAGGGGGGCCGCCAGAGCTATATGCTCGGGGGTGGAAGTGTCTAAAGGCGTAATAGCGGGGAAACCCACTCCGGGTCTCTTAGACCCGCGACGGCGAAACCGGGGCCACACCTCTCTACACCTCTAGCCGCTCACACGTTTGTTGCCCCCTTCGCCTATGTACTGGCGGCTTTTCAGGGGGCCCAGCTAGTGAGCTGGCGAGTCACCGTCTGCCAATATATTTCAAATTTAAGCTTGAAAGGCAGACGCCGTTTTCTTCCGGCAATAGAAGTTATCTAGTCCATTTAACACCCCCTCCCATAGACCAGTTTTATTTTTACCATATTTCACAATAGTTTTGCACCCACCTGGGACGGTCCATGACTGTACTCCAATAGTGCAGCCGTGGATAGTCCCGGGTTGGTGCCCCACCCCAATTTTAGATTAAAGTTCTCAAAGGGGCCTCTGCGCGTTGGACCTGTGTCCCCGTGTATGCCTTCCAAAGGACCGGACATCTTCCGCACGGAAGATGAGCCGTGATCTCAAAGAGATTATAATTAATTTTTGACCATATTTTTCACATAATTTTTTTGTGTGATTCCTGTCTACATTGCTCTCTCATAATTATTCTAAGTCATAACTGTACCCACTCAAATTGTTAAAGATATTGATTTTAAAAGAGTAACCATGGAGTTTCTTGCCGGCTCTTCTCCATAGGAAACGACTAATTGGAACCGCGCACCTAAATTCGACTTTTCATAAGCGCCTGTAATGGTTTATGTGAAATAAAAACTTTTGATTTGATTAGGTCAGCTCGTAACGCCGAATTTGTTCTACTTTTGTTTTTTCTCGAGTAAAATCCTCATGGAACCGGAAAAGGCGGTGAGTATTGTCAGACTCTTACCCACTCGGAGCAAAGGAGGGTTACTTTGTGCTGATTGACGGCCACCTGATCTCTAGCACAGAATATGTACAAGGTGTAACTTAAATAACGCACAATCTCTTAAAAGGTCACTTTACTCATCATTATGAACAACTTTTACTATGGGACAAAATTTGAAATCGCAAAAAAAAACTGCTGTTCCCTACATTTTGATTATGCGAACATAAATAAATGAAGGGAACAGCTGATTTTTTTTTCGCGATTTCGTATTTGGTCCCATAGTAAAAGTTGTTCATAATGATGAGTACAGTGCCCTCTTAAGAGGTTGTGCGTTATTTAAGTTACACATTGTATAAAAGCTAAAGTAGTACTTCAACGACCTACAATCGTCCAATTTGACACACTCACACAGACACGCACTGCAAGTACGGAATATAGTCACATACAAAAACAAAAAACTACTCAGTATACGAGTACTAGTATAGGAGTATAGGAGGTCGTGGTGGCCCGGAGGTTACAGACCCGCTTGCTAAGCACCGGCTTATGGGTTCAAACCAGGCAAGTACCAATGTGACTTTTTCAATTTCATATGTACTTTCTTAGTTAATCTAAGACGCCACTGACATACGGTGAAGGAAAACATCGTGAGGAAACCTGGACTTTAACGGTCTGAAATCGCCAACCCGCAGTGAGCAAGCGTGGCGATCAATGCTCGTTCCTTCTCTGTACGAGAAGAGGCCCTTTGCCCAGCAGTGGGACAGTTACAGGCTAATATTTATATATTTATACGAGTACAGTGCGTGTCTGTGCGAGTGTAGTAAGTTGAGGTACTGTTTTAGCTTTTATATCTACTGTGTCTCTATTTTAACGACGGTTTTATGTGCTCCATGGCGGCATGGCGGGGGTACGGGAAGGGCGAGTCTGCACGAGCAAACTGGGCGTACGCGGGGCGATCAGCCGCATAATATGCAAAATTTTTGTTTCGGTGGGCGCCATTTTTGTTATTCGCCTAGGGTGATCTACGTTTGCTCGGGCCGGCGCTGCGGAGGTCTCAATGTCTGACGAACGTTCACATCAATGGACTGACCGCGGCTAGCACAGCTTAGCCTCTTAAGTCGTACAATTCACGCGGTGTTAACACGTTAGCTGTCCGGTGTACCGAATACCGTATACGCCGTGTGGGTCCGTCATGTCCGTGTACCGTAAATGGTACACGCGCACAGGACCTGTCTTTTCCTATGAGCTCTAACTTCATGGACTTTCGAGTTAAGTTGCTGTATTTGGCAGGACTTGTCAACAGAACACCAAAGAATAGAAAAAAATGTTATTTTGTATTCATTCGAGACAAATTATAACAAAAACTGCTTTGGACGTTTGAGCTTATCCAAAAATTCTGTACGGGGACAGTTGGCATGTTAATTAACTTCGAGCCTTTCAATGAATTTTCTGCTAATAAATGTGCTAATTAATTTTGACAGCTTGATTAGCGTAATGGCTTACCGATTGTCTACTGCGCTACGGGCCGCATGTTTGTTTCCTGCATGGAATAAATATTTGTCTGGTCTACACATAGTTGCGAGAAGGCCGATCCCGCTCGAAGAAGAAGGCGTCGCGACGCCTTCTTCTTGTCTTCCCGACGCGTCGGGAAGACAACCGCCTCAACGCCTAAAACGCTGAAACCCCACCTGCCACTATCATGGCTGGTGTACCTTTGAGGTCACGGGCGCTCAGAACTGGGACTCTGGCTGCCCACCAAAGTGACCATAGAGAAGGCGGTAGTTACGTGCTACCGTGAACAGTGAGGCTTAGGGGAGACCTCTTTACAGTCTCCCACGGGATGTACCCTAACGAGCGCTGTACAGGGAGGGTTCTGGCACAGCACAGTAGACATATATAAGCTAAAGCAGTACCTCAACTTACTATAATCTCATGAATTGAAACACTCACACAGACACGCTCTGTATACTGAGTAGTTTTTTGTTTTTGTATGGAACTGTATCCCGAAAATACCTTATTTGTCTTGTTGCAGTGCGTGTATGTGTGAGTGTGTCAAATCGGACGATTGTAGGTAGTTGAAGTACTGCTTTAGCTTATATGTCTACTGTGGTTCTGGTGCGGTCTCTTAAGAGGAAACGGAACACTCTCCATGTGCTGATGATGATCAGCTGGTTGGTTTTAGTGAGGTAAGAATCCCACACTCCCCGGCCTTATCCCCAAGGACCGGGCGCCTTTTAAGGTTACAAAAGGAAAACTAAAAAAAAAAACCACACCTAGTTGTTTGTGCATGTTAGGTTTATGTCTGCGCTCAAATGAAAGCGCACCCACGATACCGGAGAAATTACTAGACAGACAACGTTTTAAAAAAATTACCATAATCGGGCATACAATGTAAAACATGGGCTTCTCAGAATTATAAAGTGTGAATGGTTAGTCACTTTACATCCGAAAACACACGTGAGTTACGTGAGGGACAAGCTCGAAAATTGTGAAAAAAAAAAACACCTTTTCCATACATTTTCTTAAGCCACATTAGAAAAAGTTTATTGCAGAAACTTGTTTGAATTTTTACAGTAAATCTTACATAGGGGCCTCCTTTTAAGTAAAAGATATACCTGTGCTAGGAGGTCTCGCACTTCAATGTTAAATTATAAAATGGCAAAACTTAGTTATTTTTAAAGTTTCAATTTAACAATGAAAGTATGATTAGTGGCATCTTTCGTAGGTACACTTTTGTGTGGACCTGAACGCTAAAATTACGGGATATTTATTTGTTGCTCATGGTCCACCTTTTCTGTCCACAAAGTAGGAACGCAGCCAAAAAAAAACCATGGGTAATATTCCGAATCCGACTATGTATGTCAGCTTTCGTTTGAATATTTCGTAAAAATATGAAACTCATTCAATTCAAATGTTGGGTGTAACTGTTTTTGAATATTTTTGTTCAAATATTTATGAAGTAATGTTTAAATAATTGCCAAATATATTATAGTGCGTTCTGTTTTATGTTTTGTCTCATTTCATTGCCTTCTCTGGCCTCCCCGCAAGTGTTCAGTCATGCAAATATTTTTGTCTTTCATGGAGCTCGAAGTAATACGATACTACGCATGCGCGCAAATATTGATTAGTGCTCCCCTTTCCTTGGAAAAGTACAAGCGATGACCCTATTTTTAGTCTATCGTGTCGTCTTTCAACGCACTCGCTACGTTTTAGTCGATTTCTCGTGACGAAACTATTTTTATTACAAAAATCGCTTAGGTAAGCCGCACGTTAAAAGCATAGACAAGAGAGAGAACTGTCAATTTGTTGTCAAACATAACAGCGTTTGTTGTTTTGCCGGTTTTATTTCAAGTAAATTGCCTTAAATTCATTCAAAATTGACGAAATGAAGGAAAATAATGGTGAAGTTGATACACGGAACGTTGTGAAAAACAGGGAGTTGCTGTACCGCATGATAATAAGGTAATCTATCGTCATTATAGTCGTGCATAACAACACAAATATTTTTCTCACATTCTTTACAATTTTGATGAAACAAATGCAGTAGCTGCATTAAATTACAGAAAAAAACCTCTTTGCTATCTAAAAAACAACTCCTTTTGACGAAAATTATCGAGTTTTTAACTGTTTATTAGGTTATATTTCTTTTAGGTTGCTTACTACTACTTATTCAAATAAAATGTTGTTTTTTTCAGTCAATTGTACTACGATGGCTTTCAACCGATAGCTGCGACGCTAGCAGCGGCTGTCCATGCCGACCCGCCTTGTCCACCGAGCGATAGGTCAGTTCAATGACTAATTTTGACTTAAAAACAGTGTCTAAATAAAAATATGTGTGAATACGAGCAAACCTTGCTTGTTTTGTGTATATCAAGGGCACGGATTGGAAACTTGGTACTTAGATTAGTTGGAAAGTTTTATAGGAATGTTAAGAGGCTAAAACAATCAAAAAAAAAAAACGCTCACGAACGCGTACTGAGTGGACGTGTGTTGTATTCGCTAACGAAAATTATTATAGCTTTAAAAAGTGAAATGTCTCGAAACTGTAGTGGTTGTTGTGAAGATATAATATCGGACATGCTGTTTATTAAGTGCACTAAAATTAACTGCAGCAAAGTGTATGATTTGAAGTGTCTTGGAATACCAACAGAGGAATTTGAAACTTATACCCACGACTATAAAGAAAAATGGGTATGTCCGGAGTGTGTTTGTTCGCAACGAAAGCCGATTCGCTGTGCGGATACTCCTGCAAGTAGTGGGTCTGGAATGGAGAACACCTTTGCTAGCTGCAGTAATGTCAATACTAAACGCGGCAGTCGCTTGAAGACCGCCGAACAACCGATGGCAGCAGAAACAGACAGTAACTTAATGGAATTTATTAAGGAGTTTCGATCTGAGGTACTGTTACACTTTGAAAAACAAACTACTGCAATGAAGAACATGCAAGGAGTATGCAATTGCACCAAAAATGAGTTACAAGAATTGCGTGCGTACGTACAAGTACTTGAAGAAAAAGTTGATCGGGTAGTTTCATTACAAAAACAACTTAATGAACAAATTATACACAATCAACATCTAGAACAACAGATTAACAATTCTAAAA
The DNA here is from genome assembly GCA_905220435.1 of Amphipyra tragopoginis. Lineage (NCBI taxonomy): Eukaryota > Metazoa > Arthropoda > Insecta > Lepidoptera > Noctuidae > Amphipyra > Amphipyra tragopoginis. The sequence goes on along the minus strand of HG992020.1, from coordinate 12,089,979 downwards.
TGCCAAAAGCCTTAACTCAATCAGTAGAAACTCCCAAAAAGCCAAAAAATTTCGCCGAAGTTTGTAAACAAACGACTAAAAATGTAGGTAGCAAAGCAACGGACACCTGCGCTGCGCCGGCCAAACATAGTGTGGCCCCGAAAACTGTGGCATTAGTGGAGAAACAGATAGCAACACAGCCAATGGAACAGACTGAACTTACGAAAGACATTGAGTTAGAAAAGAAGAAAGATGATACAGAAAAGTGGAATATAGTACGTAAAAAGAGTCCTAAGACTAAAGATTTTATTAGAGGTCAAAATTCGAGCCTCATTGAATTAAAGGGAATGGAGCGTAAGAAGCATCTACACATATGGCGCTTACATCCAGAAACTACGGTTGAAATTTTAATAGCGCATGTAAAAAAGGTATGTGGATCGGATGTTAATGTTAAAATTGAAAAAATTAGACATAAAACAGAGAGAGATTATGCTTCTTTCATAATTGGAATTTCAGAGGCTATTTACGATAAATTATGTCAACCCGATGTGTGGCCCATAAATGCAGAATTTGCAGAGTGGATTTGGTTTCGGAGGCCAACCAATAAACCAATCGACGGAAGGTGAAATGGTGGAGATATTTTATCAAAATGCTAGAGGTCTACGCACAAAATTAAACCTCTTCCATGATAGTATAGAATCCTCAAGTGCTGATTTGATAGCAATTACGGAAACTGGTTGTAACGAATCAATAGAGAATGCCGAAATAATACCATGTGGATTTCAAATAATGCGATGCGATCGAGCGGATGGGCGAAAACACGGAGGAGCGTTTCTTGTGGCCACACACCGATACGAGCTACGTAAGGTTACGATTCCTGGAAACATAAACGTCGACAATTGTGTATTTGAGATTATTTGTGCCAGCGTACATTCGCGTAATAAATATCTGTTTTTATGTTGTGTTGTCTATATTCCTCCGAATAGTACGGAGAACGATTATTTACTTTTATTTTCAATAATAGAACAATTGTGTGTTAAATATAACGATATTGTAGTTTTAGGAGATTTTAATCTACATTCTTGTAATGTTAATGTGATTAATTATTATGAATACTTTCTTGCGTTTTGTGAATTCATTCAGATGAATAAAGTATCTAACTGTAACAATCGACAACTAGATTTAGTAATGTGTTCGGTGAGTGTAGGAGAGGTACGAGTATGCGAGGCGGACGAGGCACTGGTGCCGGTCGACCCGCACCATCCGCCGCTCGCGATATGTGTACCAGTACCGATGAGTAGTGCTCGCACGCGCACTAACAGAGTCTTGTTGGACACTTGTGCCACTAACACTGGTGCGGGTATTGAGGGCCCGCAGTGGAATTTTGTTAAAGCAGATTATAATTTAATGTACTCGTTGCTAATAGCTTACGATTGGGCACCATTATATGACATACATGATCCCGAAGAAGTGATGGACTACTTTTATAATACCGTAAATAAAATTATTGATTGTTGCGTTCCTAGAAAAAAGAATAATACTCATGTAAACACTAGGTATAGGTACCCGGAGTGGTATTCTTGTGATATTATTCGTACAATTAAAAATAAAGCAAAACTTCATAAACAGTTTAAGAAAAGTGGAAACACCAGTGATTACGAAATGTTTGCACAGTGCAGGGCCACGACTAAAAAAATGATAGTGTGTGCGCATGAACAGCACCAAGAGAGGGTCGCGAAGCAATTTAAAAAGGATCCTAAATCTTTTTGGGACTACGTCAGAACCAAAAAAGGAACAACTTATAATAAGAATATTGTCAAAAATGGGAATATTTTGTCGGAGTCGGAATGTGCTGATGAATTCGCTAGATATTTCTATTCAGTGTACAACAGTCAGGAGGCGCGATTAAATGTAGATGCTGCAGTGGCAGCGAGTGGTGGAGGCAGCGCACGGGTTCACATTGACCAAATAACGTTGAAAGAAGTATGTGACGCACTAGCTCGACTAAAACCGAAACGCTCAGCGGGACCGGATGGTATTCCAGCTTTTGTAGTTAGGGACTGCCGGGCGGTTTTAGCCAGGCCACTTTGGCATCTTTTCAATCAGTGTTTAGGAGCGTCATATTTTCCTGAACGTTGGAAAATCACACGTGTTGTACCTGTACCGAAGGGTAGCGGGGGATCGGACGTCAGTGACTATAGACCGGTGGCGGTCCTGTCAACACCAGCCAAGGTTTTCGAGTCAACAATACATAAGTGCGTATTCGATCAAGTGTCCAATTTATTGTCTGAAGCTCAGCACGGATTTCGGCCCGAGCGCAGCACGACCAGCAATTTATTAAATTTTATGTCTTATGTGACCCCACATGTGGATGCGGGAGTACAAGTCGATGCTGCCTACTTTGATTTTAGGAAAGCGTTCGATTTGGTGGATAACGACATCCTATTAACGAAGCTGGCAGCAGTCGGATGTACTCCTAAACTACTTCGGTTCTTTGCGGACTACTTGAGAAATAGACGGCAGTTTGTGGATTATGCGGGATTTAAATCTAAACCTTATTTTACTAGATCGGGAGTTAGTCAAGGAAGTAATTTGGGTCCATTTCAGTTTATTGTTATGATAAATGACCTGCCTGGTGTTGTCAGGGATGCCACCTGTTTGTTGTTCGCAGACGATCTGAAATTACTAATGGCGGTCCAAACAGAGGAAGACTGTCTTAGATTACAAAAAGACATAGACAGAGTAGTGGAATGGAGTGAGAAAAATAAACTACTGTTTAATGCACAAAAATGTTCAGTCATAAGTTTTGGTAGGATGAGAGATCCGTTACGTCATGGTTATGAACTGAATAACACAGTAATGGATCGGAAGGATCATGTACGCGATTTAGGAGTGCATCTAGATACTGAACTGACATTTCGTGAACACATTATATCTGTTTGCAAAAAATCCTATAGAAGCTTAGGTTTCATACTTCGTAGGGCAGTAGGCTTTAAGAACATAAAAGCTATAGCCGCTCTGTATAACGCACTCGTAAGAACACAATTAGAATTCAATGTGGCTGTATGGGCTCCACATGAAACCAAATATGGCCTAATGCTGGAGCGCATACAGAATAAATTCACACGGTACCTATACATGAAACTTTATGGAGTCTATCCTTTCTATCCTTTGATGTACCCAACCCTATTTGTGTTGGGTATGGTTGGGTACAACAAACTGGAAACAAGAAGGGATTTGGCACTTGTTACATATTGTTTCAAATTATTGCGTGGTAAAATCACTAACCCGGGTGTGCTAAAGGATGTGTGTCTGAACGTGCCCGATAACTACGTGTGGCGACGACGGAGACCACGGTTACTGGCAGTGCCGCGCGGCCGGACCAACCTACTGGGTAAAGCACCAATGACGCGCGCCTTGCATACTCTGAACGAAATCGCGGAAAGGCTAGATATATTTTGCTGTTCTCTGAATGAGTTTACAAAAATAACTTTATTTGTGCTGTGTTGTGAATGTAAATAATATATTTGTAAATTATTGTTAAAGACCACGCTACCGATTTGGGGTAACCCGTAATGTTAGTTGTGTTGTGAATAAATAAATAAATAAAAATAAAAAAATAAAATAAACATTTTACAGTGATCTGTGGCTGGCAATGTTAGCTAGAGTAAATAAGTCATATTACTTGTCTGTCAGTATAATTATCATATATCAACTAGTTAGTTGCTGTAGTCAGCAACGTTGGGCAATATGTATAGTGGTATAAAGCCTGGCGTCGATTACAGCCGAAACGCGTCGAATCGAGTTGAGTCACATTGGTTCCGTGTGAGGCGAAACGGTCAGTAATTGCAAGTCATTAAAACAGAAATTCGCGTGACAACCAATGCGCGCGAGTGATGCGATTCGGCGCGCTGCGTCTCGTCGCTAATGAACGCAGTTTCATACTAAATACATATACAGGGTGGTAATTTGAAATGGGGCATGAAGGACAACTACCTTAACCATTGTAGCTACAGGAAAACGTTCTTAGAAGACCACCCCTAACTTTTGGGATAATTTCAATCGGCATTCACAGATTTTGAAAAAAAAAGTACAGTCAGCAAGAAAAATGGCTGTTTTAACAAAACTTTTTTATGATGCCAATCGATCCCATTTCCCATAAGGATCAAAAAACTCTTCCGGACCAACTGAGGTTCGAGTACTAGAAACGTCAGAAATAACAAAAAACTATTTGAGATGGGTTAGTTATAAGGGCAGCTACCTCAATCGTTGTCGCTACAGGAAAATTTTGATAGGAGACTGGCCATAGTTTTTGACATTATTTCGAACTGCATAAAAGGATATTGAAAAAAAAAAATGGTACAGTCAGCAAAAAAATTGTCAATTCTTACAATACTCTTTTATGATGCCAATCGATCCTATTTCCCATAAGGAACAAAATACTCTTTCGGACCTACGGAGGTAAAAGTACTAGAAACGTCAAAAATCACGAAAAACAACATTTTGTTAAAAGTGACGTTAAGGCTGAAAAAATAAATTATTTTATTTTCAAAATCTGTGAATGCAGTTCGAAATATTTTCAAAAAACATGGATAGTCTCTTAAAAACATTTTCCTCTAGCCACAACGATTAAGGTAGCTGCCCCTATTACTACCCCATCTCAAATAAGTTTTTTGCGATTTCTGACTTTTCTAGTACTCCAACTTCAGTTAGTCCGAAAGAGTCTTTTGATCCTTATGGGAAATTAAATCGATTGGCATCATAAAAAAGTTTTGTGAAAACAGCCCTTTTTCTCGCTGACTGTACTTTTTTTTCAAAATCTGTGAATGCTGATTTAAATTATCTCAAAAGTTAAGGGAGGTCTTCTAAGGACGTTTTCCTGTAGCTACAATGGTTAAGGTAGTTGCCCTTCATACCCCATCTCAAATTACCACCCTGTATATAGGGGGAATTTATTCGATTCAACTCAACTCGGCGAGCATAGTGGATGCTAGCCTTTACTCGTCATTATTAGGGAAACATTGGTATGTTGCTGAGTATGACTGCCGCTGGGCAATAGAAGAAATAGATTACTGCTAATCATTGAGCCACACAGCACTATGAAGATGTACTATACACCTCTGCCCAACTCTTCGGGGATTCAGATGTTATGTTATGTTATTGATAGACAAAAAAGCATAATAATTCATTATGTATTCAACTGTGTTGAGATCAGCTTCTATTGTAACCAGATGTGGCTGAATACCAGTATTTTACATGGAGCGACTGCCATCAGACCTCCGCAACTCAGTTACTGGGCAATGCTGAATATATCATATATCATCGCTTAAGTTCTAACACCGCGTAACGCAAAACAGTAAACTTTACAGGAGAGCAAAAAATATATTACCTATATCCAGTTTTTTTTTATTTTTTTTATTGGAGAATATGTGGCTTTATAGAGCTTTATTGAGTCTAACCGCTAATTCTAATTAGTCAAACGACGCGTTTTTCAATTCTCTATCAAATGACGTCCCTAACTCAAAACTGCTATTTTTGAGTTACGCGGTGTTAGAACTTATGCGACGATATGAAATAGAAATAAATTTATTTGCCAGAAAACATGGTCACAAGTTAGTACATTTCGTGATAGTACATCATGTTTCGCCGACATGGCGGCGTGCAAATTTATACAAACAAAAAAAAAATTGGTGCATCCATTAATAACTACTTTATAACTATACTCACTTACTTACATACTTATTACATTATTCAAATTAATATTATATTGCCTGTTGTTACTTAAATAATATAATAATATTTAAATTTTAATCTTTACAGTCAAGGAATTCTTTTATATTATAAAAACATTTATCGACCAACCATTTAAAGTCTTTTTCTCAGGTAGTTGAGTGATTATGTATGTGCACTAAAAGAGCCTCCACGAGAGACAATACTGAAGTACCCTGTGCCTCACTGTCAATCTTGCTGACTGGGTAATCTTTACACCACAGCATGAGCTTTCTCGTATAGCTGGTACTGACATGAGAGGAGCGAAGACTTATGCTTATCAATTTCCTCCAGGCTCCTGAACTTAATGATGGTTGGTCTACAACATGAGCCTGATCGTAAAGACCGACTGGCTGCTTCTAGTGGAGCTGAGCATCTACTCGGGACCACTGGCTTTGGTAAGTACTGTTTATTATGATATTTTCTCTTTAACGTATATCGACGTATCGTGGAGGAAAATAATTACAGCCGCATAGACCGATCTTTCTGGTTAAGCCACGCTTGCCGAGGTTGGTCTGTGGATGGGTGACCATTTACCATAGCGAGTTTCCTCCGTGCCTCGGAAAGCACGTAAAGCCGTTGGTCCCGGCTGTCATTTGTAGATCTTTGACAGTCGTTACTGTTGGTCAGAAGCCAGAAAGTCTGACAACCAGTCTTACCAAGAGTATCGTATTACCCAGTCACTGGGTTGTGGAGGTCTGATAGGCAGTCGCTCCATGTAAAATACTGATATTCAGCTGCATCCGGTTCGACTGGAAGCCGACCCCAACATAGTTGGGAAAAGGCTAGGCAGATGATGATGATGATGTATATCGACGTATGTCGACCGCTTGGACGACCACGAAGCGGGCAAGCAATCTTGTTTGGCGGAATTAAAGCTAGATATTATATTTGCATATTGTATATCATAGATTTCTGCAAAGTAACGCCTGATTCCGTCATTTATCTGAATAAACAATCTATTCCAGACTTGGAATACGAGATGGACGCATCCTCCCTCGCGCCGGAGCCGGCTACATACGAAACTGCGTACGTTACATCGCACAAGATGGCGTGTCGTGCGGGAGCATTCAGTGCGTGCGGGCAGCTTGTCGCTACTGGCTCTGTTGATGCTTCCATCAAGGTAAGTGTGATGATATGGGTCACGTGGGCCATTAGTGGACCACGAGAGGCCAGAAGTGGGTCACGTGAGGTCACTATTGGGTCTTATGGGGTCACGCAGTCGGACTTTAGTGGATCATGAGAGGCCAGAAGTGGGTCACGTGAGGTCACTGTTGGGTTTTTTCGGGCCACTAGTAAGTCATTAGTGACCCGCGGGGCCTACAGTGAGTCACGTGAGTTCACTATTGGGTGTTTTGGGGCCACTAGTGGGTCATATCGGTCATTATTGACCTGCGGTGTCCGTAGTATGTTTCGTAAGTTCACGATTGGGTCTTATGGGACCACTAGTGGGTCACGTGAGTTCACGGTTGGGTCTTATGGGACCACCAGTGGGTCACGTGAGGTCACTATAGGGTATTGTGGGGCCACTAGTGGGTCTCCTTAGTTCACGGTTGGGTCTTATGGGACCACTAGTGGGTCTCGTTAGTTCACGGTTGAGTCTTATGGGACCACTAGTGGATCACGTGAGTTCACGGTTGGGTCTTATGGGACCACTAGTGGGTCACGTGACTTCACGGTTGGGTCTTATGGGACCACTAGTGGGCCATGAGAGTTCACGGTTGGGTCTTATGGACCACTAGTGGGTCACGTGGGTCATTTCTGGGCCATATGAGACTTTGGGTTGTACAGGACACTTGTAATTAATGTCACACTTTGGTCAGACATCTATTTCACGTAAGAAAAGTGTATATCGAATAATTGATTTACAATACAAAGGTATGATAACAGCCGCTCCTGAAAAAAAAAACTGATATTATATCATATCTGGTTAGACTTGAAGCTGGCCCCAATAAATTGGTTAGGAGGACAATCATGATGAAAGTAGGTGAAAAAAAAGAGTTTTTTACGAGATAATGATTATTTTAGATCTTAGACGTGGAGCGTATGTTGGCTAAATCAGCCCCTGAGGAGGTGGATCCAGGCAGAGAACAGCAAGGTCATCCTGTCATAAGGACATTGTAAGTTACTGTTTTGACTTTTTTGTCTTTCATGTTTACATGGCAACGAATTTCGGCCGACTCCCCATAAGCAAGGCAACCGCACACATGTGGCGGTTACTCAAAATGTATGGAAATAAGTTGTGGGTTGTCATTTTCATCATTGCAATAAGCCATGTAATTTTATAACAATCATTTAACGTGTTTCTGAAGGGAATAGACAATTCACGTCAGTGTTGCGTAGATATTAGTAGACTCCTTAAATATTTGAGCGTATTTTTTTTCCAATTTATCACGATTTGGAAGTTATGACTTCCAAGAATTTGAAAAAAAAAAACTAATTCAATAATTATATACAATAAATCAGCAATTACCGCTAAATAAAACCATACCGATATCTTACATTCGACTTTTCCGACTTTCATGACTTTTACGACTACGCCCCAAAATATACGAAAATCATCCCTTCCCATCCCAGGTACGACCACACGGACGAGATAACAGCACTAGACTTTCATCCGCGGGAACAGATCCTAGTGTCCGCGTCCCGGGATTGTTGCATCAAGCTGTTCGACATCACTAAGGCGTCTGCTAAGAAAGCTTACAAGTCTATAACGGTAAATATGAACATTATATCAATATTTTCAACTAGATTTTGCCCGCGACTTCGTCCACGTGCATTTCGTTTTATATACAGGGTGTTAACGAATTCGTGTAATTCCTTAAAACCATATGATCTTAGATTATAAAACAGAAGGCAGATAGAGTGACAGGAACAACGTGAGTGCGGCCAAAAAAGCAAATACAAATTCAAAAGCGAATACAATCTCGAGTCAGTATGACACGAAGCGCCGCATTGTTAGGACGTCATCGATAATTTTAATATTTATGATAGTAATGCCATCTTGCGTTTATAAAAATTGCAAAAACTGTTCCTAAAAACAAAATAAAGAAGATGGAGTATCTTTTCATAGGTTTTATTGATTATTTATCTATTTGGATATTATTTTACGTGATTATTATTAGTGACATCTTGGAACACAAAACCTTAACAAAAATCATTCGGTGTTGCTTGTTTATATTGAAACCATTTACCCCCTAAGTTAGGAAATAAGTAAAGAATACAGGAATAACGATTTACAAAAATATTTATTTCGATTATAGTGTTTTATTTATCGCGTTTTTTGGTTGGTATGTTTGTAGGTATGTGTGTCCGTTTGTATGTGTCTTCGTAACTAAAACTACTTAATGTATTGTCTGTCTCTAATAATAATCATGTACGTCAGTCGATTTGCCAACATAAAGTAAATATAGCTATCAAAAACATAATTACAACCATTCACGACTATACTAAATGACTGCCATAAATCCACAAAATATTTCTATTTATCATCTTCTATTCTGTAATCTGAGATTAGTAAATTTCTAAAGTAGGTACTTGCATTAAAATACAATCTGACTCAACGGCAGAGATTCACTTTATATACATATGTATAACTCTGTATGTATCTGCATTTTTCGGAGACAGTAAAATGTTTATTTAATATAATGAAATATTATGGGAATTTTGTCATTATCATGGCAACCGTACACGCACAAAGAGGCAACGTGTTCTTATAGTGCTGTCACGCACACATGTCTACAGACGTGCCTCACATTATGGTTCAGTACAGTCTATCTGCCTTTTGTTTTATAATCTGAGCATATGATCTACTACTGGTGTAGACAGGCCCCGCACGGGATTTAGCTTGATTAAAAATAAAAAATATTATTTTTTCATGCGGCTTTGTTACCGATCGTATCTAAACCACGTAATAAGGATTCAGTGAAAAAATAAGAATGATTTTTTTTGCAAAAAAAATGTTTTATTTGTGTGAACATTTCGATGCCACGCATAAATTAATGAAAGCACGGTGACACGGCTGGCAGGCACGACTAACGCGATATCGCTCTTTGCAGTCAGATAACTCAAGGCTCTAAAATGACAAAGAAATAGAAAATCAAGATTTTTTTTAAAATTTTTTTTTAGTTGATTTTCAAAAAATCCCATTTAGGGTTAATCTGTGTCACCAGTAGATCACATGGTTTGAAGGAATTACACGAATTCGTTAACACCCTGTATATAAGGTCTATCTATTCATACACGAAATATTTTAAGGGATACATCTATAGGTGGTCAAGAAGCTAAAGAAAAGTGTTTTTTTTATGATTGTATTATTTTACGTAATTATTATAATTGTAATTATGCTTGAGACATTTTGCATAAATTAGAAAAAAAAATTGCCCGCTTCATTGACAATTAATACTACGTAGAAACTAGCGTAATGGATGTTGAAAATAGTAATGAGCCAGTATTTGATACGTGTATCAAGTAAAAAATTATTTAATTAAAAAAATATATATACTTAGTTTTTATTTTTTTTTATTTATATGGCTTCTTTACACCTATAGATGTATCCCTTAAAATATTTCGTGTATGAATAGATACACCTTATATTTGTTTGATTTGAAGTGTATTTATTTATACCACGAAGCAGATACAATGAGTAGTTGGCCTAAGCAACTGTGCACTGTGATACCAAGTAGGTCCTGACGTCATCACGATGGGCGTGGCCTTTCTCAGTCTGTCGGCACTCGTCCTGTGTTCGCGTTCACATTCCATTTTATTATTTTCTTTGTTATTTGAAAGAAAAAGATTAAGTGTTGTGTATTATCTTGCAAAATCTACTCGGATAAACGTTCTGATGCATGATAGCACTACATTTCACGGCACTTTGCTTTGCAATTAAAAATTTAATTCTCTTAAAAATAATTTTAATTATACAAGGTTAGTCAGAAACGGGGTACTAATCCGAAAAGGTGCTAAAGTACACATAATAACGAATAACTTTTGTTCTACAACTTTTCCCAAAACACAATAGTTTAAAAGAAATAGCTGTTCAAAAATTACATAAAAAAATATGCTAAAATCTATCTATCCCCAGTTATGATCAGCTGTGTTTACATTTTAGGTCATATTTGGGGTCATGAATTAGAAGCACCATTTTCTGAATTTGTAACTAAAGCAGGGATGAAGAATTTTTGATAAAACTCAAATAAAAATGTTTTTATTTGAATTTTGAAATTTTAACACTTGCTTTCAAACAGTCATCAGCGATACTATGAGTGGGCTTCGGATTAGTACCCCCTTTCTGACTAACTTTGTATATAGTAAATACTGCAAATAAACTCATTTAGGTTGTATTTAATCGAGCGATTTTATCAAACTTTATTTTAGAATCGTAAAATGGATGCTAAAATGGTAGACGATTATTTTTGAAGCCACCTTAGACTGAGAAAATTGCAAAGCGTGACTATTGGCGTTCATCAGCCGCGTAGTTTCGCTCTTCTGCGCACCGTTTTAATAGAAAATATTTTAATCTATATAAATAAAAAGTCCTGACTGACTGACTCATCAACGCTCACCTCAAACCCTTGGACCTAGAAAGCTGAAATTTTGCACAGAATTTCCCTTTTTAATGTAGACAAGGAATAAGGAAGGATTTTCGGAAATTCAACCCCTAAGGGAGTTAAGTAGGGGATGAAAGTTTGTATGGAAAATCGATCATTTTCGAAATGTCTAACTAAGGGCTGATTTTTCAATCGCCAGATAACTTTTATCTGAGGAATAAATAAGACGGTTTGACATATTTTCTATACAAAAGCTGTCAAAACGTCAAAATTATTCCTCAAATAAAAGTTATCTGACAAATGAAAAATCGGCCCTTAAAAAAGATAAGTAATTGGAAATATTGTTTGTATGGAAAATTTAAAATCAGTCTAATTTAACTGTAACACAATTTTTCTAAAATGTTTTCTACTAACTTTTTAGTCCTATGTATCCTGCTGACCGGTATGAAGTTTCATTAAAATCGGTTCAGTCATATCGAAAAATAAGGACTTGAAAATTTGTATGAAATGCCGAACGGCGTAAACGCTCTTAACAGATCCAAAATTTCACGCAAGCGAAGCTTCGGGCTGAAGCTAGTTTTAAGATTATTTTTTGCCGTCATTTTTGTATCAACTTTATTCTCACAGGACGCTGAACAAGTACTCTGCGTAGCGTTCCATCCTCTCGGCGACCACATAATAGCGTCAAGCACGCAGCCGGTGATTCGTTTGTATGATGTCACCACTAGTGCGTGCTTCGTCTGTCCGATACCGTCGCATCACCACACCAGACAAGTCAACTCTATACAGTAAGTCCTCATGATTGAGATATACTCAGCAAGCACATTTAGACACATAAACACATTTAGACACACACACATAACTATAAACACACAAACACATACAACCCTTCACATGATTCCACATACAATCACACGCTAATAATTAGGTGCAGGTTGCACCAACATCAAAACATATTCTCAAACACACGCACGTCTACAGGGTGTTAACGAATTCGTGTAATTCCTTCAAACCGCGTGATCTACTGGTGACACTAATTGACCTTGCATAGGTTTTTTTCAGAATTAACAAAAAAAAGTTTTCAAAAAATGAACCATGGTATTCTGTATCCGAGTAATTTTAGCGTCCGAAGTTAACTGACTGCGTGGAACGATATCGTGCTAGTCGTGTCCGTCAGCTGTGTCGCCGTGCCTTCATTCATTTATGCACGGAATCGAAATTTTCTATCACAAAAAAATATATTTGGGAAAAAAAAAAGTTTATTTTTATTTTTAATCAATCTAAATCCCGTGCAGGCTTAATCTATACCATTCATAGATCATGTGGTTTGAAGGAATTACACGAATTCGTTAACACCCTGTATACTGGCACCTATACATCTAAACTTACAAACACCCATATACAAACACAAACACGCCTAAATAGACAATGATCGCAAATGGCCTAGTCTGTGTTTGTGTAAATTTTAGAATTAGAATTGCTGGTGTAGCAATATTAAATTTTAAGTTTATTTCATATTATGTTTGGTTTACATTGCCTGTCGAAGAGTCTCCACTTAGGCATAGAAAATGCCTGTAGTTGAAGGCTCTGCGCTTCCCTTACATTATAAACGTACAAATAGGTATAAAAAACAAGAAAAAGTTACGATCAATTGTGTTCGGTGGTATGAAAATCAGTCAGATCCTATAAAACTTTGATACCAAAAGACTCAATTTTATGTACTTATGTGTATGTTTGCGCGAGTGTGTGTTAGTGTGTATGCGTGTGTTAGTGTATATGTGTGTATACCCCCGTGTGTGTTGGCGTGTGTGGGTGTGTGTAAAGATATTTTTAGTGAACACGTGTGACTAATTGAACTACATCAAACTAAGTTATTATTTCTAAAAGATTATTTGTTAAGTAACAAAACTTAATCAAGTAAACTTCTACTTGGTTAGTTTTGTTATTTTACAAAATATAAAGGAACTATTAACCCTCGTTTCAGAAAACTTCTATAATAGAGGTTATATCAAATATTGTGTATTGTGAAACAATAGTATTTCATTTTTCCTAGGTTCTCTCCAAACGGAAAGTACTTTGCGAGTGGCAGCGCGGATGGGTCAGTCAAACTGTGGGACACGGTCTCAAATAGATGCTTTAATACCTTCATTAACGCTCACGATGGGTCAGAGGTGTGCTCTGTGGCATTTACGAGGAACAGCAAGGTATGTAGTATGTCCCACAAATGACCCCCGTGTGAGTCACTTAGATTTTACATGGGGGTCACATTTGAGTAATATAAGGTAGCATGTAGAGTGCGCGCAAGATAACTCTGCGCGCGACTGAGGGCATGCTAACCGTTGCCATTATCGCAAAAGTTCAAATTACCGCTTTTTAAGCTTAACTATTTTATCGCTAGACATATTTTTCCCGTTAAACATTCCTATAATCAGGTAGTTCTACTATCAAAATTAATAAAATGGCACACACTTTGGTGGACCATGATTAGTTCCGATTTCGGCCGCGCGCGGACTTATCTTGCGCGCACTCTAGGGCCGAAAGGGGTTACTTAAGGGTGCTAGTCGATCGATGATCGATCAATGATGGATCGATGGTCGATCGATGATAGGTCGGTCTGAAAATACCACCACAGCAATCAATCGACGTTGATCGATGGCATCGATCGACAATTGATCGATTGGTGTGGTAGCACCCTAAGAGTCCATAATAATAGATATTATAAGTGTTTATATTTATAAGAAACTGTAGGACACGGTTTCCAATAGATGTTTAAATACCTTCATTAACGGTCATGATGCGTCTGAAGTATGCTCTGTAGCATTTACGAGGAACAGCAAGGTATGTAGCATGACTCACAAAGGACCTCCGTGTGGGTCATTTGTAAGTTACGTGGGGGTCATATTTGAGTAATGTAAGGTAGCATGTTGGGGTCAAAAAGGGTTAGTTTAGAGTGATAATAAAACATAATGTGTATAAAACTAATTATACACATTGTTTTATTTAACTATTTAATATTTCGGGCCACAATAACTAACTATTACCCTTTTTTTGTATTACTTTTGTTCACTCCAGAGGTCACTTTGGACCGTAAATAGTCACTTCCGATCACTGCACTTTATAAACAAATTAGCAAGTCATTCAATTTTATCTTCTTTTATTTTCAGTATCTTTTAACATCTGGATTAGATTCGTCTATCAAGCTTTGGGAGTTGGCAAGCAGCAGATGTTTGATTCAATATACTGGAGCGGGTACCACAGGTAAATATAATACAGGTGTCCCAAAAAGTTGTGTTGAAAATTTAGTTCTCCGAATACCTTCCCACCGCACTGGTTTCATATCTAACTCTTTCGCTGTCTCAGCAATCAAACTTTGGAACGTGCTCCCCCTTGATATTAAAAAAGCCCCGAGTAAATTCTCATTCAAACGCAAAGTTAAGGAATACTACTTGAAGTCGCTGCACTATTAATCATCTAATTAGTCTTCGTCATAATTACATTTAGATTTCCATAACATTTTGTATTTGATATATGTATATTATAATATCTATATAATTTATTATTTATATATATGTATTTTATGTAATTTATATTTATCTTAGGAATTCGTATTATAAGTATTCAGTTCAAAATTGTCAACTCATTTTAAAATTTTTTGTACCTATTTCGATGCTTTTCTTTTTAACCCAAAGGTTGACTGGTAGAGAATGCCATACGGCATTAAGTCCGCCTTATGTACCACATAGTGCATAGAAGTTTAAATAAATAAATAAATAGTGTCAAGAAGAAGTCCAGAGGTAGATAGAGCACCCTTAGAGGTCCCCAAAAAACCCCCATGTATGTTCCGCGATGTTTTGTAGTTTTCGAGTTATGATTTCTTTTGACGCAATGCAACGCACTGCGCTACCAGCTAGGACGAAGGGTATGGCCCGGACTCCACCAAAGCGGAGATGAGACGACCGGAGCGGAGATGAGACGAGCGGAGCGGAGATGTGTTTTAAAAACCAATAGAATTTCGTTATCCACACATCTCGTCTCCACTCAGCTTAGGATACAACTGAGCGGAGATGTATCATATTTGAATGGCGCGATGGAAGCGGAGATGTGAGCTGTTCCTCGCTTTGCCTCGGAAGCTGACGACGGCGCGCAGCGGAGACGAAATGTGTGCGGCGTACAGTGAGCGGTTTCGTGTCAGATCGCACTAAACTGTGCTTTCACTTCCAACGCCGCACGCAGCTCAGTTCAGTTCTAGTCAGCGCACATCTCTACATCTCCGCTACAGTCTAGCCAGTACGCATCTCCGCACAGTTTTGATGGATACACCCTAAAGTCCCCGTCGCGAGAAGCTATAAATTTTGTAAACACACATTTAGGGGTTCGCAACCTTTGGAACAAATAAAAAAAAAACAGTTTTGTAATGATTTTTATTTTTATATAATGGTTTTTATTTTATTTATATAATAATAAATAATAATCTACGAAAACAACACACACAAACTGAAACGCATTCAAAACTCAAATGACAGCATTGACAGCGTCAGTGTGAACTTACTTCAAAATGGCGGGCCAAAAGTTGACGTTCCATGAGTCAGACACGTTCCGGTACCACAAAACATTAGACGATAGCGCTTTATATCGCTAAAATATAACCCGACTAAGTGAAATTGCTCGTTAGTTTCGTACTACACGTATGTAACTTTGAGTTGATTGAATTTGGGATTATTTGTTGTTGATTGTAACTTTGTAGAAGTTCTTTATTTACAAAATTTATAGCTTCTCGTGACGGGGACTTTAGCTGAAAAACATCTCGTCTCCGCTTCGGACATCTCCGCACATATCCGCTTTGGTGGAGTCCAGGCCTAAATGTGTTTAGCCCGCTAGTTAATTTTCAACTTCTCTTTCTGCAGGAAAGCAAGAACACCTAGCTCAAGCGGTCTTCAACCACACAGAAGACTACGTCATGTTCCCTGATGAAGCAACCACGTCGTTATGCACCTGGCATTCGAGGAGCGCCAGTAGATGCCAGCTCATGTCGCTAGGACATAACGGAGCCGTCAGGTAATAATCACCATATTGGGTAAAAATGTAGCATTACACAGAGCCACCATATTGGTAGATAGAGTGCTGTATGAAATTGAAGTGGCCTAAATCACCACTCTGGGTAATTATCTAGTTAATCACCGTGTTGGGCAAGCGGGCGTTTAGCTTGGAGCCACTCTGGACAAGGAAGGTAATATCTTGAATCACTATGTTAGCCAAAAACGGCGAAAATTCTAGTAATCACCGGGCTGGGCAAACCGATTTATGACACTAGACTCACGCCTTGGGCTATAATCGAGGTAATAATTACGCTAGGCAAGTGAACGTTAAGTTAAGAGTAACTCTCATTTCTTGAATCACCATGTTAGGTAGAAACTCAGAAAATTCTAGTAATCACCATACTGGATAAGCGAACGGTAAGTTAGGAGTAATTCTGGACAATGAAGGTAATGTTTTAAATCACCTTAATAGCCAAAAACAGAAAAATCTATTAATCACCATACTGGGTAAGCGAACGTTGTTTAGTAACTCTGGACAGAGAAGGTAAGGTCTTAAATCACCATGTTAGGCAAAAACGGAGTGATTTATAGAAATCACCAGATTGGGTAATGTCTTACACTACTATGTTAGCCAAATAGAAAATAAACTTTTAATCACCAGACTGGGTAAGGGCTCATTCACACGGGTTCCGTCATTGACGAATCGTAAAAAAGACGATACGTAAAAAAAAAACGAATCGTCTTCGTGTGATTGAGCATTAAGCGGACTTAAGCTAGGAGATGAGAGAGAGAGATGGAGCTTCTTGCCGGTTCTTCTCCATAGGAAACGACTAATTGGAACCGCGCACCTAAATTCGACTTTTCATAAGCGCCTGTAATGGTTTATGTGAAATAAAAAAATTTGATTTTGAGACATTCAGGACAAAGAAAGTAACTTCTAGAAATCACCATACTGGGCAAACCTATTTATAACACTTGACTCACGCTTGTTTTTTTTTTAGGTTCATAGTTCATTCCGGAACTGCGCCAGCATTTTTAACTTGCAGTGATGACTACAGAGCAAGATTTTGGTATAGAAGAAATACTCATTAATTTACCGCTGTGGAATTCTCTTATAGCGATGATGATTAAATATTTAATTAATTTAATGTACCATATAATGTGAGTCCATAATGTACACCTATGAAATTGGTTGAAAATAAACACAATATTAATGAAGGGGAAAAATGGTTTTATAAACGTTAACATTTTTTATTATACTTTTTGAACCAAGTGGTATAGTATTACGGTATAGTATTACGTTAAAAAAAAAAAACAGTAATGATTGCAAATAACAGACAAAGACGATGAAATAGAATTTACCTATAATAAAAATACCTTCACTTAAAAATGTGGAAGAATTTACGGAAAATCTGTTTTTTTAAGTGTATTTCAAGTTTTTTCTCTCTCGAAAAATACCTTTTTTCTTCTTTTTTTTGTCTGTTTTCACCCGATTTCGTGTACTTTACGGAGTGTCATACTGTATACAAGGTAGAAGTACACACATCAAAAAAAGTTTGCGATTACTAGCATAAGCTGATATAATTTTTTAAATTGAACTTTATCAAGAAAAATTCTTTGTTGTGTGTTTTCTTTAAATAGAAATACTCAGTTTTGATGTGTGTATACTTTTACGAACTAACCGACGCGACTTGCGACGTCGCCCATCTTTGCAACAATTATTGGTACAGTCATCGCTGAAAGTGAATTCTATGGTACTTCTTTCTTGTTAAGAAATGCTGTACTTTAATTATAAGAATTTGGTAAAACTTTTAGATTTAAGGTTATTTTTTTTCAATTGGAAGATTAATGTAAGGACCATTAAAAATAAAATTACTTGATGGTTTTAAATTCTCCGTGTCTGAATGGACTATCAAACTGAATTTCGACAAACCGTTCTACGACAAGATTTTACTTCGACACTATGTAACTACGACATTACGCTACTCCGGCAATTATGGAACTTCGATACTGGGGTTTAAAGTAACCTAACATGAAGGGGATGACGGGGGCTTCGCTTGCATACTTTGCTCGCTCACTCTAGCCCCCATCATCCCCTTCGAACCTAACCTATCCATGTCGGGGTGCCCCAAATTAGGTGTCGAAGTTCCATAATTGTCGGAGTAACGTAATGTCGGAGTTCCATAGTGTCGAACTAAAATCTTGTCGTAGAGCGATTTGTCGAAATTCAGTTTGTGAGTGGTCTGTACGTTTGTAAACGCTTTACTAGAAAAATACTGTACTCATTTTGATGTTTCTGTTTTTAGTAAATAACCAATATAAGTTACGATTTTGTATTCACTTATACCTATAGTATATTTAAAAGTAAACATTTTAATAGGTACCTAATGATTCACTAAGTAATTTTAAAAATGGCTAGCACATTTTTTTTGTGGATTTTAAAATTGTTTCTTAGGTTAAGAAAACTTGGATGTCTCCATTATAATAAATGTCTTCAATAGATAAACGTGTTTTATTTCATTCTAAAATAAAGTCAACTGTCGTTACGAAAAGACTGTTTGACGGGTATCTAACAAGCCCCATTGTTTTCACAGTGGGTTTGACTGTCTGTTACTTCTTTACGTCTCTACTTCTGAACTAATTTTGATAAAAATTGGCACAGGTATACCCTGAAACCCGGAGAAGGTTATATGACTTTTTATCGACATACCACGCGAGTGAAGCTACTACCGTCAGCTAGTATAATAATATTCAAAATTCAATTATTTTAATGTAATAAAATAAGCATAAATAATAATTTTTAAATCTTGGTTTTGAAATATTTTGCCTCATTGCGAACGCTGATAATATAACAGGGCACATCAATGAATACTGCCCGAAAGCGGACCTTTGCCCGAAAGCAGATCTTTGCCCAAAAGCAGACCTTTGCACGAAAAAAGGGCTTTGCCAGAAAGCATGCTTTTCTCGAAAGTAGCAGTGGCCGAAACCAAACCATTGCCCGAATGCAGACCTTTTCCCGGCAGCACTGCCAAATAGCAGAACTTTGTCCGAAAGCGGACCATTGCCCATAAAAACTATTTTATTAAACCAATAAATCCACTAACCTGACTATACAACTCGACCGAAGACTCTCCCTTCAACTGGTGTCCAGTAAGATACGTGTTGTGACTGCTTGCTATGTAGTACTGACTGAGGGGACCCGTCATGTCCTTGGCGATCGCCTTCTGGGCCTCCTCGTCTTCCGTGGTTGATGTTTTGCTGTGAGAAGAAGAGATTTGGTCAGTGTTGTATTGAAGTAATTTTCTGTGTTGACCAGATTACAGTCACAAGGCGGTAATCCGCAGAGCATGCTTTGAGCATTCTAGACTCTACTGACATACACTTAGGGCCCTATCTCACTAGGACACCATGGTGGCGTCCACCGGTCGCGCCACCAAAAAAAGTATGCAGTTGTATTAAGGGTACCCAACCTGGTATCAGCTTGGTTGTGCAACAAATTTGCTGCCGGCAACCGAATCACCGGCTGGTGGCACAACCATTAATTTGTCCAGCAAGATAAAGGCTTTAAAATTAAAAAGGTAGATTCTTTGACTGGATGCAGAAGGCGGAGGACCGAGAAATGTGGGGCAACTTGAGAGGACTATGCCCAATGGTCTTTGAAATAGAAAATAGCTCTATAAACAAAGGAGATTGCTCATCTTCAATATGAGAACTGGTCCAAATGCTGCCCAGGAATGGGAGTACCTGCGCTGAGTTCCTGGCACTAAGCTGTCTTTATACGTAATATTATCTATACTAATATTATAAAGAGGTAGAATTTGTTTGTTTGTTTGTTTGTATGTAGGAGGTAATCTCCGAAATTACTCATCCGATTTCAAAATTTTTTTCACCAATAGGAAGCTACGTTATCCCTGAGTGCTATAGGCTATATTTTGGGATCAAAAAATTAGGGATCCGTAAATTAACGGGAGCGAAGCCGCGAGCAAAAGCTAGTAATCTATACTAATATTATAAAGAGGTAGAATTTGTTTGTTTGTTTGTTTGTTTGTTTGTATGTAGGAGGTAATCTCCGAAATTACTCATCCGATTTCAAAAATTCTTTCACCAATAGGAAGCTACGTTATCCCTGAGTGCTATAGGCTATATTTTGGGATCAAAAAATTAGGGATCCGTAAATTAACGGGAGCGAAGCCGCGAGCAAAAGCTAGTACGTAATATTTTTAGAATCTGTACCGGGGTTCCTAATTTTTTTACCTATTTATTTTGATAATATTATTTTTACATGGTTTTTTTTCACGTACTTTTAAGGTTTTTACACCTTTTATGACCACAACTAAAGACATTATGTATAAATGGACAGTTTTAGTACTTATTCCGTCCGTATTGGAAGTAATAGACAGGATAACAAAAAAAAAACTGAAGTGGAAAAACGCAGGCTAATTTAACCCCTCCCTATAAGTACGGCACCGTGGGAAGACGTCTTCTCTTTTTGCGAGAAGTTGATGGCGACCAAGGAAGGCGCGGACAGGAGGAAAGAGGCGACTGCCACTCTCCCTTCCCGCGCTAGACGCACCGGGTGCGGAGGGGGCGCGATGACCTGCGGCCACCCTAGTGTGTGGCCCGTGGGCGGCAGGTTAGGGTACCCGTCGCCCGACCAGCAACAGGCCACAGAAGGCGACGCGCCTGTTCTCCACTCGCGCCTTTCAGGAGGACGTAGGACAAGGCCCCACAGGAGAAATGGTCCACCAGGGGCTAGCGGATCGAGGCCTGCCGGGGTTGCGGTGCATGCATCTGCGAATCTCGCAACCCTGGCCACAGGTCAGGAGAAGGAACACCGTGGGTTTCTAACCGGTAAGAGTCTGGCATTCGCCTTCCCCGGGCGGAGGGTACCCATGAAGATTTTTCCACGATAAAAAGGGGGAGGGGCGTTGCTTTTGTGCTAGGCATTCAGCCTTTAGAGAGCCAGGTTAGACAATTACATCATATTTACAGTTACTAAAGTAATTCTTACCTGATAAAGTAATTGCCCTTCATCTGTTCCGGCACGAAGGCGTAGTTGTCTTTATCTGTCAGGAACCTGACGAACCCCTCGAACGAGAGGCAGTTGTCAGTGCGAAGAGTGGGGTCCGGCTCGTGCCTCTAAGGACAAAAATATACCAATTAATATAAGATAACAACTAGAAATAAGCATATTTATGATTAGTTACGGTTTACTCACGTGTATTTTTCGGGATTGCCCGACTAGTTTCGGACCCAATCGGAGTCCTTAATCATGATGAATGAATCACGGTGCAGCGCTAGTTCGACTCGCGACCTCGCCGCGTGATCAGCTCATGATTAAGGACTCCGATTGGGTCCGAAACTAGTCGGACAATCCCGAAAAATACACGTGAGTAAACCGTAACTAATCATAAATATGAATGTGTCTCACGAAAGTTATAATACTTAATAATATAGAAGTAAGCAGACAATGGTGCCGATTCTGTTATGGACAAACTAAACTTAATTTAGGCTATTGCTATCTTTTTCACTCTAGTAGAATAAGAAAGAGATATACGTAGATATAAGCTGTCAAATTTAGTTGAACTAAAATTTCCATACAAAAGACAACATCTAAAACGTGTCGACTAAAAACACGGTGAAGTTCAAGGCGTAAACTAATTTGACATCTGAACTTAGTTGTTGTCTATCACCGTCCTTTTCTCGCGCTATCTGTTAGTAAAAGATAGCAACTCTCTAGTTTTAGTTTAGTTGGTGAACAAGAGAATCGGCACCAATGCCAGGTTATACTTATTTGGGCATGGGCAAAGTTGCACCATAACCTAAGGCTCGGAACATGATACTTCATCTTTTTCTTTTAAATGACAATAAAAGTAGATGGGAGCACGAACGCGTGCACAGGACGACAGCCGACAGACTGACAAAGGCCACGCCCAACCTGATGACGTCAGGACTGAGCTGGTATCACATTGCACAGTTGTTTAGGCCAAATTCCTCTTTGAAAAATGTTTTCGCGTTCTAGCGGTCGAGGAGTCAACATATCCTGAGGATGCCCCGTGCAGGGGCGAAACACGTGTCGTGTATTGGTTTGGTTGCATGTTGCATTATTTTTTCACTCTTTCTGCATGTGCATATATACTTTTGGGCGGGAGGGTGGTGCTGCATACTGCATTTTTGTATGTTATGGATTTCAGCAAAGTAACGCCTGATTCCATCATTTATCTCTTTGTATTTTCTTTGATTATTCACCTGAATAATATCCTTGAGTTGCTGTTCCGTCTTCGGCTCGTTCTGTCTCGTCTCGCAAAACTTGCCAAGGGTAGGCAGAGAAAGTACTCTCCCACTAACATCAGGACAGGCACCTGTTAACAGTAACAAATATAACATTATACACGACTGTTTCCCCGAAGGATTGGGCAGACGTGTATTGTACACCCTCATTTCGCTGTTATGTTTAACCCTTTGGCTCGACGAGATTTTGACATTTGTCATACCCGCTGACTCGGGGAGTTGTCGCGTCAATTAATTGAATTAAGTCACCAAATGCAGGAATTTGCACGCAAGTTTTAAGTATGAATATAATGTGAAAAATATTTTATTTCATTAATATTGTACCTAATATGTCTAGTAAATTTCTTTAAAAATGTGCTGTTTACGTGAAGCTACGTCAACATAATGCGAAATTAGAATAAAATTGATATTTAATATGTAACCTATATCCAAATATTAGTTGAGATAGATTAGCTCAAAAACAATAATTAACGTACCTAGTTACGTGTTGAAACGCTGAAGGGACAAGCTAAACATAGTTTCTTTTTCTTTTCATTTTCACTTTTACCATTATTCAAATACAAAAACGGATAAAAAAACACAATTCAATTCAGTAAAAATTGTACGTCGACTTAATTCGAACCTAGTGCTGACCATCAATCCAAAATTGTTAATACAATACAAATGTTGCATTCAGCCAAATCGATACTCATTCAGCCTAATCGAAACTCATTCATCCTAATCGAAAAATAATCATTAAATAAATAAAATCGCTCGAAAGTTAATTAATGACATTTATTTATTTTCGGCATAGCTACAAATAAATAATTTCACGTGAATAGAAATTATTTTTCCAAAACCTAAAGTATTGGCACAGATTAAATATTAGTACAAGTAGAATGAACACGAAGATATTTTAAGTATCTAATAGACATAATTAGAATGTATTTCCACATTCTCTCCTATATTACTACATGCAGTCGGTCAACGCGGTACATTGTCGCAGAGCATTCGTGCTAGGGTTTGCTGAGGAAAGCGATCAGCAGAGAGGCGGAGCTTATGTCCTAATCTGCCATACCGCAGCTCGGGACATAAATTCCTGGGCCTTTGCTTCCTGATTTCAAATAGAAGTGAAATAGTTCATAAGATAGAGGACGTACTACTATAATCAGGTTTTAATAATGTTAGAGGACATAAGGTCGGTTCACAAAACAAACATGGCTAAGATCGATTTCTAAATCTAAGATAGCGGCTACGAAAACTTACTACTTATTCAGCATGGGTGATATTTCCATGGTTTTTATGGCTCCTGTTGCAGAAAATGAGGTCAAAACATGAAAAGTTCACTAGTCGTCATGGGTGTCAATTCTGTAGTTTTCGGTGGCGCTGAGGCCGAAAATGGGGACAAAATGAAATTCCAAGATAGCGGCTACAAAAATTTGCAAATTAGTCGTCATGGGTTTCAAAATCGTGATTTTCGGGGGTGTTAATGCCGAAAATGAGATTAAAATCCAAATCCAAGATGGCGGTTACGCAAATTGGCTAGCTGTCATGGGTGTCAATCCCATGATTTAAGGGCTAGTAAATTTCATTTAACTAGGTAGTGAACTTTCATGACGGCTATCTTGGATTTAGGAGTAGAATTTATTTTCGGCTTCAGCACCCCCGAAATCTATGGAAATAATATAATTATGAAATAATAAGTAAATTTTCAAGGCCGCCATCTTGAATTTAAGAATAACTTATGTCTACCTACTGCTGCAAGGCTTATCCGCTGCGACTATCAGCTCGACAAAATGTTAAGGTCTAAAAAATGTTGTAAAAGTGCCAAGTAAAGATGGCTGAACTACTGTTGCCTTTGCACCCCTGTCCAAATAAAACGAGCAAAATTTCATAAAGCGTTTAAAATCGATCTCGAAATAAAATCCTACTTCAAAACCCAGAGGTGCCTAGTCTGAGGTGAAACATTTAAGAGTTCGTGTAATGTTACAATTATTCGCCATTTTCACATAACAGCATGTTCATTGCTCGTTTTACGTTCTAACTTATTCGAATTCTAACTACTACATTATAAGTAAATGCTTCCGGTCAGCATCCGACTTAAGATGGCCCAAGGCCTCATCAATGTCTCGCATCGAGAATGCCAAAAGCTTTCCGCCATTAAATCTTCCCCGAAATCAAATACTCACTATGCCTATGTCAGATATACTGGGCACCCTATACCATCTACGCCTTCAAAAAATAAAGTCTATAATGTATGACCTCTTCACCCTCTTCACCTCTCTTCTGTTTTTTTTTCGCTTATTCACAACCGTCAACCATCCTGGACATAATAAAATTTTAATATTTTATGTAGGTACCTATGCAATTTAAAATTAGTACATGAAGGCGTAGGCGAGGTACCTAGATTTCGCACTATTAAGATCCCGTTTAACAATTTTAAACCTTATTACAAGGAACGTTTCGTAGATAATTATTATTTTACTGCCGATATTGCGTCAAATTAGAATTTATTTTTTGAATTTTGAATAAAGAATATCAGTCTACGGATGCATTGGATTCCACGGTGAAGTTTCGGTACGAATATTTATTGATGTAGCCACAGAGGATTATGATTTATGATGAATCTAAATCTATTTTATTTTATTTAAATGTACCTACTGACTTATTACGATATTTAAAAAAAAGTATCTTTGATTGCTTGATTATAATTTTAACATAGATAGAATGTTAAATTACATCAAACATGTAAAATATTTACTATAATTAAAAAAATCGATTTTTGGTGTTATTTATTTTTTATTAAATCGATTCGAACAAAATCACAACGAAATAATCGATTCACATAATCACTTTCTCACATCATTAACCATAAAAAAGTAATATGGCGGCTGATTCCGAATCCCAAATTGAGTAGTGATAGAGTGCGCGCAAGATAACTCTGCGCGCGACTGAGGGCGTGCTAAACGTTGCCGTGATCGCAAAAGTTCAAATTACCGCTTTTTAAGCTTAACTTTTTTATCGCTTTATATAATTTTCCCGTTAAATATTCCTACAATCAGGTAGTTCTACTATCAAAATTGATTTAACGGCACACACTTTGGTGAACCATGATTAGTTCCGATTTCGGCCGCGCGCAGACTTATCTTGCGCGCACTCTAACAAAGATTTCGTGATATTTTACGTACGTTTACGTTTTACGTTAAAACATGGGCTTTTTCTAGTAGTATATCGCATTTGTCTATAGATGATGGATTGTTTTTAACCACGCCTACTGTGTAATTTGTGATATTAGTGATAAATGAACAACAACAAAAGTTCAACTGGCGGGAAGCTTTTACTTTGGATATCAAAAACTTTGTTATCACTACTAAAATTACCAAAACTATGGATGATTTCCCCGAGTTAATAAATGATTTACTCATTTTGTGATGATTGGTAGTCCAGAATCCATTCTTTTTATGATTTTTAGCGTCCACCACGACTGTCATCAAATGGCGGTTATCGCATTTATACATTCAGTTTTGTAAAGGTAAATATTAAAACTCGTGCGCTAAATAGGATTGATTCAATGGTACTCAAACTTGAGCTTTTTATTTAGTTCTTATAAATTTCATCCAATAACAAGATCCGATAAGTAGATAATTAAATGTTTACATTATTAATTAGGATGTCGTATGACCTAATTCTGGGCCCCGATCGGGGTCGAAAACGAGTTTACGGTAGTTCTTGTGTTCGTCCCCTTTCGGGGCCCGCTACGGACTATACGGTTAACCCCATGTGTTAGGGTCTGTCCACATCTCCACGCCATGACGTCGTCAACGGTGCGGTAACGTGACACGGTGCGTTGACATAACGTGCAAATTTATTTTACCGTATCGTAAAAATGCACGTCAGGATCATTGTTAGATTTATCGTTGACCATGTAGATCCTGAATTTTAATAAGAGAAACAGTAAGGTATGGTTTTAAAGCATCGGAGCACATAGATGGTGACTAACTAAAAAAAGCGGGCATGGAGAGCGCGGGCGGAGCGCATATACGTGTGCGCTTGCGGCTAGAGGTGGAACGTGTTACAATACGGTAACGTAAAGAACAACGGCAAACTCCCAAATAAACTATTGTTGAAATAATCTTTTGCGTCTGCTATTGAAACATATGTAAAAGTATAGAGCTTGAATTCCTGAACAGATTTGTCTTCAGGCTTACTATTAAAGAGACTCTCGAATTCAAGATATTCTAGTTTGAAGTTTTGCTTAACTAGAAATAGAAAGAACAATGGCGAACTTTGATACATCACTTTATCTGTATAAATAAATTGTAACGTCTTCATGTCATCGTAGGCTTTGTGTATTCGCAATTATTTTTTTAATTCTTAATGAACTGAGCCATTTCTGATGAAATGAGCGATTCGCCACTTATCCCTAGGATTTGAGAAAATAGCTCATAAAGTATATTTAGGTTAGAATATTTATGATTATACGAAACAAATTATATTTTTATTAAGTAGGTAATTTCATTCTATCTTTCATCAGTGCAGCAGGTCTGTCTATTAAAAATCCCATGAATATCACTTTGATAGTCTAGCCGCCTAGCATTATGCCTGATGCCCTAACCAACAAAACATCATTCTAAAAAATGTTGTGAATTCAATGAAATCCATATAAACACCCTAGCCTATGCAATAATTTGGGAGCACATCCCTTGGTTAGTTTTGTGTGAACAGAGGTGTACGAGTTCAGTAAAAATTAGAAAATCTACTTTGTAAGATGTAGGGTATAAATAAAACATTTCGTGTTATTATATTTATTTGTCTTTTGCTCTTCTTAATGAGTAACACAAAAATTCTGCTGGTGCTGCTTTATTTCTTTGATTCCTTGGTTCCTTTGTAACACACCAATGTCATGACAATGAACATTTTAGTAAGTTACTTCTTCCATGATGACACGTACTATGATTTTATTCTCCCTCTTTCTAAAGAAGTATTTCCACTCCCTCTGAGACTATACCCACTCAGAGAAATTCACTTGGTCAATCACTACATAGAAAAATCCACAAAATCCATGTGCCACTTTTCACTTCTCAACTCCAAATCGAGGAGTGAAATCGTAGTCCGTTAATGAGTAGTACAACGTAACGTTAACGCAACGTAGAAGTTTTAAATATTTGTCAGAAGCCGTAGCACTATCACTGAATATAATATAATTATAATAATTATGTCCAACGACAAAGCGTAGCCGTGTAGGCAGTAAAGTTAGGCCCCTTGCTGACAACACTGTTTTTAGGACCGTGGCTACCGGCTACGCACAGTTTCAAACCGTAGTAAGTCTGGATGTCGGATATGTATGGGACAGTATGGAGCTATTTTGACGACACCGTTGCTAACGATATGGCCCAGCTTGCCGCCGTGATCGGTTACGACGTGGCTACCTTGTGCTCAAACTAAACGGTGGCCTATGTGCACTCCTTGCGGAGGCCGGTTGTACGCCCGGCGCATCCTATATAAGTGGCACTTAACCCGGCTAGCTAGCGGGTACAAACTATATCGTCTACGAGTTTGGCCGGGGTTCACCCGGCGCGCCTCGTTCTCGTCTACTAGGGACTTAATAATATACTGATATTTGACAACTCTAGGATTGACAGTGACAGTTTTTGAAAGAAAGCATTGTCATGTCTGTGTTGCTATACTTATTTTTTCGTATACTTCTATTAGGTAAACAGGATTATAGAAAATCTATTTCTTTCCTAATATACGCCAAGCTTTGCTGTCTTTATTTTGGTATTTGTTTCACGAATTATTGAATAATAATTAATTAATCGAAATAAAACATCTTATAAAATATTTAAGCATTAAATGTATTAACATAGCCGGTAAAAAATCTTCGAAATTAATTATAAGGGCATCTCTCAAAGTGTTGCAAAATTAAAGAAGCATGGAGAACAAATAAAAATTATTCGAATTAACGGGAATATCAGTAAAACTTTGAAATGTAATATAATTTTTTCAGAGAGTTCGTTTTTAAATGATAAAGCTACAAGAATGTCTAGGAAAAAATTAGGCTTTTTTTAATATACCTCTTACCATTAGACGCTTATTTAAATCTCAGCAATGATTTTGCCATTGTTCTTTGCACGTTACGTCAACACACCGTGCCGCGTTACCGCACCGTTCCACGTTGACGACGTCGTGAAGTGGAGATGTGGACAGGCCCTTATCGGTAGTGGGTAGCACTGGGAAATGTTGACAAAAGATCGTCGTCGATATGGATCAACCTACCCGATGTTATAAAGGCGGTGGTCATTCGACAAAGCGGAGCATTCGGTGCTGAACAGCTGAAGAAGTCTGACCTTTTATATCTGACTAGCTCGTCCTTATTTTATGATCTTGTAATAATTGTGTAAAGTATTATATTGTGATCTAGTTCATATTACTAACACTAACCCAAATACAAGTACTGTCAGTGGTGGAGAGTCTATGTTGGTTTTATTTACTACAATTACCTTGCTCGCAATCCTGACATACCTACTGATATTAGCTATAACTGTAATGATAGAATTACCCCTGAACGATTATGTTGTTGTGTCTTTTACACATGTAATAGGGGACGAGCCTATTGCCATCAACCGGCCACAAATCCAGACTCCGGGCTGCTACTGAGAAATTCCACACGGAAAACCCCAATAACACTTTGCCCGACCTGGGGATCTAAGCCAGGTTCTCACGAGACCAACAAGGCAGAATGATGTATGTTATTAATATCTTACCAGGTAACGCCGCAGCAGCCAGAAGGTCGAAGGCTTTCTTCCTCCCCACCTTGTCGCTCGGTGGCTCCAGGTCCAAAGACCCGTTCCTTGTTAGTAGACCTGGGTGAAAGATAACAGCTTTATTGGTAGTTGGTACACCCATCAGGATTTACATTTCCAGTTTGAGCTGAACTCGCATTGTATAGGATTTTCGAACAATGAGAGGTCAGGAAGAGATGGTATTATCAATGAAGATGTGGAATTAACAACCGCGCCGATCATATGATTTGTGAGGTTAAGCAACGCTTGCCGCGATCACTCCGTGGATGGGTGACCGTTCGTTACACATTGAGAGCCCTCCGTGCCTCGGAGAGAACGTTAAATAGTCAGTCTCGGGTGTCGTAAGAATACCTATGATAGTAAGGGTATTCAGAAGCCTGAAAGTCTGAAAACCGGTCTAACGTTAGGATATCTGCATTTGCCTAATAACTGTGTTGCAAAGGTTTGATGGCAGTTGCTAAATTTGAATTGCCCGCCGCCTGCAGGCCACTCTACGGTGGCCGGAGATCGTCGAGCGCCTTCCGGCGCCCGGTGCGTCTGGTGCGGGAAGGGCGAGTGGTAGCTGCCTCTCTCTCCCTCTCCGCTCCCTCTTTGATCGCCATCACCTCCTCGCAAAAGGAAGCGACGGGTTCCCACGCACTCTCGCTCCTGACTATGGACAGAACGACGGCCGGAAGCGAGAGGTCACCATCGACTGCCGCGGCTAGTTCGCGGCACTGCGTCGCCTGCGCAGGGCACGCCTGCAACGTGTGCAGCGTCCTGTCCTCCGGGCAGTCGACGCAGTGGTGACAACCGGGCTTCTGCTCCCGACCTATGCGACACAGGTACTTCTCGAAATAGCCATGTCCCGAGAGTACCTGCGTCAGCTAGAAGCTGAGGGCACCATGACGCCTCTCCAGCCACTCCTCCATGACGGGTCTTACCGCCGCTAAATTGACAACATTTCAAAACTGACACGACCTTAAAACAAATATACATTTTCTTTATTTTCGTATCCTGAGTTCAAATATATATATTTTTTATTGTTTTTATATCTTCATTTCTGAGAAAAAAAAAATGAAAATCAAAAACATGTGATGACGTCACATAAACGGTGGAATGAGGAGTTACCTTTGCCTATGCATTCCAATGTTTTAGATGAAAACATTTAATGTCAAACAAGACATGTTAATGTCACATAGGAAGTTATACAAGACAAGTGATGACAGTGACATCTCACTAACAGTTTTTTGACGGCTCTCAGTAAAGCAAAGGTTAGATCGCCATTCCACCGTATGTATGACGTCATTTGGCGCATACGTCTTTTTAGAATATACCGAATTTCAAAATTGATTTTATGAATGTGTACGACCTGATGATGTCAGTCAGGGTCACGACAGGGCTTCGAGTGGAACCAGGGAGCGGAATCAAATAAAACAGTCCACCCTGTTCCACAACGGTATATTTTGCAGAGAGAGGATTGTTTTTTTTTTTTTTTTTTTTTTTTTTTTTTTTTTTTTTTTTTTTTTTTTTCTATTGGACTGCTGTAGGTCGTCCTAGGGGACGGTTTCTACGTAACCGGGCAGTTATTGGCGAGACCTGAAGGGTCTCCAGCCAATGGGGGGGAAGTAAAATACTTAACCTAAGCTAACTACTTGTACTACACTAACATCATGACTACCTGCAACAACAGCACTAAGGGCGACCCCTAGTGGGACTCGGACCTCGGCTTAGGGCGTTGCTGGCGTGGACATAGGGGGGGGAGACAGCTTGATGAGGGCTGAATTATCGGTGTGACTGCGGAGTCTGAAGAGACGACCGGCTCTACGACGGGAGAGCTCGGTGGATCGTGACCGGCGGCGGTGGGACGTCGCGACGGGCCTCGTCGGCGAGGACGGTATGCCGGACGACGGCGGACGTTGTGTAGTGTGCTGGTCGATTTACTCGCCTCCTGGAGGAGGGTTATTTCGTCGTCGGGTTCTAAAAGTGTGTGCCTGGGACGGCGAACTTTACTTATGAGAGAGGGACTGTAGTCGGCCGCTGCGGCGACTAGGGGGTTCGGATGGCGGGGGGCATTGTCGAAGTAACGCTTGGAAATGCGTTTGAGGTATTGCCTGATGGTTGGCATTTTTAGATCGAGATGGAGTTGGACGTTACGCATGAACCACGGGGCAGCCGCGGCTCTGCGCAACACTCGATTCTGGAGGGTTTGGAAGGAATTGAAGCGACAAGGCTTAACGTGTGCGAACACGACGCTAGCGTAAGTCAAGATGGGGCGGATGCACGTCACGTAGATTCTCAGCTTATTTCTAAGTGACAATTTACTGCGCGCTCTAAGGATGGGGTGGAGGCGACCGACAGCGAAAGCGGCGCGAGCGCGCACCGCTTTGATATGGTCTCGGAAACTCAGATGGTGGTCGAGGATAACCCCCAGGTATTTGGCTTTCATCTCCCAAGGGATCTGTTTGCCGAACATGAGGACAGGACGGATGTGGGTGTGGGAATCACCGTGTCTCTCGAAAAGAACGGCTGCGCTCTTTTCGGGATTCACCTCTATTCTCCATTTCCGGAACCAGACCCCGAGGGTGTTGGCTGCGGTTTGAAGGGTTCGAGAGATGCTATCGAGACTCCTACCGGAATAGTAGATAGCCGTGTCGTCGGCGAAGAGAGCCAACTTGGCCAAGCCACGTTTGGGAATGTCGCTGGTGTACAGCGTGAACAGAAGGGGCGATAGCACGGAGCCCTGAGGGACGCCGGCGCGAATGGGGTGAGGGGACGAGAGGGTGCCTTCTAGGCGATAGCGGAAGGAGCGATCCGACAGAAAGTCTCGAATGATGAGCACGAGACGGTCCGGCACGTTGAATTGGTACAGTTTGTATAATAAACCGTTGTGCCAGACCTTGTCGAAGGCTTTCGCTACGTCGAAGAAGAGCATGCCCGTTTTGTACGAGCGCATAAAACGGGAGCTAATGTGTTCGACTATGCGGTGCAATTGTCGAATGCAACAGTGCTGGGTTCGAAAACCGAACTGTTCGTCGGGGATGAGTTTACGGGAGTCAGCGAAATCTTTTAAACGGATATAAATGAGACGCTCATAGATTTTCCCAAATACATTGAGAAGGCTGATGGGGCGGTAACTAGTGGGCTCACTCTTGGGTTTGCCGGGTTTGGGGATACCGATAACGGTGGCTTGTTTCCAAGCTTGCGGAAAGATGTTATTACTCAGAGCGCCATTGAAGATGGCGGTCATGAGGACTATGAGCGGGGCGGAAAAGTGTTTGATCACCTTATTGGTGATACCGTCTGAACCGGGAGAGAATTGTTTACAAGTTCAAGGCTACTTATATCATACTGTCGGAGAATCTTAACACCGCGATTTACGGCATAGGTACAACGCCATCTAGGGAGACATCGAGAACTAATTAAACCAAAACAGTGCCCCCATGATACTTAGAAAAGTATATTACAGTATCCCTAAGATGTTTAGAACAGGTAATCTATCGACGTTATATAGAATGAAAAGTACATAATTTCGAAAAACTGAAAAAAACGGGTGCCCTGGATTTGGATTTACTTTTATATAAAGTAATAATACATGCAGGTTAAAATTATGAAATGTTGTCAATTGCGGCGTGAATGCCGATATCCTAAGGTTAGACTGGTTGTCAGACTTTCAGGCTTCTGACTACCCGTAACAATTGTCATACGTATCACATGATGACACCCGGAACCGACGAATTAACGTGGTCTCGAAAAGCTAAGGTGATGATAACAATACATAATGCCTAACCTGTCCTGAAGATAGCTCGACTTCGGAACAGCTCGGGTGAACTTCGGCTCTTCTCGGCTCCGAGCAACGGCGACCGGTTGCGTGGTACTGCCAGTTGTTCGAATATATCTCTTAATTCTGATCGCATTACTAGGCTGTGAACAAAATTAACAATAAGTCAGCTAGTTAGGACAGAACTTAATCTACTCAATAAGTGTAGTAACAGTTATACGATAATTTGAAAGTCATAGGGAGTGTAAACTCATAATTATCATCATTCAAGGCGTGTGATTCTGATGCCTAATTGGCGAAGAAAAGCTATGATAGTACCTATAGTTTGTCGAATAAAGCTTAATTTTCGTGATAGTTGTTATTTATGTAAATTCACAAGTCGAAAAATCTGTAGGGTAACAAGCCACAGCCAAGCATTCATAGGAACGCGGCGTTGCGACTTTTCTCATACCTTGGTCATACCATACTCTACTCGCCGTATGTCGTGTTTTGTTGGGGAAGTTCGTAAACGTTGCCAGCTCGACCTAAGGTACCTATCGTTTACAAGGAAGTACTAAAGTTAATTGATTAATTTTGTTCTCAAAAACAAAATAGTTAAAGACTCGTGTTGATAATATTCTTAACTCATAATAGCATCAGAAAGGCGTGGTTAAAATCTTTCGGGTACCTCAAGCCGACGGTGTATACAGGGTGTAAACGAATTCGTGTAATTCCTACAAACCGCGTGATGTACTGGTGACACTGATTAACCCTAAACGGGTATTTCTGAAATCCAAATGAAAAAAAACTTGGTTTTCTATTTCTGAGTCACTGAGTCATTTTAGAGCCTCGAGTTATCTGACTGCAAAGAGCGATATCGCGTTAGTCGTACCCGCCAGCCGTGTCGCTGTGCTTTCATTAATTTATGTTCACGCAAATAAAAAAAATGTTTTGCAAAAAAATTTTTTTTCTTTTTTTTTCTGATTCCTTATTAAATTAAGTGGTTTAGATCAATTACCGCAACCGCATGAAAAAAAAAGATTTTTATTTTTTTATTTTTAATCAAGCTAAATCCTGTGCGGGACCAATACACACCGGTAGTAGATCATGTGGTTTTAAGGAATTACACGAATTAGTTTACAACCTGTATGTATTGAGCGGCCTTATTTGCACCCCCTAGGTCCTGCGCTCCTAGCAGCTGCCCCGATGGCCAGCCCTTAGATACGATACTGATCGACAATAAACCAGCTAGAATTACTAACATACCTATTTGACATTTACTAACCTGAAACTTCTGAACAGAGTTACAAAGTCCATGAAATCTAGTTGCGTGTCGTAGCCAACGGAGCCGGTCCTCAAATGTTTCAGGTTCTCCCAAAATCTTTCACTAGTCTCCAATCTTCGTAAGCTAGGGAGAAATTATATAGAATTAACGTCAAATGATTCGATGAAAATGTTTTTGCATCTTGAAATAATATATAATAATAAACAAAGTCGAAACAAACAAACAAACAAGTCGGAATGGGGGTATTAATCCCAAAGGGTGATAAAGTACCCATAATAATTCATAACTTTTGTTCTACAATTTTCCCCAAAAGTCAGAAGTTTAAGAAAAATTGCTGTTCAAAGATTTCATAAATAATACGCTAAAATCTATCTATCCTCAGCTATGATCAGCTGTGTTTACATTTTAGGTCATATTTGGGGTCACGGATTAGAAGCTCAATTTTCTGAATTCTTGAAAAATCAAATTTAATTAAATTTGCTTTGAAATAAAAAAAGAAAATGAGTTTTGAATTGTTGACGCTTTCTTTAAAACAGTCATCAGTGATACTTAAGTAAGTACCCCATTTCCGACTAAACTTGTATAAATAATAAAATAATATCAGCCTGTATATAGACGACCTCCGCCAAAAATTAGCTTCCCGTTGCCATAAAAGGTCACAATTTTATTCCCATAAAGTTGGCAGGACAAAACAAAAATATTATTGTAGTATACAAAACGTCAAAATATTTACCTACCTACGCATTGCTTTGAAGGGCAAGGTCACGCAACAAATATCTAGGTCATGACACCCTTCTAGGTCAACATGTCAAAAGTCAAGGTCATCTTACCAAAACTTAAGGACGCTATATCAAGAATCAAGGTGATGTATTTTGAAATGCAAACCATTTGGTTTTGGTGGACTTATTTAAGTCAGATGCGAAAAATAAATAAAGAATGAATTATTTAACGTGGAAAGTACAATTATTACGTTTGTTTCATTATAAAAATATTAATTATTAATAAATAATGGGCAATAATAGAACCTACTTTAATAAAAAGGTTTAGCTATAAAATTAATTATTTGCACTTTAATTTTAAAGTCTTTTTAAAAAATAACAGTTTGCACTATCATTTTAATGCTTCCAACTTCAAAGTCCCCCGCAATAAGAAATAAAATGACAAACAGCTGAAAGGTAGGTTAGGTTATGTTAGAACCGTGAGGACGAGCCGAGCGAGCGAACCGAGCGGTGCTGCGGCAACGGCCGGCGAGTGCCAGAAACGATTCGCTTCGCCGATCACTTTCCACCATTCGTTTCGTGCTTTCAAAAACAAATTGTTTTTGATTGATTATAGTGCAAACCATTAATTTTGCAGTGGAAAGCATTATTTTCGAAGTGTGCCTATAATTTTTTTTGTTATTTTCATTAATTTTAAAGTGCTTTTACATAAACGTACATCTCTTAAAATTTTCACCGAATTCTATTTCTTACACCAATATAGCGTGATCATATCAGAAATGATGAGATCGGTAGGAGAACTAAGGTAACCGACATAGCTCGAAGAATTGCCAAATTTAAGTAGCAGTGGACGGCACATTTCTCGCAGAACGGATGGCCGGTGGAGCCAAAATGTTCTGGAGTGGCGACCGCGTATCGGAAGACGCAGCGTGGGTAGGCGACCACAAGGTGGACCGATGATCTGGTGAAGGTCGCGGGAATCCGCTGGATGCGAGAAGCACAGAACCGGTCGATGTGGCGATGCTTGGAGGAGGCCTATGTCCAACAGTGGACGTCTTAATATTGTAAGGTAAGACACCAGGTAAGGTCAAGGTAATTCTTACCTACTCCTGTTGGGTGACCCCGCCATGATGCTGGTGGCGGCGGCAGTAAGACTACTGTGTCGAGGCCCGTAGGAGTGATGGTGAATCATTGTTGATGAATAGGAACTGTGGAAGATATTACAAATTTTACCCTTCATAATTAATTACCTTCAAAATTCATTTGGTATTGATTTTTTTAAGAATTTTAGAAGATAGTTTTTAAGGCGAAGCGAATTACATCGACTGACGAATATTTTTTGGTCAATTAAACTCATTCAATAAAGTAAGGACAAGATAAGTCGAGAGAACTCGCATTTAGCGATGAGTTGGACCGCGAAATTAAATTTTTAGGGTTACGTATGGTGCGACTTGGTCCGTATGTCGTTCGTCCGTTTCTATATCACAGCTGCTTATTTCAAGAACTACTAATGCTATCGACTTGGAATTTGGAGTAGTTATAAATTATGCTTTTGCAAGGGAAAGAAATGAAAAAAAATTTTTTTTTCATAGCTTTATGGATCGAAGTGTGGGTTTGAAATTTAAAAATTGGGTACTTCACTATTTCAAGTGAGGTATCTATCATACGAAAGCGCTTTATTTGCACATTTTTATTTTCATTTTGCCGCATAGTTTTTGAGTTATGATGAAAAATTACTGTAAAAATATCATTCACCTCTCTTAACCGTCCACTGGACGTCCTTATGTCTGCACAGTTTTTTAGAAGTCAGCAAAAATACTTTACAAACGAACATAGTTAGGTGGTTCCAAAAAAAAAAAGAACTTTCCAAGGAACAAAACCCTCGGCGCGCGAGACCTACTCGCACTTGGCCGGTATTTTTTTCTGAACAGTCATAAACTATCATTAAAATTTGTTCTCGGCTAGACGTTCAATTTCAGGACATCCTGTATAGATACAATAGGCATGTTGACAGCATCAATAAATTGCAAATCTAATTAGTCCGCCAGTTAGAGTTTTGAAAAATAATGGACACGTATTTTTTCTTTTGTTAAATCTATGAATATTTATAAAGATAAAACACATCAAAACTCGAGAGTGGGGGCGTGTGACGTCAGAAGCAAGTAAAAATTGTACTTGCTTGTGACGTTTTGCCAATTTTAAAAGTGTCGTATCTTCGTCAATTTTGGTTTACGTAACAAAAGAAAATATACAGGTCAAATATTTTTTGGTAATCTAACTGACAGACTAATTAGATTTTTTCAGTCAAATACCCTATGCGACCACATCACAAATTTTTGGCACGTGATATCCTCAACTCCTTACCTGTGTCGTGGTGATCCCTGTATGACTTCGTCTTCACTCCTGGTGCCCGAAGTGTGAGTGGACACGAAACTCTTTGGAGAACTCGTCTTGAGTTCCGACGTTGATTTGTTTTTCTGAAATTAGAAAGCGGTTTTTATTTTCATCCTTTGTTTGATTTGAATAGTCGAAAGAGCTCATTTTTTTTTTTATAGATTACCTAAATATCTAGCGTGTATGACTAGTTAGATACATTATAAACTCACGTCCTTTTTCTAGGCAGAAACTATAAAACGTCACATTTTGCAATCCTTAAATACAAATTAAAAGGAGTATGCTTAGGTGGTTTGGGCATGTTGAGAGAATAAGTGAACGGCGATTAACAAAAGAAATTTATAAGGCGAATGTCGTGGTGGTCCGGAGGTTATAGACCCGCTTGTTAAGCACCGGGTTGCGGGTTCAAACCCAGACATGTACAATGTCCAATGTGACTTTTTCAATGTCATAATTATGTTCTTTCTTAGTTAATCTAAGACGCTACTGACATAAGGTGAAGGAAAACATCGTGAGGAAACCTGGACTTTAATGGTCTGAAATCGTCAAGCCACAGTGAGCAAGCGTGGCGATCAATGCTCGTTCCTTCTCTGTACGAGAAGAGGCCTTTGCCCAGCAGTGGGACAGTTACAGGCTAATATTTATTTTTTATTATTTTTAAGGCGGATGTCAGTGGAAACGCCAGTGGAGGACGCCCTAGAAGGACATAGGTACATCGATGTTATTGGTGATGTTCTTCAAAAAGGACAGGTGCGTAGTACTCTCAACCGACGTGTATGACAAGATGTATGAACGTGGACGAAACGAAAGGAGTATGTATGTTAGGACTAGATATTTTGTAATAAAATGGTGGTTTTGGCTTATGCGGGGTGGTTGTGGTCTGGCCTTTTTACAAGCTGTTTTAGACATCTTGATACATTCTACAGGCAGTAGGGCATTCTTCAGACAGGAAGGTCCAAGTTCGAATCTGGTCCGCACCTCTGACTTTTCTAATTTATGTGCGGATCATAATTTGATTGTCACTTTCGTTAACGGTGAAGGATACATATTGTGAGGAAATTTGAACCTGAAACTTCTCATTCTGAGAAGAGGGCCGTGCCTTGCCGTGTATGATTTGTCCAGATATTTTTTTCCTTGAACAATTGATTACCTTGAATTTGATCCCTGAGCTCCTGAGGGAGTCAGAGTGAGAGTCAGTGTAGGGTCCTTTAACAGGCGTGGAGTGCGACGAGCTGCCGCATGTCGACTCTCTGCCTCCGAAGACCTGTTGATTGAAGAAATTGATTATTTAGTTTACTGAGTGCCTCTGGACTTAAACATAACGGTGAAATGAACTATACACCTCTGCACAACCCTTCGGGGAATACATGCGTGATATTATGTTATGTAGAAAGCGTTGTCCAGATACGTAGATCCGACTTCCAGGGCCTTAGAACTATTGACACGTTGATTACCGACGATAAAAAATAGGTTTCCCATTAGAGCCGTGACGGCCACAGTTGGCCGACAACCAAGTCTTCCGTTCGAGTCACGTCGCCCACCGGTGACCGCGCGTCAGAGGAGTTTATAAAACTCTATGGCAAGCCGACGGGCAGTAAACTAGTGCTATATCGTATGAAAAGGGACCTGCACGGTCTTCTAGAGCAGAGGTTCCCAATTTTATTTGGCCACGGAATCCCAATTGATCATACTTTTTTTGGCGGAACCCTAGCTGGCTATTTTGGTAACTAAAGTGTTACCTTGTAGTTTGAATATTACATTCATGTTAGACTCGAAGAAAGAACAAATCATAAAAGAAAAATAATCATTATACGACTTATATGCATTGCAAAACGTTTATTGTAACAAAGAAATACAATGTAGGTAAATATTTAATGTGAAGAATTAAATTTTTTCACATATTTCCTTGTAAAAGCACTAAAATTATGCTTCATGTCTGACAATTGAACGCGAAGATCTGGAGTTTATGAATGAAGTGGGAGTGAGAGTGTGAAGAAGTATGAGTCTTTTCCACGAACGTTTTATCTAACTCTCGGACAGACTGCGGAACCCCTGCGACCATTTGACAGAACCCCAGGGTTCCGCGGACCAACTTTTAGGAATCGCTGCTCTAGAGTACCATATACTGGTTGGTTTTTGCAAAACGCATCATTTCATTTCATCTGGCTCCGCGAGAGTATGGAGCGTCGCCCACCAATGTCCGTCACGTCGTTGAACGTGTTAACAATTCTGTCTACATCTCGAAAGACCATTGACATCATATACTCACTCTAATAGCATCAGAGACTAGAGGCTCGCAGCAGCACCCGTCCTCGTAATACAAAGCTGTGTACTTGTTCTTGAGCCAAGCTAAGCTCCTGTCTGCCAGCTTAGCTTGGCTCATCAGCGCTCTGATGACGGAGTGGAGGCCTACTGCCCATACCCTGGAAATAAAAAGATTTAGGAATTATAGCATTCGTTTAGATGGAACATGAAGACAGCAGAAGATGGTGATCAGTATTTATCACGTCGAATGAGTCCTGCAAGCCTACTTAACATGCGATACGCGACATAATTTTGTCGTCGCGTTATCTCCTGCTGAGACGAGATAAGGTATGACTTATATCGACCCAGCATGAGATATCCAAAGGACCAAGGACCAAGCCAAAGGACCTAGTACACGGCGAGAGTGCAGCTGCTGGAATCGCGTCGCAATGTCAACTTCAGGGCATTCGTGGTGCGAGTACCAACTTGACTTCTGCACCTCGTCATGGAATAGGACTTTTGGCCGCAGGGAGTGGTGTTCCGTCGCTTCCGCAGACAAGTGCCACACGATCGCACAGCGGATGACATAGTGCGCAAGTGAAGTGTTTAATTACTAACATAGGCTTAAGTTTTATTACTAACATAAACTGTATTATTTAACGTATATATGTTAGTTTGTAAGGTATGTATCTATGGGCCAAAGTTGTCTGAAAATAAATGAGTTCATTTATTATTATATCTATCTATCAGGGGTGCCGGTGTTTTTGCCGAAGTATTTTATATCGAATTTATTATTATATCTATCTATCAG
Organism: Amphipyra tragopoginis; assembly: GCA_905220435.1. Classification (NCBI taxonomy): domain Eukaryota; kingdom Metazoa; phylum Arthropoda; class Insecta; order Lepidoptera; family Noctuidae; genus Amphipyra; species Amphipyra tragopoginis. The sequence continues at coordinate 12,049,381 of HG992020.1, read as the reverse complement.
GGGTGCCCGTGTTTTTGCCGAAGTATTTTATATCGAATTTATTATTATATCTATCTATCAGGGGTGCCCGTGTTTTTGCCGAAGTATTTTATATCGAATTTATTATTATATCTATCTATCAGGGGTGCCCGTGTTTTTGCCGAAGTATTTTATATCGAATTTATTATTATATCTATCTATCACGGGTGCCCGTGTTTTTGCCGAAGTATTTTATATCGAATTTCATGACGCCGACAACGATTCGCCGACGTAATCTTTGCCGAAACAATTTTTACCATAATTTGATTTCGCCGAATGATTATTACGCGGCGTCTTACGTAGGCGGTTCAAAGAGACGCGAATTGCGAAGCGATCCGATACGGTGACACGCGAATTCAATGCGATGCGGCGGCTTTGTCCTACGGGCTCGCGAACCGTCCGCCGCGCGCCACCGTCATTCAGTAGCACTGTACGGCACCACATCCAGTTCGCGCGAAAATATCAAGCCAACTGATCGCGTTCGCTTCGATTCGCGCCGCGCCGCACCGCACTCCATGTGCGTTTGGTCACGTAGGCCACTTCAATAGGTATCGAATGTTTGTTGTTTTCGCGTCGCGTCGCGCCGCTTCGCGTCGCTTCTAGATCGCTCACGTAAGCTGCCGCGTCAGCCACCATAATTATTTGGCCAAAAATACATTCAGAAATTTTATTTTAGTCGAATACTTATTTGGCTATTGTTTAATTTGCCAAATAAATATTCGCACAACATTATTTTTACACAACGGAATGTAATGTTAATCCGACTCAGCGCACCCCGAATACACGTGGTCAGATTCTGTCCTAACCCTAGAATGTTATTTAAAAGCGTGTAGCCAGAAGCTCGCGAAGGAGGTCCTGAGTGGAACGAGTGCACGAGGCCGAAGCGCAGCGAGTGGGGGGAGGTGGCGACCTGAGCTAAGCGCTGGTCGAGTGTGCGAGCGAAGCGAAGGTGCGACATGCCGAAATCAAGAGCCTTAAGTCTTTGATAATACAACTTACCGAAAAGAATAAGCCGGTAGAACGAAGTGCACAGTTCTGTTATCACTCAGCGTTCTTCCATACACAAGTGATATGATATGTGGTCCATGCGCACACGTCTCCAAGCCGTGTCGTCTCGCGCAGGCCGTCAGCTCGGCTACGTCACGTGGTTCCAGCAGCTTGCCGCCGAGGCGCATGTCTTTTACGCATTGGAGGTCGATGAAGCTGAAAGAGATGGGAAGTTGTTATTACATTATTATTTGGAACTGATAAGAATCGAAAGGGCGAGAAAAAAGGAGGCTAAAAAGATCTTCTGCACTAAATCTTTCGAAATCAATATAAGGTTAGTCAGAAAGGGGGTAGTTACTAATCCGTGCGCCACTTAAAGTATCACTGTTGACGGTTTTAAAGCAAGTGTAAGGCCTCTCTGCACACAACAATGTCGGCACAGTGCCGACACGTGCCGATCAGTAACGTATCGATCAGTGTCAGTGAAATATAATATTGTACCATACATTTTGTATGACGCTATCCGTACTCGTCAGTGACAGTGACGTTCCGGCAAATGTCGGCGCAGCACTGACATCACTGAACGTCACTGTCACTGACGAGTACGGATAGCGTCATACAAAATGTATGGTACAATATCATATTTCACTGACACTGATCGATACGTTACTGATCGGCACGTGTCGGCACTGTGCCGGCACTGTTGTGTGCGGATAGGCCTTTAAAATTTCAAAATTCGAACATTTTAATTTCCGTGCAGACGATTTATTTTAGTTTTAAAATAGAGATTTTAAACCGTGACCCCAAATATGACCTGAAATGTAAAAACAGCTGATCATAGCTGAGGATAGATAGACGTTAGCGTACTTTTTTTTTAATTTTTGAACAGCTATTTATCACGAACTATTGAGTTTTATGGAAAATTGTACAACAAAAGTTATTTATTAAAATAAATTAATGGTAAAAAAAAAACTTTTTAAAAACAAGCTTTTATGTAATTGCTCTAAAAAGAAGAAAAGCATTTTAAATTAAATCAAACAAATCAATTTTGTACATGTATTACACAATTAATTAAATGATATAAAAGATTGTGGTTTATATATTTATTCTTATGATTATTCGAATAGTCAATAGTCAACTAGTAGGAACTATGTACCAAGTAGACACATAAGTAAAATTAGTATGTATACTTTTATCTAATTAGAGCCCTCAAATATTGCATCACCTGGAAAAGGTTGCTAAGCTGTACCTACTCTATATAAAAGACCTGTATTATTTTACCCTAGTGTGCAAATAAATAGTTAGATTTATTCTTACCCTTCTTCCCCAACGATCCCCGCTTCATTCTCATGTGCTAAGTTGGCTGTGTACTTCAAAGGTATCACTTCTTCAGGATTGTATGATAGACTCACTTCAGGTTGCGTCATATTTTCTGATGGTGTTTCTCCTGAAAACAAAACCTTTTGTTCATCATCATCATCATCATTTAGCCGAAAGACATCCACTGCTGGACATAGGCCTACCCCAAGCCATATCGACCGGTCCTATGCTTTTCGTATCCAGCGGATTCCCGCGACCTTCACCAGATCATCAGTCCACCTTGTGGGAAGCCTATCGATGCGCCTTCCGGTACGCGGTCGCCTTTTGTTCAACTCAAAGAAAACTTGATAAAATGATTTTTGTCGTCTCGATACGAATACCTATGAAAGTCGTTACGGGTAGTCAGAAGCCCGAAAGTATGACAACCGGTATAACTTTAGGATATCGGCATTGCCCAGTGTGGCGGCATCTATCCACGCCACATGCGAACTACGCAACACACCGGCTGTGTAGACGACTACAGCGACAGTATCGACAACTATCATAGTTGACAGTTCCTACATCGCGCTATCATTATTTAATACGCAGATAGTATATATATAACCTCCCAACATCAACCGTTGGGCTACAGCCCAACGGTTGATGTTGGGAGGTTATATATAACTCCACTCCAACCAGGCGGAGTCTTATACCTGGCGGGCTACTGCCCGCCAGGTATAAGACTCCGCCTGGTTGGAGGATCCTCCCTATGGTTGGAGGAACACCATCGAACGACTGCCATCAGACCTCCGCAACCCAGTTACTGGGCAAGGCCGATGTCTTAAGGTTAGACCGGTTGTCAGACTTTCGGGCTTTTGACTACCAGTAACGACTGTCATAGGTGTGTATGACTTCGGGCTTTTGACTACCCGTACGACTGTCATAGCTGTGTATGACTTCGGGCTTCTGACTACCAGTAACGACTGTCACAGGTGTGTATGACTTCGGGCTTTTGACTACCAGTAACGACTGTCATAGGTGTGTATGACTTCGGGCTTCTGACTACCCGTACGACTGTCATAGGTGTGTATGACTTCGGGCTTTTGACTACCAGTAACGACTGTCATAGGTGTGTATGACTTCGGGCTTCTGACTACCAGTAACGACTGTCACAGGTGTGTATGACTTCGGGCTTCTGACTACCAGTACGACTGTCATAGGTGTGTATGACTTCGGGCTTTTGACTACCAGTAACGACTGTCATAGGTGTGTATGACTTCGGGCTTCTGACTACCAGTAACGACTGTCATAGGTGTGTATGACTTCGGGCTTCTGACTACCCGTACGACTGTCATAGGTGTGTATGACTTCGGGCTTTTGACTACCAGTAACGACTGTCATAGGTGTGTATGACTTCGGGCTTCTGACTACCCGTACGACTGTCATAGGTGTGTATGACTTCGGGCTTTTGACTACCAGTAACGACTGTCATAGGTGTGTATGACTTCGGGCTTCTGACTACCAGTAACGACTGTCACAGGTGTGTATGACTTCGGGCTTCTGACTACCAGTACGACTGTCATAGGTGTGTATGACTTCGGGCTTTTGACTACCAGTAACGACTGTCATAGGTGTGTATGACTTCGGGCTTCTGACTACCCGTACGACTGTCATAGGTGTGTATGACTTCGGGCTTTTGACTACCAGTAACGACTGTCATAGGTGTGTATGACTTCGGGCTTCTGACTACCAGTAACGACTGTCACAGGTGTGTATGACTTCGGGCTTCTGACTACCAGTACGACTGTCATAGGTGTGTATGACTTCGGGCTTTTGACTACCAGTAACGACTGTCATAGGTGTGTATGACTTCGGGCTTCTGACTACCAGTAACGACTGTCATAGGTGTGTATGACTTCGGGCTTCTGACTACCCGTACGACTGTCATAGGTGTGTATGACTTCGGGCTTTTGACTACCAGTAACGACTGTCATAGGTGTGTATGACTTCGGGCTTCTGACTACCCGTACGACTGTCATAGGTGTGTATGACTTCGGGCTTTTGACTACCAGTAACGACTGTCATAGGTGTGTATGACTTCGGGCTTCTGACTACCAGTAACGACTGTCACAGGTGTGTATGACTTCGGGCTTCTGACTACCAGTACGACTGTCATAGGTGTGTATGACTTCGGGCTTTTGACTACCAGTAACGACTGTCATAGGTGTGTATGACTTCGGGCTTCTGACTACCCGTACGACTGTCATAGGTGTGTATGACTTCGGGCTTTTGACTACCAGTAACGACTGTCATAGGTGTGTATGACTTCGAGCTTTTGACTACCCGTACGACTGTCATAGGTGTGTATGACTTCGGGCTTTTGACTACCAGTAACGACTGTCACAGGTGTGTATGACTTCGGGCTTCTGACTACCAGTAACGACTGTCACAGGTGTGTATGACTTCGGGCTTTTGACTACCAGTAACGACTGTCATAGGTGTGTATGACTTCGGGCTTTTGACTACCAGTAACGACTGTCATAGGTGTGTATGACTTCGGGCTTTTGACTACCAGTAACGACTGTCACAGGTGTGTATGACTTCGGGCTTTTGACTACCAGTAACGACTGTCATAGGTGTGTATGACTTCGGGCTTTTGACTACCAGTAACGACTGTCATAGGTGTGTATGACTTCGGGCTTCTGTCTACCCGTACGACTGTCAGAGGTATTCGTATGACACACGGGACCGGCTTAACGTGCTCTCCTAGGCACGGAGGGGTCTCGATGATGAACGGTCACCGATCCAGGATTTATGGAGGGAAAGTACTTTAAATATTAAAAATAGCAAATTATACCCAAAGGAAACTTCATTTAATTTTTTTAGGTAATAAAGCTGTCATAGATTTTAAATCTTTTTTTTTTTCTTCTTAAAGTTTTAATTCTTTTTAAATTTTAAATCTCATTAGTCTGGAATGAAATTGTCAAATGCAAAAAGTAACATTTTGTATTCAACAGTATACAGGCTGTAAACAAATTTGTGCAAAATGTAATGTATATCTGCTTACCGTGTTGTGAATGTGGTTGATGCGCGGTCCTGCACCACGCGAGCAAAGCGCACGCTCGCTCAAGTCTGAGCTGAGCGAGCGCACCGCCCCACTCCGCTTCTGTTACTACGCAGGCTGTGCCGTGGTGCATTATCTGTGAAAAACGTCAAAAGATTTACATATGCTGCGCTGATGATTTTATGATTTTTATTAAAACCTTCATAGAAATACAGGGTGGAAATTTGAGATGAGGCAGTAAGTGTAACTGCCACAACAATATAATCGTTCAGGGGTGATTCTATCATTACAGTTTTAGCTAATATCGGTATGTCAGGATTGCGAGCAAGGTAAACACAGTAAATAAAACCAACATAGACTCTCCACCACTGAGAGTACTTGTATTTGGGTTAGTATTAGTAACATTTAACTAGATCACAGTATATTTACTTTACACAATTATTACAAGATCATAAAATAAGGACAAGCTAATCAGATATAAAAGGTCAGACTTCTTCAGCTGTTCAACACGGAATGCTCCCTCTTCGTCGAATGACCGCCGCCTTTATATCCTCCGGTGCGTTCATCTATATCGACGACTACCTCCCTTTATCAACATTGCCCAGTGTTACCCACTAGCGATAACATAAGGCTTCTGCACTCCTACCTCATTTGGTCCAGAAGAGTCTTTCAATTGATCCTTATGGGAAAAAGGATCGATCGGCATCATACATTTTTTTTGTAAAAACGATCCTTTTTCTCGCTGATTGTTTTTTTCAAAATCTTTGAAAGCAGTTTGTTATGTTTAAAAAAATATGGATATGTTCGATATGTTTTCAGAAATTATTATCCTAAGAACGTTTTCCTATAACCGCAACGATTGCGGTAGCTGCCCTTATTACTACCCCATCGCAAATAAGTTTTTTTTTGTGTTTTCTGACGTTCTTAATGTACTCCAACTTCAGTAGGTCCAGAAAGAGTCTTTTGATTGATCCTTATGGGAAATAGGATCGACTATGTTTTGTGAAAACTGCCCTTTTTCTCGCTGAATGTATTTTTTTTTTCTATTTTTTTTACATCTTTGCAAGGTATTTTTTTAAAAATATGGAAATTCTGTTAAGAGTAATTTCCTGTAGTTCCACAGTTATCTGCCCTTAGTACCGCATTTCAAATAACCGCCCTGTTTAATGGCATCTGCCGCATACAGCATTTAAAGATCTCACCGCAAAATCCTCACCTGCAAAATATGCCTATCCATCCTCTCCCCGTTCTGCGGCGCCAGAGGAAACATGGTCACCCCATGATCATGGGGGAGCGGCTGCACAGGACAGTAACCCGTCCCCTCCAGCTCGTACAGAGCTTCATTCTCGAACTCTCCGTTGATCTTCGAGGTGGACTGCGCGAAGACCGGCTCCTCGCATGTTAACATTGCTGCTCTGAGAGAAGAAGAGGAGATGGAAGTGATTAGGTTTTGAAGGCTGTTGCTTCGCGAGGAATTAGAAGATTTTCAGGGTTTAGGTGAAGGAGCTTTTTGTGCGTTGTAGTGAGCGATGTTATTCAAATAAATAAGGGAAAGCATGAATTTGTTTTTGTTTAGTTTTTTAGGCAGTTGCCCCACCGCCAGCGAGGAAGCGACTAAGGCTGTTGTCCCATCGCCGGCGAGGAAACGACTAACTATCGACTATTTTCTCGCTCAAGAAACGTACAAACAGATACATTCCGTGTAAACAAAAGAGATTCATATATTAATAGTCGATCGCTGACTGTTCACACTGCCGGCGAGGACTCGCTCCACTAGTTTGTCGCTGAGCGACAAGATAATACTCGCTCAGCGATGCTCGCTTGGCCGACAGACCTCACGCCGAGAAATCAACCAGCGGTCATTTGCGAGTGGTGTGAGTAATCGCCCGTCGCACTCGCACACTCGCTTATAGCCCAGCAACAAAACTATCGGAACTACACACTCACTTCTCGCTGCTCGCCAACTCGTTTCTAGCTTCTAGCTCTACTCGCTGCTCGCTCATCGTTCGCGGTGGGACAAGTGCTTTAACTTTGAATCAGTGCAAGCAGAGAATAAGTTTCTTTGCTTCCTTATTTAAATTACAGATCACAGTATGTTAAAAAACAGAGGGCTTTCCCTTAAACCCGTTAATCTACAACATTAATGGCAAAAAAAAAAAATTAAAACAATAAACCTTTTTAAAACCAAAATATGTAGTAGCGTAGATAGGTTAAATAAGATGTTGCCGAGTTTTCCACATTGATAGACAAGTACGCATGTACAGCAAGCGTTGCTTCTACGAACCAATCATTGATGTTTAAAAAAAAAAATTGTTTGGGAATATTTTTTTAGTATGTACGGACTCTATAGTAAGTATAGCTAGTTAACGGAAACGCCTTTCGTTAGTTAAAATGATATTTGCAAGGATGTTATACAAATGAAAACATGGCTGTTTCTACATGACAATTTATTCAAGAGACTCTGCTTCTTTAATTTGGAGGAGTCTTGCCCTTTGCTTGCCTTGCAATCGTAATAAAGGGAGGTTTCAAAATCAAGGTCTATGGGTATAAACTCTGTTCCTCTCTACTGCTTTGTCCCTGCGGTTCCAAATGTTTTGTTTACTGCGAAGTGGAGAATGCGTTTTTCGGTTTTACTATTTCGTATTTTTTTTTTTGTTGTACTGTCCAAATCTTTGCAAAAGGTGTTTGAATGTGTAAAAGCGTCTACACACGGCCCTAAAATCAGAGGCAATATCGGGAGAGTGATGGTGGGGATGAAATCGGCTAATACTCTACACACGTCCCTGCCAGTTTGTACGTAACCCACTGTCCAGCAAAGTGCTCAAAATCAAAATCAAAAGTTTTTATTTCACATAAACCATTACAGGCGCTTATGAAAAGTCGAATTTAGGAGCACGGTTCCAATTAATCGTTTCCTATGGAGAAGAGCCGGCAAGAAACTCCATGGTTACTCTTTTAAAATTCATATCTTTAACAGTTTGAGTGGGTACAGTTATGACTTAGAATAGTTATGAGAGTGCAAAGTAGACTTAAGAGCAGGAACCACACAAAAAAACAAAATGAAAAATATGGTCACAAATTAACTAGGTATCCAGGCATAGCTAGCTCGTCGATCCAAGATGCCGCTTACACTCTCAAAACATAAAAAAATAGGCATCGCTCTGGCACTTGCTACGGTGCTACCAAAACAGAGACAAAAGAGGAAGACCTGGGTTAAAGTGGTGTATTGTGGTATGTTTTTTATCCCACAAATACGACAACTCCTTGAAAAGATCAATGGTTTTCGTCCAAGCCTCTCGCTCCTTCTCCTTCGCCATATCATCATCTGCCTAGCCTTTTCCCAACTATGTTGGGGTCGGCTTCCAGTCGAACCGGATGCAGCTGAATATCAGTATTTTCCATGGAGCGACTGCCTATCAGACCTCCACAACCCAGTAACTGGGTAATACGATACCTACTCTTGGTAAGACTGGTTGTCAGACTTTCTGGCTTCTGACCAACAGTAACGACTGTCAAAGATCTACAAATGGCAGCCGGGACCAACGGCTTTACGTGCTTTCCGAGGCACGGAGGAAACTCGCTATAGTAAATGGTCACCCATCCACAGACCAACCTCGGCAAGCGTGGCTTAACCCGGAAGATCGGTCTATGCGGCTGTAATTATTTAGCCACGAGCTCCTCATATTTTATTTATTCGCCATATCTCCGCAAAAATAAAAATTGATTCACAAAAACACGTCCTGTTTGCACTACACTCGCACGCACACTGCGGGGAAATCGGTCCCGATTTCGCTACACACGCACGGACAACGCTCCCTAGATGACAGTCGGCCCTAAATCGTGAGCTCGCCCGAACCGTTTTCTGAGTTAGGGGTAATAATAATAATACTGATTACGATTTGTCTACACACGAGGCGATCAAGAGAGCGATCTGGGGCGCTCCCCACCACTTCCCTGATATTGCCTCTGATTTCAGAGCCGTGTGTAGACGCTTTAATAGTCATTCAGGCTTGTTCCGAATAAGATTTAATCATACTATTATCGTTTTGGGTTTCGAGAAGCTGTACGTAAATTCAAAAGGCTGCAATGACCAAAAATATCACCTTAAATAGTCTCCAAAAACCGGTGCATTGCTTCTCGCCAGCGCGTAGTGGTGCTGGTGGAAGCTTGCTATATGATCCATGACGGCTTGTGTTCTGTAGACCTTCTCCAAGTTGATGAGGCCTTCAGGACCGACTCGACGCCAGCCGGGAGCCTGCTCCCCTTCCTCGTCGAATGATGCTATGTACTGGAAGTAAAACCAAGGTTAGGTTTCAAGAGAAGTAGAGCTTCTTGTGAAGTTCGTTCGGGGAAGTACTGCTTCTATTTCTGCTGATAGGCATTGCTGTGTTTGGTTTGAAGGGTATGTGTGTCGGTGACATTACAGGTACGTGGACTACAACTTTGTCTGTAAGGTTGTCAACGTATCATCAATCCTCTTGGTGTTGTAGGTGTATATAGGCGACGGTAACGACTTACATTCAGATGGGGCGTTGGCTTGTTTGGCAACTTACTAAATAAGTAAGTCAAGGCAATAAAATAAAATCTTTTGGCAAAAGAAAAGCTAAGCAATCTTCAAGATTCAATCTTATGTACGATTTACACCTGGCCAAAATAGCGGATGAAAGCGCAATTTACATCAAATACCCACCCTTTTTAACCAAATATTTACAAAAAGTTGGTTACATTATTTGCTAAATAGGGGTTTACACGGGTCGATTTTCACCACTCGGCTAGGCCGCACGGCGAAAATCGATCGTCTAAATGACAATTCAACTAGGCCGCAAGTGACTAAAATCACAAGTCCCAAAGTTGGATGCCATCCGACTTTTGCCGTGCGGCGACAAGCCGCATGCGGCGGGTAACTAAAATCGACCGTGTAAATGGTCAGTTGCAGGCGATCGTCCGTCGCATGAGGTGTGTTCTGCGCTGTGTTGTTCCGCTAGAAATGAACAAGTCGCGATTGCGATGCGATTTTTGTCGACCGATGTAAACGGGGTAGCGATACGATTTTTACAAGCGATGCGACTGGTGACTTGCCGCACGGCTAAAATTGAACCGTGTAAACCCCCCATAAGATTACCACTGTTCTAATAAGGCATTCACAGACTTACCACTTGTTTATTAGAGTCAGTGAGTCTGGAGTCCCTTTTACAGCTGTCTCGTAGGGGGCTCGTGGTTGTGCTCTGGTCCATTCGTTTCCCACTTTCTCTTCTTGCATCTCTTTTTAGTGATCCTCTGTTGAAACAGAAAGAGTAAATAGAAGTGTGGGGACGGGGTAAAATGTAAAACTTCATCACCGCACGCTGAAAATAGATGCGTGTTGTAAGATTATACAAAACACAGCACGTGACGTGGTAGGATCTATACGGTCCGACTGGCTAGCTACCACACACACATTAAAGTCCGGCGCCAAGCAGTTTACTGTGTTCCGTCGTGTGTGTGTGAGAGCCAGTGGGGTATAGGGGAGTCTCTCTCATTTCTGTTACTTGGATTCGTCTGCTCCATCTTAGACCCTGTTTGCGCTTATTATCAGTTGCGACGAGGGTCATAAAACAATATGTCATCCTTACCTGTCGTCTTTAACAGAATCTCTTTTGAACTCTCTTCTGTGTGTTGGCGTGGCTCCTACTGAGTGACTCCCCGTGAGAGACGGTGACGCCGCCAGGATTTCTCTGAGAAAGAAGGAGATAAAGAGTTATTTATTGATTTACGAGGTTCTGCCCGCGTTAATTTAGAATTTGAATTTGACAATCAACTCTTAACACACTACTAAAGTTTCTATAATAATATAATTCCATCATGATTCAAAAGACACGTGGCGCCATCTATTATCATAAGAACGTTATTGTTGTTTTCCTCGGGAACAGTACTTTTATTCGGAATGAAAGATACCGGTTGTACGTTGTTTTAAAGCTAATAGTTTTATAGAATTTCGTGTCACCTAAATTTTTTCTCATATTTTCGTTTCATAGAATATCAATACGCAGAATACTTACTTTGAAGATTTTTAAATCATTGATTTTTGTTTCACATAAAGTTTAATGTTAGAATAATCATATCATAAAATAACAAATCAAATATTTTTTATCCTCATATTGTTTAGTTAATATGAAACTTATCACCAAGAAAAACATTTTATCGAGTGACACACTACCAACCAAATATCTACACCAAAAACCGGAAAGATTCCGGGACCAAGGTCGACGGAGCCCTAGCGGGGCTCCTATTTCTGTCTGCAGGGTTTAAAGTAACCTAACACGTAGGGGATGACGTGGGCTTCGTTCGCTCGCTTTGCTCGCTCACTTTAGCCCCCGTCATCCCCTTCGAACCTAACCTATTCGTGTCGGGGTGTGAACAAACAATATTCGCTAAAAATAATTCTACTGTTTGATAAGTTTAACAAAAAAATGTGATTAAAAATTCATTGAATCGTGTTTCTGTGAAATATTTTTCATTCAAGTAAATAGTATTTGAAACAATAATATTCGGAATAAAAATACCTACAAGGACCAAATATTAAATGAAACATTTTCTGGGAAACGGAATTCTGCGAAATTTCTGTCTGCGAAACAAGGGGACACCCGTTAAAACCACATGTTGTATTACTGGTATAGATTAAGGGGATTTAGTTTGATTAAAAACACTTGCGATAGAGGCGCGATTCCATTAGGCAAGTTACTTGTATGCAAGTTGCAAATTGCATACAACTTGAACAAGCAAATTAAAAAACGTGCAAATTGATCACGCAGACGTAAGAGCTCTTACACACGAGCGGCATGTTCCCAACGGCAGAGGTAACTGCAGCCACCGACGCGCGTCGGCGGCAACCGTCGACGCGCATCGGCGGCAACCATCGACGCACCGACGGCAGCAGTCGACCTATAGCGACACTTGCAGTTGTTGCCGCTGCCGCTGATCTTCGAAGTTGAAATGTCGACGGCTGCCGTCGACGCGTCAACGGAAGCCGCCGACGCGCGTCGACGGCTGCAGTTACCTCTGCCGTTGGGAACATGCCGCTCGTGTGTAAATGCTCTTAGTTGCACTTTTCGAATTGCGAACGAGTGATGTGTACGGGCATAGTATCTCTCGCTGTACAAATTATCGAAACATAATGACAGTTATTCTGGATACTGAATCATCTTTAATGAGAAGTATCAAAATAATATCAATTAATGTCCAACTCAATTGTTGAACATCTCCACTTGTATGCAAGTAAAACCTGCATGCAATTTGCACACTCTCGAAAACATGTTTCCAATGTAAGCAACTTGTACGCAAATGTGACGTCATACTTGCATGCAAGACTTGCCTAATGGAAGTTCTATAACTTTCCCCAAAATTCAAAAGTAGAGAAATAGCTGTTCAAAAATTACGTAAAAAATACGCTAAAATCTATCAATCCTCAGCTATGATCAGCTGTGTTTATATATATTTCAGGTCATATTTGAGGTCACGAATTAGAAGTTCCATTTTCTGAATTCGTAACTAAAGTAGGGACGAAGAATTTAAAAAAAAACTAAAATAAAAATTATTTAAAATGGAAATAACAATTATCGAATTATGAAATTTTAACAGTTGCTTTAAAACCGTCATCAGTGATATTTTAAATGGCCTGCGGATTAGTACCCCCTTTCCGACTAAGGCCGTGTGTCCACGGCAAGAAAAATCGCCGGGTCTATGCAAGAATTCGTGTCGTTTCTACACACGACTAGTGTACACTGCGTCGGCGCTGCACAAGACAAATATCTTGTCTGCGCCAGACACGATGCGATCTGTAGGAGGCGGGGGACGGTGTGTACAGTGCACTTGAAAATGTTTGAGCGTGTGGACCTGTGGTGTATTATGATAATTTGTTTACGCTTTTATAAAATGCTTGATTCACGTATAACTTACCTCAAAGTAACACAGCCAATTTGATGTACGGGGGAATACTTTCACGCATTTTATTACTCTCATGTTTTATTTTATTTTCTATAGCAGCCAGTAATTTATCAAACGAAGTGATTTTCATACGAAAATAAAGGACGAACTGTTCCTTACACTGTCGCAGTTCAAAGTAGAAAAATTAGCAAACTCATGTTTTTGACTTAACACAGGATGTACCCAGTATTTTCCCTTGGAGTTAGTTCTTTTTAAATTTTCTATACATATAATAGGCAATCACCATTTTTTTTGCTTGGTAGTCAACATTATTTCCCACAATTACACGACACGATGTACACCCTACAATGTCTCAACCATGACTGAAAGAAACAATTCGTACCGTGTACATACTAGATTTTTTCTTGTCTGCAACAGACACGACATTCTTTCGTGCACAGACCCGACAAAATTCTTCTCATGTACATGAATATTTTCATCTTGTCTGTAGCCGACACGACAAATTTCTTGCCGTGTACACGCGGCCTAAGGCCGTGTGTCCACGGCAAGAAAAATCGCCGGGTCTATGCAAGAATTCGTGTCGTTTCTACACACGACTAGTGTACACTGCGTCGGCGCTGCACAAGACAAAAATCTTGTCTGCGCCAGACACGATGCGATCTGTAGGGGGCGGGGGGCGGTGTGTACAGTGCACTTGAAAATGTTTGAGCGTGTGGATCTGAGTGTATTATGATAGTTTGTTTACGCTTTTATAAAATGCTTGATTCACTTATAACTTACCTCAAAGTAACACAGCCAATTTGATGTACGGGGGAATACTTTCACGCATTTTATTACTCTCATGTTTTATTTTATTTTCTATAGCAGCCAGTAATTTATCAAACGAAGTGATTTTCATACGAAAATAAAGGACGAACTTTTCCTCATACTGTCGCAGTTCAAAGTAGAAGTTAGCAAACTCATGTTTTTGACTTAACATAGGATGCACCCAGTATTTTTTCTTGGAGTTAGTTTTCTTTTTAAATTTTCTATACATATAATAGGCAATCACCATTTTTTTTTGCTTGGTTGTCAGCATTATTTCCCACAATTACACGACACGATGTACACCCTACAATGTCTCAACCATGACTGAACGAAACAATTCGTACCGTGTACATACTAGATTTTTTCTTGTCTGCAACAGACACGACATTCTTTCGTGCACAGACCCGACAAAATTCTTCTCATGTACATGAATATTTTTATCTTGTCTGTAGCCGTCACGACAAATTTCTTGCCGTGGACACGCGGCCTAACCTTGTATATTATACCGTAGTCTGAATCTGAACTGAGCTTAATTTGATATTAAATAGAGTCTACTAAAAGACTTGTTAATACAACAAACAAGTAAAGTCCTCACTTGTAGGCAACTATTTTTCATGTACACACATAGCGACAACGTTTGGGGTACTCGCGTAATTAAAAAACAACATGTAGAGTCAGCCACTGAAGCGAAAATGTAGAGATGATTGATATTTATATAGAGTTGTTAATACCGCGTTGAATTTATTTTAAATATTGAATCAGATCGACTGCTGCAACAAACACTATCGAAATTGCAAATCATGTAGTTTACAGGAGAGCAATTCAAAGTTGTATTTCGTTACAGAAGAATTCGTTTTATCAACTTCAATAAAATTCTTTATGGAATAAATAGTTTATTGTAGACATTTTTCTTTGCCCTGACAACAAACATCATATTTAATAATAATATGGTTTTCTGGATATTTCACTTTCGATAATGTTCGTCGGTTCCAATAGCGAGAATTTCATCGAAAATGGCAGGTTCGATAGTGTTTGTTGCGGCAGTCGAGATATTGTTACAGGCTCGTGGAACGCATAAATCGATGTAAGTGTGAAGTTAAGCAGCTTTTGCCGCGGTCATGCTTTCGATGGGTGACCGTTGTTTACACAAAAAGACTCCTCCCTGCCTTAGAAAATTTATATATGACAGTTGTTACGAGGAGGCAGAAACAAAACGAAAAAGTCTGACAACCGGTGTAAACTTCCTCTAGTTTCAGTAGTTCGGTTGTTTTGTTCGGGACCGGACTACTGAGACTAATTTTGTCTCAATAATTCGGTTATGACGTCAAACCGAACTGTTGAGACTTGTGTTCTGTAGTTCGGTTAATGATATTTATTTATTTTATTTTATTTATTTATACAATTTTAAGAAAGCTTACAGACTAATACACGCAAATGGTAACGTAATAATAACAAACTGACAATTGCTAATTACAAGCTTCCACATTTATATTACAAATTTATAATAACCCTGACTTTGCTGTCGCGCAGTCGGTAAAAGAAAGACCAAAGATAAAAAGAACAAAAAGAAAAGGATATGGAAAAAGTAGCAGGTATGCCGTGATAAATCGCAAACATTCACCCATCAAAGTATTGTTTACTCAATGTTTTTCTGATCATTAACGCACTCGTGCAAAATAAATCGATTTCTAAATACGATGGCAGGTTGTTAAATAATATTGCACTGCGTATACAAAAAGCGTTACGCCTATAATTTGTCTTTGTAAACGGTACCTGCAATAATGGTCGTAATCTCAGGTTATTTTGATTGGTGCGAATATAAATTTTACTAAGTAAATCGGGACAATCGATTGATCCATTAGCAATGTTGATAAGAAAACAGATGTCATTAATATTACGCCTTAATTCTAATGGTAGAAAGTGATAACGCTTACACCGGTGCGCATAGCCGTCTGAAAACTGCTGTGCCTTGAAATCTAGGTATCTCATAAATTTCCTCTGAACCAACTCAATACGAGATTTATACGTCTCATATTGCATATATATATAAAACACAACTTTCATTGTAAAAAAGTTTTTAAAGTATCATCGCAAGATGGTTTCTGCTTATATATTCTCCTTACTTCAGAGAATATGTTTGATTCTTTTATTTATAATAAAAGCATTTTTTTACATCCCTAACGGACTACTGGTATCTTTTTTAGTATCAACAGTTCGGTTTGACGTCATAACCGAACTAATGAGACATTTGTCTCAGTAGTCCGGTCCCGAACAAAACAACCGAATTATTGAGACTAGAGAGTAAACTTAGGGTGTCAGCATTGCCTAGTAACTGGTTTGTGGAGGTCTGATGGCAGTGGTTGTCTATTGTTTACCCGAAGATTATATACCATAATCATCATATTCTCGAATTTCATTTACCCGAATTTCATTTGCCCGAATGTTTTGTTTGCCATAAAAGACATAAGTACGACATACTTTTAATTGCCCGAAACTTAGATACCATAAGATACGAGTGCCATACGTATTGTTTTTCATATTTTTAATTGCCATAACAATTATTAGACCTAATATTTAAACGCCATAATGATTATTAGACATAATATTTAAATGCCACAATAACTCAAATGGCACCAAACCAAACTACTTCTGGGTGGTTCATAAAAAAATAACCAAACCTATCCGAGTCGGGGTGCCCTAAAGTCCCGATTGCATCCAGTTTCTCCTGATATAACAACCGTTACACACCCAATGTCGATGGCAAATGATGTTATGGCATAATTATGATAATTATGGCATGTGATAATTAGGGCATGTGATAATTAGGGCTTACAATGATTATGACAAATGATGTTATGGTAAGTGACTTTATGGGAAACAAAGCTTCTAGCACGTGATTAATATAGCAAATAAGAGTAGGGCAAATTAATATTACGTCATATAATATTATGGCTGTTGACTATTATGGCAAATGATATTAGGGCAAATAAAATTCGGGCAAACGGCGGTATACCGATGGTAGTCGCTCCGCGTAAAATACTGGTATTTAGCCGCATCTGCTTCAGGCCTAAACACCAGTTTTTTCAGTTCGACGGGTTGCTAGATTTTCGGGTTTTTGACTACCCGTAACGACTATTATAGGTATTCGTATAACACACCGATGGTTTAACGTTTTCTCCGAAGCACATGCTCGTCCCAACACCTTATGTTAAACTATAAAACTATTTTGTAGTATGGTATTATCATCTCTATGGACATAATTAATCTGTAATTTATAAATGGTTGAGTACAGCGTATGATGGTATTCCAGTGAGTGGGTGACATGAGCCGGCTGGCAGAAATAATCCGTGTATAATATATTAATAAAGTTACTATAGGGATTATTTTACATTTATTCATTTTACAAACTTAAGCTCTACATTTTTAAATATTTCTTTATAAAACACTAGCGACCCGCCCCGGCTTTGTACGTGTACGTTTTATAGCTTAAAACCTTCCTCTTAAATCATTCTATGTATTAAAAAAAAACCGCAACAAAATCCGTTGCGTAGTTTTAAAGATGTAAGCATACATAGGGACAGACAGCAGGAAGCGACTTTGTTTTATACTACGTAGTGATTTAAAATTATAAAAAACTAGCTTTCGCCCGCAGCTTCGCTTGCGTGAAATTTTGAACCCGTTAAGTGACGATTTTCCATACAAACTTTCATCTCCTATTTAACTCCCTTAGGGGTTGAATTTCGAAAAATCCCTTCTTAGTGGTTGCCTATGTTACAAAAGGAACCTACTGTCAAAATTTCAACTTTCTAACCCCAGCGGTTTAGGCTGTGCGTTGATAGATCAGTTAGTCAGTCAGTCAGCTTCTCCTTTTATATTTATAGATAGTAGCCCACCGGCATCGGGAATAGAGTCCAAGCTACCGACAGTCAGGGCTCCAGAGAAAGGAACCTCCTCACTATGCGTGCCGTGTCAAGGAGTACTGTTTTGAGAGTCTCATGAGGAGATTGAGGGTCTTGGCTATTAGGCCATTCGCCGTAACGACTATCGGAATCGTCCCAACTACCGCAGTGTCTCAAGACGAAAGTCTTTGACTAGTGCGTGTCGCCAGTGATTACATACGGTACTGAAACGTGGTCGCTCACAATGGGCCTCATAAGAAAGCTCAAGGTCACCCAAAGGGCAGTGGAGAGGGCTATGCTCGGAGTTACCCTGCGTGATCATATCAGAAATGATGAGATCCGCAGGAGAACGAAGGTAACCGATATAGCTCGAAGAATTGTCAAACTTAAGTGGCAGTGGGCGGCACATTGCTCGCAGAACGGATGGCCGATGGGGCCGAATGGTTCTGGAGTGGCGACCGCGTACCGGAAGTCGCAGCGTGGGTAGGCGACCGACAAGGTGGACCGATGATCTGGTGAAGGTCGCGGGAATCCGCTGGATGCGAGAAACACAGGACCGGTCGATGTGGCGATGCTTGGGGGAGGCCTATGTCCAGCAGTGGACGTCTTTCGGCTGAATGATGATGATGACTATCGGGATAATGACTGCTGAGTCCACATCCCACATGCCGACAAACTCGTGTGCTAAATCAAGATATTTTATTTGTTTATCTTTCTCAGCTTTCACAAGGTTCTCGTCGTGAGAGACCGTGATATCAACATTCATTGTGCGGCGCTCTGCTCGATCTATTACCACTAAGTATAATCAGGCTTATTAGCAACAATATAGGCTATAGGGTGGTTTTATTATTCTTGTTGAAAGCAATGACAGTAACTGAAAAGTTGAGGAGTATTATGCTAACGTGGTATGGACATGTTATGCGGAGGGAAGAAAGTCAATCTGGCTTCAATAAAAATTTGACTACGTTTTTTATGACTGTTCTGACTTTTTCGACTCTGATGACTTTTACCACCGAACAGTGTTTTATGATTTATTACAACCTTATAAGCCTGTTTAACTGCAAGAAAAGCTCTGAAGACTATCTCGACTATTACGACTACGTTGACTTTTATGACTACCATAAAAACTCACCTTAATTCTCTAAGAAAGGCTCCAAAAAAAGGTATAAGTCGGCATTCTGGCATTGCCAGCGCTCTGCCCAGCGCCCTTTCATATTCAGCTGATAGAAGCGCTGCTGATAAGAAGTCCAGCGCTGGGAGTGGCTCATCTGATATGCTGAACCAGAAGGATTTTAACTTGTTCGACCTGGAAAGAAAGAAATAGGATAGATTAGTTATGGAGAACTGCTTCGATGGTATGGTGGTCGCAAGCGCGACTGATGAGCGTGAGGTTCTGGGTTCGATCCCCAGGTCGGGCAAAGTGTGAATGGGTTTTTCCGTGTGGAATTTCTCAGTAGCAGCCCGGAGACTTGATTTGTACCCAGTTGATGGCAATAACAGATTTTACTCTATCAAAGAGTTTTTAAATTATTCTGAGTAGTGTTTATATTGCAAGCATAACCTAGTTGCCTGAATATATCTTGTGTTTTGGCATTATTGATTTGTTTAAGCATTATAATTAATTTGAATATTCAGTAATAATTCTAATAGTTTTTAAGTAAAAGCATACTATTTTTAATGGCTAAATGGGCTTGATGTAATATTGTATTGGCTTATGTTTAACTTACCACCATTTATAGTAACATATAACAGACAAAAATAGTAAATGATCACCAAAATTAAACCCGCATTTATGAAATTACAACCAAAGTTTTAACATCTCGCTATCCTATTAAAGCAAAACGACTCCAAATAAATCATTGTTAATCCAAAAGTAGTAAATGTTGTAGTTAATGAACACCAAATTGTCACCTGTTTGGGTTTCCAAAGTAGAGTGGATGGAGCCCCGCCGGGCGGGGCTCCTATTTCTGTCTGCAGGGTTTAAAGTAACCTAACACGAAGGGAATGACGGGGGCTTCGTTCGCTCGCTTTGCTTGCTCACTCTAGCCCCCGTCATCCCCTTCGAATCTAACCTATCCGTGTCGGGGTGCCACGGGGTTGCTAAGATTTGGTGATCATTTACTACATTTGGTGTTCGAATACAATTTGAAGTGCAATTGTGACTAAAATAGCTAGTACTATTGTAATTTTAGACTTTATTTTTCTGGTGTCAAGTTAGTATTTTTGGTAAAAGAACTAAGGGTATCAAAGCATTTTATGGTGGTGATATTTAACCCCTATTGTCTAAAATCCGATTGTGTAGCTTCAACTCCCCCTCTCAATCGTCCAAACCAAAGGCCGGCCTTTGAAGACGATGAAAAGTCCGAATGTCTAGCCGACAGTCTAGAAGCCCAATGTACTCCCAGCACCCAACCCGTAGACCCGGTCCATCTTTCCAAGGTGGATCGCGAGGTCGAACGTAGGGCCACCCTCCCTCCCGATGAAGACCCCGACGACCCCTTACCCCCCATCACCGTAGACGAGGTCCACACGATAGTGAGGAAACTCAAACCTAGGAAAGCCCCCGGCTCAGACGGTATCACCAATAAGGTGATCAAACACTTTTCCGCCCCGCTCATAGTCCTCATGACCGCCATCTTCAATGGCGCTATGAGTAATAACATCTTTCCGCAAGCTTGGAAACAAGCCACCGTTATCGGTATCCCCAAACCCGGCAAACCCAAGAGTGAGCCCACTAGTTACCGCCCCATCAGCCTTCTCAATGTATTTGGGAAAATCTATGAGCGTCTCATTTATATCCGTTTAAAGGATTTCGCTGACTCCCGTAAACTCATCCCCGACGAACAGTTCGGTTTTCGAACCCAGCACTGTTGCATTCGACAATTGCACCGCATAGTCGAACACATTAGCTCCCGTTTTATGCGCTCGTACAAAACGGGCATGCTCTTCTTCGACGTAGCAAAAGCCTTCGACAAGGTCTGGCACAACGGTTTATTATACAAACTGTACCAATTCAACGTGCCGGACCGTCTCGTGCTCATCATTCGAGACTTTCTGTCGGATTGCTCCTTCCGCTATCGCCTAGAAGGCACCCTCTCGTCCCCTCACCCCATTCGCGCCGGCGTCCCTCAGGGCTCCGTGCTATCGCCCCTTCTGTTCACGCTGTACACCAGCGACATTCCCAAACGTGGCTTGGCCAAGTTGGCTCTCTTCGCCGACGACACGGCTATCTACTATTCCGGTAGGAGTCTCGATAGCATCTCTCGAACCCTTCAAACCGCAGCCAACACCCTCGGGGTCTGGTTCCGGAAATGGAGAATAGAGGTGAATCCCGAAAAGAGCGCAGCCGTTCTTTTCGAGAGACACGGTGATTCCCACACCCACATCCGTCCTGTCCTCATGTTCGGCAAACAGATCCCTTGGGAGATGAAAGCCAAATACCTGGGGGTTATCCTCGACCACCATCTGAGTTTCCGAGACCATATCAAAGCGGTGCGCGCTCGCGCCGCTTTCGCTGTCGGTCGCCTCCACCCCATCCTTAGAGCGCGCAGTAAATTGTCACTTAGAAATAAGCTGAGAATCTACGTGACGTGCATCCGCCCCATCTTGACTTACGCTAGCGTCGTGTTCGCACACGTTAAGCCTTGTCGCTTCAAATCCTTCCAAACCCTCCAGAATCGAGTGTTGCGCAGAGCCGCGGCTGCCCCGTGGTTCATGCGTAACGTCCAACTCCATCTCGATCTAAAAATGCCAACCATCAGGCAATACCTCAAACGCATTTCCAAGCGTTACTTCGACAATGCCCCCCGCCATCCGAACCCCCTAGTCGCCGCAGCGGCCGACTACAGTCCCTCTCTCATAAGTAAAGTTCGCCGTCCCAGGCACACACTTTTAGAACCCGACGACGAAATAACCCTCCTCCAGGAAGCGAGTAAATCGACCAGCACACTACACAACGTCCGCCGCCGTCCGGCATACCGTCCTCGCCGACGAGGCCCGTCGCGACGTCCCACCGCCGCCGGTCACGATCCACCGAGCTCTCCCGTCGTAGAGCCGGTCGTCTCTTCAGACTCCGCAGTCACACCGATAATTCAGCCCTCATCAAGCTGTCTCCCCCCCCTATGTCCACGCCAGCAACGCCCTAAGCCGAGGTCCGAGTCCCACTAGGGGTCGCCCTTAGTGCTGTTGTTGCAGGTAGTCATGATGTTAGTGTAGTACAAGTAGTTAGCTTAGGTTAAGTATTTTACTTCCCCCCCATTGGCTGGAGACCCTTCAGGTCTCGCCAGTAACTGCCCGGTTACGTAGAAACCGTCCCCTAGGACGACCTACAGCAGTCCAATAGAAAAAAAAAAAAAAAAAAAAACCCCTATTGTATTTTCATATAGCACCATTCTATGTACCCTATTGATTGCAAATAAATGATATGAATTTGAATTTGATAAGCTCGCCCCCTATTACATGGGACTTAAACATAACGGCGAAATGAGGGTGTTACTATACACCTCTGCTTTTCCCTTTGAGGAATACAGTACGTAATGTTATGTTATAATTAAGTAATAGGGAAAATGCATGTAACTTTTTTTTTCTCTTAATCAATAAAGCACATTAATATAAACCCAAGAAAACTATTAAAAGTCAAATGTTACTATTATTTCTTGCTCAAAACAGTTATTAAACTTCAACAATTTTCTTCTACAGTTCAAACGTCCTTTATTGTCGCGGTCATAATGTGACGTCATAATCCAAGATACTGCTTTGTTTACATCTCTTTTTTAGCCACAAATCATATAAATTAAATTATTTCTTGTGCTTTATTCAAGCAGAAATCGCACTTACTAACTTAACCTCAGTGAGAAATCAAACAGTTTGCTAAGAAAAGATTATTTAAAGATTCTTTCATCTGGATTTTGATGTCACTTCCGGCATTTTCGAAGACGACGCGTTTCGAGATTGTGTTCCGTTCCACGAAAAAAACGTAACATAAAACAATGAATTGTAAAATAAGTAACGAGTTAAAAAATGTAAAAAAAATGCAATTTGTGTCTTGACTCATAAACAATGTTTATCTAAATAATGAAAGAGTTTTGAATTACATGCATATTCTCTATTAGTGATCGCTTAGTCGCTAAACAGTCGTCTTTCCGAATTCGTGAAAAAAATCAGCCGTTCTATACATTTTAAGCAACATTAATTATATTGTAGAACAGCTGTTTTTTTTTTCGAATTTTTCGAATTCAGAGTCTATCCCATACTAAAAGTTGTACAAAATGATGAACATAAGTCATAGTTTTTGGATATAAGCCAACCAGTCATGCTGCATAAGAGGCTTACGTTCAGCGGTGGGCGTTAACAATATGTAACGTAACCTAATTAAAAGCAGCCTTTCAACATTACTAATTAATTAAAATTAATCAGTTACAGACAAAAATATACAACGTAGTTTAAGAGCGTAGCAATTTGCTATGAATGCGTAGCAGCTACGTTGGTTACGTCGTAGAGGTGGCGTAGCAGCTACATCGGCTACGTCGTAGAAAAGGCGTAGCAGCTACATCAGCTACGTCGTTAAGGTGGCGTTGCAGCTTCATTGGACTATTCACAACCATAGATATTATATATTATTGTATTATACTGGGTGTAAGGGACGGTGTACCGAAAACTGAAACAATGAATTCAGCCCATTATTCTGAATTGAAAATAAGTGGGTTTTTTCCTCGGAATTTTCCGAATTTACTGAAAATTGCTAGTTTGCCTATGTTTTATTGTACTTCAATAAGTGTTTTGGCAGGTAAATAAACTGAGTGTAAAGGACAGGTTACCAAAAATTGACACAGTGAATTTAGTTCATTATTATGGATTGAAAATCCGTGGAAAATATCAACGAAATCTTTCGAATTTTCCGATTTATAAAAAAATATATAATTATTATATTTTTGCAACGTGCTGTGTGTCCTAATAGGATTGCTTATTTTACAGCAGAGAAATGTAAAATTTGTGAGAAGTAAAATCGGAAAAGTCGGAAAATTCCGAGCAAAATTTTCACTTATTTTCAATTCAGCATGATAATGATAATAGGCTGAATTCCCTATTTCAGTTTTCGGTACACCGTCCCTTACACCTGGTATAGAAAAAAAAGAGGTTTATGTCAGATGTCAATAATTAACTTCATGGTGTCGCATTTCCGCTACAGCTGCGTGCGAAACTTTCGTAACAAAGACAATTTTACCCTTAAGGCACCAAAAAAAAAAATACAAAGAGAAATGCCAATTCCGGGCTTCAAATCCAAGACCTCACGACTCACGACCCATCCTTCAGTAAAAGCCTCAACGGGTGTTATAATTTGTTATACGCTATTAATTACATACTTAGTTGGTAGTTGGGGGGTAGAAAGTGTTGAACGACGTGATAACATCCCCTAACATCCGCAATTATGTAGAAGGGGCCCGTAATGACTATTTTATGTGTGTACAGTCAACAACAGAGTTAGGTATTCATGCAAAATAATGACACACACACGATAGGCATAACGGACAGCCGTCTGTGCAGAGCATGTATGGGGGCCTAAGAAACGGTCGCACACGTGCTCCTGGAATGCACAGGGGTCACCCGAATACGAGAAACAACCCTTGGCGCACCGGAATCACTCGCAAATGTTCTGAGCGGACTGAGAGCCCTAATCTGCTTCTGGAAGGAGGTGGGCTGGCTGGAATGATGGCCGCCATGGCCCACGTACAATGGTCCACTCTAAGGACTAAGTGCGGAAACCACATCTCCTAACATAGAACATAGGCAAAATAATGGATATCAATGCACTACGCAGGCATTTGTCATTGTAATTGTGTGCGTAATAACTTTTATACACAAGACTCATTCAGATAAGCGATGGCAAATATTCCCTACTAATATTGTATTCATAAAAACGTTGCCCCACACTAAGATTTCTCTTGTATCGTGGGTGCGTTTACAGACACAAATCTCACATACACAAACGCCCAGACCCGAAACAACCATCTGTAGGCCATACAAATTTTTCGAATCGAACCCACGACCCGTAGCGCAGAAACCAATCGCTTAGCCACTGCACCAAACGTGTCGTCCATATTTATTTAAACTTTATGTACATTGGTGGTACACAAGGCAGACCTAATGCTATAAGGCATTCTCTGCCACGACCTTTGGGTCAAAAATTAAGCACTTCGAAAGAGGTACAAAAAAGAATTTAAAACAAACATTGGAAAGTTAAATAAAAATTATTGAGTAATACTAACACAATATACAATGTTATTTTTAGTATATACAAAAACTGAGACACCCCAACAAGATTTTCATCAGAATTGCCCGAATATGTGTTTTTTTTTAATAAATCTCCAAGTTGCACCGTAGTTTATGTCGCGTTAAGTTCCCTAAAAAAGTGTTAAATGCCTGAGATGTGCTATGCAGGGGTTATCTCAAGCCTCAAGGTGTCTATTCCCGTCAACTGTTATGGGTAGAAAACTACAGAAACAAAGTTGAAATTTAAGAAAAAAAAAATATGTGAAAAATATGTCAATCGATTCTCCTAGTGATTCTGAACAAACTAGTTTCAGGTTTAGTATATACTAAAACTAAGCTTGTATATTTATACATACATAAATACACCCACATATTTATAACTATATCGGGTATCAATGCACCACGCAGGCATTTGTCATTGTAATTGTGTGCGTAATAACTTTTATACACAAAACTCACTCAGACAAGCGATAGCAAATATTCCCTACTAATATTATAAATGTGAAAGTAACTGTGTCTGTCTCTTACGCTTTCACGCCTAAACCGCTGAACCGATTTTGATGAAACTTGGTACAGAGATAGTCTGAAACATGGAGAAGAACATAGGCTACTTTATCCCAAAAAATACGGAATACGCGATAAACGATATCCACGCGGGCGAGGCCTCGGGTGACCTATAGTAAATTATTTTTATTTCTGTATATAAATCTGTAACAGACATTTTTACAAGTCAATGTAATGTTTTCTTAAGACTAAATGGCGGCGGGTATTCATATCTGACTAGCTCTGAGATGAAAAGCCGAAACAAACTCATGAGGTCAAGGTCTCTTGTAAAGTCCAGACGTTGCGGTATAAAACTATGCGAGTGTAACAATGTAGGACAACGTCTGGAATTGACTATTGAGGAAAGAGCCATAGCAGGTTTCAGTTGACCTGTCACAACTGACGGCATGCATGCATCAGCCATCGTGTAGCTCAACCTTATTTTAGGGAGCTCAACGACCTGACTCACGATGCCACCAATCAGCTGAATATTTGCGTAGGTCGCAAAAAATACTCAAAATCGCCAAACAGTTTTACGAAATTCATGTATAAAGCTAACATGGTACTCACATTTACAATAAAAGGGTCCACTGTAATAATGATGAATGTCCAAAGTTTTTTTAATTCTAAGTAAGTATGTCATTCGGAAACTTGATATATGCAGTTCGTAATCTCGTTTACAAACTCAGAAATATCGCTTACAATCCCGAGATATATACGTTTTTATAAATCGATTACGCGGCTAGAACGTTCAGCGTCACAGGTGTTCTCATCTTTAACGCTGAGTTTTCTTTCACCATGTATGAAATTAAAAATGAAGGGTCCACTGCTATATGGATAAATGTCCTTTTTACTTTGTTTTACAATGTTAAATATCTTAAAACAAAGTAAAAAGGACATTTATCATGATTGCAGTGGACCCTTTATAAAAAATACAATCGACATAATTTTAGTAAAGACTTCGCCAATTAATGGTGCTCCCACACTGCTGTTAAAAATGTTTACAAACATTTTCTAACACTAACAAATGTTAGGAAAAGATAAAAATATTAGATAATAATGAATCTAATTAGTCTAATATAGATTATTAGATAATGTTTCAATAGATTTATGCAGATATTTTTTTATTTATGTTTATTTAGAAAATGTTAACTAATGTTTGTAAACATTTTTAACACCGGTGTGGGAGCACCTTAACACATGCATAAATCTTGTGAAAATACGAATGTAATTAGTCGCCTGCAAACATATCTCTTCGGTTCACTGTACTAGCAACCCGACCGACTTCGTACGAGTACGTTATTTGCTTGAGGCTTTTTTTAATCAGTTTTGCATCAAACATTTGATTTTTAAACGACTTTCAAATGGTTTGATTTTGAGAAGTTTAACAGTTCGATGCGTATTTTTTTTAATAGTATTTCCACTGGTTTCTGGACCGCTTTAAGTTTTTTTTTTTTGGTTCCCTATGCTCTCGGTTTGGTCCCCTATACCTGCTATGGCACTTTCCTCAAAAGGCCATTCCAGACGTTGCCCTACATCGTTACAATCACATAGTTTTATAATGTTTTTTTTTTATTTGATCTTTATTTGGTGAATAAGATAAGATGACATACATAAACAGTTTTTTTTAATCTATCTTTTCTAATCCTTAGCTTGATTAATCTATGTGAATCTATGCCAGTAAAAGACAGTGGTTTAAGGAACAACACGAATTCGTTTCCATCCTACAAACTATAGCTGTTTGGGAATTTGAAACTTAACTCAAACATCCCCTTAATAGCCTTTTCGTACACCCACGCACTAGACAACTGACCTATTTTCCAACACCACGTGCCTCTTTACTTAGCGATTTACTTCGCAAGTGATAGATTGAGGATAAAGGTACAAGAAACATTAATATAACCTCGTGAACCTGATCCAACTCACAAATTGATTCAATTTATTTACCAACTAGCTGTGCACGCGGCTTCGTCTGCTTCGACGTCGATAAACAAGGGTAGTTTGAAAGGAGTACTAATCCGCAGGTCACTTAAAGTATCATCATCTGCCTAGCCTTTTCCCAACTATGTTGGGGTCGGCTTCCAGTCGAACCGGATGCAGCTGAATATCAGTATTTTACATGGAACGACTGCCTATCAGACCTCCACAACCCAGTAACTGGGAAATACGATACTCTTGGTAAGACTGGTTGTCAGACTTTCTGGCTTCTGACCAACAGTAACGACTGTCAAAGATCTACAAATGACAGCCGGGACCAACGGCTTTACGTGCTTTCCGAGGCACGGAGGAAACTCGCTATGGTAAATGGTCACCCATCCACAGACCAACCTCGGCAAGCGTGGCTTAACCCGGAAGATCGGTCTATGCGGCTGTAATTATTTAGCCACGAGCTCCTCTTAAAGTATACAGGGTGTAAAAAGACCCATCACATAGCCGAAATCTACGCACTCTGTACATCAAACTAAACTACACTGACCAAAAATAATTGCTGGGAAACGATTTTTAGTTTTTGGCATAAAAAAAAAACGCTTTTTTTTGTAGCGCGCAATGTGTGGTTGTGGCGATGCCGCGCGTTTGCATGCGTGCAGCGGCCACACAGCTGAGCCAAGGCGGTCGTGTGCGTTTGATATTCGTTGCGTTTTTGTAACTTCAAATGCGTCATTTATGAGGAAAAAATTAAAAATTTGATGAGGTTATTTGCAATAAAGTTTAGTATTATCACTTAGAATAAGATATCGGAAAAAACTAAAAAAAAAAATGTGTACTTTGACTTACAATATTTCCAAAACCAATGATTTCCCAGGTATGGTCTGGTAGAAAAAAATGATCCCAATGATGGGTAGAACATGTGGTTATCGTTATCGTTAAGGGTCTTTTTACACCCGATATGTATAATATCTGTATTTTTAATTATTTTGTTCGTCGAATTGGCTCCCTGTATTCTGTTGTGTAAATAAATACTATTATTTATTTATTTTTTCATCCTTCTCTTTCCCGGAATGGGAATCCCGAGGGGATTATGCTAAGAGGAGGGGACGCTGTATTTTTTGGGCTGAATAAATATACTGCGATGCCCATTCGTTGCAGCGGGCAATGTTATCATGTGTCAAGTCAAAGTCAATGTTTTTTATTTCAGGTAGAGCAGATTACGGCACTTGTCCCACTGCCAACGATGAGCGAGAAGCGAGTAGAGCTACAAACTACACAGCGAAAAGAGAGTATGTAGTTCCAATAGTTTTGTCGCTGGGCTATAACAGTTGCTTCAACTATACAAAGCATAGGTTCGTTCGTGCATGGAGTACTGCTCGCACCTTTGGGAAGGCTCAGCCAAATACCAGCTAGAGGCGTTGGAGTCCATTGAGAAGCGTGCCAAGAAGCTCATCAGCAACGACTCCCTTGTTCAGACCAAGCTCCAAAGTCTTGAGCATCGACGCAAAGTTGCTAGTCTATCGGTTTTTTATCGGACACATTTCGGAGAGCGTGCTTCAGATCTGCATGATTTAATACCCCCCTGCCCTTTTTTCTATCGGACGGCCAGAAGCACGAAAAAGCGCCATTGGTTCATGTTTGATATATCAAAAACCTGATCGAAGCGCTTTGATTCCACTTTCATTGTGAAAACCGCCAAACAGTGGAATGCGATGCCCGAGTGGGTGTTCCCCGACAGTTACAATCTGGGTGTCTTCAAGTCACGAGTGAATCGGTTTCTTCTGGGCAAGCGTACTCCATCGTAGACCGCATCATCGCTTAACATTAAGCAAAATGGCGGACAAACTCAGGCCTAGTAACAGATAAAAAAAATATAAGCGAATGTGCGAGCGCGACCGGCGATTACTCGCACTACTCGCAAATGACCGCTGGTTGGTCTCTCGGCGTGAGTTCTGACCGCCAAGCGAGCATCGCTGAGCAAGTATCGCTGAGCGAGTATTATTTTTGATAGCTCTTGTCGCTTAGCGACAAACTAGTGGAGCGAGTCCTCGCCGGCAGTGTAAACAGTCAGCGATCAACTATTAATACATGAGTGCATCTCTTTTGTTTACACGGAATGTATATCTATATACGTTTCTTGAGCGAGAAAATAGCCGATAGTTAGTCACTTCCTCGCCGACGGTGGTACGACTGCCTACATACTACATGCTTTTGAAACGTCAAAACTCACGCACGGTTCCAAAAGGTAGGTCTTATTGAGAAGAACTGGCAGGAAACTCTACGGATACTCTTTTAAATAATAGATCATGACAATAGGGAATATGCATGTAATCCAAAACTCTTTCATTATTTAAATATACATTGTGCAGACGTCAAGAAACAAATTAAATTGTTTTTTACATTTATAACGCATTACTTATTTTACAATTCATTATTTTATGTTACGTTTTTTTTGTGGAACGGAACGCAATCTCGAAACGCGTCGTCTTCGAAAATGCCGGAAGTGACATCAAAATCCATGTGAATAAATCTTTAAATAATCTTTTCTTAGCAAACTGTTTGATTTCTCACTGAGGTAAGATAATAAGTGCGACTTCTGCTTGATTATAGCACAAGAAATAATTTAATTTATATGATTTGTGGCTAAAAAAAGATGTAAACAAAGCAGTATCGTGGATTATGACGTTACATTATGGCCGTGACAATAAAGGCTGTTTGAACTGTAGAAGAAAATTTTTGAAGTTAAATAATTGTTTTGAGCAACAAACACTACTAACATTTGACTTTTAATGCTTTTCTTGGGTTTAAATTACTGTGCATATTAAGAGAAAAAAATAATTTCATGCATATTCCCTATTCTGTAACAGTAAGTAGTGTGAGAAAAATAGTATGAGAATAATGCAAATTACTGTAAGAATTAAACTCATATTTATAAGCAAATAGAAAAATGCACCTTTTAGGATTGCCATAGCAGTTAAGAGCTGGCCACTCCCGACAGACGGCACCCGTTCATGAGCATGACGTGCACATCCGCATCACTCAGCTCAACCATATTGCAGGGAACTCAACGACCGGATGCACGACGCCACCATCATTTTAGTGAGCATGACAGACTTATACTACCTGACAATAGGCAGTTGTATAATCCTGTCCTAACTAATATTATAAATTAAATTAAAAAACTTGCTGGGGAGTTTGTTGCGCCGTTTCTTCTTCACAGCATAAACACTAGGAAGCGGTGAAGGGTGGGCGCTTTGGGGGCAGTCTTATGTAAACATGACGTTCAAAAAGAACTAAGTAATACTAGTCTATTTTGAATAAACGAGTTTTGAGTTTGAAAATGCGAAAGTATGTTTGTTACCTTTTCACGCCTAAACCACTGAACCGATCATCCTGAAATTTTCATATACGTTGTCAGGTGTACAGAAACGGATATAGGGTACCTTTCATCCCGCAAAAAATTACTGCTCCCGAGGAAAACAACAATAACGATAATAGATGGCGCCACGTATATTTCGAATCATGATTGAATTATATTATTAGAGAAACTTTAGTAGTGTGTTAAGAGTTGATTGTCAAATTCGAAATGAAGCCGCGGGCAAAAGTTTGTAATAATATGAATAAAGGTATATCATTAATTGCTGCATGATTCTCATACTTTGTCGTAGACTTTCACGGATTGACGTGATATGACGTCAAACAAGTTTGAAACTTAAAAACCGTGTTAAAAATCTCTGTTTACATCATAAACGACACCCATTTAAAAATATCAACACTGGTACCCGAATTAATTTGTTGATGACATATCTTTCTTGTTTCTTTAATCTTTTTGGCTTTTACTACACAGAAAAGTTCAGAAGGTTAAGCTGCATAGATGTTGTTTTGAGACATGTTGTTTTGTGTCAAAGGTATGATCTTCCTTTAATTTAAAATACTATGTTAATACAATGTGTTAAGTATTAAACTATCAAAAAGTTGACGACATGTTAAACACTTATTTTACGGACAAAAATATTAAATTTAATCGATAAGGAGGATACTATTGATAGTACCCCAAGTGTGTGTTTTTTCATTAACTACTGTAGTTGCGTCACGCCAAAAATGTATGATTTAGACAGCGCCTCTAGGCGCGGCGTTCAATTTACGCAACTGCAGTAGTTAACGAAAAAAACTCACACTTGGGGTACAGTTCATAGAAATATATGGCATTACGACGCTTTTTCACGTTACGTCGTTTGACGTGAAATCACGTCCATATTCCCACGAGTTTTCCGAAGTGAACCTTCTTGGATAAACTTTTAGTTTTGACCCCCGCCTGCGTGAAACATTGAGATAAGAAGGCTTTGTTAATCCCCGTCATTAATTATAACAGTATCGCCTTAGTTCAGCGTTTTTTGGCCTATTATGAGGTGTTTTGTTTAAACCGTAACATTAATGACGCCTCGTGACGTCCAATTTACACGATTGAAACAGATTAGAATACATCATAGAAATAAATTGTTTCCATTTAAGCTGGGCGGGTTTACAGTGACAGGATGTATACAGGGTGTAAACAAATTCGTATAATTTCTTAAAATTGTGTGATCTATTGGTGTCATAGATTAACCCTAAACGGTTTTTTTGAAAAATCAACTTTTTTTTCTATTTCTGCAAAGAGCGATATTGCGCTACTCTTGTCCGCTAGCTGTGTCGCCGTGCTTTCAATCATTTATGAGAGGAATAAAACATTTAAAAAAAACGTTCTTTTTTTTTTGCTTATTTTTTTATTGAATCCTTATTTAGTGGTTTAGATAAGACGAGAAACGAAAAGATTTTTTATTTTTAATCAAGCTAAATCCCTTCGTTGTCAATGTACACCAGTAGGAAATAATGTGGTGTAAAGGAATTGGAAGACTACCCAAGGTAGGGACTACACGACCCTGATTTACTATGAGTGTGCGTCTACATTGCCGACCTAGCGCGGTTGCCACGACGGGCGCGAAACATCACACATATGAAACCGCTGCTTGCGTCCATAGTGAAGTGACTAAGGTGGGCGCCTAGCGCGACGGGCTCGAGCGAGATAGCGCGCATAGTTTTCAAACGTTCCTATCAGCGCGTTATGGCCACACTACGGGCCTGGTCCGCAAGCGACCTAATGCGCGGATGGCGGGGTATCAAACCATTTCGGTCTAATCGCTCGGCGTATGTGCTTCTGTTTTTTTTTTTTGTTAAATGTCTGTATATACTGACGTATTTATAAGTGTGATTCCATCTAAACCTGCTATATGGCAAAGTAAACATACACACCACAGTAATCGCGCAACAATAAGAAAATTATGGAGCGAATAAATAAAAAAATTGACCATTAACTTGTCGGCTTTTATTTATTACGTGCACACCATCTCTTGTGTTCAACACCTCCCATCTCAGGATCGGACTATCTACTAAAAATACCAAATCCTCGTCCATGGTTTGCAACACCTGAAATACGCCTTAGCGCTACAACGGTTCGCACGTCTCTGTGGCCATCGCACGCCTCCGCAGTCGCGCCCGCCACAGACCCTGGTCACCGCGCGTTCAGTATGGACGCACACTGACATCAAAAGGTAACAACGTCAAAAAATAGAAAAATAGAGTTATGTATTTCAAATGTACTGAATTTGACATAGTATTGTCAAATAATAATACAATAAAAAAAATTGCCGAGGCCAATCCGTGGATGGGTGACCGTTCGTTACACATCGAGACCCTCCGTGCCTTGGAGAGCATGTTAAACCGTCGGTCCCGGGTGTCACGAACACCTATGACAGTCGTTACGGGTAGTCAGAAGTCCGAAACTCTGACAACTGGCTAACTTTAGGATATCGGTATTGTCCAATAACTAGGTTGCGGAGGTCTGATGGCAGTCGCTCCCTGTAAAATACTGGTATTCAGCCACATTTGGGGGCCTACTCCCTAAGTCCGTCAACGAAGTTAGTCGCCCGTCCGAAAGTAGCCCGAAACATAGGAGTGAACAAAACAAGTGTCAAGTTCAACTTTTCGGACGGGCAAACACACATCGGTAGTAAGGACAACTATCAAATCGTGTTGTCATTCATTCTTAGTTCGGGCCCCGAAATAATCGTATGTCCGTAGGTGATAGGGAGTAGGAAACGCTCGTAATTAAGGCCGAAACCACGGACTTCGTGCTTAGGGAGTAGACCCTCTTGTTAGACTGGAAGCTGGACCCCAACGAGAAAAAAGGCTTAGTAGAACAATTTGCATTATCAGTCCTTAATTCGTACTCGTGTCTGATAATTGGCATTACGCTCGCTAATAGGACTTAATTCCGTCGCTGGTCGACTGTGTACGGCATACTTTTTCACAATTCTTCCGAGAATACAGGCGTGATCTGTTATATTTCTTTTGTCATGACATCTTGAAAAAGTTCTTTAAAAAAATAAGGTTATAATTATTAAGACGTCATATCACGTCGTCTGACGGTACATGACTCACTTCTTGTATTATGGGACTTAACAACGTCACCGGTCGAATTTAAGCGTACGATACTACAGGGTGTAAACGAATTCGTGTACTTCCTTAAAACCACCATGATCTAATAATGGTAAAATAATAGATTAATCCCATAGGACATTTAGCTTGATTAAAACTTTTTTTTCTCTTACTCTGTGTAAGTAATCGTATCGAAACCAAGTAAAATAGAAGCAAAAAAAGAAAAGAAAAAAAAAACATTTTCCTTTTTTGTTTTAGTTAATTTTGATGCCACGCATAAATTAATGAATGAAAGCACGGCGAAACAGCTATCGGGCACGACTAGCATGATATCGCTCCCTGCAGTCCGTTAATTCTGGCGCTCAAATGACCTATAAAGAGAAAACGAGTTTTATTTAAAAAACAAAAAAAAACTGAATCTGTAAAATACCAGTGTTTGCTCAATCTGTGCCACCGCTACATTCGTTTAGTATACACACTTCTGTTTATCCCTTAGAGAATATAAGCGTGAAGTGTGTACCTACACCGACATAAGTCGAAGAGCTACTTAAAAAAAATAAGACGTGTTTGAAAACACTTGTAAAGAAAACCAACTTGACAATAATTTCGAGACGTGATATCACGTCGCGGTGCCGAGGGCACTTGACGTCTGTCGTCCATTAACGTCCGCAGCAGTGAGAGGTATAAAGTAAATACGTACCACGTGTCGTCACTGGTCGATATTACACAGATATACAATGAACTGGATATGCCTTGTGTTTGTATTTTTATTCTTGTGTTGTGTCAGCACCAGCAGTGCAATTCTGTAAGAATCTCACCTCGATCGCGACTGTCAATTAGACACTTGTCGTGATGTCGTAGTCGGATTGTACAATCCGCCATATTACATTACGGCTAGCCGTTATCAAAAACAGGGCCGTTTTGAAATGCGGCGGTTCAACGATTAGCCGGATTGTCATTGCGATACGTTCTTCAATAAGGCGGGCCACGTTTAGCCGCATCGTACTACTACTTTACTTAGATTGTAGGGTTGTTTGGGTTTCCAAAGGAGTGTCAACGGAGCCCCGCTAAGCGGGGCTCCTATTTTTGTCTGCAGGGTTTAAAGTAACCTAAGTAAAGGGGTAAGGAAATGTATATTTTCACCCACTCAGTACTCGACGGAATTGTTGTTGTTATGTCAAGCAGCGCCACGAGTGTTAAGAATCGGAACTAAAACCTGTCAAAGAGGCGGCTAATGTCTCGCTGTATTGCATTATAGCTAGCCGTGTTGAATAACGTATGGCGGCGAATACATTCCGGCGGTTTTTTATTCAGCTGCATTCAATCCGGCTAGTCGTTGAACCGCCGCATTTCAAAACGGGCCCTGTTTTTGATAACGGCTAGCCGTAATGTAATACGGCGAATTATGCAATCCGACTGCTATAGTGACACAGCGTGGATAACAAAACTATGCGTTATTGATTATACTGTCGATTATCTGTGTGTTATTTGCTTCTATTATCCATACTGTGACATTATGAACATCGAGCTAACCGTCGATATTGAGGTGAGTTTCTTACAGAATTACACTACAGATGTCCAAATCGGCTAACAAAATTGTTGCCATTGTTTACGAAAACTGACAAAATGATTGGTTTCGTTTTTTGTGTCAAACAATTTGACAGCTTTTGAAAACGAAAACTGTCTGAATGAACGGTTCGGCCTTGGTTCGGTTGCGATTTATAAAGATTTACTTTAGGAGAATTCGGCTGCTATGCGAGAATAGCTCATGCTGTGGTGAAAAGTTCAGCCAGTCAGCAAGGTTGGCAGTGGAGCTGACTGCTTTGATGCACGGAGTAGCACGTGCCGTCCAGACGGTTAACATGGACCATACGTAGGGACATTAGGCTCCAGTAATTTATGAGGAGACTCCCTGATCGTCTGGCACTAGTACCCCGCACAAAAAAAGAACCTGTTTGCATCTACGACAGTGACAAATGAAAGTGAAGAGTATCCTAACTATCCTAATCCTAACTAAGTAATCTGCCAGCGCTTGTCGATGCTAGTCCGCGCAGTTAGTCAGCGCAGGTAGTCTCTATACTGTGTGGAAAACCAGCGCCGACAAGCTCCGAACTTCGCCGACAAGTTCCGACCTGCTCCGATCAGCGCTGGTAAGCCGTCATTTGTTGCTGTATTTGCAAGGAAACAAAGCGTATCTTTGTTAAAAAATGCCAGCCCCTGCTTCTACCCGACATCATCATCATCATTCAGCCGAAAGACGTCCACTGCTGGACATAGGCCTCCCCCAAGCATCGCCACATCGACCGGTCCTGTGCTTCTCGCATTCGTTTCCCGCGACCTTCACCGCGATCATCGGTCCACCTTGTGGGAGGCCTACCCACGCTGCTGCGTCTCCCGGTACGCGGTCGCCACTCCAGAACCTTTCGGCCTCATCGACCATCCGTTCTGCGGGCAATGTGGCCGGTGTGAGCAACCCGACATAGGCTACTTTTATCCAGAAAAATACGGAATACGTGATAGACGATATCCACACAGCCGCGAGCGAGTTACAAAGAAAACAAAAAGACACTTCTAGTAACACTGAATTTATGTGCCCATAAAATGTTTCCCTTTATTAAGCTCTATATACAATATATATATTTTGACAGCGGGAAGCTCTCGGATTCCCGTCCTTTGTCACAAATCATCGTTTTTAGCCTTTTCTCAAGTATATCGCAGTCGGTTTCCAGATGTGTCAGTTTATCTTGAACAAGCCTCTTACGTTTGAGCGACGTTTTATTTGAAGATTCATGATATCTACCGAGCGATTTTGTTTGTTTATTTTTTGATTCACATAACTACACCACAACAATTTTTTTTTTCTATTCGTCTTCTGTAGGTGGTCCTAGGGAACCGTTTCTACGCAACCGGGCAGTTATTGGCGAGACCTGAAGGGTTTCCAGCCAAGGGGGGGAAGTAAAATACTTAACCTAAGCTAACTACTTGTACTACACTAACACCATGACTACCTGCAACAACAGCACTAAGGGCGACCCCTAGTGGGACTCGGACCTTGGCTTAGGGCGTTGCTGGCGTGGACATAGGGGGGGGAGACAGCTTGATGAGGGCTGAATTATCGGTGTGACTGCGGAGTCTGAAGAGACTCACGGCTCTACGACGGGAGAGCTCGGTGGATCGTGACCGGCGGCGGTGGGACGTCGCGACGAGCCTCGTCGGCGAGGACGGTATGCCGGACGTTGTGTATTGTGCTGGTCGATTTACTCGCCTCCTGGAGGAGGGTTAGACAATAACAAAACATGGGCGGGCACTAATTTGTAAGAAAATGAATAGTCTAATGCTGCTTATCCACCAGAAATGTGCTATGCAACGTAGCTATGGATGCGTTTGATATCCACCAATCATATTTATTGGTCCACATAGCATAGCACTGGTGGAAACAGATTCAACTAAGCTACGTTTTTTATATGGAAGGATGCGTTCTATGGATGGTTACGAGTGGTGTAGCTATATGTATGTGCTTACAGTCTTCCCTATTGTCGATACGTCGCATAGCTCGAGCTGCGCATCTTCCTCGCACAGCTACCTTGGCGGCGCATTTTCATAGCACATCTTACTCGCTCCGCTACATAGCTTAGCATCAATGGCAACGGTCACATAGTTTCGTAGCTTAGCTTTTACATTCTCGCAGCATAGCTGCATAGTATATCTCTGGTGGAAAGGCGGGCTAACACAGATGTGCTGTGTGTAAACAATATGGCGTAAATATGTCTACCATGCGATTAATAGACAATAATGTATGATTTCCACAAACCGGGCCACGCAGGAGCGCAGCACAGCGCGTCGCAGCGGATGCTCGAGCACGCGCCCGTAGCCGACCGCGTCCGCCCGATGGCTACAATCTGCTGGAACCCGGGCGCATGCGCGAGCGTGCTCATGTATCCGCTATCGCAGTCAGTTTCTACCTGCGGTGTGACCGGACGCGACGACAGCCGAGCGCCGCCGTCCACGTACTCGAGCAGCCGACCGGCTGCCGCGGCATACGCGCGGATCTAATCGAGTTCCAAGCAGTGTAAATTCCATGCAAACATGAAACTTAACTATTGTATGGAAGCCTGAATTTCCTTTAGCACAGTGTGAAATGCGCTCCGGCGCGCTCCGGCGTGGTCCGTTTAGTGGAAATCGTACATAACGCTGCTTCCCATCTTTTTGACGTTACTCATAAGTAAAGTTCGCCGTCCCAGGCACACACTTTTAGAACCCGATGACGAAATAACCCTCCTCCAGGAGGCGAGTAAATCGACCAGCACACTACACAACGTCCGCCGCCGTCCGGCAAACCGTCCTCGCCGACGAGGCCCGTCGCGACGTCCCACTGCCGCCGGTCACGATCCACCGAGCTCTCCCGTCGTAGAGCCGGTCCTCTCTTCAGACTCCGCAGTCACACCAATAATTCAGCCCTCATCAAGCTGTCTCCCCCACTATGTCCACGCCAGCAACGCCCTAAGCCGTGGTCCGAGTC
Organism: Amphipyra tragopoginis; assembly: GCA_905220435.1. Lineage (NCBI taxonomy): Eukaryota > Metazoa > Arthropoda > Insecta > Lepidoptera > Noctuidae > Amphipyra > Amphipyra tragopoginis. Next base: position 12,010,650 of record HG992020.1, on the reverse strand, counting down.
CCACTAGGGTTCGCCCTTAGTGCTGTTGTTGCAGGTAGTCATGATGTTAGTGTAGTACAAGTAGTTAGCTTAGGTTAAGTATTTTACTTCCCCCCCCCCCCCCCCCATTGGCTGGAGACCCTTCAGGTCTCGCCAATAACTGCCCGGTTACGTAGGAAGGGTCCCCTAGGACGACCTACAGCAGTCCAATAGAAAAAAAAAAACTTTACGTTACTGCACGTCAACACAAATGTCCAATCTTTCTCGGATTCAATAACTATTATAGACAACCTTGATTATTTAATGGGCTAGTCAAAACCAGGAAAAACGCCATAAAAACACGTCAAAGGTGAGTGTTGAACGATTTCGGCCGCCATTATGATGCTTCGGGTCATTTAGGACGCCCCCTAGGGGGTGTTAAAGGTAACTTTGAGAACCTTTGCTCGTTCATTTTTATGGGTAAAGTTTTTGCTGAGGGAAATCATTCATTGGCTTTTTAGCAGACTTTCGAGGTTGGCACGTATACAGCTGTTGCCAATTAGTTCTAGGATTGATTATAGACACAAATGTAGATACTTAAGGCTGTGGTCTGTTACAAACACCGTAGGCTGTGTGTTGACGCCTTGCATGTGTGCGCGCAGACAGGCTCTCAACGCACACACGCATACGGCGCTAGCGGGTGACGCGCAGTGGCAACGGCGCGGGGCGCCCTCTTCAGTGCATTTGATGACATCGCGCATTACGGTCATGTGTACTCAAACTCAACTCAAACCTCATTTATTCAAAATAGACTAGAATTACTTAGTTCTTTTTGAACGTTAGTTTTACAATATTATAGACATCCCACAAAAAGCCCTCCCTTCACCGCTTCCTAGTGTTATTGCTGTGAAGAAGAAACGGCGCAACAAACTCCCCAGCAACACAGATATGTCTGTCAAGTGAATAAATTAATTGACTCTATACAACAAAAATCATCATATTTTTTACAATAATAAAATTATGCAAGTACAGGTAAAAACAAATTAAAAATAAAGTATATAAATCAATTCTGTATGAATTGGGTTAAATCATAATCGTATCTAACTAATATAGATACATACATAAACCTACATCTAAAAACTATTGGTTACCAGGGAAGCCACATATGCAGAAAAGAACTAGCGCCACACGTCCCTATCGTCAACATAGTCGTTTATCTTATAGTATGCCTTCTCTACTCAACAATATATAATTTGTATTGTAAAAACTTGAATATAGTCATTTTAAAAACAGAGTTATTCATTGAAGAGTATCCACCGGTCCACCCACTTCACTGAAAGCAGTATCTTCGCCGCTACACTGTGTCTGGCGTGATGCTGTATGCGGCCGGCGAATGCTGATTATGGAAATGCACTCTCTCAACGCTATGATGCCTGACGCCACGTCAGGTGCGTAATATTGTGTGAGTAACTTACACTGTAGCCTAGTGGTCAGGCGTATAATTCAATTTCAATTCAATTCAAATACTTTATTTGCTAGAACATGGTACGTACTTCTTACAAGTCAAGTACGTCTTACAAGGTTATCGATTCCTACATATTCTGCCACATGCGGCGTGCAAATGATATGAAGTCAGGACCTAACAATTAAAATGATATTTAAATTACATACCTAGATAAACACACACACAGTTTTATATACTTAATTGCAAAAATGTTATTTTATATAGTTGTCGTCCATAATTTTTTTAACACTATAATACGTTTTGTTTAATAATAAATTATGTAACTGTTTTTTAAACAATGTAAGGCGTTGTTGAGCAAGGCTTTGGGGAAGATGATTAAATATTTTAATACACATACAGTAAACGTCTCTTTTATATATTTCTAAATGTATTGGGGGCATGCGTAATCTGTTTTTGTGTCTGGATCGGCTATTCACATTATCACTAAATTTTTCAAACAAATGGGGATACTTCTTTACAAATAAACAGATTTCGAATATATACAGACAGGGTAATGGTAAGATTTGTAGTTTTTTAAATAGGGGTGTACAACTATCTAAATAGTGGGCATCACATATTGCTCGGATACATTTTTTTTGAGCTTTAAATACTCTATTAATTTCTACAGCGTTACCCCATAATGATGATACCGTATCTAAGAACTGACAATACATATGCGTAATAGGCCACCAATGCTGTTTTCAAATTAACAATTTGTCTGATTCTTTTCAGTGCATAAACAAACCGGTCTATTTTATTAACAATTTTTTCTACATGATATACCTAATATCATACAGGCGTGATATTATAGTCCGCTTTTGTTTACATCCATCAGTAACCCTAACAATCATATTATGTTATTCCATTCGGACGAATGCGCAACTTATGGCTTTGTTACTTCCTATAAAGACGGGCTTGCAACCCGTCACTCCAGCGTAAACCCCAGCTTGTAACCTGTCAGAGCTTTGATCTTTAAGTCGTGACTTACGGCTGTCTTAACTGACTTATTGAGACAGTGAGTGGGGTCAAGATCTGAATAATTATACTAAAGACGTGTCATTACTTATTTAAGAACAAGGAAGATTTAGGATCACTTTGCGTCGTGTTATACAAAGTGAGGATGATGTTATGACATTAGGTATATGAGACTACGTACTCTATGATGAGTTTTACGACCGAACACAAATAATCAATCATGTGTACATTCAATAGTTTAGCCACAGAAATATATACATACAAGGTACAATTATTGCTATCTCAATTGTTCCGTTATGTTTTGCAAGCCATATTATGTGTTACGTTCTGGACATAAAGTCTATTTTAGATAATATAAATTGCCAAGACTGCAGTCCAGTTCAATATAAAGTCCTTGCTTATTCTAAGTGATTCACTCAATGTTTCCTGCAAGAAGTTTCGTTTTACATAGTCACATGAGTCACAGTTCTTTGTGATGGATTCTTTTTTGGCGCGACGCACGCGATTTGTTGATTGGCGAGGCGTATCTAAGAGCTATATGAAACGGAACGTTTATTAACTACCCAAGATGGCGACTGCGGTTTGTTTGGATGGCAACGGCGGTTTGTTTGTCAGTGCCATTGGAATTTAACGAAATTCTCCATAATCCGAATTTTGCGGATATATGTTGTCGACTCGAAATCAATATTTTTTTATGTTTTGTTATTCATATAAGTTTTCGATCGAGTCTACCGATATATAGATACCGTTAATATAGATATATAATGTGTATATTTAAATAATGAAAGAGTTTTTAATTACATGCATATTCCCTATTACGGTTTAATAATTTTACGAATATCAAGATCTCTACGCGAAGTTATGTAAATCTATAACCCGTTTAAACCAAAATTATCTTTACTTAAATACTTTTTTTTGTGTTCGTTTTTGTAAGGACAAGTTTTGTACAGAAGAAAATTTAAAAAATCTTGAAAAAAAAATGGCGGTACGAAGTTCTAAGAAGCTAGTAAAATATATTTATCAATAATCGAGCATTTTTTTTTGGCCAAAATTTTGTCTCTTTTTCGAACGCCCACTTTTGAGAAGCGTAAAAACTTTTAGAGCCACTGTCCTCCAATCTAATATGCTGTACAACTAGGAAATTTATTATGAAGAGAATTACCGCCGTTTCTTCTTTATTGTGGCCATAAATAAAGTCTGCGAAGGTCGGGTAAATGAGATACTGGTTTGTGAGGAGGCTGCGATTAGGGCGCACGTGTCGATGGTTTATTTTAACTGACTCCTTCAAAACGGAGATTCTGAATTCGACTATATGTTTTTTTTGTATATTGGTTACTCGATTATTTCGCCAATTATGAATGGATTTTGATGATTCTTTTTTTTTTGATAGGCCATACTTCAGAAGTGGTCCCGTATAAGTTTTATCGAAATAGAACGTTTTTAACAATTCAACAAAAAATATATAATTAGATTACGTTTTGATTTGTGATTCCCTTCAGTTAAGTACATATAAAATTAACAGTTTCAGAAGTCAAAAGATAGTATTCTGTATCCGAGTAATTTTAGCGTCCCAAGTAAACTGACTGTGTGGAACAATATCGCCCTAGTCGTGCCCGTCAGCTGTGTCGCCGTTCCTTTATTAATTTATGCATGGCATCGAAAGTTTCTATCACATAAAAAAAATATTAAGGAATATAAAGTTTTTTTTTTTAAATTATTCTATATTCCGTGCGGGCTTAATCTATACCATTAATAGATCATGTGGTTTGAAGGAATTACACGAATTCGTTTACATCCTGTATATGTCAGAGATGCAGAGGGATTTTATCGGAATATCATCGGTGTCCACCATGTTGCACGTGGTTCAGTAGAATCAGTGCGTACACCCGGCGCGGCGCGGTCGAGCTCTGGGGGCTTACCATGACCTCTTATGAAAACTTTCAAATGCCAGCCAGTCAACTTCCGTTCAAAAGCAGGCCTGCTTCTGAATCGCTAAAAATCGTACCATGACAGTACTAAAGGTGAACGACTATTGAACCAAGTTGAACGGTTATGCTTGTTCATGGTACGAAAAGTCTATGCAAAAAAAAAAAGGTGAACGGATTTCGTAAACGACAACGTAGCAGGCCTGCTCTAACGATGTCATAGTACAAAAAAGCAGGGCAGTTCAACTTCCAGGCAACTTCTGCCCTGATTTAAGAGGTCATAGTAAGCCCCCTGGATGTCAAATGTATCGTGTCACTAACACACTAGTCTCACCTTGGAATCTGACAGATGTGGAGCGTCACACGTCACGTACGACAGTTCATTTGACAACCTTGGCTAGAACTACTGACTCAATGACAGCTGTTATCGATTTGATTAATCGACTAGAGTATCTCAAACACAAATAGATGATGCCACTAGTACGTATACAAGCCGTTTACTTCACCCCTCCGATATACAAGGTTAGTCAGAAAGGGGGTACTAATCCGAAAGGGTGTTAAAGTACACATAATGTAAATAACTTTTGTTCTACAACTTTTCCCAAAAGTCAATAGTTTAAGAGAAACAGTTGTTCAAAAATCTCAAAAAAAAATCTCTAAAATCTATCTTTCCCCAGTAATGATCAGCTGTGTTTACATTTTAGGTCATATTTGGGGTCATGAATTAGAAGCACCATTTTCTGAATTTGTAACTAAAGCAGGGATGAAGAATTTTTGAAAAAACTAAAATAAAAATTATTTTATTTGGAAAAAATATATATCGAATTTTGAAATTTTAACACTTGCTTTCAAACAGTCATCAGTGATACTATTATGTGGGCTTCGGATTAGTACCCCCTTTCCGACTAACCTTGTATACATCCGAGTTTCTTCGGCTCATATTTTCGTATTCGCATCGGCAGTTCACAAGTGTTCTTATCAGAATTCCCTTTCTTGTTTAACTAGAGAACCCAGTAAAAACTTTGTTACACAACTTTGTTTCGAAAATATGACACGGTACCCAATTTTGAAGCTCCGGAGTGCTCCATAACGTTATTATTACATCCCCTAAAGCTCGGGGTTCTTTATTGAACCCTTTCTACCCCCTATGTACAAATTGAGTTAAGGGTTAAACTTTTCTTATTTAGATTTTCTTGTATGGATGTGAAGGATGTACAAGGTTAGTCGGAAAGGGGGTACTAATCCGCAGGCCACTTATAGTATCACTGATGACTGTTTTAAAGCCAGTGTAAAAATTTCAAAATTCGATAATTTTTATTTCCATGGAAAATTATTTTTATTTTAGTTTTGTTTAAAATTCTTCATCCCTACTTTAGTAATGAATTCAGAAGATGGAGCTTCTAAAACGTGACGTCAAATGTGACCTAAAATGTAAACACAGCTGACCATAGCTGAGAACAGATAGATTTTAGGGTATTTTTTATGAAATTTTTGAACAGCTATTTCTCTTAAACTATTGACTTTTGGGGAAAGTTGTAGAACAAAAGTTATTCATTATTATGGGTTCTTTAACACCCTTTCGGATTAGTACCCCCTTTCCGACTAACCTTGTATAAATGATACTATGCTATTGCTGGTTAAGTTGGCTGGATGAAATTCATGGCATAAGAATCCTAATCGTAATCCTCACTTCCTAAAGGTACTATTTGGAACCGAGCTGCCAACTGCAACTGCCGACTGCACGTGCAGCGGCTGCATGAAGTCGGCCGCAGCTGTACTTTTTTTTTTTTTTTTTCTATTTGACTGCTGTAGGTCGTCCTAGGGGACGGTTTCTACATAACCGGGCAGTTATTGGCGTGACCTGAAGGGTCTCCAGCCAATGGGGGGAAGTAAAATACTTAACCTAAGCTAACTACTTGTACTACACTAACATCATGACTACCTGCAACAACAGCACCAAGGGCGACCCCTAGTGGGACTCGGACCTCGGCTTAGGGCGTTGCTGGCGTGGACATAGGGGGGGGAGACAGCTTGATGAGGGCTGAATTATCGGTGTGACTGCGGAGTCTGAAGAGACGACCGACTCTACGACGGGAGAGCTCGGTGGATCGTGACCGGCGGCGGTGGGACGTCGCGACGGGCCTCGTCGGCGAGGACGGTATGCCGGACGGCGGCGGACGTTGTGTATTGTGCTGGTCGATTTACTCGCCTCCTGGAGGAGGGTTATTTCGTCATCGGGTTCTAAAAGTGTGTGCCTGGGACGGCGAACTTTACTTATGAGAGAGGGACTGTAGTCGGCCGCTGCGGCGACTAGGGGGTTCGGATGGAGGGGGGCAGCTGCACTACTGGTTTGTATGTATTTATATGAAATGGCTTCCAAGCGCCGCGGCAGCAGCACGTGCAGTCGCCGTCGGCTGCTGCAGCGGCGCTTGGAAGCCATTTCATATTTTTATTTATATGATGTGAAAGTAAGTTTGTTACCTTTTCACGCCTAAACCACTGATCCGATCATCCTGAAATTTTGCATATACGTTGTCAGGTGTACAGAAACGGACATAAGGTACCTTTCATCCCGAAAAAACGTACTGTTCCCGAGGAAAACAACAATAGCATTCATAGATGGCGCCACGTGTCTTTCGAATCACGATTGAATTATATAATTGTAGAAACTTTAGTAGTGTGTTAAGAGTTTTTTTAAGGTTAATTAATGAGAGCGAAGTGAAGAAGCGAGAGAAGAAGAAGATAGTAGTTACAGCCAGTGGCTTAATAGCCAAGAGCCTCAACGACCACCTGATGAGAGATGATCAAGGGCTTGAGGCCCCTTCCAACTCTGTATATTTATTCGACCATAAAATCGAATCCTGGCCCTCAATTTCTCACCTAACCTGGCCACAATTAGAACACAGAGCGATAAATATAATGTTTTAGGTAAATTTAACGGTAAGCAACAAAAAAGGCCATTTGTTATCATTATTTCTATACCCTCATCTGTATTTGAAATGAGAGCAGTATTTAACATTTTGAGGGTTAAATTCAAATTGTATTTTTATGTTATAATACCTAAATGAAGTACTGGAGGGACTCGTGGCTAATTAATCTACGCTTGCTGCGGTCACTCCGTGGATGGGTGACTATCCGTTACGCGGCATCCTGCGAGAGTGATCTAGAAGCGACGCGAAGCGGTGCGGCTCGACGCGAAAACAACAAACAGTCGATTGAAGTGGTCTATGTTACCAAACGCACGTGGAGTGCGGTGCGGCGCGGCGCGGCGCGAATCGAACGCGATCAGTTGGCATGATATTTTCGCGCGAACTGGATGCGGTGCTGTACAGTGCTACTGAATGATGGCGGCGCGCGGCGAGCGGTTCGCGAGCTCGTAGGACAAAGCCGTCGCTTCGCACCGCATCACATTGAACCGCCTACGTAAGACGCCGTTAGGCCTCATTCACGGAGACGCGGGGCGTCGCGCGTCGCGTTGTGCGGCGCGGCCCGCACTGGATTCAAACAGAATTATGGCGTTGTATGAGTGCGTTTACGGAGAAGCGATTTTAGACGCGTTTGCTTGAAATGGAGCGTTTTTTGCGGCCGAGCCCGCGGCTGGCACCACCGCGTCTCACGCGGCGTTTATCGCGATCTATACTTATATATAAGCGATGCCCGCAGCGGAATATTCTGCCAGTCACATTTGGAAATTAGCAAAAGTAAGTATAAAAAGGTTTGTTGCTGGTCGTCAACACATCCCTCTCTCATAAGTAAAGTTCGCCGTCCCAGGTACACACTTTTAGAACCCGATGACGAAATAACCCTCCTCCAGGAGGCGAGTAAGTCGACCAGCACAATACACAACGTCCGCCGCCGTCCGGCATACCGTCCTCGCCGACGAGGCCCGTCGCGACGTCCCACCGCCGCCGGTCACGATCCACCGAGCTCTCCCGTCGTAGAGCCGGTCGTCTCTTCAGACTCCGCAGTCACACCGATAATTCAGCCCTCATCAAGCTGTCTCCCCCCCCTATGTCCACGCCAGCAACGCCCTAAGCCGAGGTCCGAGTCCCACTAGGGGTCGCCCTTAGTGCTGTTGTTGCAGGTAGTCATGATGTTAGTGTAGTACAAGTAGTTAGCTTAGGTTAAGTATTTTACTTCCCCCCCATTGGCTGGAGACCCTTCAGGTCACGCCAATAACTGCCCGGTTACGTAGAAACCGTCCCCTAGGACGACCTACAGCAGTCAAATAGAAAAAAAAAAAAAAACGTCAACACATGTTGCAAGTTGCGACACGTGCGCTCCCATCTTCCGCTAACCTAAAACTGGTCGGTTTGATTGTGTATCCCGCGTGCCGCAGCGTTGCTCGCCGCGTGCTTTGCTAGACGCTTGAGGATTCGCCGCGGGCGCAGCGGCGGGCACCGCCACGCTTCCCGCCCCGCATCTCTATGAACAACGTCTTATATTGCCATACGTTTGTGTTTACGCGTGCGATGATAAAGTGCCGCTTTACGCGCCGCCGCTCCGTAAACAGAAAAATCGTACGACGCGCCGTAAGACGCCACGCCGCACGCGACGCGTGAAGCGCCGCGTCTCCGTAAATGAGGCCTTAGAGAATGCCAATGGCATTAAATCTGCCTTGTTTACCACCAACGTATACAAGGTTAGTCAGAAAGGGGGTACTAATTCGAAAGGGTGTTAAAGTACACATAATAATGAGTAACTTTTGTTCTACAACTTTTCCCAAAAGTCAATAGTTTAAGAGAAACAGTTGTTCAAAAATCTCAAAAAAAAATCTCTAAAATCTATCTATCCCCAGTTATGATCATCTGTGTTTACATTTTAGGTCATATTTGGGGTTATGAATTAGAAGCACCATTTTCTGAATATGTAACTAAAGCAGGGATGAAGAATTTTTGAAAAAAAAACTAAAATAAAAATCATTTTATTTGGAAAAAAAAATATCGAATTTTGAAATTTTAACACTTGCTTTCAAACAGTCATCAGCGATACTATAAGTGGGCTTCGGATTAGTACCCCCTTTCCGACTAACCTTGTATAAAGTTTAAATAAATAAACAAATAATGAGTTGATATTATGCTATGCTAGTTATATTTTAGCTACATCATGTGTTTTTTTATCTCATGTTTTTATCTTCAAAGCTAGATTTTGCTGAATAAGTAATCTAAAAAGCAAAGAGCTAAAATAATTCTACTGAAAGAAAAACGGCTTAGCTTTAATAAATTAAAAAGGAACCTCATTTAGTCGGACGCTGCGCAGACGGCCTAGTCTACATACTAAATGAAAGGATTTAAGGTCATACTGTACATGTGTATATTTACACGGTGTATACAGGGTGTAAACGAATTCGTGTAGTTCCTTCAAACCATATTTATGATCTATTAATGGTATAGATTATAACCTGAACGGGATTCAGACCGATTAAAAATGAAAAAAAAAATTTTTTTTTTTCTACCTTATATTTTCATGTGATAGAAAATTAAAAACGAATTCACGCAGAAAATGCCGTTTATTATATTAGTGTGAATCTAACACAAACCATCACCCTACAACATGTCCCCCGTTCAAAAATCCAGCAGCACTCTCCATTAATGGATGTTGGGTATGACGTGGATACATGACAAGTGACGGTACTGGGTCAATCTTGACGGATGGGATGAAATGGGTCCAACTTGGACGAACAGTTATTACAAGCTGCGATTCTCAAAGTTTACTAATAAACAGGGTGTCAACGAATTCGTGTAATTCCTTCAAATTGCGTAATCTACTGGTGACACTGATTAACCCTAAATGGTGTTTCTAGGGTTCCGTACGCAAAGGGTAAAACAGGACCTTATTACTAAGACTCCGCTGTCCGTCCGTCACCAGGCTGTATCTCATGAACCGTGATAGTTAGACAGTTGAAAGGAGAATGACCAAAAGTGGTACCAAAAAGTCTCATCTCATGCATCAAGATCAAAATATTATAATAATTATTTTCATATTTTTTTACGACAATACGCGTCGGGGATATGATTTTTGAACAGGGAATTTAATTTTAAACTAAAAAAGTGTTGATGTTGTTTTATTCCCTTTACATGACTTTCCGTTTCACATGATTTATGATTACTATAACCTTGAATTTTGAAAGTGTCATGATCACATCTTTCAAAAACATGTAAAAAATATATTTCACCGATTCTACATTCATTAAAAACAACTAGAATAGATTAGAATTTTTATTTTTAACGATTATCATTTTTTTATCTATGGTTAATTGGCCGTTTACAGCCGGTCATAGAGATGTAGAATGCAATAAATGCAGATTGCTGTTTTTTAGAGCTATAATAAATCGTGTATGACATGTCCATATTGTCAGGTTATTTAGATTATTTCTAAAATCTCCGAAACTCGCGTTTTGTTAACAAAAAGAACTTTTGTAGGAGTTAGAATAATGTAAGTTATTTCATTTTATTATTTTTAACATTAATAGCCTCTTTCTCCTTTATTTTTAGATTGCCAACGAATTTGTAAATTATTTGTCCCATTCGTTCTTTTCGCAAAATCGTTCACTATCTCCAACACCATTCGTTTTAGGGTAGTATTTAACCGCGCACCAAAATATTCATGTTTTTTTCAACAAAATATTATAGTTTCCCATCAAAAATACTAACTGTACATCAAAATATGCACTCCAAAAGAAATCAAATTCGGTATATATTTTATGGGTCAAGCAGAACTATTAACTGAAATGACCATCTAATATCTGAATGCATATCAAATTATTGTTTGACGCACCACAAAAGTTTATTATCAAATTTACTAGAATTAAACATCTGTTTAACTCTTAAAAATATCAAATTTTCGAAATAATGGAGAACAACAAAAGAGTACAAAATTATCCTCAAACGATGCACTAAACAGTGATACAAAAGTAAAACTATTCAGTTCTTGCATATTATTACTTGCATTGCAGCTTAGAAAAACGAAATCTCAAATCAAAATTAACCTTAACACTAAAAATTATTTGAATACACTTGAGTACCTATGTTTTTTAATCAATGTTGTAAGAAATCTACTTAGAACAAACTAGATTTGAGATCAAAATTAAACTTATAACTTACTATAAATTATTTGAAAACTTTGTTAAGTAAACATTAATAAATTGTTGAGCAATTTAAGAAACGCGAAAAGAAAATCTGTTAAAAGATTGGTATATTTTGATGTGCAGTTAGTATATTTGATGCGCAATCATTATTTTAGATATGTAAACAGTATTTCTAGTCGTTAGTTCAGATTTTATGAGGTGAATAAGGAAAATAAATAGCGTCCTGTTTTGATTAGTTTTTTTTAAATTTTTGTTTTCTACAAGTTTTGGTAGACAATTCGTTTATTTGTATCGGAGTCATATAATAATTGATGCTACAGTAGTTTTAACGATGGAGTCATTAGATGAGCGTTACTTATTTTGATGTGGAATTAATTATTTCCCTTAGTTTAACACTGAGTTGCAAGAAAGTCACCATTAGGTGATCATTAACTAATCCGTCATTAAGAATAATGTTTCCATTAAATTAATGGCTATTGCATGAACACTAATTAGGTCGTAGTTCGTTCTTCATTTACTAATTATCATACATTGAAATCATGGAGAGTTAGACACCTCAAAAATTAATTTTAATGGATAGTTAATCATTCCATTAAATCTAGCTTCTTGCAATGGACAGAAGAGGTTAGTGGAGCATTAACATTCTAATGAGAGCATTAAAATTTAATGGACCTTTCTTGCAACTGAGTGTTAGTATGGTAACATTATTTTGCTTTGAACTGTCGAGTTACTGCATCGACTATTCCAACTAGAGTTATTAAATGAAATGTATTATACTGACATTAAGCCGTAATGGGGAAGGCTGGCAGCCAACTACAACTTGTTGCACTGTTCGTGTTCCGTCCCGGTTACGTTATGTAAAGCTGCGTTTATATTATGCGAGTAACTATTTTCAAGTTAAGTCTATTAAAATCTTTGTGGCCGTGGAGGGATCTATTTGATCGTTTATTTCTGCTGACAAGTAGCGATGCCCGATACGTATCGATGTTTTGGTGTATCGATACAACGGAATGCGATAATCGATATTTTATATCGATATAAGTCAATGCGATATTCGGCTGTATCGTATCGCTTTGCCGGAATATCGCATCAAAAATATCGTATTGTATTAAGTACTTGGAGTGATACTTGGTTCAATTCAATTCAATTTCATTATAGTGGATCATAGGTAGGTGCATAATACAGGTCTTAAATAGTTTATGAAATATTAAGGATAGGTAACAGTAACAAAGATTACAAATGTAAACAAACTTATTCTGCTCTTGTAATGCCGCCACACTTGTAGGTGCGGCTTTAACTTTTGTAATACGATGCGGATAGTAAGGTAATGTAAATATTACTTTTTAGAAAACCGTGTCGGTTTTTTTTTCATAATAACTATTAGCTGTTTTTTTTTTGTAAATTATAATAAAAAAGCAAACCTAAATTTGAGATAAGATGTTTACTTTTTCTTTAATTCAATACGATATTTACAGTATCGATACAAAGGTATACGATATATATCGTGTATCGATACAATCAGTTGCGATACATTACGATACGATATATCTATACAAAGCGACATATCAGGCATCGCTACTGACAAGCGACATGAGCCAACTCGCGATGATGGTCTACAGTAAAATTAAAGATAGAAAACCTCGCCGTTAACGTTCATCAGTCTAGAAAAAGAAATGAAAAAAAAAACTTTTCCTGTGCATATTCCTGACATTTTCTTTTTTTTTTCTCCACTCTTTTTACCGGTTGCGTACCGCACGTCGTCTCAGGACGACATTAATTGTCTTATCTATTGTATCTAGGGTGTGCTACGCTACGCCATATCGAATGCCAAAACATCGAATATCAATTGATCGAACACTATACATCGAATGTTCAAATAGTCGAACGTTCATTTCATCGAATGGTTAATAAATCAAATATTCAATAAATCGAACACTCAATATATCGAGTGTTTAAAATATCGAATGTTTGTTTGATCGAACGTTTAAAATATCGAATGTTTGTTTCATTGAACGTTCAACACATCGCATATTCATTATATCGAAATATTAACATACTTAATATTATATTGAATATTTAAAAACACTTACATGGGTTTGAACCCACAACCCGGTGCATATAACAAGTAGGTCTGTAACCTCAGGGCCAACACGACATTTAATTTAATTAATAACTAACAAACAAAAAAATATTAAGCTGTGTTTTTCTTCGACATAGAATAAGTAGTCAGTATGTTAATATTTCGATATAATGAATATGCGATGTGTTGAACGTTCAATGAAACAAACATTCGATATTTTAAACGTTCGATCAAACAAACATTCGATACTTTGAACACTCGATGTATTGAGTGTTCGATTTATTGAATATTCGATTTATTAACCATTCGGTGAAATGAACGTTCGACTATTTGAACATTCGATTTATAGTGTTCGATCAATTGATATTCGATGTTTTGGCATTCGATATGGCGTAGTACAGCCTGTATCTATAATTACGGTGATTAAGAGTTTAAGGTAAATATGTCTGCTAACTATGCTACTAATGGTATTGTATCTAATTTATATACAAAACCCTTGAATTCTTCAGGAATAGGTATGTACCGAAATTCATTCTTTGCTATTTTCGTTTGAATAGGCTACGGAAAATTAATATTATTCAATATTAAATTGACAAATTCTAAATGTTTTCTCCACCTTTTATAGACAAAGGAGCAGTCTGTCTGTAGCTTACCATAACATCTAGGTAGGTTTAAAAACAGCTTATTTATAACAGATTTGTAAATATGTCCTTAAGGCTTAAGCCGTGAGTTAATTTTTCAGAAGGATTTACTCACTAAATCCTTCTAAAAAATTACGCAAACTCATTTTGTGTGCTGTAAATTACGCTCGTCTGGCTCGGCGTAATTTTTCAGAAGAATTTACTTACTAAATCCTTCTAAAAAATTACGCAGATTCATTTTGCGTCCTGTAAATTACGCTCGTCTGGCTCGGTGTAATTTTTCAGAAGGATTTACTTACTAAATCATTCTTAAAAATTACGCAGACTCATTTTGTGTGCTGTAAATTACGCTCGTCTGGCTCGGCGTAATTTTTCAGAAGGATTTACTCACTAAATCCTTTTAAAAAATTACGCAGACTCATTTTGCGTCCTGTAAATTACGCTCGTATGGCTCGGCGTAATTTTTCAGAAAGATTTACTTACTAAATCCGTCAAAAAAATTACGCAGACTCATTTTGAGCCGCGTAAATTACGTTCGTCTGGCTTCAGCCTAAACGTAGTAAGTTGCCATTAAGTTACGGCTTAACTATGATGTCATATCTACAGGGTGTAAAAAGACCCATCACATAGTCGAAATCTACGCACTCTGTACATCAAACTAAATTACATTGACCAAAAATAATTGCTGGGAAACGACTTTTATTTTTTGGCATAAAAAAACGCATTTTTTTTGTAGCGCGCATTGTGTGGTTGTGGCGATGCCACGCGTTTGCGTGCATGCAGCGGCCACACAGCTGAGCCAAGGCGGTCGTATGCGTTTCATATTCTTTGCGTTTTTGTAACTTCAAATGCGTAATTTGTTAAGAAAAATTGAAATTTTTGATAATGTTTGTTTGGAAGAAAGTTTAGTATTATGACTAGGAATTCGTTTCTGGAAAAAACTTAAAAAAAAAGTATACTTTGACCTTCAATATCTCCGGAATCAATGATTTCCTAGGTATGGTCTAGTAAAAAAAATGATCCCAATGACGGGTAGACTATGTGGTTTTCGTTATAGTTAAGGTTCTTTTTACACCCGATATATGCAAGCTATTTGCATAATGGACACGTAGCTCAAGGTCGGGCTACCCGCTCAATCTTGTTTGCGCACATTCTAATTTTGCACAAGGAAGCATGCACGTCTTGACGGCAAAATTGTATACGACGCAGTATCATTAATTATTGTCAGTACAATGTTATAGCAATATGCACTCGGGTTTAATCGCGCGGAATATATTAAAGGCACAGTATAGCTTTTTATCCCGACGTTTATTTCAATCGGAAAGATAAATAGAGACTATCAACATTATGGAATCATCAGCAATAGGGAATATGCATGTAATTGAAAACTCTTGCATTATTTAAATATACATTGTACAGGAGTCAAGACATTAATTGCATTTTAAAAAAAAAACTCATTACTTATTCTACAATTCATTATTTTATGTTACGTTTTCTTTGTGGAACGGAACGCAATCTCGAAACGCGTCGTCTTCGAAAATGCCGGGAGTGACATCACAATCCACGTGAATAAATCTTTAAATAATCTTTTCTTAGCAAACTGTTTGATTTCTCACTGAGGTAAGTTAGTAAGAGCCATTTCTGCTTGAATAAAGCACAAGAAATAATTTAATTTATCTGATTTGTGGCTAAAAAGGAGATTTAAACAAAGCAATATCATAGATTATGACGTCACATTATGGCCGCGACATAAAGGATGTTTGAACTGTATAAGAAAATAGTTGAAGTTTAATCATTGTTTTGAGCAACAAACAATAGTAGTAACATTAATTTGACTTTTATTACTTTTCTTGGGTTTAAATTAAAGTGCTTTATTGATTAAGAGAAAAAAGAAATGCATATTCCCTATTGTTATAGTCGACGGGACGGTTTAGGCGTATGTAAAGACATCATTAGTCGCAGTACTGACATTAACATAATTAAAAATCAAGATCACTCTTGCTTCACGAAGATGACAACTCATCCGTCACTTCAGTCTACCTGTGACCACGGCTGGTGTAATTCGGTCGAAACGTTGGGATAAAAAATATATATTGTGCCTTAAAAATATTCTATGCAATTAGATCCGAATGAGTATTGTTTTATTGTGTACAAACCATGAAAGTTTAATAAATAGCTACTCTTTTGTGCAAGCAAATTTTAAAGAGTGGTCAAAAAAAACAGCGTGTACAGTACAGTACTTATTCTACAAAAACAAACAAAAAAAACAAATTCGTGTAATTCCTTAAAACCATATGATCTACTTACCACTGGTGTAGATTGGCCCCGCACGGGATTTAGCTTGATTAAAAATAAAAATCTTTTTTTTTTTCATCCTGAAGCGGAAATTGATCATATCTAAACCACCTAATAAGGAATCAGTAAAAAAGAAAAAAACATTTTTTTGTAAAAACTATTTTTTGTTTGAGTGAACGGCGACACGGCTGGCGGGTACGACTAACGCGATATCGTTCTTTGCAGTCAGATAACTCGAGGCTCTAAAATGACTCAGTAACAGAAAACCAAGTTTTTTTTTATTTTATTTTTTCAATTGGATTTCAGAATTACCCATTCAGGGTTAATTTATGTCACTAGTAGATCACGCGGTTTGAAGGAATTACACGAATTCGTTTACACCCTGTGTGTAAAGAAAACCCGTTAGTAAGCTAAAGTTGGTAAAACCTTTATTTTTTGCTTCAATCGCAGAATAGTTTGAGAAACAGCCGTAATGTCACAAAGGATTTTAATATAGAGTGGCTAGTAAATGAGATAAAAAATAATAAAAGTAGTGAGTCTTTATTCATATTTCTGCTTCATATGCCTTTAGAAATGAGTCACCGCTCTTTCAGATTAAAAGCGTTCATATTGTCTATTATGTGGGACAGATTTCTGAATGATGCTGTACTATTCTGCCGTGCTAACGAAGAATGCAGTAACTCGATTTTGGACGATTTTGAATTGTATACCTAATATATATATATAGGTATCTGCCTAGCCTTTTCCCAACTATGTTGGGGTCGGCTTCCAGTCGAACCGGATGCAGCTGAATATCAGTATTTTACATGGAGCGACTGCCTATCAGACCTCCACAACCCAGTAACTGGGTAATACGATACTCTTGGTAAGACTGGTTGTCAGACTTTCTGGCTTCTGACCAACAGTAACGACTGTCAAAGATCTACAAATGACAGCCGGGACCAACGGCTTTACGTGCTTTCCGAGGCACGGAGGAAACTCGCTATGGTAAATGGTAACCCATCCACAGACCAACCTCGGCAAGCGTGGCTTAACCCGGAAGATCGGTCTATGCGGCTGTAATTATTTAGCCACGAGCTCCTCCTAACCTAATATACATATATTAAGGTATATTATATAATTCGAAATCATCCAGGGTCGGGTTACTGCATTCTTCGTTAGCACGGCAGTATTATATGCATTGAGCGGCCTAATTTGCTCCAACCTAGGTCCTGGGCTCCTGGCAGCCGCGCTTATGGCCATTTAGGCCGTAGACACATGTCTACGGTGCGGCACCGGTCACCGCGTAACGGCACGGCGCTGCTACCGGGAGACGGCGCGGCGTCGTGCCGCAGCACGTGTCGTGTACGGTGCACCGCACGTTAGTTTTTGCTTAGTTTGCCTATTGGAAGCACGTCCCGTTCTCTGGGACAAGAGTTAGCGTAAAAATAAGTACATTGTACAGGAGTCAAGACACAAATTGCATTTTTTTTTAAAAATTTGGCGCATTACTTATTTTACAATTCATTATTTTATGTTACGTTTTTTTTTGTAGAACGGAACGCAATCCCGAAACGCGTCGTCTTCGAAAATGCCGGAAGTGACATCACAATCCATGTGAATACATTTTTAAATAATCTTTTCTTAGCAAACTGTTTGATTTCTCACTGAGGTAAGTTAGTAAGTGCGATTTCGGCTCGAATTAAGCACAAGAAACAATTTAGATTTGTGGCTAAAAAAGATATGTAAACAAAGCAGTATCGTGTATTATGACGTCACATTATGGCCGCGACAATAAAGGATGTTTGAACTGTAGACGAAAATTGTTGAAGTTTAATCATTGTTTTGAGCAACAAACAATAGTAACATTTGACTTTTAATACTTTTCTTGAGTTTATATTTGTCTGCGCCCTTTTTTAAATATTAAACGACTAAAAATACAAATAAACAATCACTCAATACACGCACATCACTAATTTACTATTCACTCTATACGCGAGATGCAATCCCTACTTCCGCTTTCCCCGCCCTATTTCGTCAGTTGCCAAAAAGCTCAATTAAAATACGCGCGCGTGCGGTGATCCGCTCCGTAAAACCTTCAGAATAATCTATATATATAAAATTCAAAGTCCTGACTGACTGACTTAGTCATCAACGCACAGACTAAACCGCTGGTCCTAGAGACATGAAATTTGGAGGGTGTGTTCTTTGTGAAGAGTAAGTATCCACTAAGAAAGGGTTTTTCGAAATTCCACCCCTAAGGGGGTGAAATAGGGTATTTAAGTTTGTATGCAAGTCCATCATTTTTGAATTAAGAAGCATGACATTAAATATTAAGGTTTCTGATTAGAAATAAATGTAAAAGTGTTTCAGCGTTTTTATAAATTCAACCCCTAAGGGGCTGTAATAAGTGTTGAAAGTTTGTATGAGTAATCTGGTACTTTTGAAGTAAGGAGCATGGAGTTAAAAATTTAGGCTTTTGGTGAGAAATAAAACACGTGTTAGAGGGTTTTTGGAAATTCTACTAAGGGGTGAAATAGGGGATGAAATTTTTTTTGAAGTTAAAGTCTTTAAGTCAAATAATAGGGTTTCGGGCTAGAAATAAATGTACACGTGTTTTATTTCTCACCAAAAGCCTAAATTTTTCAGAATAATATTAATATAAAACAACAAAAACCCAAAATGTGTTGTGTGTTAACATAAATAAAGACTATATATATAGATAGGGGTGCATGAAAAGAGCCTCCACGAGTGACGATACTTAAGTACGTCCGGCGCACCCTGAGCAGTCAGCCTCGCTACCAACCTTGCTGACTGGCTAATCTTTTCACCACAGCATGAGCTGTTTTCGTATAGCTCTTGCTGACACGAGAGAAGAAGATAAATAAAGACTGCTGTGGGTTGCCTACGCCAGTGACCATAAAAAGTGATCATTCCGCTGCCCTCCAACACCAATCTATCGAAGGACTCAACCACCAGTCAGTGCCTCCCCTTTTGCTCCCACAATATTTGTGTGCTCCATTGATTAAGAGAAAAAAAAATTACATGCATATTCCCTATTGTCGGATCTGAAGCACTATCATCATCATCATTCAGTCGAAAGACGTCCACTGCTGGACATAGGCCTCCCCTAAGCCATGTTGGGGGGGTTTGCCATAATCGCCACGCTTGGCAGGTGGGTTGGCGATCGCAGTATGGTTGTTAAAGTACGCAGAGAACGCTGCTGCCCATCCTCTAGTGAATCCCTTAGTCGCCTTTTACGACACCCATGGAAAAAGCGCAATCTTTCAGCCGAAAGCAACTGAATTCATATTTTATATTTATGGAATAGTTATTTATAAAAAACAACAGGACGCATGATACATAAAGCAGATTATAGTCTACAGATGAACCAATTCTTCTTCTCTTCTCTTCTCAATTCTTCTCCAGCGTTGTATATAAGTACAGTCAGCAAGTAGTTTCCGCCGGCCTACAGTCTCTAAATAGCTGAAGGCCGAAAGAAACCCCTGCCGACTGTACCCTGGCTTCTTTCTTCTCATCTTGAAGACTCTTCTTGCAGTAGAACGTACATACAACTAGAGATGTGAAGCGGTAAAATTTACCCTGGTAAAATACGGTAAAAAACTATATTTTACGTTAAAATACGGTAATATTTGGTAATATATGATAAAAATGTATTAAACGTACGTACTCATACTCACTAACACTATAAATATGGAAGTGAGTATGTCACTACTTCACGCCAACCATCAGGCAATACCTCAAACGCATTTCCAAGCGTTACTTCGACACTGCCCCCCTCCATCCGAACCCCCTAGTCGCCGCAGCGGCCGACTACAGTCCCTCCCTCATAAGTAAAGTTCGCCGTCCCAGGCACACACTTTTAGAACCCGATGACGAAATAACCCTCCTCCAGGAGGCGAGTAAATCGACCAGCACAATACACAACGTCCGCCGCCGTCCGGCATACCGTCCTCGCCGACGAGGCCCGTCGCAACGTCCCACCGCCGCCCGTCACGATCCACCGAGCTCTCCCGTCGTAGAGCCGGTCGTCTCTTCAGACTCCGCAGTCACACCGATAATTCAGCCCTCATCAAGCTGTCTCCCCCCCCCTATGTCCACGCCAGCAACGCCCTAAGCCGAGGTCCGAGTCCAACTAGGGGTCGCCCTTAGTGCTGTTGTTGCAGGTAGTCATGATGTTAGTGTAGTACAAGTAGTTAGCTTAGGTTAAGTATTTTACTTCCCCCCCATTGGCTGGAGACCCTTCAGGTCACGCCAATAACTGTCCGGTTACGTAGAAACCGTCCCCTAGGACGACCTACAGCAGTCAAATAGAAAAAAAAAAAAAGTCACTACTTCACTCTTTAACGGATAAATTTGAATGAAAGGACATGGCTAAATGGATGTATAGGCGACTGCCTTGGCAATGCATAAACATTGTACCTAGTAGTATGTAATGCTCTGCATAGCTGAATATTAGTATGTCGGCGCCGGCTGTCGCTGAAAACCAGCGCTGGGGCTCTGTCTTGCATAGGGTCGCAGCATAATGCTGAGCGATAGCCGTTTTGCGTGGATATGACGCATGTTTCCCTCAACCTTCTTATTTTTTGGTTTTTGTGTTTATTTTCTTTTTGCGTCATGTTTACCGCAAATAAATGTATTTTCTTTCTTCTTTCTTTCATCCGCGCCGTTGTCAATTAGCCACTAGCTCCTCAAGGTAACACCTACCTTGAGGGAATTTTAAAACAACAACAAATAGCTCAGAAGAACCACTTACTTCAAGCCAGCAACAATCTCCATGGCGCCGTTGAAGTTGCCGATGTTCCAGCAAGTGAGGGCGACGCGGAGGACGCACGCGAGGGCCGCCTTCCTGTCCTCCAGGGAGGGGTGCGAGAGGACCAGCTCTGTCACCCACGCGGATACCTGGGGACAAAAAGGTTAAGTTTGAAACGTTGGCGTAGAAACACATGGATTATAAGGGCCTAGTACAAAATTCACCAAAAAAGTGTTCTGAGTTTACATAGGTACATCACCAGAGCGCGCTGCCATTTAATCTTAAGGTTATGGCACACTATACCGGCACCGCAACGGCACCGCTCCAACCAAGCAATTAACTTGTTATTCAAATTAGAGCATTATATCATGTGTCGTATATATACTTCATAATGTCAAAATGAAAAAGCCAACGGTGGGCAATTAGCGCGCTTGCCACTACCATACAACTCGACTCGCAGCCCGCGCTCTTCAAGCGAGCGGACCGCGTGCTTACTGCGGGCCGACTCCGAGTCGCCAGCGAAACAACGTCGCGTCGTTGCGCCGCCGCCCAATGCCATATAATAATTGTGTTCACGGTGACAGCAAGCTTGCATCTCACAGCCAGCGCGCGGACTGCGAGCTTGCACCTCGCGGACGACGCGTACCTAGTTAGCGCGCTGGCGGCTAGCCGTAGTCTAAATTGGAGGCGACGCCGTGTTGCAGCTGTGCAGTTGCGGTGTCGGTATAATGTGCAATCTTATCCTATTCCTACTAATACTTAGTATAAATGTGAAAGTTTAGATGTTTGTGAATTTGGATATTTGTTAATCAATTACGCCTTAACGGCTGAGCAGATTTCGATGAAATTTGGCATATAGATAGTCTGCGACCTGGATTAGGACACTGATACTTTTTATCCAGGTACATGAAGTATATTCCCTAAAAAGCAAGTAAAACCACAGGCACCTGCTAGTACATTTATAATTATCAACAAAACAATCCAATTAATACTAAGCTCTTAAAACCACGTTGTAACACAATCATTCAACAACAGGATGTAATCCATAACCTGAGGTGTGGTACAACATGATAATTGATGTTTGATTGATACACAACACGGCTGTTCCAGAAATGGAATTGGAGATCAAAACGTAAACAAGAAGGTTGCCATTACAAAAAAATCTAAATGAAATGGTAGTTTTTCGATAGAAGGTAATGTTGAAAATTCATAATTATTGAATAAAATATACATATAATTTGAACGATTCGTGGAATAAAAAAATCAAATCGAATCATATTTTTTAATTTTTTTTTTTATTTATTTATTTAAAGGAACTCCAACGACTTATCCACTATAACATATGTATATATAATTAGGCAAACATTCGTTTTTGGATTATGGTGAATTTGTCACTTACATACTAAGTCGTTATATATTTTTTATAACAGTCCCTGATCATTATTCTTGCGCGGTCGTCTAGGATTTTATATTCATATTTATCTCTAGGATTTTTAAAATTTTTATTTGCTTACTAAGTGTACAAATACAGGTCTTATTAAATAATAATAGTATAGTAAATACTAATGGTGCGCAAATTTGAGGAAAAACATAATATTTGAAATGTATATTAATCTACAGGGTGTTAACGAATTCGTGTAATTCCTTCAAATTCCTTCCGCGGTGATTAATCCTAAATGGGAATTTTTGAAAATCAATAAAAAAAATTTTTTTTTTATTTCTGATTCATTTTAGAGCCTTGAGTTATCTGACTGCAAAGAGCAATATCGCGTTAGTCGTGCCTGCCAGCCGTGTCGCCGTGCTTTCATTAATTTATGCGTGGCATCGAAATGTTCACACAAATAAAACATTTTTTTTTGCAAAAAAATAAATTCTTATTTTTTTACTGAATCCTTATTAGGTGGTTTAGATACGATCGGTAACAAAGCCGCATGAAAAAACAATAAATTTATTCTTTTATTTTTAATCAAGCTAAATCCCGTGCGGGGCCTGTCTACATCATAGTAGATCATGTAGTTTTAAGGAATTACACGAATTCGTTAAC
This sequence comes from Amphipyra tragopoginis, assembly GCA_905220435.1. Taxonomy (NCBI): domain Eukaryota; kingdom Metazoa; phylum Arthropoda; class Insecta; order Lepidoptera; family Noctuidae; genus Amphipyra; species Amphipyra tragopoginis. Next base: position 11,987,388 of record HG992020.1, on the reverse strand, counting down.
ACCCTGTATAATAAAATAAATAAAAAGAGTAGGTAACATAATTACCATAATTATAAAACTAACAGTTTCAGAAGTCGGTGGCTCTTATTTATTTCAGTGTAGAATTGCACCGACTTCTGAAACTGTTAGTTTTATATTATGGTAATTATTTTACACTTTTTTTTTAAGTCGGTTTTTACTTCATCAGAAATGCGTGGTTAAAATCTTTCGGGTACCCTGGGTCCCACGGTGTATATTTAGATACCTACTTAAAGAGTGTAAACGAATACGTGTACATCCTTCAAACACCGTGGTGTCACAGATTAACAGCAAATAGTTTTTTTTTTAAACAATTAATGTCAATGAGCTTATACAAGGTTAGTCGGAAAGGGGGTACTAATCCGAAGCCCACTTATAGTATCGCTGATGACTGTTTGAAAGCAAGTGGTAAAATTTCAAAATTCGATATTTTTTTTTTCCAAATAAAATGATTTTTATTTTAGTTTTTTCAAAAATTCTTCATCCCTGCTTTAGTTACAAATTCAGAAAATGGTGCTTCTAATTCATGACCCCAAATATGACCTAAAATGTAAACACAGCTGATCATAACTAGGGATAGATAGATTTTAGAGTTTTTTTTTTGAGATTTTTGAACAGCTGTTTCTCTTAAACTATTGACTTTTGGGCAAAGTTGTAGAATAAAAGTTATTCATTATTATGTGTACTTTAACACTCTTTCGAATTAGTACCCCCTTTCTGACTAACCTTGTATAATACTAGAGGAGCAGCGTCCTTATACCAAATTCAGAAAAACGTAACCACTTACGAGTTTAAAGTGGTAGCTTTGAAACGGATACATAAATTATGTCAATCTGTCAAAATACTATATTTGTCTCATTTCTTCTTCCGTCAAACTAATTATGTTGGAATGAGACAAGACATTGTTATCGGAAAAACGGCCAGAGTTGCCAATGATCTACATAATTTCCCCAGAATGAATAAAGGTGTTAATTAAATCAATTACTATGAAAGGTCGAATTATGTACATTAAGGAAGAAAAAAAAATGCGTCAGCGTAAATATAATATTTATTATTTTTATTTCAATAATTTAGACATAAAGAAACATACATTGGTTATTCACTAAACTTCCAACAGTCTGGCAAAATCAAAATCGTTTTTACTGGTAACACTGACGGCAAAAACATTTGATAAATTTATTTGGTCTCGTAATGTTTTTTTTTGGATAATCTAATGAAAAATTAGCACCAAGTGCTTTATTAATCTTTTCAGATCGTGACATGCACATTTTAACTGCACATTTCACCATTTTGATATTTTTATCGCTAAGCAATCACTCACTTGACGTCAAGCTGACAACTGAAGTATGCCTGCGGACATATACGAAGTAGCAACGCGCTGGTACTGTACACTGCTGATCTAGTCCTATACTCAGATTATAAAACAAAAGGCAGATAGACTGTACTGAACCATAATGTGAGGCACGTCTGTAGACATGTGTGCGTGACAGCACTATAAGAACACGTTGCCTCTTTGTGCGTGTACGGTTGCCATGATAATGACAAAATTCCCATAATATTTCATTATAATATTAAATAAACAATTTACTGTCTCCGAAAAATGCAGGTACATACAGAGTTATACATATGTATATAAAGTGAATCTCTGCCGTTGAGTCAGATTGTATTTTAATGCAAGTACTTACTTTAGAAATTTACTAATCTCAGATTACAGAATAGAAGATGATAAATAGAAATATTTTGTGGATTTATGGCAGTCATTTAGTATAGTCGTGAATGGTTGTAATTATGTTTTTGATAGCTATATTTACTTTATGTTGGCAAATCGACTGACGTACATGATTATTATTAGAGACAGACAATACATTAAGTAGTTTTAGTTACGAAGACACATACAAACGGACACACATACCTACAAACATACCAACCAAAAAACGCGATAAATAAAACACTCTAATCGAAATAAATATTTTTGTAAATCGTTATTCCTGTATTCTTTACTTATTTCCTAACTTAGGGGGTAAATGGTTTCAATATAAACAAGCAACACCGAATGGTTTTTGTTAAGGTTTTGTGTTCCAAGATGTCACTAATAATAATCACGTAAAATAATATCCAAATAGATAAATAATCAATAAAACCTATGAAAAGATACTCCATCTTCTTTATTTTGTTTTTAGGAACAGTTTTTGCAATGTTTATAAACGCAAGATGGCATTACTATCATAAATATTAAAATTATCGATGACGTCCTAACAATGCGGCGCTTCGTGTCATACTGACTCGAGATTGTATTCGCTTTTGAATTTGTATTTGCTTTTTTGGCCGCACTCACGTTGTTCCTGTCACTCTATCTGCCTTCTGTTTTATAATCTGAGGTCCTATATAACATCATTGATTAATGTAGTGAAAAAATAACTTGGTTTTCTATTTCTGAGGTATTTTAGAGCCCCGAGTTATCTGATTGCAAAGAACAATATCGCGCTAGTCGTGCAAGCCAGATGTGTCGCCGTGCTTTCATTCAATTATGCGTGGCATTGAAATGAAAAGAGTTTGGGGTGCATGAAAAGAGCCTCCACGAGTGACGATACTTAAGTACGTCCGGCGCACCCTGGGCAGTCAGCCCCGCTACCAACCTTGTTGACTGGCTAATCTTTTCACCACAGAATCAGCTGTTTTCGTATAGCTCGTGCTGACACGAGGGAAGAAGAAGAAGTTTTAAGGAATTAAACGAATTCGTTTACATCCTGTATTAGGTCTATCTATTCATACACGAAATATTTTAAGGGATACGTCAAGGGTGGTCAATAAGTCAAAGAAAAGTGTTTTTTTTATTTGTTTATTATTTTACGTAATAGGGAATATGCATGTAACTTTTTTTTTCTCTTAATCAATAAAGAACATTAATATAAACCCTAGAAAAGTAATAAAAGTCAAATGATACTATTATTTCTTGCTCAAAACAATTATTAAACTTCAACAATTTTCTTCTACAGTTCAAACGTCCTTTATTGTCGCGGTCATAATGTGACTTCATAATCCAAGATACTGCTTTGTTTACATCTCTTTTTTAGCCACAAATCATATAAATTAAATTATTTCTTGTGCTTTATTCAATCAGAAATCGCACTTACTAACTTAACCGCAGTGAGAAATCAAACAGTTTGCTAAGAAAAGATTATTTAAAGATTTATTTATTCATATGGATTTTGATGTCACTTCCGGCATTTTCGAAGGCGACGCGTTTCTAGATTGCGTTCCGTTCCACGAAAAAAACGTAACATAAAACAATGAATTGTAAAATAAGTAATGAGATAAAAAATGTAAAAAATTATGCAATTTGTTTCTTGACTCCTGTACAATGTATATTTAAATAATGAACGAGTTTTGAATTACATGCATATTCCCTATTATTATAATTGTAACTATGCTTGAGACATTTTGATAAATTTGAAAAAAAAATTGCCCGCTTCATTGACAATAAATACTACGTAAAAACTAGGTAATGGATGTTAAAAATAGTAATGAGCCAGAATTTGACACGTGTATCAAGTAAATTTAAATTATTAATAAAAAAACATACTTATTTTTATTTATTTTTTTAATTTATGTGGCTTCTTGACCACCTATGGATGTATCCCTTAAAATATTTCATGTATGAATAGATACACCTTATATATGCGGCCGTAACCACTTTCCATTAGGTGGGCCGTTGGCTTGTTTGTAAATAAACTGATTTTCTTTTATGTATTTGACATAAAAAAAAAAGTTTATTTACAAAATAGTGTCAACAACTAAATTATTTTAACAAAATTTCTAATACTTTCTGTCAAACGAACGTTGTAAGAGAATCTCTTAGTTAAATCTGCGAGGGTATATTTAAATTACGTAGAGAAGGGATGGTAATCAGTATTGAAACACGGCGGCCGAAATAAGCTTACCCTTGAGGTAGGGTGGCCATAAATAAGATGGAGGCGAGACAGTCTGGTTTTAGCCGGTATTACCCGGCAGGCTGTGGTGATTTCTTGTGAACTTTAGTTATTTGGTTCTTGTATTTGGAAGTTATGGAGTTTTTGTTCTTGTTAGAAGTAAATACAGGGTCTTAACGAATTCGTGTAATTCCTTCAAACCACGTGATCTACTGGTGACACAGATTAACCCTAAATGGGAATTTCTGAAAAAGAAACAAAAAAAAAACAAAAAAAAATTGAATATCTATTTCTGAGTCATTTTAGAGACTTGAGTTATCTGACTGCAAAGAGCGATATCGCGTTAGTCGTGCCTGCCAGCCGTGTCGCCGTACTTTCATTAATTTATGCGTGGCATCGAAATGTTCACACAAATAAAATTATTTTCTTGCAAAAAAAAAACTTATTTTTTTTACTGAATCCTTATTATGTGGTTTAGTTACGATCATTAACAAAGCCGCGTGAAAAAAAAAGAATTTTATTTTTTTATTTTTAATCAAGCTTAATCCCGTACGGGGCCTGTCTACACCAGTAGTAGATCATGTGGTTTTAAGGAATTACACGAATTCGTTAACACCCTGTATATAACTTTAAGGTACTGTTTAAACAGGCTGTAAACGATTTCGTGTAATTCCTTTAAACCGAGTGATCTACTGGTGACGCATTGCCCAAGCACTGGTTTGTACCAGAGGAAGCAAAAAAAAAAAAGACATATGCGACCTTGTTTTCTGTTTAAGAGTTATTTTAGCGCCGAAACAAACTCAGAGGTCAAAGTCTCTTTTAACGTCCACATTAGCAACTAATGAGGTTAATATATTTGCGCCGTTTGAGGGACTCCGCGGTTGAATGGGATGGACCAAGGGTGTTGAAACAAGTTGCATCCCACATTTTTTTCCCATACTTATTTTATACATATAGATAGCAGTGGCGAAGGCTCCATACAACTCGATTCCTATCGGCTTCCCTTTCGAAACGAGTAGTTACTGGAATTCACGCATCACACTTGAGCAAGGTAGGCATTTTTTGGTCCGGCTTCCCTTTTATGAAAATTCACCCTACGCCACTGATAGATAGTTCGTTTTTACTTTAGATTATACTATGTAGTCGAATTGTTCAGTCGGGGATTTGAAATGTTTCCCACCCTAAAGCCTATAATTGCTTGCACATGTCATTACTTTTTCATAAGGTCGTTCGCAAAGAATTGACAGGGCAAAGATATTTTTTTCTTAATTGACACAAAAAGGTTTATTTAAAGAGGCTTTTTAATAGGTGGCATAGAAAAAGAAATCAACTTATTTAGTAAATTCAATCAAGTTCGCTCTATTACAACTTTTGACTAGGCAAACATACCTAGAAAGGAATTCTTAATATCAAAAAGTGGTTAATAGCCTTTTTGCTTGAATCAACGCTTCACAATTTTAAAAACGAATACTTATGTAAGTTGTTATGACATCGTGAACCTTATTGTGCAAAGTGTGAGAAGAAATCGAATTTGAAATCTGATAAACATTTCGAGTTCCGCGGCTGTACGTGTAGGGTCAAAATACACGTCCGATATTTGCTTCCGGGAGCCGGATCTGACCATCTGATCAGATTCATGACATACACGTACGATTCTCGTGTCCGATTTTTTCTGTACGACGACGACGCCCGGACGATGCTTACGATTCTGACATCCGATCCGATAGTCTGATCGTACGTGTAATTCATGTTCAAACAAACGGATGACGCCTTCAGATAGTCTGATCAGACTATTGGAACCGACTATCGGAGACAAGTATCGGACGTGTATTTGGGCTCTAAGTCCAAAAAATCACAAAATCATAGACACCCTACTCATCGTTTGAAGACCTGTCTTCCTTTATGAAATAGGATAGACAATGTGCGCAGTAAATATTACAGTATTTGCATATACTTTGTTATAAAGATGAGATGAGAGGCTTCTGTCAAGAGCTCTTGTTTGAACCGGTGTATTTTTAGTCATTTAGCCGACATTGGATACAAAGTACATTATAAGTTTTGAAATAAAATGAGAGTAACGAAGGTATTTATCTATCGGGTGTAAAAAGACCCTTAACGATAACGAAAACCACGTATTCTACCCATCATTGGGATCATTTTTTTCGAACAAACCATACCTGGGAAATCATTGGTTTTGGAGATATTGAAGGTCAAAGTACACTTTTTTTTTGTTTTTTCCAAAAACGATTTCCAATTCATAATACAAAACTTTCTTCCATACAAACATTATCAAAAATTTCAATTTTTCCTAACAAATTACGCATTTGAAGTTACAAAAACGCAATGAATATCAAACGCACACGACCGCCTTGGCTCAGCTGTGTGGCCGCTGCACGCATGCAAACGCGCGGCATCGTCACTACCATAATTTGCGCGCTACAAAAAAAAGCGTTTTTTGTCATGCCATAAAATAAAAGTCGTTTCCCAGCAATTATTTTTGGTCAATGTAATTTAGTTTGATGTACAGAGTGCGCAGATTTCGGCTATGTGATGGGTCTTTTTACACCCTGTATAATTATATAGGGTGAAATTGTAAACACTCGACAAACCAAAATGGGAGATTGTACTTATCACTATGAACAACTTTTACGATGGGAAAAAACCGGAAATCACGAATTTCCACGTTTTTGATCATAACTCAAAGTTAGGTTTACGTCGAGCGTCGAGTCGTTGAGCTCCCTAAAATAAGGTTGAGCTACACGATGTCTGATGCATGCGTGCCGTCAGTGCCATCATCAACTCAAACCTGCTATGGCTCTTTCCTCAAAAGGCCATTCCAAACGTTGCCCTACATTGTTACACTCGCATAGTTTTATACCACAATGTCTGGACTTTAAAAGAGACCTTGACCTCTGAGTTTGTTTCGGCTTTTCTTCTCAGAGCTAGTCAGATAGGAAATTCCGGCGTTATCTAGTCTTAAAAAAAACATTACATTGACTTGTAAAAGTGTCTGTAACGGATTTATTTATAGAAATAAATATCATTTATCACATAATAGCCTTTTAGAAAGCGTACGATAGAATATTGGCTTTCGACTTCCACGAGGACAGAGTCAATTCAATTCAATTTCTTTATTGCATTCCATAATATCAAATACAGATGGTAGGCTATAGGATCAACAAACTTTTGCCCGCAGCTCCGCTTGCGTGAAATTTTGAGCACTCCTTAGCCACCTGTAAGGTGCAGTTGAAAATCAAAAAAATGTTTCATCCCCTATTTCACTACTTACGGGTAGAAATTCCAAAAACCCTCAAACACATGTATATTCATTTCTCACCAAAGGCCTACATTTTTAATTCCGTGCTTCTTACTTCAAAACTAACAGATTTCTCATACAAACTTTCAACACTTATTTCACCCCCGTAGGGGTTGAATTTTCATAAACGCTCATACACGTGTAACTTTGTTTCTAACCAGAAACCTTAATATTTAATTTCATGTTTCTTACTTCAAAAATGACGAACTTACATACAAACTTAAATGTCCTATTTCACCCCCTTAGGGGTTTAATTTCGAAAAATCCCTTCTTAGTGGATGCCTACGTTACAAAAGGAACCTACTGTCAAAATTTCAAGTTTCTAACCCCAGCGGTTTAGGCTGTGCGTTGATAGATCAGTCAGTCAGTCAGCTTCTCCTTTTATATTTATATAGATTATGGACCCTGCCGGGCACAGTATAATGTGGTAGAAGACAGGAAGAGCACTTATTTGCTTAATAACAATAATCACACACACCTAGTTATTTATAAATAAACAATAAATATTCACGTAATCTTCTTACAACCCTCATGGCATGGTCTGTTCATAACAAAAGCATTAACTCCTTAAAATATAATATAAGGCAGGCTTATTACTGTTTGCCGAGTCCTGTTTCAGCCCGGGGCTGTAACTGAGAATTTATTTAACAGAAAACCCGACTAATTTTCCCTTGGAAAGGTAATACCGACTCTTCTAAGTGTGGAGCCACGTATTTAAAAAAAAAACTGGCCAAGTGCGAGTCGGGCCACGCGCAGTAATAGGGTTCCGTAGTTGCACAATAATGCGGACTAAGAAGGGGGCTTAGTAATTTTTTAATGGAATTTGTACGAAATTTTTACTCTTCCGGTTGGTCGACTATTACTCGTAAACTTGTAAAGCTTACTTAGCTGTGATAGTTTTCATTTTAACTTCGTTGTATATACTACTACCCTGAATTTTTTCACATATCCAAAACTAGCCGTTTAGCTGGCAGGGGGGGGGGGGGGGCACTTGACCCTAACAAAAATTAGCACTTAAAAGTTTGATATTTCATAAACGGATCCCTTAATCGAAAAATTGTAATCACAATCTCACAATATTTTTGAAAGACCTAGTTGGCGAAATGTTTGGATGTTGGTCTCAGGGATGTTATGTAGCTCCGTAACCGTAACCGAAATAAAAATCTATCCGAAACCGTAACCACAATCTGGGGTTCTCCTCCCTAAGCACGAAGTCCGTGGTTTCGGCCTTAGTTACGAGCGTTCCCTACTCCCTATCACCTACGGACATACGATTATTTCGAGGGAACTAAGAATGAATGACAACACGATTTGGCAGTTGTCCTTACCGATGTGTTTTTGCCCGTCCGAAAAGTTGAACTTGACACTTGTTTTGTTCACTCCTACGTTTCGGGCTAGTTTCGGACGGGCGACTAAGTTCGTTGACGGACTTAGGGAGTAAGCCCCCTGATATAAAAGTTTCGCATAATTTCGGATAGGGGCGGAGTCTAAAATGAGACACGTTATGACAGTCGCCCGTTATGTTTCAAGTCTCATAATAGGGGGCGAGCCTATTGCCATCATCCGGCCGCAAATCCAAACTCCGGGCTGCTACTGAGAAATTCCACACGGAAAAACCCAATAACACTTTGTCTAACCTGGGGATCGAACCCAAGATCTCACGCTCAGTAGTTTATAAGTTTCAAGCCTATGTCTGTCTTCTTTAGGAGGAGCTCGTGGCTAAATAATTACAGCCGCATAGACCGATCTTCCGGGTTAAGCCACGCTTGCCGAGGTTGGTCTGTGGATGGGTGACCATTTGCCATAGCGAGTTTCCTCCGTGCCTCGGAAAGCACGTAAAGCCGTTGGTCCCGGCTGTCATTTGTAGATCTTTGACAGTCGTTACTGTTGGTCAGAAGCCAGAAAGTCTGACAACCAGTCTTACCAAGAGTATCGTATTACCCAGTTACTGGGTTGTGGAGGTCTGATAGGCAGTCGCTCCATGTAAAATACTGATATTCAGCTGCATCCGGTTCGACTGGAAGCCGACCCCAACATAGTTGGGAAAAGGCTAGGCAGATGATGAAGCCTATGTCTGTCTTTCTGTCTGTGTTCTGTGTGTCTGTCTGTGGCATCATAGCTCCGGAACGGATGAACCAATTTCCATGCGGTTTTTTTTGTTTGAAAGCTGATTTAATCGGGATGATTATAGGCTATGCTTGATGTAAATCAGTTCAGATAGTTGCAAGATTACGTATACCACTTTTTTTTTTAAACATTGATTGTGGGTGCGTTTAGACACAAATCTCACAAACACAAATGCCCAGACCCGAAACAACCATCTGTAGGCCATGCAAATTTTTGTTCCGTGTGGGAATCGAACCCGCGACCCGTAGCGCAGAAGCCAATCGCTTAGCTACTGCACCAAACGTGTCGTCAAATTTAAAGTCTTTAAATTATTCAAACTAACATGTTATTTGGTTTTTCAAACGCTATTAGCGCTGATAAAACAAAACCTCGTTTTTCAGGTGACAATTAAATTAACAAAATTAAAAAAAAAATGGTTAATTAGACAGACTCTCTGCCTACCTCAAAACGGAAAGTCGTGAAGAAAATTCGAATAAATCCTTAGAATAGGAAGATGCGTGTTAATTATATAGAAAGCTGTGTACATTATGACGGTAGTAATAGTGATGGGAACGCAGCAACGGGAAAATTTATCGACTATCGATAAAAGTTTTATACAATATGTAAAGTAGACTTTATTTATTATTTCTGATTCAGTAGTTACAGTTGTTATACTCGTACATATATACGATAATGTTAGAGATATCAATCATGCCATTGTGGGCATACAATAATTTAAAGATTGTCGATAATCATTAGAAATTACTTTTAGAATCAAAATATTCCTTCTCTGTTTAGAAACATTTTCCTGTTTTTTAAATTTTACACGTAATAACCTTAAGGGTACCTATTTCTTTTAGAGTGCGGTATTTTATTATAAACGTATTTATGCGTATTCAAAACTTACCTCTGATTTCCGTAAAGTTGATTAATTTATTCTGTTGTCAGATCTCATGTCAAAATAATGATTGATCGACGAAAGTACCCATAACCAACCACATCACTTGGTATCACATTTGACAGATGAATAATTCATTTTTGCGTCAAAAACCGGGGGTAGACAATCAGATAGCCAGTTGAGAGATGCCATAGTGCTATCGGAATAAAAAAATCTAAAATATTGACCAACCAATTAACCGCGTGGATCATTTATGATTTACAAGGTTAAGCTGCGTTTGCCGCGGTCAGTCCTTGGATGGGTGACGTGTTCGTTACACATCGAGATCCCTCATCTGCATCGGAGATCAAGTTACTCTGTCAGTACTGGGTGTCATACGAATACTTATACCAGTCGTTACGGATATTCATAACCTTGAATGTCTGACAACCGATCCAACCTTAGGCCTCATTTACAAAGACGCGGGGCGACGCGCGTCGCGTGCGGCGTTGCATCACGCGGCGCGTCTTACGATTTTTCTGTTTACGGAGCGGCGGCGCGTGCAGCGACCCGCATCATCACACGCGCAAACACAAACATATGGCAATGTACGATGTTGTTTATGAAGATGAGGCGCGTGCGACGCCGCGGGCCCCGCCGCGGTTTACACTACATTTTACAGTGGACGGAGAATTGCAGGAATAGCTGGTCGCAACGCTGCGTGCGACGCCACGATAAACGTCGCGTGCGACGCGGCGATGTCATCCGCGGGCTCCGCCTGCATTTCAAGCAAACGCGTGTAAAATCGCTTCTCCGTAAACGTTCTCATACAACGCCATATATTTGAATTCAGTGCGGGCCGCGCCGCACAACGCGACGCGTAACGGCCCGAGTCTCCGTAAATGAGGCCTTAGGATATCGGCATTGCTTAGTAATTGTGTTGCGGAGGTCTGATGGCAGTCGCTCCGTGTAAAACACTGGAATTCAGCCGCATCTGGGGGTCTACTCCCTAAGCACGAAGTCCGTGAATACGGCCTTAGTTACGAGCGTTTCCTACTCCCTATCTTACGGACATACGATCATTTCGGGGCCCGAACTAAGAATCAATGACAACACGATTTGACAGTTGTCTCTACTACCGATATGTTTTAACCCGGCCGAAAAGTTGAACTTGACACTTGTTTTGTTCACTCCTACGTTTCGGGCTACTTTCGGACGGGCGACTAACATCGTTGACGGACTTAGGGAGTAGGCCCCCTGATTAGAATGAAAGCTGATCACAATATAGTTGGGAAAAAGGCTAGGCATGAATAATTAAAAATGTAACGAAATATGTTACCTTTTCATCGTAAGGTGAGTTCAAAACGTTTACCATACAAAGAATATCAAATTTAAAAAAAAAACAAAACATGGATAATATTTTACTGTTTTTGATGACGTCGTTTACATTTTTTCAATAGCAGTCTTTACGGCTAAATGTCACAACAACATAATCGTTCAGGGGTGATTCTATCATTACAGTTATAGCTAATATCAGTATGTCAGGATTGCGAGCAAGGTAAATGTAGTAAATAAAACCAACATAGACTCTCCACCACTGAGAGTACTTGTATTTGGGTTAGTATTAGTAACAAGAACTAGATCACAATAATATATTATAATACTTTACACAATTATTACAAGATCATTAAATAAGGACAAGCTAGACAGACATAAAAGGTCAGTACTTCTTCAGCTGTTCAGCACCGAATGCTCTCGCTGCGTCGAATGACCACCGCCTTTATAACTTCGGGTGCGTTGATCCATATCGACGACTACCTTCTTTTGTCAACTTTGCCCAGTGTTACCCACTAGCGATAACACTACTATGTAAATCATTTGCATGCTATATTAAGGTAGAATGTACAATGTACATGGGTTCTATCGTATAATTTAACAACTTATTTTATGTACCTACATTCTAAGCAAATAAAGAACTATTCTATTCTATTCTATAGATGCGTCAATAGTTCAATTTCAAAACATAACTCCGAACACCTCACCCGAAGGAAATAAAAAATTCCAACAATACTTTAAAGTTTTATGTTCACATTTCAACAATGGCTAACTTTCTATTGAATTTAACTTTGAAGTTAAAGTAGCTACTAATAGAATTATTAACTTTGTCCCTTTGTTAATTTTAACAATTATTTCTTTGAGATTATTAAGTTATCGTTTCAAGAATTATTGGTTGGTTGTATTGGGTGGCTTTTTGGAGCGATTTGTTTTGAGTTTTTGAGTGCTTATTTATATAATTGTACATTAAAGTTGGAGCTTTGATTTAGAACAATACTTAATAGAAAAAACTTGCTTTTATTGGCTTTGTAAAAAGTTCTTTTATATTGTAATTATACGTATTGTAAAAAATATTTTTAAGGTTTTTGTCGCCAAAGTTCTTTAGCTTATCTCAATGTGACTTTGTTATCACTACATAGTATAAAACCAAGTCAATTCCCGCTGTCTGTCTGTCCGTCTGTATGCTTAGATCTTTAAAACTACGCAACGGATTTGAATGCGGTTTTTTTTAATAGATAGAGTGATTCAAGAGGAAGGTTTTAAGCTATAAAATGTACACGAGCAAAGCCGGGTGGGTCGCTAGTAATACGTAAAATAAAAAGCTTGCTTTTATTGGCTTTTACAATAAAACGTTTTTTTTTTAAATCTCAAAATCCACAGCTCTTAATCATTACAATTTCTTACATAAGCGAATCTTATAGCCAATTATGGATCCAAAATTTGCTGTTTTTCATGCAACACAAACAGGATAATATACCAATTATCATATTCACGTATGTGTGAGTGTGTGTGTGTGCGTTAGTGGTCGGTGTGTTTGTGCGCTCAGTGCATCATTTAAATGTACATTTTCATTTGATTTTATATTGTAATCATAATATTTTGTTGAGAAATAGCTTTTTACAAGTTGTACAAAAACGTTTTTGAGGTTTTCGTCGCCAAAGTTCTTTAACTAATCTCAATGTGACTTTGTTTTAAGAATAATTAAAACCGACTTCGTGATAGTCGGACTCGCGAACTAAAGGTTCCGTACCACCACACATGACTATGAAATAACTGTTTTTATTATTTGCTGTTTATGTATAACGTGTGCACTACAATCGTAAAAGTTTCACGCTTGTATGTATTACCGTTTTTAAGATAGAGCAAGAAATAAAAACGACGAAAATTTTTTTTTGTTTTTTCCTTTAATATCGATTTTGGATTTACAGTTTTAATTATTTTTATTATTTGACACGATAAGGGCCGTAGTAGTATATTCTAATTTAATCCTAGTTTTATTTGCGATTTTTTTTTCTTTGCCAGATGTACTTTTTTTCTTTTCTTATTTTGTACATGTAGGTAGTTCGTTTTTACTTTAGATTATATTGTGGAGTTAAGATCTAAGAATCTAATGCATAAATCTCTATTAAATAAAAATAAAGTATTTAATTCTCTTTAGTTCAATTCGTCGATAATTTTTCTTCAATTAATCGATACCTACGTTTAGCACATCACTATTACAATTTCGTGCTTGTAATTGTCACGTGGGGCACGTGGCCGTACACTTAGGGACATGATAATTGACCCAGTAATTAGATTCCTTTTTGTTCTACCGTACTTAGGGCGATTTGTTTTTTTATTAGAATAATTGAGGGAGTTTTTTGTTTTGTTTTGTAGAAGTAATTTTCGGGAATGATGATACAAAAATAAAGTTAATATACAAAAATAAAAAAACGGCCTCGCTGTGGTCTCGGGCAAAGGGTGGCACCAACACGCTTCTGAACGTGGTGTTGGACAGAGTGGGCCGCCAAATCCTGAGCGTCGCGCGTCGCGTTGTGCGGCGCGGCCCGCACTGAATTCATGGCGTTGTATGAGAGCGTTTACGGAGAAGCGATTTTACACGCGTTTGCTTGAAATGCAGGCGGAGCCCGCGGATGGCATCGCCGCGTCGCACGCAACGTTTACTTAATCAAAAAAGTGTTGGATGAAAAGTGCCTCCACGAGTGACGATACATAAGTATGTCCGGCGCACCCTGGGCAGTCAGCCCCGCTACCAACCTTGCTGACTGGCTAATCTTTTCACCACGGCATGAGCTATTCTCGTATAGCTCGTGCCGATACGATAGAAGAAGAACTAAATCAAAAAATTGTCATCATAAATCCATAATATCTTTGAAAGACCTATCCAACAACACCCCACACCAGGGGACAGAAGAGAAAAAAAAAAACCCCACTTTACGTGAGCAAGGGGAAACCTAAAATTTTTTTTTTTATTTTTTTTTATTTTACCATTTTGTCGGCGTGATTAATATGTATATCCATGTCAAATTATAGCTTTCTAGTATTAAGAATCTCTGAGCTAAGCTGCGGACAGACGGACAGTGTAGTGGCACCTTCATCATCATATTCACCGACTGGCCATTTTTATATTTTTTACGATGATTGGGGAATTTAAATTGGGACGTGGCTTTTGGTTTTTTGGGACACCATGGGGATTTTTTTGATGCAATAGATTTTCTGTTTATTTTATATTGATAAATGTTTTAAACTGAAATTTGGAATATTTCTATAGCAGAACAGTTTTTGATATTTTACTGAAATGAAGCGTATCAAGTTAAATAAAAAGCATTTGTGGAATTTCTACGTGTTTCCCTTGGTGTTATTAACAGCTGTGGCATGTTATCCAACTGGAAAGCCAGATAAAGAAGCTGCGCGCCCCTTCTCCCTTTTTTTTTAAAATTTATTACTAGGCCTGCGTTTGGCCGCCATCTCGCCTGATGTTAAGCGATGATGCGGTCTACGATGGAGCACGCTTGCCCAGAAGAAACCGATTCACTCGTGACTTGAAGACACCCAAATTGTAGCTGTCGGGGAACACCCACTCGGGCAGCGCATTCCACTGTTTGGCGGTTTTCACAATGAAAGTGGAATCAAAGCGCTTCGTTCGGGTTTTTGGTATATCAACCATGAACCGATGGCGCTTTTTCGTGCTTCTGGCCGTCCGATAGAAAAAAGGGCAGGAGGGTATTAGATCATGCAGATCTGAAGCACACTCTCCGAAATGTGTCCTTCTTTTCACTTCGTCTCCTGCCCTACCTACACTTGCGAGATCGGCGATCGGACCGGCTAATCCCTACCGGCATGACTAAATGCTACAGCCGGTCTGTTTGCTGCCGCCGGTTTCTATCAGATGGCTGTGTGGGCCATCGACGAACGCCGTGACTACAGGAAGGAATCTCGCTCACTACCCCAAGGAACGTGACGCTGTCCTGCCTCTTATTCTCTAACCATTTCTATTATTGTTATTTATGTACTAGGTATTGAATTGAGGAGCTCGTGGCTAAATAATTACAGCCGCATAGACCGATCTTCCGGGTTAAGCCACGCTTGCCGAGGTTGGTCTGTGGATGGGTGACCATTTACCATAGCGAGTTTCCTCCGTGCCTCGGAAAGCACGTAAAGCCGTTGGTCCCGGCTGTCATTTGTAGATCTTTGACAGTCGTTACTGTTGGTCAGAAAACAGAAAGTCTGACAACCAGTCTTACCAAGAGTATCGTATTACCCAGTTACTGGGTTGTGGAGGTCTGATAGGCAGTCGCTCCATGTAAAATACTGATATTCAGCTGCATCCGGTTCGACTGGAAGCCGACCCCAACATAGTTGGGAAAAGGCTAGGCAGATGATGATGTACACAATGTATTGAATGCTCTACACATTCTTTACAACTCGTGTAGCAGACGTGCTCTCAGGAGATCCTAGGGCCGTCTGTTACATTACAACAGAAAGACGGACATGCCGAAACTGTAAGAGTTCCTTCTTGACTACGGAACTCTAAGAATAAAATTAATAAAATGCCACTTCATACAATATTATAAAGAGATCCTTCATTTTTTCACGATTCGGTAAATCAAGGGTCTTCCAACATTGTTCAGAAATAAGATACCTAAAAATAGTATCATAATCACTTTGAAGACGTATTTTTGGTTTAATGGCTTCTTTTTATTGATCGTGACAATGAATGATCGTATAATTGAGGAGATGAGGAGAAAAAACGGTGTAATTTCACAAATATAGATAACTAGCTTTTGCCAGCGGCTTTGCTCGCGTTAATCTTTCTATACAGGGTGTTAACGAATTCGTGTAATCCTTTAAAATCACATGATCTACTACTGATGTAGACAGGCCCCGCACGGGATTTAGATTGATTAAAAATAAAAAAATAAAATATTCTTTTTTCATGCGGCTTTATTACTGATCGTATCTAAACCACTTATTAAAGATCCAGTAAAAAAATAAGAACTTATTTTTTTGCAAGAAATTGTTTAAATTTGTGTGAACATTTCGATGCCACGCATAAATTAATGAAAGCACGGCGAGATGGCTGGCAGGCACGACTAACGCGATATCGCTCTTTGCAGTCAGATAACTCAAGGTTCTAAAATGACTCAGAAATAGAAAATCTAGTTTTTTATTTGATTTTTTTTTTAAGTTGATTTTCAAAAATTCCCATTTAGGGTTAATCTGTGTCACCAGTAGATCACGTGGTTTGAAAGAATTACACGAATTCGTTAACACCCTGTATACAACTATATTTTTACTTTATACGAAAACCGAGACACCCCAACAAGATTTTCATCAGAACTGCCTGAATATGTGTTTTTTTTAGTAAATCTCCAAGTTACACCTTAGTTTATGTCGCGTTAAGTTCCCTAAAAAAGTGTGAAATGCCTGAGATGCGCTATACAAGGGTTGTCTAATACACGGAAACTGACCGAGAGGACCGTCTCAAGCCTCAAGGTGTTTATTCCCGTCAACTGTTATGGGTAGAAAACTACTGAAACAAAACTGAAATTTATGAAAAAAATTGTGTTGTAAAAAATATGTCAATCGATTCTCCTAGTGATTCTAAACAAACTAGTTTCAGGTTTAGTATATACTAAAACTAACCTTGTATATGAAAATGAATTACTGTTCGTTAGCCTCGCTAAAACTCGAGAACGGCTGGACCGATTTGGCTAATTTTAGTTTTGAAATATTTGTGGAAGTCCAGGAAAGGTTTAAGTGGTGAGAAAATATGGAACAGTTGCGAGGAAAATAGTAAAAACAACAATTTTATTTTCCCATACAAACTTTTCCTAGCTGTCAAACTTTTGATGTTCTTCCCGCCAGTACGGTAAAATCGGGTCCACTCAAATTAAAGCACGTTTTAATTATGGGTTTCGAATCGACAACATATCCACAACTAGCTTTCACCCGCAGCTTCGCTTGCGTGAAATTTTGAACCGTGAAAATGACGATTTTCCATACAAACTTTCATCCCCTATTTAACTCCCTTAGGGGTTGAATTTCGAAAAATCCCTTCTTAGTGGATGCCTACGTTACAAAAGGAACCTACTGTCAACATTTCAAGTTTCTAACCCCAGCGGTTTAGGCTGTGCGTTGATAGATCAGTCAGTCAGTCAGTCAGCTTCTCCTTTTATATGTATAGATATTCGGATTATCGCGTATTTAGATTTTAAAAATGCAAATTAGTGTCACACTAATTTTCTCTAAGTGGCATTGCAACGCATTCCGGGTACAGCTAGTTGAAACATAAATAATACAGGAAAATGACAATTATACAGGGTGTTTGGCAGAACGTTGAACATACGAAAATGGTGGATAGGTGGGGTCATCTGCTACTTACTCAGCCCTAATTTATTTGGCCCTGGCCCCCTGGATTTTTTTTTTATGCAAGTTGAAATTAAGATTTAAGTATTTTTTACGTCTTTCTATAAGTTTGAGGACTCATAACTTTTTTTCTAGCTAACATCTGAATAAAGCAATAAATTTATAAGAACCTGCCAACATTAAAGATTGGAAAGTTAAGAAAGTGGTGAAAACAGAAGAAAGCAAAAAAAAAAATTTTTAAATATCCATGCGTCCATGGCCACATAAATTAGGGCTGAGTAAGTAGCATTTGACCCCACCTATCCACCATTTTCGTATGTTCAACGTTCTGCCAAACACCCTGTATATTATTCTAAACGCATTTTAACGTAAAAATACGATGTTTTGTTCCAGTAACTATCAATGCCCTTGATATCAAAGTAACCCCAATCGCTGGTATGGATTTTAGCATAATGATATACGATATTCAAGCGATGGTATTCATGATAGGCTATGCTTAGCGTTGTTAGTCTACGTCTTCGCGAATCCAATTTGCTTCGAGTGCTACGCTAACTAATTGACCTATAGCCTTTAGATATTGCTTCCTTTCTTCTGATCGGTATCTGAGAGGCATTGTGTTCAATACCGTATTCTTTTTACGATTCCGTACCCAAAGGGTAAAACGGGATCCTATTACCACAGTCTACCTATATCTTACTCCTTACAGTCGGTCAACGTAGAACATTGTCGCAGAGCTGTATAAATATATTCGAAATCTGATTATTTGTAAAGAAGTATCCCCATTTGTTTCAAAAATTTAGTGATAATGTGAATAGCCGATCCAGACACAAAAACAGATTACGCATGCCCCCAATACATTTAGAAATATATAAAAGAAACGTGTACTGTATGTGTATTAAAATATTTAATCATCTTCCTCAAAGCCTTGCTCAACAACGCTTTACATTGTTTAAAAAACAGTTACATAATATATTGTAAACAAAACGTATTATAGTGTTAAACAATTTATGGACGACAACTATATAGAATAACATTTTTGCAATTATATAAAACTGTGTGTGTGTGTGTTTATCTAGGTTTGTAATTTAAATATCAATTTAATTGTTAGGTCCTAAATTCATATATATTTGCACGCCGCACGTGGCAGAATATGTCGGAATCGATAACCTTGTAAGACCATTGTACGTACCATGTTCTAGCAAATAAAGTATTTGAATTGAATTGAATTGAGCAATCGTGCGGGGGGTTGCGGGGTGAAGGAGCGGAGGTTATGTCCCGAGTAGCCATACTGCAACTTGGGACATAACCTCCGCCCCTACATAATTTTGACATTTCATAGGACCTGTCAAATGTATGGGCGTTGACCCACTGTATGTAGTAAGTAGGTACACTGTGCTATTACTAAGACTCCGCTGTCCGTCTGTCTGTCCGTTTTTCACCAGGCTGTATCTCATGAACCGTGATAGTTAGACAGTTGAAATTTTCACAGGTGATGTATTTCTGTTGCCGCTATAACAATAAATACTAAAAATCAGCATAAAATAAATCGCTCCTTTAGAATTAAAGAGACTTATTTAAAAAACTAAGGTTTTGGAAAACGATGAATAACGTTTCGTATATTTATAAAGGAGAATGACCAAAAGTGGTACCAAAAAGTCTCATGCATCAAGATCAAAATATTATAGTAATTATTTTCATAATTCTTTACGACATTACACGTCAGGAATTTGATTTTTGAACAGGGAATTTAATTTAAAGTAAAAAAGTGTTGATATTGTTTTATTCCCTTTACATGACGTTCCGTTTCACATGATTTATGATTACTATAACCTTGAATTTTTAAAGTGTCACGATCACATCTTTCAAAAAACACGTAAAAAATTATATTTTGTCGATTCTACATTAATCAAAGACAACTAGAATGGATTAGAATTTTTATTTGAACGGTTATCATTTTTTTATCTATGTTTAATTGGCCGTACGTAGTACTTAGTACTTCTATAATTGGCCGTTCACAGCCGGTCATAGAGATGTAGAATGTAATAGATGCGGATTACTGTTTTTTAGAGCAATAATAAATCGTGTATCTCCGAAACTCGCGTTTTGTTTACAAACATAACTTTTGTAGGAGTTAATATGATAAGTGTAGTCTATAAAAAACAAAGTTTGACTTTGATGCAGCCTGGTACGAGACTCCATACATCCATGAGCATTGTCCTTTGTAGAAAAGGGAGATTATTCGTTGCATTACATTTCTACGCCACAATAGACCTCTGTTTTATTAAGAGTCGATGAAGATGTGTCAATCTATGAGTAAAAGTTGAAATCTTAAAATTTCGAATAGGTCTCTTTAATTCTAAAGGTGCGAAATATTTAAGGGGGCTCACATACAACAAACGTGATTTTTTTGCCGTTTTTATAGATAATGGTACGGAAGCCTTCGTGCACGAGTCATTGCCATATCATACTATACCATACCATATTATAGATGGTCACATTTCAGTAAAGAAAAGCATGATTAAAAATAAAAACTCTAATTTTAAAAACAACATTAGTCCTGTAACTCATTAAAAGTTATACAGTGATCTTAAAGCTCATTGAGGAGCTCGTGACTAAATAATTACAGCCGCATAGACCGATCTTCCGTGTTAAGCCACGCTTGCCGAGGTTGGTCTGTGGATGGGTGACCATTTACCATAGCGAGTTTCCTCCGTGCCTCGGAAAGCACGTAAAGCCGTTGGTCCCAGCTGTCATTTGTAGATCTTTGACAGTCGTCACTGTTGGTCAGAAGCCAGAAAGTCTGACAACCAGTCTTACCAAGAGTATCGTATTACCCAGTTACTGGGTTGTGGAGGTCTGATAGGCAGTCGCTCCATGTAAAATACTGATATTCAGCTGCATCCGGTTCGACTGGAAGCCGACCCCAACATAGTTGGGAAAAGGCTAGGCAGATGATGACAGTGATCTTAAAAGTATCCCAATAATTTGGTCAAAGACAAGGTCAAAGTCAAATAGTTTTTATTTCAAGTAGACCAGATCACTGGTGCTTTCAAAAGGTCAACACTAGGTGCTCGGTTCAAAGTAGTAGGTCCTTTGGAGAAGAACCGGCAAGAAACTCCATAGACACTCTTTTAAAAAAGTAAATGATTTGACAATTTCCATTGTAGTAATGTAAGAACAATGCAGATTAATGTACATGCAGTTAAGAACATGAAAAACAATGAGAAAGTTAGCCTTTTAAAACGATTGCCATAGCAGTTACGAGCTGACTAGTCCCAACAGACAGCACCCGTTCACGAGCATGACGCATACGGCATCGCTCAGCTCAAACATGTTTCAGGGAACTCAACGACCCGATGCACAACGCCACCATCAGCAGGACATTTCAGTGAGCATGACAGACTCATACCGATAAACAATAGACAGTCAAATATTAAGAATGAAAGTGTAACACTATATGCTGCATGGTCCTCACATTTTACAGGCTTTCGTAGATATTAATAGAATAATATTAATAATTCAAAGTCAAAGTCAAAGTTTTTTATTTCAAATAGACCAGATTACAGGCACTTTTAAAACGTCAAAACTAGGTGCACGGTTCCAAAAGGTAGGTTCTATGGAGAAGAGCCGCCAAGAAACTCCATGAATACTCTTTTTAAAATAGTAGGTCATGACTATTCATGACAATTCCATTACAGTAGCGTGCGACATAGAATGAGAATAATGCAGGTTAATGTAACAAATAAATTCACTTAAGAGTAGAAAATAGAAAAAGAAAATATGCCTTCTAGAATTGCCATAGTAGTTATGCGCTGACCAGTCCCGACAGACAGCACCCGTTCACGAGCATGACGTGCACATCCGCATCGCTTAGCTCAACCATATTGTAGGGAACCCAACGACCGGATATAGAACGCCACCATCAGCAGGACGTTTAAGTGAGTATGACAGACTCATACTACCAGACAATGGGCAGTAATATGATATGATTAAAGGTGTATCATTAATTGCTGCATGATGCTCAAACTTTACAGTTTAGAAAATGATATTATCAAAATTAATAATATAGTATAACAAAAACATCTGTATGTCTTCAGAATTTCCAGGGAAAACACGTTTTCCACGTTTTTGATCATAACTCAAAATTAGGTTTACTCACGGCCTTTTATAAATCGGACGTCAGAATTGTTAAGATATTGATTTTATAAGAGTAACCATGGAGTTTCTTGCCGGCTCTTCTCTATAGGAAACGACAAATTGGAACCGTGCACCTAAATTCGACTTTTCATAAGCGCCTTAAGCGGTTTATGTGAAATATACATTTTTTTATTTGATTTGGTTTGATGTAGCAAAAACCAGGGCTCGGGAACCGTTTAAATTTTGATACCGGTAAGGCCGTGTACATAATGAAGTCAATAATTCGGTTTCGTACTGGTAAATTGAGCGTTACTCTGAAATATCATCATCATTATCATTCAGTCGAAAGACTGCTGGCCTTCCTTTTATTTTAGATGCTATGTTACTTAGAAGAAATAAATGTATCTAATCGAGCCTTTCGATCAGTACAATAAAATTACAGTTTTTTTTGTTTTCACATTTAGCGGGGTCAATTCCCGGTTCAGACAGGTGATTATTTAAAATTCTTTGAATGCAGTTCATATTGTTTTTAAAATAAAAATGAAGTCTTCATTCAATTTTTTTTTATATCTGTCTCATATAGAACGTATAGAGCGCGTTCAAAGAAAAGTGACGAGGTGCTTGCGGTTTAAAGACCACAAATGTCCATACAGAGCCGATTACCCAGAACGGCTACACTACTTTAAATTAGACTCATTGAAACAACGCAGAGCTCTAAATGATTTGACAACACTTTATAAAGTTGTAAACGGGATAACATCAACTCCAGATCTCCTTAACAATATCCACCTAGACGTACCTCGTCATTCTCATCTTCGGTCCAAGCGTACCTTTAGGACGTTTGCTACTAAGCCGTGTCGCACAAACCTGGGCCAGCATGCTCCCTTAAACAGAATGTTGAATGCCTACAACAAAGTCTGTTCAGTCGACAGCAATATCGACATTTTCTTTGATAGTTTGCCAAAATTTAAAAATAAAATTAATAAAATTGACCTGTAATCAGCAGCCTACTTTTACTTATACATTTCCTGTAATAATAACGTAATTATAATTTAATTGTGTTAAATTTTAATTTAATAATGTCGTCAAATGTAATAATAATTTAATTTCAATTAATTTCATTTGAATTTAGTTTATTTTATTTTCTATTGTATTTTGTTTTATTTTTCTCTGTTAATTTTTATCACGTAATCTCACCAGTTTTGTTACCTTGTGCAATTATTTTATTGTGATTTTGAATGGTTGTATTGTTTTAGTACAATTTGATGAAATGTATTATTTTAATTTTATAATCGAATCTTATTTATTATGTAACAAAATAATTTGTTGCTAATATTTTAACTACTTATCTAAAAATTTAACGAATAGTTGATCACCATTTAATGAGAATGTTGTGCATGCCTATAAGTGATGTATTTACACAGAATCGAAGACTTGTGTTACCTATTGTTATTACCTTTGTAAATATGTCGTTGGTGTGCCTTGTTTAAATAAATAAATCTACATACTGTAGATATAAAAAAAATTGAATGAAGACTCAAGGCACTTTCCCTCCATGTGGCAAAGTCGTGGGACGCCCTGTATAATAGGTACATTTCTACCTACACTTAGTAACAGCTTCGACTGAGTTATATAAATTCTGGTAGGTTTATTCGAGTAGGTTCTGAATACAGTTCATACAACAATATTAGGTCTTGTAGCAAGTGGCAACGCCTAAGGCTAAACCCGAACTAGTCGGACCAGACTATTTGAGTCTAGTTTGACTAGAAACTCGCTTGATGTATGTGTGGCTAAATGAAATACAAACTACGCTACAATATAGTAAATAGCAAATATTAGTAAATAGACAAAGTTGCGGTTTAAAAGATGATGTAGTGACAAAAATTGAAAGGGGTATGCTTCGGTGGTTTGGGCATGTTGAAAAATTGAGTGAACGGCGATTAACAAAAGGAATTTATAAGGCGAATGTCAGTGGAAACGCCAGTAGAGGACGCCCTAGAAGGACATACATTGATGTTATTGGTGATGTTCTTCAAAAAGGACAGGTGCGTAGTACTTTCAACCGGCGTGCGTGTATGACAGTTTCTGCCTACCCCCATGGGAAAAAGGCGTGAGTGTATGTATGTATGTATGTATGTATGTGTGTATGTAAATAGCACAACGATATTTTATATTTATTTATTACAGGAAAATCTACTGCTAAGCATACAATTATAGCGATAGTAGGAAAACAGAAAGCCAGTTACATATTTCTCACGCATGGGAATATTCCGATCTGTCCCCCTGAGCTGTCTCCTTCGAGGGACAATCAGGAATAAAAAATCGATCTGTTCCCCTGTCACCAAGACGAACGGACAGATCGAACGAATTATTTCTGGACTGTCCCGTGCTGTTCTTTAGGGGGACAAATAGAAATAAAAAGTTTCGATCTGTTCCCCTGTTACCGACGAGGGGACAGATCAGGGGGACAGATCGGAATTCCATTGCATGCACTGTTGGTGGTTTACACTATTCTCAACAAGTTAACTACTTATATATCTACTCTATTATAATAGATGCGCACTATTTTACCTACTAATTACAAGTTGAAAAGAGTTTTGATACTCACCTGTAAAAAAAAGTAAAAGTAGGATTGTTACAAAAAAAATCAAGGGTTAAGCATCGCTTTGCTACTGTGATACTGGTTGTAATCCAGATCATAATTTTTGCATATTTTGCTAAAGTTTCTACTCGCTCGCACTAGGAAGGAATTTTGGCGGTAGTACGTTGATACTTTAGGGATATTAATAGGGGGATTAAACCTTGTTTTACTGGGAACATTGAATTTAAGTATAGCTAACAGTTTAGGACAGTCAATTTCCCTAGAAAGTATTTTTAATAAATACTAGCTGTACACGGCATGCGTTGCAATGCCACGTAAAGAAAAAAAGTGTTTAGTTTTAAAATCTGTTTATAAAAGTGCTTTTGGATACACAATATTTTTGATTTGAGGGAACCTGAATTTACCGTACCGATGGGACGAACACCGAATAGGAACAGTTTGTATGGGAAAATTAAATTGTTGTTTTTACTATTTTCCTCACGATTTTTCAATATTTTCTCACCATTTAAACCTTCCCTGGACTTCCACAAATATTTCAAAACCAAAATTAGTCAAATCGGTCCAGACGTTCTCGAGTTTTAGCAAGACTAACGAACAGCAATTCATTTTTATACAAGGTTAGTCGGAAAGGGGGTACTAATCCGAAGCCCACTTATAGTATCGCTGATGACTGTTTGAAAGCAAGTGTTAAAAATTCGATATTTTTTTTTTCCAAATAAAGTGATTTTTATTTTAGTTTTTTCAAAAAAAAAACATCCCTGCTTTAGTTACAAATTCAGAAAATAGTGCTTCTAATTCACGACCCTAAATATGACCTAAAATATAAACACAGCTGATTATTACTGGGGACAGATAGATTTTAGAGACTTTTTTTTGAGATTTTTGAACAACTGTTTCTCTTAAACTATTGAGTTTTGGGGAAAGTGGTAGAACAAAAGTTATTCATTATTATGTGTACTTTAACACCCTTTCGTATTAGTACCCCCTTTCTGACTAACCTTGTATAATAGAAGATAAACAGACCGCGTGCAATGAACACGTTCACACAACGCTATGCTATAACGTATTAGCTTGCTGTACGCGATAAACTTGAGCGATTTTCAAAGCTATATCGTACGATTCTCTGGTCCCCGCCTCACCTCACTTCTACCCCGACCATCGCCCGACGGATCGCCGTTAAATAACATAACAACGCTATACATAGTAGACCGGCTTGCGATATAGGCAGTGGATCAGTGATAGACGTTTGTGCTGCGGGTATCGAGTTAGATTTCCGCACGAAACCAATATTTCGCCGGGTTAATTAAAAAACCAACTCACTGCCCAAGTCATGATTTCGAGTAATGGCGTTTTGAAAGTTTGTGTCCTAAAATTTCATATACTATCGTATCTAAGTTTGTGTCCCAAAATCTCGCTTACTATCTTATCTAAAATAGTATTTTAGCAGATAAGATAGTATAAGAAATTTTAGGACACAAACTTAGATAAGATAGTATATTAAATTTTAGGACACAAACTTTCAAAACGCCAAAATCTAAAATACTATTTTAGATAAGATAGTAAACGAGATTTTAAGACACAAACTTAGATAAGATAGTTTCAAAACGCCTTACCTCGAAATCATGACTTGGGCATATAGTTGGTTTTTGAATTAACCCGGCAATTTGTACTTTTTATAGTCTACAGATAGTTATTTCGGAACTAGGAGTTTGTAAAAACCACGAAATTTGTGTCTATAAATGCACCCACGATACAAGAGAAATCTAAGTAAGGAGATAAGTATATAGTTAGTGTGGGTAGGCAGAGTAGGTGACTTAAATAAATTTATAACTATATGGTAGGTATGTACCCTACAAGTATTATAAAAAAAATTAACATAAATAATCATCTAATTTAATCTTTATCATAACTGAATTTAGATTTTCGAGACGTAACGCACCGGATCAACTCAGGATGGATGAAATGGCGACAGGTCACTGGAATAACTTGCGACCCACGGATGCTTCTCAAGCTAAAGGGGAAAATCTACAAGTCCGTGATAAGACCTGTCGTACTGTATGGATCGGAATGTTGGGCCGTGAAGAAGACGGATGAGAAAAGATTGCATGTAGCGGAGATGAGAATGTTGAGATGGATTTGTGGAGTGACCAGAATGGACAAGGTCAGGAATGAGTATATTAGAGGAAGTTTGAAAGTAGCGCCAGTGATAGAAAAGTTGAAAGGGAACCGTTTGTCTTGGTATGGGCATGTGAAGAGAAGGGATGAAACGCATGTGACCAAAAGAGTTATGAATATAAATGTGGATGGATAGAGAGGAAGAGGGAGGTCAAAGAAAAGATGGATAGATTGTTTGAAGAATGATATGAAAGAGAAGGGAGTCAGTGATATCATGATGGGTGACAGGACGGAATGGAAGAAGAAAATGTGTTGCGCCGACCACAAGTAACATGGGATAAGGGCAGGAAGATGATGATTTAGATTTTCATAATGTTTTGTATTTGATATTTTATATTGTAATATTACCCATTTGTAGTACCCGAAAGATTTCTTCGATTCCGATGGAGATGGATTGAAAATAATAAATAATTGATAGAGATGGATTGGGGGAAAAAGTTTGTTGAATAAAGCTTAATTTTCGAAATATTCGTTATTAACGGAAATTCACAACACGAAAAATTTCTATGGTAACAAGTCCTATGAACGCGGCGTTGCGACTTTTGTCATACCATACCCCACTCGCCGTATGTCTTATTTGTCGGGGAGGGTTGTGAAGTGAGAAGTTTCTTATCCACTCCGTGATCCACTCATACGATAATTTTTAAATGTTGACAGTTCAAACTAAGGTATTGTTTACAAGGAAGTACTAAAGTAAATTGATTTATTACGTCCGAAAAACAAAAAAAAGGGTGATTTGGACTTTTGTTGATATAACATTTGACTCATAATACCACCAGAAAGGCGTGGTTAAAATCTTTTGGGTACTTCGGGCCCACGGTATACATTTTAGTATTTGTATAAGTATTTTATTATTATTTACTAGCTTCTGCCCGCGACTTCGTACGCGGATCCTGTTGCTTATGCCAGCGACAACAGGGTCGTCAAAATCGAAGATCTGAAACGTCTGATGTCGAATTCAAGCCAGGGGACGGGTAAACAACGGGATGCGCGAGACGATTCGAGACGTTCCAGATCTTTCATTTTTGTAAGTTAACAGGAAATGCCCATCAGACTAAACAACTTTTGCTAAGACGTCATTCCTATACATGTTATAGTATCGATGGGCTTTGGAGTTCCACAACAGGTGTTCCAGATCTTCAAATTTATTCTCACAGCAGAAAATGCTCTTCACGTGGAATAATTTTTGCTATAGCACCATTTTTATATCTCTTATACTTTAGCTGGTCTGTTGCGGTTCTGCATCAGGTGTTCCATTTTCCAAAATAAATTATAGCCTATATGTTGCCCAGACTTAATACCTAATACTTCAACAAAAAAAAATTTCTTCCCGTAATTCCGCAGCGGATCCCAAGGGTACACTGAATTAACAATAATATTGCAAATAACTTTAAAAAAAAATCTTTACAAACTACATTTGGGGTTTTTCCTTCAGGAGCTAATATATAAAGACCGGAAGCGTTGCTGACCCTTGAAAAAGCAACATAAAGTTGGCCATGAGAAAAACAGCTGGTTGTCAGGTCAACACCAGCGGCTTTAAGCGTCTGCCCTTCTGACTTGTTTATTGTCATGGCAAAGCATGTAGTCACAGGGAACTGTATGCGCTTAAATTGAAAGGGGAAATTGTTGGGGATGAGTGGTATGCGCGGTATGAACACAGTCTCACCGGCACCACATCCAGTGAGGATTGTAGCAACAATTATATTACGTTGTAAAGCGTTGACAATAAGACGGGTGCCGTTGCACAGTTTTGGCGGAGTTAAATTTCGCATCAGCATTATGGGAACACCGACTTTAAGTCTTATTTTATGAGCAGGGAGACCACTCGCTGTAAGTGAATTGAGAAATTAAACTGGGTAATTAGTGGCGTCTTCCTGATCGAAAACACTGTCGAAAGAAGTGTAAACCACTTCATCCCCTACAATATCCGCCAAAATTTTTTGATTAATTTTTGCAGTTTGATCATTTTTTGGGGTCAATATGGCGCGTTCGCATGACCATGAATTTTCTAATAATCTAAATGACTGCTCCCCTGCGTTACCGGGTAGGCTACCATGTCACGAAGATAAATGGAAAAGGAAATTAAACACTCAAATAACATAAGCTCGAAGGCATATTTATCCGAAATAAAAAAACTTAAAAAAAAGTAAAACCCGACTTCAAAGAAATACTAAAAGGAGTAAAATAATTACCATAATATAAAATTAACAGTTTCAGAAGTCGGTGGCTTCTATTTGCTTCAGAGTAGAGTTGCATCGACTTCTGAAACTGTTAATTTTATATTATGGTAATTATTTTACTCCTTTTAGTATTTCTTTGAAGTCGGGTTTTACTTTTTTTTTTAAGTTTATTTTTTTATTAAATACGTTTTAGTGTCATAATTTTAACCCCCTCCTTCATAACCCTTCTTTTTGGCTTTGACATAGTCGGGCATAAAAAGTTCTTTCAAATGATACCTTACACGATATAATGAAAACATTCCAAAGGGGGACACGCACCCCCTCCTCTTTTCCAGTAGTCAGTTCCCAACAACAAATATAAACAAAGCAATATTAGTAATTTGAGAATTTTGCTTTGATTCGATGAGGAGTTCCGTTCCATATCTCTGAAGTTCATGGTCTAATCATAACAAAATTTATATGGGACCAATCGGGAAGAACCCCTTTTGAACAAAAAAAGAATTTTACAAATTGGTTTATAAATGACGGAGATAATTATGAGGTAACAAACAAAAAAAAATGCAACCGAATTGAGAACCTCCTCCTTTTTGAAGTCGGTTAAAAATAAAAAAAGTAATGGGAGTTTTGGCCAGTAGAGTCAAATTTTCAATGATATACCATCGTCATCGAAAATCAGTCCTAAACTGTTACCGCCTTCACCGCGTGGAGGTACTCCAAGCTTATGTTATTTTATAATTATACAGTGAAATTAGTGATAACTATGATTTCCACATCAGATGTTTCTGATCTTCGATTTTTATTAGTCAACAGGAAATGCCCATCAGACCGAACAACTTTTGCTAAGACGTCCTTTATGTGTTATGGTGTAGCTGGGCGCTTGGAATTCCACAACAGGTGTTCCAGATCTTCATTTTTTATACGTGAACAGAGAGTGCTCATCAGGCTGAACAACTCTTGCTAAGACGTCATTCCTTTATGTGTTATGGTGTAGCTGGGCGCTTGGAATTCCACAACAGGTGTTCCAGATCTTCATTTTTTATACGTGAACAGAGAGTGCTCATCAGGCTGAACAACTCTTGCTAAGACGTCATTCCGATACATGTTATAGTGTAGCTGGGCTCTTGGAGTTTCACATCAGGTGTTCCAGATCTTCAAATTTATTCTCTCATCAGAAAATGCTCATCACGTGAAATAATTTTTGCTACGGTACCATTTTTGTATCTCTTATAGTTTAGCTGGTCTGTTGCGGTTCTGCATCAGGTGTTCAAGTTTCCAAAATAAATTGTAGCCTATATGTTGCCCAGACTTAATACCTATACAACAAAAGAAAAATCATTCAAATCCGTTCAGTAGTTCCGAAGATTAGCGTGTACAAACAAACAGACAAACAGACACACAGACAAACAGACAAACAGACAGACTTTTTTTTTTGAATTCGTGCTCTATTACTGTTTCTAAACCCCCCTCAACTATTGTTTTTTTAATATATTCAATGTACAGACACAGTTTTTTTACTGTTTTATTATATGTATAGATATGTACGAGTATCTTATGAATTTGTAGTAAATAAGGTCCATCTATTTATACACGGAATAATTTAAGGGATACATCTATAGGTGGTAAAGATGAAATTTAGGTAATTTAAAAAAAAAACTAATTATACATTTTTTTAAATTAAATGATTTAAATTTACTTGATGATGTGATGTGAGGAGCTCGTGGCTAAATAATTACAGCCGCATAGACCGATCTTCCGGGTTAAGCCACGCTTGCCGAGGTTGGTCTGTGGATGGGTGACCATTTACCATAGCGAGTTTCCTCCGTGCCTCGAAAAGCACGTAAAGCCGTTAGTCCCGGCTGTCATTTGTAGATCTTTGACAGTCGTTACTGTTGGTCAGAAGCCAGAGAGTCTGACAACCAGTCTTACCAAGAGTATCGTATTACCCAGTTACTGGGTTGTGGAGGTCTGATAGGCAGTCGCTCCATGTAAAATACTGATATTCAGCTGCATCCGGTTCGACTGGAAGCCGACCCCAACATAGTTGGGAAAAGGCTAGGCAGATGATGAAATTTACTTGATACACACATAACAAATACTGGCTCATTACTATTTTCAACATCCATTACACTAGTTTCTACGTAGTATTTATTGTCACTGAAGCAGGCAATTTTTTTTTCAAATTTATGCAAAATTTCTCAAAATATTGCAAAATTTATTACAATTATAATACTTAATTACGTAAAACAAGAAAAAATGAAAAAAAAAATCCTCTTTTTTGGCTTCTTTACCACCTGTAGATGTATCCCTTAAAATATTTCGTGTATGAATAGATGGACCTTATATTTAGTGCAAAATTGTCAACTCTTTTTATACATTGTTTCCCGTACCTATTTCGATGTATCTTTTTAACCTAAAGGTTGACTAGTAGACGATGCCTTATGGCATTAAGTCCATCTTATGTACCACTATAGTGTAAAGAAGTATAAATAAAATAATGTGTTCCCATAATTTTGTCTTCAAGTGTATTGAGAACCCTATTTCATTCGCTTCTCACACCCCAATATGTCCATTGTGAAATATTCTGAGCGCTTACAATATGAGCTTATTATTAAACCATACCTAGCTACATATTATACGTATAGCGTTCCAATTAGCTAACAAAACGTTGCTAGGTTGCTAGGTATTATTATAGAACATCTATATCTATACATATACCACACTATACACATACACTTCGATGTCGACGCAACAAAATGTTGCCATATTTAAATATTTGTCGCAGAATCAACACAGAAGCACAACTATTAGAATGACTATTGATTATTGTTAATGTAGTAAGACGGCATCTATTATCGTTTGTCGGAAACGTCAAGCAGTGTGCTTGGGTGAGGTCGGTGCGGAGCGTGGCATGTCTTGTTTGACGGTTGTCAGCAAGCTGTCAGCTGTCGGCTGTCATCTGTCATTCTTTTTGACATTGGATGCATTTGATTTGAGTGAAGTCACTTTGGAGTGAGACACAGGGCGAGAGGTCGTTTTGCCAGCCTGCACCGAACTTACCGCGTTTCCGTACTTTAATCTATTTCCATCGGTTTGATCATTAGAGATTTTATTATTTTGTTATCGAGAGTGAATAAATAGAGGACTATAATCAGTGTTGTGACTATTATTTCCTGCCTACACCAAGTCGAACTTGGACTCTGATGACGAGGTACCCCCAATGAGTGAACTACCCTCGTTATATTAAATATTATATACCTATTCCATACACTTTTAGTTTGTTCCTTATTTATTGCGTATTTATTTATTTTCTTTCTTTACATACACTACACATACACACACATGTTGGTTTAAGTGAACGGGCATGACCGCTGACTGACATCCGTGGAGCACAAAGGTTCCAGACGAAAACCAGCGTCAAGTACTTATAGTGCTTGACATTAAGCTGATCTGGACTGGACACCATTTTGGTCCAGCCGTGAGACACATACCCAAGACTTTTTTATTTACATTGCACTTTTTATCTGTTGTGTCTCTTCGTGCTGTGTTCAAATAAATATTTCTTTATCTTTAAATAAAAACGAAATATTATAAAATAAACTTACCGCGTTAAATCTCCTTATCAGTGCTCTAACAGAACTTCTGGAGGTCGCGTGTGATGGAGGTGTCCTCCTGATCATGTGGCGCTCGTTCACCGCGCCCAGGACACCTTCTCCGCCAAGATCTAGGGTCACTTGCCGTAGGTAGTCGATGGGAGGCACCTGGGAACAAAATTGCTATCGTTATTCTTAAGATATCTTTATCTTATTTAATAATGTTTTTTCTTTTTCTGAAGTTTTGATGGCAGTTAATTTACATCAATTATCTATACAGGGTGTAAAAAGACCCATCACATAGCAGAAATCTACCTACGCACTCTGTACATCAAACTAAATTACATTGACCAAAAATAATTGCTGGGAAACGACTTTTAATTTTAGGCATAAAAAACGCTGTTTTTCGTAGTGCGCAATGTAATGCACGTAACTGACTGTGCCTGTGTGTGTCGTGAAGCGGCTATACAGCTGAGCCAAGGCGGTCGTGTGCGTTTGATGTTCATTGCGTAAAACTGAATATTTCGATAATGTTTGTTTGGAGGAAAGTTTAGTAGGTATTACCACTTAGAATATGACATTGGAAAAAACTAAAAAAAAAAATGTAGACTTTGACCTCCAATATCTCCAGAATCAATGATTTCCCAGGTATGGTCTGGTAGAAAAAAATCATCCCAACGATGGGTAGAATATGTGGTTTTCGTTATCGTTAAGGGTCTTTTTACACCCGATACAGTTTAGTTTCCTTTTACCTTTTGTAAATGTGAGAACTTCGTAGACTTGCTAGATGCCTAGCTATATTTACAAGAAAACCTCGTAATTTACATTTGACACCTTTCGAGAACTTATGTTCAAATATTAATAACAAAATTAAGGGTCGATCTTCCAAATCGCCAGATAACTTTTATCTGTGGGTTTTTCATCCTAACTAATATTATAAAATGCGAAAGTTAGTTTGTTTGTTACCTTTTCACGCCTAAACCACTGAACCGATCATACTGAAATTATGCATAATAATATACGTTGTCACGTGTACAGAAACGGACATAGGGTACCTTTCATCCCGAAAAACCTTACTGTTCCCGAGGAATACAACAATACATTTCATAGATGCCGCCACGTGTCTTTCTAATCACAATTGAATTATTATGTTTTGAAAACTTTGCCCCACACTAAGATTTCTCTTGTATCGTGGGTGCGTTTACAGACACAAATCTCACAAACAAACACCCAGACCCGAAACAACCATCTGTAGGCCATACAAATTTTTGTTCCGTGTGGGAATCGAACCCACAACCCGTAGCGCAGAAGCCAATCGCTTAGCCACTGGACTATACGTGTCGACTTATATTATTATAGAAACTTTAGTAGTGTGTTAAGAGTTTTTTGGACCTTAATTAACGTGAGCGAAGCCGAGGGCAAAAGCTAGTTTATAATAAAACAAAAAAAAACAGTGAAGTTTCTCACAACATTTTTCAGGAAACGGTGTTTTCTGTTCCTGTAAAATTTTGCTTTTGGTAATAACGAGTTTTTCAGTGGCGGCAGACGATATAATATGTTTTTTTTTCTTAATTCATGTTCTCAAATCTTTGTCTTTATTTACTTACTGGTCTGTGATCAAGACTACATTGTTCTCTCATAATTATTCTAAATCATAGTATTGTATTTACTGAAGAGTAACCATGGTGTTTCTTGCTGGCTCTTCTCCATAGGAAGCGGCAAATTGGAACCGTGCACCTAAATTCGACTTTTTATAAGCGCGTGCAATAGACATGTTGACAGCATCAATAAATTGCAAATCTAATTAATCCGCCAGTTAGAGTTTTGAAAAATAATGGACACGTATTTTTTCTTTTGTAATGGGCCGATTTTTCAATCGTCGGATAACTTTTGTCTGATGAATAAATATGACGGTTTGACATATTTTCTATAAAAAAGCTGTTAAAACATCAAAATTATTCCTTAGATGAAACTTATCTGACGATTGAAAAATCAGCCCTAAATCTATGAATATTTGGAAAGATAAAATGCATCAAAACTCGAGAGTGGGGGCCTGTGACGTCAGAAGCAAGTAAAAATTGTACTTGCTTGTGACGTTTTGCCAATTTTAAAAGTATCGTATCTTCGTCAATTTTGGTTTGCGTAACAAAAGAAAAAATACGGGTCAAATATTTTTTGATAATCGAACTGACGGACTAATTAGATTTTTTCAGTCAAATACCCTATACTTATTTCATGTGATTTTTTATTTAGATTTTGAGTCTGAGTTCAGTCGCTGCAACGAGCTTCGGAAATTATCATGTCTGTGTTACCCTTAAGAATTTTCTAAGTCGCAATACAATAGCGATTGTTATTTGATATTTGCGACCTAGTTACGTGGGAAACTGTTATCCTGGCGGTCTAGATCGATCGTTGACTTCTGACCTAACTTTTGGACGTGCTACACGTGTTCGTAAGGATTGTCCTAGGAGAAATTCGTTCTGCCTAGTCTTTTCTACTAATCCACGGGCCACTTCAAATATCCTAAGAGCGGTTACTCACTACATCCGATCCGAATCCGTGAAAATACGTTCCGAAGTAGTCATAGAACTATTTGCATGATAGTTTAGCACTAGAGCCGACTTCCGCCATCATATATCTCTCCGTCATCCGTGAGTCTCCAATTCAGAAGAAATTTTGACGGACCGAAGTAGCCGTAGTACTGTTTGTATGAACGCTTTCGCATTACCTCGATTTTTAGACATTAGATCCGTATTTTCACGAATTCGGATCGGATGCAGTGCGAAAAGCAATTTCCGAATTAGGTCCGAGTTTTTTATATCCGTATTTTCACGGATCGGATCGGATGCAGTGCGTAACCGTTGTAACACGCCATCCAGGATCTGCTAGGAATCTGGCCACTTCTGAGTGAGACGATCGGTTTATTGCAACCGTTTGTTTTCGTGCGCGCTTTTCAACTGCAGCAGCAGCTCCGTGTTGTTCGAAGGGTGACTGTAAGTGGCTTTACGATTTGAAGAAGATTGAAGGAACGTAGACTGGTAACACACAAGCCAGCTAATGGGCCGAAATTAACAACGATATTAGAAGTGTATTGTAAATGCGAAATTTACTATTTGTTACCTTTTCACGCCTAAACCACTGAACCGATCATCCTGAAATTTTGCATATACGTTGTCAGGTGTACAGAAACGGACATAGGGTACCTTTCATCACGAAAAAAAGTACTGTTCCCGAGGAAAACAACAATAATTTTCTTATGATCACAGATGGCGCCAGGTGTCTTTCGAATCATGATTGAATTACACGTGTTACATAATTCCCCTTATAAAAGAAAATGTTAATCAAGTAGTCTTTTATGGTTGTTGTCATTTACCTCTCAGAGGAAATTAGGTAAGAATGTAAATAACTTTCTGGGTAGTCTACTCTTTATTTTTATGTTTTCAGGGTTGCGTTTCAGAGATGATTTTATTTTATGATTTGTACTAATTTTTTTTTGTCTTTCTTTTATTTTAAAATATCGCCAATAGACTCTTTTCAAGGAACCTATCCCCTTTCGGCTTTAGGGGTATTTTTGTAACACGTTGCGTTATTATAGAAACTTTAGTAGTGTATGAAATTCTAAATTAACACGAGCGAAACCGCGGGGAAAAACTATTCACTGTTGAAAAGCAAATGTTAAAATTTCAAAATTCCATAATTTTTGATCATGTAAAATATTACGATTAGTTTCGCTACACTCACGTCCATTTTTCGTGGTAGCCCGACTATACGTAGTAGACAGTTCGACTCGCGACCTCTCCACGTGATCAGCTCATGATTAAGGGCACCGTTTGGATCCGAAACTAGTCGGGCAATCTCGAAAAATGCACGTGAGTGAACCGTAACTAATCAATCATAAATATGAATGTGTGTCACGAAAGTTATAATCCATGTAAAATTATTATTATTTGAGTTTTTTCAAAAATTCTTTATCCCTGCTTTACTTAGTTACAAATTCAGAAAATGGAGCTTCTAGTTCGTGACCCCAAATATGATCTAAAATGTAAACACAGCTGATCGTAGCTGAGGAAAGATAGATTTTAGCGTACTTTTTATGAAATCTTTGAATATTTTAGCGTATTTTTATGAAATCTTTGAACAGTTATAACTATTGACTTTTGGGGAAAGTTGTAGAACAAAATTTATTCATTATTATTGGTAAGACCCTTTCGGATTAGTACCCCCTTTCCGACTAACCTTGTATACACCAGTGATGTTACGAATGTCATATTTTAGACATTGCGAATGCGAATGCGAGTGTTTGGAAGGCGAATGTGCGAATGCGAATGCGAGTGCGAATGTTGAGAAGGAGCAAAAAAAGAAATATCAAGGTATGATTTTAATCATCGATTTTTATTTATTTAAGGTTATACAGTGTATATATCTAATATACACAATCAAATTAACAGCAAACATATTTAATATTCGAATTTCAATAGGGGCAGATTATATTTTAAAAACCAATAATTTAGCTGCTTTATCACCCATGAGACGATTTCACAAATATTACACTTCGCATGATCTCGATCAATAGGTGTGAAATATCGCCATTTTCACTTTTCTTCCCCGGCGCGGCGCCATACTACAAAAATAAAGTTCTAAATAACTATTTATAATAACTTATTAGCTTAAAATAACCCACAACTCGAAACTGTGTTAATTCACTTAATCACAATACCTGCGTAATGATTGATCGATAAGTGACAACTAGAAACAAATTCAAAGTAACAAACACGCGATGATGACCCGCTAAGCTCCGCCCACTTCTACTTGTCTCGACCTGCATGTATACAATACACTTCTGCCCAACCCTACGGTGAATACCGGCGTGATGCTATGTTACAATCTAAGTTAATAACCCCCAGATCTCAACATCTCGGATCTCAAAGCCACTTACGCAATTTGTCCACGGCCGTCGTCACCGAGAACGAAATGACGTTGCCGAAGTAGCGATACATACATTGCTATGACTGCGTGTCCACCGCACGTCCGTCATCCGAGCGCCGTCATCTCGGCCGTCGAGATTGTGAGTAGTTCGGCGCTACCGCTAGAACTCGACCGAGATCGTGACGGACCGAAATGCCGGCAATACAAAACGCGTCTGCACTTGTCCACTACATCCAAGATTGACGACGCCGGTGCGCGGATTTTTGTCTTAGGCCATCTACCAGAGCTGTGCGAGGAAAATGTGTGGTGCGGAAATGTGTAGCGAGGATGTGAAACGGTGTGACCCTATCCACCAGAGCTGTGCGAGGAATGTGTAATGTGTTAATGTGTAGTGTGTTAATGTGTAATGTGTTAATGTGTACAAATGAGCGGTGCGAGGATAGGTAGCGGACTCTTTTCGAATATGAGGGAGAATTACACATTCCTTGCAACACATTCCTCGCAACATCATGTTCGGCAAACAGATCCCTTGGGAGATGAAAGCCAAATACCTGGGGGTTATCCTCGACCACCATCTGAGTTTCCGAGACCACATCAAAGCGGTGCGCGCTCGCGCCGCTTTCGCTGTCGGTCGCCTCCACCCCATCCTTAGAACGCGCAGTAAATTGTCACTTAGAAATAAGCTGAGAATCTACGTGACGTGCATCCGCCCCATCTTGACTTACGCTAGCGTCGTGTTCGCACACGTTAAGCCTTGTCGCTTTAAATCCCTCCAAACCCTCCAGAATCGAGTGTTGCGCAGAGCCGCGGCTGCCCCGTGGTTCATGCGTAACGTCCAACTCCATCTCGATCTAAAAATGCCAACCATCAGGCAATACCTCAAACGCATTTCCAAGCGTTACTTCGACTCTGCCCCCCGCCATCCGAACCCCCTAGTCGCCGCAGCGGCCGACTACAGTCCCTCTCTCATAAGTAAAGTTCGCCGTCCCAGGCACACACTTTTAGAACCCGATGACGAAATTACCCTCCTCCAGGAGGCGAGTAAATCGACCAGCACACTACACAACAAACGCCGCCGCCTGGCATACCGTCCTCGCCGACGAGGCCCGTCGCGACGCCCTACCGCCGCCGGTCACGATCCACCGAGCTCTCCCGTCGTAGAGCCGGTCGTCTCTTCAGACTCCGCAGTCACCCCGATAATTCAGCCCTCATCAAGCTGTCTCCCCCCCCTATGTCCACGCCAGCAACGCCCTAAGCCGAGGTCCGAGTCCCACTAGGGGTCGCCCTTAGTGCTGTTGTTGCAGGTAGTCAGGATGTTAGTGTAGTACAAGTAGTTAGCTTAGGTTAAGTATTTTACTTCCCCCCATTGGCTGGAGACCCTTCAGGTCTCGCCAATAACTGCCCGGTTACGTAGAAACCGTCCCCTAGGACGACCTACTGCAGTCCAATAGAAAAAAAAAAAAAAAAAATCCTCGCAACACATCCCTCGCTCGCATTTCTTGCTTGTTTTGTATGACCAAAACCTCGCACCGCTAAGCCAATATCCACCAGAGGTGTGCAGAGCGAAGCTAGGTAAATGAAGTGATTCTCTTTCACACATTCCTCGCTACGCAGCTTAGCACAGCTCTGGTGGATGCTCTGCCTTATGTTGGGAACCACCGAGATCAGTCGCGGTGGACACACGATCGCCGTCACGTCGTTCCGAACTCGGTCCGAAATAATCTCGTTTCTCGGTGACAGCAGCGGTGGTTAAACGCTCTTAGGGCTCTTAGGGTTGGACCTCATCTGGCAGCACGGAATCGCCTTTTTCCGTCGCCCTTTCTCTTTCTGTCGCTTAGAACTGCCATTTGCTAGACCGAGACAGAAAGCATAATGCGATAGCACGCGGCGGAATCCTTGAGGCGATCGGCATCACGGACAAAATGCAATGGCGGCAATGGCAGTTCTAAGCGACAGAAAGAGAAAGGGCGACGGAAAAAGGCGATTCCGTGCTGCCAGATGAGGTCCAACCCTTACACACCACGTTTTTTTCCGGCGCTGTCGACGCGCGTCGCACGCAACTATAACGCGCTGCGAACGCGATGTTATCGCAACCAATTTACCTATTCACACGTTCATAAAATTGTAGTATGCAGACGACGACTTTTTCGCGAGCTGTCGACGCGCTCGTAGCGCGGAGTTACATCGATACAGACGCGCTGTCACAGCGCGTCTCTTTAGCTGCAAACACATACGTACAACGCGTTTAAGACCCAATTTCACCATACTCTGTTAGTTATTAATGTCCTGTTAAACATTTTAACAGACTGTTTAACAGTACACACGGCTACACTTCAAGCTATGCAAAACCAGTATAAACTGACCGTTAATTGTGCGAAAAGATTATACAAAGCGACGCCAAGATAAACTGGTTTTGTATAGCTTGATGTGTAGCCGTGTGTACATTGAAATTGACATTGACAGTTTAACAGACCGTTAACAACTAACATTGTATGGTGAAATTGGGTCTTAATCGGTTACTTGCCGACACGCGCGTGCTACACGCGTTTTACTTTGCAAGGACAGTTGCTCTCGCGCGTCTGTAGCGCGTTTCTCGTGAGTTTGCAGCGATGCAATCGCAAGTAATCTGCCTATTTCAAGTTTAGTAGCGCCGAAAACACGCGATAGCGAAACGCGCGTCGACGGCGCCTGAAATAAACGTGGTGTGTAAGAGCTTTTACTCTTTCTACCCTATTTTGAGCACTCAATCAATAAGTGACCGGGCAATAGATTATATTGTACGAG
Source organism: Amphipyra tragopoginis (assembly GCA_905220435.1). Lineage (NCBI taxonomy): Eukaryota > Metazoa > Arthropoda > Insecta > Lepidoptera > Noctuidae > Amphipyra > Amphipyra tragopoginis. The sequence continues at coordinate 11,947,044 of HG992020.1, read as the reverse complement.
GAAGTGATTCGATCGGAACTTTTGGGGTAATCTTATAATAAACGGTATGAAGGGAGACTCTTTTAGATGGATGTGCATTGAGACCGTTTTGTGAGGAGAGGGAACGTACTCTGTACGACATGAAAGAGGAACTTCCCTTTTGATGACGTAGCTTTGGCATACAGGAGAATGAGCGTTTTGTCCCCAGTGCTGTATCATGTTGTAGTTTATGCCATTTTAAAGGTCATGATAATAACTTTATTTTATTGTATGACACCAACAGTCAGGCATGTGCAGGGAAAGAACTATGAATATTTTCATATTTTCCTATAAAAAAAATACCCGCTTTGCCCGATACTGAATTATTGTCTAAGGGGTTCTACTTAGAGGTAGGATTCAATCCTGTTATGTATCCAATAGAATATACAACGTTATTTTTAGTATATACAAAAACCGAGACACCCCAACAAGATTTTCATCAGAACTGCCTGAATGTGTTTAAAAATAAATCTCCTAGTTACACCGTAGTTTATGTCGCGTTAAGTTTCCTAGTAAAGTGTGAAATGCCTGAGATGTGCTATGCAGGGGTTGTCTAATACACGGAATACCATCTCAAGTCTCAAGGTGTCTATTCCCGTCAACTGTTATGGGTAGAAACCTACTGAATCAAAACTGAAATTTAGGAAAAAAAAATGTGGTGTAAAAAACATGTCAATCGATTCTCCTAGTGATTCTGAACAAACTAGTTTCAAGTTTAGTATATACTAAAACTAAGCTTGTATTACTCCTAAATTGTAGTAGATACACGAATGACAGGAAGGGAGTCCATAAGTCATTATTACTGTTCTTGCCTAACAGGGCGAAGAACAATAGGCACATGTGCTCACATAATGAGCATTATATGGTATTTGGGTGGGGCTAGACACCAAAATAATATTTTATTACCAGCAACTTTTTTAGACAAAATCATTACAGACATAATCTAGGTTACTTTTTTTTTGTTTTTTTTTTTTACTTTACTTTGTGGGGTTTACCCTCGTCGCACCTGACGGTAACCGCAGACAGGGTCTAAGGTGGAGCACACGAATCCAAGTAACAGACATATAGAGAGACTCCCCTATACCCCTCTGGCTCTCACATACACACGACGGAACACAGTAAACTACTTGGCGCCGGACTTTAATGTGAGTAGTTAGCCAGGTCGACCGTATAGATCTGTGGCGGCATCTATCCACGCCACATGCGAACTACGCAACACACCGGTAGTGTAGACGACTACAGCGACATAAACGACAACTGTCATAGATGACAGTTCCTACATCGCGCTATCATGATTTAATACGCAGATAGTATATTTATAACGGCCCAACATTAACCGGTGGACCGGTCACGATCCACCGAGCTCTCCAGTCGTATCAGACTCCGCTGTCACACCGATAATACAGCTCTCATCAAGCTGTCTCCCTCCCCCTATGTCCCCGCCAGCAACGCTCTAAGCCGAGGTCCAAGTCCCACTAGGGGTCGTCCGTAGTGGTGTTGTTGCAGGTAGTCACGATGTTAGTGTAGTACAAGTAGTTAGCTTAGGTTAAGTATTTTACTTCCCCACCATTGGCTGGAGACCCTTCAGATCTCGCCAATAACTACCCAAATTCAAGCCTTCTTACGTGATTTAGATACCATCACTTAACAATCAATACCGCAAGAAAAAACGTTTTTTATTTTTAATCCTTCTAAATCCCTTTCTGCGTTAATCTATAGGCATCAGTAATAAATCATGTTCTTTTAAGAACTTATACGAATTCGTTTACACCTTGTATAACTTAGGAAAAAACTACGAGCACGCTTACTACAACATAAGATTCAACAACAAAAAATAAATAGAAAACGACTATCCGTAAAAGTGGCAACAGTATAAAAAATACAGTAGGTAGGTATATATTTCTTTTACTCGATCCTATCAGCGCGTGAAGTAAGCCTTATTTATCGGTGAATCGAATCGATTGTTAAACGCCAACCTTTAACCGAACGTGTAAATAGGATTACGGTAATGCCACAGTGTAGGAGAAACAGTTAGATAATATAGATTGACGTATAGACAGGATGTTTAGTAAAAGAACCGTTATTTGTAAGAGATTGGGGCGATCTTGCTATGTAAAGCTAAATTAAAGATGGCATTTAGTTTCTGTTCTGCGCCGCTCTTTTAGGCTGCTTTTAGAGTCACGTTGACCGTCGGCGTATATGTGTTACCGTAAAAAAAATATTTAGTACCAAGGTTGTGTAATAAATACCCGTTGTTAAGAGATGGTGAGAGAATTAGATGTAAAATGAAGCTGAAAAAAGTTATTAAGGAATTAATGATCTCTTAATTACTTTTTTTAGGTTATAAAAATAATATAGATGTATTTATGATGATGTGTAAAAATAAGATGATGTGTTTATTAGGTAGTATAAGTTTAAAAATGTAAAAGAGCAGAACGCCTACAAACTGCTTAGCAGTTTGGCGAAGAAAAGTTGTGTATACCATGTATTACTTAAATAAGATAAAATAAATAAATAAAAAAAACATCGAACCACGGTAAATCCTTAGATTTTCCAGTTAAACCTAAGATTTACCAAGTCTTGATGGTAATAGTCGGAACTCTTCTGTGATAAACTTTAATTTCGGACTTTTACTCAATGAGTAAATCTTAGGTTTTACCCCAGAGACACGGTAAATGTTCATTATCACTATCGTACTGGCGGACAGTGTGCAACCAAATTATGTATTTCACTGCTTATAAATGACAATTATAATACCAAATGATAAGAACAATTAATCAATAATTAGCTTAGCTAACGTATAGGCATTACGTTTGTGTGATAAAAAAATTACCGGCTAAAAACCCACGGTGTTCTTTCTCCTGACCCTTGGCTGAAACCACGGGATTCGCCGCTGCATGCACCGTGACCCCGGCAGGCCTCGGTCCACCAGCCACTGGCGGACTTCTCCTACTGCGGGGCCTAGTCCCACGTCCTCCTAAGAGGCGCGGAATACTGCGTGCCGTCTTCTCGGGCGACGGGTCCCCTAACCCGCCGCCCGCAGGCCACACACTACGGTGGCCGGATAAGGTATCAGGTATAACGGGCTGGTATCCGTAACTCCACGTATTTTGCGTGATGGGTGGTAAGTATAATTACTCGATCCACCCTAACTTCTCAAAAAAGGCCAGCACACCCTTGATGTTGCTGGTGATCTCTCGGAGAGTACCTGGGTTACCGTAGTACTTGGCCCTGTATGTGGCGACCTGAGGACAGTTTAGTAGCACGTGGGCTGCCGTCTCGTCCTCCTCCATGCATGCTCTGCACAGTGGGCTGTCTGTAACTCCAATGACAAAGAGGTGTTTGTTAAATGAACCATGGCCAGTGATGGCTGCTGTGACTGTACGCAGTTGTAGCTTTGACAGCCGGAGAGCTGTTTTAGTGAGACGACGGTGGCCGGATATAGTTGCATGCCCTCCGGCGGCGCTCGGTGCATGTGGCGGGAAGGGAGAGTGGCAGCTGCCTCTCTCTCCCTCTCCGCTCTTTTCTTGGACGCCATCACCACCTCGCAAAAGGAGGTGACGGCTTCCCACGCACTTTCCAGTCACCACGGCCGGAAGCGAGATGTCACCACCGACTACCGCGACTAGATCGCGGCGCTGCGTCACTCACGCCGGACACACCTGCAGCGTGTGCAGCTCCATGCTCTCCGGGCAGTGTGAACAAACGCCCTAAAATAACTCTGGCTGATACACGCCTACTGCCCGCGCCACAGTCTGCGTGACTGTATTTGCCTGAGTGGAGTCAAAGCTTCATTTTCTATTTTCTTTCCCTCTCTAATAATGTAAAGAGGAAAGTTTAGTTTATAACTCAATCACGTTTTCTCAACTGAATGGATTTTACTTTTTATCCTAGAAAACTAAGTAACTAGCTAAGTAGTTATGCATTCTTTACGCGGGCGGAGCAAGTATGATTAAAAACTTCCACGTTGGTCTGCGAGTAGAAAAAAAACTATAAGTTGTGTTTTTCTCTTAGTTTTATTACTCTTTGATGTGACTCATAATAGCTGGAGATGCTTATAGATATTTATGATTATTTACGGTTTACTCACGTGCATTTTTCGGGATTGCCCGACTAATTTCGGACCCAAACGGAGCCCTTATTCATGAGTTGATCACGCGGCGAGGTCGCGAGTCGAACTGCATGATCAGCTCATGAGTAAGGGCTCCGTTTGGGTCCGAAACTAGTCACTTTTAGCGTTCGTTCGTCTTCGTCCGGTTGGTCTGTACAAGGCATTACGGAAATAGTTTATGATTCTACAAATAGTTTGTCAATCGATTTCTCTTATTATCTGTGTTCCGAGGTATATTATCTGTAGTTTTTAGTCAAGGACATTTAAATAGTCATTAGTTGTTGTCCTTGATTTATTATTCAATAGTGATATAATATTCTGAGGGATAATAGCTCAAACAAAGTAGATTTTGACTTGTGGACAGTCATTATGATAGGATAAATGAACTTTAAATATTCCCACTTCCCACTTTAAGGCTCAGCTTTGAAATTGTTAGTTTGCACTTTAATTTCTGAAATTTGAATGAATTTTTGAAAATCAACTAAAAAAATATTCAAAAAAAAAACTTGGTTTTCTATTTCCGAGTCATTTTAGAGCCTCGAGTTATCTGACTGCAAAGAGCGATATCGCGTTAGTCATGCCTGCCAGCCGTGTCGCCGTGCTTTCATTAATTTATGCGTGGCATCGAAATGTTCACACAAATAAAACATTTTTTTCTGCAAAAAAATAAATTCTTATTTTTTTACTGAATCCTTATTAGGTGGGTTAGATAAGATCGGTAACAAAGCCGCATGAAAAAATAATAATTTTATTTTTTCATTTTTAATCAAGTTAAATCCCGTGCGGGACCTTTATACATCAGTAATAGATCATGTGGTTTTAAGGAATTACACGAATTCGTTAACACCCTGTATAAATAAAAAGAAAGGTCCTGACTGACTGATTGACTGACTCACCAACGCCCAGCCCAAACCCTTGGACCTAGAAAGCTGAAATTTTGCACAGAGTTTCCCTTTATAATGTAGACAAGGAATAAGGAAGGATTTTTCGAAATTAAACCCCTAAGGGAGTTAAATAGGGGATGAAAGTTTGTATGGAAAATCGTCACTTAACACTCCGTTAAACGCGCGGGGCACAGGCGTGCCCCAGCCATAGATTTTTGCGTGTTATAACTTCAAAAATCGACTTAGAATTTCGCCACGTTTAATAGCTGCTGCTAGTGCCCTTGAGAATATGTCAGTGTCGCGTCGGCTGCGTCGGCGCACGGAAAATCTTTTTATTAACGCTTTAGTGCTCCTGGGGCACGCCTGTGCCCCGTGCGTGTAATAACATGGTTATTTGACGTTTGACCGAGGTAAGGAGTTTTACTTATTTTCTTCAATACTTATGTATTTTTTTAAATAATATTATTTAGAAATGTATATAAACATTATTTACTTCTATTATTGTTGTGATAACATTTGTATTCTGCTCATTTTAGGTACTTGTCGATCGAAATGGCTAACAAAGAGTAGGTATCAGATAATTGACTGACTCCAGGAATCCGACGAGTAAGAGCAGGATGATGTAGCAGACCTGTTGAGTAGTGAGGATGAGGAGGACCACTGCATAGAAGACCCACAGTCGGAAGAGAAAAATGATGAGGTGGTCCAGGTTACATCAAACTCAGCAGTCTTTCTCACAAAAAGTCTGTCCACAACGTCGGTTTCAGATGAAGATGATGCTCCATTATCAGATTTAACACGCAAAGTATAAAATGATCTCGATAGGTCACATATTGATGACTAAAATCTTAAATTTAAAGTTCCCAAGTTGATTTTCCAAAGTTTTGTAGGATGACGAAAAAAGGTTTTTATTTTTTTATTTTAACTAAGAAGAGCTATATTTTTTGTTTTTGTTATAGATCTCAATAAAGACTAATTACGTAAAAATATATAATTATTATTTATTTCTACCCCGTTATCTAAAAATTCATCAATTACTTTGGGGCACAGGGGTGCCCCGCGCGTGTAATCGTGTAATTATTAGAGGCGCGTGAAACGGAGTGTTAACGGGTTCAAAATTTCACGCAAGCGAAGCTGTGGATGCGGGCGGAAGCTAGTAAGAAATAAAATGACAGAAAGATAGCTGAAAGGTAGGTACGGAACCCTATTACTGTGCGTGGCCCGACACGCTCTTGGCCGGTTTTTTTATTTGGTTGAACGTTTCGATTCCACTGATAAATAAATGAAAGCACGGTTACTCAACTGGCGGTCACGACTAGCCCGATATCGCTCTTTGCAGTCAGTTAACTCGGAGCTCTAAAGGAGCTCGTGGCGAAATAACTACAGCCGCATAGACCGATCTTCCGGGTTAAGCCACGCTTGCCGAGGTTGCTCTGTGGACCATTTACCATAGCGAGTTTCCTCCGTGCCTCGGAAAGCACGTAAAGCCGTTGGTCCCGGTTGTCATTTGTAGATCTTTGACAGTCGTTACTGTTGGTCAGAAGCCAGAAAGTCTGACAACCAGTCTTACCACGAGTATCGTATTACCCAGTTACTGGGTTGTGGAGGTCTGATAGGCAGTCGCTCTATGTAAAATACTGATATTCAGCTGCATCCGGTTCGACTGGAAGCCGACCCCAACATAGTTGGGAAAAGGCTAGGCAGATGATAACTTGGAGCTCTAAAATGACTCAGAAACAAAAAAAAACATTTTGAGTTGATCTGTATCACCAGTAGATAACGCAGTTTGAAGAAACTATGGAATCGCAGCAGATGCTCGAGCACGCGCCCGTAGCCGACCGAGTCCGCCCGACGGCTACAATCTGCTGGAACCCGGGCGCATGCGCGCGCGTGCTCGTGTATCCGCTATCGCAGTCAGTTTCTACCTGCGGTGTGGCCGAGCGGAGCCGACCGGACGCGACGACAGCCGAGCGCCGCCGTCCACGTACGCGAGCAGCCGACCGGCTGCCGCGGCATACTCGCGGATCTAACCGAGTTCCAAGCAGTGTAAATTCCACGCAAACATGAAACTTAACTATTGTATGGAAGCCTGAATTTCCTTTAGCACAGTGTGAAATGTGCTCCGACGCGCTCCGGCGCGGCCCGTTTGGTGGAAATCGTACATTACACGAATTCGTTTACACCCTGTATATCTCTGCCTACTCCTTTAGGGAATACCGCGATAGTTATAATACACTTTTACGTTAAAAAGCTTTTACGTCCTCAGTGCACTGTCCAATGCGACTTCCGCTCTCTTTATTGACTAAAAGCTCCTATTTTATTACGCAGATAAATTTTATGCTGTGACAATGTGACACATGGGCTAAATACGACGTATATGACTATACAGGATGCTGTTACATAGGGTGGAGATAATTTGCAGGTGTATAGGGTCGGTTATTCTGATTATTTTTTATTAGGACACTATGGTCGTAAGTGTTGTAGTTTTTCAGTAATACAGCATGTAAGGGTAAACACCGTTATCACTCAAACCATGGGTTGACTTAAACATAAAAATATAGGAACGAGTAAAAAAAATACAAAAATATACGCGCGAGAAATGAGCGGCGCGGCGGCGCTACGACGCGGCGTACACACACTCGCTAACGAGACAGCTGACTGACTGGGGTAGCAAACTGTGCGGGGCCGTGCGTTGGGCTACGCGGCGAGTTCCCCGCGCCCCCTCCCGTAACTTGTTGCCCCCGCGCATAGGGTGAAATGCTTTTGAGGAAAAATGAAAATTTTATCAAAAAACAAAAAGTTTGTTATTTTTCATTGATTTTACGTTCTACAAATGAAACCAAACCACTGGTTTCAAGGATAACGGTGTTTACCCTTGCAGCCTGTATATAAAAAAGTAAAAAAATAATGAAGAAAAAATTAAAAGCATGTAAGTATTTACACTCGTTCGCAATCTTATTTATGTTTTTTTTATATTATGTATTATAATACTAATTACTACTTGTACAAGGTTAGTCGGGAAGGCGGTACTAATCCACGGACCACTTAAAGTATCACTGATAACTGTTTTAAAGCAAGTGTTAACATTTCAAAATTAGGTATTTTTTATTTCCATGAAAAAAATGATTTTCATTTTGGTTTTTTCAAAAATTCTTCATCCTTGCTTTAGTTACGAATTTAGAAAATGTCAAATATGGCTTAAAATGTTAATACAGCTCACAGATCATAGCTAAGGATACATAGATTTTAGCGTATTTTTTATGAAATCTTTGAGTAGCTATTTCCCTTAAACTATTGACTTTTGGGGAAAGTTGTAGAACAAAAGGGGTTACCCATGTTTCATCGAAAAAAAAAAAACTAATTATCACTTCCCATACAAGTTTCCGCATAATTTAATTTGCCCAATTACTATTTAGCAAATAAACTCTTAACAAATAAATTGTAACGCAAACCTAATGTTTGGCAAGTGAACGTATAAACAATAACTTGCTTACCAACTAATACTTTTACCAATTTTAATGTAGTCAAATATTTGTTGGTATAACATATTTTACGCAAAATAAAAAATATGTTTCTGGCACTCGCCGGCCGCTCCCGCGGCGCGCTCGCTTCGCTCGCTCGGCTCATGCGTTATGTGGTCACAGTTCTAACATAACCTAACCTAACTGTTTCGATTTAAAAAAGATAGCGTGTTACAATAATTTGACTAAATGTTTATTGTCTAAAGATTGTTTGCTGTAATAAATCATTTGATTAAAGACCAAATGCCTTAATGATATTATCCTTGGTAATATTCTGCCGAGTAAAAATTTGACCAAATGAAAATGTGCGTACTAAAATCATTCCAAACTGTTACATTGGTATAAAAAAGGTTGCTAAAATGCGGTTGGGTAATGAAATTTTGTCAAAATAGTTTTGGCAAAACGGCAGGCTCCCGAACAAAAGTTATTCATTATTACTGGTACTTTTACACCCTTTCGGATTAATACCCCCTTTTTGACTAACCTTGTATAAATCACCACAAATGGGCTAAATAGCTCACAAAAAGTCATTAATATTCCATCAATTACCACAGTCTCTACAATAACTAACCATCCACCTGCAAACTATCAAATTGACACCCCGTCATAACACCCTGTATAGGTACATAGTACACAAAAGCTTAACGTTGACATGTTGACGTATATTGACGGATTACTTGCTAGTTTCATTGACGCTTACTATACAAAGAGAGTAATAGATATCGAAGTTTAGTTAACGTGATCTATTGTATATTTTATAAAGGATTAGAAGTCGATCGAAAAACAGGGCCGGTCACGATCCACCGAGCTCTCCCGTCGTAGAGCCGGTCGTCTCTTCAGACTCCGCAGTCACACCGATAATTCAGCCCTCATCAAGCTGTCTCCCCCCCCCCATGTCCACGCCAGCAACGCCCTAAGCCGAGGTCCGAGTCCCACTAGGGGCCGCCCTTAGTGCTGTTGTTGCAGGTAGTCATGATGTTAGTGTAGTACAAGTAGTTAGCTTAGGTTAAGTATTTTACTTCTCCCCCATTGGCTGGAGACCCTTTAGGTCACGCCAATAACTGCCCGGTTACGTAGAAACCGTCCCCTAGGACGACATAAAGCAGTCAAATAGAAAAAAACGAAAAACAGGGCTGTCGGATTGGAAATAAATATTATTGAATTAAATAACGTGTAAATCTATGTAGTGCCTCCGCTGCCGGCGCCGATTACCAAACTGACTGCAGGCGCCGCGCCGACTACATGCTCTGTAGTTTTACGCCTTCAAGGCCTCTTAAAACTCTTCATGAGACGATTATACGTCACCCACTTTCATTTTCACAAAAAAAAAACAAACGAAAAACTTAAGGGGATATTTGTAAGGTTGTTTGGGTTTCCAAAGCAGAGCCGACGGAGCCCTGCAGGGTTTAAAGTAACCTAACACGAAGGGGATGACGGGGGCTTCGTTCGCTTGCTACGCTCGCTCACTCTAGCCCCCGTCATCCCCTTCGAACCTAACCTATCCGTGTCGGGGTGCCCCAAAATAAGGAGCTCGCTTCGCTCGCTCTTGAAATTAGTCAGTTGGAAGACAAGTTACAGTGTTTAGCCCAAAATCTAACCTACCTTTCAAGTAACATACCTACCAAACAGCTTATTACCACCGCCGGTGTCCATTTTGGGTGCCGTCAGTGGATATATTTAATTTTTTAAACTTTATAATCTTCGAATATACTGGTTTTATTACTTTATCCATGTCTCCCAAGATATACATAATAGCTAGTTAATGTGATTAATTCTGTGTCATTTATCACTTTGACCAAATTGAGTAGACCTACCAAACAGCTTATTACCACCGCAGTCGTGTCCATTTTGGGTGCCGTCAGTGGATATATTTAATTTTTTAAACTTTATAATCTTCGAATATACTGGTTTTATTACTTTATCCATGTCTTCCAAGATATACATAATAGCTAGTTAATGTGATTAATTCTGTGTCATTTATCACTTTGATATTAAACATAATGGCTGGATAGTATTTATAATATCCGGATTTATCACTTTCGCTGTAACATATATACCAACTAGTTACCTACCATGTTTGTGTTTGACAGTACCTGAAATGTTTGATATTTAGTAGATTTATTGCTCGACTAGTGCATAATTAATGTGACCGCTCGACAATACACGTGTGTCATTCATACAAACCTCCAAACGGTACCATACTGTTAATTAGCGACGTCAAATCTGTCGAGCGACTGTAACATGTTTTTGTTTAAGTTTGTCCTACAGTTGCAGCACACATCTGCGTTGAATGATGCGTTGTTAATATTGTTTCTCACACATTTTTACTTGCAGTGTCAATGAAGGGGCGATCACTTCATGCCTCATCTCAATTTACCACCACGTATAACATCTATTTAACTCAAAATCTGCGATGGTGACCGACTTAGTAATGCCCTCTAAACTATTGATTTTGTCTAAATTTATATACCTAGTCCGCCCACAGTGATTACAACTTTACGTTTAATTATAACTTCGTAATTGTATTGTTGAACTAAATACAGAATACTGAATAGATAAAACATCGCACTATAGTCTGTGGGGGGATGGGTTAAGAATCCCCTCCAAATTCCCCTCCGTGAAATGAAATGAAATAAATGCAAATCAATCAACCAATGTTGGTTTGTTTTTAACCCCCGAAGCAAAAAGAGGGGTATTGTAAGTTTGACTGCTATGATGTGTGTCTGTGTGTCTGTCTGTTTTTGGCACAAATGGCTCTTAAACGGGTGAACCGATTTAGGTGAGGTTTTTTATTTAAAAGCTGGTTTTCTAGCGGTGGTTCTTAGACATGTTTTATCAAAATCGGTTCTGCCGTTTCAGGGTCATCAGCTGTTTTGTTATTTGCGTTGGGGGTTTTAAATTTTTAATTTATGTTATTGATAGGAAAAAACAAACGGTAAAAGGGGATAGAACCTTTGTGGCATAGCCCCCCCGCTGCCATTTTGATTTTTTTTCAAGATTGCAGCGCACTTTGTAACTGGTAAATATGGATAGAGAACACTCAAACAAACAAAAAATATTCAGAGATATGGTGCCCTAAAGTGTCACGTTGCCGAGATATTTTGACTTAAGGTTTTTTTATTGCAGCGCACTTTGTAACTGGTAAATATGGGTAGAAGACACTCAAACAAATAAAAAATATTCCGAGATATGGTGCCCTAAAGTGTCACGTTACCGAGATATTGCATCGAGATAATCTTGAAAAAAAATCTTTCGAGTCCAAATATATGTTTTTTTAAAGCTAGATGTCGTCGGCGTTTCCTATTTGACCATAAAAAAAATATAATAAACTCTTTCATTAATCCCTTAAAATGCTTCTGACAGTATATTCTTTTTATGCTGAGTTAGGAGAATTTTTTGGCACCGTGCAGGTTTTTAAAATTTTTATGTTTAATTTTTTTGAATATTATTTTTATTTCTATAACTGCCTGTGCAAGTCTAGAATGAATAACTTTTCTTTCTTTTATCTTTATCTTTCCAGTATAATTTAAATCCCAGACATAGCAGTTCAAGAGATAAAAACATAAAAAAAGTTATTTTGCATTTTCATAGTAAAATTAAATTGTAGAGCGCCATTTTAGCGCTCGCAATCAGACAAGACAGATTAGTGCACCAATTTGAGACGCTCAACTGAGCTGACCAATTTGCAATGTGCTCGAGCTTCCAAAGCAATTCATTTTAAATTCATATCAGCTTACATGAAAGCGTAAACATGATAGTGAAATCAACCTATAATACTGCCTCGTTACTCAATACTCAGCCAAAAAATTAAATAGCCAAATAACAAAAATTATTAACAAAAACTGAACCTACTACTAACAGCTTAAAACGACTGCTCGACAACGGTTCAAATTAAAGAATTTTCACTCAGTGTTTTTAACATACAAAAATGTATGGAACTTATTTTGCAAATAATTTTAAAAACTTCTACGTCTCTTAAGCTATTCAAAAAGGTATAACATCTACTAAGTATGTTCATAAAATCTTAAAAAAAATGTTACTTGAATAAGCCCAAGTGTTGTACTACACAACATAAAAAATATCTTTAAAATTCAATATCTCCAGAACGGTTGTTTCAGACACCATATTACGGAATCAAATCCGTCAGAAATGACCTGAATAATAACGTCCTATAATATTCAGTACGACTTTCCCTGTAACCCTGTATTTATAGCATTGGCAGCGGGGGGGCTATGCCAGCTTCCATAGAAATGTTTTCGACCCCCTTTCACACGAAAAACCCCGTAACACCCCGCCCGCCCCCGCCTCCGCCCCGCCAGGACCTCACGCTCAGTAGTCGAGCTTGAAACCTAGACTAACTAAAACTAAAGGAGACCTGACACGCTTCATACATTTTTGGACCAAAATCCAAAGTAACCGGCCATAGAAAATTAGATACCTACCATGATAGTACATGGCTACCTAAACATTTTTTATTAAGACGTCATTCCTCTAGGTCTGATATCTGAGTCACTACATAAGGTTAAAATGTTCGAAATTAGTGAGAAAAATTAAAGAATTTAAGCGTTAAGATATTAACTAACAGTACCTAGATAGTATCTCATTGTTTGTAAGCAAAATACGTATCGGGTGTAAAAAGACCCTTAACGATAACGAAAACCACATATTCTACCCATCATTGGGATCATTTTTTTCTACCAGACCATACCTGGGAAACCATTGGTTTTGGAGATATTGAAGGTCAAATAAGCAATTTTTTTTTTTAGTTTTTTCCAAAAAACGTATTCTAAGTGATAATACTAAACTTTCTTCTTATCAACCTTATCAAAATTTTCAATTTTTCCTCACAAATTACGCATTTCAAGTTACAAAAACGCAACGAATATCAAACGCACACGACCGCCTTGGCTCAGCTGTGTGGCCGCTGCACGCATGCAAACGCGCGGCATCGCCACAACCACACATTGCGCGCTACAAAAAAAAAGCGTTTTCTTTCATGTCAAAAAATAAAAGTCGTTTCCCAGTAATTATTTTTGGTCAATGTAGTTTAGTTTGATGTACAGAGTGCGTAGATTTCGGCTATGTGATGGGTCTTTTTACACCCTGTATATACTATACAAGGTTAGTCAGAAAGGGGGTACTAATCTTAAAGGGTGTTAAAGTACACATAATATCGAATAACTTTTGTTCTACCACTTTCCCTAAAAATCAATAGTTTAAGAGAAATAGCTGTACAAAAATTACATAAAGAATATTCTAAAATCTATCTATCCTCAGCTATGATCAGCTGTGTGTACATTTTAGGTCATATTTGGGGTCACGAATTAGAAGCTCCATTTTCTGAATTCGTAACTAAAGCAGGGACAAAGAATTTTTGAAAAAATTAAATTAATTTTTTTTTCATGGAAATAAAAATTATCGAATTTTGAAGACAGCTCTTATTTACGTATGTCTCTTTCTTATTTCATTAGAGCGAAAAAGATGGCAATAGTCTAAATTAAGTTTAGTTTGTCCATAACAGAATCGGCATCAATATCGACAAAAATTACTTTATTGACATTTACCACTGAGTAATAATAATATGTTTGGACATCGTATTAAATATTTGCACGCCCTGTTTTGGCAAAATATAGAGATACCTACTAACGTAATTTTGTACTTACCTATATTGCAAATAAAAATGATTACATTTGATTTGATTTGACAATCAATAAAAAACTAAATGCGCGTTTTATACGCATTCACCGCTGGGATACACTCGATACAATGATGAGCTTGCATGAAGGTCTTACCTGGTAGAACAGCTGGTACTCTGTGTCTGTCAATCTTAGAGCAACTTCTTCAGGGAAACGGAGAATATTCTTCAGAGATGCCAACTCTTCGTCATTAGTCTCCTCTGGTGCTGAAGAACCTGGAAGAGAAGGTGGTTTTAGTCTTCGATTGATATGTTGAAAAATTTGTTCTAAGCCGCGTACAGACATCGCAAGGCGAGCGTCGCGAATAGTTCGTCACGTATTGCTCAGGCTGTGTAGATGTGTGTGCTCAATGCGAGCATTCGCCTCATACGATCGTTGCAAACGCCGCCTCCAGTGTGGCCATTTGTGGCAGATTTCTGCCATTTTGGCAGAATTCGCTCCTAAATTTTGTCTGTGGCAGATCATGCTGACGATTTAAAAAAAGTGGCAGATTTCAAGAAAATTCACATTATTAATTTGAATTTTCAATGATTTCATCTTTTTTTTAAATAATTACATCAGGTTTTAGATAAAATGAGATTACAAATGATCCTATCAAACAGGCAACTTCTGTTTCATGGCCAAATATACGGGGATTTCCCGCTTATTCTGTTTTTAAACAAGGGCGTCTTATGATTATGAACTGTAATCGAACTGGAATAGTGTTCATATTCTTATCTTCTTTATTGATTTGGTTTCCCAGAGACTTGTTAAAATCAGGTAGAAGTACCACAATTTTGAGTGTAGACAAATTTTGGAGAGCGGTTGGAAAAATCCTAGGGGCTTACTATGACCTCTTACCTATGAAAACGCTCAAATGCCAGCCAGTCAACTTCCGTTCAAAAGCAGGCCTGCTTCTGAATCGCTAAAAATCGTACCATGACAGTACTAAAGGTGAACGACTATTGAACCAAGCTGAACCGTTATGCTTGTTCATGGTACGAAAAGTCAATACAAAAAAAAAGGTGAACGGATTTTGTAAACGTCAACGTAGCAGGCCTGCTCTAACGATGTTATAGTACAAAAAAGCAGCGCAGTTCAACTTCCAGGCAACTTCTGTCCGGCTTTATGAGGTCATAGTAAGCCTCCTGGACGCGAATGGGGCTACAGAATATCCAAACACTACAAATTTCGCAAAAGCGTTATTATGTTTGCCGATGTCAAACGCTTCGTGCGAAACAATCTACTCTCAGGTGAATTTAAACAATACAAAAATAAGGAATAGGTATTTTTTTTCCGTTTCCATGAAGGCATATTTTTGGCATTTTTGGAGCCAAGTGTGGCAGATTTTGGCAGATTTTTTGCCCAGTCTGTGGCAGATTCGCCATTTATAAGATGGTCACACTGGCCGCCTCAGTGCGAGCCGTGCGCTCCGTGTGGACGGACGGGTGTTATTTGCGTTGCGCGCTCATGAACACTGTGCGTGGTTGTTTGCGTGCTCAGCTTGAGCATGTGTCGTTCGGGACGCATGCATATATGTACTGTCGTATGCCTCAGCTTGAGGCATGCGTGACGAACCATTCGCGACGCACGCCTCGCGATGTCTGTACGCGGCTCTAGATTTTTTTATTCTTTGATCCAAGTGCACCTGATGGTCTAAAATGGAGCACACGAATCTAAGCAACAGAGATATAGAGAGACTCCCCTATACCCCTCTGGCTCTCACATACACACGACGGAACACAGTAAACTGCTTGATGCTGGACTTTAGTGTGAGTGTGGTAGCTAGCCAGGCGGACCGTATAGATCCTACCACGTCGCGTGCTGTGTTTTGTATAATGTTACAACACGCGACTATTATCAACGTGCGGTGAGGAAGTTTTATATTCTAGACCGTCCCTAGATGAGGCAACACCTCAGGGTTTTTCGTTTTCAATAGTTCTCTGGGTCTGATTAATATAATTTTAAATGCCATATTCTATGAGCATAACCTAATACCTCTTCCTCCTAACCTTTTCCTATGTTGGAATCAGCTTCAAGTCTAACAAGGGGGTCTACTCCCTAAGCACGAAGTCCGTGGTTTCGGCCTTAGTTACGAGCGTTTCTTACTCCCTATCATCTACGGACATACGATTATTTCGCGGCCCGAACTAAGAATGAATGACAACACGATTTGACAGTTGTCCCTACTACCGATGTGTTTTTTCCCGTCCGAAAAGTTGAACTTGACACTTGTTTTGTTCACTCCTACGTTTCGGGCTACTTTCGGACGGGCGACTAACTTCGTTGACGGACTTAGGGAGTAGACCCCCAGATGCGGCTGAATACCAGTATTATACACGGAGCGACTGCCATCAGACCTCCGCAACACAGTTATTAGGCAATGCCGATTTCCTAAGGTTAGACCGGTTGTCAGACTTTCGGGCTTCTGACTACCCGTAACGACTGTCATAGGTACATATTTTTCTGATACCCGGGACAACGGTTAACGCTCTTCGAGGCACGGAAGGGTTTCGATGTGTAACGAATGATCACTCACTAGACATAACATAATATCTTTAGTATGAAATATTATTGGGTTTACAGTCGCGGAATTGAAATATTTACCACCCTAAGGTCTATAATTACTTGCACATTACTTTTTCATAAGGTCGTTCGGTCGCTCACAAAAAATTGACAGGGCAAAGTTTTTTTTTTTTTAATTGACATTTTAAAGTTAATTGAAGAGGCTATATCGGGTGTAAAAAGACCATTAACGATAACGAAAACCACGTATTCTACCCATCATTGGGATCATTTTTTTCGAACAAACCATACCTGGGAAATCATTGGTTTTGGAGATATTGAAGGTCAAAGTACACATTTTTTTTTGTTTTTTCCAAAAACGATTTCCATGTCATAATACTAAACTTTCTTCCATACAAACATATCGAAAATTTCAATTTTTCCTAATAAATTACGCATTTGAAATTACAAAAACGCAATGAATATCAAACGCACACGACCGCCTTGGCTAGGCTCTGTGGCCGCTGCACGCATGCAAACGCGCGGCATCGCCACAACCATAATTTGCGCGCTACAAAAAAAAGCGTTTTTTTTCATGCCGAAAAATAAAAGTCGTTTCCCAGCAATTATTTTTGGATAATGTGATGGGTCTTTTTATACCCTGTATACTAGGAACCAGAGAAAAAGAAATCAACCTATTTAGTATGTTCAATCAAGTTCGCTCTATACAATTTTTGACTAGGCACACATATCCAAAAAGGAGTTCATAACATCAAAAAGTGGTTAATAGCCTTTTTGCTAGAATCGACGCTTCACAATTTTAAAAATAATAAGTAGTTGATACAACATCTTGAACCTTACTGCGCCCAGTGTGAGAAGGAATCGAATTTGAAATCTGATAGTCCGCGACTGTACGAGAACCACCTCAACCTACCTTATGTATTTTCATCTACTTACTTAATACAATTTGAAACTTTACACTTCTAAAACTAAAAAGATTCTTCCAATTTCGGACCGTAACCTTCGCTCTGAATTCCGGTCCGATCGATGTTTGTAAGTATTTTGGGTCCAAACAACTAACTTGTTGAAACAAGCTTAACTGTTACTCTGACACGTCACACTAATAAATATTCTGACAACTTTGTCTTTGAGATTTTTGTTTTAAGGAAAGAAAGTAGGAAAACATTTATTTGGCATAAGACGCGGAAATACAGAGACAAAAATAAAGGAGAAAAAAGCTAATGTTAAAATTGGGTAAGTGTGAGTCGTACTAGCGCACAAAGGACAATGACCAAATTAGTATGAAGACTGGTGCGTTTTGTTTTTTTGGCGGCAGTCGATCAAATATGAAAAAAGTGATGTAGAATAATATAACAAATGAAATGTTGTATGGGGTCTTATATCGAAAACTCAGTCCGGACTGAGTTATATCAGTTTAAAGATTAACTAATATTTTCATATTTTATGAAATAACTCTTGTTACAAAGCATATTTTTGACCTTCCCAAGCGATATTCACTATTTAGTTTTAGTTAAGACTTATATCTTCAAATACATGTGTATATTTTTACAGTTTACAGTAGTTTACAGTTCCCCAGCACTATTTTCAGACACTATAATTGTGAGACACGACGTCGAAAATGAGGCTGATGATGAACCTAGCGATGTTGATTTCCAAACGTAATACGTTATTTTTAAAATAAAAACTTCACCATCTGAACAGTTTTATTATTTCAAACCAATACATAATGAATAGGAAAAAAAAAATGTACACATGTATTTGAAGATATATAAGTAGGTAGTAACTCAGGTGTAGTAGTAAAGTAGGTGGTAACTAGATTTCGGTCCGTCACGATCTCGGCGGCGTTCTAGCGGTAGCGCTGATTTACTGACAATCTCGATAGCCGAGATGAGGGCGCTCGGATGACGGACGTGCGGTGGACACGCGGTCACAGTAATGTATGTATCGCTACTTCGACAACGTCATCTCGTTCACGGTGACGGTGGCGGTGGACGAACGACCTTAGGGTTCCTTTTTTATCATTTATGTACGGAATCCTGAAAACGCGTTACTGTAATATTTTTGCAGTTCACGGTAGCGTTAATTGGAAATGTCATTTGATAATAATAATCAAATTCCTGTCAAACGTGACCCTAAAATGTTTTTACTAAAAATAAATAAATATAAGCAATAAACAAAGCAGCCTGTAACTGTCCCACTGCTGGGCCAAAGCCTCTTTTACCACAGAGAAGGAACGAGCATTGATCATCACGCTTGCTCACTGTGGGTTGGCGATTTCAGACCATTAAGTCCAGGTTTCCTCACGATGTTTTCCTTCACCGTATGTCAGTGGCGTCTTAGATCAACTAAGAAAGTACATATGACATTGAAAAAGTCACATTAGTACATGCCTGGGTTTGAACACTTTGAACCCGCAACCCGCTGCTTATCAAGCGGGTCTGTAACATCCAGGCCACCACGACATTTTTTTGGTTTTTACTAAAAAATAATCAAAATTCTCACCTTCATCATCAAAACCCTGGCCAGATGCTGAGCCACTAGGCTTAGGTTTAGACCCGTCTCGCATCTCACTCGCACTTATCACAAAATAATATTTATATCTCACTCACTAACACTTCACATAACACTATGTTTTTAGCGACATCTATCGGAGTTTCATGATTGTTTCAACAACGCCATCTTTTTGTCAGTATATGACAACTTTAGGTGAGCTGGCATTTTTGTCTGGTTGTTTTCTTGTCTGTAACAAAAGAAAAATACATAGTTAAAGTTTTTTTTATCAAATTGCTGGGGAGTTTGTTGCGCCGTTTCTTCTTCACAACATAAACACTAGGAAGCGGTGAAGGACGGGTGTTTTGAGGACAGTCTTTTATAAAATTGACATTCAAGAAGAACTAAGTAATTCTAGTTTATTTTAAATGAATGAAGTTTTTGAATTTGGTTTTAAAAATAATTAAAAACCCAACTATTAAATGATTAACTGATTATCATCAAACAGCTAAAAATCATCCCGATTAAACCAGATTTTAGACAAAAAAAAACGCATTGAAATCGGTTTATTCGTTTGGGAGCTTCGGAGCCACAAACAGACATACAAACAGGCAAAGGGTTCAAACTTATAACACCCCTGTTCTTGCGTCGGGGGTTAAAAATATCTAAAGTGAACAATAATCCTTTTTTTTTTTCTATTTGACTGCTGTAGGTCGTCCTAGGGGACGGTTTCTACGTAACCGGGCAGTTATTGGCGTGACCTGAAGGGTCTCCAGCCAATGGGGGGAACAATACATCATGTTGCAAGGCGGGTGGTCGACATTTCCCGCATACGATGAGTTCATTCAATTATCGGACCACTTTTTAAAATTCGCCCCTACAAAATTTAAGCCCCGTTACGCCAATTGTCAAGAGATAAAAAAAAGTCGGTTTATTATTTACTTTGAAGAGTGTTTGTGTCAAAGTTTAAGTTTATAAGCCGTTCGAATAAGGATTTTCATATATATAGCTGATAACAACCGCACCTCATTCACACTTTCATCCCCTATTTCACCCCTCATTAGGGGTAGAATTTTCAAAATTACTATTACGTGTATGGTTATTTCTCACCTGAAGTCTAAATATTTAATTCCTGGCTTCTTACTTCAAAAGTACCAGATATTTATGTTATGTACCTCTCAGTGTAATTGGCTTTATATCCTTCTGATTTTCAAATAAATAAATAAATTACTGTTTCATTTCGAAAACAAGTTCGAAACTTTATACATTCAATCAGTACTTTTGACGTCGACTGTACTTTGTTTACCACGTAACACATAGTATCGACATTCGAAGCCATCTATCCCCCACCCTGTAGCTATTTACATATCCCCCCACCGCACCCCCATCCCCCATAACGAGTGTTAATCAGTCATATCACGCGTCACACAGAAAGTTCGTAAAGTTCGTCAACTTTACTAAGTTCGACACCTCGGTAAAGTTCTTGCGAGTTTAAATGTGGGGTAAGTAATTATTTATGTGTTCTGACTTAATGGTGCGTCGGGGCCTTTGAGTTTTGGGTCACGGCTTCGATTTAGATGGGACAGTGTGTGTCAGGGATTTTGACACACACACACACCGATGACCTGGTGAAGGTCGCGGGAATCCGCTGGATTAGAGAAACACAGGACTGGTCGACGTGGCGACGGTGTTAACGAATTCGTGTAATTCCTTAAAACCACATGATCTACTACTGGTGTAGACAGACCCAGCACGGGATTTAGCTTGATTAAAAATAAAAAAATAAAATTCTTTTTTTTTTCATGCGGCTTTGTTACCGATCGTATCTAAACCACCTAATAAGGATTCAGTAAAAAAAAAGTTTTTTTTTTTTGCAAAAAAATAATTTTATTTTTGTGAACATTTCGATGCCACGCATAAATTAATGAAAGTACGGCGACGCGGCTGGCAGGAACGACTAACGCGATATCGCTCTTTGCAGTCAGATAATTCAAGGCTCTAAAAAGACTCAAAATTTGGAAACCAAAAAATTTTTAAAATTTTTTTTTTGCTTGAATTTCGAAAATTCCCATTTAGGGTTAATCTGTGTCACAAGTAGATCACGTGGTTTGAAGGAATTACACGATTTCGTTAACACCCTGTAGAAATCCGAAAGTCTGTTAAAGTACCCATAATAATGAATAACTTTTGTTCTACAACTTTTCCCAAAAGGTCACTGAAATCTATCTATCCTCAGCCATGTTTAAATTTAAGGTCATGATATCACGGAATAGAAGCTCCATTTTTTTGATTCGGAACTAAATCAGGGATGAAGAATTTATGGATAAACTACAATTAAAATTAATTTTAAAGGTTTATTTTTTATCCCTTGCTTTTTTAACACAGGATCTGCGGATTCGTAACCCCTTTCTGACTAACATTGTAAACAAGCTTAGTTTTAGTATATACTAAACCTGAAACTAGTTTGTTCAGAATCACTAGGAGAATCGATTGACATAATTTTTACACCACATTTTTTTTTTCTTAATTTTCAATTTTGTTTCAATAGGTTTCTACCCATAACAGTTGAAGGGAATCCTTGAGGCTTGAAATGGTCCGCTCGGTCAGTTTCCGTATATTAGACAACCCCTGCATAGTCTCAGGCATTTCACACTTTACTAAGGAACTTAACGCGACATAAACTACGGTGTAACTTGGAGATTTATTTAAAAAAAAACACATACTCAGGCAGTTCTCATGAAAATCTTGTTGGGGTGTCTCGGTTTTTGTATATGTTACCGGCAATGTGTATAATGCAGGTATTCTATACAATGCCTAGGCAATGTATAGAATGCCTGGGGCCTCCAGGCAATGTATGAAATATTATTGTCCATTACAGACTTTGCCTAGGTAATGTATACATTTCCTAGGGATTGCATAGAATACCTGCTGGTCCACCGGCAATGTGTGAAGTAAATAGATTTGGTCATTCATTTGGGGCACCCCGACAAGGATAGGTTAGGTTCGAAGGGGATGACGGAGGATAGAGTGAGCGAGCAAAGGGAGCGAACGAAGCCCCCGTCATACCCTTCGTGTTAGGTTACTTTAAACCCTGCAGACAGAAATAGGAGCCCCGCGCAGCGGGGCTTAGTCGAATCTCCTTTGGAAACCCAAACAACCTTCCAAACATCCCCTTAAGTTTTTCATTTGTTTTTATTGTGCCTCGCGTGGAGTTTACTGCCTGCTCGCACGTCTTCCCCTTCGCCGCTCTCGTCTTTTTCACACATTACCGGCTGCGCATTCGGTATTGTATAGAATGCCTAGGCAAAGTATAAAATAAATAATATTTCATACATTACCTGAACGTTTTAGGCATTCTATACATTACCTAGGCATTGTACAGAATACCGGATTACACAGACTGCCGGTAACATATTATACTAAAAATAACGTTGTATAATGAAAAAAAAAAAACACATAATTTTATTGGTTACGTTGTAATTCCACTTTACGGCTATAAAACGGTACGAAACCATGACCACGAAGTGTTACTCATAAAAGTAAGCTTTTTTAAAATTTATATACTTGCTATACATCAGTCGTCAACCCCTTACGAACCAACTATATTGCTTTCACGGTAACTTGATTAATTTGGCAGATGTCAGTTCATGACATGAAAATAAATAGTAATGGCGCTTGTGTATGACAATTTAATTCAACAAGTATTAAATCAATTTAAAATATTAGTAAAACGTTACCCAAAAGGTTGTTTTAAAATCAGAAACATAGAAAAAATATAGTTATATACGCCATAATTAATATATTACATAAATGATTTTGAAAAAACCCCGACGCGTTTTCAAACCTGCGTCAGATGGTTCCAGTTGCCAGAGACGTGCGTATCGATAAAATAATTTCGATAAATTTATATTAACAGAATGAATATTTTGACTATCGTAATAATTATAGACGATAGGCTCAGCTGATTGAAGAATTAAAATAAGGCTCATTATAGCCCAGTTGCCTTGCAAAAGGTCGGTCAGTCCTAAATTTTGGATACGTGTTATGGATATGTGTGTTCATATAAAAATTACAAATTTTGTACCTTGAGTGACCTCGGCGCGCTCTGCCATCTTGGGTTAAAGAACCCAAAAATGAGTTTTTATTTAATAACTCCTTATGGGTTTAATGCCAAAAATTATTCACATCAATTTTGTAGAAAATTAAATTCTTATTTTTCATTCCCGACTCAAAATCAGAGGTATTTTATAGGTTTGAAGCCCATGTCTGTCTTTCTGTTTGGCTGTCTATTTCTCTCTCTGTCTGTGTGTCTGTTTGTGGGCTTTCATAAAAACACCTAACATAACACATCCAAAATTCAGGACCGACGAACCTTTCGCAAGATAAACCTCTTTTTCGCGACCCGGCTACTGGGCTTATTATTGGTGATAAATAAACATTTATTTTCACTCATCCCATACCTGCTGGATTCATTATCACATCAGCACGTAATCGTCTGTTGTTGAAGATAATTATGCATGCTAATTGACTTAATCCTAATTACTTAAATCACAAGTATTTGAAATCTACATAAAATCACATTACAATAATTTGTCAAATTCTCGCTGAACAAATTGTATCGATAGTTGAATCGACTACAGTCACATGTCTAGCAACTCCTATTGACATGTGTCATTTTAATCTTCTTATCGTGAAAACAATATAACCGTGTAGCAGCAAAACTACCACATAAAATATACGACAACTCGAACCAACTACCAACCAAGTAAAACATGATTGATTTTCCTTCATACGTTACGAAAACTCAATCTAAAGAAAAACCAATTAATCTTTCTCTGGCTACCCGTTAATTAGCAGCGTGGCGTCTTTACAGGTTCAGTTCCTAAACTGAATTAGTAATTAGTGAGTTGTTTAGTAAATGTAGTCGTTGAAGGAACTCATTATGGTCGGGTAATAGGGTATGGGGTCCAAATAACCTATGAGAAAGGGTAAAGTGAGGTCTTCATTGAAGTAAGGCGTCTCACAGATGTTAAACAATCCGTGTCCGATTTTTTGTAGGATATAATAGAATACCTACGCACACGTCCTGCTAAAAGTCGACTCAACAAAATACCTATTTGTCTAATTCCGACATTTACGGTCAAAATACACGTCTGATACTTGCCTCCGATAGTCGGATACGATAGTCTGATCAGACTATCTGAAGGCCTCCGCGTCATACATTTGTTTGAACGTTAATTACACGTACGATCAGACTATCGGATCGGATGTCAGAATCGTAAGCATCGTCCGGGCGTCATCGTCGTCCAGAAAAAGTCGGATTCGAGAATCGTACGTGTATTTCATGAATCCGATAAGATAGTCGGATCCGGCTCCCGGAAGCAACTATCGGACGTGTATTTTGACCCTTAAAGGAAACAAAGACGATCGCAGAATGCTTTTTATTTCTTTGACGATTCTAACGTACACAGAGTTTGAATACTATAGGTTTTAATACCACCACTACAAAAAGGATTTGTGTTTCAGGGTCATCAGCTGTTTTGTTATTTGAGTTGAGGGTTTTTTACATTTTTTAATTTATATTACTGACAAGAGACCTTGACCTCTGAGTTTGTTTTGGCTTTTTTTCTCGGTGCTAGATAGGAAACGCTGGCGCTATTTAGTCTTAAAAAACATATGAAATTTTCTTGTAAAAGTCTTCAACAGATTTATTTACAGAAATAAAAATCATAATAAAATAAACAGTTTCAGAAGTCGGTGGCTTTTAATTGTTACAGTGTAGAATTGCACCGACTTCTGAAACTGTTAATTTTATATCATGCTAATTATTTCACTCTTTTTTTGGTTTTTTTGAAGTGCTTTTACTTTTATTTAAAGTTTTTTATTAAATACGTTTTAGTGACATCCATAACACGATTTAAGACCACAAATTTAAATGACACGGTTGCGTAATCTTTCCAGCAACTAAGTAGGTAGTTTTCTTTAAGAATAAGTATTAATGTATAATTATCATGACGGCTCCTTATAAATACATACAATTTTCTTTGTTCTTGGCTAATGTTTCTGTTATGACAGTTAAAACAGAGATTGAAAGTCCTTATCAAAACTTTTGCTTAAGGGAACCACAAACCAAAACATCATCTATGTTTTTTCTTTGTTTTTGTTGATTTTTTCAAAAAGCGCTGAATCTACACACATCAAAAGTGTCTAGGGATCAAGCATTTTTATGCGGATTTCTTGAGATTGAGATGTGGCTTTGTAATAAATTTATGATTTTATAAATTTATATGGATCCTTTTTGGTGCATTTCATAATTTGAATCAGGAACTGTGAATCAAATTCGAGTAAAAGATGAAAATCAGCTGTCAATATTTTCCCTATAAAAACATACAACGCATTGAAGACATTATTAGTGCTACTGTTTCCCTACTACTGATTAAAACCAACGTTATTATGGAGCGGCGACGTCATTTAAGCAGGGAAGAAATGCTCAGAGCCGTGGGAATGATAGAAGCTGGTTCCCGGCAACGTACTGTGGCTTTAGCTCTGAATACAAGTCAGAGTGTTATCAGTCGACTTTGGACACGTTACCGAAGCACTGGTACCGTGGCTGAGCGCCATGGAGGACGGTATCGCTGCACCACACGGAGACAAGACCGATACATTCAAATCTTAACTCGAAGAGCTCCAACAATAACCGCCATGATGTTAGCCGTGAGGCTTCATCACTCTTCAGGGAACTTAATTAGCGACCAAACAGTCAGAAACCGCTTGCATGAAGTGAACCTTCATTCCCGAAGACCGCTACGGGTACCACCTATAGCAATGCACAATCGTAGGATTCGATATCAATGGGCTCTTGGACACAGAAATTGGGCAGAAGAACAATGGCGTTTCGTGTGCTTTTCTGATGAGTCTCGTTTTGGTATGAGACCGGATACAAGACGTATACGACACTGGAGAACCCCTGGACGCCAACAGCGATTAAAATCCTGCCAGGAAGTCCATCCTTATAGTGGTGGAACCATCATGGTATGGGCGGGTATTTGGATCGGCGGAAGAACTGAGTTGATTTGGATCAGAGGCAACCTCAACGCTCAAATTTATGCTGAGACGATTGTATCAGACGTCATCGTTCCTCTACAAGCGCAAATCGGTCCCTTATTTCAGTTAATGCATGATAATGCACGACCGCACACCGCAAGAGTTGTAAGACAGACTCTCGCCGCAGCTAACATCAATGTCCTGCCCTGGCCTGCTCAGTCGCCAGACTTGAACCCGATTGAGCATGCATGGGATATGCTACAGAGAAGAGCTCTGCCGAATATGGAGGGTATCCAGTCGCAAGAAGACCTTTTTTTGTTGTTGCAACAAACATGGGCGGCCATTCCACAGCGTGATTTGGACGAACTCATTTTGAGTATGCCAAACCGATGTTCTTGTGTTGTTAGTGTTCGCGGTAGAAACACGGATTATTAATTGTTTAAGTTACCCAATAAAATTTTAAAGAAAACTGTTATTTCAGTCTTTTTTTCGAACTTTTGTGTTAGTGGTTCAAATGTCAAAAATCCCTTTATTAGGAAAATGGCAAATTTCTTTATTAATGCAAAGGTGACTTGGTTTATCGTTACTGTGACAAACGAAAACACTTTATTTGATGAATCCTTAAAGAAAATTTTAATTAATATCAATCAGGAGAAAAGTTATTGCAAAAATATATGTTGATCCCTAGACACTTTTGATGTGTGTATTTCGGTAAAATTGATATGAGACCACCTCTGAAGTATGATCTACCAAACAAAACAAGAATCATCAAAATCCATTCATAATTGGTGGAGACATCGCGGGAGAAATGTACAAAAAAAAAACAACATTCAGACAAATTGAGAACCTTTTTGATGTAGGTTAAAAATTATTGCCAAACGTAATGAACCACAACCGTCAGTAAGTTTTAGTTTACGAAAACTGTCAAAACGATTCGTTTTGTTTTTGTATTAAACAATTTGACAGATTTTGAAATTGAAAACTGTTTGAATGACCGGTTCGGCCTTGGTTCGGTTGCGTTTTATCAAGATTTCTTTTATACCGGCTTCCCACGGTGCGTGATAGCGCGCACCGCGACGCACGAGCTCGCACCGATATACCATGTGAAGAGACTCGTCCGTGGTAACGCGGACGCGGTGCGGTGCGCCGTATCCACATCACACACCCTCATAATGTGGCTTCTCACGGTGCGTGATTTTACGGATGATACCACGCACAGCCGGTGCGCGCTACCACGCACCGTGGGAATTCCAAGCCAGCTTTAGGAGAAGACGACACGTTTGGTGCAGTGGCTAAGCAATTGGCTTCTGCGCTACGGGTCGTGGGTTCGATTCCCACAGGGAACAAAAATTTGTATGGCCTACAGATGGTTGTTTCGGGTCTGGGCGTTTGTTTGTGAGATTTGTGTCTGTAAACGCACCCACGATACAAGAGAAATCTTAGTGTGGGGCAACGTTTTTTCAGAAATAAAAAAAAATGGTCCCCTGGAATCTGACCGACAATTAGTCCTACAGAAAGTATGACGTCTGTGGAGGACCTAAGCAAGGGTCGGGTGTCATGTTTACCTATTATTCTTGGGTCTTCTTATAAAGAGTATTTTGTTTATGCAGAAGGTGGTTGAGAACTTAATTAACACACATAGACGACTAACAGTACGTCTTGGATTTAATTACTTGAATCTGATTTTAATCAAATCAAATATATTTATTTCGGATTCAAAATAACATCCATAGGTGTTAGTAACAATAAACTTAGCCTAGTGTTAGTACAGTTTATTTATTTATTTAAATTTAAGCGAAACGAAAAAGCGAAAGTTTTACAACGAAAAATAATATGCATAAACTGGAACAAAAAAAATGAACTTCTTCAAAAACAACTGCAACATATATTTATTTAGTTTTTTTTTTCTGCTAATTAGTTATTCTTAGAGCAAACATTAAAACTAATCGGACTTTAAACGACTAGCTAAACTTTAACGCCTATTAATCTGCCTATGAGGCCTCTACCCAAACCCTAAATAAGTATGAGTGGCCTTATTTTAGCCCCCGGGCTAGCCCGTAATACGAACGGCCCTCATATAATAAAATACTCTTAATGTGTTTTTAAGAACTCAATTATTTAAAAACACTTTTTTAATTAAATCTTAAGCTTGCAATTAACATTATAAATTGTCGTTTATAATTAACTAGCGACCCGGCCCAGCTTCGCACGGGTACTATAATATGCATGTATTATACATATAAACCTTCCTCTTGATTCACTCTATCTATTAAAAAAAACCGCATCAAAATCCGTTGCGTAGTTTTAACCCTAGATCACTAAACATTAGTCTCACAGGCGACACGGCCCCGACGCATTCGCTGTTTAGGTAAGTTCCCGACATTCCTCCGCCCCACCGCGCTCAGTACCTTCCTAATTCAGTGTTTTAGTGCCCCGTGCACATGCATTGCGTCTGCACATATTTTACTTCCGGAGTTTTGGCGAATTGTTAGTCTCACGGACTAATGTTTAGTGATTACGCTTATAAAATGAGTCAAGGGAAGCTTTGAACAATTTTGGTTTATTTATTGATTTCCTGCAAATTGAAGATGTCGTGGCTAGTACGTCTCAAGCACAGCCGAACAAAAGAAAATTTTTCGCATTTTGCCCATAACAGAAGCACAGGATGACCAAAGTATCATGCCACTGCAGCAGGAAGGCCATTTGTGGCGAACATACCATTCCTATCTGCTCAGACTGCAAAGATTAACATTTTTAAAGTGTCTAATAGTTTTTAAGAAGTCTTAATACATGCCCTCCTACGTTGACTCCGTTTTATTAATTAATAAATGTAATTTCAAGAAAAATATTGACGTTTCATTTTGTTAGTCAAAATGACTACTGTTTAGTGACTGTGTAACTCGAAAATATGTTTAGTGATCTAGGGTTAAATATCTAAGCATACATAGGGACAGACAGCGGGAAGCGACTTTGTTTTATACTATGTACGAGTATGTAGTGATCCTACGAGGTGCTAGTGTTGCAAAGGAGTCGAGTCTCCGAGTCGTAATTTTAAAGACTCGACTCAATAAAGCAAGACTCAGTGTGCTAAAAAGGCTCGGAGTCTAGATAAGTACCTAATATTATTTTTAACCGAATCTCCGGTTAATATGGCCGGCCCAGTGCCAATTCAGCTTGCATATCCTGTGGGCTATGTTGACTACTTTTATAGCTTTCGATCGAAACCTTAAAAATGCGTAGGGCCCTTTCCTTAACGGAAAAGCGTAGATATGTTACAGTCAAAATTCTTAACCAGACAAAAGTATTTTTGTCTAAAGACGTCGGTCAAAAGCAGTTTTAACAAAAAAAATATTGTAATATAGTGCTTCTGGCTACGAAATATCGGTTAAAAGAGGTTTTGAACAAGAGTGTTAGTCAAAATCAATTTTGACTACTTAGGCGTATTTAACAAAAAAGTGTTTGATAAGCGTTTGCAAAATCGTTTAAGGATGTATTTAAAAGTCATCATCATCATAATTCAGCCGAAAGACGTCCACTGCTGGACATAAACCTCCCCAAAAAAGGGAGGAGGTTGCCGTAATCGCCACGCTCCTCAGGCAGGTTGGCGATCGCATTATGGTTGTTAAAGTATTCAGAGAACGCTGCTGCCCATCCTCTAGTGAATCCCTTAGTCGCCTTTTACGACACCCATGGGAAGAGATGGGGTAGTGCTATTTTTATTTCTTTGGGGCGTGCCAAGTTATCGTCGTTGCTCTCTATTCCGTTTTCTGCAGTTAAAAGAACGTTTGACCGGTTAAGAGTTTTGACTGTAACATACACATAATATAGATCTAAAGGAACCCCCGTAACCGTCGGTTCCCCGCACAATAAATAAGGGTGTAGCTATTGTGTAGATATTCTTTTATTCTCATTTTCTTTGCTTGAGATCTTTCTCACAATAAATTGCGGAGAACCATTTTTATATTGTACAATAATTTTCGTGGGTAGCCGGGATCCCATTTCGCTGTCGTTTGAGGAAACGATGCCTCGTACGGCGGCTGATGATAGCGAAGGTTGTTCAAAGAATCGGAAGATTTGTCGTCCATTTTTTTGCCGTGTTCGGAAAAGAAGGAAGTTCTCGATTCGAGTTTTTTTTTGTCTATTGTCGCCAATTAATTGTGAAACTATTTTATGGTTTTTTTTTGTTTCAAAGAGTATTCTCGCACACTGCGTACACTGCGCGCCGCCTTCTCGGGCCTGTTACGGGTCGGGCAACGGGTCCCCTAACCCAACGCCCGCAGACCACACTCTACGGTGGCCGGATTAGAGATGGGCCAACTCGCATTTTTTGCAAATCGATCAACTCGAGTTGGAATGGTGGTTGACTCGAGTTGACTCGACTTGGAGTTGCGTTGCGTCGCCCAAGGGCGGCCGACAATACAATGCAACTCGTTGCCTCAAACTCGTTACTCGACGCCGCCGCCGCGCTGCACGCCCTCAACGCACTAGTCAGTTTGAACTCGAACTACCGTTTTATAATAAAACAATAAAGTCAAATGAAACTAAAAATGCTGTGACGGAACTCACATTTAGAAATTTTAAATATTAAGTCGTTGTTTTACAAAGAAGTAAGTACCTACTCGTATTATGGAAATACTCGTAGATATTTCGCACCCTTAGTAATATAAGGGCATAATGCAAAAAATAGTTGTTTTTTGGGAAATAGCGTAATAAGCTGGAATAGGAATACAGAATCTTTAAACGCGATTTCACAAAAAAACTACTTTTTTGTATTATGCCCTTATATTACTAAGGGTGCGATTTGTTCTTTTCAATTTTATCCGGAAATAGAATTATGAACTAATAATATAATAATACTACTGAGTCAACATCGGTATAGCAAAAAATCAACTCGAGTCGACTCGGTGGTGGTTTAACTCGAGTAACTCGATTAAAGTAGCTTGACTCGCCCATCACTAGGCCGGAGACAGTCGCGCGCCCTCCGGCGCCCGCTGCGTCTGGCATGGAAAGGGAGAGTGACAGCTGCCTCTCTCTCCCTTTCCGCTCCCTCTTTGGTGGTCATCACCATCTCGCAGAAGGAGGCGACGGCTTCCCACGCACTCTAGCTCCCGACCATGGACAGAACCACGGCCGGAAGCGAGAGGTCACCACCGACTGCCGCGACTAGTTCGCGGCGCTGCGTCGCCCACGCAGGACACGCCTGCAGCGTGTGCAACGCCGTGTCCTCGGGGCAGTCGACGCAGTGGTGACAACCGGAACGAGGCAGTCTTATCTTGTCTTGTCATGACCCAATTTCTTCCAGTAAATTAATCTCAATAACAACTTAAACTATTGAACAGTCGGCTACTAATTCAAACTAATCGATAATACTCTAAGTTATATTACTTAATAACTTAACAAATCTCCTGAATCAATCTGCGAGCCAAGTTTTAGTATCCGATTAAGCTTGTCGTATTGTTACTTTGTCGTAATTAATTTATACAAGGTTTGTCGGAAAGGGCCACTGCTACTGCAAGCCACTTAAAGTATCACTGATGATTGTTTTAAAGCAAGTGTTAAAATTTCAAAATTCGATAATTAACCGACTTCAATAACAAGGAGGTTCTCAATTCGTCTGAATGTTTTTTTTTTGTATGTTTGTTACGCGATATATCCACCAATTACGAATGGATTTTGATGATTGTTTTTAGTTTGGTAGGCCATACTTTAGAAGTGCTGTCGTATAAATTTTATCAAAATTGATCAAGCGTTTTTTGAAAAAATCAACAAAAACAAAAAAAACATATACTTAGATGACGTTTTGGTTTGTTCCCTTCAGCAAAAGTTTTGATGAGGACATTCAATCTCAATTTTAACTGTCATCACAGAAACATTAGCTAAGAACAAAGAAGATTGTATGTATTTGTAAGGAGCCGTCATGATAATTATACATTTATACCTATTCTTATAAAAAATACCTAGTTGCTGGAAATATTACGCAACCGTGTCATTTAAATTTGTATTCTTAAACCGTGTAATTTATGGCACTAAAACGTATTTAATAAAAAAAACTGTATACAAGTAAAAACCGACATCAAAAAAAACTAAAAAATGAGTGAAATGACGCTGAGGCATAATTGAGGTTCATTGTCATTAATGTACCGAATTATCTTATCCTTTAGCTCTTGATTGTTCTTGGCTTATTGACGTACACTTTTTCTTTTAAATATCCCCAAAGAAAGAAGTCCAAAGGTGTAAAATCACATGATCGTGGCGGCCAATTGACATCGCCACGACGTGAGATAACACGGCCATTTAATTTCTCGCGCAAAAGAGCCATTGTTTTGTTGGCTGTGTGGCAAGTGACACCGTCCTGTTGGAACCACATATCGTCCAGCTCCATATCCTTAATTTGTGGCCACAAAAAGGTTAATAATTATTATGTACGATTTCCACCAAACGGGACGCGCCGGAGCGCATTTCGCACTGTGCTAAAAGAAATTCAGGCTTCTATACAATAGTTAAGTTTCATATTTGCATGGAATTTACACTGCTTGGAACTCGGTTAGATCCGCGCGTATGCCGCGGCAGCCGGTCGGCTCCTCGCGTACGTGGACGGCGGCGCTCGGCTGTCATCGCGTCCGGTCGGCTCCGCTCGGCCACACCGCAGGTAGAAATTGACTGCGATAGCGGATACGCGAACACGCGCGCGCATGCGCCCGGGTTCCAGCAGATTGTAGCCGTCGGGCGGACGCGGTTGGCTACGCGCGCATGCTCGAGCATCCGCTGCGATGCTCTGCGCTGCGCTCCTGCGTGGCCCGGTTGGTGGAAATCGTACATTAGGTATGCTTCAGCGTCATTGAAAATATGGACCATCGGATATGTATGCCACCGAAGCCGTGGTGAGCATTTGCCCGATATTTTGTTTCACACATAATTGTCATAGATCTTTCTATCCTAATAAAAAAAAAAAAAAATATCTGAAAACTTTTTGTTTTATTTACAACTAGCTTTTGCCCGCGACTTCGCTCGCGTTAATTTAGAATTTGATAATCAACTCTTAACACACTAATAAAGTTTCTAAAATTATACAAGCTTGGTTTTAGTATATACCTGAAACTAGTTTGTTCAGAATCACTAGGAGAATCGATTGACATATTTTTTTTCATAAATTTCTATTTTGTTTCAGTATATTTCTACCCATAACAGTTGACGGGAATAGACACCTTGAGGCTTGAGACGGTCCTCTCGGTCAGTTTCCGTGTATTAGACAACCCCTGCATAGCACATCTCAGGCATTTCACACTTTTTTAGGGAACTTAACGCGACATAAACTAAGGTGTAACTTAGAGATTTACGAAAAAAAAAACATATTCAGGCAGTTCTGATGAAAATCTTGTTGGGGTGTCTCGGTTTTCGTATAAAATAAAAATAAGGTTGTATAATTCAATCATGATTCGAAAGACACGTGGCGCCATCTATGAATGTTATTGTTGTTTTCTGCGGGAACTGTACTTTTTTCGGTATGAATGGTACCCTATGTCCGTTTCTGTACACCTGACAACGTATATGCAAAATTTCAGAATGATCGGTTCAGTGGTTTAGGCGTGAAAAGGTAACAAACAATTTTTTTTTTCTTTCTGTTGGTCTGCTGTAGGTTGTCCTAGGGGACCGTTTTTACGTAACTGGGCAGTTATTGGTGAGACCTGAAGGGTCTTCAGCCAATGGGGGGGAGGTAAAATACTTAACCTAAGCTAACTATGTACTTGTACTACACTAACATCATGACTAACTGCAACAACAGCACTAAGGGCGACCCCTAGTGGGACTCAGACCTCGGCTTAGGGCGTTGCTGGCGGGAGCTTAGGGAAGGGAGACAGCTTGATGAGGGCTGAATTATCGGTGTGACTGCGGAGTCTGAAGAGACGACCGGCTCTACTCAGGGAGAGCTCGGTGGATCGTGACCGGCGGCGGTGGGACGTCGCGACGGGCCTCGTCGGCGAGGACGGTATGCCGGACGGCGGCGGACGTTGTGTAGTGTGCTGGTCGATTTACTCGCCTCCTGGAGGAGGGTTAGTAACAAACAAACAAACTTACTTTCGCATTTATAATATTAGTGGACATCGTGGACCACTCTTTATAAAACTGCTGTTCGTATATAGCTCTATACAATGTTGTATGCTCTATAAGAGATCATAAAGAGGGTTCTTAGACTTTTAAATTATGAAGAACCCCTGGGGAGCAATAGTTCTACCATTTTGTAGTTGAAAACGTTTTATAGAAGGGGTCGAATGTCTTCATACCTTCATAAATGTTGGAGAATAGGGAATATGCATGTATTTTTTTTTCTCTTAATCGAACTTTATGAAATTCTTTGGCCGGGTTGAGTATTTTTTGTGACCTATGCAAATGTCCGGCTGATTGATAGCGTCGTGCGTCGGGTCGTTGAGCTCCCTACAATAAGGTTGAGCTACACGATGACTGATGCGTGTCGTCAGTTAGGACAGGTCAACTCAAACCTGCTGTGGCTCTTTCCTCAAAAGGCCATTCCAGACATTGCCCTACATTGTTACACTCACATAGTTTTATACTACAATGTCTGGACTTTAAAAGAGACCTTGACCGCTGAGTTTTTTCGGGTTTTCTTATCAGAGCTAGTCAGATAGGAAGTGCCGGTGCCATCTAGTCTTAAAAAAAAATACTTTGACTTGTAAAAGTGTCTGTAACAGATTTATTTACAGAAATAAATATCATTTCATTTCAATGAGTAAAGCACAACAATTATTAACTTCAACAATTTTCTTCTACCGTTCAAACATAGGTACTTTATTGTCACGGCCATAATGTGACGTCATAATCCACGATACTGCTTTATTATCTTTTTTTTAGCCAGAAATCATATGAATAAAATTATTTCTTGCAAAAATCGCATTTACTAACTTATCTCAGTGAGAAATCAAACAGTTTGCTAAGAAAAGATTATTTAAATATTTATTCACGTGGATTTTGATGTCACTTTCGGCATTTTCGAAGACAATGCGTTTCAAGATTGCGTTCCGTTCCACAAAAACAAAGCGTAACACAAAATAATAAATTTTAAAAGAATAAATGTGTTAAAAAAATTTAAAAAAAAATGCAATTAATGTCTTGACTCTTCAGTGTGTATTTAAATAATGAAAGAGTTTTGAATTACATGCTTAATCCCTATTATGTTTTCTTTTTCGCAATGCGTATATCTGTCCCATCGTACCCTAAATACATATTGGTCATATCTGGGCCATGAACTTAAATAGACTCTTCGCATCATCGACATTTGGTTGAGCCAGGATTTTATGGAATGTGCCTACCTCAAGTCTGTTCAACCTCAAGACCCTAAACAAATCATTTCTCCCAGACTCATACCGAACACAGTCCATCACTAAGTGGTGTAAGTCTTCAACAATTCCACACTCTCAATTCTTTTTTTCTTGCAGTAGGTATAATTGAACACATTAAGAACACATGAAGGGAAACCTTCCGTTAACCCTGAAGCGTAAACTCATCGATATGTGCATCCTACCCGTTCTAACCTACGGTGCTCAAACTTGGTCACTGACTGAAGAACAAAAGTCCAAACTGAAGATTTTCCAACGAGCAATGGAGCGTAGTATACTGGGTATTAAACTAACCGATCGTGTTAGAAACACCACCCTGCGCTCCATAACGCAAGTAACAGATGTTGGAGAAAAAACAGCCAAGCTAAAGTGGGAGTGGGCCGGTCATGTCGCTCGAATGCACCCGGACAGGTGAGCAAAGAACGTTACTTACTGGACGCCTGAAGGAGGACATCGCCGCCGAGGTCGACCTCGGCGTAGGTGGCGTGGCGATCTAGACGTGTTTGCGGGGCTAGCATGGTCAGAAACGGCACAAAATAGAGATGTTTGGAAAACAAAAGGGGAGGCCTTTGCTCAGCAGTGGGACAGTAAATAAGCTAGTAAAAAAAAAGGTATAACTGATCGTATCTAAATCGCGTAAGGTTTAAACAAAAAAATAAAAAAAATAGCGTTTTTACTCGCTAAAATTTCAATGCCACGCTTAAATTACTAGCACATTGGGTCTTGTTATCTGAATTAAAGAATTATTATTATTATAAATGAATGAAAACATGGTGACACAGCTAGCAGTTACGACTAGCGCGATATCGCTCTGCACAGTCAGTTAACATGCGGCGCTAAAATGACTCGGAAACCGAACAGTACGGTTTTTTTTGGATTCTTTTATCGACGCTTGAAAGGCATAAATTACTAAGCGACATGTTGGCAATTTTGCACTAGTATTTTACAGTTTTATTTAAGTTCATAATTTTTAAATGCCAATTTATTATAAGCGTTTAAACTACACTTAAAATTCGTTGGAATCAAGTAGTTATGACAGATAAGCGACTTTTTATACAATGTGACCGGCTAAGGTCTAGCGATATTCTAGGTACTTATATAACAACTATTCTAATACACAAATACACAACACACTAGGGTCAAATTCACTTCCATTTTTTTGTTGAAATATTTTGTACTTATAGACAAAAAAGTCATATTCTCAAAGTTTTGGTCCTACTGAGATAAAAGTAGGCTTATTCGGAGGGCAACAATATTGTCTATAGTCTACATTACGATACAATGGTTCACATTTACATAACTTTAAGATGGAGAATATCTCAACAAAAAAGTAAATGACTGCCAAATAGCGGGGAAGTGGATTGGACCCTAGTGTGTAGTGTATTTGTGTACTAGAATACTTGCTATATAAGTACCTAGCATATCGCTAGTCCATAACCCCCTCCATCCGAACCCCCTAGTCGCCGCAGCGGCCGACTACAGTCCCTCTCTCATAAGTAAAGTTCGCCGTCCCAGGCACACACTTTTAGAACCCGATGACGAAATAACCCTCCTCCAGGAGGCGAGTAAATCGACCAGCACAATACACAACGTCCGCCGCCGTCCGGCATACCGTCCTCGCCGACGAGGCCCGTCGCGACGTCCCACCGCCGCCGGTCACAATCCACCGAGCTCTCCCGTCGTAGAGCCGGTCGTCTCTTCAGACTCCGCAGTCACACCGATAATTCAGCTCTCATCAAGCTATCTCCCCCCCCCCCCTATGTCCACGCCAGCAACGCCCTAAGTGCTGTTGTTGCAGGTAGTCATGATGTTAGTGTAGTACAAGTAGTTAGCTTAGGTTAAGTATTTTACTTCCCCCCCATTGGCTGGAGACCCTTCAGGTCTCGCCAATAACTGCCCGGTTACGTAGAAACCGTCCCCTAGGACGACCTACAGCAGTCCAATAGAAAAAAAGAAAACTAGTCCATAACCGGACACATACTGTATGTTTCGAAAAAAATAAATTAAAATGCTCTAGTATAAAGTTGCCAACATGTCGCTTAGTAATTTTTGCCTTTCAAGCTTCGATATGTATCTCATGCATAGTCAATCTATGCAGGAATTACAGGGATTCGGACACATCCAGTATATGTAACCATGACGTCACAATTGCACAGGACGGCGGCATTACCATATAACTTGCAATACGACGGTAATTGAAGGGTCAGGCTCCGACGGAATACTAATAATATGTAGAATGACATGTGAACATGTCTATGGGGAATATTACACTACCATATTATATCTATATCTATCTATGAGTCATAGGTATATCTCTTCTTCTCTCGTGCTATACGAAAATAGCTCATACTGTGGTGAAAAGATTAGCCAGTCAGCAAGGTTGGTAGCGGGGCTGACTGCCCAGGGTGCGCCGGACGTACTTAAGTATCGTCACTCGTGGAGGCTCTTTTCATGCACCCTATACAAGGTTAGTCAGAAAGGGGGTACTAATCCGAAAGGGTGTTGAAGGACACATAATAATGAATAACTTTTGTTCTACAACTTTTCCCAAAACTCAATAGTTTAAGAGAAACAGCTGTTCAAAAATCTCGAAAAAAAATCTCTAAAATCTATCTATCCCCAGTTACGATCAGCTGTGTTTACATTTTAGGTCATATTTGGGGTCATGAATTAGAAGCACCATTTTCTGAATTTGTAACTAAAGCAGGGATGAAGAATTTTTGAAAAAACTATTAAAAATAATTTTATTTGGAAACAAAATATATCGAATTTTGAAATTTTAACTTGCTTTCAAACAGTCATCAGCGATACTATAAGTGGGCTTCGGATTAGTACCCCCTTTCCGACTAATCTTGTAGATATATGACAATGTAATATACATGTATGATCCTAGATAATTATATAATAGCGTAATAGCCCTCTATGTGGAAATGTTAGAATGATATACAAACATATACGTGTATTATACACAACTCTTAGACGTCCGTGACCCAGCGTCACGTGGTTAGGAATATTTACTACGATGTAGGCTACCAGGCTATGAGGCTACGATATGGTGTACGAGCCTACGACGTTGGCTACGTGGCTACGACGTAGACAACGTGGCTAAAAGGCTACGACGTAGACAACGTGGCTAAAAGGCTACGACGTAGACAACGTGGCTAAAAGGCTACGACGTAGACAACGTGGCTAAAAGGCTACGACGTTGACTATGAGCCTACGACGTCGGCTACCAGTCTACGACATAAGCTACGAGGCCACAGCCTAGGCTACGTGTCTGCGACATTGGCTACGCAGCTACGACGTAAACCATAAGCCTACGATGTGAGCTATGAGGCTACAATGTAGACTATAAGCCTACGACGTGGATAACAAGTCTACGGTGTAGACTTAGGATATCGCCATTGAAAACAAATTATCACAGCGCCTTATACCAACGTGACGTTGCCAGAATCACAGAATAACGATGGAGTCATAAAAAATAAATTTGAATTGAATTATCGGTGTAGCAAGTTGTGCCGTGCAAACGATTTTGTTGTTTTGGGTAGCTGGCTACCCTCTTTAATAATTATATACCAGCTGACGCCCACGGCTATGTTCCCTTGGTCGATAAAAGCTCGAGATTTCATCTTTATTGTTGACGCTATCGATTGGTGCTTTAAAAATGTAGGGTGCTATGTTTTTTAAATACGCAAAGCAGTTTTATAAAATCCATGAATGCAGATAGTCATTTACTTAAAAAATAACTCCATTTCAATGAAAGCTGTCTTCAAATATTTAATTTTCACACATATAGGTGTAGTTTAAACCCAGCACTGTATTGT
Source organism: Amphipyra tragopoginis (assembly GCA_905220435.1). Taxonomy (NCBI): domain Eukaryota; kingdom Metazoa; phylum Arthropoda; class Insecta; order Lepidoptera; family Noctuidae; genus Amphipyra; species Amphipyra tragopoginis. The sequence continues at coordinate 11,907,598 of HG992020.1, read as the reverse complement.
TAAGCTGAACTAAAAAGAAAAAAAACTTGCGTTGGGTTTAAGAGCTCTTACACACCACGTTTTTATCAGGCGCGTTTCGCTATCGCGCGTTGTCGGCGCTGCTAAACTTGAAATAGGCAGATTACTTGCGATTGTATCGCTGCAAACTCACGAGAAACGCGCTACAGACACGCGTGAGCAACTCTCCTTGCAAAGTACAACGCGTGTAGCACGCGCGCGAAGGAGCGTGTATCGCGCTACAGACGCGCGTGTCGGCAAGTAACCGATTAAAACGCGCTGTACGCATGTGTTTACAGCTAAAGAGACGCGCTGTGCCAGCGCGTCTGTATCGATGTAACTCCGCGCTACGAGCGCGTCGACAGCTTGCGAAAAAGTCGTCGTCTGCATACTACAATTTTATGAACGTGTGAATAGGTAAATTGGTTGCGATAATATCGCGTTTGCAGCGCGTTATAGTTGCGAGGGACGCGCGTCGACAGCGCCTGAAAAAAACGTGGTGTGTAAAAGCCCTAAGTGACCTTATCTAAACCACTTAATTAGAGTTCAATGAAAAATAAACAAAAAAATTGCTAAGAAACAATTTTATGTGGTAGAACATTTCGATGACACACATAAATTAATGGAAGGATGGTGACACAGCTGGTGGGCACGACTAGCGCGATATCGCTCTTTGCAGTCAGTTAACCTGGGGCGCTAAAATTACTCAGGTTAAGAACAGTAACTTTTCTTTGTTTTTTTTTGTTTTGTTGCCTTTTTTATATCCCTTGTCGTGTCAATCTGTGTCACTTAGATCACGAGGTTAGAAGGAATTACATTTGGATACAGCCTGTATACAGGGTGTAAACTAATTCGTGTAATTTCTTCAAACCTCGTTATCTACTGGTGACACAGATTGACCAAGCAATGGTTTTTTTTCAGAAACAGCAAATTTTTTTCCAAATAAATACCTCTTTTTCTGTTTCCGAGTCCTTTTAGCGCCTCGAGTTAACTGACTGCACGGAGCGATATTGCGCTAGTCGTGCCCGGGTGATTATTCGAAAAAATTTTGTAAAAAATAAATAACGTCATTATCATCATCCCAAAGTTCTAAATGCAGATGTTTCAAACTTCAATTATGATAATGAAAAATCAAACTATACCACTGCCGTCAAGCAATAAGACAAGAATAAAAACAATCTGAAACTAATATTAATGTTAACAACGAAGGAGAACAATGATTTGTTAATTTTTTTTTAAGGAATTTCGAATTTTCACCCTCCCACCAGCTATGTCGCCGTACTTTCAGTTATTTATAAGTAGCATCGAAAATTCCAAAGAAAAAAAATTGCGGAAAAGAAATATTATGTTTTTTTTAACTTTTTGTTTTTAAATTTAAACTTTTATTGATACCTTATTAGGTGGTTAAGATACAATCACTTATCACTACCGCAAGATAAAATAAAACTTTATTATTTTATTTTTAATCCAGCGAAATCCCGCGCGGTGTTAATCTATCCCAGTAGAAGATCATTGTGGTTTTAAGTAATTACGCGAATTAGTTTACACCCTGTATATTTGGTTACCAACTTATGTCACCAACTGTACGTATGTATAAAGGAGTCGGCCCACTACAACGTAACATACTATAACCGTAATAGCAACGTGTCAGATACGGTAACAACCGCTTCGAACAGGGGCCCAATTCTCCTAAAATAAATTGTTGCCAAACGCAATCGAACAACAACCGTCAGTCAGTTTTTGTTTTCGAAAACTTTCAAAATGATTGATTTTGCTTTTTGTGTCAAACAATTCGATAGCTTTTGAAATTGAGAACTGTCTGAATGAACCACAGAACAGATAAAAGACGTTAGAAGGGCCTTGTGGGCGGGGCAGGCGCGCCGCACATATGAGCAGACGCTCATATGTCTACCGAAAGGGGAACGCCCATAAAATGCCTGAAATGGACAGAAAATACGAATAGTCCTTAATTCTAATTAGAATTAAATATGCATAATGAATAATTCTCAAGTTTGTAAACGTAGGAGGAAAATATAACGATCTTTAAAATATTTCGCTTGATATCCGTCTAATTCATTCTTATTTTTTAATGGACAACTGTGTTTAATCTGACATGTGTAATCGACATTCAGCCAAACAAGAATTTTCAAATAATTTATCGAAGTATTTTATAGAATTATTGCACAGTTATCGTTCATTTAGAATAATTCGACCTAATTATAACGTTTATCTAATGAAAGTAATATTATATGCATGTCAATATTAATTAAAATAAAATTATTTTCAAATAAGAAAAAGTATCGTAGGCTGCATGGATAACATGTCCTTTGCCTTACTGACAGTTTGATATTGATTACTGCATTTCATTTTTCCGTTGAATTGTGGTTTTGAATTGATCGATTCACATTTTGCGTTTGCGACTTGAGTATAACTTAATAGGATATAATAACGACGACTTTGGCCATTTTTAAGGATTTTGATTTTACTTCTGCACACGTTACCCCTTTTCGAACTCGACTTAGATTGAACCCGCCTTGACGACGACTCGGCTTTTTGACGACGGACCTGGACCTGCTTTTTATACGACTCTGCTATTGTTTTGGACTCTTACACCGTGTACATTTAAAAATGGATGGAAACGTACACTGTGTTAATTGCTATCTCGATCTTACAGCGATGAGACGTAATGTCGTATCAGAGCAAAATGATGAAGTACGTCGTTTAATACAGGCATGGATAACACCATTAGCTGTAAGTATATTCATTCCATAGTTTTTGTGAATAATTATATTGAACTGAACGCACTGACATTGAACAATTAGTACATTGTTTTTTGTTCTTTCTCACAGGTTGAACCAGGTAGTGTTGTTTGTGATGCATGTCTTAGATTAGCGGTTCACACTATCACCGAGACACCTGGAACCAGCCGGCCAGGTAGACAAGTAGGCCACCAACATGTGTGCGTTTGCTGTGGACAGTCTGTTCTACGACAACGATCACATGTTGTAAGAAATAGCAGTGATCGTGAGAGGCACATAATGAATGTAGTAGCACACAGAATCCAACCACGCCAGGTAAGTTCATTCCTCTGCCCTAATTCTGTGTAATTCCCTCTTATCCCGTGCAAATAACGTCACTATCATGTCTTTTAAAAACTTATCACAGAGTACTTTTTTATGCATAGGTTTTCGTTCATCGAGCTTGAAGTAAAACAAAACCAACTTTTACTTTTCATTTTGCTTGCAGCTACGTTCTTCGGATTTGATCTGCCACCCATGTTGGCAACGATGCAGCCGGGCTACCTCACCCCCTACTACTCCTTCACCAAGCCCGAGTCCGGTACCCAGTCAGGCAGGTAGTTTGAATATACCTCTACATGAAGAACCTCCTCAAATAAGATCCAGCGTACTGTTACCTAATTACGGAAGAGCAGTTGATACTCAAAGTCATTGTTTCTATCCAGGATGTAATATGATTGATAGACATGTGGTACCACTTTCATTAAGGGTGTGGCTCTTCAAGGACTACAAGTTTTATATACCAAAGAATTCAAAAATATGTAGTCATCATTTGAATAGTGACTTTTGGCATGAACTCCCTGCTTTGGAAGATATGAATCATGAATTCACTGTGGACCACATTGAAGACTTTGCATCATTTGTGAATTATGAATGTCGTGCTTTGGACTTCGAAAATATACACTTAATGGAAGAACATATGGTGTGGTACTTTTTAGGAATGAGTAGAAATAGTTTTGGTACTCTAATGGGAGAGGTGCCCCGATTGGCGCAAATGCATAGAGGTTCTACTGCCCTTGGAGCTTACCTGATGAAATTGAGAACTGGAGATTCTGATGAAAGATTATCATCTCTTCTACAAATACCGAGAAGTACTCTGGAACGTCTAATGGCTAAAGCAAGGGAAAAACTGCATCAAGATTTTGTTCCTATGAACCTTGGAATTGGACATATAACAAGAGAACAAATAGCAGCAAGAAACCTTGTTCTACCAAATGGGCTGTTTGGCGAAGTCGACGGAATAAGGAAGCCTGTCGTAATTATTGATGGAACATATATCTATGTACAAAAAAGCTCCAACTATTTGTACCAAAAAGAGACATATTCTCTTCACAAATATCGAAACCTTGTGAAGCCATTTTTGCTTGTTTGCTCCGATGGCTATATAATCGATGTGTTAGGCCCTTATCCAGCAACAACTTCCGATGCTCAGATAATGATTAGTGAATTTGATGAACCCAGTAAGCCATTGAGACAATATTTTCAGGATGGTGACGTATTCATTCTTGATAGAGGGTTCAGGGATTCCATTCCACTTTTGCAATCTTGCAATTATAGTGTTCACATGCCATCAACACTGCAAGTAAATGAAATTCAATTATCCACTCTGGAAGCTAATAAAAGCCGAAGAGTTACTATTTGCCGCTGGGTTGTGGAAGCCGTAAATGGAATATTCAAGCAGCAATTCAAATTATTTCGCCAAGATTTTTTTAATAGAGCTTCGAGACATTTAATGGTAGATTTCTCTATAGCAGCAGCATTAATTAATAGGTTTTATACTAGAATAGTTGACAGGCCAGATGCTGTTGATATTTTGCAAATAATACATCAGAATATGTATACAGAAAATATACTAGCTGATTATGTGATCACAAATAATTTGAATCGTCGCAGAGCGCAATTCCAAAGCATTAATATAAATCCTAACAATGTTGCTGATTTCCCACAACTGACATACAGCGAAATGGTTTTGTTGGCATGTGGTACGTACCAAATAAAACAGGCTCGCTCATACTATGGCGAGCACACACGAGCGAATGGTATTTATAAGATTGAAATATGTAGGGAACTGGATAACGAATTAGTTGAGCATTTATCTCTTCCGGGTAATTGCTTTTTACTTCGAGGAAAAATACAAAGCAGACATATTTCTCAAAAAATATATTTTGTTTATATAATAATTAACAATTCCTTATCAGGGATAAGGGCTTTACAGCATCGCTATTGTAACTGCCTCGTGGGACGGCGAACAGTTGGTACCTGTGCCCATACTATGTCAATAATATGGTACTTAGCATGGGCCCGGTACCAACCCAATATCAATCCTCCTGCACAGTTTCTTGATGATGTGTTAGTGGTTTTTAATGATGATTAAAACATTTAAATGCAGTTTTGTTTATTAATTATTGCGTAATAATCTTAAACCTTGACTTAACCTATATTTTAGAAAAAGATGTTTGGAACAAGTTTTGCCGAGTTTTTTTGTAATTATTGAAAATGATATGGGTTCCCTACGACTTATAGTGCAATTTGGCGTATATTTCATTGTTGTTCATTTCAGGCATTTTTTTATGTGGCTGATGGGCATTCCCCTTTGTTTTACCGGTCAACAGTCGCGCTCTTATTGTGACAGCGTACGGAGATCCGCGAAAAAAAAGAATTATGCCGTCTTGCATTATTATAACGTGACGGAAAAGAAGCTAGTTGAGTAGTGTAGCCAGAGAAGGGATTTCTTTTCACCGGCATATCGAAAAACCTTATAATATCAGTGATATTTGTAATTATTGCAATAGTATTATGTAATTTGTAGAAAAAACGATACAATCGCACACAGATGCAAAATTATACATTGCTTGCAATACATGGGTACCATCTTGTACTACGTGAGCGACAGCGCAATGTATTGCGTTCAATGCGAAAGTCGAGTGCAGCGAGCAATTGTTTTAGTTCAGCGAAATCCATACGTATCGATAGCACATGAGTAGATAAACGGAACAGAGACAAAGCTTCTTAAGGACGTGCAAAACTGTTACCTATTTTGGTAGGGTTGTTACAATAGTTCAAAACAAATTAAACTAAGCATTTGTTAAATAGTTTTATTATTCAGTATGATAGTGTGGCGACATCTATCACCCCACATGCGAACTATCCTGCATCGCGATATCAACATTCGACAGGCAGATAGTATATACAGGGCGGAATCGTTAAGTGTCAACAGACGATTTTTTCGTCAATTTAAGAGATATTTAAAAAGTTAAGGCTATTATCAAAATTAGGCTTTAAGGAGAGTAAAATAATATAAATAACTTCAGGAAAAAGAAAAGCCAGATATTGAAAATTTTGTCTTTCGCTCCCTCCATATATTTAGTATGAGAATTTCTTCCAACTGATCATACCAGTCATACCTACTTATTCTCTCTCTTCCTTACTGTTAATATGGCGGCGGATTTAGCCATACTCGACTTCGGTCTATCTTAGTCATCTTTGTAATAAAGCTTCATATCACCACATTCCTGAGCATTACCTAAATCTAACCCAGGATTTCGAACAGAAAACGGACAGATTTTGTAGTTCCAGACTGCTTACCTACGTAATCCGATAGCCTATTATTTTCATGTTTAATAAATAATAATAGTATTGCAACCAATTTGTTTAACTAATACAAATACGAATAGTTCAACGACAATTTTCCTTATTAAGGCCGTGGCCCCATGTCTATGTCTGAAACGGCGCGGCGCCGCGCCGCAGCATGGTGCCGCGCACGGTGCCGTGTACGGCGTCGTATACGGCGCCGCGTACGGCGACACGGCGCCGTGTACGGTGCACCGCACGTTAGTTCCGCCGTGGCTGGCGTAAATGTGACATGTCTAAAATTGCAATTTTTCAGGGCGACCATTTAAAGTTTTAACCTCTTCTGGTAAATCGGTAAATTAGTTTAACGTATGTATTTTAGTTATTTTAAAATATGCAGGATGTTAACGAATTCGTATAATTCCTTAAAACCATATGATCTGCTACTGGTGTAGATTTTCCCGGCATGGAAATTAGGCAGATTTAAAAAAAAAAAACTTTTTTCTTTATGCGGTACCTATGGCTAAGTGATCGAATCTAAACCACAGGATTCAGTAAAATACAAATGTAAATGACGTCAACGTCAAAATCCAAGATGGCGGCATATTTCGTAAAATTTCACAGCCGCCATCCTGGATTTTGATTTCGACCTCATTTTCGTCATCATCGCCCCCGAAAACCATGGACACGACACCCATGATGCATATCTTGTAAAATTTCACAGCCGCCATCTTGGATTTTGATTTCGACCTCATTTTCGTCATCAGCACCCCCGAAAACCATGGAAACGACACCAATGATGCATATCTTGTAAAATTTCACAGCTGCCATCTTGGATTTTGATTTCGACCTCATTTTCGTCATCATCGCCCCCGAAAACCATGAACACGACACCCATGATGCATATCTTGTAAAATTTCACAGCCGCCATCTTGGATTTTGATTTCGACCTCATTTTCGTCATCAGCACCCCCGAAAACCATGGAAACGACACCAATGATGCATATCTTGTAAAATTTCACAGCTGCCATCTTGGATTTTGATTTCGACCTCATTTTCGTCATCATCGCCCCCGAAAACCATGAACACGACACCCATGATGCATATCTTGTAAAATTTCACAGCCTCCATCTTGGATTTTGATTTCGACTTCATTTTCGTCATCATCGCCCCCGAAAACCATGGACACGACACCCATGATGCATATCTTGTAAAATTTCACAGTTACCGATTTACCAGAAGAGGTCAAAGCTTTAAAATGGCCGCCCTGAAATATTGCAATTTTAGACATGTCATATTCACGCCAGCCAGCAGTGTACCGTGCAACCTACACGGCGCCGTGTCGCCGTACGCGGCACCGTATGCGGTGCCGTGTCGCCGCACACGGCGCCGTGCTGCGGCGCGGCGCCGCGCCGTCAGACGGCGGCCGGCGCCGCACCGTAGACATGGGGCCATGGCCTTAATGGCGCTAAATAACGTCATCACAAACTTGTGGCTGTATATCAGAACTCCTCTGCCTTCGCTTTGACGGAATAGGCATTCGGTTTTCTTTTTATTAATTAAATAAAAAATCCATAAGAAACACTTTTTTTTTTTATTTGTAACTCACAGCTTTACTCCGTAATAGTTAATGTATGATATATTTTTATTTTTTCAAGTATTATTCATACACACAGTAAAATAAAAAACCATTATCAATAATGAAATACCACGTTTTTACATTAAAATATTCCAACTAGCAACAAACAACGTGTGTCGCACTAACCCTGAGATTGTCAACTGGCTGTGCCAGCGTAAACCGGTTTTTTTCAGTCTCGCCGCGTACGTGACAAGCGGCCAGTGGTCACGCACACATGCCCCGCATGCTTGTAGTAGTGCAACCGATTCGCGCGGTTGTATGAAGCTTTGTCTCTGTTCCGTTTATCTACTAATGTGTCGATAGTGTTGTACCAAGTTGTAAACAATATCGGTATTAAATATGTGTGTATATCTACAAATGATTATTATCAGTAATATTATAATTAAAATAACTTTGTTTATTGCCACGAATTATATGTTACATTTTATTTTTAGGTTTCCAACAGGTCCAGACAAAAGAAAACTGGGTTGAGACAACTGGTAGAATTGAATGGATACCTATTAAATGTGGCACAATTTGTTCTTAACATTTTGCAGAAAATTATTTAAAATTACAATTCACAGGGTTATTCAAATTAAATTAATTAAATTATACATATTATGTTAATACGCCTACGGGAAAACAAAAATCGAAATTTCTTTAGTTTTTTGCAAATTGTAGCTTTTATTTACGTTTATACTATTCAAAATGCGATTTGCGCCGGTAACGGTTACTCAATAATATATTCAATATGAAAGTCGTAAGTATACCAACTTTTCTAGGTTTACGATGCTCGAAAATAGAATTGTTTCCGAAAAAACATGTTATGTAGTGCATTATGATGATGATTCATAATAATTGACATGATTTTATTGATTATTTTTAGCAAACTTAGTATGGGTACTTAGTACGGGTGCAAACAACATAATTATGACGTAAAACAGACCTGCAATTAGCAAAAAACTAAAGAAAATTTGAATTTCACGGCTTTATCGGATGTTCCCCTTAATTTGACATTATTATTTATATGTGTTGAGGAAGTTCACACTATTCGTACCCCGTTCGAGGGTCTCAAAATTAGAGCGAAAAATTGCAAAACTTAGGGCCGATTTTTCAATCCTCAGATAAACAGACAAATAGCATTTATTCAACAGATAGCAAAAAAATGATTTTTCAATCGTCAGATAGGCTTTATTCGAACCGCTTATTCAGTAGATAGTTTTATTCGATGACTGATGATGTAAACAAAAAATATAATTTTACTATACAATTCTTGGGTTTGCGTTTTCATCAAAGTAAAATGGATGTATATTATTTGATAGCACTGATGATCTGGCAATAATTGAGCAAGAAGCTCTGATGAATGAATTCATAAATCCAGGAAGGAAAGTAAGAATTCTCACATCCAGGCCCAATCATTTTCCGCCGGAGAGCGCGCGACGTTCTCCGGCCACCCTAGTGTGTGGCCTGCGGGTGGCGGGTTATTGGACCTGACGCCCGACCAGTAGCAGGCCCGAGAAGGCGGCGCGCAGTATTCCGTGCGCGCCTCTCAGAAGGACGTGGAACGAAGCCCCACAGAAGGAGAGGTCCGACAGGGGCTGGCGGACCGAGGCCTGCTGGGGATGCAGTGCATGCAGCTGCGAATCCCACGACCCCGGCCATAGGTGAGGAGAAGGCACACCGTGGGTTTTTAGCTAGTGAGAGTCCGGCATACATAACCCTTCGCCTTTCCCGGGCGGAGGGAATCAATGAGGATAAAGGCATGATAAAAAAAAACATGCCCAATCATTTTACAGTGTGGGATTCAAAAGAATTCCATCGCCAATTCAGACTTTTAGAGTCTGTGCAATATTTACTTATAAATAATGGTAGAGGATAAAATCAAGCATCAAACAAAGGTTAAGTTTTCAATCGTTTATTATACAAAAAAATACTGCGAAATGGGTTCATGGCTACATAACAGAGCTGTAGTAATTGATAGTGTAAATCTTCCTAGCGAACTATGTTGGGAATTTGGGATCGTCTGCCAGTCTGACCGGATCCAGTCGAATACCAGTATTGTATATGAAGCGACTGCCTATCTGACCTCCATCACCCAGTTAGTAGATAACACGATAGCTCTTGGTGGAACTGGTAGTCAGACTTTCGGGCTTCGGTCCTGTACATTTCCTGTCTGCATAGAACTTTAAAAAAGAATTTTAAAAAAACGTTGCCCCACACTAAGATTTATCTTGTATCGTGGGTGCGTTTACAGACACAAATCTCACAAACAAACGCCCAGACCCTACAGACAGAATTAAATTCATAATGGACTAACTGGGGAGTATTTCACATCAAATAAAAAATCTCCTCTTTAGTCATCATCATCTGCCTAGCCTTTTCCCAACTATGTTGGGGTCGGCTTCCAGTCAAACCGGATGCAGCTGAATATCAGTATTTTACATGGAGCGACTGCCTATCAGACCTCCACAACCCAGTAACTGGGTAATACCATACTCTTGGTAAGACTGGTTGTCAGACTTTCTGGCTTCTGACCAACAGTAACGACTGTCAAAGATCTACAAATGACAGCCGGGACCAACGGCTTTACGTGCTTTCCGAGGCACGGAGGAAACTCGCTATGGTAAATGGTCACCCATCCACAGACCAACCTCGGCAAGCGTGGCTTAACCCGGAAGATCGGTCTATGCGGCTGTAATTATTTAGCCACGAGCTCTTCTCAAAAAATCTCCTCCTTAGTGAAAGAAGCAATTTCTTTTTTTTTACATATTTCATTACGTTACGTTCCTAGTATGTTACGCTGTAGTACGCACAGTCCTTAATACTTGTATTCAACATCGACATATGTTTAGTACACATATTAGTATTCTGTCGGTGCGTGACCTCAAAGTTGTCGTGCGATTACGAGTACAGTGACGAACAGATCGATACGCGCTTTGTTCAAACAGAAAATCTTTGGGAACTGTTGAAAACGTATTGTTTATGGAGTCTATACAGGGTGGTAATTTGAGATGGTCGTTGAGATCGTTGAGAGTGTCGTGGTAGCCCGGAGGTTACAGCCCCGCTTGTTAAGCACCGGGTTGCTGGTTCAAATCCAGGCAAGTACCAATGTGACTTTTTCAATTTCATATGTACTTTCTTAGTTAATCTAAGACACCACTGACATACGGTGAAGGAAAACATCGTGAGGAAACCTGGACTTATGGTCTGAAATCGCCAACCCGCAGTGAGCAAGCGTGGTGATCAATGCTCGTTCCTTCTCTGTATGAGAAGAGGCCTTTGCCCAGCAGTGGGACAGTTACAGGCTAATATTTATTTTTATTTAATTTGAGATGGGCCATGAAGGGCAGATACCTTAACCATTGTAGCTACAGGAAAACGTTCTTAGAAGACTAGCCTTAAATTTAGGAATAAGGTCTATGTGCGTTCACAGATTTCGAAAAAAATGTACGGTCAGCGAGAAAAAGGACAGTTTTCACAAAACATTTTTATGATGCCAATCTGTGACGCTGATTGACTCTTCATAGGTTTATTTCAGAATTAAAAAAAAGTTTTTAAAAATTGAAACATGGTATTCTGTATCTGAGTAATTATAGCGTCCTGGGTTAACTGACTGCGTGGGGCGATATCATGCTACTCGTCAGCTGTGTCGCCGTGTTTTCATTAATTTATGCAGGGCATCGAAATTTTCTAAGAAATAAAAAAAAACAATGAAAAAAAAAACAATCTAAATCCCATGTGGTTTGAAGGAATTACACGAATTCGTTTACATCCTGTATATAACCTAATAAAAATCGGGAACCAACCAAATATAAAGAAAGTTTTCCTGAATCTACAATAATAATAACAATAAATAAATATTTTGAGACATTTTCTACACAGCACCATCTAGTCCCAAACTAAGCAGAGCTTGTACTATGGGTACAATGGATATAATACTTATATACTTTTTACATGTAAATGTGTGTTGTGTGCATGTTTTTGTATGTAAATACATACTTATAATACATAAGAAACACCCAGACCAACACAAACACTTATGTTCATCACATAAATATTATTTTGTGTCCTGTGGGAATCGAACCCACGACCTCGTGATCAGCAGTCCGAGACTCGAACCACTAGACCACAGACGTCGTCAATGGTTAAGGTAGTTGCCCTTCATGCCGATCTCAAATAGAATCTAAATATAAATCAGTCTCGCAATAATTTTGCGACGGAATTTCTGTCTGGCAATTTAATTACGGTTTATCTGAGAGCATAATGCATTTTGCTCAGGTAATTTATTTACACATAGTGGATGCACACCGCCGCCGACGAAGCGTTGTGCCAATCACGTGACCTAGCATATTATTATACCATATGCTCTATTAGGGAACTCGTGAGGAGCTCGTGGCTAAATAATTACAGGCGCATAGACCGATCTTCCGGGTTAAGCCACGCTTGCCGAGGTTGGTCTGTGGCTGGGTGACCATTTACCATAGCGAGTTTCCTCCGTGCCTCGGAAAGCACGTAAAGCCGTTGGTCCCGGCTGTCATTTGTAGATCTTTGACAGTCGTTACTGTTGGTCAGAAGCCAGAAAGTCTGACAACCAGTCTTACCAAGAGTATGGTATTACCCAGTTACTGGGTTGTGGAGGTCTGATAGGCAGTCGCTCCATGTAAAATACTGATATTCAGCTGCATCCGGTTCGACTGGAAGCCGACCCCAACGTAGTTGGGAAAAGGCTAGGCAGATGATGATGCTCTATTAGGGAACATGCGCGCGACCCGCATCACAGTAAAAACAACACTGAAGGCAGTAGAACGCCGCCCGCATTCGGTTAGCACGCACGCGGGCTGCACGCCCGGAGACAGGGCCTTTTTACTGTCATGCGGGTTCGAGCCCGCGTGCGTGCGTCACCCGCATGCGTGGCGCTCGCAGTTCACCTTTTCGTGCGTGTTTCACGCATCGCAATAAATACATGTATGAAAAGGTGAAATTCAGGCGCCACGGGTGCGGGTGACTCACGCATGCGGGCACGAGCCCACGTTATGACCCTTTTCTTTTCGTTTACCGCTGTAGTGTCGTGCGTGTCGCCAGTGACTAAACTCGTGTACAAAGATGAACGTTAAAAAAGTAATCATGCGTACTATGACCATGCGTGCGACCCGCGTCACAGTAAAAACAACACTGAAGGCAGAAGAACGCCGCCCGCATCCGGTAAGCACGCACGCAGGCTGCACGCCCGCAACCAATCCACGTTCCGTGCGCGTGCTGCCCGCATGATAGGAAAAACGTATGTATGAAATGATAGGATGCGGGCAGCCTGCACGCTGATGTCACGCTTAGCGGGTTAAGGGTGGCTTGAGGAGTCAACCCTTAACGAGCAGGTGCACATAAAATCAGAATATAAGAATATTAAGGAAAACACTTTTAAGCATACAATAATATATTTTAATAATAGTTACAAATTAGTTTAGTTTACAGGGCGTGGTTCTTTACACAGTACGATACGAGGAGTCCAGGGTCTTCAGGTGTAGGTAGACAGTCACTTTAACTGGGCGGCTGCTGAGGCGCGAGAGAGGACGGAGTTTTTTTTTTTTTTTTTTTTTTTATTGGACTGCAGTAGATCGTCCTAGGGGACGGTTTCTACGTAACCGGGCAGTTATTGGCGAGACCTGAATGGTCTCCAGCCAATGGGGGGGAAGTAAAATACTTAACCTAAGCTAACTACTTGTACTACACTAACATCATGACTACCTGCAACAACAGCACTAAGGGCGACCCCTAGTGGGACTCGGACCTCGGCTTAGGGCGTTGCTGGCGTGGACGTGGGGGGGGGGAGACAGCTTGATGAGGGCTGAATTATCGGGGTGACTGCGGAGTCTGAAGAGACGACCGGCTCTACGACGGGAGAGCTCGGTGGATCGTGACCGGCGGCGGTGGGACGTAGCGACGGGCCTCGTCGGCGAGGACGGTATGCCGGACGGCGGCGGACGTTGTGTAGTGTGCTGGTCGATTTACTCGCCTCCTGGAGGAGGGTAATTTCGTCATCGGGTTCTAAAAGTGTGTGCCTGGGACGGCGAACTTTACTTATGAGAGAGGGACTGTAGTCGGCCGCTGCGGCGACTAGGGGGTTCGGATGGCGGGGGGCAGTGTCGAAGTAACGCTTGGAAATGCGTTTGAGGTATTGCCTGATGGTTGGCATTTTTAGATCGAGATGGAGTTGGACGTTACGCATGAACCACGGGGCAGCCGCGGCTCTGCGCAACACTCGATTCTGGAGGGTTTGGAAGGATTTAAAGCGACAAGGCTTAACGTGTGCGAACACGACGCTAGCGTAAGTCAAGATGGGGCGGATGCACGTCACGTAGATTCTCAGCTTATTTCTAAGTGACAATTTACTGCGCGTTCTAAGGATGGGGTGGAGGCGACCGACAGCGAAAGCGGCGCGAGCGCGCACCGCTTTGATGTGGTCTCGGAAACTCAGATGGTGGTCGAGGATAACCCCCAGGTATTTGGCTTTTATCTCCCAAGGGATCTGTTTGCCGAACATGAGGACGGAACGGATGTGGGTGTGGGTATCACCGTGTCTCTCGAAAAGAACGGCTGCGCTCTTTTCGGGATTCACCTCTATTCTCCATTTCCGGAACCAGACCCCGAGGGCGTCGGCTGCGGTTTGAAGGGTTCGAGAGATGCTATCGAGACTCCTACCGGAATAGTAGATAGCCGTGTCGTCGGCGAAGAGAGCCAACTTGGCCAAGCCACGTTTGGGAATGTCGCTGGTGTACAGCGTGAACAGAAGGGGCGATAGCACGGAGCCCTGAGGGACTCCTGCGCGAATGGGGTGAGGGGACGAGAGGGTGCCTTCTAGGCGATAGCGGAAGGAGCGATCCGACAGAAAGTCTCGAATGATGAGCACGAGACGGTCCGGCACGTTGAATTGGTACAGTTTGTATAATAAACCGTTGTGCCAGACCTTGTCGAAGGCTTTCGCTACGTCGAAGAAGAGCATGCCCGTTTTGTACGAGCGCATAAAACGGGAGCTAATGTGTTCGACAATGCGGTGCAATTGTCGAATGCAACAGTGCTGGGTTCGAAAACCGAACTGTTCGTCGGGGATGAGTTTACGGGAGTCAGCGAAATCCTTTAAACGGATATAAATGAGACGCTCATAGATTTTCCCAATTACATTGAGAAGACTAATGGGGCGATAACTAGTGGGCTCACTCTTGGGTTTGCCGGGTTTGGGGATACCGATAACGGTGGCTTGTTTCCAAGCTTGCGGAAAGATGTTATTACTCAGAGCGCCATTGAAGATGGCGGTCATGAGAACTATGAGCGGGGCGGAAAAGTGTTTGATCACCTTATTGGTGATACCGTCTGAGCCGGGGGCTTTCCTAGGTTTGAGATTCCTCACTATCGTGTGGACCTCGTCTCCGGTGATGGGGGGTAAGGGATCGTCGGGGTCTTCATCGGGAGGGAGGGAGGCCCTACGTTCGACCTCGCGATCCACCTTGGAAAGATGGACCGGGTCTGCGGGTTGGGTGCTGGGAGTACATTGGGCTTCTAGACTGTCGGCTAGACATTCGGACTTTTCGTCATCTTCAAAGGCCGGCCTTTGGTTCGGACGATTGAGAGGGGGAGTTGAAGCTACACAATCGGATTTTAGATTTCGTTGTAATTGCCAGAAGGCCAGATGGGATGGCTCTAAGTCGCTCAACATCTTGTCCCAGCGGGCTTCCCGAACCTCCCGTACACGTTTCTTTACAGCACGCTGTAGAGAACGCATATGGGCGCGGTTAGCTTCGCAGGGAAAAGTGTCATAGGCACGGATGGATGCGTTCTTCTCCGTCAGCAGTTCACGCACATCGTCCGGCAGCTTCCAGCGGTGTTCGTCCACCGCTGGAACCTGCCGTGAACACTCGTTCACCACGGACTGTACGTGACTGGTAAGGGAGTCGATCGCGCCCAGCGTGTCAGCAATCGTAACGATATCGTCGGGGATGGAATCTAAGTGAACGGACGAGGAAGACTTGAGGCGCTCCTCTAGTTTACCCCAGTCCGTGACAGTTTTGGTCGGGGCGGGTTGTCCAGGATCCGGGGGACCACCCCGGGGACCTAGGTGAAGGACTACGGGGCGGTGATCGGAGTCTAGCTCTTCATGCGTCTCTATAGAGCGTAGACCGAGGTTTACGTTCTTTAGAAGCGCTATGTCAAGGACATCGGGCTGATGGTCAGGGTTATGGGGGTAGTGAGTGGGACACATCGGGGCGATAACGTCGAATTCGAGCTCCGGGCTCAACTCTTCGAGGTTACGACCCGCGTGGTTGTTGGAGTTGCAGCTCCACGAGAGATGTTTGGCATTGAGGTCGCCCGCTATGATAACGGAACCTCCGACGAGGTCAAAGAGGGCTTTAAGATCGCTCCGGAGTTGGATCTTATTACTGGAGGGAGGATTATACACCGAGACGATTGTGATCGGCTGGTGTCCTGTCATGCCTAGTCTGCATATGGAAGTTTCCAGGAATTGGAGACCAGGGGGAGGGTCTAAGGGAGTGCAGTACAGGGAACGTTTGTAGTAGATGAGAGTACCACCGCCCCTACTACGGGTCCTGTCGTTGCGAACTAATTTATAGTTAGCAATTCCAGGGTTCCTGTTGTGGGGCTTGAGAAACGTTTCCTGCACTAGGAAGATGTCAATTTGATGATCACGCAAAAAGATTGCGATCTCATCTCGTTGACCGTTAACGCTGTTAGCGTTGAAGAAGCCTAATTTAAGGGATCGGGGCTTAATTCTACAGCTTTCTGTATCCATTGGAATTTATTGGATGAGGAAAATGACTATGTCATCTAGTTCGCAGAGGACATTGATGCGAGCGATTGGATCGCCTTGAGAGGCGTTCCAAGCGGAGACTATGTTGTTCGCCCACTGCGTATTGCAGGAGGAGAGGGTTTGGATAAGGCTGGGGATCGTGTCCCTAAGGAGCACTTTAGTGGACGAGAGGGAAGTGGAGGGAGCAACCGCTGTCGGCGCTGGCCTGGGAGCGAGTGCGGGGGCGGGTGCGTGGGTGGGTGCGGGGGGAGCCTGTGATGTTGTGGGACTACGTGCAGGCTGTGAAGCAGCTAGCACTATAGTGGGAGCGGGGATGGTGGAGCTCATCAGGGCGGGGATAGCCGGGATTGGGGGTCTTGTGGTTGGTTGCTGTTGCTGGGGCAACTGGGTAGTGGGCCTTAAGGCGGGGAACGCCTGCTGATGGTTCAGCGCATTCCATGGGGACGGCCTTTGCGGACTGAGGCGGGCGGGGGGTTGGGATGAAAAAGGGGGGGGAGCCGTGGAGGGACTCTCTCTTTGGTGACGGGCGGCTGAACGTTTAGCCAGCTTAGGGTTGCGCTGTTTTGGCGCTTTGGCACACCCGCGATAATTCGCCGGGTGACCAGACTCGCCGCATAGAACGCAACTAGGGGGCTCAAGGCATAGGGACCTATCTTTTGGGCGTTCGCAATCGCTAGTGCCGTGGTCGCCCAGGCACTTGACGCACCTGGGTTTCGCATAGCAGTTACGCTGCGAGTGGCCATAAAGCTGGCAACGGTGACATTGACCAGGGGGACCGGACTTGTTGGGGCGCTCGACGCTTATGCCAGACAGGTGGCATAAGGTCTTTATATTATAGACGG
Source organism: Amphipyra tragopoginis (assembly GCA_905220435.1). NCBI lineage: Eukaryota > Metazoa > Arthropoda > Insecta > Lepidoptera > Noctuidae > Amphipyra > Amphipyra tragopoginis. The sequence continues at coordinate 11,889,955 of HG992020.1, read as the reverse complement.
CCTTAGACTCGTCTGAAGGTTCGCATACTGCGAGGACCATGTCGTAGGGGGTGCCACCGCGGCCGCGGTGCATGCGGTGGACTTCCAAGGCGGGGATGTTTTGCGACTTAAGGTCGCTGAGGATGGCGTCGGAGTCAATCTCCTTGGGGATGCCGCGGATAACGACTCTGATAAGCCGCTCATCGGGAAGGGCAAAGGTGTGAAATGACACACTTTTTTCCCTTAGCATGCGCGTGAGATCGCGGAAGTCTTTTGAGGTGGGGACTAAGACTTTGATGCCCTGTTGGGTGGTGCGGGCGCTAAGGTAGTTGATCTTGCGATCAACACACAACTTGGACACATCGGTCCACTTCGCCTTGTCCTGAATGTACAGAGGCGGAGGAGCGGGCTCTTTCCTCGGAGCCGAGGTTTTCGAGTCGGTGACGGGGCGGGGGGAGGAGGGACGACTGGCCTGCGGGGAGGTAGTCGGGACGGGACTATGGCAGGCAACCGATGCGGGGGTCGCAACGGTTGTCTTGGGGGTTTTGGCCGGGACTTGGCTGGAGGAGGCCGCTTTGGATTTGCGGGCACGCTTCTTTCCCTTTCCGACTACGGTAGTGTAGCCTTCAGAGGATGAAGAAGCTGACGAATATGATTCGGACTCAATGTCGGAATCGGGGACTAGGGGCTCTGACGTGTCTATTGATGACGTCATCTCTGGAGCATGTCGGAGGGACGGGGAAGGGGTGTGAAAATTCGCGGAAGGCGCAGCTGCGGAGTGCAGGTGCGAAATTTCCATTGTTTCCGGAGACAATGGACCGGGAGAGAAAGGCGGTAGCGACATAAGGCTCGGAATGCCATTGTTCTCGTCGAACAATGGCTCTCCTTCGCCGAAATGATCGGTTTCGTTATCACAGGTGGGTGACAGGGGATTAGTAGTGTGCCTTATGGGCCCGCTACTAGGAATTCGAGCGCCGTATTGGGCAAGAAATTCGGGGTCTTTTAAAAGTTCCCGGAAGAACGCTAATAACACAGCGTCAGACATCTCGGAAAAGATGCCTGAGCCGTGTGTAATAATGGAGGATAAGCTTAATAAAAACGCGGCGCGCACATGTACGCGACTATTTTTAGTATCGGCCTATACGTCCTAACAATTTAATTTTAAAAACGCGATTCCCCGGGTGGATGGGCCCGGGGGTGTGTGAAAACCCTCCCTGTCGGGTATAGACAGGGAGGTTGTGTGCCTATTGGTGAGCCCTAAGCTAGTAATCCCGTCGCCAGTCTTATTGTGCGAACGGGTTCCTAAGTCTCTAGTGAGGTGCAATACTAGAGAGTGCTAGATGGGAGAGAACGGGGTTAGAGCTAGCGTCGACTAGGAGACCCCCCAAGGCCGGTGGTACTAGCTCCTTCCAATTTTCGCCTTGCCCTGAAGGGGCGCAGCTGGTGTATTGGGTCAACACCCTCTCGGTTTCGTTAACACTGCAAAGTATCAGCCGAGGACCACGAAACTGTGGATTTTCCCTGAAGGGGCACACGCGTTTGTCAAAGAAATAGGCGTTCAGCCACCGCCTTGAAAAAGGCAGCTTTTGAACTTATAGTCGTGAAGTGGAGAACACTACGGCGGGGCGTAGCGATATTCGTGAGCGAGCACGTCGAGAAAGTACGCAGCGCGAGTTGCGGCACGTCCGTCCTCAGCGAGCGTCGGAGCGCGAGAGGACGGAGTTTTTTTTTTTTTTTTCTATTGGACTGCAGTAGGTCGTCCTAGGGGACGGTTTCTACGTAACCGGGCAGTTATTGGCGAGACCTGAAGGGTCTCCAGCCAATGGGGGGAAGTAAAATACTTAACCTAAGCTAACTACTTGTACTACACTAACATCATGACTACCTGCAACAACAGCACTAAGGGCGACCCCTAGTGGGACTCGGACCTCGGCTTAGGGCGTTGCTGGCGTGGACATATGGGGGGGGAGACAGCTTGATGAGGGCTGAATTATCGGTGTGACTGCGGAGTCTGAAGAGACGACCGGCTCTACGACGGGAGAGCTCGGTGGATCGTGACCGGCGGCGGTGGGGCGTCGCGACGGGCCTCGTCGGCGAGGACGGTATGCCGGGCGGCGGCGTTTGTTGTGTAGTGTGCTGGTCGATTTACTCGCCTCCTGGAGGAGGGTAATTTCGTCATCGGGTTCTAAAAGTGTGTGCCTGGGACGGCGAACTTTACTTATGAGAGAGGGACTGTAGTCGGCCGCTGCGGCGACTAGGGGGTTCGGATGGCGGGGGGCAGAGTCGAAGTAACGCTTGGAAATGCGTTTGAGGTATTGTCTGATGGTTGGCATTTTTAGATCGAGATGGAGTTGGACGTTACGCATGAACCACGGGGCAGCCGCGGCTCTGCGCAACACTCGATTCTGGAGGGTTTGGAAGGATTTAAAGCGACAAGGCTTAACGTGTGCGAACACGACGCTAGCGTAAGTCAAGATGGGGCGGATGCACGTCACGTAGATTCTCAGCTTATTTCTAAGTGACAATTTACTGCGCGTTCTAAGGATGGGGTGGAGGCGACCGACAGCGAAAGCGGCGCGAGCGCGCACCGCTTTGATGTGGTCTCGGAAACTCAGATGGTGGTCGAGGATAACCCCCAGGTATTTGGCTTTTATCTCCCAAGGGATCTGTTTGCCGAACATGAGGACGGGACGGATGTGGGTGTGGGAGTCACCGTGTCTCTCGAAAAGAACGGCTGCGCTCTTTTCGGGATTCACCTCTATTCTCCATTTCCGGAACCAGACCCCGAGGGCGTCGGCTGCGGTTTGAAGGGTTCGAGAGATGCTATCGAGACTCCTACCGGAATAGTAGATAGCCGTGTCGTCGGCGAAGAGAGCCAACTTGGCCAAGCCACGTTTGGGAATGTCGCTGGTGTACAGCGTGAACAGAAGGGGCGATAGCACGGAGCCCTGAGGGACTCCTGCGCGAATGGGGTGAGGGGACGAGAGGGTGCCTTCTAGGCGATAGCGGAAGGAGCGATCCGACAGAAAGTCTCGAATGATGAGCACGAGACGGTCCGGCACGTTGAATTGGTACAGTTTGTATAATAAACCGTTGTGCCAGACCTTGTCGAAGGCTTTCGCTACGTCGAAGAAGAGCATGCCCGTTTTGTACGAGCGCATAAAACGGGAGCTAATGTGTTCGACAATGCGGTGCAATTGTCGAATGCAACAGTGCTGGGTTCGAAAACCGAACTGTTCGTCGGGGATGAGTTTACGGGAGTCAGCGAAATCCTTTAAACGGATATAAATGAGACGCTCATAGATTTTCCCAATTACATTGAGAAGACTAATGGGGCGATAACTAGTGGGCTCACTCTTGGGTTTGCCGGGTTTGGGGATACCGATAACGGTGGCTTGTTTCCAAGCTTGCGGAAAGATGTTATTACTCAGAGCGCCATTGAAGATGGCGGTCATGAGAACTATGAGCGGGGCGGAAAAGTGTTTGATCACCTTATTGGTGATACCGTCTGAGCCGGGGGAGGACGGAGTGCAGCGTGCCGGCCCTTTTATAGGCGCACCCCGCTAGTCGCCACCGCTGCACCGTCACACTGACCAGATCCGCGCGCGGACGAAAATACACATGACAGGAAAAGGGCCTTTAGAATCAATATTTCACACAAACTACCCACATTTTTAGTGTATGAAAACTCACACAAATTCTCACAATATATTTTTCTTATAATTTACTTTGTAAGCGGTTTTTTTGGAGCTCAATAACATTCCCAAAGGCCGCTCTACGCCTGAGGGCTGAAAATTTTACCGAATACTAGGGTGGTCAGGTCTTAACTCTTTATAAGGCAAAAGTGACGACACGTTTGGTGCAGTGGCTAAGCGATTGGCTTCTGCGCCACGGGTCGTGGGTTCGATTCCCACACGGAACAAAAATTTGTATGGTCTACAGATGGTTGTTTCGGGTCTGGGCGTTTGTTTGTGAGATTTGTGTCTGTAAACGCACCCACGATACAAGAGAAATCTTAGCGTGGGGCAACGTTTTTCTAAAGAAAAGAAAAAAAAAGAAGGTTTTAGGAAAAAAAAAAATGGGATTTTTTAATAAAAAAAATCCTTAAATAAATAAATAAAAAATACGACAATTTTTGAAAAGTAATACTTTTAATTTTTGTCATTTACCTACCATAAACCGGAGCAGAAACCAATAAAAGACAATTGTAAAAAAAAAATTGTGCAAATTTTTAAATTCTAACAAAAGCCGGACAGGACGCAACCAAAAAGCCTGATTGTGTCCGACTTTATCCGGGCGCCTGGTAACGCTACTTATACCTATATTTTTCGTTAAACCGACGCGCCATTGGTGAGCTTTGGAATGCTAATTTTGATACCGTAAGCCCCGATTTTGTGGATCAGAATTTGATTAACATTTGCGTTAACGGTGAAGGGAAACATCGTGAGGAAACCTGTACACTTGAAGCTGCATCTCACGTCGTAGGCTCATAGTCTACGTCGTAGCCACGTAGCCTACATCGTAGGCTTATAGTCTACATCGTAGCCAACGTCGTAGACTCGTAGCCTATGTTGTAGTCTCGTTGCCTACTGAATCAATACGGTTGATTTTTATAGACAAAAATTGTGCGTATCTCACAGTAACATTTAGTTTTTGGTTCATCGTAATTGGGTCGCTCAATCAAAAGATATTATAATTTAAAGTTATCAAGAAGTTTAGTTATTGTGACACAATATTAGTTTCCGACTTCTACGCGGACGGAGTCGCGGGCACAGCTATCATTCTGCTGCCCTTATTCCAACTTATTTCTGGTCGTCACATCATGTATTTTTCTTCCATACATCTCTATTAATTAGTGTCCAAACACACTATGCCGAAGATACGCGACCGAAATTCCGCGGCTGATTTTATGTTCCGACGTATTCGGCTGATATGACACACCATAAGTGCCGAACTTACGCGGCAGAAATTCAATTGCGCAAACTTGTAGGCGGACACGCGGGGCGCGGGCATGCCTGCCTCCCGCTGCTACCCGCCTCGGATCTTCGTCGGCAATCTAACCGAACTTCGGTCGCATATAATGTGTGCTCTACTGAATACGTTGCCGCCGAGTTGTCGCTGGACTTACGCCCGACCGAAGTTCGGCTGTACGCTATAACGCGACGTAATTTCGGCATAACGTGTCGTCAGTAATTCAAATAGCATTACAGGCGTGATCATGCCGAACTTCGGTCTCGTATCTTCAGCATAGTGTGTTTAGATACTTAGGCGGCATCTCAGTAGTCACCCTCTTTCTAGTAGTGATGTTCCGACTACTACTATCCGGCCACTTTCGTAGTCGGCGACTATTCGGCAATGGGCGCCGACTATCCGCCTTCTTACTTTGTATATATTTCTCAATAAAATGTAGGAGGAATTACATTTTGACAAAAAAAAACATACCTACACGAGACTTTCTTTTTGACGTAATAAAATTGTAATTGAGCTCTTTCACTCACACCGATAATTCAGCCCTCATCAAGGTGTCCCCCCCCCCTAAGCCCCCGCCAGCAACGCCCTAAGCCGAGGTCCGAGTCCCGCTAGGGGTCACCCTTAGTGCTGTTGTTGCAGGTAGTCATGATGTTAGTGTAGTACAAGTAGTTAGCTTAGGTTAAGTATTTTACTCCCCCCGCATTGGCTGGAGACCATTCAGGTCTCGCCAATAACTGCCCGGTTATTAGAAATGGTCCCCTAGTACCTACAACAGTCCAATAGAAAAAAAAGCTCTTTCATTTTAATGAACAATATATAATATTGTCTTTATTTTTTTACACAAAAACACAAATCAAGAAACAATGCGAAGTAAACAAAATATGTACCGACACGATCGCAGGCGGCGGTTGCGACTTACGCGCGAATAAGCAGTAAACGAAGGCTCACGGAAATTGCCGAAAGCCCCCGAAACCGTAGTCGGCTTGGCCGACTAATCGGGCTCTTTACAACCGACTAATCAGCTAGTCGGCACATCTCTACTTTCTAGTCATATCATCTTTTACATTATCCATCCCATCGTTTCTTTGGTCTTCCTCTACTCTTATAATCATCCACATTCATACTCAAAACTTTCCTCACGACATGTTCCTCATTCCTCCGCATCACATAACATCATAACCAGTTTCCACACAATTTCTCAGTCACCGGCGCGCCAGACTTCATCTTACATACTCATTTCTAATTCTATCCATTCGCGGGCACAGCTATTATAACATGATAATTAAAGTACACACAATATCGTTTTAATTAACTTACAAGCTTAATTTTATAGCGTATAGAAATTAATTAAATAATCACCCTTCCTTTATTAATTATCTACTCAAGGGAGGTAATAATACCTTATATTACGTGAAAATTATTATAGTGTAGTCTGTCGGATAAATATGTGTATGAAGGTTGTATAGGAGAAGATTAAAATTGTTGTCTGACAACACTGACGGTTGGATGTCAAATTTGACAGTTGTGTAGGGCGACCGTTAAATCATTTAGAAGCCTAATTAGAAACGCATTTAGGAAGGTGTAATCGCATTTAGTTACTGACTTCAGTCGCAGCGTGAGGACGTATAGTTTTATTTTGTATTCCTTTAGAATAAGAACTAAAGCATTCCCGAATAAAAAAGTAAAGTGCGAGTGCGGTGCGCAGCGTAGGTACATACGAAATGACGAAGGAAAAAGAAGTTATGTTCAATATTTGCTATATCTTTGGGACAAAAATTACAAAAAAATCCTGTACAAAAATGTACGAAATGAGGGCTTTCAAGTGCGACTGAGTTCATATAAAAATATAGACGAATGGCACGTCCGACTCCGTCGCGCTTTAACTGGTAATTGATTCAGTAACTAAATAAAGACAGTGTGATCAGAAGCTTCTAATTTGCCCTTCTGAATTTAGAAGACTAAATTCAGCCAAGTTTAGTAAGCCCGTTAAGATTTCAAAATTCGGTAATTTTTATTTTCATGCAAGATTAATTTTATTTTAGTTTTTTCAAAAATTCTTCAACCCTGCTTCAGTTACAAAGTCAGAAAATAGTGCTTCTAATTCATGACCCCAAATATGACCTAAAATGTAAACACAGCTGATCATAGCTGAGGATAGATAGATTTTAGCGATTTTTTTTTGAGATCTTTCAACAGCTATTTATCTTAAACTATTGACTTTTAGAGAAAGACGTTTGACGACACGTTTGGTGCAGTGGCTGAGCGATTGGCTCTGCGCTACGAGTCGTGGGTTCGATTCCCACACGGAACAAAAATTTGTATGGCCTACAGATACATAGTTGTTTCGGGTCTGGGCGTTTGTGTATGTGAGATTTGTGTCTGTAAACTCACCCACGATACAAGAGAAATACAAGAGTGGGGTAAAGTAAAAAAAAAAAGTTCTTGATTAAAAGTTACTCATTATGTTAAAGTATGTAAAAAAGTGTTTAAACGACTGCACAATACACTTCCGCTTCCTTTTCCATTCACCCAATATCCTTCTTACATTCAATCTATCAATCACAGTCTCTCATTCGTTCCAACAACCCAAAAGGGCGGCTTTTTACCGGCTCCGAACTAAAACTCAATAAAACATAGTGAAGTGTCTGTTTTTGAGTGTAAATAACACAGAAAGGGACGTCCCAAGACTGTAGGTGCACCTACTACGAGAAACAACGACGGCAGGAACCGTAAGTACCCTTCCTTAACCTGTCCGTTTTTCCGTATTGTGCATTTACTAAATTCATAGCAAAACCTGTGGTAACAGTCAACATTCGAAGGTAATAAACTCATAACAACCACCAACACATTATTATGGGTACTTTAACACCCTTTCCTATTAGTACCCCCTTTCTGACTAACCTTGTATATTCGCGCGGTTAAAAATTAGCCAGAATTGACTCAGACACGAAGAAATCCTACCCACGACAATTTATTCTGAATATATGTTCCCAGAAATAATAATTCACATTCAAAAAACGTGTGATTGTGCCGTTTCAGGAGCTATTCAATAAACACTCTGAAATATATCATAAATTAAGTGCGAGGCGCCTGAAAATTCACTTACGAGCCTCGCCTTAGCTTTTACAGGGCATAATTTTGTAAAACTGCGCTAAATTGTGTTATATGGGTGATAAAACGATTTTTTTTTTGAGCGTTTCACTTTTCTTATGTATTTAATATCACATATCGTAGGTCTCAGATTATAAAACAGAAGGCAGATAGACTGTACTGAACCATAATGTGAGGCACGTCTGTAGACATGTGTGCGTGACAGCACTATAAGAACACGTTGCCTCTTTGTGCGTGTACGGTTGCCATGATAATGACAAAATTCCCATAATATTTCATTATATTAAATAAACAATTTACTGTCTCCGAAAAATGCAGATACATAATATGTATATAAAGTGAATCTCTGCCATTGAGTCAGATTGTATTTTAATGCAAGTACCTACTTTAGAAATTTATTAATCTCAGATTACAGAATAGAAGATGATAAATAGAAATATTTTGTGGATTTATGGCAGTCATTTAGTATAGTCGTGAATGGTTGTAATTATGTTTTTGATAGCTATATTTACTTTATGTTAGCAAATAGACTGACGTACATGATTATTATTAGAGACAGACAATACATTAAGTAGTTTTAGTTACGAAGACACATACAAACGGACACACATACCTACAAACATACCAACCAAAAAACGCGATAAATAAAACACTATAATCGAAATAAATATTTTTGTAAATCGTTGTTCCTGTATTCTTTACTTATTTCCTAACTTAGGGGGTAAATGTTTCAATATAAACAAGCAACACCGAATGATTTTTATTAAGGTTTTGTGTTCCAAGATGTCACTAATAATAATCACGTAAAATAATATCCAAATATATAAATAATCAATAAAACCTATGAAAAGATACTCCATCTTCTTTATTTTGTTTTTAGGAACAGTTTTTGCAATGTTTAAAACGCAAGACGGCATTATTATCATAAATATTAAAATTATCGATGACGTCCTAACAATGCGGCGCTTCGTGTCATACTGACTCGAGATTGTATTCGCTTTTGAATTTGTATTTGCTTTTTTGGCCGCACTCACGTTGTTCCTGTCAGTCTATCTGCCTTCTGTTTTATAATCTGAGTCGTAGGTATATTCGTACTAAGCTCAAGTGGCTTCCAATACGCTATCGCCGGAATTCACATATTCTTCACCTTCTATACAATATCTTGTACAATCCTTCTACTCCCTCCTACCCTAAAGAACGTTTCGAGTTCCTCTATGACACACATTTGAGATCATTAAGGTTATCAGAGAATCTGACGTTAAAAATGCCAGCACATTCTACCAACTTCTTTGGTAAATCCTTCACAGTCCAGGCTGCTCGGCTTTGGAATGCTTTGCCAGTTACAGCTAGACGAGCGCAATCCTTGGCAACTTTCAAAAGACTCGTCAAGGATCACTACCTATCAATATAGTTATCTGTTTGCATCTTTATTTATATTTATACATTGCCTGTTTAGATTATATATTACTGTATATATTTATACATATATCGGGTGTAAAAAGACCCTTAACGATAACGAAAACCACATATTCTACCCATCATTGGGATCATTTTTTTCTACTAGACCATACCTGGGAAATCATTGTTTCCGGAGATATTGAAGGTCAAAGTATACATTTTTTGTTTTAGTCTTTTTCAGATTCGAATTCTACGTGATAATACTAAACTTTCTTCCAAACAAGCATTATCAAAATTTTCAATTTTTCCACATAAATTACGCATTTGAAGTTACAAAAACGCACACAACCGCCTTGGCTCAGCTGTGTAGCCGCTGCACGACCCACACAGGCACATTCGTTTACGTGCATTACATTGCGCGCTACAAAAAAACAGAGTTTTTTAATGCCTAAAAATAAAAGTCGTTTCCTAGCAATTATTTTTGGTCAATGTAATTTAGTTTGATGTAAAGAGTGCGTAGATTTCGGCTATGTGATGGGTTTTTTTACACCCTGTATATGCTTCATATAAAATATGTTTATTGTATATGGTACTTATTTATTTGTAATTTTAGGTTTATTTAAAGTATTTAATTTAATGTCTCTTCAGTTATTGTTACACCGAGAACTACCCTTCACTTTTTTTTCTTGCAAATCATGTCCATCCAAAGGTTGTCTGGAAGAAATCGCCAAGTGCGATAAGACCGCCCATTGTACATTTCTATTTTATAATAATGTTTCTTGTTTATTTTGTGTACAATGAAGAGTATTGTATTGTATCGTCGCCTTAGAGCGTTTGACCGCCGCCTTCACCAAGAAACGATATCATTGCCGACGGAGTTCGGAACGACGTGACGGCGATCGTGTGTCCACCGCGCCCGATCTCGGTGGTTCCCAACATATGACAAAAATCCGTGCACCGGCGCCGTCAATCTCGGATGTAGTGGACACGAGCAGACGCGTTTTGCATTGCCGGCATTTCGGTCCGTCACGATCTCGGCGGAGTTCTAGCGGTAGCGCCGATTTACTGACAATCTCGGTGGCCGAGATGACGGCGCTCTGATGACGGACGTGCGGTGTACACGCAGTCATAGTAATGTATGTATCGCTACTTAGGCAACGTCATCTCGTTCTCGGTGACGGCGGCAGTGGACAGACAGTCTTAGAATGAAAACCTCGGGAATGCATTTGATTATTGCACGGTGCTCATGAGCTTTCACGTGGACGAAGTCGCGGGTAAAAACTAGTCAAAATTATATTTATTACGAATTCTATAAAGGCTGTAAACAAATTCGTGTAATTCTTTCAAACCTCGTGATCTACTGGTGACACAGATTAATACTAAATGGGAAATTCTGAAAATAAAAAAATCTTATTTTTCTATCTCTGTGTCATTTTATAGCCTTGAGTTATCTGACTGCAAAGAGCGATTTCGCGTTTGTCATGTCCAACAGTCGTGTCGACGTGCTTTCATTAATTTATGCAAGGCATAGAAAAGCCATACAAAAAAAAAATGCAAACAAAACACTTTTTTTTTTAACTTTATTAGGTGGTTTAGATACGTAACTACCTATATATCGTCATTTATAGTTGACGACCCGTTTGGTGCAGTGGGTGAGTGATTGGCTTTTGCGCTACGGGTCGTGGGTTCGATTCCCACACGGAACAAAAATTTGTATGGCCTACAGATGGTTGTTCCGGGTCTGGGCGTTTGTTTGTGAGATTTGTGTCTATAAACGCACCCACGATATAAGAGAAATCTCAGAGTGGGGCAACGTGTTTAAAAAAAAAAAAACCAATGGTGGAAAGTGATTGGCTACGCTAATCGTTTCTGGCACTCGCCGGCCGCAGCAGCGGCACCGCTCGCTTTGCTCGCTCGGCTCGTGCGTTGAGTGGTGACAGTTTTAACGTAACCTAACCTACCTTTCAGCAACCTGTTTGTCATTTTATTTCTTACATCTTGTAAGAGTTAGTGCCCGCGACTAGCCTAACAACAAAACTATGTATACGTACTCCATTTTTTAATCTAATCACATCTATTTTTAATGAAGTTACTGCTCATCACTTACACCCAATAGCGTGATCATTTGTACTCTATAATCTGACCCGCTCTTCTATGGATATTTTTGTCAAATTTTAACTAAATCTGTTCCGTAGTATTGGCATGAAGCGCAAACATACAAACGGACAAATAGACAAAAATTCAAAAAAAATCGTTTTTGGCATCAGTAGGATGCGTCGCACTTACTTTTTTCTAAAAATATTTAATGTATAGTGTTTGCTTTGTTACAATTTTATCACTTAACCCAACCGCAAGAGAAAAAAAAAAAATTAATCAATCTAAATCCCGTGCGGGCTATCCCAGTAATAGATCATGTGGTTTTAAGAAATTACACGTCATATGTTTACACCCTGTATAGGCTGCGGTAACCACCCATCAGTTGGTCCATAGGTCATTTTACCAATTTAATAAACAAAAAAAAAAAAACGAACGAAGTCGCAGAGAAATCTTGCTAAACCCAGTAATTAAAATTCTTTTAAAATATTCCCAAAATAATACCTCATCTTTTATCAACATACAAGGTCAGAAAATGGTGACCCAACATTTTAATTTTCCCTTTTAAACCCTTCACATATGGGTCCCTTCGACCCGCACAACGATAACCCTTCTCGGACTGAATAGGATAAGAATAGCTTTACAAATTGTACACACTTGATCCCTGCATTATTAAAATATGTTGTACGTACATTTATGTTACAAAATACTTTCTTTATGTTATAAATAGCAGAGTTAGTGCAATCTACAGGGTGTTAACGAAATCGTGTAATTCCTTCAAACCAGGTGATCTACTGGTGACACAGATTAACCCTAAATGGGAATTTTCAAAAATAAACCAAAAAAAATATTTTTATTTTTTATTTTTAATCAAGCTATATCCCGTGCGGGGCCTGTCTACACCAGTAGTAGATCATGCGGTTTTAAGGAATTACACGAATTCGTTAACACCCGTATACTTGGGAGTAAATAAATCGAGCCACTTCTATTTTTCACGTAGGTATAATTGTTATTATTTTTGGTATTATGGAACAAATCAATTCTAAACATATATCGCACTAAAAGGTTATTTGATAACCTTTACAATGAGGGTAGTTTTTTGTATTTTGAATTATACAATTCATGAAACAAAAACTAGTAACCAGGACACGTAAAAAAAGGAGTGGCTCGATTTCTTTGCTCCCAAGTGTATATAATATGTTTATAGTTCACTAGCTGTTGCCCGCAGCTTCGCTTGCGTGAAATTTTACATTATAAAATACATACATTATAGAATTTCTGACCAGTAACCTAAATATTGAATTCCATGTTTCTTACTTCAAAAGTACCAGATTTCTCATACAAACTTAAAACACTTATTTCATCCCTTTAGGGGTAGAATTTCCAAAAACCCTGAAACACGTGTATGTTTATTTCTGACCAGTAACCTAAATATTTAATTCCATGCTTCTTACTTCAAATGTATCAGATTTGTCATACAAACTTACAACACTTATTTCAACCCTATAAGGGTTGAATTTCCAAAATCACTCAAACACGTGTACATTTACTCCTAACCAGAAACCTTAATGTTTAATTTCATGCTTCTTACTTCAAAAATGACGGACTTGCATACAAACGTTAATCACCCTTTTCACCCCCTTAGGGGTTGAATTTCGAGAAATCCCTTCTTAGTGGATGTTTTCGTCATGTAAGAAACCTAATGTCCAAATTTCATATTTCTAGCTTTAGTGGTTTAGGCTCTGCGTTGATGAATCAAATGTCAGTCAGTACCAGTCAGATAAGATAGCATCGTTAGTGCAATCTATATGTTTATAGTTCATTGAATTAAAGGTTACACATGCTCATTACTAGCACGAAAGCATGCCACTATTGAGCAATTGCTACTTAGTAGCATGTGTATCGAAACATTGCTAATAATGAGCATGCTCATTTCGAGTTTGCTCAAAAATCGACGGTCGTGCGATTTTTGGTCATGCTACTTCTAGCGCGGGTGGAAGGGGGCGTGTTTTTAGCGCGTCTGAACAGGTTTGCTTATTGAGCATGCTAGTATCGCTCAAAAGATCCTGACAAAAGTTTTTGGACACATTGTATTGCAACCAAAATGATGATTTTGTTCAATTCTGTGGAGAGGACCACTTGGTTTTCCAGAGCAGAGAACTTGCTAGAATGTCGAATACCGAAGATTCCAACCCGCGCTTAAATAACATGTGTATTCAATTGTCTGCATTGAGCACGCTTATTTAGAAGTATGCTTAAAAAAGCATGCTAAACAAAAGCAAATGTGTCAGTTTGAAGAGCACGCCTATTTCAAGCATGCTAATAAGCATGACATTTTATGAGCATGTGTAACTGTACCTTAAAGGTACTTAGTGCAAAGCATGCTTATTAGCATGTTCAATTATAGCATGCTTTTTAACATGTTCAATTATGCACATTCAAACGCAAAGTTAGGGAATATTACTTGACTAGAGGTCGCCAGCGGCTTCGCCCGCGTGGAGGTCGTTTGTAGCGTATTTGTCTACTATAACATGCATGTGTTATACATATAAACCTTCCTCTTGAATCACTCTATCTATTAAAAAAAACCGCAACAAAATCCGTTGCGTAGTTTTAAAGAATATACATACATAGGGACAGACAGCGGTAAGCGACTTTGTTTTATACTATGTAGTGATTGAATTAAAGGTCATTAGTGCAAAGCATGCTTATTAGCATGTTCAATTATAGCATGCTTTTTAACATGTTCAATTATGCACATTCAAACGCAAAGTTGGGGAATACTACTTGAAGTCGCTGCACTCCTAATCATCTAATTAAGTCTTCGTCATTATTGCATTTAGATTGTCATAATGTTTTGTATTTGATATACAAGGTTAGTCGAAAAGGAGGTACTAATCCGCAGGCCACTTAAAGAATCACTAATGACTGTTTAACAGCCATGTAAAATTATTTTAATTTTAGTTTTATCAAGAAATCTTCATCCCTGCTTTAGTTACGAATTCAAAAAATGGAGCTTCTAATCTGTGAACCCTGAATATGACCTAAAATGTAAACACAGCTGATTATAGTTGATGTACTTCTGTTGCCGCTATAACAACAAATACTAAAAAACAGAATAACATAAATATTTAAGGGGGCTCCCATACAACAAACGTGATTTTTTGCTCGTTTTTGCTCGATATTGATAACGGCAACAGGTAGACGCTCGAAATATTGATAGAACATTTAGTTATAAATTCACTTTAAAAATAAATAATTAAATTAAATAAAACAAATATTTAAGGGGGGCTCCCATACAACAGACATGATTTTTTTGCCGTTTTTATATTTCGCAGAATCAACACAGAGGCATAACTATTAGAATCACTATTTATTATTGTTAATGTAGTAGGACGCCATCTATTATCGTTTGTCGGAAACGTCAAGCAGTGTGCTTGGGTGAGGTCGGTGCGGGGCGTGGCATGTCTTGTTTGACGGTTGTCAGCAAGCTGTCAGCTGTCGGCTGTCAGCTGTCATTCTTTTTGACATTGGATGCATTTGATTTGAGTGAAGTTACTTTGGAGTGAGACACGAGGGCGAGAGCTCGTTTTGCCAGCCTGCACCGAACTTACCGCGTTTCCGTACTTTAATCTATTTCCATCGGTTTGATCATTTGAGATTTTATTATTTTGCTATCGAGAGTGAAATAGAGGACTATAATCAGTGTTGTGACTATTATTTCCTGCCTACACCAAGTGGAACTTGGACTCTGATGACGAGGTACCCCCAATGGGTGAACTACCCTCGTTATATAGATAAGGCCTCTCGCCCACGGCGACTTTTTGTAGCGATGCAGTCGCGCGTTTAGCAAACGCGCGACAGCATCACTTCTAACGCGTATTAGTCGCATTTTCAACGCGCTACTGCATCGCGATTGTATCGATACAAACGCGCGACCGTGTCGCGCTACTAACGCGCTACTGCATCGCGATTGTATCGATACAAACGCGAGACCGCGTCGGACGACATCGGTAGAGAGAACGGAGGGGGGAGGGAGTGTAGCGCGGCGCGTGATTGGGAATCGGCATCAGGCGACCGAATCGCGTTTGCATCGCGACTGAATCTGGTCCCGTGGACGCGGGCACACAGCTAGCGACTGCTTCGCGTCTGTATCGATGCTACGCGCGAGAGCATCGCGACTGCATCGCTACAAAAAGTCGCCCGTGGGCGAGGGCCCTAACGGTACGGAACCCTTCGTGCGCGAGTCCGACTCGCACTTGACCGGTTTTTTATCTTATATGCGAGCAAACCTGCTTGCTCAACAATTAAACCATAAAATTCATATCCAAGCTTGTCGGGTTCACCTCAAAACAAAATCGCGTGCCTAAGTAACTCTAGAATATTAATCAAGGGTAACAAGATACGCTAGCCCCGGAACCGTCTGTCCGGCAGCCGGATACACCGGACGTCCGGTCGTCCGGTGCCGGAGACGGCTGATTGGAGCGACAGGAGCTTTCAGCTACAATATGTAGTTAAGTTAATCGTTTAATGTCGTTAACTGTTTCGGAACTGCGGAGTTTATAGTTAACTTGTTTGCGGCCGCGGTTTCGCTTGCGTTTAAAGGTTTTATTTAGTCTGAGAAGTACTGTGTCCTTTGAGAGTAAGTATAAAGTTTTAGCGGCGTATAGGGGAGTTCCTCTACAAGGTTAGTCAGAAAGGGGGTACTAATCCGAAAGGGTGTTAAAGTACACATAATAATGAGTAACTTTTGTTCTACAACTTTTCCCAAAAGTCAATAGTTTAAGAGAAACAGTTGTTCAAAAAACTCAAAAAAAAAACTCTAAAATCTATCTATCACCAGTAATGATCAGCTGTGTTTACATTTTAGGTCATATTTGGGGTCATGAATTAGAAGCACCATTTTCTGAATTTGTAATTAAAGCAGGGATGAAGAATTTTTGAAAAAACTCAAATAAAAATCAATTTATTTGGAAAAAATATCGAATTTTGAAATTTTAACACTTGCTTTCAAACAGTCATCAGTGATACAGGGTGGGCCAAAAATTTTTGCAAATAGCAACACTTGATTTCTCAAAAACCATTAGAGGGAGGGGCGCGCGGGTAGCGGGAAATAGTGCGTCGCTTCATGCAATTTTAGTTACGATGGAGCGCTTCAGGGGACAACAACGTGCTTTTTGTGTAAAACAATTTTACAAAAATAATGATTCCTACGTTACTACCTATTTTCACATCAATGGGCACGTAAACAAGCACAATTGTCGATATTGGAGCAGTGAAAACCCTCGCTTTAAACACCAAAATCAAATGGCTGCCATATCGCAGCAAAGGGAATAATCGGTCCGTATTTCTTTGAAAATAATCAAGGAAATAACGTAACTGTGAACTCAGTGGAAAACGTGAAGACGTTGCGAGAGTTTTGACACCACAGTTACATGAATTTGAAGGATATAACAGCAGGACTTGGATGCAACAAGATGGAGCAACGTGCCATATGTCAAATGTAACTTTATCGGTGGTTAAAGAAATGTTTCCTAAAAAATTGATTTCTCGAAGAGGTGATATTCCATGGCCTCCAAGAAGCCCGGACCTTACACCTTGCAATTTTTTCTTGTGGAGATACCTGAAAAGTCGAGTGTACCTTAATAAACCGATGACCATATCCCAATTAAAAGAAAACATCAACGAGGAGATATCCGCGATCCCTCGCAACATGTGTCAGCGAGTTTTCCAAAGTTTACGTAGTCGATTGCAGGAGTGCCAACGACGAGACGGGACACATCTCGACGAGGTCATTTTAAAAAATAAATTTCAATATACGTTTATTACATTAAATAAATTATCAACTAAATAACAGTTGTAGTTTTATTTCTATTCAAGTTTCAAATGTGCAAAAATTTATGGCCCACCCTGTACTATAAGTGGGCTTCGGATTAGTACCCCCTTTCCGACTAACCTTGTATATCTTTGTTACTTGTA
This sequence comes from Amphipyra tragopoginis, assembly GCA_905220435.1. Lineage (NCBI taxonomy): Eukaryota > Metazoa > Arthropoda > Insecta > Lepidoptera > Noctuidae > Amphipyra > Amphipyra tragopoginis. The sequence continues at coordinate 11,872,423 of HG992020.1, read as the reverse complement.
TTCGTGTGCTCCATCTTAGGCTTGTTTCACGCGTACAACTGATGAGGCATAAGCTGAGCTTTGCATTTGTGTGAATGTACATAGAATCGATTGCCAAAAAGCAGTATAAGGGACTACTCACACTTATTCAGCTCTATTCAGCTTCATCATCATCATCTGCCTAGCCTTTTCCCAACTATGTTGGGGTCGGCTTCCAGTCGAACCGGATGCAGCTGAATATCAGTATTTTACATGGAGCGACTGCCTATCAGACCTCCACAACCCAGTAACTGGGTAATACGATACTCTTGGTAAGACTGGTTGTCAGACTTTCTGGCTTCTGACCAACAGTAACGACTGTCAAAGATCTACAAATGACAGCCGGGACCAACGGCTTTACGTGCTTTCCGAGGCACGGAGGAAACTCGCTATGGTAAATGGTCACCCATCCACAGACCAACCTCGGCAAGCGTGGCTTAACCCGGAAGATCGGTCTATGCGACTGTAATTATTTAGCCACGAGCTCCTCAGCTCTATTCAGCTTATGTCCATAGAAAACAACGATTTTGTAAGGAGACGCGTACGCATCCGTTCAGCTTTCCGCGTCTATTCTGCTTTCGCGACAAAGAAGTATAAAATGAGGACAAATGTGTTTTTATCATGCGAGTGCTATAGATAGAGTTCAACGCTGTTCTGCGTTCAGCGCTGTTCCGCCGCGTTCGACGCTGAATGCGTTCAGCGCTGTTCCGCCGCGTTCGACGCTGAATGCGTTCAGCGCTGTTCCGCCGCGTTCGACGCTGAATGCGTTCAGCGCTGTTCCGCCGCATTCAGCGTCGAACGCGGCGGAACAGCGTTGTACAAAGATGGTTCTCGACTCCTTGTCGACAAGTTGCGACCTGCATAGTTCCTGCATAGGATAATAATTATACAGGGTGTTAACGAATTCGTGTAATTCCTTCAATCCGTGTGATCTACTGGTGACACAGATTAACCCTAAAAGGGATTTTTTGAAAATCAACTGAAAAAAAAATTAAAAATAAAATCTTAGTTTTCTATTTCTGAGTCATTTTAGAGCCCCGAGTTAACTAACTGCAACGAGCGATATCGCGTTAAACTTGCCCGCCAGCCGCGTCGCCGTGCTTTCGATAATTTATGCGTGGCATCGAAATGTTCAAGCGCATGAAATAATTTTTTTGCAAAAAAAAAAACTAAGTATTTCTTTTTACTGAATCCTTGTTAGGTGGTTTAGGTAAGATCACTTACACCTACCGCATGAAAATAAAAAGATTTTTATTTTTTGATTTTTAATCAGGCTAATTCCCGTGCGGGACCAATCTACACCAGTTGTAGATCATGTGGTTTTAAGGAATTACACGAATTCGTTAACATCCTGTATTATTTTTTTCAAAAAAACTAAAATAAAAATTATTTTACATGGAATGTATGTCGTGGTGGCCCGGAGGTTACAGACCCGCTTGTTACGCACCGGGTGGCGGGTTCAAAACCAGGTAAGTACCAATGTGACTTTTTCAATGTCATATGTACTTTCTTAGTTAATCTAAGACGCCTCTGACATACGGTGAAGGAAAACATCGTGAGGAAACCTGGACTTTAATGGTCTGAAATCACCAACCCGCAGTGAGCAAGCGTGGCGATCAATGCTCGTTCCTTCTCTGTAAGAGAAGAGACCTTTGCCCAGCAGTGGGACAGTTACAGGCTAATATTTATTTTTATGGAAATAAAAATGATCGAATTTTGAAATTTTAACACTTGCTTTAAAACCGTCATCAGTGATACTATAAGTGGGCTTTGGATTAGTACCCCCTTTCCGGCTAACCTTGTATATTTATATTTGTAATTTTGGTTTCTTTGGTTTTTTTTTTATAAAAACGTTCCCCCACACTAAGATTTCTCTTGTATCGTGGGTGCGTTCACAGACACAAATCTCACAAACAAACGCCCAGACCCGAAACAAACATCTGTAGGCCATAAAAATTTTTGTTCCGTGTGGGAATCGAACCCACAACCCGTAGCGCAGAAGCCAATCGCTTAGCCACTGCACCAAACGTGTCGTCAAAATTTGTAATACTATCGAGATTTGTAATAAAACCCTATTCAAAGGCTAACTAAGTCTACATCCTATGAACAATGCTTACGTAACATGAACTAGCTTCAGGCTATTTGGTTTTAACTTTGTACTATACAAACGTTTCGAAACGCCTGCAGGGCTCGCTTTGTGGTGAACGGACGCATGGTAGTGGTGAGCTAAGTTTTTTATGTATTTTGATGTTTGTAGTTAGTAAGATAATGCTTTTGCTATGAAGAACAGTATCTGATATTGATATTGTGGGGAAACAGCACAGACGCACCGACACTTTTCACACTGCAAAAAAGACTAATAAGAATATTAGTAAATATAGAAGACACCGACAGCTGCAAACCTCATTTTCAAGAACATAAATATTAACCCTCCCCTGCCAATACATTCTAAAATTTGCAATTTTTTTCGAAAGTACCCACACTTTTACACTACACGAGAAAATATACAGTCAAGATACACATTACGTCATAAAAATAGACTAAATCTACCAAGCTCTAAGCTAAAAATGCACTCAACAAGTGCCTTAGCCATGTCAATGAAAGTTTATAATAAATTACCTGAAATAATTAAAAATGTACAAAAATTTAATTCATTCATAAATAAATTACAACAATTTGTATTATATAAATGCTATTATACTATTAATGAATACCTAAATGACAAATTTTAATTAATGAGGTTCACTAAACAGTTTTTTTTTTTTTGTAAATATTGTACTTTTGTATACTAACTAATTAGTAAAATTAAAGCCCTCTCCCAGTCTCCTACGTTGCTGTGCCCTTACAGGGTCCATATTTATGTACCTAGCTTTAAGCCCTTTGTAACATCTTTTTACAATCATCATCTGCCTAGCCTTTTCCCAACTATGTTGGGGTCGGCTTCCAGTCGAACCGGATGCAGCTGAATATCAGTATTTTACATGGAGCGACTGCCTATCAGACCTCCACAACCCAGTAACTGGGTAATACGATACTCTTGGTAAGACTGGTTGTCAGACTTTCTGGCTTCTGACCAACAGTAACGACTGTCAAAGATCTACAAATGACAGCCGGGACCAACGGCTTTACGTGCTTTCCGAGGCACGGAGGAAACTCGCTATGGTAAATGGTCACCCATCCACAGACCAACCTCGGCAAGCGTGGCTTAACCCGGAAGATCGGTCTATGCGGCTGTAATTATTTAGCCACGAGCTCCTCTTTACAATATGGAATGCAAAATAAATGAATATGAATCTTAGTGCAAACGGTTGGTATTTTACACTAGCTAACCTGGCGAACTTCGTACCGCCATATTTTCCTATCAACTGCTGGCTGAACAGCTGAAGGTCAAAGTTTTGTCAATATACAGCATGTAAGGGTAAACACCGTTATCACTCAAACCATGGGTAGTTGACTTAAATATAAAGATATAGGACCGAGTAAAAAAAATAAAAAATATACACGCGAGAAATGAGCGACGCGGCGGCGCTATGACGCGGCGTATACACACTCGCTAACGAGACAGCTGACTGACTGGGGTAGCAAACTGTGCGGGGCCGTGCATCGCGCCACGCGGCGAGTTCCCCGCGCCCGAAAAATTAAAATTTTAGAAAAAAAAATAGGTTTGTTATTTTTCATTGATTTTACGTTCTATAAATGAAACCAAACCACTGGTTTCAAGGATAAGTGTGTTTACCCTTACAGGCTGTATTGAAGATCTCTCACAGTCTTCTGTCTCATTCAGTCATTCACTTTTCATATTATGAGATTTTTAGAAAAAAAATTTTTTTTTGTAATTATGATCTACCTATCTACCTACCTACCTATCTACCTATCTCTCTATATATCTACATACCAACCTACCTATCTATCTATCTACCTATCTCTCTCTCTCTCTTTACTTACAACCATTTTAATGCATGCGGTAAACAAATGAAGATTATGGACATACTGAGGAAATTGTTTTTTTTTTTAAATTTCAACATTTTGATGATCCTCACGATGTAATTATATACTAATACGCTATATATAGCGTATTAGTATATAGTATAATGTATTTCACTTACAAACATTAAGGTACTGTGTAGGTACTGTTAGTTAATATCTTAACGTTTGAATTGTTTAATTTTTTTCACCAAGATCGTACATTTTAACTTTATGTAGTGACTCAGATATCAGACCTAGAGGAATGACGTAGTAATAAAAATGTTTAGGTAGTCATGTACTATCCTAATATGTATAACGAGGGTAGTTCACCCATTGGGGGTACCTCGTCATCAGAGTCCAAGTTCGACATGGTGTAGGTAGGAAATAATAGTCTCAAGACTGATTATAGTCCTCTATTTATTCACTCTCGATAGCAAAATAATAAAATCTCAAATGATCGAACCGATGCAGCGATGGAAACTGATTAAACTACGGAAACGCGGTAAGTTCGGTGCAGGCTGGCAAAACGACCTCTCGTCCTCGTGTCTCACTCCAAAGTGAAGTTCACTCAAATCAAATGCATCCAATGTCAAAAAGAATGACAGCTGACAGCTGACAGCCGACAGCTGACAGCTGACAGCTTGCTGACAACCGTCAAACAAGACATGCCACGCCACGCACCGACCTCACCCAAGCACACTGCTTGACGTTTCCGACAAACGTTAATAGATGGCGTTGTACTACATTAACAATAATCAATAGTGATTTTAATAGTTGTGCCTCTGTGTTGATTCTGCGACATGTATATACTTTTCTTTGGCCGGCTACTTTAGATTTTGGTCCAAAAATGTATGAAGCTTGTCAGGTCTTCTTTCTGTCTGCGAAACAAGGGGAAACCCAGATAGACACATGTGGAATTAATGGCAAAGCGAACCTCTTATAGTATCACTTTGTTATCCGTATGTCTGTCTGTCTTTCCGTCAAGATTTTTTATGAGGAACGGCTAAGAGCATTTGTACGTACACCGCCGCCGTCACCAAAAAACGAGATTATTTCGGATCGAGTTCGAAACAACGTGACGGCGATCGTTTTTCCACCGCGACCGATCTCGGTGGTTCTCAACACAAGAAATCCGTGTACCGGCGCCGGAAATCTCGCCAATTTTCCATACAAATTTTCATCCCCAATTTAACTCTCTTAGGGGTTGAATTTCGAAAAATCCTTCTTTAGTCCTTGCCTACTTTATAAAGGGAACCTCTGAGCAAAATTTCAGCTTTCTAGGTCTAAGGGTTTGGGCTGGGCGTTGATGAGTTAGTCAGTCAGTCAGGACTTTTCTTTTTATTTATAGTATAGATATGCTGAATGATGTCGTTGTGCTATACAATATAATAATATGTTATTTATTATAACGTAGTCTACTGCGCTTAACGATATACAATTATTCTCGTAATATGAATATCAAATGTAAACCATACACGTGCACGCAACTTGGCGTTATTTTTAAACTCATAAATATAATATTTTTGTTATTAATAGCCACGCAACGTCCGGCGGTGGGTGGTTAGGTTAAAATGGTATACAATGTTTTATTGAGTTGTTTTCTATGGTTGTGTATGTAGGATTAAACTCAAGTTTTACCACTAAGTTAGGCGTGTGGAGGAACATATATGGTGTTACTCCAATCAAAGGGAGGATCCTCCAACCAGGCGGAGTCTTATGCCTGGCGGGCTACTGCCCAACGGATGTTTTTTTTTCTATTTGACTGCTGTAGGTCGTCCTAGGGGACGGTTTCTACGTAACCGGACAGTTACTGGCGAGACCTGAAGGGTCTCCAGCCAATTGTGGGGAAGTAAAATACTTAACCTAAGCTAACTACTTATACAACACTCACATCATGACTACTAGCAACTACACTCACCGGCATAATTAGCGGAACGTTTTCATTTTTTTATTATATGGTACTGCTATTGCTATGACGATTTTTTTATTCAAATAAAATTTTGATTTTCCTAAGCGATTAGAGGTAAATTAGGCCCAGTTTTTAACCGACTTCAAAAAGGAGGAGGTTCTCAATTCGGTTGTATTTTTTTTTATGTTTTTACCTCATATTTCCGTCATTTATGAACCGATTTGAAAATTTCTTTTTTTGTTCAAAAGGGCATACTTCCCGATTGGTCCCATGTAAATTTTGTTATGATTAGACCATGAACTTCAGAGATATAGAACGGAACTCCTCATCGGATCAAAGCAAAATTCTCAAATTACTAATATTGCTTTGTTTATATTTGTTGTTGGGAACTGACTACTTGAAAAGAGGAGGGGGTGCGTGTCCCCCCCCCCCCTTTGGAATGTTTTCATTATATCGTGTAAGGTATCATTTGAAAGAACTTTTTATGCCCGACTACGTCAAAGCCAAAAAGAAGGGTTATGAAGGAGGGGGTTAAAATTATGACACTAAAACGTATTTAATAAAAAATAAACTTAAAAAAAAAGTAAAAACCGACTTCAAAGAAATACTAAAAGGAGTAAAATAATTACCATAATATAAAATTAACAGTTTCAGAAGTCGGTGCAACTCTACACTGAAGCAAATAGAAGCCACCGACTTCTGAAACTGTTAATTTTATATTATGGTAATTATTTTACTCCTTTTTAGTATTTCTTTGAAGTCGGTTTTTACTTTTTTTAAAGTTTATTTTTTTGATTTTACAAAGATTTTGCCCTTTTGTGTTTTTGATCGGAACTTTGTTTTATTTAAGTTCTGGTGGTTTGGCCTTAGTGTATTCGTTGCATTTGGAGAATAAACATTGCGTAGAGTACGAGGGATGTTACAGTAATCGATGAAAGTCAAACCTATCGTGCAGTAAGTTAAGCACTGGGTGTATCGATATTAGTCATTCCTCGCAATGTCCATCGGTACAAGCAGAAAGGATGATTCGTTAGAAGATGAGGATAATCTAGAAATCAAGGAAAAAGCACCGCTGATGATTGGTTTATGACAGTTCAAACCGGTTAAAGCTCTGAAAAATTGGCGCAATGCTGCTATTCGGACCTGTAGCATCCTGCAGGTGGTCCGTATTTTGTTTGTGAGTATGCGGAAAGAAAGATGACGTCTCATTGAAGGTAATCTAATGTTTAACGCGACTACTGAATGTCCAAAACGTGCTGTAGGTCATCGCGTAGTGAAGTTTAGTTTTGCTCAATAACACCGAGATCGAACTAAGGAGTTAAAAAGAGATTTTTTCTCAGAGGCAAGCTGTTTTTTGATATACATTTTTTGAATGGAAGGCATAGAATATGGATACGTCAAGGGAATCGCTTTGAACAGTCAAATTTTACAGGAATGTGCCTTATACTGGAGGCTCCAGTAATGGTTTGAGGTGTCATTTGTTTTGAAGCGTACATGGAGTTAGACATTATAGAAGGAGTCTTACTGCCTGCTTATTTTTACAGGATAGACATCCCAGAACCTCATGCGATACCACTTGACGAATTACAAGACAAGAAAAAAAAAATAGCACGATTATGTGTGGCCGGACTGTGCATTCGTGGTCCGCAATTTCATATAAGATGTTGTAATAACTCACCAGGGTGGGTCAACGTGGACCCCGGACATGAGTCCAATAGAATATGACTTGGCCTTGACGGGAAATAGAGTTAGAGAACAAAATCTAGCCAGGATATTTTAGCAAATTAAAGATTTAAATTGCCACATTCAATTAAATGATTATTGATTATTTGTCCTTTTAATGCATTTAACCCTAATTATAAAATATTTAAACAAAAACATTAATGTACAATATAAAAATATGGAAAAAACACGGTTTTTTGTTGCGTTCCGCTAATTATGCCGGTGAGTGTAGTATTTCAACTACCTACGATCGTCCGAATTGACACACTCACACAGACACGCATTGCAACGAGACTTCTAAGTTATCATCGGAATACAGTCAGTCACGGCTGTCATAGAGTACATGACAAAGAGTGCATTATACTCAGTATATTATACTCAGTATACAGTGCGTGTCTGTGTGAGTGTGTCAATTCAGGCGATTATAGTAAGTTGAGGTACTGCTTTAGCTTATATTATATCTTTTGTGACATAGTAGATTATCTTACGATGTAGCGTTAACCATGCAAATCTACACGATCCGAGCGGTAATAAATAATTAGCACAACACCCCTTCCTGCAATATTTCCCCGAGAATAGAACCTAAACTATCAGAAAGCACTCCGCTGCGCCCACAACACCTTATCAACACCATTGTATAGCAATCTAAGTTAGTCAATTTTAGATCTAAAAGCCAACTCACGCTGCACCCCCAGGGGGTGAGTTCAGCTCACTCATTTATGTTTCACAGTTATAAGCAGGTCAACGTGAAACTGGGTTTATTTACACTAGCCTTTTCCCAACTGTGTTGAGCGAAATAATGTGTTTTAGCGTTTTTGACAGGCTGTCATTTGTAGATCTTTGACAGTCGTTACTGTTGGTCAGAAGCCAGAAAGTCTGACAACCAGTCTTACCAAGAGTATCGTATTACCCAGTTACTGGGTTGTGGAGGTCTGATAGGCAGTCGCTCCATGTAAAATACTGATATTCAGCTGCATCCGGTTCGACTGGAAACCGACCCCAACATACACACATCAAAAGTGTCTAGGGATCAACATATATTTTTGCAATAACTTTTCTCCTGATTGATATTAATTAAAATTTTCTTTAAGGATTCATCAAATAAAGTGTTTTCGTTTGTCACAGTAACGATAAACCAAGTCACCTTTGCATTAATAAAGAAATTTGCCATTTTCCTAATAAAGGGATTTTTGACATTTGAACCACTAACACAAAAGTTCGAAAAAAAGACTGAAATAACAGTTTTCTTTAAAATTTTATTGGGTAACTTAGACAATTAATAATCCGTGTTTCTACCGCGAACACTAACAACACAAGAACATTGGTTTGGCATACTCAAAATGAGTTCATCCAAATCACGCTGTGGAATGGCCGCCCATGTTCGTTGCAACAACAAAAAAAGGTCTTCTTGCGACTGGATACCCTCCATATTCGGCAGAGCTCTTCTCTGTAGCATATCCCATGCATGCTCAATCGGGTTCAAGTCTGGCGACTGAGCAGGCCAGGGCAGGACATTGATGTTAGCTGCGGCGAGAGTCTGTCTTACAACTCTTGCGGTGTGCGGTCGTGCATTATCATGCATTAACTGAAATAAGGGACCGATTTGCGCTTGTAGAGGAACGATGACGTCTGATACAATCGTCTCAGCATAAATTTGAGCGTTGAGGTTGCCTCTGATCCAAATCAACTCAGTTCTTCCGCCGATCCAAATACCCGCCCATACCATGATGGTTCCACCACTATAAGGATGGACTTCCTGGCAGGATTTTAATCGCTGTTGGCGTCCAGGGGTTCTCCAGTGTCGTATACGTCTTGCATCCGGTCTCATACCAAAACGAGACTCATCAGAAAAGCACACGAAACGCCATTGTTCTTCTGCCCAATTTCTGTGTCCAAGAGCCCATTGATATCGAATCCTACGATTGTGCATTGCTATAGGTGGTACCCGTAGCGGTCTTCGGGAATGAAGGTTCACTACATGCAAGCGGTTTCTGACTGTTTGGTCGCTAATTAAGTTCCCTGAAGAGTGATGAAGCCTCACGGCTAACATCATGGCGGTTATTGTTGGAGCTCTTCGAGTTAAGATTTGAATGTATCGGTCTTGTCTCCGTGTGGTGCAGCGATACCGTCCTCCATGGCGCTCAGCCACGGTACCAGTGCTTCGGTAACGTGTCCAAAGTCGACTGATAACACTCTGACTTGTATTCAGAGCTAAAGCCACAGTACGTTGCCGGGAACCAGCTTCTATCATTCCCACGGCTCTGAGCATTTCTTCCCTGCTTAAATGACGTCGCCGCTCCATAATAACGTTGGTTTTAATCAGTAGTAGGGAAACAGTAGCACTAATAATGTCTTCAATGCGTTGTATGTTTTTATAGGGAAAATATTGACAGCTGATTTTCATCTTTTACTCGAATTTGATTCACAGTTCCTGATTCAAATTATGAAATGCACCAAAAAGGATCCATATAAATTTATAAAATCATAAATTTATTACAAAGCCACATCTCAATCTCAAGAAATCCGCATAAAAATGCTTGATCCCTAGACACTTTTGATGTGTGTAGTTGGGAAAAGGCTAGGCAGATGATGATCTCAGTCATTGATGAATCGATTCGAAAAATTCTTGTTTTGTTTGAGAGGATATACTTTCCGTTTGGTTCCATATCAATTTTATCGAAATTGATTCAGCGCTTTTTGAAAAAATCAACAAAAACTAGAAAAAAAGACAAATCGTATATAGATCACGCCTGTATTCCCCGAAGGGGGGACAGAGGTGTATATAACACCCTCATTTCACCGTTATGATTAAGTCCACTGTTACATGGTTCCACCCACGGAAAAACGCAATAATACTGCCCGACTTGGGGATCGAACCCTGGACCTCACGCTCACCATTCACGCTTGCGACCACTAGACAAACGAGCCATTCTTTTAGTTGTTTGCGTATTATTAACATTTATTTGCCTGCATACTGTAGTATCACCTTCATGGTCATTCACCTACCTACTTGCTATTTATATTTTATACTTTTTTATCGATGACAGATAGGATTCTAATTTAGACTTGGCTTTTGGAGATTGTTTTTTGGACACCATGGTGATGTTTTTGGAGACAAGATATTTGTCTGTTTTATTGTATATTGATATATGTTTTAAACTGAAATTTGGAATATTCCTATGGCAGAACAATTTTTGATATTTTACTGAAATGAAGCATATCAAGTTAAATAAAAAGCATTTGTGGAATCTCTACGTGTTTCTCTTGGTGTTATTAACAGCTGTGGCATGTTATCCAACTGGAAAGCCAGATAAAGAAGCTGCGCCCCGGTGGTAACCCCTTCTCCCTTCTTTTCACTTCGTCTCCTGCTACCTACACTTGTGAGATCGGCGATCGGACCTGCTGTCGTCTACGTCTACTACTATGACTACGACTAAATGCTACAGCCGGTCTGTTTACTGCCGCCGGTTTCCATCAGATGGCTGTGTGGGCCATCGACGAACACTGTGAATACAAGAAGGAACTCGCTGACTACTGCAAGGGACGTAAAGCTATGCTGACTCTTACTCGTATAAGCACTTTATTATTGTTGTTATGTATTAGGTATTGAATGCTCTACACATTCTTTACAACTGGTGTAGCAGACGTGCTCCCAGGAGATCCTGGGGCCGTCTGTTACACTACAATACCTAATTCTTTCGCTGACTGTACCATATTGGCGCCACACGTTCCCCAAATTAGCAGACGACAGAAGATAAAGAAATTATCATTATCGGACATTCGTGGACTTGCTGACTCTCTCAAACACTTGTATAATGCTTACTACCGGAGCGTAAAAGATTTGTCGATAAGAATGTACAATTTGGCACGTTTCCAAAGTTTTGTAGTACATTGGAAATGCCTTCAGAGGAAGCATTCGGCTTTTTGCTGCCACCAAACAGCTCGAATAAGTGGTTAATGGCATTTGAAGTTTAAACGGAATAAACGGAATATTTATTCGAACAAATAAAATGGTAAAATCCTAACTTAATATTATAATTAATGCGAAAGTTTGTTTGTTTGTTACCTTTTCACGCCTAAACCACAGTAGGGAATCCAATCCCGCATCGGAATCACGATCCCGCAGGCCTGCGGGATTGAGATTTTAAAAATATTGTTTTGTTTTGAATAGTTATAAAAAAAAAAAATGCTATGAAAATTTTCGTACCAAAAAATAATTGTGTCGTTGTATCGTAGGTACCTTTTAACATCACAAGTAAGAGGCAAAATGACGCAATAACTTTCTTTGATAAATTAACCACGCGCGAAGGTAAATCCCTGTGCCGTGGGGGAATCCCATTATCCCATAGAGTATTTGAACTGACACTAATTACGTTCCGTTCAGAAATAGGATTCACACAACATAAAATTAAAATTCAATTTTTTAGCTGTAAGTTGAAAAATAAAAACTAAGGCACTTGTACCACCGCGAACGATGAGCGAGCACCGAGTAGAGCTAGAAGCTAGAAACGAGTTGGTGAGCAGCGAGAAGCGAGTGTGTAGTTCCGATAGTTTTGTCGCTGGGCTATAAGCGAGTGTGCGACTGCGACGTGCGATTACTCGCACCACTCGCAAATGACCGCTGGTTGGTCTCTCGGCGTAAGTTCTGACCGCCAAGCGCGCATCGCTGAGCAAGTATTATCTTTGATAGCTCTTGTCGCTCAGCGAGAAACTAGTGGAGAGAGTCCTCGCCAGCAGTGTCAGCGATTAACTATTAATATATGCATCTGTTTTGTTTACACGGAATGTATATCTATTGTACGTTTCTTGAGCGAGAAAATAGCCGATAGTTAGTCGCTTCCTCGCCGGCGGTGGGACAAGTGCCTAAAGTATTTTCCATACAAATGCTATAGAAAAGCCACGCACGAGTTCCATGGAAAAGTTGTTAAGTCACTGTATTAATGAGGCTGCGCTGTGACTTAAAAATAATCAGAACGTCGTCTGAGCTCATTTTTTTTTTTTTCAATCCCTCAAATCCCGCGAGTAATCCCGCATTTCAGATCCCACAAAAAAGGTGCGGGATTGGATTCCCTACACAGTACCGATCACTCTGAAACTTTGCATATACGTTGTCAGGTGACAGAAACGGACATAGAGTACCTTTTGGTATATCTACACCAGTGCGCTTTCATTTTCATCTTGCGCTTTCAACTTTCAATTCCTCTTGCGTCAAGCGCATGTAATATTGATTGCCATAAGACGCATGCAGCTTATCGTCTACACCGGTACGCCTCGGTCAGTCGCCAGTCGACATACAATAGACGGATTAGCGTGCGTTTGGGGCATGCGCTTTCTTCGAACTAGTATTAAGGCATGCGCTATTGCATGCGCTATGGCGCTTCATGCATGCCTCAGACGAAGACGCAAGATGAAATAGCCGTAATACTGTTTGTATGAACGCTTTCGCATACCTCGGATTCAAATCGGACGCCAAATGGATATACCAAAGATGGCCCCTGAATTGTTTGAATTTGGATCAGAGATCGAATAAGTGCGTAAGCGATATCCGAATTCGGTCCGAGTTTTTTAGCCTCCAGATTCGTATTTTCACGTATTCGGATCGGATGCAGTGGCGCAAAGCAATAACCGAATTCGGTCCGAGTTTTTTATATTCTTATTTTCACGGATCCGGATTGGATGCAGTGCGTAATCGCTGTTAAAAGAAGCTCGTTTTTAGCAATCGATGTTAACATTAAATACACAACCCTTTTTTAAACCGCCGCAGTCGGTATAACATTCCTCTTTCAATTCCCTAGGGCAAAAAAGTTAGATCTGAAAACAATACCTAGCCGGTTCAGTCTAGATATTTTTAGATTAAGTTTATTGTTGTCTATGATAGCCAGACCTTTGTGTTTATTTCAATAGAAATTTTTAATTAGTTTTATTGAATGGTAGATCATCATAATTTTATACACTAGCTGTGCCCTCGACTCCGTCCGCGTAGAAGTCGGAAACCAGTAGTGTGTCGCCACGTTCGGTGGGGGAAGTGCCTTAAAGTGTTTTTAAATAAATCCCCAAGTATAGTGACATAATTAAAACGGACAGCTCATTAGCATAAAGAGAGTTAATTAAAAATCGTTGCTATTTAATTTTGCTAGCGTTTCAACAATGTTATTCAATCATGCATTAATAGTTCAACGGATATAAATACAATTTGGCACAGGGAGAGCCGAAAATTCGTAAAAGGAAATGGATTTGATACTATTGACACGCGGGTGGAGACGGGGGCATCAGATAGTTTAAATAAAAACCGGCCAAGTGCGAGTCGGACTCGGACGAAGGTTTCCGTACCCATTATCTATAAAAACGGCAAAAAAATCATGTCTGTTGTATGGGAGCCCCCTTAAATATTTATTTTATTCTGTTTTTTAGTATTTGTTGTTATAGCGGCAACAGAAATACATCATCTGCGAAAATTTCAGCTGTCTAACTATCACGGTTCATGAGATACAGCCTGGTGACAGACGGAGAGCGGAGTCTTAGTAATAGGATCCCATTTTGCCCTTTGGGTACGGAACCCTAAAAAATAATTTGACATACGAAAGATAGGTTACACTGATAATTCAGACTCCCCCCCCCCCTAAGTCCACGCCAGCAACGCCATAAGCTGAGGTGCTCGTCCCACTAGGGGTCGCCCTCAGTGCTGTTGTTGCAGGTAGTCATGATGTTAGTGTAGTATAAGTAGTTAGCTTAGGTTAAGTATTTTACTTCCCCACCATTGGCTGGAGACCCTTCAGGTCTCGCCAATAACCGCCCGGTTACGTAGAAACGGAAGATCAAAAGACAGTCAAGTCAATTTTAAATTTTATACCAACAGTAATTATATCTTTTACCCCTCATTTACTAAAAAGATAAAAAAAGATCGTTAATCATAGCTTTACAGAATGATTTCCGCTTCCCGCTCCTGGCGCCGAGTGTTTCCGGTGGCGACCGGAAGTAAAGTGAGAAGGCTCTATAGAGCTATGTTACTAATGATTCGTCAAAATAATTAATGGGATATCAATTTCATTTTTGGATGTGCTGGAGTTTTTTTTTTATTATTCTGCATTACTGGTTAGTCGCATTTCACCCAAAAACCACGAACTCCGCCCATCATCTATACTAATATTATAAAGAGGTAGAATTTGTTTGTTTGTTTGTTTGTATGTAGGAGGTAATCTCCGAAATTACTCATCCGATTTCAAAAATTTTTTCACCAATAGGAAGCTACGTTATCCCTGAGTGCTATAGGCTATATTTTGGGATCAAAAAATTAGGGATCCGTAAATTAACGGGAGCGAAGCCGCGAGCAAAAGCTAGTTATTTATAACATTGAAAAAAAATATCTCGCGGGTTTAACGCGTCTGACATACCGCTGTTAAACCCGCGATGGTTTGTTTATGTTGGTATGTTAATACGTTTAAATGTTTGTAATAATGTTGTTTTATAATAAATAAAAACAAAAAAAAACTAAACCTCCTGTTGCACCCATTACCGAGTCATGGATCGGTGAAGTCAAAGTCAAAGTTTTTTATTTCAAATAGACCAGATTACAGGCACTTTTAAAACGTCAAAACTAGGTGCACGCTTCCAAAAGATAGGTTCTATGAAGAAGAGCCGGCAAGAAACTCCATGAATACTCTTTTTAAAATACTAGGTCATAACGATTCATGACAATTCCATTACAGTAACGTGCGACATAGAATGAGAATAATGCAGGTTAACGTAACAAATAAACTCACATAAGAGTAACAAATAGAAAAATATGCCTTCTAGGATTGCCGTAGCAGTTAAGGGCTGACCAGTCCCGATAGACAGCACCCGTTCACGAGTATGACGTGCACATCCGCATCGCTTAGCTCAACCATATTGTTGGGAACCCAACGACCGGATATACAACGCCACCATCAGCAGGACATTTATGTGAGCATGACAGACTGGTGATTGCTGCAACTACTAAAATCAATGAAGCTATCACCGCTCCATTAAAAATTATTATTTTATCCTATACAATGACCAAAATTGTATGTTGTATGAGAATACATTAAAAAATGTAGAATAAGTATAGATATTATAAATATCGATAAAATGTTTTAAGCAAAAAAATAATAATTTGAAATAATTAATTGAATTTATAGTTTCAGTCGAAACAAACTTTCAGGTTTGTCGTAACCGTATGGCAGATCTGGCCTGGAGACATAATGTAATGAAAACTTTGTAAATCTATAGGTACTCACCGATTTCAGGAATTATCCATTGATCCTGAAACAATAGACAACATATTAATTAGTTTTTTAGTTCGAGTATGTTTGACAGTAAATTACAATTATTAACCATCAATTCGGGTTGAAAAAACTCTTAACACACTACTAAAGTTTCTATAATAATATAATTCAATAATGATTCGAAAGACACGTGGCGCCATCTATTATCATAAGAACGTTATTGTTGTTTTCCTCAGGACTAGTACTTTTTTTCGGGATGAAAGGTACCCTATGTCCGTTTCTGTACACCTGACAACGTATATGCAAAATTTCAGGATGATCGGTTCAGTGGTTTAGGCGTGAAAAGGTAACAAACAAACTTACTTTCGCATTTATAATATTAATTAAGAAGTTAGGATAGTTAGGATGAATGAATCTCATTCGAGATATCTCCACAACCCTTCGCTTAACCGTCGCCGAGCAAAAAACCTACGTTCCCGATTCAGAAATACCTATACTAAATCGATACATGGTAACAGGTTGAAAGTTGAAAACAATTGCTAGTAAGCTATTTATATTTACGTTCGGAATCGCGATCCTCTACAAAACTTTTGTAATAGACTTTCATTGTGTTTCTGAACTATACTCGAAGAGAATGTGAGAGGCAATAACAGAAAAAAAAGTCGGTCAAGTGCGAGTCGGAGTTGCACCGAGGGTTCCTTCCTACGTTACCTTTGAAGGTAACGTATAAAAAGTAATAAAGTCTGATTTAAAAAAAAATACTTCAGTTTGATTATCTCGTTGATCTAGTGGTTACAAACCGACTACTGAGCATGAGGTCTTGAGTTCGATCCCCAGGTCGGGCAAAGTGTTTAACGTCGCTTTACAGTGAAACTTCAGAATGCAATTTGGTCATGTTTAGGGTTCCGTACCCAAAAGGTTAAAACGGGACCCTATTACTAAGACTCCGCTGTCTGTCCGTCCGTCTGTCACCAGGCTGTATCTCATGAACCATGACAGTTAAACAGTTGAAATTTTCACAGATGATGTATTTCTATTGCCGCTATAACAACAAATACTAAAAAACAGAATAAAATAAATGTATAAGGGGGCTAAAATATATTTTATAATGTGCAAATGAAGCCCTTTCATATGACTTGACTTAGTAGCCCCATTTTAATTTCAACCCCCCACTTCGGTCCCTTGTGCAATGAAAATTATATATTTTTTCAATAATGGACTTATATAAAACTCAAGTCGATTGCATTAGTAGTTCCTTAAGAGCCATTACGCACTGTCGACTGGTCGCCGAAGACTTGGTTGTCGGCGACTGTGACTTTCTATAGTTTAAATAGGTGTTAACGCACTTGCCACCGACCGACCTCGCTGATACCTGTCGACTCGTTCAACAGGACGTAGACGCAGTGGTAAAGTGGTCTCACGACAACGGTATCGTTCTTAATGGCGATAAAACTAAGCTGTTGATGATGCATTCCCCATATATACATCTGACTAATACATGCCCTTCCATTTTTACCCATAGCTATGAGTGTATGCATAATAATAATTCAAACTGTAAATGTAAACCAATAGAACAAGTACAAAGTGTCACATATCTTGGAATGAAAGTCGATGAAAGTTTTTCATGGTCTTCACATATTGATTACATTTGTAGTAAGCTTAGAGTATTGCTATCTAAATTCTACCACTTAAGCTTTAAAGTTCCCCCCAGCACCTTAAAATATTTATATATATCCTTAGTTGACTCAATACTGAGTTATTCTCTTGATTGTTATGGTTTGACGTTTAAAACTAATATACAGAAACTAGAATCAATTCAAATTAGATTTTTAAAATTATTAGTAAACAAGAAAACTAAAAACAGTTGTAAACGAGACTATTATAAGTTATTCAAAATATGTAAAATTCTACCAGTTAGCCTTAAGCATAAGTACCTATTATTGGTTAATAATCATGGCAGTCGAGACAGTGACTCACTAGTTTCTAACAGGTATACTACCAGGTCGATGACAGCAGTTAAATATGATGTACCCAGAGTTAGTAACTACTATGGCGACAGAACTTTAAAAAAACGCGTTCCCTATTTATTAAACACCTTGCCTGCTGACATCAGACAAGAAGATAATAAAGTTAAATTCGCACATAAACTCAAAAAATATTTATTAGATTCTATGTTAGTATAGGTATTAAGTATTTATAGGTTATTGATGTACTTACCTGATATTATGTTTTAATGTAAGAGAGACTCAACGATCTCACAGATAAACTGCGTAAGCAGTTTTGTGGGGCAATGTACTTAGCGTTAAGAAATTTTAAGTGAATAAATCATTCATTCATTCATTCATTCATTCATTCATTCATTCATTCATTGGTCGCCGGTCGCCCGACTATTCTTATCGACTATTCTTACTTATTACTATTCAACTGGTTGCCGAGAGACCGAGTCTACGGCGACGCGTCGACAGCGCTCTAAATAAGCAACTGCGACTGACAGACGGACGGACGAAGTCGCACCATAAAGGTTCCTTTTAACCATTCTGGTACGGAACTCTAAAAATGAGTGAGGCATGAAACAAATGAGATGAAATGAGCTTCGATTTAAATAGCTAAGGTACAGAGTAGGTAATATTCAAGGTTAGTCAGAAAGGGGGTACTACCCAAACTATACTACTACCCATAATAATGAGTAATTTTGTACTACCACTTTCCCCAAAAGTCAATAATTTATGAGAAATAGCCGTTCAAAGATTTCATAAAAATATGCTAAAATCTATATACAGGGTGTAAACGAATTCGTAAGTAGGTTGGCATCGTACAGTAATTAGCCTGATAAAAAAAAAAAAAAACATATCGGTAAGTGATCTAAACCACCTAATAAAGATTCAGTAAAAAAATAAGAATATTATTCTAGCAAAAAAAAAAATGAGATTGAACATTTCGATGCCACGCATAAATGAATGAAAGCACGACGACGCGGCTGGTGGGCACGACTAACGCGATATCGCTCTTTGCAGTAAGTTAACTCGGGGCTCTAAAATGACTCAGAAATAGAAAACTAAGACTTTATTTTGATATTTTTTTTCTGTTGATTTTCAAAAATTCCCTTTTAGGGTTAACCTGTGTCACCAGTAGATCACGTAGTTTGAAGGAATTACACGAATTCGTTTACACCCTGTATATCCTCAGTTATGATCAGCTGTGTTTACATTTTAGGTCATATTTGGGGTCGCGAATTACAAGCTCCAGTTTTGAATTCGTAACTAAAGCAGGAATGAAGAATTTTTGAAAAAAACTAAAATAAAAATTATTTAACATGGAAATAAGAAATGTTGAAATTTCAATTTGCATCTAGTTAGACTGGACTCTATCCCCAATATATTTGGGAAAAGGCTAAGCAGAGCCTGTGTAACATTGTCGATAAGGCTCTATTCCAAAAACCCACTCTATCATCACATTAGCTGCAATAATTCATGCACAATAGCTTAGCTCTACAACTCTACATAGAGCAATATAGAGCACTATGAAAGCGCTGATTGTCATCCATAATAGAGTTATAGAGCCATATAGGAGCAATATACTCCGTTTAGAAGCTCTATGCGTTGCTCGCAGGTAGATAACTTAATATTGTTGCTATGGAAGGTAGTATGCTACAAGGCTTAAGGGGGAAACTCGATTATATCGAAATTATGTTATAGTGGATGTTTGTACAACTTCGGAGACTCTACAGTTGTTTTTGAACCGAGTTCTTGAAAGAGAGTGATATACAGGGTGGTAATTTGAGATGGGGCAGTATGGGCGGTTATCTTAACCGTTGTAGCTACAGAAAATGTTCATAAGAGACTGTCCTTATTTTTAGAAAATATGTTGCTCTTCATTTACAGATTTAGAGGTAGCTGCCCTTACTACCTAATCTCGAACTAGCATCCTGTTTTTTTTTTAATACAACTAGCTTTTGCCCGCAGCTTCGCTTGCGTAAAATTTTGAACCTGTTAAGTGACGATTTTCCATACAAACTTTCATCCCCTATTTAAATCCCTAAGGGGTTGGATTTCGAAAAATCCTTTCTTATTCCTTGTCTACATTAAATGCAAAAATTTCAGTTTTCTACGTCCAAGGGTTTGGGCTGGGCGTTGATGAGTCAGTCAGTCAGTCAGGACTTTTCTTTGAGATGGGGTATGAAGGGCAGCTACCTTAACCATTGTAGCTACAGGAAAACGTCCTTAGGAGACCACCCTTAACTTTTTAAATAATTTCAATCTGCATTCACAGATTTTAATAAAAAAAAAACAGTCAGCTAGAAAAACAGCAGTTTTCACAAGACATGTTTATGATACTAATCGATCCTATTTCCCATAACGATTTAAAGACTATCTAACCATTTGCGGTTGGAGTACTAGAAACGTCAGAATTCGCAAAAAAACTTATTGAAGATGGGGTAGTAATAGTAATAACATTAGCCGTTGTGGCTACAGGACAATGTTCTTAAGAGACTGTCCACTTTTGTCAAACATTAATCGTTGTAGCTCTATAGAAAAACGTTAGGAGACTGCCCATATAAAAATATGTTGCTCTGCATTTACAGATTTAGAGGTAGCTGCCCATAGTACCCCATCTCAAATTACCACCCTGTATACAGGATGGTAATTTGAGATGGGGTATGTAGGGCAGCTACTTTAACCGTTGTACCTACAAGAAAACGTTCTTAGAAGACCACCCTTAATTTTTTAAATAATTTCGATCTGCATTCAGCGTGGATTAGCATTGACTTCTGAAACTGTTAATTTTATTACATCGTAATTATTTTTTCCCTTTTCAGTTTTTTTTAATGTCGGTTTTTCTTCGTGCTGGTATCGAAATCGCGACACGTTACACAGCTACTGTGACAGTCGTGTCTTCAAAACACGCTTAGTTTCGAAGTCCCAACTTTTCTTTGCAACATAACGGTCGGCCCACATCTGTTTTATATGAATAAGCTATTATGGAAAGAAGGCAACCAATGAAATATATATTTAGACATATCTATACGTATATTTATATCGATTTGCAAAGAAAATGTTACCCTTTTCCACTCGCGGGTATTGTAAAAGCGACCAAAGACTCAAACTCAAAACTCATTTATTCAAAATAGACTAGAATTACATGGTTCTTTTTGAACGTCATAACAATAGACAGGCCCCCAAAAAAGCCCGCCCTTCACCGCTTCCTAGTGTTTATGCTGTGAAGAAGAAACGGCGCAACAAACTCCACAGCAACACAGATCTGTCTGTCAAGTGAATAAATTAATTGAGTCTATACAAAGAAAAACATAATATTATTTGCAATAATAAAATTATGCAAATAAAGGAAAATGAATAATAAAAAAAGTAAATTAATTAATATTGAAAGTTAAAAAAAAAAAATGGTTGCTTTTGACCCTAGTCGCTCGCACTTGATGGTAAATGCAGACCTGGGGCCCAATTCTCCTAAAATAAATTGTTGCCAAACGCAATCGAACCACAACCGTCAGTCAGTTTTTGTTTTCGAAAACTTTCAAAATGATTGATTTTGTTTTTTGTAACAAACAATTTGATAGCTTTTGAAATTGAGAACTGTCTGAATGAACGGTTCGGCCTTGGTTCGGTTGTGATTTATCAAGATTTATTTTAGGAGAATTTGGCCCAGGGTCTAAGATGGAGCACACGAATCCAAGTAACAGAGATATAGAGAGACTCCCCTATACCCCTCTGGCTCTCACATACACACGACAGAACACAGCAAACTGCTTGGCGCCGGACTTTAATGCGAGGGTGGTAGCTAGCCAGGCGGATCGTATAGATGCTACCACGTCGCGTGCTGTGTTTTGTATAATGTTGCAACACGCGTCTATTACCAGCGTGCGGTGAGGAAGATTTATTTTTAGCTTTTTTACCGTAAAAAAATACCTAACTCTTTTTATTGCGTGTTTTTCGTAAAAATACCAACGCTAAGAATAGATGTTGCATCACTACATAGTATAAAACAAAGTCGATTCCCGCTGTCTGTCCCTATAATAATAATAATAATAATAATAATAATTGTTTATTTTCAGGCATTAGCACCCATAGCATTACAAAAATGACAATAATTGTACTTATAGACTAATAAAACTTAAAGAAAACAATTAAAACAAAATAACTACCCTCCTCCCCCTATTTCATCTAAGGGAGATAAAACAAATGCACCCCGATAGTGGATATGTAGGTACATTTATTTGAACTCTCTCAGCAAATGGACTGATTGCAAAATAGCAGTAACAAGTCTATTGTTACTTGCACCCACTCGAGTATAGAACGATGCCCTGAGCGTCTTCATTAGCCCAAAGAAGTCAGTCACTGTGTTCTCAGCGAACATGTCAGTCGCACTACACCGCCAGGGCAAGTTGAGCATGGCCCGGAATGCGTTATTGTACTGTACACGAAGAGTGTTGTATGCACTCTTCGTGTATTTGTACCAGAGTTGACTTGTGTAGAACGACTGACAGTAAGCCTTGAACAGAGTTATTTTTACTTGCTTTGAACAATGGTAGAATCGTCTGTTTAACATATTACTTCTACATGCTATACTACGTCTTTGCCTTTCCAGATCATCATCA
This sequence comes from Amphipyra tragopoginis, assembly GCA_905220435.1. Taxonomy (NCBI): domain Eukaryota; kingdom Metazoa; phylum Arthropoda; class Insecta; order Lepidoptera; family Noctuidae; genus Amphipyra; species Amphipyra tragopoginis. The sequence goes on along the minus strand of HG992020.1, from coordinate 11,849,955 downwards.
TCTTTTAAGTTTTCGGTTATTATGTGACCAAGATATTTAAACTTATGAACAACTTTAAGTTCTGTGCCACACAAGGCAATTGGCAGGAGCTTATCAGGCCCATTACCATGTTTGAAAATCATTACTTCCGTTTTATTAACATTGTATGTTAGCTGGTGTTGAACTGCATATTTCTCACATAAAGTAATGAGTCTTCTAAGGCCGTTGACCGACGGGCTAAGCAGCACCATGTCGTCTGCATAGCTGAGGTTATTTAAACATTCACCACCAATATGGCATCCGACTCTGGTGCTGCTCAGCTCCTCGATCAGGTCGTTAACATATAAGTTGAACAGAACTGGGGACGTCAGCCCACCCTGTCTTACCCCACTAGTCAGCCTGTATGTCTCCGACATGACACTATCCCATTTCACTTGGTTTGTTTGATTATTGTACCAAAATTCAAACAGATCTACAATTTTCGGAGGCACTTTAGTTCTTCTTAATTTATTCCATAGTATGTCATAATTAATTGTATCGAAAGCTCGACTGAGGTCTAAAAAACATGAGTAAACTGTTGTATTTCTACTGATATACTTATAGATGGTATTTTTTAGTGCAAAAATTGCTAAGTCAGTGGATAAGCCTCGACGAAACCCAAACTGTGCGTTATTAAGGGGAATATTATTTTCATTTAAATGTTTCATAATCAGGTTTTCAAATATTTTAGAAAATATGGTTGCTAAAGATATCGGCCGGTAGTTAGACAGGCTAGATACATCACCAGTTCTGTTCTTTACGATGGGTACAACGGTAGTTTTCATGAAGTCATCAGGTAAGTAACTATGGTCAATACAAACGTTAAATAGAAGCGCAATTTTATCAAATAACAATGCAGGTGCAAATAGCATGTGTTCAACACTGAGCCCGTCGTGACCCGGAGACTTGCCGCGTTTCATAGATTTAACACACCGAAATACATCTTCCGCCGTGACGTATAACTCACTTAGTTCTTCGGGCGAAGCCGACGGAGATACAAGTGGCGATGGCACACGTGTTTGCGCAGGCGCGCGCGGCTGCGCGGGCGGGGTGTCCGTGTCACTCCGAACCAAGTGTGTCCCACTCAAACAGCTGTCCATAGTGTTCGAAAGTGATGATGATTGCGAAGGTGGAGGTGGATTAAATTTATTGACAAACATATTTGCTATATTAATTGGATTCTGTTCACCATTTATGGATAACGGCAGACTAGACTTATAATTTAATTTATTAGTTTCTTTCCAGAAACTTCCGAAGTCTTTATTGTACCTGTGTGTAGCTATTATATCCATTTTTATTTTTGTTTCATTTAACTGACACCATTTGATCTTATTTTTAAAAACTTTTTTACTATGAATCATTTCATCGTAAATCCTACCCTGAGTAGGGCGACCATAAAAATTCCATAATTGATAGTACTGCCTAGCTGCCGTGTGACAATCTTTTACATGATAATTCCAACCAATCACTGTTTTACTGGTGTTAAATGTTTTACCTTGATATGAGTATTTAGCTGCTTTTGATATACTGTTAACAATCTGAGAATAAAACTTATCAATTAAACAAAAGTGATCATTATTTTGGCATGAGACGCCTTGGCAGGGAAAACTAGGCCAATCAAAAGAATTTAGAAATTTATTACATAATTTTGCATAATTACATTTTTGCTCATAATTTCTAGAACCCCAAATTACTTTATTACTTTTCTGACTGTGTGATTTATTAACTTTAGGTATAATGACATCAATATTGCAACTAATTACTAATGGAAAATGATCTGAATAGTAAACATCGTTTAAAATGTGAATATTATCAATTACACTTAACCCAGCTGAGGTAGTAATACAGTGATCGAGCCAGCTTGTGGTGCCATGCGCATCACTTAAATAGGTAAAAGTATTTGAGTTAGACATACCAAGCATAGCAAGATCCGCACAAACCCAGCTCTGATCATGGCAGAACTCCATCAACTTACATCCAAATAGACTGTTTGAACGTGACACGTCAGCATTAAAGTCGCCAAGCACTAAAACACTCTCAACACCGGACACTTCTATAACCGCACTGATAATACCTAGGCATTCCGTGTATAGAGGCAAGTTGTCCGCATCTTCCGTAGGCATGTATACCGACATTACAATAAAACTTCGGCCGGCGTCGAGCTGTATACACACAGCCGCCACGCGCGTCGATCCTGTTTCAATCGGTGTCACATTGACAAACAAAGAGTTCTTCCATAATATTGCAACGCCTCCATAAGGTCTTCCTTTTAAGACTCCTGCAGTCGTGTCCACTGCCGATACTCCATGGTAGGAGAAATCAGGGTGTATATTATTAAGGTAACCCAAATCATCAGGTAGTAGCCAATGTTCCTGTAGGGCAATCACTTCATGTGTTTTGCATAAATCTGCGACATGATTACATGACCGTTTTATGGATCGACAGTTAAAGGAGACTACTTTAATTTTCATTATTGTTTTTTGTTTAGCCCAGTTCGATTACTTTGATCAGTAGAATAGCGTTTTGCTATATACCTTCTAAACTCCACACCACGAGGCCAGAAGTCAGCACTTAGGAAAGTGGATTCGTGTTCTTGTTGGATAGTAATTTTGAACGAAGAAAAAGCTATACATGCTACCATGCTACCTATATATGCTTAGATCTTTAAAACTACGCAATGGATTTTGATGAGGTTTTTTTTAATAGATAGGGTGATTCAAGAGGAAGGTTTTAAGCTATAAAACGTACACGTGCGAAGCCGGGGCGTGTCGCTAGTAACAAATAAAAAGCAACCCTAATAGGGGATTTACACGGGTCGATTTTCGCCGCACGGAGGCCGTACAATGGCCTTTTGAGGAAGAGCCATAGCAGGTTTGAGTTGACCTGTCCCAACTGACGGTACGCATGTATCAGACATCGTGTAGTTCAACCTTATTTTAGGGAGCTCAACGACCTGACGCACGACGCCACCAATCAGCCGGACATTTGCGTAGATCACAAAAAATACTCAAACCGCCAGTTTTACAAAATTCTACCTTAGTGACGGTTAAGCGAAGGGTTGTGGAGATATCTCGAATGAGATTAATTCATCCTAACTATCCTAACTTCCTAACTAATATTATAAATGCGAAAGTAAGTTTGTTTGTTTGTTACCTTTTCAAGCCAAAACCACTGAACCGATCATCCTGGAATTTTGCATTTACATTGTCAGGTGTACAGAAACGGACATAGGGTACCTATCATCCTGAAAAAAACGTACTGTTCCCGAGGAAAACAATAATAACTTTCATAGATGGCGCCACGAGTCTTTTTTATTTGTCTTTAAAAAAACGTAGCCCCACCCTAAGATTTCTCTTGTATCGTGGGTGCGTTTATAGACACAAATCTCACAAACAAACGCCCAGACCTGAAACAACCATCTGTAGGCCATACAAATTTTTGTTTCGTGTGGGAATCGAACCCACGACCCGTAGCGCAGAAGCCAATCGCTTAGCCACTGCACCAAACGTGTCGTCATTGAATCACGATTGATTTATATTATTAAAGAAACTTTAGTAGTCTGTTAAGAGCTTTTTTAATACGAGTGCAGCCGCAGGCAAAAGCTAGTTCGTGTATAAAGCAAGCCTACATTGTACTCACATTCACAATTTAATAAATAAAAAGAAAAGTAAAAAAAAAGGGTGCTAATTAAACAGACTTCTTTTTAATAGCATTATTCGTCTCTAAAAATCTACATTGGCTTCTAAATTACTAAGTCAGCCACAATTAACGAGCGTCTGAATGATAGTATCTTAGCCACTAGTCATCTTCTATATAAGCCACTGTTCGTCACCCACTTTCATTTTCACAATAAAAACAAATGAAAAACAAAAAGAGTCGACGGAGCCCCGCTGCGCGCGGCTCCTATTTCTGTCTGCAGGGTTTAAAGTAACCTAACACGAAGGGGATGACGGGGGCTTCGTTCGCTCGCTTTGCTCGCTCATTCTACCCCCCGTCATCCCCTTCGAACCTAACCTATCCGTGTCGGGGAGCCCATAAATTTAGTTGGCGTTGTAAAAAAGTCGAATTAGTTTATTAGAGGTTATCTCATTTTCCCGTTGCTTAGTTATAAAATGAGAAGTTTGGTCACGTGGCCAATAAATAAATTTGTGGCTTGATTTATTATTTCTCAAAAAAAATATACTTTTTTTTTCTTTTGGTACTGAACCCAAAAAATGAGGTTTAATGATAAACAACGTTTAGGGGCGGATATGTAAAAGAACAAAATGACCACCGATCGATTGGAGTATAAATATTTTATGAGTAATTACCCTGATTACTGATAGCTACATACTCTGTCCTATATTGGATTACTACTAACTTAAGAGCGCGGATTTGCTTGAGTGGAGTTTTATTATCAATACTGGCTTTTGCCCGCAGCTTCGCTTGCGTGAAATTTTGAACCCGTTAAGTGACGATTTTCCATACAAACTTTCATCCCCTATTTAACTCCCTTAGGGGTTGAATTTCGAAAAATCCTTCCTTTATCCTTGTCTACATTATAAAGGGAACCTCTGTGCAAAATGTCAGCTTTATAGGTCCAAGGGTTTGGGCTGGGCGTTGATGAATCAGTCAGTCAGGACTTTTCTTTTTATTTATATAGATACAAGGTTAGTCGGAAAGGGGGTACTAACCTGAAAGGACCTTAAAGCACCCATAATAATGAGTAACTTTTGTTCTACAACTTTCCTCAAAAGTCAATACTTTCAGAGAAATAGCTTATTGCTAGAGAAGCGCTATAATACACGGTGGGCCCGAGGTACCCGAAAGATTTTAACCTTCGATTCCGATGCCTAATTGGAGAAGAAAAGCCATAAGTATATAGTTTGATGAAAAAAGCTTAATTTTCGTAATATTCATTATTTATTGAAATTCACAAATCGAAAAATGTCTATGGTAACAAGTCCTATGAACGCGGCGTTGCGACTTTTGTCATACCATACCCCTCTCGCCGTATGTCTTATTTGACGGGGAGGGTTGTGAAGTGAGAAGTTTCTTATCCTCTCACACGATAATTTATAAATATTGCCAGTTCAACCTAAGGTGTTGTTTACAAGGGAGCACTAAAGTTAATTTATTCATAAGGAAAAGAAAAACAAAAAAAAATTTTTTTTTTTCTTTTTTCATCTTTTCTTGTTATAACGTTTGACTCATAATAGCATCAAAAAAATCTTTCGGATATCTCGGCCCCACGGTGTAGATGAATTTTTAAATGATATTTTCCTTGTATAGAATTCTGAATGTGCATATTAATTTGTTTTTATTATTTGTGTCTTCAAATTGAATTTAAATTTTGACATTGTGATTTTGAATTGAATTCAAATTTTTATATTGTTATTTTTATTTAATTGAAATTTTGACATTGTGATTATTTTTTATTATATTTTTTTGCATTTTTTGCCAAGTGCGACTAATCTTGGACGCCTTAGAGCCCAAATAAACGTCCGAAACTTGCCTCCGATAATCGGTTCCGATAGTCAGATCAGACTAACTGAAGGCCTCCGCGTCATACATTTGTTTGAACATGAATTACACGTACGAACAGACTATCGGATCAGATGTCAGAATCGTAAGCATCGTCCGGGCATCGTTGTCGTACAGAAAAAATCGGACACGAGAATCGTACGTGTATTTCATGAATCTGATCAGATAGTCGGATCCGGCGCCCGGAAGCAACTATCGGACGTGTATTTTGACCCTTTTACGGAGACGCGAGTCGCGCGTTGCGTGCGGCGTGGCGTCTCGCGGCGCGTCGTACGATTTTGCTGTTTACGGAGCGGCGGCGCGTGCAGCGGCCCGCATCATCACACGCGCAAACACAAACATATGGCAATGTACGATGTTGTTTATGAAGATGCGGTGCGTGCGACGCCGCGGGCCCCGCCGCGGTTGACGCTACGTTTTACAGTGGACGGAGAATTGCAGGAATAGCTGGTCGCAACGCTGCGTGCGCCGCCGCGATAAACGTCGCGTGCGACGCGGCGATGCCATCCGCGGGCTCCGTCTGCATTTCAAGCAAACGCGTGTAAAATCGCTTCTCCGTAAACGCTCTCATACAACGCCATATGTTTGAATTCAGTGCGGACCGCGCCGCAAAACGCGACGCGCGACTCCTCGCGTCTCCGTAAATGAAGCCTTAAACGGCAAAACATGTAGCCACCTCATATTAATTATAAAACCTTTATACCATATTCATGTTTTACAAAATAAATGTATGTTATCTTATCATCCTCCTGCCCTTATTCCAACCTACTTGGTCGTCGCAGCATGTATTTTTAACCGACTTCAAAAAGGAGGAGGTTCTCAATTCGTCTGAATGTTCTTTTTTTTTTTTGTGTGTGTTTGTTACGCGATATCTCCGCCAATTATGAATGGATTTTGATGATTCTTTTTTTGTTTGGTAGGCCATACTTCAGAGATGGTCCCATATAATTTTTATTGAAATTGAGTCAGCACTTTTTGAAAAAATCAACAAAAACAAAAAAAAATACACAAATCGTATGTAGACGACGTTCTAGTTGTAGTGCTGGTCCGAAAATTTTTACACTATTGTAATTGTAATTTGTGGCACTAAAAAGTGTAAAATAAAAAAACTTTAAAAAAGTAAAAACCGACTTCAAAAAAAAACTAAACGGAGTAAAATAATTATATTTAATAAAACTACCACTTTCAGAAGTCGGTGTTCTACGCTGAAACAAATTGAATGCGCCGACTGCTGAAACTGGTAGTTTTATTAAATGATAATTATTTTACTCCGTTTAGTTTTTTTTTGAAGTCGGTTTTTCTTCCATACATCTCTATTAGTCGTCATCTCAGTAGTCACCCTCTTTCTAGTCATATCATCTTTTACATTATCCATCCATCGTTTCTTTGGTCTTCCTCTACTCTTATAACCATCCACATTCATACTCAAAACTTTCCTCACGATATGTTCCTCATTCAGAATTAAGTAAATAAAATATCCTTGAACCGGTGCCCTACTTAACAAAAATGTCAATCAATGGTACCAACTTAATGTCAGTCGATAATACCAACGTCAGCATAAGGAAACGGTTGCCTAACTTCATTATAACTTTCTCGAATTCAGTTATGAATTCGACAGTCTTTTGGCTTATGGTTAGGGCGCACGCTATTCTGTTTAGAGGTCACGGCAACGCCGCGGCTGTTGAGAAATTGAAATTTCCAAAAGCGGACACAAGGGAGACATGTGCCCTCCGTACCCCCCAATTGGTCGACACTCGCTATACAAAAGAAATAAGATCCCAATCGTTTATGAGGAAATTCCTCAACAGTCTGGCCCCCTCCCCTTCAGAAAAAATCCTGTGGCTGTTGATAAATAGATATTTCCAGAAGCGGATTCAATGGGGGCAAGTGACCCCCGTGCCCGCAATTGGTCGACACCGCCTATACAAAGGTTATTACGTCCCAATAGCTTAGGAGGAAATTCCTCACCATTCCGGCTCTTGTGCCCCCTCTCCCCATCAGAAAAAATCCTGTGGCTGTTAATAGAAATTTCCAAAAGCGGATTCAAGGGGGGCAAGTTCCCCCCGTGCCCCTTAGTTAGTTGACACCGCTAATGTAAGGGAGATTAGGCCCCAATAGCTTGTTACTAAATTCCTCACCAGTCTGTCTCTTGTGTCGCCCCTCCCCCTGAGGAAAAATACCTGTGGCTGTTGATAAACAGATATTTCCAAAAGGGGACACAAGTGCCTCCAAATTGGTCAACACCTCCTATACAACGGAGATTAGGTCTCAATAGCTTATGATTAAATTCCTTACTAGACTGGCTCTTGTGCCCCCTCTCCCCCTCAGAAAAAAACCTGTGGCTATTGATAAATAGATATTTCCAAAAGCGAACACAAGTGCCTCCGAATTGGTCGACACCGCCTATACAACGGAGATTAGGTCCCAATAGCTTATGATTAAATTCCTTACCAGACTGGCTCTTGTGTCCCCCCTCCCCCTCAGAAAAAAATCCTGTAGCTGTTGATAAACAGATATTTCCAAAAGCGGACACAAATGGGTGATTATTCGAAAAATGATTGTAAAAAATAAAAACGTCATTATCATCATCCCAAAGTTCTAAATGCAGATGTTTCAAACTTCAATTATAATAATGAAAAATCAAACTATACCACTGCCGTCAAGTAATAAGACAAGAATAAAAACAATCTGAAACTATTATTAATGTTAACAACGAAGGAGAACAATGATTTGTTAATTTTTTTTTAAGGAAGTTCGAATTTTCACCCGCCTCCAAATTGGTTGACACCGCCTATGTAAAGGAGATTAGGTCCCAATAGCTTATGAAGAAATTCCTCACCAGTCTGACACAAGTGCTGGGAGCACACGTGTCCCCATCAGAAAAAAATAGTGTAGTAAAAAAATATTGCAGGAAATTATAATAATATGCATGTGTATACAAATGTATGTATAGAAAAAGTCTATAAATAAATTAAACAAACATCACTACATAGTATAAAACAAAGTCGCTTCCCACTGCCTGTCCCTATGTATGCTTAAATCTTTAAAACTACGCAACGGATTTTGATGCGGTTTTTTTAATAGATAGAGTGATTCAAGAGGAAGGTTTTAAACTATAAAACATACAAGTGCAAAGCCGGTGCAGCTAGTTATAACTATTAGTGCGTTACCATGGATACCACATCTAGTTGTATTGCTTACTTTCGATCCGTGTTCGCTCGGTTGGTGACACTTGTTTTTATGATTCTAGCCACTTTGTTTTGTTTTTAATTAAATAAGTTTTAACGTTGTATCAGTACGCTTATTAAAAGTTTATTTTGTAAACGTTGTTCATTCTTAATGAGAAAAATAAAGCTGTTACAGTATTGTTTAAATTCTTCAATTAAGCGCAGTCCAGGCTACTCATATATCGGGTGTAAAAAGACCCTTAACGATAACGAAAACCACGTATTCTACCCATCACTGGGATCATTTTTTTCGAACAAACCATACCTGAGAAATCATTGGTTTTGGAGATATTGAAGGTCAAAGTACACATCTTTTTTTTTAGTTTTTTCCAAAAACGATTTCCAAGTCATAATACTAAACTTTCTTCCATACAAACTTTATCAAAAAATTCAATTTTTCCTAACAAATTACGCATTTGAAGTTACAAAAACGCAATGAATATCAAATGCACACGACCGCCTTGGCTCGGCTGTGTGGCCGCTGCACGCATGCAAACGCGCGGCATCGCCACAACCATAATTTGCGCGCTACAAAAAAAGCGTTTTTTTCATGCCAAAAAATAAAAATCGTTTCCCAGCAATTATTTTTGATCAATGTAATTTAGTTTGATATACAGAGTGCGTAGATTTCGGCTATGTGATGGGTCTTTTTACACCCTGTATGTATAGCATATTAGCAAATATTGTATAGCACAACGATATTGCCCAGCATACATTTTACATGTACACGTTCACACAACGCTATGCTAGAAAGTATCGGCTTGCCGTACGCGATGAACTTGAGCGTTTCTTAGAGCTATATCGTACGATTCTCCTGTCCCGCCCCCCGTCCGTCGCCCGATGGATCGCCGTTAAATAACTTGCTATACATAGTAGACGGGCTTGCGATATAGCGTATAGTGTGAACGCTATGCTATACAAGGTTAGTTTTAGTATATACTAAACCTCAAACAAGTTTGTTCAGAATCACTAGGAGAATCGATTGACATATTTTTTACACCACATTTTTTTTTTGTTTTTTTTTTCATAATTTTCAGTTTTGTTTCAGTAGGTTTCTACCCATAACAGTTGACGGGAATAGACACCTTGAGGCTTGAAATGGTACGCTCGGTCAGTTTCCGTGTATTAGACAACCCCTGCATAGCACATCTCAGGCATTTCACACTTCTTTAGCGAACTTAACGCGACATAAACTAAGGTGTAGCTTGGAGATTTACTAAAAAAAAAAAACACATATTCAGGCAGTTCTGATGTAAATCTTGTTGGGGTGTCTCGGTTTTCGCATAAAGTAAAAATAACGTTGTATAGTTATAGCTTATAACGCAGTATGAACTATACTATAAATAAAAATAAAGACTGATGCAGACACGTTGAGCGTATATTGCGCGGCTCATGTTTTGTCGCTTTACGCGTATGCATCACGCTACATACAAATTCTCCTGCGTAGTCCTCTCTCATAAGTAAAGTTCGACATCCCAGGCACACACTTTTAGAACCCGATGACGAAATAACCCTCCTCCAGGAGGCGAGTAAATCGACCAACACAATACACAACGCCCGCCGCCGTCCGGCATACCGTCCTCGCCGACGAGGCCCGTCGCGACGTCCCACCGCCGCCGGTCACGATCCACCGAGCTCTCCCGTCGTAGAGCCGGTCATCTCTTCAGACTCCGCAGTCACACCGATAATTCAGCCCTCATCAAGCTGTCTCCCCCTCCCCCTATGTCCACGCCAGCAACGCCCTACGCCGAGGTCCGAGTCCCACTAGGGGTCGCCCTTAGTGCTGTTGTTGCAGGTAGTCATGATGTTAGTGTAGTACAAGTAGTTAGCTTAGGTTAAGTATTTTACTTCTCCACGATTGGCTGGAGAACCTTCAGGTCTCGCCAATAACTGCCCGGTCACGTAGAAACCGTCCCCAGGACGACCTACAGCAGTCAAATAGAAAAAAAAAAAACACCACGCGTATTTTTCGTAGTTACGCCGAGTGTAGCAGGGCCTAGAAATTTCGTGCACGCGCATTACTGCGCTATAGATACATGACGCAGGATACGCTAAGTGTATTTTGGTCAGATACGGCGGTATCTTTCGCCGTATCAGCCGTATCAATGATACAGGGGCCCCGACGTGTGCGTGGGAAGCCGTCGCCTCCTTCTGCGAGGAGGTGATGGTGAGGAAAGAGGAAGCGGAGAGGGAAAGAGAGGCAGCTGCCACTCTCCCTTCCCGCGCCAGACGCACCGGGCGCCGGAGGGCGCGCGACGATCTCCGGCCACCGTAGTGTGTGGCGGGCGGCGGGTTAGAGGACCCGTCGCCCGACCAGTAACAGGCCCGAGAAGGTGGCGCGCAGTGTTCCATGCGCGCCTCTCAGGAGGACGTGGGGCAAGGCCCACAGAAGGTCCGCCAGGGGCTGGCGGATCGAGGCCTGCCGCGGTTGCGGTGCATGCAGCTGCAAATCCCACGACTCCGGCCAAGGGTCAGGAGAAGGAACACCGTGGGTTTTTAGCCGGTAAGAGTCCAGCATACCCCTTAGAAAGAAGAGAAGGGCATCCATGAGGATTTTCACATGAGAAAAAAGGGGCTCCGACGTGTGTGAGCAAAAATTCGTAAAATGTTATCCATAATCTCACTTAAGCTCTTAAGCCGTACGTCAGACTCTAAACTCTTAAACGCTAAACTCAGCACACTCCAGACACTCCATACAACCATAGACCAAATACAATTCAATGCAAGCGTTCTTATTTCTTAAAAAATCTATATCCTCCATTTGGGCTTCGTCACAATCGGGTAGAAGGGCCCCCCCGACAAATTTTGATACAGGGCCCATCTAGGGCAAGCTATGCCACTGGTTTTGGCCATTAGTTACGGTTCTCCAGGGGCCCAATTCTCCTAAAATAAATCTTGATGAATCGCAACAGAAGCAAGGCCGAACTATTCTTTTAAACAGTTTTCAATTTCAAAAGGTTATGGCACACTATACCGGCACCGCAACGGCACCGCTCCAACCCAACAATTAACTTGTCATTCAAATTACAGCATTAACACTCAGTTGCAAGAAAGGTCCATTAAATTTTAATGCTCTCATTAGAATGTTAATGCTCCATTAACCTCTTCTATCCATTGCAAGAAGCTAGATTTAATGGAATGATTAACTATCCATTAAAATTAATTTTTGATGTGTCAAACTCCCCATGATTTCAATACAATGATAATTAGTAAATGAAGAACGAACTACGACCTAATTAGTGTTCATGCAATAGCCATTAATTTAAGGAAACATTATTCTTAATGACGGATTAGTTAATGATCACCTAATGGTATCTTTCTTGCAACTCAGTGTTAATCGTGTGTCGTATAATATATTTCATAATGTCAATATGAAAAAGCCAACGGCGAGCAGTCAGCGCGCTTGTCGCTACCATACAACTCAACTCGAAGCTCGCGCGCTGTGAGCGAGCGGACCGCGTGCTTACTGCGCGCCGACTCCGAGGCGCCAGCGAACAACGTCGCTGCGCCATCGCCCGCGCTCCTTTCACAAATGCCATATAACTACTGTGTTCGTGGTGACAGCAAGCTTGCACCTCGCGGACGACGCGGAGTTAGCGCGCTGGTGGCTAGCCGTAGCTTAAATTCGAGGCGATGCCGTGCTGCAGCTGTGCAGTTGCGGTGCCAGTATAATGTGCCATGACCTTTAGTTTGACACAACTAAAGAGAGGAGCCCGTGGCTAAATAATTACAGCCGCATAGACCGATCTTCCGGGTTAAGCCACGCTTGCCGAGGTTGGTCTGTGGATGGGTGACCATTTACCATAGCGAGTTTCCTCCGTGCCTCGGAAAGCACGTAAAGCCGTTGGTCCCGGCTGTCATTTGTAGATCTTTGACAGTCGTTACTGTTGGTCAGAAGCCAGAAAGTCTGACAACCAGTCTTACCAAGAGTATCGTATTACCCAGTTACTGGGTTGTGGAGGTCTGATAGGCAGTCGCTCCATGTAAAATACTGATATTCAGCTGCATCCGGTTCGACTGGAAGCCGACCCCAACATAGTTGGGAAAAGTCTAGGCAGATGATGATGACCTTTAGTTTGACACAAAAACCAATCCAAACATTTTATAACAAAACAAAAACTGATTGACGTTTGTGGTTCGTTTGCGTTTGTCTACAATTTTGTTAGTCGATGGCCCCCTAGATGGTCATGATTGGCCAAAAAACATCTCCAGCTTGTACAACCCTCGGTTACATCATCATTTCATCATGTCAATAATCCATTTCGTTAAAATACTTATGTTAATTAACGAAACTGATGAATTAACTACACTCGTTTACGATACAATGGGGAATTTTAACGTGACCTCATTTTTAATGGCAAAAGCCATAGAAATGACATAATATTATATTATGTTTCGAAACCCTAGAGGGTTGCGAAAATGTACGGTAAATAAAGAAATATTTAGCTTGAATATGGTGAATTCCCGCATTTCCCTTAACCATAAGGGGAAGATCTATAAAACAATGGTTAGGCCGCAAATTCGGAGTAGCGTGGCGTGCAGCGGGGCGTTTTTGAGGGAGTTATTTAACATACAGGCTAGTATTTAAAGTGTCTTCGTAACAGCGTTTCCAGCATCCCCCCTCCATCCGAACCCCCTAGTCACCGCAGCGGCCGACTACAGTCCCTCTCTCATAAGTAAAGTTCGCCGTCCCAGACACACACTTTTAGAACCCGATGACAAAATTACCCTCCTCCAGGAGGCGAGTAAATCGACCAGTACAATAGGCAGCGTCCGTCGCCGACGAGGCGCGTCGCGACGTCCCACCGCCGCCGGTCACGATCCACCGAGCTCTCCCATCGTAGAGCCGGTCGTCTCTTCAGACTCCGCAGTCACACCGATAATTCAGCCCTCATCAAGCTGTCTCCCCCCCTATGTCCACGCCAGCAACGCCCTAAGCCGAGGTCCGAGTCCCACTAGGGGTCGCCCTTAGTGCTGTTGTTGCAGTCATGATATTAGTGTAGTACAAGTAGTTAGCTTAGGTTAAGTATTTTACTTCCCCCCCATTGGCTGGAGACCCTTTAGGTCTCGCCAATAACTGCCCGGTTACGTAGAAACGGTCCACAAAATTAGGTTTACTCACTTAACGGCCTTTTAGAAATTGGACGGCAACATAAAAAGTTGTACATAATGATGAGCATCATCATGTTCATGGTTTTTGGATGCGTCTTAAAACGAAAGTCTTTGACCAGTGCGTGTTGCCAGTGATTACACACAGCACTGAAACGTGAGCACTCACAATGGGCCTCATAAGAAGGCTCAAGGTCACCCAAAGTAGAGGACTAATGCTCGGAATTTACCTGCGTGATCATATCAAAAATGATGAGATCCGCAGGAGAATCAAGGTAACCGATATAGCTCGAAGAATTGCCAAACTTAAGTGGCAGTGGGCGGCACATTGCTTGCAGAACGAATGTCCGATGGGGAAGAAAGGTTCTGGAGTGGCGACCGCGTAGCGTGGGTAGGCCTCTCACAAGGTGGACCGAGGATCTGGTGAAGGTCGCGGGAATCCGCTGGATGCGAGAAGCACAGGACCGGTCGATGTGGCGATGCTTGGGAGAGGCCTATATCCAGCAATGGACGTCTTTTGGCTGAATGATGATGATGGATGTAAAGTGCCTAATCAGTCATACTGTGTAGAAAATGGTCACTTCATGAGGAGAGTGATTTGCATATTTTTGACCGAGTGCACTGTTATAGAATGATGAAATCAGTACCATGGAATACGAATCGATATTTCATACAGTGATAAGATTAATATTCTTATCAATACGTGTGGGTAATTCGGTTAGCTAATAAATATGAGGCATAGTGATATACAAACGTTTTGCTTGCCGCTTTTTTCGCGTCATCATAATATACAGCGTGTCTTGAATATGAACGTCAAGCCGGGAACAAATGATAGGAGTTTATGAAAGTTCAGAAAAAAAATAAAAGAAAAAAAGTTCAATCGATTGCTAGTTTGAAAGTTACTGAAAATAAAATTTACCCTCATAAGTCTAACAATAGAATAAAAAAAAGTATTTTTTTTAATCTTACTTTAATATTTCTCTTGTATCGTGGGTGAGTTTACAGACACAAATCTCACATACAGAAACGCCCAGACCCGAAACAACTATCTGTAGGCCATACAAATTATCAAACAACTGAGTCCATAGTGTTAATAATAAAACTCACAACCTATGTTAGTACGATAAAAAGAAATAAATAATAAACAGTAAACACAAGAATTAATATCAGTATCAATTGACTTTATTCACTCCTCTCACATGCAAATTAATGAATCGACTGAAGACTGCTGAGTCCGATCTATTTGATATGTATCTTTACTACTATTAAATATGTTTTTTTTTTAAGTATACAACTTATAAAATAAAAGAGTCATAAACACTTCGTTCCCGGTTTGACGTTGAATTTCGGGACAACCTGTATACTATATGCCCACTGCTCTACATTGGCCTCAAAATTATTTGAGCAATGCCGCTATCCTAAGGTTAGAACGGTTGTCAGACTTTCGGGCTTCTAATTACCCGTACCGACTGTCACAGGTACTCGTATGAGACCCGGAACCGGCTGTTTAACGTACTCTCCGAGACACGAGGCCTCGATCGAACGGTCACACATCCATAAACCGCGACAAGTGCTGCTTAACTTATCAAAACGAAGAATAGAACATTTAAAACAAATACTACATAATATCTTTAAATGCTAAAATGTATTTGAGTCGAATTCTCGAAAACGTTAAATTATGCAAGGAGCTTGTGTACACAAGGCAACTGTCCCACCGTCGGCGAGGAAGCGACTAAGGCCCGGACTCCACCAAAGTGGAGACGAGATGAGCGGAGCGGAGATGTGTTTTAAAAAACCAATAGAATTTCGTTATTCACATATCTCGTCTCCACTCAGCTTAAGTGGATACCATTGAGTGGAGGTGTATCAAATTTGTATGGCGCGATGGAAGCGGAGATGTGAGCTGTTTCTCCTTGAGATTGAGCTGAGCCGCGGTACAAGGCGGAGATGTGAGCTTTGCTTCGCAAGCTGACGACGGCGCGCAGCGGAGACGAGATGTGTGCGGCGTGCAGTGAGCGGTGTCACACTTCTCATGTCAATTTGTATAGCGACATGACTGAAACGTCTACCTTTCGTGTCAGATCGCACTAAACTGTACGTTCACATCCAATGCTCGCCGCACGCAGCTCAGTTCCGCTCTAGTCAGCGCACATCTCCACTCTAGCCAGCACACATCTCCGCTACAGTCTAGCCAGTACGCATCTCCGCACAGTTTAGGTGGATACACCCTAGCTGAATAACATCTCTTTCTGGCTCCGCTTCGGACATTTCCGTACATCTCCGCTTTAGTGGACGGGCCTAACTATCGGCTATTTTCTCGCTCAACAAACGTACAATAGATATACATTCCGTGTAAACAAAAGAGATGCATATATTAATAGTTGATCGCTGACTGTTTACACTGCCGGCGAGGACTCGCTCCACTAGTTTGTTGCTGAGCGACAAGAGCTATCAAAGATAATAGCGATACTTGATCAGCGATGCTCGCGTGGCGGTCAGAACTCACGCCGAGAGACCAACCAGCGGTCATTTGCGAGTGGTGCGAATAATGGCCAGTTTTTTTTCTGTTGGACTGCTGTAGATCGCCCTAGGAGGCCGTTTCTACGTATCCGGGCAGTTATTGGCGAGACCTGAAGGGTCTCCAGCCAATGGCGGGGGGGGGGGGGGTAAAATACTTAACCTAAGCTAACTACTTATACAACACTAACATCATGACTACCTGCAACAACAGCACCAAGGGCGATCCTAGTGGGAGTCGGACCTCGGCTTAGGGCGTTGCTGGCGGGGGCTTAGGGGGGGGGAGACAGCTTGATGAGGGCTCAATTAGCGATGTGACTGCGAAGTCTGAAGAGACTCGCGGCTCTACGACGGGAGAGCTCGGTGGATCGTGACCGGCGGCGGTGGGACGTCGCGACGGGCCTCGTCAGCGAGGACGGTATGCCGGACGGCGGCGGACGTTGTGTAGTGTGCTGGTCGATTTACTCGCCTCCTAGAGGAGGGTTGTTTCGTCATCGGGTTCTAAAAGTGTGTGCCTGGGAAGGCGAACTTTACTTATGAGAGAGAGTAATCGCCCGTCGCACTCGCACACTCGCTTATAGCTCAGCGACAAAACTATCGGAACTACACACTCGCTTCGCGCTAACTCGTTTCTAGTTTCTAGCTCTACTCGCTTCTCGCTCATCGTTGGCAGTGGGACAAGTGCCTAAGGACCGCTCAATATATTTGTAGGCAAGGAGACAGTGAGGCTCGAAATAATTTCATCTTAAATTATTATATTGTCAGTTTCACGCCTGTCCCTAAGGGTTAGGAAAGATGCTATTAGGGGAAATAAAAATATTTTTCTTGTCTTTTGTTATTGTTATGGTAAGATATTAAAATGGTAAACTGTGTACAGGAGTGCAGCAGTGTGAAAATTGTTTTTTTTTTAACTTCGTATCATCACGCCTTATTATCCGATGGGTTGGCAGAAGAGTGTAGTAAGCACACTGCTTGACGTTTGTCGGAAACGTCAAGCAGTGTGCTTGGGTGAGGTCGGTGCGGGGCGTGGCATGTCTTGTTTGATGGTTGTCAGCAAGCTGTCAGCTGTCAACTGTCGGCTGTCAGCTGTCATCCTTTTTGACATTGGATGCATTTGATTGGAGAGACGGGACTTTGGAGTAGTGTTGTTGCAATAGCGATAGTTTCGCTATCGATAGTTGACCTTGAAAAACAGTCGATAGCGCGAATAGTCCTATCGAAAATATCGAAATTCTGCAATACTATCGATACTATCGATAGTATCGATAGTGAAAATTAGGCGATACTATTGAACTTTGTCGATACTATCGATTATATCGATACTATCGAGATACGATACTATCGATAGTATCGATACTATCGATAGTATCGTGTCAAAATAGTCGATACTATCGATACTATCTATGATCTATCGACGCGTTTCGATAGTATCGATAGTTTTGTTTTAGTAACTATCGACGAATTTTCGATACTATCGACTGGGCGTAAAACGACACCTGGTCAGTAACACAGCGACACAAATATACGGTATGTTTAATATTTGCGACCGTTCGAACGACACTATGGATGATTTGTGATAGATGAACTATGTATCACCAGCAATATTATACCTTAAGAGCAAGCAATACTATCGTAAAATGTTCGACTATCGATAGGGCATTACTATCGATAGTATCGATACTATCGAAACGCACGCTATCGATAGTATCGATACTATTGATCTTTAGCAATAGTATTACTTAATTTCAACAATCGATACTGTCGATAGTATCGATAGTATCGTCTAGGGTCGATAGTTTCGATAGGACTATCGATAGTATGACTGATTTTCAAGGCCACGATAGTATCACGATACTATCGATAGACTATCACTATCGCAACAACACTACTTTGGAGTAAGACACGAGGGCGAGAGGTCGTTTTGCCAGCCTGCACCAAACTTACCGCGTTTCCGTAATTTAATCTATTTCCATCGGTTTGATCATGAGAGATGTTATTATTTTGTTATCGAGAGTGAATAAATAGAGGACTATAATCAGTGTTGTGACTATTATTTCCTGCCTACACCAAGTCGAACTTGGACTCTGATGACGAGGTTCCCCCAAAGAGTGAACTGCCCTCGTTAAATAAATTACTCATTACCCTAATTATAAGGCTAGATTGTAATAAGATTAGGGCGTATCGTCATGAAGCGCACTAAGAAAGGGGAAATTAAAAAACCTATGTTGTTTCAAGCCGTTAAACGTTAACTGGCGTAGTTGAATTACAATGATACATCATACCTACCGTGTAACTGTCCGTTTGTTGCCGAACGTAAAGAATAGCACTACCCTATCTCTTACCGTGAGTGTTGTAAAAGACGACTAAGGGATTGACTAGAGGATGGGCAGCAGCGTTCTCTGAGTATTTTAACAACCATACTGCGATCGTCAACCTGTCTGCCAAGCGTGGCGATTGTGGCAAGCCCCCCAACATGGCTTGGGGGAGGCCTATGTCCAGCAGTGGACGGCTTTCGGCTAAACGATAACGATGATCATCATCACCACATCATCATCGGTAATTTTTTTTCATTCTCCATACGATGGTAAGTTTTTTTAACCGACTTCAAAAAGGAGGAGGTTCTCAATTCGGTTGTATTTTTTTTTTATGTTTGTTACCTCACATCTCCGTCATTTATGAACCGATTTGAAAAATTCTTTATTTGTTCGAAAGGGTATACTTTCCGATTGGTCCCATATAAATTATGTTATGATTAGACCATGAACTTCAGAGATATGGAACGGAACTCCTCATCGGATCAAAGCAAAATTCTCAAATTACTAATATTGCTTTGTTTAAATTTGTTGTTGGGAACTGACTACTGGAAAAGAGGAGGGGGTGTATGTCCCCTCCCTCCCCCCCTTTGGAATGTTTTCATTATATCGTGTAAGGTATTTATTTATTTATTTATACTTTCGCACAAAATCTGTACAGAGGCGGAAGGTATCATTTGAAAGGACTTTTTATGCCCGACTACGTCAAAGCCAAAAAGAAGGGTTATGAAGGAGGGGGTTATAATTATGACACTAAAACGTATTTATTAAAAAATAACATTAAAAAAAAGTAAAAACCGACTTCAAAGAAATACTAAAAGGAGTAAAATAGTTACTATAATCTAAAATTAACAGTTTCAGAAGTCGGTGCAACTCTATACCGAAGCGAATAGAAGCCTACAGGCTGTAAATGAATTCGTGTAATTCCTTCAAACCGCTTGATCGACTGGTGTTTCGAAAAAATGAAAAAAAATGGTTTTCTACTTCAGAGTCATTTTAGAGCCCCGAGTTAACTGACTACAAAGAGAGATATTGCGCTAGCCTTGTCCGCCAACTGTGTCGCCGTGCTTTTAATTATACACCGTGGGCCCGAGGTAACCGAAAGATTTTAACCTTCGATTTCGATGCCTAATTGGAGAAGAAAAGCTAGTGTACAGTTTGTTAATTTTCGAAATAAGTACCTATTCATTATTTACGGAAAATCACAAATCAAAAAATATCTATGGTAACAAATCCTATGAACGCGACGTTGCGACTTTTGTCATACCATACATACCCCACTCGCCGTGTGTCTTATTTGTCGGGGAGGGTTGTGAACTGAGAAGTTTCTTATCCACTCACACGATAATTTACAAATGTTGCCAGTTCAACCTAAGGTATTGTTTACAAGGAAGTACTAAAGTTAATAGATTTATTATGTATCGAAAAACAAAAAAACAAAAACAAAACAAAAATTGACTGAATTGGACTTTTGTTGATATAACATTTGACAAATAATACCATCAGAAAGACGTGATTAAAATCTTTCGGATACCTCGGGCCCACATTGAGGAAACAAAACGAAAAACAAATTGCAATTTTTTTTCATATCGGTGATTTAGATACTACCACTTACTAATACCGCAAGAATTTTTGTTTTTTATTTTTAATCATGCTAGGTACTTCGCTTGCGGGTGGATCTACACCACCAGTAGTATTGTATGATTTTAAGGAATTACACTAATTCGTTTACACAGCGAAGAGTAAAAAAAATTTGCCAGTTTTTTCTTATTTGCGGTTTCAAATGTTGCTCTGAATCATCATCCAAACAACCCCTTTAAATATGCCCACGTGTTTCTGCTACGCGCTGTATAACGATACTAAACTCCCCACTACATTCCAAACAGCCCACATAACTCCGACCGCCTTTGAAAACATCGAAATTCGTCTAAAAAAGCAGTTCCATTTTTCGTCCAATATTTCAAAGCGTTCAGAAACCAAAAAAAACTATTGTAGGGTTCCGTACCCAAAGGGGCCAACGGGGGGGGTAACGGGGCCCTATTACTAAGGCTCCGCTGTCCGTCCGTCCGTCTGTCACCAGGCTGTATCTCATGAACCGTGATAGTTAGTTAGTTATTTCTGTTACCGTTATAACAACAAATACTAAAAAACAGAATAAAATAAATATTTAAGGGGGCTCCCATACAACAAACGTGGTTTTTTTGCTCGTTTTTGCTCGATATTGATAACGGCAACAGGTAGACGCTTGAAATATTCACAGAATATTTAGTTATATAAGGTCTATCTATTCATACACGAAACATTTTAAGGGATACATCTGGGGTGGTCAAGAAATAAAAGAAATGTGAAAAAAAAATTTTTGATGAGTATATTATTTTACGTAATTAATATAATTGTAACTATGCTTGAGAAAAGGTGCGTAAATTTGAAAAAAAAACCCCGCTTCCTTGACAATAAATACTACGTAGAAACTAGCGTAATGGATGTTGAAAATAGTAATGAGCCAGTATTTGATACGTGTATCAAGTAAATCTAAATTATTTAATTTAAAAAAAAAATATACTTAGATTTTCTTTTTTTTAATTTCTATGGCTTCTTTACCACCTATAGATGTATTCCTTAAAATATTTCGTGTATGAATAGATAGACCTTATACAAGGTTAGTCGGAAAGTGGGTACTAATCCGAAGCCCACTTATAGTATCGCTGATGACTGTTTGAAAGCAAGTGTTAAAATTTCAAAATTCGATATTTTTTTTTTCCAAATAAAATGATTTTTATTTTAGTTTTTTCAAAAATTATTCATCCCTGCTTTAGTTACAAATTCAAAAAATGGTGCTTCTAATTCATGACCCCAAGTATGACCTAAAATCTAAACACAGCTGATCATAACTGGGGATTTTAGAGTTTTTTTTTGAGATTTTTGAACAACTGTTTCTCTTAAACTATTGACTTTTGGGAAAAGTTGTAGAACAAAAGTTACTCATTATTATGTGTACTTTATCACCCTTTCGGATTAGTACCCCCTTTCTGACTAACCTTGTATATTCACTTTAAAAATAAATAATTAAATTAAAATAAAACATATATTACATTTAAAGGGGGCTCCCATACAACAGACATGATTTTTAGATTTTATCCGTTTTTATAGATAATGATACACAAAGGGTACGGTACCCTTCGTGCGCAAGCCCGACTCGCACTTGGCCGGTTTTTTTATTTTTTACCTTTTTCAGGTCACCTTTGTTAGGGTATCGCACGAAACCTATCAAACGGAGTTTGTTGAGGGTTTTCAATTGAAATCGAAAGGTTTTATATTCCTTTTAGAGGTAGTGGGGTGATGCCCGACATGTCGCTTTGTATCGATACATCGTATCGTAATGTATCGCAACTGATTGTATCGATACACGATATACAACCTTATTTTTACTTTGTACGATAACCGAGACACCCCAACAAGATTTTCATCAGAACTGCCTGAATATGTGTTTTTTTTTAGTAAATCTCCAAGTTACACCCTAGTTTAGGTCGCGTTAAGTTCCCTAAAAAAGTGTGAAATGCCTGAGATGTGCTATGCAGGGGTTGTCTAATATACGGAAACTGACCGAGCGGACCATCTCAAGCCTCAAGGTGTCTATTCCCGTCAACTGTTACGAGTAGAAATCTACTGAAACAAAATTAAAATTTATGAAAAAAAAAATGTGTTGTGTAAAAAATATATCAATCGATTCTCCTAGTGATTCTGAACAATATAGTTTCAGGTTTAGTATATACTAAAACTAAGCTTGTATATCGTATGCCTTTGTATCGATACTGTAAATATCGTATCGAAATATCGTATTGGTAAAGAAAAAGTAAACATCTTATCTCAAATGTAGGTTTGCTTTTTTATACATTGTAACAATAAAAAAAATCAACAATTACAAGTTATTATAAAAAAAGTAAAAATGTAAGCAGACACACGACTTTTTTTTAAAAGTAATATTTACATTACCTTACCTATCCGCATCACATTACAAAATTTAAAGTCGCCCTACAAATGTGGCGGCATTACAATAAAAGAATGGCTACGTTTGTTTACATTTTGTAATCTTTGTTACTGTTACCTATCTTAATATTTCATAAACCAAATACCATTCGTACTGAATACAATATGATATTTTTGATGCGATATTCCGGCCAAGCGATACGATACAGCCAAATATCGAATTGACGTGTATCGATACAAAATATCGATATATCGCATTCCGTTGTATCGATACACGAAAATATCGATACGTATCAGGCATCGCTAGTGGGATACTAGGTGTGTATTGTATTAACCAGGCTTCCAAAGTTTATATTGAGAGCAGGATCTACTTTAGTGGTAAATGGAATTTGAATAAAGGACCTTATCTTTTATTAATCGACACTTTAGTTTATTTATTTAATTATTTATGTATACACAACCCTAAACACGTTCACTGCAGATCACACAAAATCGGCTCGATACGATGCTTAGGGCCTGTCCACATCTCCACGTCACGACTAGCGTTGAAAATGACATGTAAAATACATATATCTTTCAAACGCCCCTGTATTTTTCAATAAAATACAGAAACTTTCCTTGCGGATCTTCGGTTGAATCTTTCGCAAGTTTAAGTTTTTTACACGTATTTTACGGTTTATTTTTCGCATTTTTTGAAATGTGTAAAATAATTTGTCAAAGGTTCTTTGATACATACTTTAATTGTCTAGGAAATCCTAAATGGGACTAGGAAATGTATACAAATTAACATTATACCGTAGAATTATCGAATCGATGAAAACATAAAACAGAGATAAACTGATTTCAAGAGCGAATGAAGCGTGGTCGGTTTTTTGGGGCACCCCGACACGAATGGGTAAGGTTCGAAGGACTAGATAAGTGCTAGTTAGGCTAGAGTGAGCGAGCAAAGCATAACATGAACACAACAACATTTTGTGTACCTCCATTACCGTTCAATTAATATTAATAAACAAAAATTTTTCCCTTTGATTGTTAAATATGACAAATACGCAGTATAAAACAAGTATTATACGTGTATGATTGTATTTTTCAGACGAACGAGAAATTTGCTTTTTTCGAAAATTACATGTATTATACAGGAAAGATTGGGAAAGATACAAAGTTTCGAAAGAAACAAAATGTATCTTTCGCAATTTTCAACGCTAGTCACGACGTCGGTGCGGTAACGCGGCACGGTGCGTTGACATATCGTGCAAATTTACGTTACCGTATCGTAAAGATGCACGTCAGGATCATTGTTAGATTTATCGTTCACAATGTAGATCTTGAATTTTAATAAGAGAAACAGTAAGGTATGGTTTTAAAGCATTGGAGCACATAGACGGCGACTAACTCGCGGGCGTGGAGAGCGCGGGCGGAGCGCTTATACGTGTGCGCTTGCGGCTAAAGGCGGAACGTGTTACGATACGGTAACGTAAAGGGGATAGAACCTTTGTCGCATAGCCCCCCCGCTGCCATTTTGTTTTTTTTTTCCAAGTTGCGGCGCACGATTACACTAACATATATGGGTAGAGGACACTTAGACAAACAAAAAATATTCAGAGATATGGTGCCCTAAAGTGTCACGTTGCCGAGATATTTTGACTTAAAGCTTTTTTATTGCAGCGCACTTTGTAACTGGTAAATATGGGTAGAAGACACTCAAACAAATAAAAAATATTGAGAGATATGGTGCCCTAAAGTGTCACGTTACCGAGATATTGTATCGAGATAATCTTGAAAAAAAATCTTTGAGTCCAAATATCTCAGCAACGTGACACGTTAGGGCACTATATTTCTGAATATTTTTCGTTTGTTTGAGTGTCCTCTACCCATATTTGTTAGTCTAATCGTGCGCCGCAACTTGGAAAAAAAATGAAAATGGTGGCAGGGGTCTATGCCAGCTTCCATAGAAAAATGTTCGAACCCATTTGCACGTTATGTCAACGCTCCGTGCCGCGTTACTGCACCGTTCCGCGTTGACGACGTTGTGAGGTCGAGATGTGGACAGGCCCTTACCGCTGGTGTGCACGGTGAAAACTATATCTTTCTCGTTTGTGCGGAACGGTATAATCTTCGGTATTTGTAGGAGTTTGATAGAGACAAATATAGATTTTGGCTCGTGGTTACAAATGTAGGTATTAAGCATTTTCTAACCTCATGGTGTCAGGTCAAAAAGGACTGATACGCACTATCGAAAAAGACGATGGATGCGTATTTCGACCGCCAGCGCAACAGATGAAAGTTTATGATTTTTTTTCTGCAGCTAACGTGCTTAATATAAGTTAATCAGGAGCATAGCGTACAAAGTCTATGTACTTTTTTTTTTACTTTTTGCGTCTTTCTTTCCTTTTCACCTATCTCTGAGAAGAAAAGCCGGAATGAACTCAGAGGTCAAGGTCTCTTTTAATGTCCAGACATTGTGGTATAAAACTATGCGAGTGTAACAATGTAGGGCAACGTCTGGAATGGCCTTTTGAGGAAAGAGCCATAGCAGGTTTGAGTTCTTCTTCTCTCGTGTCAGCACGAGCTATACGAAAGTAGCTCATGCTGTGGTGAAACGATTAGCCAGTCAGCAAGGTTGGTAGCGGGGCTGACTGCCCAGGGTGCGCCGGACATACTTAAGTATCGTCACTCGTGGAGGCTCTTTTCGTGCACCGAGGTTTGAGTTAACCTGTCAAGTCAAAGAAAAAATGGTTTACTTCTCCTAGTCGAGCTCCTAGCCTATAAGAGGCGACTATTTTCTCAATCGATTGAATTGAAACAAGGGTTATAAATCTAAACATTTCGAAGCCACACATAAATGAATGAAAGCACGGCGACACAGCTGACGGGCACGACTAGCGCGATATCGCTCTTTGCAATCAGTTAACTCGGAATAGAATAGAATAGAAATATTTATTTGCTTAGAATGTAGTTATTACAGATAAGGTGTTAACAAATTGTTAGTGAGTCCATGTACTACATTTTTGAAGTAGATTTTTAGTTTTTTTTTAATTGGCAATCGATTCTATATCATCATCTGCCTAGCCTTTTCCCAACTATGTTGGGGTCGGCTTCCAGTCGAACCGGATGCAGCTGAATATCAGTATTTTACATGGAGCGACTGCCTATCAGACCTCCACAACCCAGTAACTGGGTAATACGATACTCTTGGTAAGACTGGTTGTCAGACTTTCTGGCTTCTGACCAACAGTAACGACTGTCAAAGATCTACAAATGACAGCCGGGACCAACGGCTTTACGTGCTTTCCGAGGCACGGAGGAAACTCGCTATGGTAAATGGTCACCCATCCACAGATCAACCTCGGCAAGCGTGGCTTATCCCGGAAGATCGGTCTATGCGGCTGTAATTATTTAGCCACGAGCTCCTCCAATGGCAATCGATTCTATATGCACTCACACAAATTCAAAGCTCAGCTTGCGCATCGCCAGTTGTACTTCCCCGACGAGTTCTCGCAAGGAGCTAGATTGCTTAAACAAGACGCAGATGTCGCTACCTGCACTTTCTTTTATATTACAAAACTCGAGATTTTATTATGAAAGTTTTTCTCATTACGTTTCCTATTACAGTTTGAAACTAGACATAAATTTTATGGCTTCAAATGAATGAGAATTATCATAATAATAACACGTAAACCGCAGGGCAGCTTGTGGCGAGCTGTTGGTGAGTGGCGACACTGCGTACCTAATTGTCTCAGAGAGTCGGTCAGGTCTTCGTCTCCAGTTTGCTTTTATTGGCTGGCTGGAGTGGAACCCCAAGAGTGCCCGCAAGACTCGCAACTCTGGCTTGCCTTTATCGGCCGGTCAGAGGGGGGCTGCCAGAGCTATATGCTTGGGGGTGGAAGTGTCTAATGGCGTAATAGCGGGGAAACCCACTCCTGGTCTTTTAGACCTGCGACGGCGAAACCGGGGCTGCAATTCTCTACACCTCTAGCCGCTCACACGTTTGTAGCCCCCTTCGCCTATGTACTGGCGGCTTTTTAGGGGGTCCAGCTAGTGAGCGGCGAGTCACCGTCTGCCAACGCATTTCAAATTTAAACTTGAAAGGCAGACGCCGTTTTCTTCCGGCAATAGAGGTTAACAGATCCACTAAACACCTCTTCCCATAGACTAGATATTTTTCACCATATTTTACAATAGTCTTGCACCCACTTGGGACGGTCCATGACTGTACTCCAATAGTGCAGCCGTGGATAGTCCCCGGTTGGTGCCCCACCCCATTTTAGATTAAAGTTCTCAAAGGGGCCTCTGCGCGTTGGACCTGTGTCCCCGTGTATGCCTTCCAAAGGATCGGACGTCTTCCGCACGGAAGATGAGCCGTGAATTTAAGCAAGTAAAATAAGAAACAAACCAAAAAAAAAAAACACTTGTCTTTGGATTCTTGACCACCTATAGATCCCTTAAAATATTTCGTGTATGAATAGATAGACCTTATGTACATTATTTAGTTACTGCGACAGAGTGTTGTTTTCCGACTTCCACGCGGACGGAGTCGCGGGCACTGCTAGTTATGAAATAAAAATTGTCATCACTCATTTCATTACATTATCGAACACAAAAAAAATATGAATCTCAAATATTCCTTTAACGAAATCTTCCAAGTTCCCTTGGCGACGTTTTCTGCCTCCCCCGAGTCCCCCTGATCCCCCCTCTGACGTCACAGGCTTTAATTGTGTTTGCACAGTTTTACAAACAAGTCGACAAAGGCTTTGGCCACAAAGTGACATGGGAACGACTTCAAAGTTACACAGGATTGGTGAATGAAGAATTAAATTGTTATATGGTTTCTGGTTTTAGATTTTTAGTTACAATGGTGGTCAGAATAACGTTAATAAGGATTCTCTGTTAGAATATCGAAATATTATTATCCGATTCTTATCTGGTCGACAACCTTTCGCCACTTTTCATTTCACCGAATAGTTAAAACGCCGAATGATTAATGTCCCTAATTATGTTTTGTAAGTTTTTGTTACACTGACTAATTTGCTGGCCACTGTTTCATTAGTCAACTGTATTATTGGCCACTTTACACTTATTAGATGGTTCATTTTGCCATCATGCAAGCAAGCATGCAAGTGTTTCTGGGTATGCTCCGCCAGAAGACTCGCTTTGTCGCCCCTTCGCTTCGCTCGCACACTCGACCAGCGCCACACTCGGGAGGTCGCCGACTCGCTTCGCTCGCCACCTCCCCCCACTCACTGCGCTTCGGTCTCGTGCACTCGTTCCACTCAGGACCTCCTTCGCGAGCTTCTTGCTCCACGCTTTTAAATAACAGACGGCCCTAGGATCTCCTGAGCGCGTCTGCTACACCAGTTGTAAAGAATGTGTAGACCATTCAATACCTAGTAGTACATAACAATAATAAAATGGTTATAGAATATGAGGCAGGATAGCTTTACGTCCCTTGGGGTAGTCCACGAGTTCCTTCTTGTAGTTATGATGTTTGCCAATGACCCACACAGCCATTTGATAGAAACCGGCGGCAGCAAACAGACCGGCTAGAGCGCATTTAGTCATGCCGGTAGATGATAGCCAGTCCGATCGCCGATCTCGTAAATGTAGGTAGGACAGGAGGCGTCTCAGTTTGGTACCAAGGGGGCGCAGGTTCTTACAGGATGTGGAGGCTCAGGTTCCAGCTCCCACAAGACCTCCGAGTCCCATGTAAAAGCAAGTTGTAGCACGGAGCAGTGTACAGAGGATGGTTTATGTAGCATTTCACATAATTAAACAGCCAGTTGTTTCAGATTTCAATATTTTCAATATTATTTATGTATCAGAAAATAATTATCAAACACTTTTCTCAAAGGGGATAGAACCTTTGTGGCATAGCCCCCCCGCTGCCATTTTGATTTTTTTTCCAAGTTGCGGCGCACGATTACACTAACATATATGGGTAGAGGACACTTAGACAAACAAAAATATCGGGGATATGGTGCCCTAAAGTGTCACGTTGTCGAGATATTTGGACTTAAAGATTTTTTTTCAAGATTGCAGCGCACTTTGTATCTGGTAAATATGGATAGAGAACTCTCAAACAAACAAAAAATATTCAGAGATATGGTACCCTAAAGAGTCACGTTGCCGAGATATTTTGATTTAAAGTTTTTTTATTGCAGCGCACTTTGTAACTGGTAAATATGGATAGAGAACACTCAAACAAACAAAAAATATTCAGAGATATGGTGCCCTAAAGAGTCACGTTGCCGAGATATTGTATCGAGATAATCTTGAAAAAAAAACTTTGAATCCAAATATCTCGGCAACGTGACACTTTAGGGCACTATATCTCTGAATATTTTTTGTTTGTTTGAGTGTCCTCTACCCATATATGTTAGTCTCATCGTGCGCCGCAACTTTCACACCGATAATTCAGCCCTCATCAAGCTGTCTCCCCCCCCCTATGTCCACGCCAGCAACGCCCTAAGCCGAGGTCCGAGTCCCGCTAGGGGTCGCCCTTAGTGCTGTTGTTGCAGGTAGTCATGATGTTAGTGTAGTACAAGTAGTTAGCTTAGGTTAAGTATTTTACTTCCCCCCCATTGGCTGGAGACCCTTTAGGTCACGCCAATAACTGCCCGGTTACGTAGAAACTGTCCCCTAGGACGACCTACAGCAGTCAAATAGAAAAAAAAAAAAAGTGCGCCGCAACTTGTAAAAAAAATGAAAATGGCGGCAGGGGCCTATGCCAGCTTCCATAGAAAAATGTTCGAACCCCTTACCCTTCCATGACGTTACAATTCCAAAAGCCAAGTCCAAAAGCGAATCTCTCCAAAAAACATCATCTGTCATAAAAAAAGTATGTATGGCCAGTAGGTGAAAGTGACGATGAAGGTGAGGTGAGGTACGTACACATTTTTAGTCGTTACTGGTCTTGAATACAAGGGATATTATAACGAGACGAAACACACCGGATCAACTCGACAGGTCACTGGAATATCTTGCCTCCCACGGATGCCTCTCAAGTTAAAGGGGAAAATCTACAAGTCCGTGATAAGACCTGGGGCCCAATTCTCCTAAAATAAATTGTTGCCAAACGCAATCGAACCACAACCGTCAGTCAGTTTTTGTTTTCGAAAACTTTCAAAATGATTGATTTTGTTTTTTGTGTCAAACAATTCGATAGCTTTTGAAATTGAGAACTGTCTGAATGAACGGTTCGGCCTTGGTTCGGTTGTGATTTATCAAGATTTATTTTAGGAGAATTAGGCCCCTGTCGTACTGTATGGATCGGAATCTTACGCCGTGAAGAAGACGAATGAAAAAAAGATTGCATGTAGCGGAGATGAGAATGTTGAGATGGATGTGTGGAGTGACTAGAATGGATAAGGTTAGGACTGAGTATATTAGAGGAAGTTTGAAAGTAGCGCCAGTGACAGAAAAGTAGAAAGGGAACCGTTTGTCTTGGTATGGGCATGTGAAGAGGAGGGATGAAACGCATGTAACCATTAGTATGATTTAAAATTAACAGTTTCAGAAGTCGGTGGCTTTTATTTGTTTGAATGTAGAACTGCACCGACTTTTGACGCAGTTAATTTTAAATCATGCTAATTATTTCACTCTTTTTTTAGTTTTTTGTTTTTTGAATTCGGTTTTTACTTTTATTAAATACGTTTTAGTGCCATTAATTACACGGTTTAAGACTGAAAATTTAAATGAAATGCTTGCGTAATCTTTCCAGCAACTAGGTAGTTTTCTTTAAGAATAGGTATTAATGTATAATTATCATGACGGTTCCTTACAAATACATACTATCTTCTTTGTTATTGGCTAATGTTTCTGTGATCACAGTTAAAACAGAGATTGAAAATCCTCATCAAAACTTTTGCTTAAGGGAAACACAAACGAAAACGTCATCTTTTTTTGTTTTTGGTTGATTTGTTCAAAAAGCACAGAATCGATTTCGATAAAATTTATATGGGACTACCTTTGAAAAATGTTCTACCAAACAAAAAAAGAATCATCAAAATCCATTCATAATTAGCGGAAACATCGCGTAAAATACAAAAAAAAACTTTGACCCGAATCGAGAACCTTCTCCTTTTTGAACTGAGCCCAAACACCCCGTACCCCCCGCGCCCTTCATGCCTCCCGTGCCCCCCCCTCAAATGTGTCCTTATTTAGCTGAGGCTGGTAGGAAAGTAAATCGTATAATAAAATTAAGCCTAAGTTGATGTTTAATAAGGTTAGACAGAACCAATAAGGAAAAAAAAACGTATCTTCTCAACAACAGACAGTTTCGTTCGGAACTTTAATTGGCAACTTTTGTAAATGTTATAAAAAGTTTCTAAACTGTCTCCAACGGCTTTCGAGAGTTAGAGCGTTTACGCACTGCATCCGATCCGAATCCGTGAAAATACGGATATAAAACTCGGACCGAATTCGGATATTGCTTTACGCACTGCATCCGATCCGAATCCGTGAAAATACCAATCTAGAGTAAAAATCTCGGACCGAATTCGAATGATGCTTACGATCCAAATTCAAACAATTCAGGGGCCATCTTTGGCATATCCATTTGGCGTCCGATTTGAATCAGAGGTAGTGCGAAAGCGTTCATACAAACATTACTACGCCTACTTCGGTCCGTCAATATTTCTTCCGAATTGGAGACTCACGGATGACGGATAGAAATCGGATGACGGATGCCGGATGTAGTGCGTAAACTACCATACAAATAGTTCTATGGCTACTTCGGAACGTATTTTCACGGATTCGGATCGGATGCAGTGCGTAACCGCTGTTTGGCCTCTTGTTCACGGCACGGTTTTTTAACCATACGGCGTACTAGCCGCTCCGTAGAAAAATCGTGTGAGCTTATACACGACACGGCAAACCACCAGCCGAAACTGATTTATATTCATTTTGTTACACAAAATCACGTTGGAAAGCAATAATTGCCCGTCGCGAAAATGTCAGGTGCCGTTAACAAACTCTCATAGACTGTCATACAACACTAATGTAAATCAAACCGTGTGCAAAAGAGGAGCCACGGTGCATACGGCGAAAAAAACTACGGTTACTTAGCCGTGTGTAGGCACGGTCACCAGTGTTGTATGGACTACTAGCTTTCGCCCGCAGCTTCGCTTGCGTGAAATTTTGAACCCGCTAAGTGATGATTTTCCATATAAACTTTCATCCCCTATTTAACTCCCTTAGGGGTTGAATTTCGAAAAATCCCTTCTTAGTAAGAGCCTACGCTACAAAAGGAACCTACTGTCAAAATTTCAACTTTCTAACCCCAGCGGTTTAGGCTGTGCGTTGATAGATCAGTTAGTCAGTCAGTCAGCTTCTCGTTTTGTATGTATAGACTATAGGAGTTTGTTGACGGACACGGCGGCCCAACGGCAAGCCTGCGCGAATCAATGCATAATGCTTGCTTTATAAAAGTTTTTACGTGTGAAATTTTTCGAGTGGCATGTGTTGGATTATACATATAGACATATAAATATAGCTGTAGGTATGTATAAATGTAATGAGAGAAAGATAGAATAATATATAAACCAGAATTATTTACCATGAATAGTTTATTATGAAAACTACAAATATCTTTGACTAAAGTATACTAATAATTACTTATTTCATTTGAACAATAATTTAGCAATATCAATGTACTAGATATTAGGAATAGCAATAATGTAGGCTGTTATGGTTATAGAGATGGATATAGTGAGCATAGCATTACAGTTACGACCAATATCTACCTATCAGGGGCAAAGCGGGTATGGTAAATGAAACCAACATAGACTCTCCACCACTGAGAGTACTTATATTTGGGTTAGTTGTTAGTTACATGTTATACACAATATAATTCACAAGAATAGAAAATAATAAGGACAAGCTAGTCAGATAATAAAATAATATAGGTCAGACCATAGCAATGTCAAGCTAAATAATATACATAAACACACATAGCAAATAATATATAATTATTTACAATCAAATTAGCATAGACATATTTATAATCAGACTAGCATAGTAACAGTGTAAAATAACAATCAAAGTACTTAACTTAGTATCTTCCTGTAATCGTTCCAAGACTAATGTCCAAATATAGACTCGCCTAATTTTGAGAATTACCTCCCTTTTTATAACTTTACCAAACAATAGCACAAAAGTAATCATAAGGCGCTATTTTCAACCAATCAGAGATTGTCATACATTTTAACTAAATAACTTTAAACATTGGTAACAATAATAAGATCTAATTTAGCAGAACTGTTTTGAAACATAGTTAGGTAATTACGTTATTTTTATAAGCATTAGATTGTAACCTTTAAATAAGATTCCATAAAACATAACATCAACTGAGCTTACTTTAATTACATAACATATGGAATAATGACAAATTATCAAGTTGAAATAATAAAATAAAATCTATGGAGTATTCTAAACATCATAAATGATAAAGGCATTGTTTCTTTTTAATTGTGAAATAAATAGTACTTTGTATTGAATAAACATTGCCACAGATCATAACTTTCGTTCGGAAATCATGACCCATGGTTATCTCTTCGTTTAGAAATGCTTTAAAAGTTAAAATAAACAAGAAATACAATATACGTAATATAATATAAAAAGCTTTTAATTATTACAATTCTACATACTCTGACACATGCATCTCGATGACCTGCTTTTGCACAGATGCCACAAACCAACAACAAAAAAAAACTGCAAAAAAAAAGAAAAAAAAAAAAACACAATTAAGTGTTGCCATATTTTTTTGATAAATATTAAAGACGTTGTTAGTAGCAACAGCGTTCTGTCTGTTTTTTTTTTTCTTTCCTAGTTTTTACATTTTTTTTCGATTGTGTCTGTCCTGAAATAATTGTATATCTTTCTTTCTTTTTCTATTGCAAAGATATGAAGACTCGTATTTCCAAGATATTATGTAATAATCCAGAATCCGTTCAGCCGTTTTTAACTAAAATCCTTCAAACCGCGTAATCTAATGGTGACACTGATTGACCCTGCACAAGTTTTTTTCAGAACCAGCAAAATTTTTTTTCATACTGTGAACCATCACTTTCTGTATCTGAGTAATTTTAGCGTTCCAAGTTAACTGACTGCATGGAACGATATCGCGCTAGTTGTGCCAATCAGCAGTGTCGCCATGCCTGCATTAATTTATGCATGGCATCGAAATTTTCTATCACATAAAAAAATATTTGGGAAAAAAAAGTTTATTTTTATTTTTAATCAAAGTAAATCCCGTGCGGGGTTAATAATTAGATCATGTGGTTTGAACGAATTACACGAATTCGTTAACACCCTGTATTTTGCTAATTGGCAAAAGTTTCTGTTAAATTTTGAATCTTTACATAAATATGGATTTACAATATTCGTTAGAATTGAGGTACTAATCCGAAAGGGTATTAAACTATCCAAAACAATGAATAACTATTGTTCTACCAACTTTCTCCAAAAGTTAATAGTTAAAAAGAGAAATAGCTGTTCAAAGATTTCATGAAAAACACGCTTAAATCTATTTATCATCAGCTGTGTTTAAATTTTGAGCCATAATTTGAGATCACGGATTAAAGTACGTCCATTTTCAGAATACGTAATTTTTCGATGTCATGCGCATGCGTTGCGCCTACATTTCACCTTTTTAGGATTCGTACCAAAATGGTAAAAAAGGAACTGATGGTGCGACATCGTCGGCCCGTTTTTTTTTTTCTATTGGGCTGCTGTAGGTGGTCCTAGGGGACCCTTCCTACGTAACCGGGCAGTTATTGGCGAGACCTGAAGGGCCTCCAGCCAATGGGGGGGGAAGTAAAATACTTAACCTAAGCTAACTACTTGTACTACACTAACATCATGACTACCTGCAACAACAGCACTAAGGGCGACCCCTAGTGGGACTCGGACCTCGGCTTAGGGCGTTGCTGGCGTGGACATAGGGGGGTGGGGGGTGGGGGGGAGACAGCTTGATGAGGGCTGAATTATCGGTGTGAATTCGTCCGTCCGTCTGCGGATGACGCTTATGATGAAAAAATATTGTAAAAACACCATCTCCCCACCCTTATCTCCGAAGTTCGCAAAGCGAAAAATATGTAATAAATCGAGTTGATAGAGATTTCTGTAAATATTACATTAACAATTTTGTTAATGTAATATTTACAGAAACGTTTTTAAACGATGTCTGTAAATACCACAGTTTTTTAAATTCATAACAAAAACAAAGAAGTACGGTTTCAAAAAAAAAATTGAACTTCCCATGGTACGGAACACTTGGTACGCCGACCTAGCACTTGCCCGTTTTTTTTTTTTGCTTGTCACTTTTCTTAATAAACACATTCATGAATCGGTTAAATGCGGGTGCTACGGACGAGGGTCAGAAGCGCGTGCGTGACGAAATCCGCACAACTCTAAAAACGCAACAAAACAACTTTTCGAAAAAAATAATGG
Source organism: Amphipyra tragopoginis (assembly GCA_905220435.1). Lineage (NCBI taxonomy): Eukaryota > Metazoa > Arthropoda > Insecta > Lepidoptera > Noctuidae > Amphipyra > Amphipyra tragopoginis. The sequence continues at coordinate 11,814,815 of HG992020.1, read as the reverse complement.
GTGCGCATTAGAAACGGGACGCACGATTTTCGGGTTTCTGAGGGTTGGATCATGTAGGGGTTGGTTTTCTCTACCCCATGGCATACATCCCTGCCCGAGGAAACGCGTAGTTTTTTTTTATACGTGTTTATACAAGGTTAGTCAGAAAGGGGGTACTAATCCGAAAGGGTGTTAAAGTACACATAATAATGAATATCTTTTGTTTTACAACTTTTCCCAAAAGTCAATAGTTTAAGAGAAACAGTCGTTCAAAAATCTCAAAAAAAATCTCTAAAATGTATCTTTCTCCAGTTATGATCAGCTGTGTGTACATTTTAGGTCATATTTGGGGTCATGAATTAGAAGCACCATTTTCTGAATTTGTAACTAAAGCAGGGATGAAGAATTTTTGAAAAAACTAAAATAAAAATCATTTTATTTGGAAAAAAAAATATCAAATTTTGAAATTTTAACACTTGCTTTCAAACGGTCTTCAGCGATACTATAAGTGAGCTTCGGATTAGTACCCCCTTTCCGACTAACCTTGTATATACGTGTAACGGAACGGTTTTCACGGATAGGTTGGGTTCGAAGGGGATGACGGGGGCTAAAGTGAGCGAGCAAAGCGAGCGAACGAAGCCCCCGTCATCCCCTTCGTGTTAGGTTACTTTAAACCCTACAGACAGAAATAGGAGCCCCGCTCAGCGGGGCTCCGTTGACCATGGCCCCGGAATCTTTTTTAAATGTACATGTAGTAAATATGCCAAAACGACATAATTTGGAGGTTAACTTGGTAGAAAATTCAAAATCGTTTTTCTCGAAAACTAAACATCTCCTCGGGGCGGGAGTGGTACCGATGGATAGCCCTCGCCACCCCCCTCCCCCTCCACCCCCTCCCACCCCGAATTCACGCGGCCCGTTTCTAATGCACAACCAAAATAATATGTAGTTACGGATATAAAAATAATCGAATTATGAAATTTTAAAACATGCGTGACCGGTTGCGTCCCGCGTGTCGTCTCAGGACGACACCGCCATTGTTTATCTATTGTTTCTATAATTATGGTGATTGAGAGGTCATCAGTGATACTTAAAGTGACCCGCGGATTAGTACCCCCTTTTCGACTAATCTTGTGCAACAGTTAAATGCAAAAAATAAAATCCAATTCTGTACTTCAATCCATATTTTGAAGGTCCAGATCAAACCATATCCTTCGGCATAATAGGTTAAAAGCCTTGAACGACATAATGAGATTATCACGAAGTAACTCACTTTGACGCGTATTATCTTAGTCGAACCGCTAATATTTGATCTTCGGGTCAACCTTGACCCATTATGTACGATTTCCACGAGCGCGCTGGAGCGCATTTCACACTATGCTAAACGAAATTCAGGCTTCTATACAATAGTTAAGTTTCGTGTTTGCATGCAGGAATTTACACTGCTTGGAACTCGGTTAGATCCGCGCGTATGCCGCGGCAGCCGGTCGGCTGCTCGCGTACGTGGACGGCGGCGCTCGGCTGTCATCGCGTCCAGTCGGCTCCACTCGGTCACACCGCAGGTAGAAATTAGACATGCGCAAAACAGTACTTCACGAAGTGATGTGATATGGCATTACATTTCGTGTCAAGTAATATTACATTTTACCATCACTCCAAACATCACGCGTGATGTTCATCATCACACGCCATGCGACATTTCACTATTACTCGTACTATTACCATTACTATCAATGTTTGTTATTGTAATGGCGCGTAATAAATGAGATGACATTACATTAGGAGATATTGGAATGTAACGACTACTAACGACATGCGGCACATGAAAGTGTTTAGAAACGCAATACTGCCACCAAGTTTTGCTATTACATTGTTTAACATTACCTTTATTCATTTTTAACATACTTTTTACATTTCAAAAGTTTAGTAGGTTAGGTACTGCAAAAAAGTTTTTTTAGTATTATTATAATTTATCGTAAGTACTTTTTTCTTTACGTTTTAATCATATTACAAAGTTGATCTCCCTTCATACTTGAACCCTATTACAGAAAAGGGTTTTCCAGGCTTAGAACTGGCAGTGGCATATTTAATGAGCGAGACCGAACAGCCACGAGTCATAGAGCGTTTGGTTGAGTAATACGTAATGCAACAGTGCGCGGTCGGGTAATACAGGGTGTTAACGAAATCGTGTAATTCCTTCAAACCGCGTGATCTACTGGTGACACAGATTAAGCGTAAATGGAAATTTTCGAAAATCAAGCAAAAAAAAAAAATTCTAAAAAAAATTTTGATTTTCAATTTCCGAGTCTTTTTAGAGACTTGAGTTATCTGACTGCAAAGAGCGATATCGCGTTAGTCGTATCCTGCCAGCCGAGTCGCCGTACTTTCATTAATTTATGCGTGGCATGGAAATGTTCACAAAAATAAAATTATTTTTTTGCAAAAAACAAAACTTATTTTTTTTTTACTGAATCCTTATTAGGTGGTTTAGATATGATCGGTAACAAAGCCGCATGAAAAAAAAAGAATTTTATTGTTTTATTTTTAATCAATCTAAATCCCATGCGGGGCCTGTCTACTCCAGTAGTAGATCATGTGGTTTTAAGAAATTACACGAATTCGTTAACACTCTGTAGGTATAGAGGAGCGGGACCGAACAGCCAAAAGTCATAGAGCGCGCGCGTGGTGTTTTGTGTAGGTAATGTGTAATGTTTATGTTGGTCGAGTAGTACGCAATGCAACAGTACGCGGTCGGGTAATATTACGCGTGATGTATCACTCGCATGTAGAAATTGACTGCGATCGCGGATACGCAAACACGCGCGCGCATGCGGGTTCCAGCAGATTGTAGCCGTCGGGCGGACGCGGTTGTCTACGGGCGTGTGCTCGAGCATCCGCTGCAATACTCTACGCTGCGCTCCACACAAACATTATCAATATTTTCAATTTTTCCTAACAAATTACGCATTTGAAGTTACAAAAACGCAATGAATATCAAACGCACGCGACCGCCTTGGCTCGGCTGTCTGGCCGCTGCACGCATGCAAACGCGCGGCATTACCACAACCACACATGGGACGCTACAAAAAAAGCGTTTTTTTATGCCAAAAAATAAAAGTCGTTTCCCAGCAATTATTTTTGGTCAATGTAATTTAGTTTGATGTACAGAGTGCGTAGATTTCGGCTATGTGATGGGTCTTTTTACAACCTGTATATGCTATATACAGGGTGTTAGTAAATTCGTGTAATTCCTTCAAACCGCGTGATCTACTGGTGACACTGATTGAACCTGCCCAAGTTTTTTTCAAAAAATAAAAAAAAATAGTTTTCAGATAATGAACTATCGCATTCTGTATCTGACAAATTTTAGCGTTCCAAGTTAACTGGCTGCGTGGAGAGATATTGCGCTAGTTGTGCCCGTCAGCTGTGTCGCCGTGCCTTCATTAATTTACGCATGGCATCGAAATTTTCATAAATATAAAAAAAGAAGAAAAAAAAACAGTTTTATTTTTTTTAATCAATCTAAATCCCGTGCGGGGTTAATCTATACTATTAATAGATCATGTGGTTTGAAGGAATTACACGAATTCGTTAACATCCTATATTATAACATAGTCTGAACTGCGCTTTATAGTCGGATAAATATGCACAGCTTTACCCACGCTAAAGAAATTTCAATTAAGCTTGAAACTAGCTGACGTAGCTTGCTTTAAAAGCTTGTATCGTCGATAAAACGATGTCAAGCCATTAACAATATTGGCTTTACTCTGTTAAAGCTCGCTTCGATACAATTTCATACTGTATTGAACGTTTTGTTCGAAACGACCAACTTATCATGAACTCTGATTTCGCAATGATAATACAATACTGTTGTAACTCAAAATGTGACTTTTTTCAGAATCGACGGAAAATTGATTATTCACTTCCTATTATAGATTATTAAAAAATGAATACTTTACATAAAAAGTAAAGTTAAAGTATTCATTTTTTTATTCTAAATATATAAAAGCGAAAGGTCACTCACTCACTCACTCATCACGAAAATAAATATCGAAAACCGCTAGACGTATGAAGATGAAATTTGGCAGGGAGGTAGTTTATAGTTAGTAGACGTCCGCTAAGAAAGGATTTTTGGAAATTCTACCCCTAAGGGGGTAAAATAGGGGATGAAAGTTTGTATGGAAAATTGTCACTTAACGGGTTCAAAATTTCACGCAAGCGAAGCTGCGAGCAAAAGTTAGTAATCTATAATAGGAAGTCAATTTCAATCAATTTTCCGTCGATTCTGAAAAACGTTACATTTCGAGTTACAACAGTATTGGGGCCTAATTCTCCTAAAATAAATCTCGATAAATCACAACCGAACCAAGGCCGAACCGTTCATTCAGACAGTTCTCAATTTCAAAAGCTATCAAATTGTTTGACACAAAAAACAAAATCAATCATTTTGAAAGTTTTCGAAAACAAAAACTGACTGACGGTTGTGGTTCGATTGCGTTTGGCAACAATTTATTTTAGGAGAATTGGCCCCCAGATGCATTGCCGTCCTATTTCTGAAAGACTAACGTAAAAGCAACTTTTTCTCTATCGACCAGTCTGGTTCGTATTTTTTTATCATTTGACAGTTACTAGATCCAGCGACTTTTACAGTGACTATAATATACCTTTTACAGAGACTGTAGGTATATTGTAGGGGTACACTACAATAATACGAAAAACTAAATTACGATGTTCTTAATCCCGATTTTTATAATACCGATTTCCATAATTCCGAATGGTTCAAAACTCCTAAAAACCTACTTCTATAAATCCTAAATTACAAAACGCCTAACGTTTACAATTACGAATATCAAAATGCCGAGTTTCAATACACCTAACAATAAAAAGTCAGACTCAACAATAATCCGTAACATCAAAAATACGATTTCCGATTATTAAAATACCTATTAATTAAAAGTCCGAAATTAAAACGACTAGTAAACCTAAATAGCAAAACAGATTAACACACAATGGTTCAACTTTAACGTAGAAAAATTTAAACGTAGAAAAAGAAACTATACTCTTTTCACCCAAAGATGATTCCTGACAGCTCGGTCATTCCGTAAATTGTAGCTGTAAGGAGACTGCTATCGAAAAAACGTAAACGACATCATCAAAAGCCGTAGAATAGCTATATTATACATGTTTTGTTTTTTAAAAATATTTGATATTCTTTGTATGGTAACGATTTGTAGAGAAACGTCAGGAATCAACTTATAGTGAAAAGGGTATAATAACAGAATCACTTTCCCTACTTATAATAACATAATTGTGGAAAAAACATTTTTCTCCAAATTTTTTTTTTCTTTAAACTCGCCATTACGCAGTCGCATATAACCAACTGTTCACCATTAAGCGCTTTTTTATTAAGTATATGTAACTAATCGGTTCCAGCACTCGCCCTCGTGCAACATTGCAAATTGGAATGTTGATTTTCGGGCCAAGAACACATCGGATGTTTAATTCTTCGTACTTTTGAGAGTCGGAAAACAAATAAATCGTATTTATGACATTCGGTAAAATAACTTTCGTGTTTTTTAATAATCGGTATTTTATTTTTAAGGAATTATCAAGTTCGGATTTTTGAACATCGGAATATCCAAATTCGGAATAAAAAAAATCGGAATATTTGGGTGTTCCCTTAATGTAGATGGTTACATTTCAGTACAGATGACTAAAAAACAAAAACTTCAATTTTAAAAACGAAATTAGTCTTGTAATGTACGATTTCCAACAACCGGGCCACGCAGGAGCGCAGCGCAGAGCATCGCAGCGGATGCTCGAGCAGGCGCCCGTAGCCGACCGCGTCCGCCCGACGGCTACAATCTGCTGGAACCCGAGCACATGCGCGCGCGTGTTCGCGTATCCGCTATCGCAGTCAATTTCTACCTGCGGTGTGGCCGAGCGGAGCCGACCGGACGTGATGACAGCCTAGCGCCGCCGCCCACGTACGCGAGCAGCCGACCGGCTGCCGCGGCATACTCGAGGAGCCGACCGGCTGCCGTGGCATACGCGCGGATCTTATCGAGTACCAAGCAGCGTAAAGGAGAATGCTCAAAAAAAACCCAGAGCGAACAGACACAGGATGTAGCTCAGAATTTTAGTGATATTTAGTGATATCATTCTGTAAATATTTTGTTATAAGATTCGATGGTCAAATGGGTGATATCGTGCTATTTGTTTTTCAGCAGGAATGTTTTTTTTTCTTTAATAGGTACATCTTCGAATTGTGTATACGCGACGAAATAATGACATTCATACATACCTACAGCAGATATGTTAATTAACGAAGGGCGTTCCCATTAACCCGCGATATACTACTGCGGGTTAACGGGAACGCCCTTCGTTTCGCGTACATAAATGCAAAAAAAAAAAACTAAAAATACTCGAAAAAAAATCTGCTGTTCCCTACATTTTGATGAGTTATGCGAACATAGTAGGTATGTAATATAAGTTAGGGAACAGCAGGTTTTTTTTCGCGTACTTTTCAGTTTTTTTATCTTGTTTGTACGCTATACTGTTGCGGATTAACGGGAACGCCCTTCGTTAATTAACATACTGTATGTATTTATATCGTCGGGTATAACCAATCCGAAGATATCTTAAAGAAAAAAAAACATTCCCGATGAAAAACAAATAGCATAATATCACAATTTAGCCATCGAATCTTAATTGCGAAATATTTACATATCACTAAATATCACTAAAATTCTGAGCTACATCCTGTGTCTGTTCGCTCTGGGTTTTTTTCATACTTGATGATCATTCTCCTTTCATGCAAACATGAAACTCAACTATTGTATAGAAGCCTGAAATTCCTTTAGCACAGTGTGAAATGAACTACGGCGCGCTCCGGCGCGGCCCGTTTTGTGGAAATCGTACATAACTCATTAAAAGTATGTTCCTATATGTTCCTATGTATAAAATAATGTTCCTATTACACCTAAGTAATATAATGTGTAATCGCCAATGTAACCTAATTTTAATGTGATGTTTATTTTTTCTAATAATTTAATAACTTACAAATAAGTAAGTACTATTATTGTATGCCTTGCAACACCCTTACAGGGTCTATGTATGTTTGAGATAACTATTCTATAAGTTCTCTGTAAACTTCATTGTGCAATAAATAAATAAATAAAGTTATACAACGAGCCTACAAGTAGCTCAATAATTTGAATTTCTAGGGACAACATTTTCCACGTTTTTGCTCATAAATCAAAATTAGGTTTACTCGCTTAACGGCCTTTTAGAAATTGGATGGCAGTGCAGTACACAAACGCTCCAACTTTGTACATTATACTCATTTTATAGGTACCTCAAGCGCACCTCAAATTGTACCCACTTTGTGTACGAACGTAATCTTTTACCGCTAAAAGGATTCACTGGTACAACCGTAAAAGTTACTACCGACCAGAGATTTAGGGTTTTGACAGATATACGCGATGTGGCAAGGTAACGAAAATAAGTGCTTTTGATGTGGTAGCTACGAGGTGTGCATTTGCGAGATGGCAACACTAAGGCGGCGACTGAACTGTGTGTAATATTCGTAGAAATCTAAATAATAGGACAATATTTTCTGTGAGGAGAGGAGGTCGTGGCTAAATAATTACAGCCGCATAGACCAATCTTCCGGGTTAAGCCACGCTTGCCGAGGTTGGTCTGTGGATGGGTGACCATTTACCATAGCGAGTTTCCTCCGTGCCTCGGAAAGCACGTAAAGCCGTTGGTCCCGGCTGTCATTTGTAGATCTTTGACAGTCGTTACTGTTGGTCAGAAGCCAGAAAGTCTGACAACCAGTCTTACCAAGAGTATCGTATTACCCAGTTACTGGGTTGTGGAGGTCTGATAGGCAGTCGCTCCATGTAAAATACTGATACCTACTCAGCTGCATCCGGTTCGACTGGAAGCCGACCCCAACATAGTTGGGAAAAGGCTAGGCAGATGATGATGAGGACAATATTTTCTGTGATAATTAGTGTTGACAGGTACGTTTTTCCAAATACCGCGACTTAAACGAAAAAACAGCGGGACTAAAACGAAAAAATTAGGACGTAGAATAAAGCATAACATGGTTGAAATACACACATCAAAAATATCTAGGGATCAAGCACGTTTTAGCGAATTACTGCAAGTGAGGTCCTCGAAAAATTGCCATAATTTTTTTCACACAAAGATTTTAAATGAGCCGCCATAGTAGTTACTGCATTATATTATAATACCGATCATCATCATCTGCCTAGCCTTTTCCCAACTATGTTGGGGTCGGCTTCCAGTCGAACCGGATGCAGCTGAATATCAGTATTTTACATGGAGCGACTGCCTATCAGACCTCCACAACCTAGTAACTGGGTAATACGATACTCTTGGTAAGACTGGTTGTCAGACTTTCTGGCTTCTGACCAACAGTAACGACTGTCAAAGATCTACAAATGACAGCCGGGACCAACGGCTTTACGTGCTTTCCGAGGCACGGAGGAAACTCGCTATGGTAAATGGTCACCCATCCACAGACCAACCTCGGCAAGCGTGGCTTAACCCGGAAGATCGGTCTAAGCGGCTGTAATTATTTAGCCACGAGCTCCTCCATTATATTATAATACCGATGTGTGTATATAAAACACGTGTGGTTGTTATTGGTTCCTTGTGTGTATTTTTTCTGTATAATGTGTTTTGATGACAATTAACTATGTCAGTTGTTTTAATAAACTTGGGGGCAAATAAATTGAGCCACTTCTTTTATCACATGTCCCGGTTATTAGTTTTGGTTTCATGGATTATACAGGGTGTTAACGAATTCGTGTAATTCCTTAAAACCACATGATCTACTACTGATGTAGACAGGCTCCGCACGGGATTTAGCTAGATTAAAAATAAAAAAATTAATTATTTTTTTTCATGCGGCTTTGTTACCGATCATATTTAAACCACCTAATAAGGATTCAGTAAAAAAAAAGTTTTTATTTTTTTGCAAAAAAAATTGTTTTATTTGAGTCACCATTTCGATGCCACGCATAAATTAATGAAAGCATGGCAATACGGCTGGCAGGCACGACTAACGCGATATCGCTCTTTGCAGTCAGATAACTCAAGGCTCTAAAATGACTCAGAAATAGAAAATCAATTTTTTTTTAATTTTTTTTTTCAGTTGGTTTTCAGAAATTCCCATTTAGGGTAAATCTGTGTCACCAGAAGATCACGTGGTTTGAAGGAATTACACGAATTCGTTAACACCCTGTATACTAAGTTGACAAAAACTACCCTCATTGTGAAGGTTATCAAATAACCTTTTAGGCGATATATGTTTCAAATTGATCTGTTTCATAAAAGGTATGAAAAATAATAACAATTATACGTGAAAATTAGAAGTGGCTCGATTTATTTGCTCCCAAGTGTAGTTTAGCGTCCTTTTTACCTTTTGTAAATGTGAGAGGTTTCGAGACTTGCTAGATACCTGGGGCCCAATTCTCCTAAAATAAATTGTTGCCAAACGCAATCGAACCACAACCGTCAGTCAGTTTTTGTTTTCGAAAACTTTTAAAACGATTGATTTTGTTTTTTGTGTCAAACAATTTGATAGCTTTTGAAATTTAGAACTGTCTGAAATGAACGGTTCGGCCTTGGTTCGGTTGTGATTTATCAAGATTTATTTTAGGAGAATTAGGCCCCTGGATACTTACTTAATTTGTGACCATATTTTTCATAATTATTTTTTGTGAGACTTATGTTCGCATAACTCGTCAAAATGTAGGGAACACCTGTTTTTTTTTCGCGATTTCAGGTTTTGTCCCATAGTAAAAGTTGTTCATAATGATGATTACATTGATGTCTTAAGAGGTTGTACGTGATTTACGTTACACCTTGTATAAATATAGTTAATATGTTTGGAAGCGCTTAGTGCCGTTTGGGGAACCGTTTTGTTGTTTATAGTTCCCCTTCCAAAGCAAAAGCGCTTTTACAGGGTTTAAAAGACCCATCACATAGCCGAAATCTACGCACTCTGTACATCAAACTAAACTACATTGACCGAAAATAATTGCTGGGAAACGACTTTTATTTTTTGGCATAAAATAAAACGGTTTTATTCGTAGCGTGCAATGTGTGGTTGTGGCGATGCCGCGCGTTTGCATGCGTGCAGCGGCCACACAGCTGAGCCAAGGCGGTCGTGTGCTTTTGATATTCGTTGCGTTTTTGTAACTTCAAATGTGTAATTTGTGAGGAAAAATTGAAAATTTTGATAAGATTGTTTGGCAGAATGTTTAGTATTATCACATAAAATACATTTTTGAAAATACTAAAAAAAAAGTATACTTTGACCTTCAATATCTCCAAAACCAATGGTTTCCCAGGTATGGTCTGGTAGAAAAAAATGATCCCAATGATGGGAAGAATATGTGGTTTTCGTTATCGTTAAGGGTCTTTTTACACCCTATAGATATGGAGGTAGTACTTCCCCGGACGAACTCTATCACAAGTAACTCTACTACTAGAAGTCACTTCTGTTTTTCTAACATTTTAGCGTGTTAATATACACTGAGCGTATCTAAAAATCGCGTGACAACGTATTTCGCAAACGGTTATAATAATTCTACATCCTTTCGAATTTGAACCTTACCTCAAAGCTATAAAGTGCATGTTTCACTAAACTATTCCCGTGCAAACATTTTGAACAAATTTTGATCTTATTGTGTACGGATTAAGGTTGATATTTGCGTGTGTAACGAAAGTTCATTGACTGCTCTCGCTGGCTTAGGTACTACTAATGGTCTGATTGTGTAGTAAATAAAATAAAAAAACATAGTAACAGTCTAGTGGTTGAATGCTTGCTTTAAATGCAGGGGTGTCTCAGTTCGATCCTGGCCCGTACCACAGACTATTCAAATTCATGTGTGGTATCATCATTCAGCCAAAAGACGTCCACTGCTGGATATAGGCCTCCCCCAAAAGGGGGGCTTTGCCGTAATCACCACGCTTGGCAGGCGGGTTGGTGATGCAACTCGCTTCCGGACGTGGTTTGTCCATGGTCGGGAGCGAGACTGCGTGGGAAGCCGTCGCCTCCTTTTGCGAAGAGGTGATGGCGACCAAGGAGGGAGCGGAGAGGGAGAGATAAGCGACTGCCACTCTCCCTTCCCGCGCCAGACACACCGGGAGCGGCCGAGGGGCGCGAGACGACCTCCAACCACCCTAGTGTGTGGCCTGCGGGCGGCGGGTTAGGGGACCAGTCGCCCGACCAGTAACAGGCCCAAGAAGGCGGCGCGCCGTGTTCCTCGCGCGCCTCTAAGGTGGACGTGGGGCACAGAAGGAGAGGTCCGCCAGGGGCTGGCGGACCGAGGCCTGCCGGGGTCGCGGTGCATGCAGCTGCGAATCCCGTGACGCCGATCATAGGTCAGGAGAAGTAACACCGTAGGTTTTTAGCCGGTAAGAGTCCAGCATAACCCTTCGCCTTCCCCGGGGGGTATCCATGAGAATAATAGGAAGAAAAAAAAAAATAGGCGCGTTGGTGATTGCAGTATTGTTCCAGCGGTGGAGCGCATAAACGTGTGCGTTTGCAGCTAGAGGCGGAACGTGTTACGATACGGTAACGTAAATTTGCACGTTACGTCAACGCACCGTGGCACGTCACCGCACCGTTCCACGTTGACGACGTAACGTGGAGATGTGGACAGGCCGTAAGACTTATGTAATTCACAAACTGACTGACCAAAAAAACACGTAGCCTCCGACTGCATGTGACGATTTGATAGCATGATTTTTTGAAAACCTACGTAAGTTTATACTATTTATTTGTATCTAAATTTAAAATGTCACTTACGGGATATCTTCCGTGATTATTTATTGGTTTGAGTTCCCGATATTTCGACGCTGTTGCAAGCGCCATGATCGCGGGTTGACTCGCGATCATGGCGCTTGCAACAGCGTCGAAATATCGGGAACTCAAACCAATAAATAATCACGGAAGATATCCCGTAAGTGACATTTTAAATTTAGAGACTAACCGTGAAAGCTAAAAACAGTGTTTATTTGTATCTCTCTTCAAATCACGGCTCATCTTCCGTGCGGAAGATGTCCGGTCCTTTGGAAGGCATACACGGGGACACAGGTCCAACGCGCAGAGGCCCCTTTGAGAACTTTAATCTAAAATGGGGTGGGGCACCAACCGGGGACTATCCACGGTTGCACTATCGGAGTACAGTCATGGACCGTCCCAGGTGGGTGCAAAACTAATGTAAAATATGGTAAAAAATATCTGGTCTATGGAAAGGGGTGTTTGGTGGACCGGTTAACCTCTATTGCCGGAAGAAAACGGCGTCTGCCTTTCAAGTTTAAATTTGAAATGTGTTGGCAGACGGTGACTCGCCAGCTCACTAGCTGGGCCCCCTGAAAGCCGCCAGTACATAGGCGAAGGGGGCAACAAACGTGTGAGCGGTTATTTATTTATTATTATGTTATGTATGTTATGATGAGAAGTACGTCTTGTTGACATCATTTTAGTTCGCTTTTATACAGGCGGGTTTTTTGATTTTTAATTAATTTCATAAATTGTATTGATTTTTAGGGTTCCGTACCCAAACGGTAAAACGGGACCCTACTACTAAGACTCCGCTGTCCGTCTGTCACCAGACTGTATCTCATGAACCGTGATAGTCAGACAGTTGAAATTTTCACAGATGACGTATTTCTGTTGCCGCTATAACAACAAGTACTAAAAAACTAAATAAAATAAATATTTAAAGGGACTCCCATACTACAAACGTGTTTTTTTTTGCCGCTGTCCATCTGTCCGTCTGTCACCAGGCTGTATCTCATGAACCGTGATAGTTAGACTATTTAAATTTTCACAGATGATGTATTTCTGTTGCCGCTATAAAAAAAAATTAGTAAAAAACTAAATAAAATAAATGTTTAAGGGGGCTCCCATGCATTAAACGTGATTTTTTTGCCGCTGTCCGTCCGTCCGTCTGTCACCAGGCTGTATCTCATGAACCGTGATAGTTAGACAGATGAAATTTTCACAGATGATGTATTTCTGTTGCCGCTATAACAACAAATACTAAAAAACAGAATAAAATAAATATTTAAGAGGGCTCTCATACAACAAACGTGATTTTTTTGCCGCTGTCCCTCCGTCCGTCTGTCACCAGGCTGTATCTCATGAACCGTGATAGTTAGACAGTTGAAATTTTCACAGATGATGTATTTCCGTTGCTGCTGTAACAACAAATACTAAAAGACTAAATAAAATAAATATTTAAGGGGGCTCCCATACAGCAAACTTGATTTTTTTGCTGCTGTCCGTCCGTCCGTCTGTCACCAGGCTGTATCTCATGAACCGTGATAGTTAGACAGTTGAAATTTTCACAGATGATGTATTTCTGTTGCCGCTATAACAACAAATACTAAAAAACAGAATAAAATATATATTTAAGAGGGCTCCCATATAGCAAACGTGATTTTTTTGTCGCTGTCCGTCCATCCGTCTGTCACCAGGCTGTATCTCATGAACCGTGATAGTTAGACAGTTGAGATTTTCACAGATGATGTATTTCTGTTGCCGCTATAACAAAAAAATACTGAAAAACTAAATAGAATAAATATTTAAGGGGGCTCCCATACAAAAAACATGTTTTTTTGCCGTTTTTATATATAACTAGCTTTTGCCCGCGGCTTCGCTCGCGTTAATTAAGCTCAAAAAAACTCTTAACACACTACTAAAGTTTCTATCTATATGTATACATAAAAGGAGAAGCTGACTGACTGACTGATCTATCAACGCACAGCCTAAACCGCTGGGGTTAGAAAGTTGAAATTTTGACAGTAGGTTCCTTTTGTAACTTAGGCATCCACTAAGAAGGGATTTTTCGAAATTCAACTCCTAAGGGGGTGAAATAGGGGATGTAAGTTTGTTTGTAAGTTTGTCATTTTTGAAGTACGACGCATGAAATTAAATATTAAGGTTTATGGTTAGAAACAAAGCTACACGTGTTTGAGCGTTTTTGAAAATTCAACCCTTAAGGGGGTGAAATAAGTGTTGAAAGTTTGTATGAGAAATCTGTTACTTTTGAAGTGAGAAGCATGGAATTAAAAATGTAGGCTTTTGGTGAGAAATAAATATACACGTGTTTAAGGGTTTTTGGAAATTTTACCCGTAAGTGGTGAAATAGGGGATGAAAGATTTTTTTGATTTTTTAACTGCACCTAACAAGGGGCTTAACGAGGGCTCAAAATTTCACGCAAGCGGAGCTGCGGGCAAAAGCTAGTTATAATATAATTCAATCGTGATTCTAAAGACACGTGGCGCCATCTATTAACGTTATTGTGGTTTTTCTCAGGAACTGTACGTTTTTTCGGTATAAAAGGTACTCTATGTCCGTTTTTGTACACCTGACAACGTATATGCAAAATTTCAGGATGATCGGTTCAGTGGTTTAGGCGTGAAAAGGTAACAAACAAATATAATAAATGTGTAATAATAAATGGAGCCGAGTTGGATCTTGTGGACACCACTACGTTCTTGGGTATAACTTTAGACTCGAAACTGCAGTGGGGCCCACATATAAATAAATTGTCGAAGAGACTCAGTTCTGCAGCTTACGCGGTCTATAAGATACGCCAGCTAACTGATGTAGATACAGCCAGATTGGTATATTTTAGTTACTTCCATAGTGTTATGTCGTACGGCATTTTGTTGTGGGGAAATGCCGCCGACATTCAAACTATCTTTGTTTTGCAGAAGAGAGCTATTCGAGCAATTTATAACCTTAGCTTTAGGCATTCACTGAGGGATAAATTTAAAGAAATTAATATAATGACGGTCGCATCTCAATATATTTATGAAAATTTGATGTATGTTAAGAAAAATATTAGTTTGTTCTCTAAGAACAGCGACATTCATAGCGTCAATACTAGAAATAAAAATAAACTCATACTACCAATGACTAGGCTCCAAAAAATTAGTAATTCATTTAGGTGCCAAAGTATACGTTTCTACAACAAGATTCCAAGCAATATTCAGGAATTAAGTCTCAATAAATTTAAGTCCTTCATAAAACAGAAACTTTGTAATAAGGGTTTCTATAAAGTTAAAGATTATATGGACGATAAAAATGCTTGGAATTGAGCCGCTCGCTCTTATCGTAGAGATATCATTGAAATTATTTCATATATTTTTTTGTTTTTTCTATTTTTGACATTCTGCATGATGATTTATTGATAATTATTATTATTGAATTATTATTTTTTACCTTGACATTTTGTCGACTATTATTATTAATATGTCGTTTGTTTTATATTATTTTTTTATTTTATTAAATTGTGAATGTGAGTACTATGTAGGCTAGCTTTATACATAAATTTCGTAGAACTGTTTGGCGGTTTGAGTATTTTTTTTGTGACCTACGCAAATGTCCGGCTGATTGGTGTCGCCGTGCGTCGGGTCGTTGAGCTCCCTAAAATAAGGTTGAGCTACACGATGGCTGATGCATGCGTGCCGTCAGTTGGGACAGGTCAACTCAAACCTGCTATGGCTCTTTCCTCAAAAGGCCATTCCAAACGTTGCCCTACATTGTTACACTCGCATAGTTTTTATACCACAATGTCTGGACTTTAAAAGAGACGTTGACCTCTGAGTTTGTTTCGGCTTTTCTTCTCAGAGCGAGTCAGATAGGAAATGCAGGCGCCATCTAGTCTTAAAAAAAACTTACATTGACTTGTAAAAGTGTCTGTAACAGATTTATTTACAGAAATAAATATCATTTATCATTTATACTTACTTTCGCATTTATAATATTAAGTTAGGATGGTACGGAACCCGTCGTGAGCGAGTGCGTTTATTTTTTGTTTTGTAAATGAATAACTTTTCAATTTAAATGAAATTGTTTGTGACAACAGGTGTCTATTGTTGTTCGATAACAATACTTGGATAAAATTACCATATATTAATTTAAAAACAAACAAATACGTATTCAAGCTTATTTTACTATGTAAACCAAACTATGTATTAATTTGTTCAGAATCGCAAAGAGAATCGACTGGTGCCTATAGTTTTTTTGACACGTTCATTTTTTAAATATTTATTTAATTTCATTCAATTTGGATTCAATTGGTGGATTGCGAATCTTGATGCCTGAGATGGTCGGCTCGGTAAGTTCCGTGTATACATTTTCATAACTTTAAGATAGAGAACAACAAAAAAGCAAAATGGCTGTCAAATAGCGGGGAAGTAGATTGAACCCTAGTGTATAGTGTATTTGTGTACTAGAATAGTTGCTATATAAGTACCTAGAATAACGCGAGTCTATGACCGGACACATTGTTTAAATACTGTGCTATTACTGTGTACGATAAAGTTATACACTTACGCCGTAATTACATAAAAAAATCTATAAATTATTCATAATATTACGAATCTACTGACTTACGTATTGATTCATTCGACAGTCGTAATCAAAAAGGAGAATCGTCATCAAGTATGAAAAGAAAACCCAGAGCGAACAGGATGTAGCTCAGAATTTTAGTGATATTTAGTGATATCATTCTGTAAATATTTCACTATAAGATTCGATGGCTAAATGTGTGATATTGTGCTATTTGTTTTTCATCTGGAATGTTTTTTTTTTTTTAATATATCTTCGAATTGGGTATACCCGACGATATAATGACATACGTACATACCTACAGTAGATATGTTAATTAACGAAGGGCGTTCCCGTTAATCCGCAACAGTATAGCGTACAAACAAGATAAAAAAAAAAACTGAAAAGTACGCGAAAAAACAACTGCTGTTCCCCACATATAATATATTACATATTATGTTCGCATTCCTCGTCAAACTGTAGGGAACAGCAGATTATTTTTTCGAGTATTTTACGTTTTTTTTTTTGTATTTATGGACGCGAAACGAAGGGCGTTCCCCAACCCACAATAGTAACCCACAATAGTATATTGTTCGTTAATTAACATATCTACTGTAGGTATGTATGTAATTATATCGTCGGGTATACCCAATTCGAAGATATATTAAAGAAAAAAAAAAAACATTCCTGATGAAAAACAAATAGCACAATATCACACATTTAGCCATCGAATCTTATAGTGAAATATTTACAGAATGATATCACTAAATATCACTAAAATTCTGAGCTACATCCTGTGTCTGTTCGCTCTGGGTTTTTTTGAGCATTCTCCTGTATAGACGCAACATATTATTGAAATGTTTGTGTTAAATTAGTTTTGTGTTTTTGTTTCATAAGCAGGCGAGTTTTTTAAATTTTATTTTTAAGGTATAATTCCGAGACGGGCAGCAGACCGCAAACTGAAAAAGTAATATCGTTTGCGGTGCGATCTGCGGCTGCGGTCTGCGGTTGCAGTTTTGCAGTCGCTGTCGGAATAGCACCTTTCAAGTGCACACCTTAAAAGCGGTATTCCGATGGCGACTTGCGTGCAGTCTGCAGTTTGCAGACCGTCTCGGACTTGTGGTTTTGTTTTATTTTAGGTTTTTGTAAACAGACTTACACCGATAATTCAGCCCTCATCAAGCTGTTTCCGACCCCCGCCAGCAATGCCCTAAGCCGAGGTCCGAGTCCCACTAGGGGTCGCCCTTAGTGCTGTTGTTGCAGGTAGTCATGATGTTAGTGTAGCATAAGTAGTTAGCTTAGGTTAAGTATTTTACTTCCCCACCATTGGCTGGAGACCCTTCAGATTTCGCCAAAAACTGGCCGGTTACGTAGAAATGATCCCCTAGGACCACCTAAAGCAGTTCAATAAAAAAAATTAAGGAAATTATTGAGGAAATGCCATAACCTAACTTTTTTCCGTCGAATAAAAGCATTACCGACGGCAAATTGAATCGTTCCCAACTTCGTGAAATTCACAAATTAATGAAAAAATATTCTGCAAAGATATTCTTTTGCATAAATAAAATATGCGCGCCATGCCGCGAATTGTAATTTTTTACGAGTTTTTTAATGCTGCTGGGAGATTTGTTTACGAATCAAATAACCATAAATAAAATAAACACCATGTAGATATGAACTACGATAACATGGCACGTCCCTCCATTGACACTGCAAGTAAAAAAATACTTTAAAAATAAAAGAAAAACCGTCTTCAAAAAAACTAAAAAGAGTAAAATTTTTACCACATTATAAATTTAACAGTTTCAAAAGTCTGTGTTAATCCACGCTGAACTAAATTGAAGGCACCGACTTTTGAAAATGTTAATTTTTAAATGTGGTAATAATTTTACTCTTTTTATTTTTTTTGAAGTCGGTTTATTTTATATTTTTAAAGTAATTTTATTTTTCAATTTTAAGTGGCTTAAACAACACACATGCAATTAGAGCAATACTGGGTAATTTGCTGTTATCCATTGAAGAGTTCTATTATCAATCTCCGAGGGTCTTCATCAGATCTTCACCAAATTTTAATGGGACCACCTCGGAAGAATACTCTTTCAAACTAAAAATCGTTTGAAGTGTGCCTATAAAATTTGAAGAGTTCCCTCGATTTCTCCAGGACCCTACCATCAGATCCTGACCTGATGACCATGGGATTAACTGTGAAGAACTCTTTCAAAAAAACGAAGAATTTTTCAAATCGGTCCAGGTGTTTTTGAGTAATCGGGGAACATATAAAAGAAAAGATTCCGACGAATTGAGAACCTCCTACTTTTTTTGAAGTCGGTTATAAATATGTGAGAAACAATATTTACAACGCGTCAGTCATTCAACGCTGATTTCTTTACACTAGTGCGCTTTCATGTTCATCTTGCGCTTTCAACTTTCAATTCCTCTTGCGTCAAGCGCATGCAATATTGATTGCCATTAAACGCATGCAGCTTATCGTCTACACCGGTACGCCTCGGTCAGTCGTCAAGATGGACGCGTGTGAACTTGTATCTGTACGGCATATGTAGACGGATTAGCGTGCGCTAGGGGCATGCGTTTTTGTCGAACTAGTATTAAGACATGCGCTATGGCGCTTCACGCATGCGTCAGACGAAGACGCAAGATGAACATGAAAGCGTACTGGTGTAGACATAGCTTAAGGTGTGTCCAGACCTGCCGAATTCGCCGCGAATGTGCCGCTCGCGAGCCGCTTGCGAACTGCGCGCGTGTTGCTCGCGTGCGGTTACAGCCTACGTTTGGTGCGCCGCTCTAGTGCAACTCCGGCAAGGCTCGAGAGCGTTTGAACGCGTTTGAACTATGAGCCTCAGTTGTGAATTTGCTACCGAAGATACGACCATACGACTGCCGTTACCATAATTGCTGTGGCATCGGCTATTTTATTACTGACAACGAGATTACTGAGACGCGAGCGGGGGGAGAGAGGTGCACCGCGGGCGGCACGCGCTCACCTCCTGAGCCGCTCGAGTAGTGATGGATTAATTCGCATTCACATTAATTGTTAGCATGCGAAGACTTCATTCGCATTTAACAAATTAAATGCAGTTGCGAAATTCTGTGAAGTGTGAAGCGAATTCATCGCTCTTCTATCATATAGCGGCAGCGTGCGCTCTCCGTCGCACCCACGGGAATACTAAATCTATCTGTTCGTGTGACCCTGACCTGACTTCGTTCGCAAGTGAAATTATTAGCAATTTAGCAGGTGATGCGAGGAATGAAGTAAAGCAATTATTATCTTTGATTTGCTTATACTTAAGGTCGCATATTGAATGAATGCGTGTGATTGTTGAGTTAGTTTAAATTATTAGCAGTTTAGTTCAGCAATTATTTTGTTCATTTTAGCAAATAGCATAGCAATAGCAATTAGCATGCTAAGAATCATGATTTCGCATGCTTATGAAATTTATGCGAAATCGCATTAATTGCCATCGCTACGTTCGAGTACGGCGCGTAGTTTGCGCGCGAGCGGACCGCGGATGGCACAGGTGCTGCGACCGAACATGAAATGCACGCGCGCAGTTCGCAGCAGGCGCATTCGAGGCGCATTCACCAGGTCTGGACACACCTTTGTAATGTGCATTCTGCAACTAGTAACTAGCAACAACAGCACTAAGGGCGACCCCTAGTGGGACTCGGACCTCGGCTTAGGGCCGTGCTTGCGGGGGATTGGGGACAAGACAGCTTGATAAGAGCTGAATTATCGGTGTGACATCAATGTATTAATCAATAAAATTTATTTAACAGAAGAAAATGGCGCCGAGTACAAAATCTGAGGAAATGATTCCGATACTAAAAAATATAAATGAAGAAGAGAAATATATTAAGGAGCCAACGACAGCAGCGCCATGGCGTCCTGAGTATATATACAGGAATATAATATTCTTTATATATTGCTATACAGCAGGATTATATGGTCTATATTTATGTTGTACTTCCGCGAAATGGGGGACTATAGTTTTCAGTAAGTATCTTAAATATACAGCATGAATAATTAGTCAATTTGCATAAGAAAAATAACTTAAAAAAAAGTAAAAACCGACTTCAAAAAAACTAAAAAGAGTAAAATAATTATCATATTATACAACTAACAGTTTCAGAAGTCAGTGCAATTTTACACTGAACCAAATTGAAGGCACCGACTTCTGAAACTTAGTTTTATAACATGGTAATTATTTTACTCTTTTTAGTTTTTTTAAGTCGGTTTTTACTTTTTTTAAGTTGATTATTTTTCTGTTATAAGTGGCATAAACATGCAATTACAGTAATCGCAAATAATTTGCTTTTATCCGTTGAAGAGTTTCATTGTCTATCTCCGAGGGTCTCCATCAGTACCCCAAGTGTGAGTTTTTTTCGTTAACTACTGTAGTTGCGTCACGACAAAAATGTATGAAAATTTAGGCTGCGTCTCTAGGCGCACCGTTCAATTAACGCGCGAATATTAGTTAGTGAACGGTGCGCCTAGAGGCGCAGCCTAAATTTTCATACATTTTTGGCGTGACGCAACTACAGTAGTTAACGAAAAAAACTCACACTTGGGGTACAGATCTTCACCTTTAAATGGGACCACCTCGAGAGAATACTCTTTCAAACACTATAAAAACGTTTGTCGACACGTTTGGTGCAGTGGCTAAGCGATTGGCTTCTGCGCTACGGGTCGTGGGTTCGATTCCCACACGAAACAAAAATTTGTATGGCGTACAGATGGTTGTTTCGGGTCTGGGCGTTTGTTTGTGAGATTTGTGTCTGTAAACGCACCCACGATACAAGAGAAATCTTAGTGTGGGGCAACGTTTTTTTTTTTTTTTTTTAAAAAGAATAAAAACTACATAAATCACTTCAAGAGTGCCAATAAAATTTGAATATTTCCCTCGATTTCTCCAGGATCCCATCATCAGATCCTGAACTAATGACCATGGAACCACCTGGGAAGTATAACCTTTCAAACAAAAGAGGAATTTTCCAAATCGATCCAGGCGTCTTTGAGTAATCGAGGAACATACATAAAAAATTCCGACGAATAGGCATGTTGACAGCATCAATAAATTGCAAATCTAATTAGTCCGCCAGTTAGAGTATTGAAAAATAATGTATTTTTTCTTTTGTTAAATCTATGAATATTTGGAAAGATAAAACGCATCAACACTCGAGAGTGAGGGCTTGCCGGCTTGTGACGTCAGAAGCAAGTAAAAATTGCACTTGCTTGTGACGTTTTGCCAATTTTAAAAGTGTCGTATCTTCGTCAATTTTGGTTTACGTAACAAAAGAAAAAATACGGGTCAAATATTTTTTGATAATCTAACTGACGGACTGAGGGCTCTTACACACCACGTTTTTTTCAGGCGCTGTCGACGCGCGTCGCACGCAACTATAACGCGCTGCAAACGCGATGTTATCGCAACCAATTTACCTATTCACACGTTCATAAAATTGTAGTATACAGACGACGACTTTTCCGCGAGCTGTCGACGCGCTCGTAGCGCGGAGTTACATAGATACAGACGCGCTGGCACAGCGCATCTCTTTAGCTGCAAACACATACGTACAGGGCGTTTTAATCGGTTACTTGCCGACACGCGCGTCTGTAGCGCGATACACGCTCCTTTGCGCCCGTGCTACGCGCGTTTTACTTTGCAGGGAGAGTTGCTCACGCGCGTCTGTAGCGCGTTTCTCTTGAGTTTGCAGCGATGCAATCGCAAGTAATCTGCCTATTTCAAGTTTAGCAGCGCCGACAACGCGCGATAGCGAAACGCGCGTTGACGGTGCCTAAAAAAACCTCCGTGGTGTGTAAGAGCTTCAATTAGATTTTTTCAGGCAAATACCCTACTGAGAACTTCTTCCTTTTTGAAGTCGGTTAAAAATATCCTTATTTTATTCCAGCAATCTTCTCATTCTACGCCGCCACATTTGGCATCACAGCGGGAGCCCACCGTCTCTATGCCCACAAGTCCTACAAAGCCAAAAAGCCTCTCCAAGTAATGCTGATGCTCTGTCACTGTCTGGGCTACCAGAGGACCCTGGTCACATGGATCCGAGACCACAGGCTCCACCATAAGTTTAGCGACACCGATGCTGACCCCCACAACTCTAGTAGGGGGTTTTTCTTCTCCCATCTAGGATGGTTGCTGGTGAAGAATCATCCCGAAGTGGTGAAGCGAAGAGAGTTGATTGATATGAGCGATGTGTACGGGAATTCTGTTGTGATGTTTCAAAAGAGGTAAATTATTTTTCATTACTCATACTCGGAAAGTAGGTCTGAAGTTGCCTAAGGAGCGGGTTGAAAGTAATACTTTTCAGCCCTAGGGAGAATCGTTTTCAAGTGACAGCTGTCAAATTATAAAATAAAACTAGTTCTAATTTTGCATTTCTATTGAACCATGATCCAAGTTTCTATACGGCCACTCAATAACACGGCATCTTACGTGAGCGATCTAATAGCAACGCGATGCGGCGCGGCGCGATGCGAAAACATCAAACAGTCGATACCTATTGAAGTGTCCTACGTGACCAAACGCACGTGGAGTGCGGTGCGGCGCGGCGCGAAGCGAAGCGACGCGATCAGTTGGCTTGATATTATCGCGCGAATTGGATGCGGTGACATACAGTGCTACTGAATGACAGCGGCGCGCGGCGAGCGGTCCGCGAGCTCGTAGGATAAAGCCGCCGCTTCGCACCGCATCACGTGTCACCGCATTGCATCGCTTCGCAATTCGCGTCGCTTTATACCGCCTACGTAAGACGTCGCGTTACAGCGCGATGTAAAATCGTAATAACATAAAGTATAGTATTAATTAAAGTTTTTTTTTTAAACGACGTTGTTATAATTTAGTTTCAACTATTTCTTTAAAGTAACATAGATTTGGGCAAAATATTAACCATTTTAAATGCACACAATGGTACACCCAGTATTTTTTTACTCATATTTCATTAAAACTTTTTTTTCAGGCACTCAACATGGCTGCTAATCTTAGTCGGCATAATAATCCCTACAGCAATACCCTGGCTTCTAGGAGACACCTTCTCCAACTCCTGGCACCTCAACATCCTGAGATACATGCTGAACGCCAACATAACATTTTTTACCAACAGCGTTGCCCACCAATGGGGCTACAAACCGTATGATAAAACCATGAAGGCTTGTCAAAACTTGCCCATACTCCTCATAACTATGGGAGAAGGGTTCCATAACTACCACCATGTATTTCCCTGGGATTACAGAAGTGCTGAACTGGGGAATAATCGAGTTAACTTAACTACTAGAGTAATAGACTTTTTTGAAAGAATTGGATGGGCTTATGATCTGAAAATGGCGTCCGATGGTATGGTGAGAGATAGAGCCAGAAGAACTGGTGATGGAACTGATTTATGGGGTCAAAAATTGTGAATAAATTGTGAATTAAATTATTTGACAAATTTTAAGTTTTTTTTTCTCTTGGAAACCGTTTCTACGTAACCGGGCAGTTAGTGCCGCGACCTGAAGGGTCTCCAGCCAATGATGGGGAAGTAAAATACTTAACCTAAGCTAACTACTTGTACTACACTAACATCATGATTACCTGCAACAACAGCACTAAGGGCGACCCCTAGTTGGACTCGGACCTCGGCTTAGGGCGTTGTTGACGGGGGTTGGGGGTTAGACAGCTTGGTGTTTGTTTTAGATAGTAAAGGAAGCCAGCGAATATGAAAATGGAATGTAGCATTTCTTTTGAATCACGGCTCATCTTCCGTGCGGAAGATGTCCGGTCCTTTAGAAGGCATACACGGGGACACAGGTCCAACGCGCAGAGGCCCCTTTGAGAACTTTAATCTAAAATGGGATGGGGCACCAACCGTGGACTGGCTGCCACGGCTGCACTATTGGAGTACATAACAGTCATGGACCGTCCCAGGTGGGTGCAAAACTATTGTGAAATATGGTAAAAATAAAACTGGTCTATGAGAGGGGGTGTTAAATGGACTGTTTAACTTCTGTTGCCGGAAGAAAACGGCGTCTGCCTTTCAAGTTTGAAATTGAATTGTGTTGGCAGACGGTGACTCGCCAGCTCACTAGCTGGGCCCCCTGAAAAGCCAGTACATAGGCGAAGGGGGCAGCATGTAGCATTAATTGATATTAGCTTTAACGCTGTCAGTTGGCTTGATATTTTCACGTGAACTGGATGCGGTGCCGTACAGTGCTACTGAATGACGGCGGCGCGCGGCGAGCGGTCCGCGAGCACGTAGGACAAAGGCGCCGCTTCGCACCGCATCGCGTGTCACCGCATCGCATTGCTTCGCAATTCGCGTCACTTTAAACCGCCTACGTAAGACGTCGCGTTAGAGTGCGGTGCGGCACGGCGCGAAGCGAAGCGAACTCGATCAGTTGGCTTGATATCTTCGCGCGAACTGGATGCGGTGCCGTACAGTGCTACTGAATGACGGCGGGCGGTTCGCGAGCTCGTAGGACAAAGCCGCCGCTTCGCACCGCATCGCATTGAATTCGCGTGTCACCGCATCGAATCGCTTCGCAATTCGCGTCGCTTTGAACCGCCTACGTAAGACGCCGCGTAAGAATCTCACCTCGATCGCGACTGTCAATTAGACACTTGTCGTGACACAGCGTAGATAATAAAACTACGCGTTATTGATTATACTGTCGATTATCTGTGTGTTATTTGCTTCTATTATCCATACTGTGACAATATGGATATCGAGCTAACCGTCGATATTGAGGTGGGTTTCTTACAGAATGACACTACAGATCTAGTTATAGTATTTGCAGCTTGTAACACCCTTTAACGTATACACAGTCGAGAATAGAACACACATGCGTGCTCACTGCGCTCAGGACAGCGACTGATCAAAGCCTTCAAAAGATATGTTCATTGAACATGATCTGTGAGATTATACGGTAGCCCGACCCCTTTGGGGTGAAACGTGATGATTGATTACCTACCCATAAAATAGGTAATTATAAATAGTTGTTTATAACAGTTTGAAAGAAGTATGCTTAGTGGTTTGGTCATGGTGAAAGAATGAGTGAACGGCGATTAACAAAAGAAAGAAAGAAAAAGTAGTTATTTATTTTTCGTCCCAAGCATTTTTATTCAATCGTTAAGTGCCATAAAAATGCTTTTTTTTAATTTATTTATTTCCAAAAAACTTAAACTATTTAACAATTGTTTGTGGCCGCACAACGAAAACCTCTCAGTGTTTATCTGTGTGCCGGCGAGCCGTTCAAATACATTTCACAAAAAACAGAAAAATTGTTAGTTGGTTACTACAATGATACAATAAACTAACCGTGTAATGATGAAAAACAATACATTAAGAGAAATTTGGGTGAGGAAACGCTTTGAATTTTGAATTTAAATTTTGCATTTTCAAATTTCGCGCGTAATTTGACGAAAACGCTGGACGCAGTGGACGCCATATTGCTCTATGGTCATGACGTCAGTTGGCTATGTAAACAAATGCAGTAAAGCCCAGCCAGACTCAACCACAGCGGAGATATGCGGAGATGTTTCGTAAAAAACCAATAGGAATTCGTTTTGAGTTGAAGTTAAGCGGAGAGATTTGAAAATAACGCAATCCTATTGGTTGATCGAGACATCTCCGCACATCTACGCTTTGGTGGAGTCCGGGCCTTATATTTTATAAGTTCTGTCAAATGTTTAGTTGACAGTTGACACTTCTAAGTTTACATAGCCGTAAGACGTATTAACATGGCGACTATTATTTAATGGTGTTATGAAACAGATTAAAAAAGCTGAAACATATGAATTGAATTTTAAAATTTTGTTTGCTAATTTATGAACTAAAACTAACGTTTTCCGACTGGTTTTTGCCTAAAATATCTCAATAATATGTATATTGTTAGATTTTTTCTCATATAGAGTAAAATACCCTATTGTGTACAATTTTACTCTATATGAGAAAAAATCTAAAAATATATAATATATAAAGGGTATTTTACTCTATATGAGAAAAAATCTAAAAATATATAATAGAATCTAAAAATATGTATAGAGCCTACAGGCTCTGTTAGAAGACCGAAATAAATATTAAAAAAAAACTCTAAACTCCCATAAAAGTCTTGAAACGACTCCCGAGCTCCCAAATAGAAAACCATACATGTCCCATCGAAAAACAAAATCTAAGTGCCCCTCTGTTCCGTCCTTACATGGTTTTCTTTTTAAAAAGAAAAAGAAATGATTACGTGTGTAGGTAGTAGTCTTTAGATTATTCCTGTGATCCATTTAAAGATATCACTACCGTCAGATCTTAGGGCTTTAGCACACTCTATACTTTTAGTATTTTTGTTTTTACTGCTTTACGTGAGAATGACTGAACAGATTACGATAAAACTTACACTACTGTATAGCTTATAACCTAACCTAAATTGACAACATTTCAAAACTGACACAACCTTAAAATAAAAATACCATTTCTTTATTTTCGTATCCTGAGTTCAAATAGGTACATATTTTTTATTTCATAGCTTCTGAGAAAAAAAATGAAAATCAAAAAAACATGTGATGACGTCACATATATGGTGGAATGAGGTAGTTACCTTTGCCTATGCATTCCAACGTTTTAGATGAAAACATTAATATCAAACATGTCAATGTCACTTAAGAAGTTTATCTATATGACAGGGACATCTAACTAACAGTTTTTTTGACGGCTCGCAGTAAAGCAAAGGTTATATCGCCATTCCACCGTATGTAGACGTCACTCGGCGCTTACGTCTTTTTAGAATGCGCCGAATTTCAAAGTTGAAGTTATGAATGAAAAGTACATAATTTCGAAAAACGGAAAATTACGGGTGCCCTGGATTTGGATTTACTTTTATGTAGCATAATAATACATGCAGGTTATAAATATAAAATGTTGTCAATTATAACTATGTACCATTCCAATCAGATGAATAGAATCGGAGATACAGCTTGACCTCTCTATAGTAAGCAGTCCCATATAAAACAGAGTTCATGATAAGTTGGTTGCTTCGAATAAAACGTTCAATATAGTATCAAAATGTATTGAAGCGAGCTTTAACAGTGTAAAGCCAATATTGTTAATGGCTTGACATCGTTTTATCGACGATACAAACTTTTAAAGCGAGCTACGTCAGCTAGTTTCGAGCTTAAATTGAAAGTTCTATAGCGTGGCTAAAGCAGTGCATATTTAGGAGACCATAAGACGCAGTTCAGACTATTCTATAATATATAACTAGGGCATCGGAATCGGTTTTTCCCGGTTCCAAAAGAACCGGGAATTCCCAGTTCTGAGGGCCCCTGAAAGAACCGTTCTGTAAATCGGAGAAGCGGTCATTTCGGTTCTTTCGGTTCTCATTCAACGCACAAAACAAAGTGTACCTCTTGTAGGCACGCCTGATTTCAGGAGACACGATGACTTAACAATCAACTCTTAACACCACACTACTATAGTTTCTATAATAATATAATTCAATCATGATTCCAAAGACATGTGGCGCCATCTATTAATTTGTGGTTTTCGTCGGAAAAGGTAGTTAATATTTTGATTGAATTTATAGTTGGAGTCGAAATAAACTTTCAAGTTTATCGTAACCGCGTAGCAGATCTGGCCTGGAAACTTACGTAATGAAAACTTTGTAAATCCGTAAGTACTCACCGATTTCAGGAATTATCCATTGATCCTGAAACAATAGACAGTACCTTAATTAGTTTTTTTAGTCCGTGTTAGTTTGAAAATAAATTACAATTATTAATCATCAATTCGGGTTGAAAAAAACTCTTAACACAGTACTTAAGGTTCTATAATAATATAAATCAATCATGATTCCTTCTGAATTGAAACACGTGGCGCCATCTGTTATCATAAGAATGTTATTGTTGTTTTCCTCGGGAGCAGTACTTTTTTTCGGGATGAAAGGTATCCTATGTCCGTTTCTGTACACCTGACAACGTATATGCAAAATTTCAGGATGATCGGTTCAGTGGTTTAGGCGTGAAAAGGTAGCAAACAAACAAACTTCCTTTCGCATTTATAATATTAGTTAGGATTAGGATACCAAATATTGTATAGCACAGCGATATCGCTCAACATACATTTTATACTAGCTGTTGCCCGCAGCTCGGCTTGCGTGAAATTTTGAGCCCTCGTTAAGCCCCTTGTTAGGTGTAGTTATAAAATCAAAAAAATCTTTCATCCCCTATTTCACCTCTTAAGGGTAGAATTTCCAAAAACCCTACATTTTTAATACAAGAGCCTACATTTTTAATTCCATGCTTCTTACTTCTCAGATTTCTCATAGCAACTTTCAACACTTATTTCGCCCCCGTAAGCGTTGAATTTACAAAAACTCTCAAATACGTGTAGCTTTATTTCTAACCAGAAACCTTAAATATTTAATTTCATGTTTCATACTTAAAAAAATTACAGACTTACCTACATACAAACTTAAATCCCCTATTTCACCCCCTTAGGGGTTGAATTTCAAAAAATCCCTTCTTAGTGGATGCCTACGTTACAAAAGGAACCTACTGTCAAAATTTCAAGTTTCTAACCCCAGCGGTTTAGGCTGTGCGTTGATAGATCAGTCAGTCAGTCAGCTTCTCCTTTTATATATACAGATGGACAAGTTAACACAACGCTATGCTATAAAGTGTTGCTGTTCGCGATAAACTTGAGCGATTCTCAGAGTTATATCGCACGATTCTCCGGTCCCCGCCCCGACTTACTTCTATCCCGTCCGTCGTCCGACGGAACGCCGTCAAATAGCTTGCTACTGCAACACCCTCTAAGATGGATCACACGAATCCAAGTAACAAAGATAAAGAGGGACTCCCCTATACCCCTCTAGCTCTCACATTGTAGTATCATCTTTTTCACAATCATCATCATTTCACCTTCTTTGTATTTTTTATTATACCTTGAGCGATTACGCACTGCATCCGATCCTGAAAATACGGATATAAAAAACTCGGACCGAATTCGGATATTGCTTTACGCACTGCATTCGATCCGAATCCGTGAAAATACCGATCTAGAGTAAAAATCTCGGACTGAATTCGGATGTTGCTGACGCACTATTCCGATCTCTGATTCAAATTCAAACAATTCAGGGGCCATCTTTGGCATATCCGTTTGGCGTCTGATTTGAATCCGAGGTAATGCGAAAGCGTTCATACAAACAGTACTACGGCTACTTCGGTCCGTCAATTGTTCTTCCGAATTAAAAACTCACGGATGACGGATAGAAATCGGATGACGGATGCCGGATGTAGTGTGTAAACTACCATACAAATAGTTCTATGGCTACTTCGGAACGTATTTTCACGGATTCGGATCGGATGCAGTGCGTAACCGCTGTGGTTTTGGATGACAGATTCGATTTTTAACTTGATCTTTTGGATGGTCTGTGAATTTTGATAGAAGTGCTACATAATTTTATTATTTTCTGTATACGTATAAAATATAATATTCAAACCTATTGGCTGTTTACATTTTATGATCAACGATTCCCTATACACTGCTCCATGCAACACCTGTTTTACGTGGGACTCGGAGGATCTATCAATGTGAGCTGAGCAACCTGAGCATCCCCATCTGTTGAAGAACCTGCGTTCCCATGGTACCAAACTGAGACGCATTCCGGTACCCGATGGCAACCCCTTCTCCCTTCTTTTCAACTTCGTCTCCTGCCCTAACTACACTTAAGAGATCGGATCCTGGCTATTCTCTACCGTCATGACTAAATGCGCTCCAGCCGGTCTGTTTGCTGCCGCCAGTTTCTACCAAATGGCTGTGTGGGCCATTCGCAAACACCAGAACTACAAGAAGGAACTCGCTGACTACCCCAAGGGACGTAAAGCTGACCTGCCTCTTATTCTATAAGCATTTTATTATTGTTATATATATGTACTAGGTATTGAATGCTCTACACCATTCTTTATAACTGGTGTAGCAGACGTGCTCAGGAGAATCTGGGGCCGTCTGTTACATTACAACATACACACAATGGAGCACAGTAAATTGCTTGGCGTTCGACGTATCGTGTCTGCAGTGGCCCTTAGTGAATAAAAAGCTTTAGGAATATGTAGGTAAATCAGGAATTAATGTCTCCCTTGGGTGATTTAGGATTTAGAATCTTAATCCCATTAAAAACAGTTCGTACGAATTGAGAAAATGGAGCTTCTAAACAGTGAACTCAAATACGACATAAATTGTAAACACAGCTGATCACAGCTGAGGATAGATTTTAGCGTTTTATAAAATCTTTGATCATCCATTTCTCTTAAACTTTTGGGGAAAGTTGTAGAAGAAAAAATATTTCCGTTTATTCATTGTTTGTACATCAGTGGCGAAGGGTGAATTATCTTAAAAGGGAAGCCGGACCAATTATTTGTTTCAATGATAATTGAAAATAATAGATACTAGTATTTGCACTATTTCGAAAGGGAAGCCGATAGGAATCGAGTTGTATGGAGCCTTCGCCACTGTTGTACATAATATCTTGATTTGGCACACGAGGTTGTAGACATGTGAGATGTTGACTCAGCAATCATTGTGCCGATAGTCGTTACAGCCAATGGCTTAATAGCCAAGAGCCTCGACCAACATCTGATGAGGCTCTCGTTAGGCAGCTGGATCAAGGGTTTGATTCAGGAAGCGGTACTTCTGGACACGGCGCGTATTGTCAGGAAGTTCCTCTCTCTGGGGCCCTGATCGCCGGTAGCTTGGACCCTGTTCCTGATGCCGCTGGGCTACTACTTTTTATATTTTGAAATGTTTTGTTTTTATTTTTATAATAAATGTTGTAGAAGATAAGTTATTTATTATTATGGGTACTTTAACACCCTTTCAGATTAGTACCCCTTTTCTAACTAACCTTGTTTAAATGTCAAATAATACTCAATGTTATAATAAAAGCAACAGGCTATACTAAGTTGCCTAGTCGTTTAATTGCGGTCAAGAAAAGTAGGTTTTATTGAATCTTAGGCTGAGATCTATAGATCCAACTTGGACTTAGCTTAGACTTTGCTCAGACTTTACTTACGTAATACTTTGCTAGGTGTATGCTTACCATAATCTTAGATTTGGAATTTATAGACGTATCACGTTGAGACTATGCTGAGCTTGGGCTAAGCGTATGCTAAGACAGTCGATGTCAAAATACAAGTGAATGTTTCGTTTCAAGCAATTACATTCTTGATTTTTCTTCATAAAAGTTTAACAATAATAATAAGTAAATAATCTAGAACTATGCTCATATTCCTTCTATGTATTATTATTATAAGAATAAGCAGAAATTGGCATGCTTACCTATAAGTGTCTTTTTTTTAAACTAACACAATATTATATTCATTGAAACGGATCGCATCGTTTTGACATCTGGCCGCTGTTTGTGTCAAAACAAAACTGTCCATTCAGTGTTGGCAATTTGTCGAAAAAAAAATAATTTTTAATTCATTTTATACATTTTAAACTCAGAAAAACATTTTTGTGTGATGTAATAATACGTAATTGTTTTTATCTTAACTAATTCAGAATTAGTTGTCAATAACAAGGAAATCTTTTCTAATCTGGTATTACTGAGTTGAGTCTGGTCACTTGATAATACTAAAAAATTAAAAAGTTGTGTAAATATAATGATGGTAAAGTAAAATTTGTACCATTATTTTTTGTTAGGATAATAGTAGCCTAAGTATTTGCTAAGTCGTCGATTTTGTGAACTTAGACTTTGCTTAGCACGCACTCCGATGAATTCAAAGACGGCTCTATAAATACTGACTTTGTCATGGGTCTAAAGTAAAGTCTGAGCAAAGTCCAAGTTGGGTCTATAGATCTCAGCCTTAGTGTAATATAATATTTGTATAGCAAATACAGTTCCATCTGCTTAGCCTTATCCCAACTATGTCGTGGTGAAATGAAATGACTTATTCTGAAAATTGGATGTTTAAAAAATGGGCCATGGGTTCCGCACCATTATCTATAAAAACGGCAAAAAATCACGTTTGTTGTATGATAGCCCCGTTAAATACTTATTTTATTCTGTTTTTTAGTATTTTTTTGTAGCGGCAACAGAAATGCATCATCTGTGAAAATTTCAATTGTCTAACTATCATGGTTCATGAGATACAGCCTGGTGATAGACGGACGGACAGCGGAGTCTTAGTAATAGGGTCCCGTTTTACCCTTTGGGTACGAACAGTTTCAGAAGTCGGTGCAATTCTACACTGAAACAATTAAAAGCCACCGACTTCTGAAACTGTTAATTTTATATCATGCCAATTATTTCACTCTTTTTAGTTTTTTTTAAAGTCGGTTTTTACTTTTATTTAAAGTTTTTTATCTTTTACTTTAAAGTAATTTTATTCACATGAATGTTTTATAGAATTTTCGAAAACGGAATAATACCTACGTAGGTAAACTCTACCTATCCTTCAACAGGTACCAAACAGTCGAAACACAACACAGCTCTACCGTATCAAATTTCTTTAACAAAAACCCTCTCTATGTAGAGTCTCGTCGACAAAATACGACTCTACGTGACGCCATTACCGGAGGTTTTAAATAAAAACCTTTCTGCTCTGTTTTCTTTACAAAATGACTTTTTAGCTCTACATTGTATATTGTAGAGTCAGAATAATACAGGTAGGGGTTGTTATCACTGTTGTAGAGATGTCTGGAGGGGTATGTAGAGATTGAGCTGTGGGATATACAGGATGTAAACGAATTCGTATAATTCCTTCAAGCCGTGTGATCTAGACAGGGAACGGATATAATTCAAAAAGAAAAAAAAACTTTTGTGTCTGTTTCTGATTCATTTTTGTGCCCCGAGTTAACTGACTGCACGGAGCGATATCGCGCTATTCGTGCTTGCTAGCTGTGTCGCCATGCTTTTAATGACTTAATAGTAACAAAGAAATGTATCATCACAAAAAAAGTAAGTTTTTTTTTAAAAAAAAAAACTTGTTTTTTGCTTAGTTACGACACTTAACCCAACTGCAAGAAAAAAAAAGAATTTGGTTTTTTATTTTAAACCCGGCGAACTTCGTACCGCCATTTTTTTTTCGTGAATTTGTTTCGTAAATCCTGAAAGACGTGTTTTACGATTTTTGATTGCTACGCAAATCTTCAATGAATGTCTTATCAATATATTGAAGATCTCTCACAGTCTTCTGTCTCATTCACTCACCCACTTTTCATATTATGAGATTTTAAGAAAAAAAATTCAATTTTTTTTTTAATTTTCTTTTGTGTAGTTATCGTTTTGATAGATAAGACAACATTTTATTTATGTGTCGTTAAAGGTTGTTTATGTGTGAATAATAAAAATTAAAGTTCGTATTAAGTTATATAAAGTTCAAAACTAAAAAGTATCGATAGCTTGAATACTCGATAAAAAAAATTAAGACCTATCTCTATTAAATTTCTATGTTAATCTTTAATGATTAAATGTCGTGGTGCCCGGAGGTTACAGACCCGCTTGTTAAGCACCGGGTTGCAGGTTCAAACCCAGACATGTACCAATGTGACTTTTTCAATTTCATATATACTTTCTTTGTTAATCTAAGACGCCACTGAAATACGGTGAAGGAAAACATCGTGAGGAAACCTAGAATTAATGGTCTGAAATCGCCAACCCGCAGTGAGCAAGCGTGGTGATCTATGCTCGTTTCTTCTCGGTACGAGAAGAGGCCTTTGCCTAGCAGTGGGACAGTTACAGGCTAATATTAATTTTATCTATTACATTTCAATTGTTTTGCCATTCGATTCCGCTCTCTGCTCATTATTAATTAATCATTTAGAAATAACAATTTTTTTACATCTAAATTCGAACTCAACGAAACGAACGACACTCGGCAAACACAGTTGTCATGTCACAACAATGCTAAATGTAAATACAGATTGAGTTTTCTGTCGTCACATGATAAGACATAGGCCTGTCAAAATAACGGCTATTTAATATTGTAATAAAAAGTAAAATGAAAAAAAGTTTTTCAGTTATTTAGTAACGGAACGGTCGGATAGAAAATTTAAAAAAACTATGTGTACAACATTATTTTTAGTATACAGGGTGTTAACCGCGTGATTTACTGGTGACACAGATTAACCCTAAATGGGATTTGACGAAAAAAAAAACAAAAAAAAATTAAAAAAAAATATTTGGTTTTCAATTTCTGATTCTTTTTAGAGCCTTGAGTTATCTGACTGCAAAGAGCGATATCGCGTCAGTCGTTCCTGCCAGCCGTGTCACCATACTTTTATTAATTTATGCGTGGCATCGAAATATCCACAAAAATAAAAAATAAAATTGCAAAAAAAAAAAAACTTATTTTTTTACTGAATCCTTATTAGGTGGTTTAGATATGATCGGTAACAAAGCCGCATGAAAAAAAAAGATTTTTTTATTTTATTTTTAATCAAACTAAATCTCGTGCGGGGCCAGTCTACACCAGTAGTAGATCATGTGGTTTTAAGGAATTACACGAATTCTTTAACACCCTGTATATAAAACCGAGACACCCCAACAAGATTTTCATCAGAACTGCCTAAACGTGTTTTTTTAAAATAAATCTCCAAGTTACACCATAGTTTATGTTGCGATAAGTTCCCTAGTAAAGTGTGAAATGCCTGAGATGTGCGATGCAGGGGTTGTCTAATACACGGAAACTGACCGAGCGGACCATCTCAAGCCTCAAGGTATCTATTCCCGTCAACTGTTATGGGTAGAAACCTACAGAAACAAAAATGAAAAAAAAAAGTGGTATAAAAATATGTCAATCGATTCTCCTAGTGATTCTGAACAAACTAGTTTCAGGTTTAGGATATACTAAAACTAAGGTTGTATAGCCTGCTAGACAGGAAGACTCTGCTAATCCTCTAGATGTCATCCCTTAGTCGCCTTTTTCGAGACTAATAGTGGCCTATTTGTAGCCGAAAATCACACACAGTGCGAGTCTCCATAAATTACACTTGTGAAATTGGATAAAACTAGACATAATTTTAATAAAGATGAAAATAAATTTAAATAATCTACATAAATATGTTGGTTTATAATTATCGAGAAAAACAATAAAAAAATGTTTTTGAAGTACACATACGAAATTAGATGAAATTAGACATAATTCTATCGGTGAGAAAAATAGGAAAGAAACCTAAAAAATAACTCGTTTTACAATTATCGAGAAAAACACAAAAAAAAACATAATTATGTTCCGTTAGTGACGGTAAATATTTTTGGGGTAAATTTGTCTTTCATTGTCATTGCCTGATATTTACAATCATTACTGTTTAGGTTTTAATACAATATACCACATGAAATAAAAATTACAAAAAAAAGTTAACATTTATCAAACAAATAGTTTTTTGTACGTGTTGTTCTTCACAAAAATTACAAAAAAAATTCAAAAAAAACAAGAAAAGTTTTTTTCTTTTTTTCTCCCATCGTATAAGCTTATCCTTAAAATATTCCGAGTAAACGATAAAAAAGAAGATTCTTTATAAAAATAAATTCGTAATAAGTAAATCGTGGCATCGCTCACTAAAATTGGAGCATACCTCATGAAAAGAAAATGAGGTCAGGTTCGCAGTTAAGTATCCCATTGAGGGTATCTTTACGCTACTTTTAACTTGGAGAATAAGTAGGAATTATACGGTGTCCTTGGATTATTTGCACAGATAAAAATGGGCGAAAATAGACAAAAATATAGCAACAAAAAAATTACAAAAAATTACACTTATTTTTTTAGTGTTTTTCAAAGACATGTGACTTGGCAAATATATTGAATAAAACCCATAACTTCTGTATAACCACGTTTATATGCATAAACAATATGAATAAGAGACAATTTATTGAAGAAAAGTTAAACAAATAAAAAAAAAACACTTTAACTTCAAATATTGTCCAAAGAAACGTTTTTTTTTTCGTGACAACTGTTTTTTTTAAGGGTTGCTTTTTATTTGCAACGCAACATCAATTATTAGCCATCATAATCGTTTTTATTTTTAAAAAACTGCACCCTTCAATAAAATGTTATACGTTGTAATAAAAAAGGTAAAAAAATAGAAAGACTTATTTTTTCATTTTTTTTGTCGATAAATTATTGCCTAATACCCTTTTCGACATAAGGTGAGTCCTGCGTTTTCGTTACAAAACGTTACCATATAAAGAATATCAAATATTTCAAAGACACAAAACATAGATAATGAAGCTATTTTACGGTTTTTGATGACGTTGTTTACGTTTTTTCAACAGCAGTCTCCTAACGGCTACAATTTACAAAAATACCGCTATGTTAACATAGCATAGTTTAACCATTTTCATGTACCACGCAATGATAAATGATAATGATAAATGACATTTAATTCTGTAAATAAATCTGTTACAGACACTTTTACAAGTCAATGTAATGTTTTTTTAAGACTAGATGGCGCCGGCATTTCCTATCTGACTAGCTCTGAGAAGAAAAGCCGAAACAAACTCAGAGCTCAAGGTCTCTTTTAAAGTCCAGACATTGTGGTATAAATCTATGCGGGTGTAACAATGTAGGGCATTGTTTGGAATGGCCTTTTGAGGAAAGAGACATAGCAGGTTTGAGTTGACCTGTCCTAACTGACGGCACGCATGCATCAGCCATCGTGTAGCTCAACCTTATTTTAGGGAGCTCAACGACTCACGACACCACCAATCAGCCGATCATTTGCGTAGGTCACAAAAAATACTCAACCGCCAAACAGTTTTACGAAATTTATGTATAAAGCTAGCAATAGTACTCACATTCAATTCATTTAAAAAACAATATAAAAACAAACGACATAAATTAATCATAATAGTCGACAAAATGTCAAGGTAAAAAAATAATAATTATCAAAAAATCATCATTCAGAATGTCAATAAAAAAACAATTAATATGAAATAATTTCAATGGTTCAATTCAATGGTTGTATTGTCAAAATCAAAGCCACAACGATTACGAGTTGTTGCGCGATTAAAATGCAGTTCTCCAACTAAAGCAGACCCTGGCATCGACAACGACAACGCTTACACAAAGTACAATGAATATTGACAAGAAAACCTTCTTAAGTATTCAAATTATTCTGAATAAGATGCTACGGCGTAGCTGCTACGGCGTAGACAAGCTTCGTAGACGTCTACGAACATAAAATATTCAATTAAATGTATACGTATAATAGTTACTTGTGTATTTAAACTTAGAAGGCTTGCTGGCAATATTAGTGAGGTATAGAATTGGATGGGTGACTGTTTACGTAAAAAGAGTTCTGTGTGTGTTTGAAAGCATGTCATGCTGTTAGTTCCGGCTTTTTAAGCGAAACTGGGTCGCCGATCTATAGTGTGACCGTGGCAATGTAGCTTAACCTTACTATGGTCGTGTATGGTAGTTATTAAGTCAGATATTTTCAGATCCTAACTAATATTATAAATGCGAAAGTAAGTTTGTTTGTTTATTACCTTTTCACGCCTAAACCACTGAACCGATCATCCTGAAATTTTGCATATACGTTGTCAGTTGTACAGAAACGGACATAGGGTACCTTTCATCCCGAAAATAAGTACTGTTTCCGAGGAAAACAATAGCAATGATCATAGATGGCGCCACGTGTCTTTCGAATCATGATTGAATTATTACTTATTATAGAAACTTTATTAGTGTGTTAAGAGTTGATTGTCAAATTCTAAAAACGCGAGCGAAGTCGAAAACAAAAGCTAGTTTTCTATAATTTTAAAATGCTTTTAAATACATCTTAAAAAAGTAAGGAAAAATGAATAAACAAAACGTTTTCATAATGTCGTCTGTATTTCGATACACACTTAAAAAGTACTGAACGAAATTTAATGGACTTTTGGCTGTTAAAAGCACCGACATTATAGCATCGCGATTTTTCCTATAAAGGTAGAAACTATAATACAGTATACTGAGTTTCGCGACGTCCCACCGCCGCCGGTCTCGATCCACCGAGCTCTCCCATCGTAGAGCCGGTCGTCTCTTCAGACTCCGCAGTCACATCGATAATTCAGCCCTCATCAAGCTGTCTCCACTCCTGAGAGCGGGGGCACACGATGCGTTGCGGCGCCGCACCGCAAAGATTTCACCGTATCAGCGGGCACACGAGCGGTGCGGCGCTGCAACGTTGTTATGTCGCAGCGGCGCCGTAGCAGCGTTGGACAGTCTGTTACGCACGTCCGTCGTTACGTCTCTTGTGACGCATAAACAACTGAGCGGTGCCGCTCCGACATCGCAACGCATTCACCCCTCCCCGCCTTGTCTCGGTGGTTGCAAGTCCGGTGCGGCGCCGGAGCGCATCGTGTGACATGCTACATATATTTCTATGTAAGACGACGCAGCGACACCGCTCCGGCGCCGCACCGCCGCCGCAACGCATCGTGTGCCCTCGCTCTGAGGCAGTTGTCCCACCGCCCGGCGAGGAAGCGACTAACTATCGACTATTTTCTCGCTCAAGAAACATACAAATAGATATACATTCAGTGTAAAAGAGATGCATATATTAATAGTTAATTGCTGACTGTTCACACTGCCGGCGAGGACTCGCTCCACTAGTTTGTCGCCGAGCGACAAGAGCTATTAAAGATAATACTCGCTCAGCGATGCTCGCTTGGCCGTCAGGCCTCACGCCGGGAGACCATCATCATCATCTGCCTAGCCTTTTCCCAACTAAGTTGGGGTCGGCTTCCAGTCGAACTGGATGCAGCTGAATATTAGTATTTTACATGGAGCGACTGCCTATCAGACCTCCACAACCCAGTAACTGGGTAATACGATACTCTTGGTAAGACAGGTTGTCAGACTTTC
This sequence comes from Amphipyra tragopoginis, assembly GCA_905220435.1. Classification (NCBI taxonomy): domain Eukaryota; kingdom Metazoa; phylum Arthropoda; class Insecta; order Lepidoptera; family Noctuidae; genus Amphipyra; species Amphipyra tragopoginis. The sequence goes on along the minus strand of HG992020.1, from coordinate 11,775,598 downwards.
TGGCTTCTGACTAACAGTAACGACTGTCAAAGATCTACAAATGACAGCCGGGACCAACGGCTTTACGTGCTTTCCGAGGCACGGAAGAAACTCGCTATGGTAAATGGTCACCCATCCACAGACCAACCTCGGCAAGCGTGGCTTAACCCGGAAGATACTCTATGCGGCTGTAATTATCAGCGGTTATTTGCGAGTGGTGCGAGTAATCGCCCGTCGCACTCGCACACTCGCTTATAGCCCAGCGACAAAACTATCGGAACTACACACTCGCTTCCCGCTGCTCGCCAACTCGTTTCTAGTTTCTAGCTCTACTCGCTTCTCGCTCATCATCGGCGGTGGGACAAGTGCCTGAGTTCCCGCCAGCAATGCCCTAAGCATCGTGCTCGTCCCACTAGGGGGCGCCCTTAGTGCTGTTGTTGCAGGTAGTCAATCATAGTGTAGTACAAGTAGTTAGCTTAGGTTAAGTATTTTACTCCCCCCCCCCCCCCCCCCCATAACTGCCCGGTTACGTAGAAATGGTTCCCTAGGACCACCAACCGTACCGTAAACCGTAAACAAATTCGTCTAATTCTTTCAAACCACGTGATCTACTGGTGAAACAGATTGACCTTGCATGGGTTTTTTCAGATTCAACAAAAAAAAAAAAAAAGAATGAAGAATTCATGATTTTATGTTTTCTAGTCATTTTAGCGTCCTGAGTTAACTGACTGTGCGGAGCGATATCGCGCTAGTCTAGCTGTGTCGTCGTGCTTTCATTCGTTTATGCGTGTCACCAATATGTTGTAACATATAAAAAAAAATGCAAAATTTTATTTGCTACTGTTTAGGGTTCCGTACCAAAAGCGTAAAACGGGATCCTATTACTAAGGCTCCGCTGTCCATCTGTCCGTCTGTCTGTCCGTTTATCACCAGGTTGTATCTCATGAACCGTGATAGCTAGACAGTTGAAATTTTCACAGATGATGTATTTCTGTTGCCGCTATAACAATAAATACTAAAAAATAGAATAAAATAAATATTTAAGGGGGCTCCCATACAACAAACGTGATTTTTTGCTTGTTTTTGCTCGATATTCATAACGGCAACAGGTAGACGCTTGAAATATTCACAGAATATTAAGTTATATATTTACTTTAAAAGTAAATAATTAAATCAAAATAAAACAAATATTTAAGGGGGCTCCCATATAACAGACATGTTTTTTTTGCCGTTTTTTAAAAAAATATCTTTAGTTGGTTTAGATAAAAAAAAAAAAAATGTCTTTAGTTGGTTTAGATATGAAAACAAGAAAAAAGGGTTTTAGGGTTCCGTACCCAAAGGGTAAAATGGGACCCTATTACTAAGACTCCATTATTATTATTATTTTTTACATTCATATATTGAAATTTTTATATCCCACTACAATTTTATTTGTATATTACTCTGCCTTAATAGTCTGATATTGTTTTATATTTATAATTTTGATAATATCATTTTCTAAACTGTAAAGTTTGAGCATCATGCAGCAATTAATGATACACTTTTAATCATATCATATTACTGCCCATTGTCTGGTAGTATGAGTCTGTCATGCTCACTTAAATGTCCTGCTGATGGTGACGTTGTATATCCGGTTACAATATGGTTGAGCTAAGAGATGCGGATGTGCTCGTCATGCTCGTGAACGGGTGCTGTCTGTCGGGACTGGTCAGCGCGTATCTACTATGGCAATTCTAGAAGGCATATTTTCTTTTTCTATTTTCTACTCTTATGTGAATTTATTTGTTACATTAACCTGCATTATTCTCATTCTATGTCGCACGCAACTGTAATGGAATTGTCATGAATAGTCATGATCTACTATTTTAAAAAGAGTATTCATGGAGTTTCTTGCCGGCTCTTCTCCATAGAACCTACCTTTTGGAACCGTGCACCTAGTTTTGACGTTTTAAAAGTGCCTGTAATCTGGTCTATTTGAAATAAAAAACTTTGACTTTTACTCCGCTGTCCATTCGTCTGTCCGTCCGTCACCAGGTTATATCTCATGAACCGTGATAGTTAGACAGTTGAAATTTTCACAGATGACGTATTTCTGTTGCTTCTATAACAAAAAATACTAAAAAACAGAATAGATAGTGGTACGGAACCCTTCGTACGCGAGTCCGACTCGCACTTGGCCGGTTTTTTTTGTTCCTGTTAATGCCGTTCTCGGTTAATCTTAATTAGTAATACTTAGAGCATGTAGTTTTCAATAATTACACGAATTCGCTTAAATCCTGTACACAAACTATTGTGTCATCCGTTCTCTTATACAAGGTTAGTCGGAAAGGGGGTACTAATCCGAAGCCCACTTATAGTATCGCTGATGACTGTTTGAAAGCAAGTGTTAAAATTTCAAAATTCGATATTTTTTTTTTCCAAATAAAATGATTTTTATTGTAGTTTTTTCAAAAATTCTTCATCCCTGCTTTAGTTACAAATTCAGAAAATGGTGCTTCTAATTCATGACCCCAATATGACCTAAAATGTAAACACAGCTGATCATAACTGGGGATAGATAGATTTTAGAGATTTTTTTTTGAGATTTTTGAACAACTGTTTCTCTTAAACTATTGACTTTTGGGAAAAGTTGTAGAACAAAAGTTACTCATTATTATGTGTACTTTAACACCCTTTCGGATTAGTACCCCCTTTCTGACTAACCTTGTATATACTACATTACAAATCCCTTCCGTTCGCCTTTTATGAAAAGATAAGAGCGCTAGCACATCTTATTCTTTGCCTATGCTGGTGTCAGCTTCGTCTAACAGATGCGACTGAATAATTTACATAAGATAACTCGTGCTCAGCTGCAAATGTGCACACTTTGCGAAATTAAAAACCGTATTTCAGATCGAAATTACGATTTAATATTTTTATATGTAGTTTTATACAAATTTAGTCAGAAAGGGGAGGAGCTCGTGGCTAAATAATTACAGCCGCATAGACCGATCTTCCGGGTTAAGCCACGCTTGCCGAGGTTGGTCTGTGGATGGGTGACCATTTACCATAGCGAGTTTCCTCCGTGCCTCGGAAAGCACGTAAAGCCGTTGGTCCCGGCTGTCATTTGTAGATCTTTGACAGTCGTTACTGTTGGTCAGAAGCCAGAAAGTCTGACAACCAGTCTTACCAAGAGTATCGTATTACCCAGTTACTGGGTTGTGGAGGTCTGATAGGCAGTCGCTCCATGTAAAATACTGATATTCAGCTGCATCCCGTTCGACTCCAACATAGTTGGGAAAAGGCTAGGCAGATGATGAGTCAGAAAGGGGGTTGTACGGTGAAACCATACACCATTAATGCACTATTGCTGATTCGTGCATTTTTACCTCATTTTACTAATTGATATTAGTTAAGCATTCAGTACCTGACTAGCGGTCATCGCGTGTGCTCTCTCGCTCCTTTGTATTATTAAACCGGATAATATATTTAATTTGACTTTATTAGTATGTATTATTTAATCATCTTCCAAGCTTTTACAGGGGTACTAATCTGAAAGGGTGCTAAAGTACCCATAATAATGAATAACTTTTGTTCTACCACTTTCCCCAAAGATAATAAGTTTAAGAGAAATAGCTGTTCAAAAATTACATAAAAAACTTTAAAAAAAAGTAAAAACCGACTTCAAAGAAATACTAAAAGGAGTAAAATAATTACCATAATATAAAATTAACAGTTTCAGAAGTCGGTGGCTTCTATTTGCTTCAGTGTAGAGTTGCACCGACTTCTGAAACTGTTAATTTTATATTATGGTAATTATTTTACTCCTTTTAGTATTTCTTTGAAGTCGGTTTTTACTTTTTTTTAAAGTTTATTTTTTATTAAATACGTTTTAGTGTCATAATTCTAACCCCCTCCTTCATAACCCTTCTTTTTGGCTTTGACGTAGTCGGGCATAAAAAGTCCTTTCAAATGATACCTTACACGATATAATGAAAACATTCAAAAGGGGGGGAGGGGGGGACACGCACCCCCTCCTCTTTTCTAGTAGTCAGTTCCCAACAACAAATATAAACAAAGCAATATTAGTAATTTGAGAATTTTGCTTTGATCCGATGAGGAGTTCCGTTCCATATCTCTGAAGTTCATGGTCTAATCATAACAAAATTTAAATGGGACCAATCGGAAAGTATGCCCTTTCGAACAAAAACAGAATTTTTCAAATCGGTTTATAAATGACGGAGATATGAGGTAACACACATAAAAAAAAAATAAAAAAAAAAAAAATACAACCGAATTGAGAACCTCCTCCTTTTTGAAGTCGGTTAAAAATACGCTAAAATCATCAGCTATGACCAGCTGTGTTTACATTTTAGGTCATATTTGGGATCATAAATTAGAAGCTCTATTTTCTGAATTCGTAACTAAAGACGGGATGAAGAATTTAAAAAAAAATGATTTTCCATGGAAATAAAAAACATCGAATTTTGAAATGTTGACACTTGCTTTAAAACAGTTGTTATAGCGGCAACAGAAATACATCATCTGTGAAAATATCAACTGTCTAGCTATCACGGTTCATGAGATACAGCCTGGTGACAGACGGACAGCGGAGTCTTAGAAATAGTTGGGTACGGACCCCTAAAAAGAAATGAATTCGTTTAGAAGCTGTAATAACAAATATTAAAAAAGTTTTGGTAAACGGAATCTTTTTTATTTCACAAACCAAGTATTTGTTTGTTTGTTAATATTATGTGTAATATCAAAAGAAAGACGAATTTAATTAAATATCATTCATTAAAATCCATCCAGCCGTTGAGATGCTACGAAAGCAAAGATTCCCATCAATCACGATAACTTGGCACGCCCATTGACATTGCAAGTAAAAATGTGTGAGAAACAATATTAACAACGCGTCATTCAACGCAGATGTGTGCTGCAACTGTAGGACAAACTTAAACAAAAACATGTTACAGTAGCTCGACAGATTTGACGTCGCTAATTAACAGTATGGTACCGTTTGGAGGTTTGTATGAATGACACACGTGTATTGTCGAGCGCGAACTTTAATTATGCACTAGTCGAGCAATAAATATACTAAATATCAAACACAAACATGGTGACTCGTTGTCATATGCACACACCCATTAAAGAGGGTGGGATACTCAACTTCAAAAACCAAAACATCAACCATCAAAATATCAACACCATATAATCAACAGTTTAATTTTTCAATGAATCAGAATAACATTAGCTTAAAACATAAACGGTTCAAAATGTCAACACTTCATACGAGCAACGAATCTGAATGTCACTGATTTATAACGTAAATTGTACACTTAATCAACACTTTGCATTGCATTATACGTACACAAATGCGTGTTTTATAATGCCTCAAAGTATACAGGGTGTTAACGAAATCGTGTAATTCCTTCAAACCGCGTGATCTACTGGTGACACAGATTAACCCTAAATGGGAATTTTCGAAAACCAACCAAAAAAAATTCACAAAATTTTTTTTGATTTTCAATTTCTGAGTCTTTTTAGAGCCTTGAGTTATTTGACTGCAAAGAGCGATATCGCGTTAGTCGTTACTGCCAGCCGTGTCGCCGTACTTTCATTAATTTATGCATCGAAATGTTCGCAAAAATAAAATTATTTTTTTGTAAAAAAAGATCTTATTTTTTTTACTGAATCCGTATTAGGTGGTTTAGATACGATCGGTAACAAAGCCGCATGAAAAAAAAAGATTTTTTATTTTTAATCAATCTAAATCCCGTGCGGGGCCTATCTACACCAGTAGTAGATCATGTGGTTTTAAGGAATTACACGAATTCGTTAACACCCTGTATGATCCACTGCAGTAAAAAAAAAAAAAACAAAAAAATATATGATATTCTACAGGATATATGCTAGTTCGATAGTGTGTTGAAAACATAATGCTACAAAGATACGACAAAAAAAAATCACAAAGATACCTCTAAACATTTCTTTTAACGATTGAAAACCATGCTAATGTCAATCATTCTGATTTTTTTGTCAAATTATTCTTCAAGCAACATAGTAACGTAATAGTGTTTTAATTTTTTAGTCCAATTAATAGATTTTTTGTGAATCGCATATTCTTATTTCTGAGCATAATACGTACGAATGTGTGCGTAAATGCCTGTGTACCGACAGTGCCGGTCGAGTCCTGATGCTATACATTATTGTGTAAATGTATGCGTGCGTCACTCAAGGTCACTTAGCTCTTGCAGTCCTCTTAACAGTTTGAGTGAATACAGTTATGAGAGAGCAATGTAGTATTGAGTTCTGCCGGATTTTTTCTCAACTATCCAACATAGTTGAGAAAAAATCAGTTTCCAGTCTAACAAGGGGGCCTACTCCTTAAGTCCGTCAATAAATTTAGTCGTTCGAAAGTAGCCCGAAACGTAGGAGTGAACAAAACAAGTGTCAAGTTCAACTTTTCGGACGGGCAAAAACTCATCGGTAGGGACAACTGTCAAATCGTGTTGTCATTCATTCTTAGTTCGGGCGTCGAAATAATCGTATGTCCGTAGGTGATAGGGAGTAGGAAACGCTCGTAACTAAGGCCGAAACTACGGACTTCGTGCTTAGAGAGTAGACTCCCAGATGCCAGAATAGCAGTATTTTACACGAAGCGGCTGCTATTAGACCTCCGCAACCCAGTTACTGGGCAATGCCGATATCCTAAGGTTAGACCGGTTGTCAGACTTTCGGGCTTCTGACTACCTGTAACGGCTGTCATCGATTTTCCGCTATTACCTACTTATAATAAATGTTTGTAATTATTATTTTAGTAATCTAAACTATTAATCTTATAATATTTACACAAACAATATTTTCATAATTACAAACAAAAGTATACAGGGTGTTAACGAATTCGTGTAATTCCTTCAAACCGCGTGATCTACTGGTGACATAGATTAACCCTAAATGGGAATTTCTGAAAAAAAAACTGAAAAAAAAACTTGGTTTTCTATTTCTGAGTCATTTTAGAGCCTCGAGTTATCCGACTGCAAAGAGCGATATCGCGTTAGTCGTATCCGTCAGCAGTGTTGCCGTGCTTTCATTCATTTATGCGTGGCATCGAAATGTTCAATCAAATTAAAAAAAAAAAACAATTGCTGCCCTTATAACTAACCCATCTCAAATAGTTTTTTGTTATTTCTGACGTTTGTAGTACTCAAACCTCAGTTAGTCTGAAAGAGTCTTTTGATCCTGATGGGAAATGGAATCGATTGGCATCATAAAAAAGTTTTGTGAAAACAGCCCTTTTTCTCGCTGACTGTACTTTTTTTTCAAAATCTGTGAATGCCGATTTATATTATCCCAAAAGTTAAGGGTGGTCTTCTAAGGACGTTTTCCTGTAGCTACAATGTTTAAGGTAGTTGCCCTTCATGCCCCATCTCAAATTACCAGCCTCTATATTATCAATTACCGCTAACGCATGAAAAAAAAGATTTTTATTTTTTATTTTTAATCAAGCTAAATCCCGTGCGGGGCCAATCTATACCATTAATAGATCATGTGGTTTGAAGGAATTACACGAATTCGTTAACACCCTGTATACAAATAAAAAAAATCCCAATAAAACTATAAACTAAAATAGGGCATCAAAATATTCCTCCGCATCGCTGTCGACTGGTAACGTGCCCAGAAGGCTGGCAGCATTGCCACGTTGTATGGCAATGCTAATCCTTTGACCAAAGTAGAGGACAGCCTTCGGATCACGGGTCGTGACGACCAGCCGCCTTGCAATATCTCTGTATAAAATGTGGGCACTCGGACCCCATGGCCAGAGTGTTTCGACCCCAAACGGCTCGAAAATATAATTACTAATAAAATATATATAAATATACTAGCTGACTGCCTCGTTGGTCTAGTGGTCGCAAGCGCGACTGCTGAGCGTGAGGTCTTGGGTTCGATCCCCAGGTCGGGCAAAGTGTTATTGGGTTTTTCCGTGTGGAATTTCTCAGTAGCAGCTCGGAGTCTGGATTTGTGCCCGGTTGATGGCAATAGGCTCGCCCCCTATTACATGGGACTTAAACATAACGGCGAAACGTGGGTGTACTATACACCTCTGCCAACCCTTCGGGGAATAAGGCGTGAAGTTATGTATGTAAATATACTAGCTGTACACGGCATGCGTTGCAATGCCACGTAAAGACAAAAAGTGTTTAGTTTTAAAATCTGTTTATTGAAGTGCTTTTGGATACACAATGTTTTTGATTTAGAGGACCCGAATTTACCGTACCGAGCGACGGGACGAACATCGAATGTTTGACAGGTAGGAACAGTTTCTATGGGAAAATTAAATTGTTGTTTTTACTATTTTTCTCGCGATTTTTCCATATTTTCTCACCATTTAAACCTTTCCTGGACTTCCACAAATATTTCAAAACCAAAATTAGCCAAATTGGTCCAGCCGTTCTCGAGTTTTAGCGAGACTAACGAACAGCTCATTTTTATATAATAGGTAGATTTTATACATATTTAGTTAAAAATACGTGCCGAGATCTTTTTAAAGAGTATTTTGATAAACGTTCCATAGAAAAAGGTATCTGGTTCAAGACTTCTCTCTCCTACAATTATTTCACTGAGTTTAGTGAATTGTAGGAGTGTAGTGCGGGGGTGCGGCGGAGGCGGCGGGGGCTTCGTTGTGTTTGCGAATCTCTAGCCGTTTTATGATCATATTCCTAGCGACCGATGGAGCTAGCCAGGTGGACCGACAACCTAAAGATGTTATCTTTGTATAAATAAGACCTGATTATTACCTGTGAATCACAAATAAATGATTTTGATTATCTCCAACAGTGCATTGAAATACAACACTATTTTTAGTATACACAAAAACCGAGACTCCCGAACAAGATTTTAATCAGAATTATCGGAGTATGTTTTGTTTTTATAAATCTCCAAGTTACACCTTAGTTTATGTTGCGATAAGTTCCCCAGTAGAGTGAAATGTGTGAGATGTGCTATGCAGGGGTTGTCTAATACACGGAAACTGACCGAGCGGACCATCTCAAGCCTCAAAGTGTCTATTTCCGTCAACTGTTATGCATAGAAACCTACTGAAACAAAACTGAAAATTATGAAAAAAAAATGCATGATTTAACGTGTTATAAAAACTATGTCAATCGATTCTCCTAGTGATTCTGAACAAACTAGTTTCAAGTTTAGTGTATACTAAAATTAAACTTGTATTGATTGAATCCATGTCCCAAGTTTGGTGATTGGCTATATTCAGACACGATCGTTCATTATACGGTTATTGAAGGCACATATTCAATAATGGACGTTAACGGGATCATAATGATGATGTATAATAACAACCACCGATCTATTTGTCAATGTTGGTAATTATTAATCTCAGCTGGTTATTATTGAGGCTCAATTTTAGAGGTGGACGTGTACGGTCTCGTAGTAGACGTATACGGGAATTAAAGGAGCTTAGTACAAATACTTGGAAATTACAGTCTGTTTGCCAAGATTGGTGATTATGAGTATGTGTATCTGCTGGTTATTATAAACGCTCAATTTTAGCGGTGGACGTAAACGGTCTGGCACTGGACGTTAACGGCCAAGTACTTGGAATATTAATTTCTATGATTGTGTTTACAAAAGCGAGCGGTTGATTTTCTAATGGAACTCAGGATCCTAAAATAATAATACGTTGTTGATTTTAATAAATTGTTCCAACTACCAAAGAAACCTTTAGGAACTATGAGAAAGGTATTTTCTTGTAAGTATAGACGCAATAAATAAAATAAATATTAGCCTGTAACTGTCCCACTGCTGGGCAAAGTTCTCTTCTCATACAGAGAAGGAACGAGCATTGATCACCACGCTTGCTCACTGCGTGTTGGTGATTTCAGAACATTAATGTCCAGGTTTCCTCACGATTTTTTCCTTCACCGTATGTCAGTGGCGTCTTAGATTAACTAAGAAAGTACATATGAAATTGAAAAAGTCACATTGGTACATGTCTGGGTTTGAACCCGCAACCCGGTGCTTAACAAGCAGGTCTGTAACCTCCGGGCCACCACGACATCTCGCAATAAATAAATTACTAAAAATTTACGTAAAAAATTAATAATAATTTTCTTTTTTCCGAATGAGACAATTTTTTATTCGCGAAAGAAATTACTATTTACAAACGCAACAAATGAATTCCGTAAATTTTACGTTTGTAAAATAAAAATAATTATTTTCTTTTTTCCGAATGAAACAATTTTTTATCTGCGAAAGATAGGTATTTATTTTCGTTCTTAGAATGTCGTCGTGGATACTTCAAAGTTACGCGTTCGGAATATTAATTATTATCAGTAATACTTTACGATTTTTATTTACGAAATTCATTTTGAAATATGTTTAGTGTTAATTTTACAACGTGTTATATTTCGTATTTCATCTTAAACTATTTATCGAAACGATTTCGTGATTGCGTATTTTCGTAAATAAGAAAAATGTATACGTTAAGTATTCATCGAAAAAAATTCAGAAAACATTTTACGAATTCGGAAACTCAACGAAAAGCAGATCATCCGCAACAGCACACCTTTTATCTATAAAAACAAAGCTGAAAAAATAAACCATAGACGTCTCCAAATATGACCTTCAACGACTTACCTATGCCTGCCAACTTTTTTAAAACTCAACACTGCACTGCACTCGCGAAAAATGTATAAGTCTCAAATAATTTTAATATAAATAATAATTACGGTTATATTTTGTTTTTTTTTTCATCCGCGGCCCGGGAAGCGTCCGTTCGCAGCGGAGCTTTCGAATCGACTGAGCCAGTAAGGGATTGTGGAGTATATGTATACTCGGTGGCGTAGGTATGTTTTGACGGGCGACTCTGAAAGCGGGGTAAGTGGGAAAATAGAATTTACGATTTCCGAGGGGTGTTTTTCTATGAGACATTGTGTTTATATAAGGTTAATCGAAAAGGAGGTACTAATCTTAAAGTACTATATTACTGTACTGGGGTAGTTTAATAACTACCGCACATGACTATAGTGAGGTTAAGCAACATTGCCACGGTCACACATTGGATCGGCAGCCCATTTTTGCTTAAAAAGCCGGAACCAACCGCTTGACTTACTTTAAAACACACGAAACAGTCTTTTCATATAAATAGCGATCACCCATCCTGTTTTATACCTCGTCATCACTGTTATTTATAGACGACAATAATTAAAGTTAAACAATAGGTATAATAGCTACGGTTTCAAGGAAATTCATGTAAGTTTTCCTTTTATTTCATTTTCTTGAACAAAAACAGAAATCCACGTGTATATTATAATTAATTCCGTGTCTACAATGGGCACATTTGTAACGGTACAAGTGCCACGACGAGTAGACCCAATTATTTTTGAAGCGTTGGTCATAATCCCTTTTTTTATAGATGGAAAATCATTATAAATGATTCCTTCTGTTCTGGGCGGAGCGAAAGGGAGTGTTAGACTCTTACTGACTATTAAAACCCATCCGTGTTCCTCCTAATGCCCTTTGCGTTCCAGGGCCGCGGTAATTCTTTCGAACAAATTCCGCAACCATGGCAGGCACTGGCCCTAGCGGGCCCCATCTACTAAGCTGACATCTCTTTGAGGCGCGCGTGGAAAACAACGCGCCGTCGATCCGGGCTTGGTTCTGATCGGACGGCGAGCCACCCAACGCTTACGGTGACCGGGAATCGCCCTGCGACTTCCGACGCCCAGGGCATCTCCTTCTGTTGCGGCTGCTGGGGCGTGAGGTTTGCCTCTCCCTCACGCGTTCCACCTCCTCTTTCGCTAGCATTACTGCTTCGCAGAAGGGGGTGACCGCTTCCCATGCCCCCTCACTCCGGACCACTTTTTACAAAAATCGTTTTATAGCATAATCTTGCTAACCTGGTAAGTCCCTACCAAATACAAAAACACCAGCGTTGAAAACTCACATAATAAGCAGATATATTTAAGCATCGATACCTAGTAAGTGCCATTCACTGCCTCTGATCATTTTACGAGTAAAACCTAGTAAGTCATTTTAACCACATGGTTTTACCTAACATGAATACTTTTCAAAGGCTGACCGATTTAACGTTTATGCGCTCTCCTGTAAAATTTCGTTATAGACCCTGACCTTGGTATAATAATATGTTTCACTGGTATTCTCTTCCCGTGACAGCTAGGTCGTGATTGGCCTACGACTACGTCATCAGCTGGGAGTGCTTCCACTATGTATAAATAAATTACCCGAGCAAGATGCATTTTTTCACATATTTGCTTCTTTGGAGAAGCAATTTTGAACTAGTAATTTTATACAGTTTACTTTTTAATTAAATAGATGAATAACACGAAATAGAAAATAGTTAGGCTAGTTAGTAATTTATTTAATATTTATTATGAATTAAAAATCTCCTTTATTGTATTGGAGATGTTAATCAATGGCAGCACTGATCGTGACATTCATGACGTAGTCTTAGGCCATTGCGGGAAGAGAATACCAGGCGTAGCTTATTATTATACCATGGACCCTGACTAGGTTTTGAAATGGGACAGCCGCGCCCTCCAGTAATACAACACAAGTACCCAAACTCATAACCCTACTTTCCACCCACAATCGGGTAAGACGAAAAACTTCAAATCCCGACTTACCCCAGCTTCATTCTCGTGGCTAACGCGTCCCCACAGCTATACCTACGTATACCCATTGTTACCAGATACTTTAACATACTGTTTTAAAGCCACGGCTGGTTTTAACATCCCCTATCTTGGTTGGAATGACATAAGTAGGCTAGAAGCTTCCTCGCGAAATATTAAAAAGATGCCTAGCTTTTTACTTCAATAGATAAATGATTTCTATTTTATACTACCTGTCCCGGCGAACTTTGTGCCGCCATATTTTTGTTAAATGATGATTTTTGAAAAAAAAAAATATACCAGACTTGTGCTGACGAATACAGAAAAAAAAAGAAATATCTAATTTGATGCAATCGTTAGGAAGTTATGCAAAACAATTGAAATGTAATAGAGATATGTCATTGTTTTTTATGGAGTATTCAAGCTATCGTTACTTTTTAGTTTTGAACTTTATTGCATAATTATCTAGCTTTCGTGAAATTTTGAACCCGTTAAGTGACGACTTTCCATACAAAGTTTCATCCCTTATTTAACTCCTTTAGGGGTTGAATTTCGAAAAATCCTTCCTCATTCCTTGTCTTCATTATAAATGGAACCTCAGTGCAAAATTTCAGCTTTCTAGGTCCAAGGGTTTGGGCTGGGCGTTGATGAGTCAGTCAATCAGTCAGTCAGGACTTTTCTTTTTATTTATATAGATTAACTTATTAACAGGTACAGTTAATTTTTATTTTTTATAAAATAAATATAACACAAACAAAAAAAAAACTTCCTACCTATCAATAAAATTCTGATAACTACCGCGATTCGTGAAGTTTACCCCATTAAGTCTATTATGGTATTTGATATATTTTGATTATCGTATTTTATTGCAAATAAAATGTTAAAAAATTTGACATTTCGTGTTTCTCTATTTTTTTGTGTTTTTCAAAAATGGATAATAAAAGTGGCATCTGTGGTGTACAGAGTGAGAGGAAGCAACAATAGCGTTCTGAAGGTTTTTGCAAATAGGTTAGAAGGGCCTACAATGGATAGGTTTATCAAGCTACATGTTGGACATGGAGCTTGATAAGTCTTCCTGTGATTGCGAGGTGTTTGTTCTGTGTAAGTGTGTTTGTGTGTCTAATTGTTCAACTAACATAGTTCCTAAGAAATTGTAATACTAACACGCTATGGGCCTTTGATGTCCGACAATAAAAACTTTTTATTTTATTTATTTATTTATAATGATATCCCGCCCATCTGTACGTGAAAGCTGCTAAAAAAAATTAAAATTAAATGTCTACGTCTTATGGGGGTATTTACAAAATTGCTCTTAATTAGCTGTTTTTCAGTACATTTTCCGATCAATCCGTGAAACTTAGCTAGATGTTATGGTAAGCTACGGATAGACTACGCTTTAGTCTAAAAAAGGTAGAGAAAACATTTTTAAATTTGTTAATTTATAATTAAATAATATTAATTTTTCGTAGCCCCCTCCCATGAAAATACTGAAAATGGGGTGAGTTTCGGTACATTTTCCTGAAGAATTTAGGGATTTTAGTAAATAAATACAATACCATTAGTTAACAGACATATTAACGTTAACCTGGTAGAAAAAAAAACACACACACAGGAAAATAAAAAAAATCTTTTTTTTAAATCTATTTTAGCTTAGCTTAAGCTGAGCTTTGCATTTGTGTGAGAATGAATGCAGATGCGTCCTTTGCTTGGTTTAAACCGGTTTATACTGCTTTTTGGCAATCGATTCTATTTGCACACACACAAATGCAAAGCTTAGCTTACGCCTCGCCTGTTGTAATAAGGGCAGCTACCTTAATCGTTGTGGCTACAGGATAATGTTCTTGAAAGACTGTCCATAATTTTTGAAAATATTTCGAACTGTAGGTATTCAAAGATATTAAAATTGACTGTTTTTTTTTTTTTCACGATTTTATGCGTTTTTCCCACTATAAAAGTTTTTTTTTACATTCCTGCGTTTGACCACCATCTTGCCTGATGTTAAGCGATGATGCGATCTAAGATGAAGCACGCTTGTCCAGGAGAAACCGATCCACTCGTGACTTGAAGACACCCAGATTATAGCTGTCGAGGAACACCCACTCGGGCAGCGCATTCCACTATTTGGCGGTTTTCACAATGAAAGTGGAATCAAAGCGCTTCGTTCGGATTTTTGGTATATCAACCATGAACCGATGGCGCTTTTTCGTGCTTCTGGCCGTCCGATAGAAAAAAGGGCAGGGGGGGAATTAGATCATGTAAATCTGAAGCACACTCTCCGAAATGTGTCCGATAAAAAACCGATAGACTAGCAACTTTGCGCCGATGCTCAAGACTTTGGAGCTTGGTCTGAACAAGGGAGTCGTTGCTGATGAGCTTCTTGGCACGCTTCTCAATGGAACTTGGACAGAATGATGATAAGAATTCATGATTCTCTTATTTAAAGCGACTAATTAGTCATGCTGTAAAACCAAAAGGATTGCCGCTGTCACGCTTAGCGGGTTAAGGGTGGCTTGAGGAGTCAACTCTTAACGAGCAGGTGCACATAAAATAAGAATAAAGAATATTAATGAAAACACTTTTAACCATACAATAATATATTTCAATAATAGTTACAAAACTAGTTTAGATTACAGGGCGTGGTTCTTTATACAGTACGATACGAGGAGTCCAGGGTCTTCAGGTGTAGGTAGACAGTCACTTAACTGGGCGGCGGCTGAGGCGCGAGAGAGGCCGGAGTGCAGCGTGCCGGCCCTTTTATAGGCGCACCCCGCTAGTCACCACCGCTGCACCGTCACACCGCTGCGTTGATAACCTTACAGACAAAGTTGTAGTTCATGTGCCTGTAATGTCACCAGCACACATATCCTTCAAACAGGAACACAGCAATGCTGCTGCAGTAATAGGTATGCTGCTAGTTTTTCACAAGGAGCTCTATCTACTATTAGGTACTATTATTTGTGGTCATTTTAACCGTATTTTTTCTCTCGTGTCAGCAAGAGCTATACGAAAACAGCTCATGCTGTGGTGAAAAGATTAGCCAGTCAGCAAGGTTGGTAGCGGGGCTGACTGCCCAGGGTGCGCCGGATGTACTTAAGTATCGTCACTCGTGGAGGCTCTTTTCCCGCCCCATCTTGACTTACGCTAGCGTCGTGTTCGCACACGTTAAGCCTTGTCGTTTCAAATCCTTCCAAACCCTCCAGAATCGAGTGTTGTGCAGAGCCGCGGCTGCCCCGTGGTTCATGCGTAACGTCCAACTCCATCTCGATCTAAAAATGCCAACCATCAGGCAATACCTCAAACGCATCTCCAAGCGTTACTTCAACACTGCCCCCCTCCATCCGAACCCCCTAGTCGCCGCAGCGGCCGATTACAGTCCCTCTCTCATAAGTAAAGTTCGCCGTCCCAGGCACACACTTTTAGAATCCGATGACGAAATAACCCTCCTCCAGGAGGCGAGTAAATCGACCAGCACAATACACAACGTCCGCCGCCGTCCGGCATACCGTCCTCGCCGACGAGGCCCGTCGCGACGTCCCACCGCCGCCGGTCACGATCCACCGAGCTCTCCCGTTGTAGAGCCGGTCGTCTCTTCAGACTCCGCAGTCACACCGATAATTCAGCCCTCATCAAGCTGTCCCCCCCCCCCCCCATGTCCACGCCAGCAACGCCCTAAGCCGAGGTCCGAGTCCCACTAGGGGTCGCCCTTAGTGCTGTTGTTGCAGGTAGTCATGATGTTTCATTTTTTTATTTTTATTTTGTTTTATTAGGATCTCCAACAAAGAATACACCTTACATGCTATATTATAACGGACAAAAACAAAAATCCATGTGCTCCTTCAATAATAGGAGACCACATCATGCAATAAAAAAAAACAAACAAACAGTATGAGATGCCTAAATTACATAATTTTAAATGGAACTAGCACTCAGAGTTAAAAATTATATAATATTATTAAAGTTACATAATAAACTAGTGTATTATTAAAAATGACAATTTGAATTCAAATTAAATTGAAAAAAATAAAATAATTAAAAAGCAAAGAAACATATTTTGTAGAAAAAACTATACAGATAAATAAAAATAGCAAACAATACAATACATCACTAGGCAGGTAGTTCAACACTTACATGTCATTTAATTGTGTACGAATTAGTGACTTATATTTACCCAGAGTATTTGAAAAGATGTCTATGTCTTCCGATGTACATGACAAGGCATTGTACTGCTGGGTCATCCTGGGAACCGGTGAATGTTTACCCAGATTTGTTCGGTATCGTGGGGCTTTGAGTAATGGGCGGGGATAACGCGGGATTCTGGCAGGGACATTAAGGTTTATTCTGCTAAGAAGATCTGGACAGTCAATACTATTATTAAGCAACTTGAAAAGGAATGTTAAATCAGAGACTGTACGGCGAGATTTGAGAGGAATGATTTTAAAATAATTTAGCTTGTCTGCATACGATCTCAGATTCCTAACTCCAAACCGAAAGGCTAGGTGACGAACGAGTTTCTTCTGGACTCTTTCTATCCGATTTGTGTGAACCTGGTATGTTGGATTCCAGACCGTGCTGCAATATTCCAACTGACTTCTTACATAGCTATTGTATAACAGAAGTGTAGTAGAAGGTTTTTTGAATTCTTTAGAAGATCGCAGTATAAATCCAAGAGCCCGATAAGCTGAGTTGAGCATTTTGTCAATATGTTCTGTAAATCTCAAACCACTATCTAAATAGACTCCCAAATCCCGTATAACTGACACTTCATTTAATGCGTTTCCCTGAATACTATAGCTTGATTGAATTTTGTTCCGCTTTCTGGTAAATTTGATGTGGTGACATTTGGTACAGTTTAGATACATCCTATTCTTCGTACACCACTGAGCCAAGTTATCTAAGTCCATTTGCAGCAACTGAATATCGGATTCAGTCCGAATTATGCGTGTCAACTTCAGATCATCTGCAAATAGGTACGGCGTAGTATATCTAAATACGCTTGTGATATCATTCACAAATATAATGAAAAACAATGGCCCCAAATTGGACCCCTGTGGTACACCTGAGGTTGCAAAATAAGGGTCTGACTCATCACCCTCCATGACAACTAACGATGGCCTATTATTAAGGTATGACCTACACCAATCTAATGTGGCACCGGTGATACCCAGGGACTGAAGTTTAATCAATAATAGTTCATGATTTACCTTGTCGAATGCTTTCGAAAAATCAGTGTATATTGCATCTACTTGTAGACCCTCATCGACTGCGGATGTTAACTCAGTGATATAAGTGACAAGATTTGTGTTCGTAGACTTTTTAACCATGAAACCATGCTGACTTAAGGTTAGGGAACTTTTAACCTGGTTGTAAAATATCGGGTACACTAGTGATTCAAAGACCTTAGACAAAGTACAAAGAATCGAAATTGGTCGATAGTTTGATATTACCTCGCGCTTATCGTTTTTGTGAATTGGCACTATTCTTGCCCGTTTCCATGTATTCGGGAAGACTCCTGTTTTAAGTGAAATATTATATATATCTGCTAATGGAGAGGACACATAACGAGCACATCGTGACCAAAATATTGGGGGTATATTGTCAGGTCCAGCTCCTTTTGACAGGTCAAGTCTGGAAAGTTTTTTAGATACTGCCTCTTGAGATATTGAAAAATCATTAATGAGTGGAGTAGGAATTGATGTAACAGGTAGTTCATCGGTAAAATTGCCATGGTCAAGACTTTGCGAGTCATATACCGATGAGAATTGATCAGCAAATAAATTCGAGATAGCTTTACTTCCACATGCAGTTACAGTACCTAGGGTCATTTTAGAGGGATAGGAAGTATTACTTTTCCGAAGGTTTTTTATGTGTGACCAGAAGAATTTGGGATGGCCTTTTATTTTATTCTCTAATTCGTCTATGTAGTTATTGTAACATCTTTGCATAAGTTTTTGACAGTCCTTTCTCAGATAGTTAAATTCAATTACATCTAGTGGATTTTTATATTTCTTTATTCTGTTATGGTATTTTAATTTTTGTTTGAGCAATTTTATTAAATGTTTAGAATACCACGGTGGGTATTTTCCTCGCGTGAGCAAGGTTACCGGCACATATTTTTTAATGATGTCCCTAACTATACTGTAGAGTTTATCCAGCATTTCATTTACATCGTAATGACATGATGCAAATTCATTTTCCCAATTAATATCCTTAAGTGCATGAGTTATCGCTTCGTAGTCGGCTTTGTAATAATTGGGTTTGTTTAATAATTTGTAATCTTTTTTAATAATTACGGGTAGAATGGGCATGAATTCTAAAGCAGGGTGAAACTTGTCCAACTCCCTTATGGGGTCGAGGCAGTTACTGATTTTGATCTGGTCGACATCGGAAAGTATTAAGTCTAATATTTTATTTTGGAAGTTTTTGATGTAATTAAACTGTTTTAAGTTATTTAAAGCTATAAAATCGAGTAGAAGATTTTTTAGATTGCCAGTGCCACATGAAGAGGGTAAGCACGACTCATTGTCAGCTTCATGTATCCAATCAACACAGCTTAAGTTTAAATCACCAACTATCAATGTGAGACTGTCGCTGTTGGTATCTATGATTGAATTGCAGTTTTCAGTAAAATGTTCAAAAACTTCCGTTGATACTGGAGGGGGTAAATAGACAGCACATATTTTAAGGGATTGCACGCTTGAATTCGATTTGGTCTCGATCGTAATCCATAAGTCTTCACAGTTACTTTCCCATTCAACCATGCGTGATGAAATTAAGTTATTTGAAACTGCTATAAGTACTCCACCGCCAGTTTTTTTATGTTTATTGAAAGAAGATGTTTCACGATCCCTTCTATATACCGTATAAGAACCACTGAACAATTCGGCATCAAAAATACTACTGCAAAGCCAGGTTTCGGTTAAGACATAGACATCGTACGCGTTATTGTGTATGTGTTGCCGCACCTCACTCAGTTTACTGCGCAGACCTCTAGTATTTTGGTAATAACATTTAATGGGATTGAATTTTGAAAAATAATGCTATAGAACATTCTTAGAATTACACTGATACACGAATTTATGTTAACGACTTTAGTTTGTCGTGGTCTCCTATAACCACAGTTTGAGAGGTTTCATCCCTCTTCAAGAAAATTCTTCCATTGCGGACCCACACGAACTTGTATCCTAATTCTTTAGCACGTACTCGCGTAGCCGCATGAAGAAATTTATTTTCCGGGGACAGATGTTCAACGACGAATATTGGGACAGGTTTGTCGGCAGCTATACCGAGATGACTTGAGTTAAGTTTGTTTTTTGAGTTGGCTTTATTGAACTGTATTGATGCTGCCAGGAACGTATCTCGTATACGGGAACCATTAAATTTAACTAAAACTGATCTCGGTCGCGTATTCTGAGTGTCTTTTTTAGCAACTCTTGTACAAAGTTGGATGTCAGTGTCCTTTATGTTGCAGTCGAGCACTTTACTCAGCTGGAGAACAGTACTCACCAAATTCTCTGATGTGTGTTCGGGTATACATTGCAATTCAATGTTATTCGATCGAGCATGCTGTTCCAAAATGTTCATACGCTTTGTTATGTCTTTTAGAGAATTTTGTAAATCGGAGTTATCTTTTTCGAGTTTTTGTATTCTGGTGGCCTTTTCTTCTAGTGTTGTTTTCATTTCTTCGTATTTATCATTAAAAAATGACAGCGACTGTTTGAATTCTGACACTATGTCATTAATTTTACTAAGTTGGTCATTTACCAGACCTTTTATTGTGTCCTGTAAAGCGCGATTAATTTCTTGCCCTATCATTTCTCTGAGGGAACCACTTGTAATCTCTGTCAATGGCATGTCGGTTTGATCATCAGAAGACTTCTGACGAGGTAGTTTACTACGAAGGGTAATATTATTCTTCTCGGCAGAAGAGGGTTGACCATTGCTACTATTTGGGCTGCTCTGAGGTTGCTTGTTGAGGCACCCAGGGCACTTCCAAGTCTTTTTAGAACCAGCATTCATCAATTTAAATCTACTTTCTGGTATATTACAGCATGATAAATCATACCATTGAAGGCAAAGAAAGCATTGTAAACCTTTCCCCGCTTTGAAAGCGTTCATGCAGCCAGTGCAATTTAATGTTGACATTGTTTCGTTGTCAATAGCAGAAATTCAAACTGGAGTCTTAATAAAATTGTGGCGGAAGCGCAGCGTAAGCTAAGTCTGTTATAAACGCGTAGCGTGACCTCAAGATATTGAAACAAACGCCTAGTGCACGTGTAAGCGTTAAGCATGTGTGCGTAGAAGCGGCCGATCTGCGGGTTGCCCTAGGTCAGGGACGCAAGTCATTGCAAATCTTTTCTAAAAGTATTTTACTGATTACTCACGGTACCGATGGAGTCCAGATATGTTATATATATCACTTTTTAGTCCGTTTCACAAGCTTTCCAATGATATACAGCACAAATGAAATGAGCAACTTTTGACCACTTTTTTTGCAAATTATACGGAGACAAAACAAATACGGTGCTAACTCTTTAAATCTCAACGATGAATGTATAATGTTAGTGTAGTACAAGTAGTTAGCTTAGGTTAAGTATTTTACTTCCCCCCCATTGGCTGGAGACCCTTCAGGTCTCGCCAATAACTGCCCGGTTACGTAGAAATCGTCCCCTAGGACGACCTACAGCAGTCAAATAGAAAAAAAAAAAGGAGGCTCTTTTCATGCATCCCCATAGTATTATTGTTTTTATGTAAAGATAGGCAATGCTGATATCCACCAGCATTGCCTAGTAACTAGGTTGCGGAGATCTGTCGTGTCATTCTGTAAGAAACCCACCTCAATATCGACGGTTAGCTCGATATTCATAATGTCACAGTATGGATAATAGAAGTAAATAACACACAGATAATCGTCAGTATCATCAATAACGCGTAGTTTTGTTATCCACGCTGTGTCACGACAAGTGTCTAATTGAAAGTCGTGATCGAGGTGAGATTCTTACAGAATTGTACTGCTGATGGCAGTCGCTCCATGTAAAATACTGGTATTTAGACGCATTTGGTTAAACGGGCAGCTGACCCAAACATATTTGGGAAAACTAGCCTTTTCAGAATATTATTAGTCCCAACACCTCTTTTGCAAATCAAAGACTTTATAAATTATTATGAATACGCCGATAAAACGCCGAGATATCTATTTAATAGCTTGCACGGCTTTTAAATCGCTAGTAAGAGTTTATCGATAAAAACCTTGATGTTTTTACGATGCAATAAAAAGGCGGTAACGTTGCACGTTTAGAAATGGAAGCAAATGAAGAAATGTACGTCGTTTCTGCACGGAAATTAAAAAATAGAGAACGAGAATGTAAATTACATAACGTTACACGTGTACCCTGAAGGGTTGGGCAGAAGGACACCCTCATTTCACTGTTAGTGTCCAAACACACTATGCCGAAGGTACGCGACCGAAGTTCCGCGGCTGATTTTACGTTCCGACGTATTCGGCTGATATGATACACCATAAGTGCCGAACTTACGCGGCAGAAATTCAATTGCACAAACTTGTGGGCGGACACGCGGGGCGCGGGCATGCATGCCTCCCGCTGCTCCCCGCCCCGGATCTTCGTCGGCAATCTAACCGAACTTCAGTCGCGTATAATGTGTGCTCTACAGAATACGTTGCCGCCGAATTGTCGCTGAACTTACGCCCGGCTAAAGTTCGGCTGTACGCTATAGCGAGACGTAATTTCGGCATAATGTGTCGTCACTAATTCAGATAGCATTGCAGGCGTAATCATGCCGAACTCCGGTCGCGTATCTTCGGCATAGTATGTTTAGACACTTAGGCTGAGGCCAGACGAGCGTAATTTACGCCGCGTAAATTGAGTCGCTCAATTTCAGTTACGTTCGGTTTCATACAATATCACGATTCGTGCCCCACGATAACACAAAATGAGTCTGTTAAATCCTTCAAAAAAATTACGCTGACTCATTTTGCGCGGCGTAAATTACGTTCATCTGGCTTCAGCCTTTATGCCGAACTTACGCGGCAGAAATTCATTTGCGCAACTTTGTGCGTATTTATTGTGTCGGCCATTTGTAATGTAATTTGGCAAACACAGACCAGTGTTGCCATACGAGTATGATCACAGACCTATTAATTTAGGTCTATCATCATACTTTACAATTGCTGGCAACACAGAACAATCCCCAATAGGTATAACCGCATCACCCCATACAAAGTTGACCGGGCCTGATAAACACAACGGGAGGTCACGCAGGGCGCGGGCATGCCTGCCTCCCGCTGCTCCCCGCCCCGGTTCTTCGTCGGCAATCGAACCGAACTTCGGTCGCATATAATGTGTGCTCTACAGAATATGTTGCCGCCGAATTGCCGCTGAACTTACGCTCGACCGAAGTTCGGCTGTACGCTATAACGCAACTTAATTTCAGCATAACATGTCGTCAGTAATTCAAATAAATAGGAGACGAAAGGAGATGTGAGTTTAATAACCAATCAGATTTCTCTCCGCGTAGCTTCGGTGGAAATGGATCAAGCGGAGAGGAGAGGAGATGACTCATTTTTCTATAGAATCTTGCAAGCGGCGCGGCAGAGCGGAGATGTGTACAGTCGAGCGGCCGGGCGGAGCCCGTGTTCGCGCGCCCCTTTCCCCGCTGCCTTCTCCCCGCGCCTCGTACATCCGAACTGACTGATTTCAAGCTCTCACAGCTCACTTCTCCGCTACGAACCGCTCACATCTCCTCTCCGCTTTGGTGGAAATAACCTGCCAGCTTCGCAGCACTCTCCTCTCGTCTCTTCTCCTCTCCGCTTTGGTCGATACCGAGCCTTAAGTTGTGAACGTTAACGGGCTAATATGAATAAGAGACCCAAATCCAGTAGAGGAAGTTTTGCGGGCGGGCTCGTACGATTAAGGGGCCAAGTCTTGTGGTGGACGTGTACGGTCTAATATAATTATGAGGCCCGTGTCCATCGGAGGACGTTAACGTGCTAGTATGGTGGTTACGAGGCCCAAGTACAGAGGTGAACGTAAACGGGCTGGTATGGTTAAGAGGCCCGTGTCCATAGGAGTACGTTTACGTGTTAGTATGGTGGTTACGAGGCCCAAGTACAGAGGTGGACGTAAACGGGCCGGTATGATTATAAGGCCCGTGTCCATCGGAGGACATTTACGGCCTAGTATGGTGGTTATGAGGCCCAAGTCCAGAGGTGGACGTAAACGGGCCGGTATGATCATGAGGCCCGTGTCCATCGGACGACGTTTACGTGCTAATATGGTGGTTATGAGTTCCAAGTACAGAGGTGGACGTAAACGGGCTGGTATGGTTAAGAGGCCCGTGTCCATCGGACGACGTTTGCGGTCTAGTATGGTGGTTAAGAGGCCCAAGTACAGAGGTGGACATGTACGGGCTAATATGATTATGAGGCCCATATCCAACAGTGAACGTTTATAGACTAACTAGCGACGCGCCCCGGCTTCGCACGTGTTCGTTTTATAGCTTAAAATCTTTCTCTTGAATCACTCTATCTATTAAAAAAAACCGCATCAAAATCCGTTGCGTAGTTTTAAAGATATAAGCTTAATAGGGACAGACAGCGTTAAGCGACTTTGTTTTATACCATGTAGTGATATGATTATGCAGACAAAGTTCAGTAGAAGACGTTGACGCTCAACATAACAATCTCCTCGTGACTAAGAGCTAAATTCACACCGATAATTCAGCCCTCATCAAGCTGTCTCCTTCCCCTATGTCCACGCCAGCAACGCCCTAAGCCGAGGTCCGAGTCCCACTAGGGGTCGCCCTTAGTGCTGTTGTTGCAGGTAGTCATGATGTTAGTGTAGTACAAGTAGTTAGCTTAGGTTAAGTATTTTACTTCCCCCCCATTGGCTGGAGACCCTTCAGGTCACGCCAATAACTGCCCGGTTACGTAGAAACCGTCCCCTTGGACGACCTACAGCAGCAAAAGAGAAAAAAATAAAAAATATAATAAGAGCTAAATTCAAAATTGTAATACCCTTCCCCTCTGCTGGTCACCAATTACAAAAGCTTGAAGGAACTAACAAGAGGGATTGAAATCTAATTATCTTGTGATATACCGCTTCGGTAGTGGCGACGGCGAAAATTACCTCTAAAATACGGCTGTTACAGCGAGCTACTGGCATGGAGCGTTTGAATAGGAGAGTTGACTTGCCTTGAAGATGATTAAACAAATAATATCCAGTTGTTGGATGAAGAATACGGATGAAAAAAGATTGCATGTAGCGGAGATGAAAAAATTGAGATGGATGTGTAGAGTGACCAGAATGGATAAGGTCAGGAATGAGTATATTAGAGGAAGTTTGAAAGAAGCACCAGTGACAGAAAAATCGAAAGGGAACCGTTTGTCTTGGTATGGGCATGTGAAGAGGAGGGATGAAACGCATGTGACCAAAAGAGTTATGAATATAAATGTGGATGGACGGAGAAGAAGAGGGAGGCCAAAGAAAAGATGGATGGATTGTGTGAAGAATGATATGAAAGAGAAAGGAGTCAGTGATATCATGACGGTTGACAGGACGGAATGGAAGAAGAAAACGTGTTGCGCCGACCCCAAGTAACATGGGATAAGGGCAGGAAGATGATGATCCAGTTTTAAATGAAGAGTCAGCTTGCATGAAGCGGACAGTGATATGCACAGAGATGAAAATTACCTCTAAAATACGGCTGTTACAGCGAGCTACTGGCATGGAGCATTTGAATAGGAGAGTTGACTTGCGTTGAAGATGAATAAACAAACAAAATAATATCTAGTGGTTAAACGGTGAGTCAAATTGCTTAGGAAGGTGGAAGTTCAAAAATACGTCTGATACAGCAAGATACTGGTATGGAGCGTTTGAATAGAAGAGTAGACTTGTCTTGAAGACGAATAAACAAATATATCTAGTGTTTATGGCGAGTCAGCTTGCTTATGAAGAAGACAGTGATTTATAAAGTGATAAAAATTACCTCTAAAATACGGCTGTTACAGCGAGCTATTGGCATGGAGCGTTTGGATAGGAGAGCAGACTTGCCTTGAAGACGAATAAACAAATATATCCAGTGTTTGAATGGAGAGTCAACTTGCTTATGAAGGTAGAGGATCAAAAATACAGCTGTTACAGCGAACTACTGGAACGGAGCGTTTGAATAGGAGAGTAGACTTGTCTTGAAGACGAATAAACAAATATATCTAGTGTTTATGGCGAGTCAGCTTGCTTATGAAGAAGAGAGTGATATATAAAGTGATAAAAATTACCTCTAAAATACGGCTGTAACAGCAAGCTACTGGCATGGGGCATTTGAATAGGAGAGTTGACTTGCCTACGAATAAACAAAGAAATCCAGTGTTTAAAAGCACTATAAATGTGACAGAAATGGCAATAGACTTGCCACCTGGGACTTAATATAAGAGGCGAACGTGGGTGTACAGATACCAATGGTAAAAGAACTTTTCTGCTTCTCTTCTTTGCTACTCCTTCGGGGATTATAAGCGTGAGGGTTATGTATGTATGTTGCAACAGTTAATTACTAAAAATAATAGATGGGCGAAAAAAAAATTGTTGGGCGTTGCAAAGACATCATAGCATGCATAGTGGTAACATCAGGTAGCATCCACGTAGTCTTTAATTATAAACAGTGTGTAATAATTGAAATATTACTTTATATTGAAACTAGAGGTCGCCCGCAGCTTTGCCGGCGTGGATGTCGTTTATCGCATTAATAATATTTGTAGGGATTGATTTTATAGAAAGCAACAATAAAAATAAATGCAGCATCTCATTTCAGTTACTGTCTCAACCGACTGTCCTATCCAAACGTAACAGGTTCATTCCAATTATTAGTACGCCTCGCTACTATATGAAACTACTTGTCATATTCCATTTACTGTCTCCAAACCATTCCATCTACTCGCTTCCTAAATTTGAGCATCTAAACGCTTCACCACTACAGTTCAGATTAAAGTACTCGCCAACATAATACCAGTTAGATAATAATAAAGCTTTATTCATTCCATACATGCAATTTATAACAAAAAAAATAAGATGTAAATTAATTGAGGAATTGGTAAATAGATCATTATTGATAAGTTTACATACATTTGAGATACATTAGTTTACATAAATTTCATTTCAATACATTCACAAACCATTACATTATTCATTCATTTTATTCATTGCACAAGTTTACATACATTAAAATAATAGCTGTAGTACATAAATTAGACAATTATAATTGTCTTTAGTTTCTCATTCAAATAATTAATGTCCTCAATTAGTTCAGAAACTTTCCATGTATGGACCCCCTTCGGGTAAAAGCCTCCTCCAAAAAATGCCAAATGCAGATCTTTTGCTGTCTCAATCCAGTTTCTGCCTGCAATTGCCATTAATTCATCTTGCCACCTGGTGCACGGTTGGCTCGGTCATACCAGTTACTAGCTCAATAAACTCTCCCGTCTAAACGCTCCACTACTCTAGTTTTTAGGTCAACAGTGAGCCGCCGCGATCTCGTTAAAAATGTTTGTACGGAACGAAAAATACTAATCAGTTGCCACATGCGAGCTTTATTAGCTGGAAAAACTGCAGCACTCACAAACAAACAAACACACACACACACACGTTTTCTACATCTTTTTAGGGTTCCGTACCTGATGGGACCCTACTACTATGCTTGCGCCTTCTAAGAGCCAGTTCGACTAGCAAAATTATTGCCAAACCCAACGCAATGAGCCACAACCGTCAGTCAGTTGTTTACGAAAACTGTCAAAATGATTGGTTTTGGTTTTTGTGTCAAACAATTTGACAGCTTTTGAAATTGAAAGGACTTGTCACACAGGATGCGTTCTGCGTCCTACGGTCCGGTCAAATCGAACGCAGCCCGCATACTATGTGAACATTATTTGCGTTTTATATACAGGGCGTCCCACGACTTTGCCACATAGAGGGAAAGTACCATAAATACTGTAGATAGAAAAAAAAACTGAATGAGGACTTCATTTTTATTTTAAAACAATACGAACTGCATTCAAAGAATTTCAAAGAATCACCTGTCTGAACCGGGAATCGAACCCGGTGAATGTGAAAACAAAAAATACTGTAATTTTATTGTACTAATCGAAAGGCTCGATCAGATACATTTATTTCTTCTAAATAACATAGCATCTAAAATGAAAGGAACACCATAAATTTAATATTACTTTAAAATTTTGTTCAGAATAATGATTAGCATTTTCTCTGACTATGTCGCTTACAACAACTGACTTTATGTACTACTTTCTGCTTTATTACTATTTCGAAGTATTATTTCAAATATTCACCATTTAAAAAGAAATAAATCTAATCTAAATAAAATATTACTAAAAGAGTTACAATTTGTATACAATAGGAAGATACACATTTAGAGCATTTAATAAATTAAATTGTTTGTAGTTGCACTGTTAAACGTGTCTTATTATTTCAAATTAATATTAAATTTCATGGTGTTCCCTTTATTTTAGATGCTATGTTATTCGGAAGAAATAAACGTATCTGATAGAGCCTTTCGATTAGTACAATAAAATTACAGTTTTTTTTGTTTTCCCATTTAGCGGGTTCGATTCCCGGTTCAGACAGGTAATTATTTAAAATTCTTTGAATGCAGTTCGTATTGTTTTTAAAATAAAAATGAAGTCTTCATTCAGTAAATTTTTCTATCTACAGTATTTAAGGTACTTCCCCTCCATGTGGCAAAGTCGTGGGACGCCCTGTATATTTTATGTAATTACGATCTGCCTATGCGAGCACAAGCAAAGAACGTAGGGAACGCATTGGTCAGGTGGTCGGTGTGGGAAGGTAGCGGACGGGCTGCCCAGTTGCGGGCAGGCGGGCAGCGGGCGACACGCAATCAAATATAAAATGGCCGCTGTTTGCCCTGCCCGTCAGATCACTTAGGTCAGGATATCTTGGGATAGATTAGATATCTTAGGATGTCTGGGATATCATATGTTGGAGACCAGAAGGGCCTGTGACCAGGTAGGCGTTATGCTCAAAATATGTGATGTTATGACGGATGCTCCTGACATACACAATGAGCTGATTCGACTCTACACACCGAATAATTATCTCCGTAGCAGAAAACATCGACTGCTAGACGTGCCTTCGTGTCGGAATGCAGCCCATACTGCGTCTCCCGTACCGCGCGTGTTGACCGCACTAAATAAGCTCGTGGAAGCCAACCCGGACTGCGATCTATTCGCTAACAAATTCGCCAATTTAATGGCTGTGTGCCTACATTTTTGTGAGAACAATAGTATTTAATTGTTGCTATAAGTTTATATTTTATGTTTGTACTTATTACAATGTTTGATTTATGTAATTGGTTTCTGAAGCCGTGTAAATCAATAAATAAATAAATAATCACTGACTATGCCCGTATCGCTGCCCGGATGCCCTGACCATGATGTTCACATAGGATGCGGGCTGCGTTCGATTTGACCGAACCGGAGGTCGCAGAATGCATCCAGTGTGACAAGTCCTGAAAACTGTGAATGAACGGTTCACTCGGTTTGCTCGCTCATTCTAGCCCCCGTCATCCCCTTCGAACCTAACCTAGCCGTATCGGGGTGCCCCAAGCTAAAGAGCTCGCTTCACCCGCTCTTGAAATTAGTCAGTTGGAAGACAAGTTATAGTGTTTAGCCCAAAATTTAACCTACCTTTCAACTAAAATACCTACCAAACAACTTATTACCTCCGCCGGTGTCCATTTTGGGTGCCGGCAGCCGATGTTTTTAATCTCGGCTGCCGGCAGTGATGTACCGCCGGTTCCCAATGGCGTTGTTTTTGGGTGCAGGAGCCGGCAGTGGATGCACTTTTTAAAAATAGTAAAAAGTCTAAACCCACAGAGAGTGCCCATATAAAAAACCTCTAATTGCATTTTTCAACGTTTTTTGTTCTTGCTATATCTTCAAAACAGTAGGTAATACATAGTACTAAGCGTGAAACTTGGTGTGATTGTAGTGCATACTAAGTATATAAGGTTCATCTATTCATACACGAAATATTTTAAGGTATACATCTATAGGCGGTAGAGCAGCCAGATTTAAAAAAATAATGAGTATACATCTTTTTAAATTAAATAATTTAAATTTCCTTGATACACATAACAAATACTGACTCATTACTATTTTCAACATCCATTACGCTAGTTTCTACGTAGTGTTTATTGTCATTGAAGCGGGCATTTTTTTTTTTCAAATTTCTGCAATATATCTCAAGCATTATTACAATTATATTAATTAGGTAAAATAATATATTTAAAAAAAATCGCTTGTCTATGGCTTCTTTACCACATATAGATGTATCCCTTAAAATATTTCGTGTATGAATAGATGGATCATAAATAGTTGAAGGAAAACTAGTGATGGTACGGAACCCTTAGTCCGCAAGTCCGACTCGCACTTCGTCGGTTTTTTTCATCTGTGTATGTGTATGTACTGCCATTACCTATTTTCTTTGCTTGCCTCAGATTGCTGAATTCAGTTCAAGTGCTTTATACATCTACCTAGGTAAACAGGTTAAATCTAAAGACCCAAGAACAACACCAAGAGGCTGACGCATTGACAATATCATCCTTCTACCCCTAAACCCAACTTATTCGCCATCGGCGCAGTCAAACTCAAACTCTCGCTTCCGGCCGTGGTTCTGTCCATGGTCGGGAGCGAGACTGCGTGTGAAGCCGTCGCCTCCTTCTGCGAGGAGGTGATGGCGACCAAGGGGGGAGCGGAGAGAGAGAGAGAGAGGTAGCTCCCACTAGCGATGCCCGATATATCTGTTTGTATCGATATATCGTATCGTAATGTATCGCAACTGATTGTATCGATACACGATATACTTAAATCGTATGCCTTTGTATCGATACTGTAAATATCGTATCGAAATATCGAATTGTTGTTTAAGTGGAGTTGCAAGTAGTGTTGCCTTTAGTTTTAACGTTTAATAAACACAACTTGCATTTCGCACCCAAATCACTCTTAATAAAAAATCACACAAAATCAACAAACTCGAAAGTAATATTTACATTAGGTCTTACCTATCCGCATCGTATTACAAAGGTTTAATATCGCACCTACAAGTGTGGCAGCATTACAAAAGAAGAATAATTAAGTTTGTTTACAGTTGTAATCTTTGTTACTGTTACCTATCTTAATATTTCACAAACCAAACATCATTGTAAGTACTCAATGCAATACGATATTTTTTATGCGATATTCCGGCGAAACGATACGATACAGCCAAGTATCGCATTGACGTGTATCGATACAAAATATCGTTATATCGTATTCCGTTGTATCGATACGTATCGGGCATCGCTAGCTGCCACTCTCCCTTCCCGCGCCAGACGCACCGGGCGTCGGAGGCCGCGCGACGACCTCCAGCCCCTCTAGTGTGTGGCCTGCGGGCGCTTGGTTAGAGGACCCACCGCCCGATTAGTAACAGGCCTAAGTAGGCGGTGCGACATGTTCCACGCGCGCCTCTCAGCAGGTCTTGGAACTAGGCCCCACAAAGGAGGTCCGAGACCTGCCGGGGTTGCGGTGCATGCTTTGCGAATCCCGCGACCCCGGCCCACTGTCAAGTGATGGAACATCGTGGTGGTTTTAGCCGGTAAGAGTCGCACACGCCCCCATCTTCCCCAGACGGGGGACAGTCCATGAGGATTTCCACAGGCAAAAAAAGAAAAAAAGTCAAACTCAAAACTCATTTATTCAAAATAGAATTACTTGGTTCTTTTTGAACGTCAAATACAATAGACAGCCCCCAAATAGCCCTCCCTTCACCGCTTCCTAATGTTTATGCTGTGAAGAAAAAACAGCGCAACAAACTGCCCAGCAACACAGTTCTGTCTGTCAGGTGAATAAATTAACTGAGTGTATACATATAAAGAAAAAAATTTATTTTTTTATTTTTTACAATAATAAAATTATGCAAATATAGGAAAAGTAGTAATTACAAGTTAAACAATATACAACCTTATTTTTACTTTATACGAAAACCGAGACACCCCAACTGTATTCGGACTATTTCGGAAAGGCAAAAACAAAGTGTTTAGATCTTTGGCAGGAGTATTTCGATGAAAGATCAAAAGAAAAGGGGATATGGTACCGAACTATCCAGCCAGAGATTTCTCGGGTTCCGTGGATTGATTGTGATCTTAACAAAAACTTAATGACTATAGCCTTAAGACTTCGTTCCGGACATATTCCATCAAATAAGTTTTATTATTTAATGAAAAAAGTTTCGTCACCAAATTGTGATTTATGTGGAGTGGTTGATGATGTCCTTCATGTCTTGATGGAGTGTGCCCGGAATGAAAATACTAGGATAAATATTTTTGGACCGTTTAAAATAAATGACATTGGCATTTGTAACACCATTCTTGCTTTTCCAGTGTCCGATAAAGCAAAACTTTTGTACAAATTAGTGGTTAGTAGATCGTAAGCTAGTGATAAGTAACGTATTTATAAGTTATCAATTATTATCTTTTCCCGCACTGGGCGATGTGGTCGCTAAGCGACAAAGCCAAGTAAATAAAGAAAAAAAAAAAAAAAGAGACACCCCAACAAGATTTTCATCAGAACTGCCTGAATATGTGTTTTTTTTAATAAATCTCCAAGTTACACCGTAGTTTATGTCGCGTTAAGTTCCCTAGTAAAGTGTGAAATGCCTGAGATGTGCTATGCATTCCCGTCAACTGTTATGGGTAGAAACCTACTGAAACACAATTTAAATTTATGAAAAAAAAAACGTGTTAAAAATATGTCAATCGATTCTCCTAGTGATTCTGAACAAACTAGATTCAGGTTTAGTATATACTAAAACTAAGCTTGTATAATCCCGTCGACTTCGCGTATTAGTATCTGATAGCTTCTTGTTATTATATCTTGATAGATACCCTCCTACACGATTCTGTTATCTCTCTATAACACAATACAACTCACAAATCTTGGCAGACATGTGTCTTATCATCCCACACATCTTATCAGCCGAGGACAAAACATTTATAAAATTTAATTAAATAACTGAAGGGAAACATTCTTTTTTTTATCCGGCAGCAAATATTTGTGAGCCGAAGAGGTTGTGGCCTTGAAAACAGCGGCTTTGGTTTTCGGATTACTCCAAATTAATTAGCGAAACTTTACAGGGTTATAACTCAAACCTGCTATGACTCTTTCCTCAAAAGGCCATTCCAGACGTTGCCCTACATTTTTAAAGTCGAAGTAATTTTTTTTTTTTCAAGTATACCGAATTCCAGGTGCTTTTAAAACAACAAAACTACATAGCTGCACGGTTCCAAAAGGTAGGTCTTATGGAGAAGAACCGGCAAAAAACTCCATGGATACTCTTTTTAAATAATAGACCATGACAATTTTGCTACAGTATCGTGAGAAACATAGTATGAGAATAATGCAGGTTAATGTAAGAAATAAACTCATTTAAGAGTAACAAATAGAAAAATACGCCTTTCAGGATTGCCATAGCAGTTAAGAGCTGACCAGTCTCGACAGACAGCATCCGTTCACGAGCATGACGTGTACATCCGTATCGCTCAGCTCAACTATACAATAAAATAGATTATCATTAGATGGTTTTACTCACATAATTTTATACCACAATGTCTGGACTTTAAAAAAGACCTTGACCTCTGAGTTTGTTTCGACTTTTCTTCTCAGAGCTAGTTAGATAGGAAAAGCCGTCGCGATCTAGTCTGAAAAAAAAACATTACATTGACTTGTAAAAGTAACAGATTTATTTAGGGCCGATTTTTCAATCGTCATATAAATTTTATCCAAGGAATAAATATGACGGGTTGACATATTTTATATACAAAAGCTGTAAAAACGTCAAACTTATTCCCCAGATAAAAGTTATTTGATTAATTATGTCGATTGAAAAATCAGCCCGAAATAAAAAATATTAGTCACGTTTTTATTTAGTGACGTTTCTCTACAAAGCGCCACCATTCAAAGAATATCAAATATTTTTTTTAAGACACAGGTTAGATAATATATTTATTTTACGGTTTTTGATGATGTCGTTTACGTTTTCGATAGCAGTCTCCTTACGGTGGATCCACACAGCCCGGCGGCACTTCTGGCGGTTTGACCACAAACAAAGCCGCCAGAGAAGCCGCCGGCAAGTGCCGGCAAGTGCGCCGGCAAGCGTGCCTCTGAATCGATTCGCAGTTATCAAAAATAAACGACACTAGCACTCTAATTGAAAGCCGCGAACGAACTGTCTCCCCGCTGCCGGCGGCCTCGGCGGCAACACGGCCGCCGGTTTTGTTGCGACTGCCGCTCACAAAGCCGGCTACGATTTACGAAAAGACCGAGCTGTCAGGCTCATCTTTGGTTGAACAGAGTATATGTATCACTAGCTTTCGCCCGCAGCTTCGCTTCCGCAGCTTGCGTGAAGTTTTGAACCCGTGAAGTGACGATTTTTCATTCAAACTTTCATCCCCTATTTAACTCCCTTAAGGGTTGAATTTAGACAAATCCCTTCTTAGTGGATGCCTACGTTACAAAAGGAACCTACTGTCAAAATTTCAACTTTCTTACCCCAGCGGTTTAGGCTGTGCGTTGATAGATCAGTCAGTCAGTCAGTCAGCTTCTCCTTTTATATGTATAGATTAACTGTCAGGAACACTGAGATCCGGGAGGGCATGAAGGTTGTGATGTGGCCCTTGTCATAGCACAACGTAAATGAAGGTGGGCGAGCCACATGGGTCGTAAAACGGGTTGGAATGGTGCTGCAGTGGCGAACTAGGCTGTGCAACTTGCAGTAATGATTACCACTATGAAACGAAACATGTTTCATTAAACGCGGTGTTATCCCCTGATCCGCACATAAATACAAAAAGAGAGGTGCGGGCCATTGTCAAACTTAGGCCCTCCTTGATGGAAGGCCAGTGCTCAGCCACGAGCTAACTATCATTGATTGTTCAACCAGGTACGCCAATGTAAGTTCTTAATTGTGTCGTAACAAAAAACAGTCTGGCACAAATCAACAATGGCTGTCACTGCCTTTTATTTATTCTTGTCCCAAAGAAAACTACAGTGTACCTATACACCGTAGTAAAAAGTATAAAAGCACATCGCCGTCGCCGTTTTTGTGGCCCTACCTGTATGCCTCCCACGCGATAAATTAGGCCCTTGTCTGTAGTTCGGGGCTTTTTGTATAAAAATTACAAAAACAAGTACTTTGGTTAACTACGGTGTGTTTGGTCAAAAATAAAACCCTTTTTTCTGAAGTTGGTTACTAAAAATTTCTTGAAATAAAAGAAAAACCGTCTTAACAGTTTCTTATTTTGCCTTCCTGTTTTTTACTTTTCTTGGTCGCTTTTGAGCCTCGTTGCATTGCACTTGATGGTAAGCGTAGACACGAATCCAAGTAAGAGCGGGGCACACGATGCGTTGCGGCGCCGCACCGCAAAGATTTCACCGTATCAGCGGGCACACGAGCGGTGCGGCGCCGCAACGTTGTTATGTCGCAGCGGCACCGTAGCAGCGTTGGACAGTCTATTAAGGACTAATGTTATGAGGTAGTCCATATCAATAGCATCTAGGTTGGTACTCATTTTTTAAAACCTCAATCACAATAAACAAAAAACTTAGAAAAAAAATCGAAACGAGCGAGCGTGTGTCCTTCCTTGTGACGAATAAACAACTGCGCGGTGCCGCTCCGACGTTGCAACGCATTCACCCCTCCCCGTCTCGTCTCGGTGGTTGCAAGTCCGGTGCGGCGCCGGAGCGCATCGTGTGACATGCCACAGATATTTCTATGTAAGACGACGCAGCGACACCGCTTCGGCGCCGCACCGCCGCCGCAACGCATCGTGTGCCCCCGCTCTTACAGAGATATGGATAATAATAATTTATTGTTTCCAAAAATACTTATTTTACACATTTTAAAGTATAATTAAACAAATTACTATTGTAATCACGCAAAATACGCGCATAGACGTGGAGTTGCGGACACCAGCCCTATAAACCTTACCTTACCTAAGGCGTGAAAGCGTAACAGAAAGACGGATAGACAGAGTTACTTTCGCATTTATAATATTAAGAAGGGATTTGACATATTATGCCAAAAATACGCCGCTGTGAAAATTTCTGTTCTCAAAACCCAAGAATAACCATCATCTGCCTAGCCTTTTTCCCAACTATGTTGGGGTCGGCTTCCAGTCGAATCGGATGCAGCTGAATATCAGTATTTTACATGGAGCGACTGCCTATCAGACCTCCACAACCCAGTAACTGGGTAATACGATACTCTTGGTAAGACTGGTTGTCAGACTTTCTGGCTTCTGACCAACAGTAACGACTGTCAAAGATCTACAAATGACAGCCGGGACCAACGGCTTTACGTGCTTTCCGAGGCACGGAGGAAACTCGCTATGGTAAATGGTCACCCATCCACAGACCAACCTCGGCAAGCGTGGCTTAACCCGGAAGATCGGTCTATGCGGCTGTAATTATTTAGCCACGAGCTCCTCAAAAACCCAAGAATAACCATAAAATAAAAATAAATATTAGCCTGTAACTGTCCCACTGCTGGGCAAAGGCCTCTTCTTGTACAGAGAAGGAACGAGCATTGATCGCCACGCTTGCTCTCTGCGTGTTGGCAATTTCAGACCATTAAGTCCAGGTTTCCTCACGATGTTTTCCTTCACCGTATGTCAGTGGCGTCTTAGATTAACTAAGAAAGTACATATGACATTGAAAAAGTCACATTGGAACATGCCTGGGTTTGAACCCGCAACCCGGTGCTTAACAAGCGGGTCTGTAACCTCCGGGCCACCACGACACACGAGACAAGAATAACCAAGCATAAGTAATTTACCCTACTTATTAAATGAGTAGTAATAACAAGCATAAGCATTTAAATTAACAGGAATAAATAATTTAACTAACCAAAGTATATCAAATACGATTAAATATTCATAAGGAAATGTAAATTAAACCACTATATTAATTTACACACATATTTTGATAGACGTGTGTGAATATTTTGGTAAGGGTTGCTCTCAACTGATGCGTAACTTACACCCTGTTTCACACGTACCCTAAACTGCTTTATAACGTTTAAAAATGTTTTAAATTTTCACATGTCACTTTGTAGCTAAATAGAAGAACTATTTAAACCACCCACCCACAGAAACTACCTACGCTTAGAAAGAAGATTTTGTTTTTCAAAATTTTGTGAACTGCGATATATCTACATTACAAATATTAAATAAAAAATATTAATAAAATCTAATTTGAATCGTAATGGGGACAAAACTGTCACATTATAAGCGAAAGAAATTCATTTACTTAGAAATACATCGCTAGCTTTACTTCTTTGAATTGTCTTTTTTAACTTAAAGTAATGAATTTTATAAGTAAAAAGTAGATAAGTAATTAGAGATAATGTCGCGCATCACGCAAAATACGCGCTTAGACGTGGAGTTGCGGATACCAGCCCGTTATACCTTATACCTATAGAGATAATGTAGAACTAATCGCCTATCTAGATTTTGTTTTTTTAAAGTGCGTAATTTAAAAGTACATCGCTGGCTAACTGTTTTAGAAGAAGTCATTTTTTATAAAAAACTAAAACGGAACAAATTGCGAATTATGCATATTTCGATAGAACAAATATAAAACTAATTATTGAATGTATTCGTTAAGACGCAGGGCATGGTCAATCGCTAGGTACAGATACACACAATTCAGATGCAAAATTATTTACCCACATAAATAAAAATAAACCTTTATAATCTTTCTACTTATTTTTACAACACACACACATAACAACCCTTTCCTAACAGTTTAACCCACAAACTTAAACACCGTGTACACAATACACCTCAGTGTGCTCGAAACTTAACTCCCAATCATCACGCTTCACCCCAAAGGGGTCGGGCTACCGTATAATCTCACAGATCATGTTCAATGAACATATCTTTTGAAGTCTTTGATCAGTCGCTGTCCTGAGCGCAGTGAGCACGCATGTGGGTTCTATTCCCGGGCGTGTATATTGATGCGTGGCTATTCATGTGAAATAGTGGGATGGCTGGATTATGGAAGCTTGTCGGGTGTTTTGTGAGGCATACAGCGTGCCTGGTTAGAGGATTTACATCCGAAAACTGTGAACTGTGATCATCATTATCTACAACTTTGAATTCGCGAAAAAGATATCGGCTGTTTCATACATTTTTCACTACTCATACTCGGAAAGTAGGTCTAAAGTTGCCTGAGGAGCGGGTTGAAAGTAATACTTTTCAGCCCTAGGGAGAATCGTTTTCAACTGACAGCTGCCAAATTATAAAAAAAACTACTTAGTTCTATTTTCACATTTCTATTGAACCATGTTCCAACTTTCTATAAAGGCACTCAATTACAGCGCGATGTAAAATTGTAATAACATAAAGTTAAGTATTAATAATTAAAGAATGTTTTTTTTTTAATGACTTTATTATACCTAATTTAGTTTCAACTATTTCATTAATAAACATAGATTTGGGCAAAACATTTACAATTTTTTCAATGATGAAAATGAAAAATAATGGCTGAATAGCTGACCGCCAACAGAAAAAAACAAAATAGGCGGGGAAAAATAACACTCATTTTTTCTTTAGCTAATTCATGTTTTTATTTTAACTTTTGGCGCCCTCGCTACATCTCGGGACTAACTAAATTACTTTCACCCCTAGGGTAACAATGTACTGCAACTGTTGATTATAATTGTTCAGCAACTGATTATTGATTGACATGCTCGTCTCGTGTTATTGTTTGTCCCGCTCGTCACAGACACAATAAGCGTCACGCTAGCGTGGCAACCGGCTAAGTGTAGCGTCCGCCTAAAAAGTTAGTACGATTTTTTTTAGTTACAAACTATGGTACCTAAAAAATTTTGGACAGTTCAGGCGCGTTCAGACGACACGCCTAACTCGCTTTAAAATATGTTATATATAATTTGAGTCTTATGACACATCAATAGATCTCAAATTATATTTGCCATCCTAGCAGGGAGGGTGGAGGCGGCGCGATCGCTGCGCGATTGCGACGCGTGTACTATGCAATAGCTATTCGGGCGCTGAGCGTGCGCGTGTACTTTACATCGATAAAAAATGTACGTTAAGACAAGGGACTAACTATTAAATTTGGAATGTAATAGTTAGTTTCTGAGTAGGGAGCGAGTCGTAAATGAACCGCGCGCGCTTTCGCGCCGAAAAAAATCGCATCGATGTGAACGCAGCCTTAAATTTCCTTTTGCTACGATAATTGGCTGTACGCTTGTTGGTAACTATGTCGCTTGTTAACTAACTGTAAATAAAACAGGCGAGCTACTCATTCTATAAAACTGAGTTTTTAGTTTTAGGTTAGGTTAGTTCTGTTCTATCAAGCCTTCTTCCAACTATGTTGAAAAAATTACTATCTACCTAAAAGGACGTGTCGATTAATTTTTTTATTATTATTTCATACCGATAAAACAATTTAGTGTTATTCTTATGTATTTTTACATTTGGTGTTATTTCTTCAATAACTTCATACGGTCCTTTATAAACACTATCTAACTTATCTCCTAATTGTTTTTTTTTTAATAATATTAAGTCCCCTTTCCTTTATGTAACATTTTTAGATTTAAATATCATAACTTAATTTCCTATTAACTTTCTATCAAATTATTTCTTACATCGCCCTGTGACTTTTGTAATCGAAATTAAATCGAAATTCCAGTCTAAATACCAGTATTTTAAACGGAGCGACTGCCATCAGACCTCCGCAATCCAGTTACTGGGTAATGATGAAATTTGACATTTTAATATTTTTTATCAATTATTATTATTTTAATTATTTCATACAATTTTATACAATTTCTGATATTAAATACCATTGTGGCATTATTAATATTGTAATAATGCCAAAAATTGTGAGTGTGAGCATTATACAGTTTTAATACTTTCAGTATTTTCATAACTGTCTGGCGGTTTGAGTATTGTGTGGCCTACTTTCATGGTCCTGGCTGGTGTCATGCTCTCCAGCAGGACCACTCCAAATTTAGGAAATGTAACTAGCAGGAAAAAATGTACAGAAAATGTACTATTTTGTACCCTAATATTAAAAATTGTACTTCTGTAGTTTCGTGGTAATCATCGATTCATAGTGGTCCTGGCTGGTAGTAATGTTGTGCGTCGGGTCGTTGAGCTCCCTAAGATAGGGTTGAGCTACACGATGGCTGATGCATGCGTGCCATCTGTTGGGACAGGTCAACTCAAACTGCTCTGGAACTTTCCTCAAAAGGCCAGTCCAGGCGTTGCTCTGCATTGTCCTCACACAAATATTTGCTACAGAAAATATGTCTGGACTTTAAAAGAGACTTTGACCCCTGAGTTTGTTTCGGCCTTTCTTCTCAGAGGTAGTCAGATAGGAAACGCCGACGACATCTAGCTTTAAAAAACAAACCGACATGTAAAAGTGATTTTTAAATATCCAATTTGCAGAATAAACGATTTCATTTCATTTCATTTGCCGATATCCTAAGGTTACACCGGTTTTCAGACTTTCGGGGTTCTGACTATTCGTAACGACTGTTATAGGTATTCGTATGACAGCCGGACCGACGGTTTAACGTACTGAGGCACGGAGGGGTCTCGATGTGTAACGAATGGTCACCTACCACGGGCTGACCGCGGCAAGCGGTGGCTGTGGACGCAGATTAATATCTTGAGACACTATACTGTATCGCGAGTTACTAAAATGTGTCTAGAGATACATAGCTGTGTCTCCAGGTGTATGTCCCAGCCACTTAGTGTCTAAACATACTATGCCGAAGATACGCGGCCGAAGTTCGGCATGATTACGCCTGCAATACTATTTGAATTACTCACGACACATTATGCCGAAATTACGTCACGTTATAGCGTACAGCCTAACTTCGGTCGGGCGTAAGTTCAGCGACAACTCGGCGGCAACGTATTCTGTAGAGCACACATTATACGCGATCAAAGTTCAGTTAGATTGCCGATGAAGATCCAGGGCGGGTAGCAGCGAGAGGCAGGCATGCCCGCGCTCCGCGTGTCCGCCCACAAGTTTGCGCAATTGAATTTCTGCCGCGTAAGTTCGGCACTTATGGTATGTCATATCAGCCGAATACGTCGGAACATAAAATCAGCCGCGGAACTTCGGTCGCGTATCTTCGGCATAGTGTGTTTGGACACTTAGTGGCCCATATGCGGTTGATCTGAAGTGTAGGTTGGCGTAGCCACAGCTTCGACCTACGCCGTAGGTTACGGTGCCTACGCCGTAGACGCTACGCTGTAGCATCGTAGAACTTTAACATTTTTTCACTTGAATTTTTAAAAGCCGATATAAAAAATTGCCAGTAATGTTGATAGCGAGACTGATTGCACTCACTCATGGAGGCTCTTTAAGGGTTAGTTCACACCGACGGAGCGGTGACGATGAGCAGTTGACTGGTCGCAAGACACACCGAGTAACGAGTATGCTCACACCAACTCTTTTGGACGATTGTGACCGCTCAGCCGCTCTTTGCGACCCTTTGAGCCTCCCAGTCTGATTTTATTTCGCTATTCCATTTCCAATCGTATGTAGAAGAAAATTAAGTTGAATTTTAATTGTTACTAAATTACTTCGCTGTCAATCCGTAGGTGTGCGCTGTCCGTACATGCACCCCCTACAATGCGTACTATAAGCGTAACACGCTAAGTTTAACAGTAATTTTACTAGAGAACAGTACCCCAAGTGTGAGTTTTTTACGTAACTACTGTAGTTGCGTCACGCCAAAAATGTCAAACAAATTTTTAGTAACGCTATTCGCCGCTAGAGGCGCTGCCTAAATGTTCATACATTAACCTAAATGTTCATCATCATCTTAAAAAATATCTTATAGCCAAATGTTATTACAGCTTATCAGAATTTTTGAATGATCGTAACTAAAGTTTACGCAAATACAAATTATTATGACATTTCTCTATCGCAATATTAACAATTATATTAATTAATTTTGATTTTTGATTTAATTTTGATAATTAATTATAACATTGTATTCACAGTAATTAGCATTTAAATTCAATTACTACTGTTTGTTTTGTTGTTATAAATGCGATGTTATATTTTGTTGTTTTTTATAAATTTTTGATAAAAATGTTATGATGTTCACGTACTTACGTACAAATTTTTGTACGCCATAAATGGCAAAACATGTAGCTCCTTCCTCAAATTTAACACCATGCACATGTATTATTAACTCATGTTTTTACAAAATAAATATCTTATCTTATCTTACATTTTTGGCGTGACGCAACCACAGTAGTAACGTAAAAAACTCACACTTGGGGTACTGTTTATAATTTCACATTTTCGTAGTGTTATGATGTGGAGATTTAATCAAATACGTAGTAATTATACAGGGTGTCGAGCGGAATCCCAAAGGTAGAGCATCCTAATTCGATTTTTTGTAGTTTTAGAGTTATC
Organism: Amphipyra tragopoginis; assembly: GCA_905220435.1. Classification (NCBI taxonomy): domain Eukaryota; kingdom Metazoa; phylum Arthropoda; class Insecta; order Lepidoptera; family Noctuidae; genus Amphipyra; species Amphipyra tragopoginis. Next base: position 11,733,445 of record HG992020.1, on the reverse strand, counting down.
ATTTCTTTTCATGGGTTAGCCAAACGGACTTTTTTGATTATAGTGACATTAAATTAAAATTAAAAAATTCTTTATTGACATTTTTCGTACATACAATAATTGAAATCCCTGGCCCCTGAGCTAGTTTAATACTGTATTACAGGAGCCAGTGTATTCCCTTTACAATAGTTACACAGTAATGCCAACAGCAAAATCAGCAGAACCAAGAAGACATTTTTTTTTTTTATAAAATACAATTTAAGTACGGACGTGCAATTTAGATTATGTAAGTGTTTGCGTGTGTGTACATGAGTGCGTGTGTGTGTATGTGTGAGCATGCGTGTGTGTGCGTGCGTGTGTACGAATGTTTTTTTTTTTTTTTATTCATTTTAATATTCTTAACAGGTTTTCAGTAGCGTCATAATCCAATGTCTTCAGCCACGTAAGAAGTGTTTTTTTTATTTGACATGAATAGCTTTTTTTTAAAATAACAGAATCGAGAACCTAATTTAAAAAAAAAACGTGTATTTTTCTCAACTATCCAGTCCACTACGATCAAAAATGTCATTGAAGTCAGAGTTTGGTTAAACATGAAAATAAATCATAACTCGAAAACTACAAAAACTCGCGAAACATACATAGCTTAATTCACCAACAATTAAGGGGATCTGGCGCTCGGAGGCCGCTGCCGCGGCACGCTCGCTTCGCTCTCTCGCCATCGCGCTTTATTGCTCACTGTTCTAACCTAACCTAACCCAAGTGACTCAATATACTAAGTAGTAAACTTTCGCAGTAACGTGCATCGATATTTTATACATCGAAATTCCGGATTCCACCCATTTCATGATTCGGGTACCTCTAAGAGTGCTCTACCTCTAGATTTCCGTTTGACACTACTTTTTGGGACATCCTGTATACGAGTATTAGGTACGTAGTAATTATATTAAATTACGAGCATGCAGCTAAGGTAGATTACTACACAACCTGACACCTTTAGTAGCTGCTTACGACACACGAGGGAAAACATAGTGCTAACTATTTTTATCATACAACCACGCAGGAAACACATCATCCATCATCCTAATTAACTTACTTACAACTAATATGGATGATGGGAAGTTGATGCATATCTTTGAATTATACAGTAAGTTAAATAACAGAGAGCGTTCTTTTAAACTAATTAATCTACATCATTAATACAAGGTTAGTCAGAAAGGGGTACTAATCCGAAAGGGTGTTGGAGTACCCATTATAATGAATAACTATTGTTCTACCACTTTCCCTAAAAGTATATAATAATAAAAATGAACAGCTGTGTTTACATTTTAGGTCATATTTGGGGTCATGAGTTAGAAGCACCAATTTCTGAATTCGTAACTAAAGCAGGGATATTTTTTTTTTGTTCTTGTTTTATCTGCGATCAGTCTTTTTAGGGTTCCTTAGTCAACAAGGAACCCTTATAGTTTCGCCATGTCCGTCCGTCCGTCCGCAGCTTAGCTCAGAAACTCAACAGGAAGTGCGTACCACCGCGCCGCCTGCTATTACAATTGACGTTGCCACATCTTTTGACTGACTGTCATAAATTAAAAGTAGTTTTTATTATCTTTTATTTTTTATTGTATTATTGCAATTGTGATTTATCTCAATAATATAACATGCATTATTAATTTATTGACACATTATAAAACACTAACCCGCATAAATAAAATATATATTTAAAATTACCTTCGTCCGTGTGTCACTGCAGGGGTACCAACTGAAAATCAGCGCTGGGTGTTTGACGCCCAGCATATGCTGAGTTGGTGACCCTTTCGGCATGGACATGCTCGACAGCATAACATGTGTATGTTTAATTATTTTTATGTTTTTATTGTTTATGCTGTCATTGTATCCTTGGCTGAATAAATTTATTTTCTTTCTTTCTTTCAAACTCTTAGTACTAGAAAGCTATAATTTGGCACGGATATATATAAATCACGCCGACAAAGTGGTAAAATAAAATCATGAAAATTTTTTTTTTTGAGGCTGCCTCCTGTACATCAAAAGTGGGGATGTTTTTTTTTCTCGTCTACCCCATCGTGTGAAAAGTTGTTGGAAAGGTCTTTCAAAAATATTGTGAGTTTATGAATGCTATTTTTCGATTAGGGGATCCGTTTCTGAAATTAAACTTTAAAGTACTAATTTTTGTTAGGGTCAAGTGTCCCCCCCCCCCCCCCCCTGCGAGCTAAACGGCTAGTTTTGGATATGTGAAAAAAATCACGGTAGTACACAACGAAGTTAAAAGGAAAACTATCACAGCTAAGTATGCTTTACAAGTTTACGAATAATAGTCGACCAACCGGAAAAGTAAAAATTTCGTACAAATTCCATTGATAAATTACTAAGCCCTCTGTGTGTTCCTCTGTGGCCGGACCACAGTTTAGTACTCAGATGCTATAGTTCGAAATAAGACCTACCTAAAGTCTACTTTCATCGGAATATATACATATTTTTAGTACCTCAAGAGATATCTTTTTAATTAACAATTTATGTGGTCCGGCCGCCAGGCAGTGCTCTCTGGCCGCGCCACCTCAAATTAAATAAAGTTTAATGAACTATTAATAAATCAATATCCCGAAAAAAACTACCTAAAGAGTACCTTGCATACGACAAATATGGTCCAATAAACCCCTTTAGTTAAGGAGTTATTGGTCGTAGGTTGTGGTCCGGCTGGAAGGTATACTCTGCAGCAAGTCAATTTTGCAATATTTAATATTAACTATCCATAAATCAATTTATATAATAGTACCTTTTCTCTACTCTTCGTTGATACTTTTTTCTCTAAAGAAACTATTCATTTTGATTAATTAATCTTTAAAGTATGTGGCGCGGCTAGGGAGGATTACTTTCAGCAAATATAACGAAATATGCTTTATTTCTTTATGCCAACGAAAACTGCTTAATAAGTACTTTATAAAAAGACCTGGACTTCATCTATAAACTTTTGTTTTTATTACCAACAATGATTTTGAAAAAGGTGCACTTTTTGGTTTTTGTTTACCTATCTATCTAAGAATAGGTAGTTAATTTGACGAAGTAAGTGAAAATTTTGGTTTAAAATAAACAATAAGTATACGAAAAACAAATATATATTTTCATAATCAAATATAAACAATAAAAAATTGTTAATACAATAGGTTTTATAAATTGCGGAACTTAGTATAAATTTAAACGCCTTCCAATATTTTGTAACCAATTTGTATTACTTACAAGTTAATAAGTTCATTGTATTTTATACGCAAAATTGTAAATTTTAACTCATTTTTATCAAAATGTTTATTTTTAATTTAGGCCTTGCATTTTAAAGTTGGAAAATAACTTCAAAACTCCTTTATTTGTAATACTGATTGACTACACAGGGTGTAAAAAGACCCATCACATAGCCGAAATCTACGCACTCTGTTATGTACATCAAACTAAACTACACTGACCAAAAATAATTGCTGGGAAACGACTTTTATTTTTTGGCATAAAAAAAACGCTTTTGTTGTAGCGCGCAATGTGTGGTTGTGGCATTTTTGTAACTTCAAATGCGTAATTTGTGAGGAAAAATTGAAAATTTTGATAAGGTTCTTTGGAATAAAGTTTAGTATTATCACATAGAATACGTAGTCTGGTAGAAAAAAATGATCCCAATGATGGGTAGAATATGTGGTTTTCGCTATCGTTAAGGGTCTTTTTACACCCGATATTTTTAATACGCGGTTTTGGTACACTCTTTTTTTCATTCTTATTTCTTGTTATATAATTTGACTTGTTATATAACTTGACTTGTTATATAACTTGACTTGTTATATAATATTACAATACCTTGTTTAACAATTGTTAATATTTGATTATGAAAATATATATTTGTTTTTCGTATACTTATTGTTTATTTTAAACCAAAATTTTCACTTACTTCGTCAAATAACTACCTATTCTTAGATAGATAGGTAAACAAAAACCACAAAGTGCACCTTTTTCAAAATCATTGTTGGTAATAAAAACAAAAGTTTATAGATGAAGTCCAGGTCTTTTTATAAAGTACTTATTAAGCAGTTTTCGTTGGCATAAAGAAATAAAGCATATTTCGTTATATTTGCTGAAAGTAATCCTCCCTAGCCGCGCCACATACTTTAAAGATTAATTAATCAAAATGAATAGTTTCTTTAGAGAAAAAAGTATCAACGAAGAGTAGAGAAAAGGTACTATTATATAAATTGATTTATGGATAGTTAATATTAAATATTGCAAAATTGACTTGCTGCAGAGTATACCTTCCAGCCGGACCACAACCTACGACCAATAACTCCTTAACTAAAGGGGTTTATTGGACCATATTTGTCGTATACAAGGTATTCTTTAGGTAGTTTTTTTCGGGATACTGATTTATTAATAGTTCATTAAACTTTATTTAATTTGAGGTGGCGCGGCCAGAGAGCACTGCCTGGCGGCCGGACCACATAAATTGTTAATTAAAAAGATATCTCTTGAGGTACTAAAAATATGTACCTATATATTCCGATGAAAGTAGACTTTAGGTAGGTCTTATTTCGAACTATAGCATCTGAGTACTAAACTGTGGTCCGGCCACAGAGGAACACACAAGCCCTCTTCTTAGTCCGCATTATTGCGCACCTACGGAACCCTATTACTGCGCGTGGCCCGACACACACTTGGCCGGTTTTTTGACTATAATCAGATGAGCTCCATGGATGTTGTTTTGCAGAGTGCTTCCTCCAGTAAGAATAGCTTATATTGAGTTTGAGCTACTCAACTGTACTACACAGCTACAGCCATCTGGCATGCAGCTTCATTATATCATGTCGTTTAAGGCGATTGAGGCAGCTTCGGTGCATCAGTTCGACTGCTAGTTCATTCGGGTGATTACACAGTCGCCGTTTGTATTTCTCTGCAGCCGATCGGATTTCTTCCTTGACTGTGTTCATACGTAGGTGTCGGTGTATTTCATTGTTTGTAATAAACCAATGAGCGTTAATTATTGTTCTCAATATGATGTTTTGCAGACGTTGGAGCATGGAGATGTTTATTATGGAGATGTAGTCACTGGCACTACCTCGTAATTGTATGCCGTACATCCATATTGGTTTGAGGACCGATTTGTATATTAGAAGTTTGTTGTCTGTAGACAATTTACTGTTTCGATCAAGTAGCCAGTATAAGAGTTTATATCGGATGTTCAGTTAAAATAAGCTAAAGCAAAGATGAAGAATTTTTGAAAAAACTAAAATAAAAAATCATTTTGCGCGGAAACAAAAAAATATCGAATTTAAAATTTTAAACAGTCATCAGTGATACCTTAAGTAGCCCGCTGGTTAGTACCTACCCCTTTTCCAACTAACCTTGTATTCAATATTTGTTTTATACAGGAATCAAGTCGGCAACCTCAGTTGTTGCGTAATCGTTAATTAAATGCTATTGATTCTTGTTAGCATTTACAACAGTTGTTCACGCCGTATTGTTCGCAGTAAAATTTATAGTTGCTACATCTATGGGCACATGTATGAACCATTTAGCTAAGCCGATGACTTCGCCTTTTAATGGTTTACATGACGGCTCTACGCGCTGAAAAGCCCAGTGTCCAGGACGAAGAAAACAACGCTCTCTTTTCAAAATCAAATTCGATTGTTTGCACCAGAACTTTTCAACGCTTGATGTCTGCTTGACGCGCTGTCAGCTCTCCATCAATTTGCATTATTATAATCCGCTACTGAGTCTCAGAATTACCAGTGATTCAGGTATTACTGCTCGCGAGTGCAAAACCTACAAGGGAGGCGCGCCTTTTCCCCTCGCGTAAATCGCTCTGTGCTCGTGTAAAGAACTTTCAGTGTAAAGACTTTCGCCATCAAGAAAAGCTGCCGTCTGAAGCATATAAAGGCGTTGCGACTTGGCTGGTTTGCTCCCATCCTTAGAGCACGCAGTAAATTGTCACTTAGAACTAAGCTGAGAATCTACGTGACGTGCATCCGCCCCATCTTGACTTACGCTAGCGTCGTGTTCGCACACGTTAAGCCTTGTCGTTTCAAATCCTTTCAAACCCTCCAGAATCGAGTGTTGCGCAGAGCCGCGGCTGCCCCGTGGTTCATGCGTAACGTCCAACTCCACCTCGATCTAAAAATGCCAACCATCAGGCAATACCTCAAACGCATTTCCAAGCGTTACTTCGACACTGCCCCTCTCCATCCGAACCCCCTAGTTGCCGCAGCGGCCGACTACAGTCCCTCTCTCATAAGTAAAGTTCGCCGCCCCAGGCACACGCTTTTAGAACCCGATGACGAAATAACCCTCCTCCAGGAGGCGAGTAAATCGACCAGCACAATACACAACGTCCGCCGCCGTCCGGCATATCGTCCTCGCCGACGAGGCCCGTCGCGACGTCCCACCGCCGCCGGTCACGATCCACCGAGCTCTCCCGTCGTAGAGCCGGTCGTCTCTTCAGACTCCGCAGTCACACCGATAATTCAGCCCTCATCAAGCTGTCTCCCCCCCCTATGTCCACGCCAGCAACGCCCTAAGCCGAGGTCCGAGTCCCACTAGGGGTCGCCCTTAGTGCTGTTGTTGCAGGTAGTCATGATGTTAGTGTAGTACAAGTAGTTAGCTTAGGTTAAGTATTTTACTTCCCCCCCATTGGCTGGAGACCCTTCAGGTCACGCCAATAACTGCCCGTTTACGTAGAAACCGTCCCCTAGGACGACCTACAACAGACAAATAGTAAAAAAAAAAAAAGTCTGGTTTGCTGGTAAGTGCATGTGCTTGCTATTATAAGGCGTCTATAGCATTTACTGCGAACACGGCCCGTGTCCTTCGCATCCGCCCCGCATTAATATATTTTCCGTCCGCTTGCTCCACCAACAGTATAACAATTTTGCCCAACTAATTAACAATTAAATTTTCATTTACTAAACTCCATGGACGCAAATTATCTATAAATACTAGAAAACTTGAAAGACAACCCTTTGTAAAATTAAAAACCAACTCATCCGTAAAGACGATCAAAGGAACCCTTGTCTATGCTCGATTGAAGGTATAAGCCGATTAGTCTATGGTCGCCCGGCTGACCAATCACTAGTCGAGCTTGTATGTTCTTTATTTAAAATTACGGAGCGATGTTAGCCAGTCGACGCTTGCATGCCGTTGAGTGCACATGCTTCTGATCAAAGGTGTTAGAAATTTTCTCGCTCTATTAAAAAATTGTAAGGGGTTGTGTATTAAAATTAGCGCTGTTAGCTTAGTCGGGTTGAATTTCCGACCTAATTGCTTTGTTGTATTGATTTTTTATGCTTTATTTTTGAAAAGGAAGCCTTTTTCTTTCATCTGGCCCGCTGTTCTGAAAAGTTTTTTTTTTTTTTAGAATTTTACGGCTTTTTTTTTGTAATAGCGTTTTTTTTGTTATGTAATCGGTTGGCTAACATACCGATGCATATGATGTGCTTGGTCACCAGGCATGCAGTAGGATTTATTTAATTAAGACTTTATGGGGAAATCGTAAATCAAAAAAGCTCCAATAAAGATAGCCTTGGAAACAATCTATACATATTAATAAAAAGAAAATTCCTGACTATTTGACTAACTCATCAACGCCCAGCCCAAACCCTTGGACCTAGAAAGCTGAAATTTTGCACAGAGGTTCCTTTTATAATTTAGACAAGGAATAAGGAAGGATTTTCGAAATTCAATCCCTGAGGGAGTTAAATAGGGGATGAAAGTTTGTATGGAAAATCGTCACTTAACGGGTTCAAAATGTCACGCAAGCGAAGCTGCGGGCAAAAGCTAGTCACAAATAAAAAATTCTAAAAAAATTTAAAGATCACGCTTGACCAAAAAAAATTATATGCTAATATTTTTTATAATCAAAAACTAAAACCCGACTACTGACAAATCACGCTCTAAAAAGTATGAAACAAGAAAATATTATCATCTAAAATTGTTATGTTCTAACTTCAACATTTATCGTCTATTAAATAAACAACTTACACGTAATATCATCATCATCATTCAGCCGAAAGACGTCCACTGCTGGACATAGGCCTCCCCCAAGCATCGCCACATTGACCGATCCTGTGTTTCTCGCATCCAGCGGATTCCCGCGACCTTCACCTTCACATCGGTCCACCTTGTGGTCGCCTACCCACGCTGCGTCTTCCGGTTCGCGGCCGTCACTCCAAAACCTTTCGGCCCCATCGGCCATCTGTTCTGCGAGCAATGTGCCGCCCACTGCCACTTAAGTTTGGCAATTCTTCAAGCTATGTCGGTTACCGTGGTTCTCCTGCGGATCTCATTATTTCTGATATGATCTTGCAGGGTAACTCCGAGCATAGCCCTCTCCTCTCCACATGTAATAATATTTTAATGTATTTAACACATATTCATAGTGATGTTTAGAGGATAGCCGTGGTCCGTGGTCATATAATCAACCGTGGTGATACAGCCTATAACCAGTGGACGATCAAGACGCTTCGAACGATACCTACTGTATTATTCTACTATTATTCGATTAATACCTACGCAAGGCTGTAAAATGGGAGGACCATGCAGCATATAGTGTTACACTTTCATTCTTAATATTTGACTGCCTATTGTCTATCGGTATGAGTCTGTCATGCTCACTAAAATGTCCTGCTGATGGTTGCGTTGTGCATCGGGTCGTTGAGTTCCCTGCAACATGGTTGAGCTGAGCGACGCCGATGCATGCGTCATGCTCGTGAACGGGTGCTGTCTGTTGGGACTGGTCAGCTCGTAACTGCTATGGCAATCGTTTTAAAAGGCTAATTTCCTCATTACTTTTATGTTGTTAATCGCATCTGCATTGTTCTTACATTACTACAATGAAAATTGTCAAACCGTTTACTTTTTTAAAAGAGTGTCTATGGGGTTTCTTGCCGGTTCTTCTCCAAAGGACCTACTACTTGGAACCGAGCACCTAGTGTTGACCTTTTGAAAGCACCAGTGATCTGGTCTACTTGAAATAAAAACTATTTGACTTTGACCTAATTTGTCAAATTATGATAACTGTATTTGAGCCATTACAAACGTGCAAACTGAGTCATAAATTATTTTTATCGGACCTTTCGCTCGCACTTATAGGCCTTATGGAATTGCCCTGCCCTTTTTTACAAAATCATAATATTTTTTTTAGCTGTAACTTTTTTCACACAGTGTTTTGGACTAAATGCTATAGTAATAAATGATAGTCATGAAGAGAGCTTTCTAACGTGTCTCTGTACCTAGCGATTGACCATGCCCTGCGTTTTAACGAATACATAAAATAATTAGATCGATATTTGTTCTATCGAAATATGCATAATACGCAATTTGTTCCGTTTTAGTTTTTATAAAAAATGACTTCTTCTTTAACAGTTAGCCAGCGATGTACTTTTAAATTACGCACTTTAAAAAACAAAATCTAGATAGGCGATTAGTTCAACATTAACTCTAGCTACTTATCTACTTTTAACTTATAAAATTCATTACTTTATGTTAAAAAAGACAAAACAAAGAAGTAAACCTAGATAGATCCCGCCATCCCCTTCGTGGTTATTTTTTTATAAACCACCCAGAAGTTGTTTGGTTAGGTGCCATTTGAGTTATTGTCTAATAATTATTATGGCATTTAAATATTATGTCTAATAATCATTATGGCGTTTAAATATTATGTCTAATAATTATTATGGCAATAAAAAATATGAAAAACAATACGTATGGCACTCGTATCTTGTGGTATCTAAGTTTCGGGCAATTAAAAGTATGTCATATGTCTTTTAGGGCAAACAAAACATTCGGGCAAATGAAATTCGGGTAAATGAAATTCGGGAATATGATGATTATGGTATATAATCTTCGGGTAAACCATAGACAACCCAAATATAGATCTAATTATTTAATATATTCGTTAAAACGCAGGGCATGGTCAATCGATAGGTACAGAGACACCTTTCTAACGACATATGTCTTGCCGTTATTGCTGGGTGGGGACACGCCCCATACATTTTTGATCGTTCTCCTTTGGCAGATTGTAGTAGCTTTATGTGTTTCTCTTTCACTAGGAGCTCTACTACTATTCTTAACTACCGAAGTCGTGTGGATTTTAATAAAAAAAAAAAATAGAAATATAATTTATTAATTTAATATTGTTATAATAATATAATTATTCTATATTTATTCACAAAATTCATACTTAAGAGTTATAGCTATTGTAATAAATCCTTTATTAATTTTTATACATATAAAATATTTTAAAATATTTCTATAAATATTAAAAACATTTAATTACTATTTTATTTTGAAAATATTTAATAATCTTTTTTCTTATATTATCTATATTACAGACTTAAATATATATTTCAAGGGCAATATTCCCCACGTTTTTGGCAAATACAGGAAGCTAAACACCTACATTAAAACAATTGTAATTCCACCTATTTTGTTAAAATGGGACGTTAAAAAATGCTAAATAATTATAATACCGAAAAAATAAATGCAAGCAACTGTTATATAAAAAAAAACTTCCAATTACAGGTTAATTAATATTAAATTAATATTTTGAATATTATATGGCAAAACACTCCTTTAATTTTGAAATGGAAAGCCAGTTAATATACAGGGTGTTAAAAAATAACACTAAGAATTTTTAGGGTATAAAATAAAATAATTTTTATACCGAGTAGGTATAAAAAATATTTTATTTTCATGGAAAGTAAAAAAAAAAATACGCGAATTCCTAAAAGTTGTTCTACTAATTTCCGATACTGAGTTACCCCACCAAATTCAAATTCTTACCAGTCATGTAGTACACCACGCTTCTCAATATATTATAAATAAAAAAAATGGTAAAGTGCGATCGGTTATTTCCAATTACGGTCTAAAATGTTTTCATGTCGCTGGCGACGTAGCGCTCAACACACGATTGAACTTAATAAGGCGTGTGAGTTTATTATGTGTCACGACGGCGGATATGTAATTTCAATTTCAATCTCAGGCGGATTTCGCACTACCACGCGCCACGCTCCGGTGCGTTTTTAATGTTGACCGCTAGTACTTCAGTTTGTCATCATCATCTGCCTAGCCTTTTCCCAACTATGTTGGGGTCGGCTTCCAGTCGAACCGGATGCAGCTGAATATCAATATTTTACATGGAGCGACTGCCTATCAGACCTCCACAACCCAGTAACTGGGTAATACGATACTCTTGGTAAGACTGGTTGTCAGACTTTCTGGCTTCTGACCAACAGTAACGACTGTCAAAGATCTACAAATGACAGCCGGGACCAACGGCTTTACGTGCTTTCCGAGGCACGGAGGAAACTCGCTATGGTAAATGGTCACCCATCCACAGACCAACCTCGGCAAGCGTGGCTTAACCCGGAAGATCTGTCTATGCGGCTGTAATTATTTAGCCACGAGCTCCTCAAGTACTTCAGTTTGTATACAAGGATATTCGGAAAGGGGGTATAATAATAAGTACAATGACCCCTTAGTGTGGCGCCACACCATGCCGAAATTACGCGACCGAACTTCGGCGTCATGTTTTTATATGGGTAAGACGCAACGTAATTTCGGCGTGATTACGTCTGGGGCCTAATTCTCCTAAAATAAATCTTGATAAATCACAACCAAACCAAGTCAAACCGTTCATTCAGACAGTTCTCAATTTCAAAAGCTATCAAATTGTTTGACACAAAAAACAAAATCAATAATTTTGAAAGTTTTCGAAAACAAAAACTGACTGACGGTTGTGGTTCGATTGCGTTTGGCAACAATTTATTTTAGGAGAATTGCCCCTGCAATGCTTTTTAAATTACCCGCGACACACCAGGCTGAAATAAGAAAGAGGAGCTCGTGGCTAAATAATTACAGCCGCATAGACCGATCTTCCGGGTTAAGCCACGCTTGTCGAGGTTGGTCTGTGGATGGGTGACCATTTACCATAGCGAGTTTCCTCCGTGCCTCGGAAAGCACGTAAAGCCGTTGGTCCCGGCTGTCATTTGTAGATCTTTGACAGTCGTTACTGTTGGTCAGAAGCCAGAAAGTCTGACAACCAGTCTTACCAAGAGTATCGTATTACCCAGTTACTGGGTTGTGGAGGTCTGATAGGCAGTCGCTCCATGTAAAATACTGATATTCAGCTGCATCCGGTTCGATTGGAAGCCGACCCCAACATAGTTGGGAAAAGGCTAGGCAGATGATGACACCAGGCTGAAATTACCTCGCGTCTTACCTCTATAAAAAACATAGACGCCGAAGTTCGGTCGCGTAATTTCGGCACGGTGTGACGCTACACTTAAGAGGTTGTTAGTGTTTTAGTAATAACTCTGTAATGTGCTGCTGGGTTAAAAGCAGCGGCCGCGGACCGCGTCGCGTTTAGTGTGTGGAGCTCCTTCCCTAAAAATACGCCAACACGTTCTATGGTACTATCAGAGAATTCTATTCATCATCATATCAGCCTACTGCCGTCCACTGCTGAACTTAGGCCTCCCCCAAAGATCGCCAACCATCCCGGTCTTGGGTAGCCCGCATCCATCCTTAGCCAGCCACCTTCTTCAAATCGTCGGTCCATCATGCCGCAGGGCGTCCTACACTACGTTTGCCCAAACGCGGTCTCCACTCTAACACGTGTCTGCTCCATCTACCATCTGTTCGTCTGCAGACATGGCCGGCCCACTTCCACTTCAGCGTGCTAATTCTACGCGCAATGTCGGTGACTTTAGTTCTCTGGCGAATGACTTCATTGCGAATTCTATCCACCAGAGAAACCCCGAGCATCGCTCTCTCCATAGCACGCTGAGCAACCTTAAATTTGTGGACCAGGCCCACGGTGAGTGTCCACGTTTCGGCTCCGTAAGTCATTACGGGCAGGACGCACTGGTTAAAGACCCTGGTCTTAAGGGATTGTGGGATCGACGATTTAAAGATATCACGTAGCTTCCCGAATGCCGCCCAGCCCAAGCGTATTCTTCTGCTCGCCTCCTTCTCGAAGTTGTGCCGCCTCAGTTGTATAGTTTGGCCAAGGTATATCGGGTGTAAAAAGACCCTTAACAATAACGAAAACCACATATTCTACCCATCGTTGGGATCATTTTTTTCTACCAGACCATACCTGGGAAATCGTCAATCATTGAAGGTCAAAGTATACTTTTTTTTTAGTTTTTCCCAGAAACGAATACTTAACTTTCTTCTTTACAAACATTATCAAAATTTTCAATTTTTCCTAACAAATTACGCATTTGAAGTTACAAAAACGCAATGAATATCAAACACACACAACTGCACGACCCACACAGGCGCATTCGGTTACGTGCATTACATTGCGCGCTACAAAAAAACAGAGTTTTTTTTTATGCCTAAAAATAAAATCGTTTCCCAGCAATTATTTTTAGTCAATGTAATTTATTTTGATGTACAGAGTGCATAGATTTCGGCTATGTGATGGGTCTTTTTACGCCCTGTATATATTCTTGCAGAACCTCGAGAATAGCGCCATTTACGACTACTATTTAGAATTCTATTAATGTTTATTAAATTATCATACAATTTCTTAAAACTATACATTATAATAACAACTAGCACTCGTTATACGTATGTTTGTTAGTACACATACCACAAACCGTATCTAGATATACATGTGGTACTAATATTACTAGTTCGTCGTGGTTGTAGTATACTTGGAGATCTGTGAATCGGGAGACTATCTTCACCGTGTTTCGGATGTGGGAGATCCTGAAAGAAAATTTTGTTTTTAGAAAATGTATATGGTGGAAAAATGTACATGGTGGTAAAATGTACATGGAGGATAATTTGTACATGGAGGAAAAATGTGCATGGTGGAAAAATGTGCATGGTGGAAAAATGTTCATGGTGGAAAAATGTTCATGGTGGAAAAATGTACATGGTGGAAAAATGTACGTGGTGGAAAAATGTACATGGTGGAAAAATGTACATGGTGGAAAAATGTACATGGTGGAAAAATGTACATGGAGGAAAAAAATGGTGGAGGGAAAGTACCTTAAAATGTTGGCGATAGCGAATTTTACTAAAAGGAAAAATTATTTTGTACAGGCTGTAAACAAGTTCGTGTAATTCCTTTAAACCGTGTGATCTACTGGTGGACACAGATTGACCATGCTAGAGATTTATAAAAAAACAACAAAAAAATAACAAAAAAAGGGAACAGTGTTTTGTTTTGAGTCATTTTAGAGCTACCATATTTTTCGGTTTTTTTTTTTAAACTTTTGTACTTGTTTTAGTTACGATAATACACCGAAAGAAAAACTAAAGATTTAATTTTTAATCAAGCTAAATCCCTTGCGTGGTTCATCTATACCAATAGATCAATCAAAAATTGCATTTCTGAAAAATCTGACTATAATTCCCTATAACGTCAGTTGTATTCCTAATTACCATATTCAATTTTTTCACACAGTGTTTGATAAATCACACAATTTACCTATTATTTGTTAATACTTAGATAAACAGTTTGTCATGCAAAAGTTTGCTTGCAACTTGTAATTTTTTAACTATTAGCATTACTCAGTGGATAACGGTGCTGGTTGCGTGATTACTTAAGAGTTTTATAAGTTTTTTGTAGTATTAATCATTATTACGCAATTATTTGTATGTAATACTAAAAAAAAAAAAAAGATCATATGATTTTAGGGAATTACACGATGTCTTTTACAGCCTGTATACAGCGTAGAAAACGTTGTTATATTTAAAAATAAGTTTTAGTGCATTTAAGGAATTTTGGAAACTTGCTTGCCTGGTCCTGGAATCGAAGCAACCTGATTTTTTTCCCAACTATGTTTGGGTCTGAACAGTTGCGGCTGAATACAGTATTTTACACGGATCGACTGCCATCAGACCTCCGCAACCCAGTTACTGGGCAATGCCGATATTCTAAGGTTAAACCGGTTGCCAGACTTTCGGGCTTCTGACTACCCGTAACGACCGTTGAGGCGCATTCCCCAGCGCTACGTCATCGGCACCTCCACCAAGCTAGATCTGAGCGACTAAAGTTGCCCGAGCACCTCAACGACGAGTACTTCAAGAAGAACAAGGAGAGTGCCAAGCGCAGCGTCAAGCGTAAGTAGGGAGAGGATATCTTTGCCTCCAAGAAAGAGAAATACGTTCCATCCGAGCAGCGCAAGATCTATCAGAAGTCCGTCGACTACGTCGTGATGAAGGCGATAGGCAAGTGCGCAGACAAGAAGGTGCTGCGAGGCTACCTGCGTTCGGCCTGCGCTCCAGCCAGTACCCCCACAGGATGCGTTTCTAATTATAAGATACAATAAACATCTGTGACTGTCATAGGTATTCGTATACCAACTATACAACTAGCTCAGCTGATCTGATGAAACCTTGGATGAGCCAAGGTTCAGATTCATCTGGGTTAGATGAAGAAGCAGAATGACCGTGTGGTATAATATTAAGTTAGTCCGTAGAAGGTTTTATTCTAATTTGTTTATTTTATTCGTTTACCTGTTGAACTATAGTTTTGTTGAGATAGCAACACCCAAAAGGTCTGTCAATCAACCGCGACAATTGAAGACGTGTTTTTTCAGTCGAAGCAAATAAAATAAAGAAATATAAGAAATATCACATTTCAAGTCATTTCACGTGCTAGTATCCCACAACTTTTGGGGTAAGCTGTGTAAGCAGCACGGTATTGATCCATTTGTAACCAGTGTGTCATCGGCAAGAAGGTGCTTAAGCCTTGATTTCTTTAAATAAGTAGTTTTTATTTTGTTTAGTTTTCTTTTACTTTGTATTAGTTTATAATTAGTTTAGTTTATTAATCTGTTATATCTTTTATTAAACACGCGCGTACTCAGTATGCTCATAGCAAATTAAAAAATTTATACTGTCTCTATAAGCGAAGACTTGTCATTGGCTCTCTGGTGACTAAATTTGTGTTATTCTAGGTTTATTTAGCCGTAAGTCTTCCATGTTTCTTAAATAAATAAATAAATAACACCCGGAACCCCGGAACTGACCGCTTAACGTAGTCTCCGTGGCACAGAAGGCCCTCGATGTGTAACAAACAGTCACCCATCTCTCTGAATGGCTCAATACTCACCAGAAATGATTACCAGCATGGCTGCTATCTACCAACGGCTTCTGGTCTTCCTGTGCCTTCACCAGCACGTAGAAACCTCCAGTGTACACCTTAACTCCATCTTTTACTCGGATTACGGCGAATCTGGATAGGATAATGAACAATGAAAATTATATAGGGTGACTAGTAATTAGTGACCGATACTATGACACATAATTGTTACTCATGATAACAAACAACTTTCCCAAAGAAACGTTATTTTTATTTAATTTTTTTCATTTAAAATTTATTAATAAACCGTTACGGAATGGACGCAGCTCGTAATACAGAAATATATTTTTTTGTTTTATAAATAATGTTTCTTTGGGAAAGTTGTTTGTTATCATGAGTACAATCATGTGTTAAAGTATCGGTCACTAATTACCAGTCACCCTATATTATACAGGGTGACTGGATCTGGACCAGCCATAGCAAATTCGCATATAGAGGAGGTCATTTACTAATTATTGAACCTTACTTTCCGTAGCTAAAGTTTTATAGTTTGGGAGATATGTCAATTTTTAGACTTTATTGAGATTTTTCCAAAAGGACAATGCTCATGGATGTATGGAGTCCCGTACCATGCTGCATCAAAGTCAAACTTTGTTTTTTATAGACTACACTTATCATATTAACTCCTACAAAAGTTCTTTTTGTTAACAAAACGCGAGTTTCGGAGATTTTAGAAATAATCTAAATAACCTGACAATGTGAACATGTCTTATACGATTTATTATTGCTCTAAAAAACAGTAATCCGCATCTATTGCATTCTACATCTCTATGACCGGCTGTGAACGGCCAATTAACCATAGATAAAAATATGATAATCGTTTAAATAAAAATTATAATCTATTCTAATTGTTTTTAATTAATGTAGAATCGGCAAAATATAATTTTTTTACATGTTTTTTGAAAGATGTGATCATGATACTTTCAAAATTAAGGTTATAGTAGTCCTAAATCATGTGAAACGGGACATCATGTAAAGGGAATCAAACAATATCAACACTTTTTTTACTTTGAATTAAATTCCCTGTTCAAAAATCAAATCCCCGACGCGTAATGTCGTAAAAAATTATGAAAATAATTACTATAATATTTCGACCTTGATGCATGAGATTTTTTGGTACCACTCTTGGTCATTCTCCTTTGACCTTCAAGCATTCATAACTTTTTTTTTGCGTTATTTTATTAGTTTTTTAATATTTTTTGGTAGTCATAAACATTGGTGATTAAAATACCTCGGAACTTCCCTCAAACTAGGGTTAAACAGTAAGATAGTAGTTCAACTGCAGAAGAAAATTGTTGAAGTTAAATAATTGCTTTGAGCAACAAACAATAGTAACATTTGACTTTTAATACTTTTCTTGGGTTTATATTTCTCTGCTTTATTGATTCAGAGAAAAAAACATGCATATTCCGAATTTTTTTAGTCGAATTGTTCCCCAGTACCTCACGCTTAACAGTAGCGCTTGCAATCAATAGACCAGTGAGGCATTCTTAAGCTAGAGGCGAGAGGCTTGTGGTTAACCGCGGAAATTGCTTCATCCATGAATATTAATTGTGTTGTCACGATCAAGGCTTGGTAATTACGTCATAACGTCAAGATATTACTGAAGATCGACGAGCCAAAGAGCCAGTATTTGTCGCTGGTATCAGCTGTCAAGAAAGCGAAGACAGACACACAAGACTATAATTATACTTTATTATTAATTATTGGTTGAGGGTATCAACCTGAACTTATTCAAGCTGGATATTTATTATTTTATACTTTACTTGTTTCTTTACCTTTATTGATGGGTATTTTTTATGTTTTTAATGAGATACATTGTATAATAATTTATTTTTTATAAATTTAAATATACAAGGTGTTAAAAAATCAACTCTTAGTAATTTATGGGGTTACTCGGTATCGGAAATTGAACAACTTTTGTTATTTGTATTTTTTTATACATACCATACAAATAAAAAAAAAATTAATTGATTTGTATGGACTGGCATAAAAAAAATGGCGAATTTCGAAAAGTTGTAAGTGTACGTCATTGTTCTTGGCTAATGTTTCTGTAATGACAGTTAAAACAGAGATTGAAAGTCCTCATCAAAACTTTTGTTGAAGGGAACAAACCAAAACGTCATCTAAGTATTATATTTTTTGTTTTTGTTGATTTTTTCAAAAAGCGCTAAATCATTTTCGATAAAATTTGTACGGGACCATCTCCGAAGTACGGCCTAACAAACAAAAGAATAAGCAAAATCCATCCATAATTGGCGGAGATATCGCGTAACAAACATACAAAAAAAAACATTCAGGCGAATTGAAAACTTCATTTTTTTTAAGTCGGTTAAAAACTGAAATGATATTGAGTATTGTGATTCCAATATACTGAGAAAAGATTCCTCTCGCAGGCCATCGCTATACATCGCCTCTCCAAAATTCCACCACAACAGCCTTTGCCTTTCGCATGCAGCCCACACCAGCTATCCTTCTTCAGGTCTTCAGTCCACCTGGCTGGGGTGCAAGCCACGCAACATTTGCCGATTAGCAGTCTCCAACTTTGGCAGACATTTCCACTGCCACTTCTTCTTTTTCGTGTCGTTGGCACGACGGTCATTATATTTTGTTAGCCCAGAACTTCGCCATTTTCACGGCGCCATCGGTGGCTGCGCAGAGATCACTCTGGCTGCAGGTTGTTGGGCTCAGAGGGCAGGATAGTAGATGGGGCATAGTTTGCAGCGTAGCTCCACTCCACCCCGCTGCTGTTTGGTTCAGGTAGCCCCACTTGACGAGGTTAGAGTTACATCTTCCCACTTGAGATCGGAGGCGATTCAAGGATTTCCAGATGGGCCACGGAAACTTAGATCCAGCAGGAAGATGCTCACTTGGCGGTAAGTAGTGAGTGAGAGGGGGACAGGCATCTCTCCACAGTTTACGTCGGGCGTCGGCCGGGTTTCCTGACAGGGACGCCGCGGATTTTAAAAAACTATGCATGCTTTTAAGCTGTTGTGTTGGCAGTTGGGCGCCGTATAGAGGATGTCTGGTGTCACTAAACTAAACATTAACCGTTGGGCAGTAGCCCGCCAGGCACAAAACCCTAGTCAGGTTAGAGGATCCTCCCTTTGGTTGGAGGAACACCACACCTCGTTCCTCCACAGATTCAACAAAACCCAGCATGCTTGTTGGTAGGATCTATATACTTGGTCTCCACTGCCACTGTTAAGAAAAGATTATAATTGTGGAATACGTACTTCGGAACTTCAGTGCAATCAGCCAGAACTACACTCTCCACGCAGTCTGACGTCATAATATGCTCTGCACCTCCGAACAGCATCTGTACCAAGTTTTCCTGGACGCGGCATTCACCTGGGAGAAAATAAATGGAATTGAATGTACTGTAACCTAGTTTTACGCTGCTTTTCCACCAGATATGTGTGCTACAATGTGTTTCAAACCAGACAATAGGATGGCTTTATTTTACTAGCCTTGACACATGGTTGAAAATCAAGCGATTCTATTGGTGGGTTGACGCACAGCCGTAGCACACATCTCTGGTGCAAAAACAGCCTTAGACCTAGATCTGAGATGATGTAGACAGGCAAAGAGGAGGCCAGGAGATTACAAATCCAATCTGGTTTTTTTTTTTCTGTTGGACTGCCGTAGGTCGTCCTAGGGGACCGTTTCTACGTAACCGGGCAGTTATTGGCGAGACCTGAAGGGTCTCCAGCCAATGGTGGGAAGTAAAATACTTAACCTAAGCTAACTACTTGTACTACACTAATATCATGACTACCTGCAACAACAGCACTAAGGGTGACCCCTAGTGGGACGAGCACGAGGCTTAGGGCGTTGCTGGCGGGGACTTAGGGGGGGAGACAGCTTGATGAGGGCTGAATTATCGGTGTGACTGCGGAGTCTGAAGAGATGACCGGCTCTACGACGGGAGAGCTCGGTGGATCATGACCGGCGGCGGTGGGACGTCGCTCCAATCTGGCACAACTGCTAGCCCTCGTTAAGAGATCGGGAGACGATGTCTTTGGCAAGGAATCCATCCCGATCAACCATTCAATGTATCCCAAGTGGGGACGGACTAGAATATACTCGTAAAACTTCCTCACCGCATGCGGGGAATAGACGCGTGTTGTAAGATTCAACAAAACCCAGCATGCTTGGTGGTACGATCTATACGGTCCGCCTGGCTAGCTATCACCCTCACATTAAAGTCTGGCGCCAAGCAGTTTAATGTGTTCCGTCGTGTGTATGTGAGAGCCAGAGGGGTGTAACGGAATCCCTCTATTTCTCTGTTACTTGGATTCGTGTGCTCCATCTTAGACCCGATCTGCGCTTACCATCAGGAAAAATAACAAAAAAAAAAAATTGTTTCAGACAAAGATTTCGAAAATTGAGTAAAGAATCATTCTATCTGATATTCTGCTATGTGGTAGAGGAAGAGCTCCTTGTGAAAGAGTTTGTCAGGAAAATCTTCTTCTGCTCTTGTGTCGGCAGGAGTTATAGGAGAATTGCTCACTTCGTGGTGAAATGATTAGCCAGTCAGAAAGGTTGGTAGCGGAGCTGACTACCCACTTAAGCATCATCACTCGTGGAAACTATTTTAATGCACCCAAAGAATCTGTTAAAATGGGGGTGCATAACTCTTAAATTTAAAAATACCTCCGACATTGTACTGCGGCTGTCAATCCTTGTTAGCGATTAATATTAATGCGGTGAGAAAGTGCTTACCAGCTCAAACACGATGGGTCTACAACTAGTCATTGCGGAGGGCCGATCAGCATCAACCTACAGCAGCTACCTTCACGGTTCTTCTTGTCATTACAACTTATAATAAACTAAAATCCAATAGGTACACGATACCTCTGCTTAAGCTGCAGCAGCAGATCAAAGTTACCACATTATTATAAAATATCATTGAAGTCACAGGATATTAAATTTCGAATCGATCATACCAGTAGAAGTTGCCATATTTGCTTCATCTGTTCCGACCGAAAGCCGCCTTCATATCTGTTATGTTGATAATACGTACGATATAACCCCAAGGTCTTCATGATCTGCATGTCAGTCCAGCTGTCCAATAGCCACGCGAAGTTATCAGACTTGAACTGCATATCAGCTCCCTTGTTGACGCTCACTGAGGCTAGGCCGTTCCTTTCCTGCAAAAAAGATAAATGGAATAAAGATAGATGTATGTGGTTGTGTGGCATCCCCACTATGCAACACATGGTCTTAGGTTAGACAGGATCCAGAAAAGATTTTTATACAATCTTGCCTATTCTGCGAGATTAGACAAATAAGTTCAGAGCTACACAAAACGTCTTCAAAAATTTTGCATGACTTCACTCGAAAAACGAAGAGATAATATAGATTATATTTTTGTTTTTAAAATACTGCAGAGTAAAATAGACTGGCCCCAGTTGCTAAGTAAGTTTAAATGTAACCTTCCCCACAAATATCCGCGTCACCCTATAAAACTGTTGCGTCCCCCATTCCGCAAAACTGTATCAGGATCCAACTCCCCCATCCCCAGAATTTGCAGGATTCTTAATAATTTCGATGAATCAATAGATATTTTTTCCACAACACTTCAAAAATTCAAGCGCCAAGTCCATCAAAAGTAACCACTATATTGACTTTTTTATTTCATGTCATCTTTGTGTTTAATGTGTTTCTAAAACTACCCACTATGTAGCAATAACAGCACTAAGGGCGACCCCTAGTGGGACTAGCACCTCGGCATAAGGCATTGCTGGCGGGGGGTGCCTCTACCCCTCATCTTCTTACCTTGATAACAGCAGTCATGTTCAACGGCTCGTTGCTGTAACTCCTCACCAGCTGTCCCAGTGCAGTCTGCGTCACTATGTCTGATTCTAAGATGCCCATTTCTGATAGCTGCAATAAAGTTATTAAAACTGTAAACTCTACTACATTTTAATCCACATAAAGAATTAAATGTACAGGGTGTAAACGAATTCATGTAATTCCTTCAAACCACGTGTTCTATTGGTGACAGAGATTTAACCTAAATGGGTATTTATGAAAATTAACTAAAATGGTTTCTGAGTAATTTTAGAGCCCCGACTTAACTGACTGCAAAGAGCGATATCGCGCAAGTCGTGTCCGCCACCCGTGTCGCCGTGCTTTCATTAATTTATGCGTGGCATCGAAATGTTCACATGAATAGAATTTTTCATTTGCAAATTTTTTTTTTCTTATTTTTTTCTGTTTGCTTTAATAGGTGGTTTAGATATGATCACTTACCACTACCGTGTAAAAAAAAGGTTTTTTAATATTTTATTTTTAATCAAGCTAAATCCCGTGCGGGGCCAATCTACTCAAGTAGTAGATCATGTGGTTTTAAGGAACCTGTATATATCTTGATTTAGCACATGTGGGATGTGGACTCAGCAGTCATTGTCCCTATAGTCATTACGGCAAATGGCTTAATAGCCAAAAACCTCGATCAACACCTTATGAAGTTCTCGTTGGGCGACTGGATCAAGGGCTTGATACAGAAAGTAGTACTACTTGACATGGTACGCATAGTGAGGAGGTTCCTTTCTCTGGAGCCCTGGTCGCCAGCAGCTTGGACCCTGTTCCCGATGCCAGTGGGCTATATGCTGAGTTGGTGAACCTGCTCATGACGACTCGAGAAAACAAAAAACTTTTTTTTAAATTCCTTATTGGAAATTGAAATCCTTCGAAAAAAAAACTGGTGTTCTTTGTACAGTGCTTTCTTGGTGCAGTGGCTAAGCGATTTGCTTCTGCGCTACGGGATGTGGGTTCGATTCCCACATGGAACAAAATTTTGTATGGCCTACAGATGGTTGTTTCGGGTCTGGGCGTTTGTGTATTTGATATCTGTGTCTGTAAACGCACCCACGATACAAGAGAAATCTTAGCGAGGGGCAACGTTTAAAATAAAATAAAAAACCTTTTAAGCATTTTTTCTTCTTTTTTTATTTTTCGCATGAAACGTTGTTTCTTCTTCATTCTTGTTAAAAGTCTTAAGTTATTGTTCCGTAATAATAGTCACAAAAAAGTGAACTGAAAAATCGAAAAGAAATAAAAAGCGGCCAAGTGCGAGTCGGACTCGCGCACGAAGAAGAGTTTCGTACCGTTATTTATAAAAACGGCAAAAAAATCACGTTTGTTGTATGGGAGCCCCCTTAAATATTTATTTTATTCCATTTTTTAGTATTTTGTTAATAAAGCGGCAACAGAAATACATCATCTGTGAAAATGTCAACTGTCTAACTATCACGGTTCATGAGATACAGCCTGGTGACAGACGGACAGACGGACGGACAGACGGACAGCGGAGCCTTAGTAATAGGTTCCCGTTTTACCCTTTGGGTACGGAACCCTAAACTAGACAAAAAAAGACTAAATACTCACATTGCTCCCAAAAATCTTGACTTCAAAGTATCTCTCCAGCTTTCCATACAGGTTTTGAGGGACCCCCTTATATTTCAAGGTCAGTTCCGAAGCTGGTCCCGACTCAAAGCAGTCGGTCTTGTTGCCGGAGTAGGTCAAGGTGAGGTGGCCCTCGTAGGACGCTGGGTGAATGGAAATATCTTGGTCGGAGGCTGCGTGACTGATGTCTTGTTCTCGGAGACAGATCTGGTAGAAGAAAAATGTAGGTTTAATAAAATTATCTGACTTGAAAGTGATGAAGGTCAAGAAGTTTCATCACATAAGGCAGTTGTCCCACCGCCCGGCGAGGAAGCGACTAACTATCGGCTATTTCCTCGCACAAGAAACGTACAATAGATATACATTCCGTGTAAACAAAAGAGATGCATATATTAATAGTTGATCGCTGACTGTTTACACTGCCGGCGAGGACTCGCTCCACTAGTTTGTCGCTGAGCGACAAGAGCTATCAAAGATAATACTCGCTCAGCGATACTTGCTCAGCGATGCTCGCTTGACAGTCAAGACTCATGCCGAGAGACCAACCAGCGGTCAATTGCGAGTGGTGCGAATAATCGCCCGTCGCACTCGTACACTCGCTTATAGCCCAGCAACAAAACTATCGGAACTACACACTCGCTTCTCGCTGCTCGCCAACTCGTTTCTAGCTTCTAGCTCTACTCGCTGCTCGCTCAACGTTCGCGGTGGGACAAGTGCCTGCCTAAGTCAGATTATTGAAATACTGAGTCGATCATGATGATTCAGGTATGTTCATAATAAGTCTGGTGTATTCGTAGTAATTCCTTCAAACTTTGTGGTCCACTGGTGACACAAACTGACCCTAGGTGCAATTCTTTTGGATTAAAAAAAAACTAATTTTATAAAGAAAATATGGCGTTCTTAATATAAACCATTTTAACACTTTTTTTTTCATGTGGGAACGTCCTCATTCTCCTTCATTTCATTCATTCGTCCTGGTTGTGCCGGACTCTTACCGCCTAAAAATCCACGGTGTTCCTTCTCCTGACCCTGGGCCGGGGTCGCGGGATTCGCAGCTGTATGCACAGCAACCCCGGCAGGCCTCGGTCCGCCAACCCCTGGCAGACCTCTCCTTCTGTGGGGTCCCACGTCCTCCTGAGAGGCTCGAGCGGAACACTGCACGCCGCCTTCTCGAGCGACGGGTCTCCTAACCCGCCGCCCGCAGGCCACACACTACGGTGGCCGGAAAAAGTCGTGCGGCCTCCGGCGCCAGGTGCGTCTGGCGCGGGAAGGGAGAGTGGCCGTCGCCTCTCTCTCCCTCTTCGCTCCCTTTTTGGTCACCAACACCATCTCGCAAAAGGAGGCGACGGTTTCCCACACACTCTTACTCTTGACCATGGACAGAACCACGGCCGGAAGCGAGAGGTCACCACCGATTGCCACGATCAACTCATGGCGCTGCGTCGCCCATACAGGGCACGCCTGCAGCGTGTGCAGCGCCGTGTCCTCAGGGAAGTCGACGCAGTGGTGACATCCAGGCGCTCCTTCCTTGGTCACTATCACCATCTCGCAAAAGGAGGCGGCGAAGCGACTCCTACCCACACCGATTTTTTTTTTTGATGATATTATTATGTGTTATAAACTCACCGTCCATTCTTTCCTAGTTACATTGTCTGTGCTTGGCTGCAGCCCATGGACAGTCAGCTGCAGGTTGGCATTACCTCCGGTATTCTCAATCCTGGTGATGGCTTCCATTTCGAAAAACACTTTCCTTGGTTCTTCTTGACTGGAATGGAGAGGTTTAGTTAGATTTTATCTATATAAATAAAAAGAAAAATCCTGACTGACTGACTGATTGACTCATCAACGCCCAGCTCTAACCCTTGGACCTAGAAATAACATATATGTGTATAAAAATGAATCCCTATTTCCCTTGGTCACGGCATCACGCGTGAGCGTCTGGACCGATTTCGCTTAGATTGAAGCCTGAATTTCCTTTAGCACAAGGTGAAATACGCTACGGTGCAGCTCGTTTGGTGGAAATCGTACATTACCTAACCAAAACCATGCATTGTCATCCAAACTAAACGTGTATGCAAAATTTCACCTCAGTCGGTTGGGAATAACTGTTAAAAATTCAGATGCAAGATTTGACCTAAACAAACTAACTTATAAAGATACATATATTACAAGTTAAATAAAAGCTTGTAAAAGAATTCTATGTGTACAGTCGGGGACTTGAAATGTTTATCACCCTAAGGTCTATAATTGCTTGCACATTACATTTTCATAAGGTCGCTCTGTCGCTCGCAAACAATTGACAGGGTAAAGATTTTTTTTTTCTTAATTGGCCTAAAAAGGTTAATTCAAAGAGGCTATATACTAGGCAGCATAGAAAAAGAAATCAACCTATTTAGTAAATTCAATCAAAGAACAATGGTCACTTTGGACTAGAAATTGTTCCCGAGATGAAACTGTCACCAATATATTAGTGCATTGTTAGTGTATTTATTGGATATCTTCGTTTATTTTTAAAAGATGGGGAAGTATAGATAATCTTATTTCAAAAATACTATTTTATTTATCAGAACGCTGTATAAAATATCTAACTTCGAACGCATCCGTAATTACTTACGTTACTAGAGAAGTCCATATTTTTTCTGGTCTATTATGATTTTATTTCATAAATCGAAATAAAATCCCAAGCAATGTCAACCGTATAAACTCACATCAATATTATACTAAGCTTAGCCACTAATAGAATTTGATGTTACTTCGTGGTAAATTGTTTTAGTAAAGCCATGAATTAGATAAAAAACTAATGATTTTACATCTAAAAATCGATACTGTCATAAACCGATTGATTACGTCCCTCCCTATTCTTGACAAGTAAAAATAAATTGACGGTTTTCTGTAGCTAGCTACTATTAACTAATCTGTGGTTTTCTGCGCTGACCGTGTCCATGGTAACCATGTCGTTGTAGTTTCGGCGACGACTGTGTTCTCCTCGCTTATTGTTACAATATTCTTTGGTGTTCTGTGCGATTTTATATTATTTTCCCTTTTTTTTATATTTTTGCATTGCTTACAGACTCCGATTGATCTTCTACTCTTGTTGACTTGGCATTCGTTTAATGGACTTGGAATTGCATCACGTTTTGAATCTGTTAATGGAAGTGGCAAAATATCATGTCTCTCCGACCTTTTAAAAATATATTGAAGGCTGTACTTATTTATATTTATGTAGGCGAATGAAACGACATTATGTTTCATCAAGTTACGTTTTGTTAGATTTTACTAGTCCAAGCATGTTAGCCGAGTGATCATTGTTCTTTCCTCTATTCAACTTTTGACTAGACACATACCTAAAAAGGAGTTCAAAACATCAAAATGTGGTTAATAGCCTTTTTGCTAGAATCGACGTTTCACAATTTTAAAAACGAATACTTACGTAACTTGATATGACATCTTAAACCTTATTGCGCACAGTGTGATAAGGAATCGAATTTGAAACCTGGTAAACCTTTCGAGTCCGCGGCTTTACATAGGGAACAGTAGAAGCTATCTTTAAAAGACGGTAACTTAAATCAAAAATACCTGAAATAATTTAGCAACATTGACAAATCAAACTTCGTGGTATCCTCATTGACACTCATCTGCTTCAGCTGGACCTTCAACCTCAGCACATCGTTCTCCGTCTTCATGAGATGCTGTGGGGGTAGGATTAGACCGCAAGAACCTGAGGGAGGGGAGGTGAAGAGGAGGATACTGTTTAAGATGATTAGGGATGGCTGGATCGAGGTTAGGAAGCTGAAACCAACAGAATAATTAAGTTGCAGAGTGGTCCAAAACCGGACTAAGTGGCCCTTGAGACCAATAACGACCAAACATATGATAAAAATAGCTATTACAATGTACATACTGCAATAGGTATTATGGCGGCTCATTTATAATATAAATACCAGCGATTGGGGTTACTTTGATATCAAGGGGCGATATTGATAGTTACTAAAAATATTACATTTTGTCATAGATCTCTGCTGTACAGGCAACATTGACAATTTTCCTATTTTACCATACGGTATAGAGGTGTTTGAAAAGTTGGATGGCAAAGATAAAAAATACTAAATCACCCCCCTGATTATGTAAAAAGAGTCCTAATTGGGGTTACTTTGACACTGAGTGATAAAACAGGGATTATCAAAGTAAATGCCTATAGTCCGACTTTGATATGGAACATTTCTCCTTTTTTTTATCGAAAACTATGCTCTGTAGTTTCTTTTATCTAGTTTATGTGGTTTTATATATCCCAGTTAATTGAGTCTATATAAAATGTTTTCGATGTAGCAGCTAAAAGCGAAAATAAATAAGATACAAACACATGAAGCTCAAAAAATTGATCAAAGTAACCCCGTCCTACGGTACTTAGGAAAATAATATAAGCAGTCAGAACCATGAAAGGTTCGATAACTAGATTGGTCAGATGGAAATGGCTTAGTATCCAAAGGCGGCCAAACATGTGTAACTAGAAATATATTTTGATGTGCTACAAATCGCAGTTAGAAAAACGGCACGGTGTCGCAAACTGCTGTATTTTTCCCGCGATTTGAAAGACCAGATAAATTGGCCCTTGAGACCAATAATGACCAAACAAGTGTTTTCAATGTACTACAATAGTAATTATGGCAGCTCGTTTCAAATCGCAGTGAGAAAAAGGTTATGGCATTTTTATTTTGTTGAGCTAAGAAGTTATGGCGTTGGAAAATACTCCAACCAATCAAGAGTGGAATACAGCACTGTATTACGATAACTTTTATTCCATTGCCGTTTGAAAAGAGCCAGTATAATTATAACTACCTATTGTAGTACATTGAAAAAGCTTTTTAATGAAATTGTGGTCGTTATTGGCCTTAAGGTCCAGGTTCCATAAATTCATCCTAATTTTCCTGTGGATTGTCAGATTTCTTATCCACCAAAACGGCCTCTACTCACATGGGCCTCTCCAAAGTTACGCCACAACACTCGGTCCTCCGTTAACCTTGCTACCAAAAGCGCTGATTATATAACTAATCTTTCACCACGACATGAGCTATTCTCGTACAATTCCTACCGACACTAGAGAAGGACAATCTTCATCATCATCATCATTATTCAGCCAAAAGACGTCCACCGCTGGACATAAGCCTCCCCCAAGTATCGCCACATCGACCGGTCTTGTGCTTCTTGCATCCAGTGGATTTCCGATACCAAAAGAGAGAAGAATTCCTGAGAAGAACAATACGATATCAAACTTACTCATAATGATTATTTTTGGATGTGAACAGCTTATCTAATACTTCAGCTCCAGTCATCGGTCTTTCGCAGTCAAAGAACACGCTTTTATTGTCGACGTTCTGAAACAATATAAAATTGTAGATGTATACAAGATTAGTCAGAAAGGAGGTACTAATCCGAAAGGGGGTTAAAGTACCCATGATAATGAATAACTTTTTTTCTACAACTTTTTCCAAAAGTTAATAGTTTAAGAGAAATAGGTGATCAAAGATCTCAAAAAAACAGCTCTAAAATCTATCTATCCCCCGATCAGCTGTGTTTACATTTTAGGTCGTATTTGGGGTCATGAATTAGAAGCACCATTTTCTGAATTTGTAACTAAAGCAGGGATGAAGAATTTTAGAAAAAACAAAAATAAAATAATTTTGCATTGAAAAAAAATTTACCGAATTTTTAAATTTTAACAGTTGCTTTAAGATAGCCATCAGTGATACTTTATGTGGGCTGCGGATTAGTACCCCCTTTCCGACTAACCTTGTATACGTTTACAGGCACAAAAAAGAGGAAAAAAATTTTTTTTTTTCTGTGAAAACGACCGTCGCTTAGCATAATGTTGTAACACACGTACGAGACAGAATCATAGCACTGGTTTTCAGCGACAGCTGAGTTCTTTTAGAGTACTACTACCACCATACATATTCCCTGCTTTCAACCTGCATAGCTGTATTAAAAATTACAGGCTCATGAGGATTTTTAACATTGTCTCCAGGATTGGCAGTGCATCAACAATCCTCCTGGTGTTAGGTGCATATAAGAAAGAAAGAAAGAGAAAGAACAAAAAATCATTTATTCAGCACAAATGTTTACCATAATTAAACACTACCTACTTTAACCCATTTATAATATAAATTGCACTGAATAGGCGCTGGTTCAGCATAATTATGCCAAACGGAATGCCTGGTGCAGTTTTTTTTTTTTTTCTATTGGACTTCTGTAGGTCGTCCTAGGGGACGGTTTCTACGTAACCGGGCAGTTATTGGCGAGACCTGAAGGGTCTCCAGCCAATGGGGGAGAAGTAAAATACTTAACCTAAGCTAACTACTTGTACTACACTAACATCATGACTACCTGCAACAACAGCACTAAGGGCGACCCCTAGTGGGACTCGGACCTCGGCTTAGGGCGTTACTGGCGTGGACATAGGGGGGGGGGGAGACAGCTTGATGAGGGCTGAATTATCCGTGTGACTGCGGAGTCTGAAGAGACGACCGGCTCTACGACAGGAGAGCTCGGTGGATCGTGACCGGCGGCGGTGGGACGTCGCGACGGGGGCGTCGTCGGCGAGGACGGTAAGCCGGACAGCGGCGGACGTTGTGTATTGTGCTGGTCGATTTACTCGCCTCCTGGAGGAGGGTTATTTCGTCATCGGGGGTCCTGGCGCTGGTTTTCAACCAGACCTATATAGGAAGTGGATGTCACTTACCATCAGGTGGGCCGTCGGCCTATTTGCCAACCTACAACGTATAAAAAAGGAACAAACGCGAAGACTCCCTTAGGTAAACTATTCTTGGTTGGAATCCATGCGGCTATATGAACCGCTCAAACTTACCGCTACACTATTGTCTCCAGCAGTGACAGTGGAAGTTGACTTCAATGTGGAAGTCTCCACAGCGATCTGTGCGCGGGAGTGCATCGCTACACCGCCTTGTTGTGCACCTGGGTTTGGCCAGGTTAGTCTAGAAAGAAAACAATGATCAGTACGAGTTAAGCTTTTCTACCTTATTTCTAGTGTTTGTTTTGGTTAAAAGAAATGGCCCGTTGACAAAATAAGCTTTATAGCGGTGGTAGGTGCTTGGACCTTTAAGCAAAACGACTGCAGTTCTGTCTTAGTTCTTTTACTATCTATTACTCAAGATATAAAACAATTTGAAACAGAACAAGGCACAGTTGCACGGCAGTTAACATAAAATATGTCTCGAGAGCGTGGGAGTTGCCGCACCGCGGGCGCGTCTGTCATGTAGCGAGCCAGCCGCTACACTACCACCACTACTCGCTCTAGCGGACGGCTGGGTACGTATCCTGTGTTGCCTGCGTATACGCCACGCTATAGTTTTAATCTATGACCGACAAAAATTCTTGTATTCCAGAGATAAAGTGTTCTCTGGATCGCTTAAAACATTTAAAAACCTCATCATAATAAGTTGAACGGCAAATGTTTTCTTTCGACAATAAAAGTTAGTCAATCAGCATAACACCCAAAAGAGGTAATTTAAATCAGGATACAATAGTTTTGCACCCATCTAAGACAGTCCACATCTAGTCTTAAAAATCATATTAAATTGACTTGTGAAAGTGTTTGTAACAGATTTATTTTCAGAAATAAATATCATTTATCATGACAGTACTCCAATAGTGCAGATGTGAACGGTCCCCGGTTGGTACACCATACTATTTTAGATATTTTTAGTTCTCAAAGGGGCTCTGCTCTAGGTTTTGCGCGTTAGACCTGTGCCTCCTAAGCTTTCCAAAGACCGGACTGCTTCTGTGCGGAATTTAAGCCTAAAGACCCTACATTCGTGCAGTGTAATATTATCAGTACACAGTCAAAATTCCAGTTGCCCAGCATACGCTTTTTGCGCCAGCATAAGGAATGTTTTACGGCAAACACGTGGTAAACTATCTCGAGTGGGAAACCACAGAAGGCCATATGGAGACACTTTAAACAAGGATCTATTGAAGATCTTAGCTTTGGAGCGAACATAATTTTCTTGCAATTCCACAGAAAACCTCAATCACACATTGTTATAGAGATCGTATTTTTAGACCTGACCATAACACTACAGGGTTATTGGAAAAACACTAACAACCTCTCAAGGGGTCACTGTACTCATCATTATGAACAACTTTTACTATGGGACAAAAATAGAAATCGCGAAAAAAAAATCAGCTGTTCCCTACATTTTGACAAGTTATGCGAACATAAATGTAATTAATTCAGAAAAAACAGCTGTTATTTTTTCGTAATCTATACATATAAAAGGAGAAGCTGACTGACTGACTGACTGATCTATCAACGCACAGCCTAAACCGCTGGGGTTAGAAAGTTGAAATTTTGACAGTAGGTTCCTTTTGTAACGTAGGCATCCACTAAGAAGCGATTTTTTGAAATTCAACCCCTAATGGAGTTAAATAGGGGATGAAAGTTTGTATGGAAAATTTCACGCAAGCGAAGCTGCGGGCGAAAGCTAGTTTCAAACAATGTTTTTCCAATAACCCTGTAAGTATAATGCCTTCAACTAAGAAAATCTTGTTCGGGGGGGGGCAGGCCCCCTAGACAAGCGGCAATCGCTCCGAGTGTTTCCACTAGTGAAGGCACACACTGTATGAATTTCACGTTCGGATTTTAAAATGTTATCAACGTCAAACATCAGATCCATTAACTGCCGTCATATGAAAAAACCGGCCAAGTGCGAGTCGGACTCGCGCACGTAGGGTTCCGTACCATTACCTATAAAAACGGCAAAAAAATCTCGTTTGTTGTATGGGAGCCCCCTTAAATATTTATTTTATTCTGTTTTTTTGTATTTGTTATTATAGCGGCAACAGAAATACATCATCTGTGAAAATTTCAACTGTCTAACTATCACGGTTCATGAGATACAGCCTGGTGACAGACAGACGGACAGACAGACGGACAGACAGACGGACAGACAGACGGACAGACAGACGGACAGACAGACGGACAGACAGACGGACAGACAGACGGACAGACAGACGGACAGACAGACGGACAGACAGACAGAAGGACAGGCGGACAGACGGACAGCGGAGCCTTAGTAATAGAGTCCCGTTTTGCCCTTTGGGTATGGAACCCTAAAAAGGACGTAATTACGCAAAATCAAGCAACCGATTACCAACCTTAAGATAATAAGTTAAGATCGGAAAATTGGTTACATCGTTTTGTGTAATTACGTCTTTTTTTCTTATACATTGAACTCCTTTGAAAGTGGAATCGTTCGAAGCGACTGCCACTTGGGCCTCAGGCATTCATACTTACTCCAAGGACTGGTCAGTGTACGAGAAGGACACGTTGAACTTCATTGGCAGATGGGCCACCAATGACTGCTGGATACGTGCAGAATGTAGCGACTGTACCAGTGGGCCGTCAGTGGATAGCGTCGTCACTGATGTTCCTTGGTACCTGGAAGTGAATTAAATGTTTCATTCATTCATTCAACCGAAAGTCGTCTACTCCTGGACATAAACCTCCTCCAAGCATCGCCATATCGACCGATCCTGTACTTTTCGCCTCTAGCGGATTCCCGCGACCTTCACCAGGTCATCGGTCCACCTCGTGGAAGACCTACCTACGCTGCGTCTTCCGGTACGCGGTCGCCACTCCAGAACCTTTCGGCTCCATCGGCCATCCGTTCTGCGAGCAACGTGCCCCGCCCACTGCCACTTAATTTTGGCAATTCTTCGAGCTATGTCGGTTACCTTGGTTCTCATGCGGATCTCATCATTTCTGTTATGATTACGTAGGGAAATTGAGTTAAATGTACCGTGGAAATACCTGCTGATATTCAATTGCGTCTGTTTTGACTGGCATTTGAGGAATAATAGGTTAGCGTTGTATGGAAATCTTATGCGAAGGGAAGAAAGTCATGTTACTAGAAGAGCGTTAAATATGAATGAAGATGGACATACCAGTAGAGGTAAGCCAAAGAAAGGCTGGATGGATTGTGTGAAGGATGATATGGGTAAGAAAGGAGTCTTCTACTCTCGTCCCAGCACGAGCTATACGAAAATAGCTCATGCTGTGGTGAAAAGATTAGCCAGTCAGCAAGGTTGGTAGCGGGGCTGACTGCCCAGGGTGCGCCGGACGTACTTAAGTATCGTAAGGAGTGGAGGCTCTTTTCATGCACCCCAAGAAAGGAGTGAGTACTGAGGTGACGACTGGATAGAATGGAAGAGAAATACATGTTGTGTCGACCCCAAATAGTGTGGGTTAAGGGCAGGAAGATAACGATGATGTTTTGTGTCTAGTATTTGACGCAACATTCAAAAAATAATATACAAGCTTAGTTTTAGTATATACTAAACCTGAAACTAGTTTGTTCAGAATCACTAGGAGATTCCATTGACATAGTTTTTATACCTTGTATTTTTTTTTCATAAATTTCAGTTTTGTTTCAATAGGTTTCTACCCATTACAGTTGACGGGAATAGACACCTTGAGGCTTGAAATGGTCCGCTCAGTTTCCGTGTATTAGACAACCCCTGCGTAGCACATCTCAGGCATTTCACACTTTACTAGGGAACTTAACGCGACATAAACTACGGTGTTACTTGGAGATTTATTAAAAAAAACACATATTCAGTCGGTTCCGATGAAAATCTTGTTAGGGTGTCTCGGTTTTTGTATATACTAAAAATAACGTTGAATACAGTCTGGATCAGGAGAGGTTTGATAACTGTCTGACTTACTCATCATCATCATCATTCAGCCGAAAAACGTCCACTGCTGGACAGGCCTCGCCCAAAAGGGGGGTTTGCCGTGATCACCACGCTTGGCAGACGGGTTGGCGATCGCAGTATGGTTGTTAAAGTAATCAGAGAACGCTGCTGCCCATCCTCTAGATCTAGACAATCCCTTAGTCCCCTTTTACGACACCCACAGAAAGAGATGGGGTAGTGCTATTCTTTAAATGCGGCACTATACGAGACGGTCTGACTTACTGATTCACCCTGATTGTATTGGTTAGATGGCAATCGCTTAGTATCCAAGGATGAATACAGGATTTATTTTATTTTTTACTTGCTTTTGCCCGCAGCTTCGCTTGCGTGAAATTTTGAACCCGTTAAGTGAAGATTTTCCATACAAACTTTCATCCCCTATTTCACCCCCTTAGGGTTAGAATTTCCAAAAATCCTTTCTTAGCGGACGTCTACTAACTATGAACTACCTTCCTGCCAAATTTCATCTTCATACGTCAAGCGGTTTTCGATATTTCGTGATAAGTGAGTGAGTGAGTGACCTTTCGCTTTTATATACAGCGTGGAAGGGACATCGTAACACAAACTTCGTGAAAAGGTTCCTCATAAAGCCTTAAATTAATTTACGTAAGTCATTAATATCACAAATGATAGGTTACAGATGTTGTCATTTTTAAGCGCGCAATGTACTGCGAATGCAAACAACGAGTCACAATCACAACCGCAAGCCATTACTCCGCTAACGCGGTACCGGTGCGCGGCGCGGCGCGGCGGCCGTACAGTAAGTACAGTGCCTACACGCATACGCACGCACACATCACAAGTCTGAGTTCGGCACGGAGTCGCGTTGCCGCACAACGCTTTTGTAAACGTGAAAAGTAGCATACCTACGTTTACACTACTGATAAAGAAATCACCTAACAAACACATTGATAAACCGAACTTGAAATTTAGTTCAATTGACTGATTGCTTACAACAAAAAACAAAACATTGCTCGTTCGCTCATAAAATAACATAAGTAGGTACCTACCTAATGATTCCGATGAGGTACCTACCTACCTACATGGCAATTAGTTGCAAACAAATTAACACTCACCTTAATCTCTCTTATTAGGAGTGAGGGACTCCTAATAAGATAGGGTTCAAAGTGGCCGCCACCAACTTGCTCACAAATCCTAGCGCGGCGCAGAGTTTCAGCGTGGACACGGGGCAATAAGGTGGGGTCTCGGACATACTCCGCACGGAGCGTCGCAAGCGATCTCGCATTTCTGCTGCCGTATTGCACTCCGTAACAAAGTCCCTATCTTGACCCCACAGACAAAAATCTAGTGGGGTCAAGTCTGGTGATCGCGCTGGCCAGGGTTGTGGATCGAACCTCCCAATCTACTGGTCACCAAAAGTCGCTGTAAGGTGTAAGGCTGTCGCACTGGAAGAGTCACGTGTGGGGGAGCGCCATCGTGTTGGTACCACGCATCCCGGAAGTGGGCCACCGGCATCTCTCTAGTTACGGGCACTAAACGTATGGTTACGACTGTTACGTATCCGAGGCATTTTCGTTCAAAACACACACAGTACAACACAGACAAAAAAACAACTCTACTGATAATAACTAATACGCTCAAATCCAAAATCACGAAAAACAACACAACCGTTTACAATGAACGCAAATCGGAAACTGAACTGATCAAAAATCGGCGAAATTCAAAATTTTACTTCCTTTACAATTTCGCCGACAAGCCGTCATAGACTCGTAGGCACCTAGATCATGCACAGACCAATAAAATGATAGACTGTGCCAACGCATTAAGTTGTACTGACAAAATAAATTGCGAAAATGGATAGGGTTAAAATTTACTAAAGATCAGATTACATCGGTTAAACAAAGGTGTTAATGCAAAAACAAATGTTTATAACAAAAATTGCCTAAAAAAAAAGGTTAATTACTAAAAAAACTTATTTTTTTACATTCAATTTATTAAAATTGATAACAGTATTGGACATACTATCAGAGATCATTAATAATCCCAAATAAAAAGTCTAAATAAAAGTAGTCAATCTGATACTAATTTACGTAATTAACGCATCTGTTAGATTCATAGGCACTGGCCGCTATAGCTTTGTCGATACCGCGCGTCGGCGCAGCGGCATGTCGGCTTCTTTGAGTGAGCGCGCGCTCAGTGACTAGTGCCTACACTGCCTACTTTGTTGCACTCACTTACTTTGTTGCGATAACCTCGGTTCGTGAACTTTACCAAAACAGCTGATCGGGAGCACTTTTTAAGTTTGATTTTCATTGCTGTTTTACGTGAAAATTGTGAAATAATTGTTTTTTTCTTTTTTATCGCATTGGGATGGAAAACAATAATGATTTTATACACTATAAATTAAAAAAAACTGCAAAAAAAATCGTAAAAATTAAGAAAAAAGCGACGAAAAATTCCAACGCTGGGGGGTTCAGAATCATGTACTGGATCCATGGTACACGTATACGTTACGATGTCCCTTCCACCCGGTATTTAGATTTGGTGTCCTAAAGGTGCGTACATATCATATAACATAACATGTTATAAAACGTTGTTATATAACATGTTTCAGTAATTGGGAGACTGAATGTTATAATAACAAACGTGTTATTTAACATGTTATTAATATTTACAACAATGTCAATAAACTAGGACGAACCCAACATCTACGTTTTTTTTCTTTAGTTATTTAAAAGTACAACAGTCGCTGCAGCAGCTAGCAAAACGTCCTCTCGTGTCGACATTGTGAACAGCACTGCAGAACGACAAACGAAAATGTTATATAACATGGTTATATTGCATTGTTATTCTAATGTGTACAGTATTGTTATATGTTGCAATGTTATAAAACAATGTTACATATTGTGGACGTGTTATATAACACAAGTTACACAACATGTTACTTAATCTGTACGCACCTTAATAAGCTATTCAATTATTTCTAGTTAATTTTCTTTTTATGGTTGGTGACGAATGTGAGTGAGTACTGAGATGACGGCTGATGGAAGAGGAATACATCTTGTGCCGACACCATCTATCGTGGGATAATGACAGGTAATAAGGTCGACCGTCTGATTAAGGGGACACATCCTCCGTGTCTAACTCCGCCCTTAACTGCTTAGTTACACTAGAAGTCAATTCCAAAATATTTGGAAGAAGGATTGATGATAGTTACCTGATATGAAGATCATTCTTCCAGTTTTGATCCTGAGTAGATGGCGCAGTCAAGTTCCCTCTTATAGAAGTAAATGATAGTATCGTAGACTGGAGTCGTATTGGAGTTCCTGATGAAAACAATAACATATAAGCAAACCTATCAGGGATGAGGCTGATCTAGCAGTATTACTAGCAAACTAAATGCAAGGATATGATGGCCAGACAAGCGCAAGGCAACTGTCAAGGAAGAGTTAAACAAGTGCAAAGTATACGAGGCAAATGCATGGCGTAAATAAAAACATGACATAACACATTCCCAACGCCTTTTCTTAGAATTGAAGTTTTTAGACTTTAGTCCACCATGATGGCCTTAGCGAACTACACACACCTTCGAGAACTTTTTAAAGCCCTCCTGCGTGGAAGACAAGGCTGCTAATGCCAGACCAATGCGAGACATACTCAATGTTAATGGGTGATTGAAGTGCTAAATGCAAAGTCACGTATTCTTAGAGTGAGAAAATCGGGAATGACGACACGTTTAGTGCAGTGGCTAAGCGATTGGCTTCTGCGCTACGGGTCGTGGGTTCGATTCCCACACGGAACAAAAATTTGTATGGCCTACAGATGGTTGTCTCGGGTCTGGGCGGTTGTTTGTGAGATCTGTGTCTGTAAACGCACCCACGATACAAGAGAAATCTTAGTGTGGGGCAACGTTTTCATTAAAAAAAAAAAACAAAATTAGATAAAAAATGCAATTTGGTCATTTTCAGGGTTCCGTAATCAACAAGGAACCTTTATAGTTTCGCCATGTCCGTCCGTCTGTCTTTCCGTCGGCAGCTTATCTCAGAGACTCTTAGTACTACAAACCTATAATTTGGCATGGATATACATATTAATCACACCGACAAAGTAGTAAAAGAAAATAATGATTTTTTTCATGCTGTTAACTGCATTACATTAATCTGCATTGTTCTTACATTACTACAATGAAAATTGTCAAACCATTTGCTTTTTTAAAAGAGTGACTATGGAGTTTCTTGCCGGTTCTTCTCCAAAGGACTTACTACTTGGAACCGAGCACCTAGTGTTGACCTGTTGAAAGCACCAGTGATCTGGACTACTTGAAATAAAAACTATTTGACTTTGACTTTGAATGAAAAAAAATGGGTTTCTCCTGTACCTACTCTTAAAGTGGGAATGTTTTTTTTTTCTCGTCTATCCCATGTTTTGGGGTGTTGTTGAATAGGTCTTCCAAAAATATTGCGGGTTTGTAAAACAACTTTTCTAGCTTTTGCCCGTGGCTTCGCTCGCGTTAATTTAGAGTTTGTCAATCAACTCTTAAACTCACTACTAAAGTTTCAATAACAATATAATTCAATCATGATTCGAAAGATACGTGGCGTCATCTATGAACGTTATTGTTGTTTTCCTCGGGAACAGTACTTTTTTTTCGGGATGAAAGGTACCCTATGTCCGTTTTTGTACACCTGACAACGTATATGCAAAATTTCAGAATGATCGGTTCAGTGGTTTAAGTGTGAAAAGGTAACAAACAAACAAACTTACTTTCGCATTTATAATTTTAGTTAGGATTAGGATATAAAATTCGTAATAAACATAATTGAGTAGGTATCGGCCCGCGACTTAGCCCAAGTGACGGCCCAAAGGATCCGTGCAATGATCAAATGCTATTAAGACAAATGCCATGCAAATACGAGTCAACAGCGAACCAGTTACGAGGCAGGTGAGTGTAGTTTTCCCAACAGTGACACTACCGCTCCTCATGCACCTGCGTTTTTGGCTGGAAATTAAAAACTTACCCATCTCGCTTGGTATATTGACGTCGGTCTGGAAGGGATAGTATACTATTTGCTGGTTGATATGGCTTCCAAAACGGAGGAAGTCTTCGATGTAAGCCACTGACAAAAAAAACAAGATCTGCTTAAAGGGGGATCGGCAAGAATATTATGGAACCTGGCCCTCAAGACCAATAACGGCTACAAATGTCTTTAGATGGCTATATAATGTCATAGCATATTTAGTGCCACCATAACATCTAGGGCAGAATCAAAAAGTGTCATTTACACTTTTGGGTCAACGCATCTTTTTTTTCTCATTGGCTCTAAAGCAGGGATGCAAATACCGCGGACCGCGGGCCGCATGCAGCCCTCCGTCTTTCATGTCATTTTTATAACACACCCAAGCCTAAAAAGTCTGTGCATTCCTCCCTTTTTATCGATTTTTGATGATGTAAATGACACTTTTTTATGCTGACCTGCTCTACATAACATAACATACTTAATTACTTATCATCACGCCTATGTTCCCCGAAAAGTTGGGTAGAGGTATGTTTAACACCCTCATTTCATAGGCACAAATCCAAACTCCAGGCTGCTACTGAGAAACTCCACAAGGAAAAACCCAATAACACTTTCCCCGACCTGGGGATCAAACCCAAGACCTCACGCTCAGCAGTCGCACTTGCGATCACTAAACCAACGAGGCAGTCGACATCAAAGTTAAAGCTTCTCTACAAACATTGAAATAACTTTGTAATGACATATGTTTGGTCGTTATTGGCTTTGAGGGCCACTGTCCAGTCCTACTTAAATAGGTACTCACAATCTTCTCCACTGCCAGTTTCGAACCTGGACTGGTTCATATGTGTCGCGAAGACCGTCTTATCATGAATCTTGATCACCACATCAATATGAACCTGATGATAGAGAAATCAAAGATAATATGCTGCAACAGAGATTATTATTTTCATTTAAATGTTGGGAAAACTTTCTCATACAAGTTTATTAGGATTTGAAGCCGATCCTAATAAACTTGTATGAGAAACTAACCTAACCAGATTTGACTACATAGTAGAATTTCAGTCGGTATACAGGATGTTAACGAATTCGTGTAATTCTTTCAAACCAAGTGATCTACTGATGACACAGATTAACCCTAAATGGGAATTTTTGAAAACCAACTAAAAAAAATAAAAAAATCTTTGTTTTCTATTTCTGAGTCATTTTAGAGTCTTGAATTATCTGACTGCAAAAAGCGATATCGCGTTAGTCGTGCCTGCCAGCCGTGTCGACGTGCTTTCATTAATTTATGCGTGGCATCGAAATGTTCACAAAAATGAAACATTTTTTTTTTGCATAAAAAATGTTTCTTATTTTATTACTGAATCCTTATTAAGTGGTTTATATACGATCGGTAACAAAGCCGCATGAAAAAATACTAATTTAATTTTTTTATTTTTAATCTAGCTAAATCCCGTGCGGGGCCTGTCTACATCAGTAGTAGATCATGTGGTTTTAAAGAATTACACGAATTCGTTAACACCCTGTAGAAAGCAGCCACTACCACGAAATAGAGAACTGTTAACCCACTAGGAAAAGCTTTTCTTCTTTATCAGCCGGTAGCTATCAATAATTTTGTAAAGCAGCGATCTAGTGAACTGGAAATTTGTTAAAAGCCTTTACTTGTAGTAACAAGAATATTTATACTCGCACATACGGTATATTCTAAGATTCATGCTATGGTACTTAATTCGGGCGTCTGAGCTGAGGGATCACGTTGTTCGATAACCATCATTACCATCGCACTTTTTTTTTCCCTTCGCCCGGGGAAGGCGAGGGGTTATACCAGACTCTTACCGACTAAAAACCCACGGTGTTCCTTCTCCTGACCCTTGGCCGGGGTCGCGGGATTCGCAGCTGCATGCACCGCGACCCCGGCAGGCCTCGGTCCGCCAGCCCCTGGCGGACCTCTCCTTCTATGGAGCCTTACCCCACATCCTCCTAAGAGGCGCGCACGGAACACATGCGCGCCGACTTCTCGGACCTGTTACTGGTCGGGTGATAGGTCCCCTAACTCGTCGCTCGCAGGCCACACACTACGGTGGCCGAAGACAGTCGCGCGCCCTTCGACGGCGCCCGGTGCGTCTGGCGCAGGAAGAGTGGCCGTTGCCTCTCTCTCCCTCTCCGCTTCCTCCTTGGTCGTCATCACCTCCTCGCAAAAGGAGGCGACGGCTTCCCACGCGCTCTCGCTCATGACCATGGACTGAACCACGGCTGGAAGCGAGATCTCCCTGCCCTTATCCGGCTCTAGGTGCGGTCGGCACAACGTGTATTCCTCTTCCATTCTCCTCTATCAGCATTCATCTACTCACTTCTTTCCTACCCATGTCATCTTTGACACAATCTATCCATCTTTTCTTTGATCTACCTACCATATTTATCCACATCAAGTTATTCGACAATAACTTCCTTAAATCACAGGTTTTTAATTTTGGTTTCG
Source organism: Amphipyra tragopoginis (assembly GCA_905220435.1). Classification (NCBI taxonomy): domain Eukaryota; kingdom Metazoa; phylum Arthropoda; class Insecta; order Lepidoptera; family Noctuidae; genus Amphipyra; species Amphipyra tragopoginis. Next base: position 11,691,684 of record HG992020.1, on the reverse strand, counting down.
CAAGGATTTAAGATTTGATCCCTCAGTTCAGATGCATCCTTGAAGCTCCTTCTCATGGACGTGGTATTGCCCTCACCACTTTTCTTCTTCATCCTTTCTTTAGCAGCTTTGCTATTAATGCTTTGAGGAAGATTCTGATGGTGTAATTTTTTAATTTTTTAATGGGCTTGCGTTTGACCGCCGTCTCGCCTGATGTTAAGCGATGATGCGGTCTACGATGGAGCACTCTTGTCCAGAAGAAAGCGATCCACTCGTGACTTGAAGACACCTAGATTGTAGCTGTCAGGAAACACCCACTCGGGCAGCGCTTTCCACTGTTTGGCGGTTTTCACAATGAAAGTGGAATCAGAGCGCTTCGTTCGGGTTTTTAGTATATCAACCATGAACCGATGGCGCTTTTTCGTGCTTCTGGCCGTCCGATAGAAAAAAGGGCAGGGGCGAATTTTATCTAAACACCTACCTTTTCTGGCACCTTCACAGCCCACGCCTTCATCTTCCTCAAGACTTGGATCAGGTCTTCCACCTTCAGGTTCTTGTCGTTGAAATCGTTGAGCTTCTTGAAGAGGCTGGTGGCTACTCCTTGCATTACTACGTAGATCTGGAAAGACCATTTTAGATCCTGGTTAGAACAAACTTTTTGAACTGCCTTATTTAAGTAGTTGACTACTATAAAAATAACCAACAATTATTCCAAAAATGTATGAAAAGGACACGGTTGTTGAAGAATAAAATCAATTAAAAAATTGTGTTTGAGGTTGATATTTTAAGAGAAGGAATCTTAATACTCACATCAGCTTTAAAAGGCCTCCTCCCACCAGTGCACAGCTTAGCTCCTATAAAGTTGGGGAGGACCCCCTCAGAGTCTCCGACACTGAAGACCTGAAGAGAGGCAGCACTGTCCGCCTCTTGGGCGCTAATGATGTAGTTGTTGGTCGCCCAGTACAGAGGATCTGGGTTCGAGACTTGGTTGACCACGAAGGGCACGTAGAAAGAGCTAAGTAAATAAAATGGATGTCTGTTAATACAAACATAAAATAACATCACGCTAGTATTTTCCGAAGGGGAAAGAGGTGTACAGTACACCCTCATTTCGCCGTTATGTTTAAATCCTATTTAATAGTGGGCGAGCCTATTGCCTTCCAGACTAATCCAGACTCCCTTGTTGACAATTGGTTGAGCTGAGCGATGCTGATACATGCGTCATGTTCGTGAATGGGCGCCGTCAGTTGGGACTGGTTATCTCTAATCTGCCATGGCAAATGAATTGTAGTTCCTCTTATTAGCGTACCATATCTTACATTGTTCTCACATTTATTTTCTTATTCACAATGTAACCAATTTTTGTAAATATTTTATGGAAAAGAGTAACCATGGAGTTTATTGCCCGTTCTTCTCCACAGGAATCTACACTTTGGAACGCGGCAGTAACTTCTTTTTTTTGTCTCGACAATTCATAAGTGCCTGTAAATGGTCTAATTGAAATAAATGCTTTGACTTTGACAATGCCTTTGAGCCCGGGGAAGGCGAAGGGGTATGCTGGACTCTTACCGGCTAAAAACCCACGGTGTTCCTTCTCTTGACCCCAGGCCGGGGTCGCGAGATTCGCAGCTACATGCACCGCAACCCCGGCAGGCCTCGGTCCACCAGCCCTGGCGGACCTCTCCTACTGTGGGGCCTTGCCCCACGTCCTCCGTGGTTCTGTCCATGGTCGGAAGCGAGAGTGCCTGGGAAGCTGTCGCCTTCTTCTGCGAGGAGGTGATGGCGGCCAAAGAGAGAGCGTTGAGGGAGAGAGAGGCAGCTGCCACTCTCCCTTCCCGCGCCTGACGCACCGGGCGCCCGGCCACCCTAGTGTGTGGCCTGCGGGCGGCGGGTTAGGTGACCCGTCGCCCGACCAGTAACAGGCCCGAGAAGGCGGCGCGCAGTTTTCCGTGCGCATCTCTCAGGAGGACGTGGGGCAAGGCCCCACAGAAGGAGAGGTCCGCCAGGGGTTGGCGGATCGAGGCCTGCCGGGGTTGCGGTGCATGCAGCTGCGAATCCCGCGACCCCAGCCAAGGGTCATGTGAAGGAATACCGTGGGTTTTTAGCCGGTAAGAGTCCGGCATACCCTTTCGCCTTCCCCGGGCGAAGGGCAGCCATGAGGATTTTCCCAAGAAAAAAAAAGAAGATTTTGGATGGCGTGCCATGTTATCGTAGTTGATATATACTTACGTTACTCTATATCCAGAAAAGTACTTATTAGCTTCCAAGTTCTTCATGGTCGCGAACCAGAACCTCTTCAATTGGCTGTTGTCACAGCTTCTTATATAATTATGTATAAACATAAAATCTGATTCCCGAACGTTTGAGGAGCTCAGGAACGTATGGAGAGCTATGATTCGGAGCTGAATGTTTTCTGTGTCGTTCGTTATTATTGGTAGTGTGGTTTCTAGTATCTGCAAAGAAAGAATAAAATGTATTAGCCCGTTAGGGCCCTACTTTATCGAGATACCATGGCAGCGTAACCAGTCTCGCTACCGTGGTGTCTTGAGCTGCCAAGCAAGAAACACGAGAACAAACACCAGGGTTGTCAGTTTCAAAATGGACTTCAGTGCACAAGTACGGTGCGAATGAAACGTGGACGCACAGTGTTGATTCGAGCGGGAGGGGCGTCCCTGGTAGTGCAACTAGTGGCGGAGTGAGTGAGACGCCAATAGCTATGTCTACACCAGTGCGATGTTCATCTTGCGTCTTCGTCTGTAGCATGCGTGAAGCGCCATAGCGCATGCAATAGCGCATGCCTTAATATTTATTTATTTATACTTTCGCACATAAATTTGAAGACTCGAGTCTTTTACAACACTAAGCTGAGCCCAACATAGTTGACAAACGGTTGGGCAGAACGTTATGCCCATTAAGTATAAATTACCGTATAAGGGTCCTCAGTCTTTGGGCTACCAGCGAGGGCAGCCCACAGCCTCTCATGACGGTCCCTCGTCGTGTCAGTGTGTATTATCCTGGTGTACGACTCGGCTGAATATCCTATGTTGCACAACCCTTGGAGCCAGATCATCCGATCCAGGTATTGGGGGCAATCTGGAAGAAAAGGTTTCTTTAATTGATTTGGGTTCCTTTGACCCTTGTTGCACATAATGGTAAGCGTAGACAGGGTCTAAAATGGAGCACATGAATTCAAATAACAGAGGTAATTATAGAGGGATTCTCCTGTACCCCTCTGGCTCTCACATACACACGACGGAACACAGTAAACAGCTTGGCGCCAGACTTTTTAATGTTCAAGTGCTAGATAGCCAGGCGGACCGTATAGATCCTACCACGTCGCGTACTGTGTTTTGTATAATGTTACAACACGCGTCTATTATACAAGGTTACTTTTAGTATATAATAAACCTGAAACTAGTGGACGTGGAGTTGCGGACACCAGCACGTTATACCTTATACCTTAACACCTCAATCATACGTGATTTTGTGATCCAGTAGCGCGTCAAGCAGACATCAGTACGAGTAGCTACAATACTGGGAAAAAAATGAATTAGAAGAAAAAAGCGTTCGCGTTTTGTTTCTTTGTCTTGGACGCTGCCTTTAGCTACACGAGCCATTATACAGGCGAAGTCATCGATTTAACTTGACGGTTCATACATGTGCTCATAGATATCGCAACTATGTTTTTAATATGAACAATAATACAGCGTGAACACTTACCACTATTCACACCAATAATTCAGCCCTCATCAAGCTGTCTCTCTCCCAACCAGCAACGCCCTAAGCCTCGTGCTCGTCCCACTAGGGGTCGTCCTTAGTGCTGTTGTTGCTAGTAGTCATGATGTTGGTGTAGTATAAGTAGTTAGCTTAGGTTAAGTATTTCATTTCCCCACCATTGGCTGGAGACCCTTCAGTTCTCGCCAATAATTGCCCGGTTACGTAGAAATGGTATGCAAGGACCATCTACAGAAGTCTAATAGAAGAAAAAAAAACTTACCACTATACATCCTGAAATACTTGACAACGATGTTGTCAAAGTAATCTTGCTTCACTTGCGAAGTCTCCATGGTTTTATGGAGCAACGTCGCAAAGCTCAGGATGCCAGCGTGTCGGATGTCATGGGGGAAGTCCAGGCCTAACTTGCTTAAGACCTCCAACTCCTCAAGCAGGGCTTGGTTGGGAGCAGCCACGTTAAAAGGTAGCTTCCTGATGAGCGAGAGGAGTGCAGCGTCTTCTACTTTTTCCTGTGAAAAAAGAATTACCTTAAGCTTTTCAGATCGTATTTGACCCTAGTTCATATCTGATGGTAAAAGCAGACACGGTCTAATAGAGCACACGAATCCAAGCAACAAAGATATATAGGGATTTCCCTATACCCCTCTGGCTCTCACAAACACACGACGGAACACGGTAAACTACTTGGCTCCGGACTTTAATTTGCGGGTTGTGGCTAGCCAGGTGGATCGTATAGATCCTACCACCAAGCGTACTTGGTTTTGTTAAATCTTACAACACGCGTCTATTTTTAGCGCGTGGTGAGAAAGGTTTATTATCTAGCTCGTCCCCACATAAAACAAACAATGAGCAATTACCAGTTCATGGGAAAGAAATAAAAAAAATGTCTGTATAACTGTATGCAAATCATTTCAACAGTTAAACCTAGTTCGATTTATAAATAAATCTGTTACAGAAACTTTTACAAGTCAACATAATGTTTTTGAGGCTAGATGGCGCCATCATTTTCAGTCTGACTAACTCTGAGAAGAAAAGCCGAAACAAACTCAGAGGTCAACGTCTCTTTTAAAGTCTAGACATTGTGGTATATAACTATGCGAGTGTAACAATGTAGGGCAACGTCTGGCATGGACTTTTGAGGAAAGAGCCATAGAAGGTATGAGTTGACCTGTCCCAACTGACGGCACGCATGCATCAGGTAATTGACAATGATACCAACCTTTTCCTCTAAAACCAGGTACTTAATGAACCTCACACAGGCATCACTCCGGGCGTGAGGGAGGACTTCTATGAAGATATTCCTGGCCGTCTCCAACTCGTAACTGGTGCCAAGGACCAGGTCATCAAACAGCCTTATTAGAGTCTCATAGTTTAGTCTTGAAATAGTACTGAAAGAAGAAGCAAGTAATATTTAGAAGAGTTAGCGCATGAGGCTGTTGACAATGTGTGGTGTGGACTCAGCAGTATTTGTCCCGATAGTCGTTACGGCGAATGAATTAGTAGCCTCTTGGCTACTAAGCCATTCACCGTAACGACTATCGGGACAAATACTCTCTCAACAAACACTCTTCAACAAAGGCTCTTGCCTTGATCAACACCTCATGAGGCTCTCGTTGGGTAGCTGGATCAAGGGCTTGATACAGACAGCAGTACTCCTTGACACGTCACGCATGGTGAGGAGGTTCCCTGGCCAGAGACAACAAAGGGCAGCTTGGACCCTGTTCCCGATGCCGATGGGCTATTATTTCTTGTATTTTTAAATGGTTTATTTTAATTTTTGAAAAAAGTAGTTTGAGTACCTACTGATGCCCAAACTATGTCTGCCTATGGAGGTTGTAAAAAGACCCATCACATAGCCGAAATCTACGCACTCTGTACATCAAACTAAATTACATTGACCAAAAATAATTGCTGGGAAACGACTTTTATTTTCTGGCATGGACAAAAACGCCTTTTTTTGTAGCGCGCAAATTATGGTTGTGGCGATGCCGCGCGTTTGCATGCGTGCAGCGGCCACACAGCCGAGCCAAGACGGTCGTGTGCGTTTGATATTCCTTGCGTTTTTGTAACTTCAAATGCGTAATTTGTTAGGAAAAATTGAAATTTTTGATAATGTTTGTATGGAAGAAAGTTTTGTATTACGACATGGATATCGTTTTTGGAAAAAACTAAAAAAAAAATGTATTTTTGACCTTCAATATCTCCAAAACCAATGATTTCCCAGGTATGGTTTGTTCGAAAAAAATGATCCCAATGATGGGTAGAATACGTGGTTTTCGTTATCGTTAAGGGTCTTTTTACACCCGATATAATGGGCGTCAGTTTCCTTAAAAGCAGTTTAAGTAACTTAAAAGGACGCGTAATGGAGGACCGGACAAAGTGGGCCTATTAACCACCATTAACGACCAAACTTATCTTCCAATTGATAAAACTGTAAGACAGTCAGTGTGACTAACAGACAACGCACAGCTTAAACTGATGGATCTAGAATCTTGAAATTTTGTACAGAAGTTTCTGATATAACGTCAGTGAGCATAAAGAAAAGATTTGTGAAAATTCAACCCTCAACGAGGTTAAATTGGGGATGAAAGTTTACCCGTCGCTCGACCAGTAACAAGCTCGTGAAGGCGCCTCTCAGGAGGACGTAGAGCAAAGCCTCACAGAAGGAGAGGTCCGCCAGGGGCTGGCGGACCGAGGCCTGCCGTGTATGCAGCTACGAATACCACGACCCCGGCCAAGGGTCAGGAGAAGAAACACCGTGGGTTTCTAGCCGATAAGAGTCCGACATAACTCGTCGCCTTCCCCGGGCGAAGGGTATCCATGAGGATTTTAACACGATAAAAAAGGGGATGAAAGTTTGTATGAAAGTTCGTCATTTTTAAGTTAGAAATATGGAAATTGGTGTTTAGGATTCTGTTTATAAGTAAATTGCTGATGGGATGCCATTGAGCACACGGCTCGTGTCATTAGAAAGCTGTTTTTACTTATCGAGTACTGTAATTATAGACACAATAGATAAACAATAGCACTGACGATCCGGATCGTCGGTCGGGCCGCTAGCGGTTAATGTATATGTAAATATAAATCGCAGTGAGAAAAAACTTATCGCTTGGAAATTGCCGTTCGCTTATGACATTACCTATCGCTCTGAAGAAATCGGGATATATGTATTAAATGAACATTAAAAATAATAGTTTCAGCAGCAGCCGGTGAGTGCCACAAACGATTCGCTTCGCCAATCACTTTCACACCATTCGTTTAATGGATGAAATTGTGTTCAGAAACAAATGATTTTTGATTAATTATGTTGCGAATCATTAATTTTGTAGTGGAAAGCATTATTAATTACTGAAGTGTGCCTTAAACATTTTTTGTTGTTATTTTCATTAATTTAAAAGAGCTTTTAAAAAAAAAAACAAAGAAAACCAAAAACAGTACTTACTTCAAAAGATCGATAAAATCCAAGCTGTGTATCAGCGACGCGTTCCTAACTATGTTGTCTGCATCGATACCCTTTCTGGCAATTTTCAGGAGTATCTGAAAAATATTTTTTTTTTTTTTAAAGAACGTTGCCCCACACTAAGATTTCTCTTGTATCGTGGGTGCGTTTACAGACACAAATCTCACAAACAAACGCCCAGACCCGAAACAACCATCTGTAGGCCATACAAATTTTTGTTCCGTGTGGGAATCGAACCCACGACCCGTAGCGCAAAAGCCAATCGCTTAGCCACTGCACCAAACGTGTCGTCGCATTATTTAACATACTCAAAATATTTCCCGAAGAGTTAGACAGAGGTGTAGAGTGCACCCTCATTTTGCTGTTATGTTTAAGTCCCATGTAATAGAGGAAGATTGACAAACGGCTCTCGCGTGGCCCTTTAGACTGGACATCCACCAGAGCTGTGCTAAGCTGCATAGCGAGGAATGTGTTTTGTAAGCACCAATAGAATCACTTCTTTTACCTAGCTTCGCTCTGCGCAGCTCTGGTGGATATGGGTTTAGCGGGGCCAGGTTTTTGTTCATACAAAACAAGCAAGAAATGCGAGCGAGGGATATGTTACGAGGAATGTGTTGCTAGAAATGTGTATTATTCTCCCTCATATTCGAAAAGAGTCCGCTACCTATCCTCACACCGCTCATTTGCACACATTAACATATTACACATAAACACATTCCTCGCACAGCTCTAGTGGATAGGATCACACCGTTTCACGTTCTCGCTACACATTTTCGCACCCCACATTTTCCTCGCACAGCTCTGGTGGATGTTCAGCCTTAGGCTGAGCATCCACCAGAGCTGTGCGTGGCTCCAAATGAGCCGTTCTTGAACTCATAATTAAAGTACTAATAAATTCTGTATCTTCTGCCTCCATTTCTTCATCGCAAGTTAATATAAAAGTTTTTTTTCTCCACTCTCCACACACATCTACCTCTTCCAAACACCATCTATTGACTGACTGGTAGGCGCATATTTTCAAGTCCTCGCACACATTCCTAGCAACACATTCCTCGTGACACATTCCTCGCAACACATCCCTCGCTCGCATTTCTCGCTTGTTTTGTATGAAAAAAAACCTCGCTCCGCTAAGCCCATATCCACCAGAGCTGCGCAGAGCGAAGCTAGGTAAACGAAGTGATTCTATTAGTGCTTACAAAACACATTCCTCGCTACGCGCTTAGCACAGCTCTGGTGGATGCTCAGCCTTACCCCCGCATCACACCAGCCGCCCCTCTCCAGACCAATCGGTCAACAATTGGTCCATGGTCGATCCACGGTTGATTAATATTTTTATCGACGAGTACACCTTCGATCGATCGTACATCCATCGGGAGGTGTAAAACCCTTAAAATACATTAACTAAGGCTTATAATAATTATAATTTCATACCTCATACGTAGTGTTCTTCAAGTACCCCTGAGTGAGGTTCCGTATACCATTGGAAGGATCTCTGAAGTCGCTGGCGACGTACTGTATGGAGGTCTGGAAGAGGTTCATCTTCTCCACACCCTTGGCTGACTTGTCGTGGTCATAGGACAGAGATAGGCTAAAAATAAAAGTACGACAATTAGGTATGAATAAAGTGAAATGAGAAAAATGATGGTCCTTTTTTTACACTTGTCGCTGAATTGATTAAAAAAAAAGCGTCCAAATGCGAATCTGACTCGCTGACCGAGGGTTCCATACCTTGGAAAGATATTTTTTTTTTGTTTTCGCTCTTCTTAATTAGTGTGTAAAGCATTTTTGCTGATTTCTAAAAAACTGTGCTAGTTACAGACATCGTTTTATTTTTCTTGTAATATTTACATAAACCTCTATCAACCAGATTTTACATAAAAATATAAATAATCATAAAATGTTAATTGGTTACCGGCTCCTTTGCAAACACAGGCATGGTGGATTTTGAACCCTATTGTTAAGAAAAAAGGTTTTTTGGACTGCTTTGGCGAGACCTGAAGGGTCTCCAGCCAATTTTGGGGAATTAAAATACTTAACCTAAGCTAACTTATACTACACTAACATCATGACTACTAGCAACAACAACACTAAGGCCGACCCCTATTAGGACGAGCGCGAGGCTTAGAGCATTGCTGGCGGGGGGGTCGGGGGTGAGGAGACAGCTTGATGAGAGCTGAATTACCGGTGTGACTGCGGAGTCTGAAGAGACGACTGGCTCTATGACAGGAGAGCTCGGTGGATCGTGACCGGAGGCGATGGGACGTCGCGACGGGCCTCGCCGGCGAGGACGGTAAATAGGTTCTCAAGTTTCAAGACTATTTATACTCACTCAGTATTCACAGCTAGGATGTGGTCATGTGTTTTATACTGATAACTTCCTCTCAACTCTACTGAGCTCAATCCTTTATAATCATCGACTTCGTAAGTCCTTTCTGCCGAAGACACTGAATCTATCTGAAATCAAAGGATAAATATTTTAAGAGATGACCAATGTTTACTGCTGAGCTTGAGGTCCTAGGTTCGATCCCCAGGTCGGGCAAAGTGTTCTCGAATTTTTCCGTGTGGAATTTCTCAGTAGCAGCCCGGAGTCTGAATTTGTGCCTGGTTGATGGCAATAGGCTTGCCCTCTTTTACATGGGACTTAAACTTGACGTTGGACGCCGGATACTAAATGTTACAAAGACAAAAAATCAATGGGCAACATAGTCCTAGTGTCGAAATGTACAAAAGTCTTAATGTATATGTCTGTTATGTCCGTATGTATGTATTGTCTTTGTAACATTTAGTATCCGGCGTCAACGGCGCAATGTGGGTTTTCTATACACCTGTACCCAACTCTTCGGGGAATACCTACAGGCATGATATTATGTTATGTTACCTACCTAAGGTGTAAGTTAAATAACGGACAACCTCTTAATGGCTCACTGTACTCATCATTATGAACAACTTTTACTATGGGACCAAAACATGAAATCGCGAAAAAAATATCAGCTGTACCCCAAGTGTGAGTTTTTTTCGTTAACTACTGTAGTTCAATACTAATATTCGCGCGTAAACGGGGCGCCTAGAGGCGCAGTCTAAATTTTCATACATTTTTGTCGTGACGCAACTACAGTAGTTAACGAAAAAAACTCACACTTGGGGTACTGTTCCCTACATTTTGACGAGTTATGCGAACATAAATAAAGGGAACAGCTGTTTTTTTTTTCGCGTTTTCTATTTTTAACCGACTTCAAAAAGGAGGAGGTTCTCAATTCGTCTGAATGTTTTTGTTTTTTTTTTTGTATGTTTGTTACGCGATATCTCCTCCAATTATGAATGGATTTTGATGATTCTTTTTTTTTTTTTTGGTAGATCATACTTCAGAGGTGGTCCCATATAAATTTTATCGAAATAGATTCGGCGCTTTTTAAAATAATCAACAAAAACAAAAAAAACATATACTTAGATGACGTTTTCGTTTGTGGTTCCCTTATGCAAAAGTTTTGATAAGGACTTTCAATCTCTGTTTAACTGTGATCACAGAAACATTAGCCAAGAACAAAGAAGTTTGTACGTGGTAAGGAGCCGTCATGATAATTATACATTAATTCTTAAAGAAAACTACTTAATTGTAGGAAAGATTACGCAATCGTGTCATTAAAATTTGTAGTCTTAAACCGTGTAATCTATGGCACTAAAACGCATATAATAAATAACTTTAAATAAAAGTAAAAACCGACTTCAAAACAAAAACTAAAAAGAGTAAAATAATTACCAAAATATAAAATTAACAGTTTCAGAAGTCGGTGCAATTCTACACTGAAACAAATAAAAGCCACCGACTTCTGAAACTGTTAATTTTATATTTTGGTAATTATTTTAGTCTTTTTAGTTTTTGTTTTGAAGTCGGTTTTTACTTTTATTTAAAGTTATTTATGTCACATAGTAAAAGTTGTTCATAATGATGAGTACAGTGACCCCTTAAGAGGTTGTGCGTTATTTATGTTACACCTTGTATACAGGATGTAAACAAATTCGTGTAATTCCTTCAAAACGCGTGATCTACTGGTGACACTGATTGACCCTGCATAGGTTTTATCAGAATTTACAAAAAAAAAGTTTTCAAAAGATGAACCATGGTATTCTGTATCTGAGTAATTTTAGCGTCCCAAGTTAACTGACTGCGTGGAGCGATATAGCGCTAGTCATGCCCGTCAGCTATGTTGCCATGCCTTCATTCATTTATGCACGGCATCGAAATATTCTGTCACAAAAAAAAATATCTGGGAAAAAACAGTTTATTTTTATTTTCAATCAATCTAAATACCGTGCGGGGTTAATCTATATCATTAATAGATAATGTGGTTTGAAGGAATTACACAATTTTTTTACACCCTGTATACAGGGTGTTAACGAATTCGTGTAATTCCTTCAAACCACGTGATCTACTGATGACACAGATTAACCCTAAATGGGAATTTTTGAAAATCAACCAAAAAATAAAATAAAAAAAAAACTTTGTTTGCTATTTCTGAGTCATTTTAGAGTATTGAGTTATCTGACTGCAAAAAGCGATATCGCGTTAGTCGTGCCTGCCAGCCGTGTCGCCGTGCTTTCATTAACTTATTCGTGGCATCGAAATGTTCACAAAAATAAAACATTGTTTTTGCAAAAAAAAAAAACTTATTTTTTTACTGAATCCTTAGTAGGTGGTTTAGATACGATCGGTAACAAAGCCGCATGAAAAAATAAACATTTAATTTTTTTATTTTGAATCAAGCTAAATCCCGTGCGGGGCCTGTCTACATCAGTAGTAGATCATGTGGTTTTAAGGAATTACATGAATTCGTTAACACCCTGTAGTATCGTTTTTGATTTCGAATAGTTTTGGCGAATAATTCGACTATCCGCCATAGGGAATGACGACGCCAACCGATTATTCGCAAAACCAACTCTTCGCGGCATCTCTAAAGGTGACGTCTTGAAAACAATATAAAATACTCCAATATTGGGATCCAGATTACATCATAGTCTTAGCGTAATACTTACAATAGCTCTTCCAGCATATTCGGAAGACCAGGGAACAGAAGACCAGCTGTTTCTGCTCCTGGCAGTAGGGACTCTGAGGCTGGTGTATTTCTTGATCAGGTTGCCCTTGGACAGGTAGATCATCGCGCAGATGTCGTCCAAACATGGCTAGGGTAAGACATAAGGATAAATTATTTTATTATTTCTCATTATAATGTAATTAAATAACTTCCTAAATTAATCAATATAGTTACGAGTTAATAATAAATACATTTAGCACACGAGGTTGTCGGCATGTGGAATGTGGACTCAGCAGCCACTATCCCAATAGTCGTTACGGCAAATGACCTAATAGCCAAGAGCCTTGATCAATACCTCATGAGGCTCTTGTTGGGCGGCTGGATACAAAAATCAGTACTCCTTGATACGAGATACGGCACGCATTGTGAGGAGGTTCCTTCCTCTGGAGCCCTGACTGTCGGCATGACTGTGGGTCTTTTCACTAGTGCTGCGCTAGGAAGCGTAGTGATGAGCAAGGAAAAGATCCACCGTAAAGATTGGTTCATTTTCCTAGCCTTGCACAGCGCAGCAATTCCATTGGTGAACTTTATCGCTCACCGGTACGCTTCCTAGCAAAGCTTCGGTCGAAAGCCAGGCTAAGAGTTAACTCGAAGCCTCTGTTATCTCTTTTTTAGGAGAAAAACAGTATTTGTCACCCTACGTTCTAGTATGCTGTTTGAACGAGCTGGATTTGGTGTTTTTTTTTCTATTGTATAGCTGTAGATTGTCCTTGTGGCCCCTTTCTACGTAACGGGGCAGTTATTGGCGAGACCTGAAGGATCTCCAGCCAATGGTGGGGAAGTAAAATACTTAACCTAAGCTAACTACTTGTACTACACTAACATCATGACTACTAGCAACAACAGCACTAAGGGCGACCTCTAGCGGGACTCGGACCTCGACTTAGGGCTTTGCTGGCGGGAGGTTGGCGGGGGAGACAGTTTGATGAGGGCTGAATTATCATTGTGACTGCGGATTCTGAAGAGTGTATTTGGTGTACTCATTTAAAAAACTCCACTTACCTCATTAACAGAATAAGTTCCGCTGTTCTTAGTCAGTTGGAAGTTGATAGATATACCTCGTTTTAAGTTCACAGACCAAGCTGGCTCCTGACCCACGTATATAGATTTTATGTAGCCGTTATCCTGAAAAATAGCAATTATATTATTGTTATACACTATGGTTATTTACAGGAGGAGCTCGTGCTTGCCCCGGTCAATCCGTGGTTATGTGACTGCTCGTTACGTTAAACCGTCAATCCCGGGTCTCTTATGAATACCTTTATCAGTCGTTACAGCGGTTACGCACTGCATCCGATCCGAATCCGTGAAAATACGTTCCGAAGTAGCCATAGAACTATTTGTATGGTAGTTTACGCACTACATCGCATCCGTCATCCGTGAGTCTCCAATTCGGAAGAAATATTGACGGACCGAAGTAGCCGTAGCAATGTTTGTATGAACGCTTTCGCATTAACTCGGATTCAAATCGGACGCCAAATGAATATGCCAAAGATGGCCCCTGAATTGTTTGAATTTGGATCAGAGATCGGAATAGTGCGTAAGCAACATCCAAATTCGGTCCGAGATTCTCTCTAGATCGGTATTTTCACGGATTCGGATCGGATGCATTGCGTAATCGCTCTTACGGGTAGCCAAAAGCCCTGACAATCAGTCTAACCTTGAGATACCGGCATTACCCAGTAACTGGGTAACGTAGGTCTGAAGACAGTCGCTCGATCTGTTCGATCCTCCTTTAGTAGGATAATGTAAATGCCAAAGCTATGGATATCGTTTACATATTTACCAGATAGTGGTGATGCTCATGATTGTGATAATGACGATATACGTACCTGATACTCCAACTCCCAAGGTTCTTTCAAGAATTTATCATCAGCTGTTTCTAGATCACGAACAGAACCATAGTTTGTACAGCAGACAGTTTTCTAAAATGAAAAAATACATTTTATAATCTTAATATCTCGTTATTCATTTTAGTACATACATTTTACATTTTTAAATATTTCGTTATAAAAAAATTTAAAAAAACATTTAAAAATAAAATAAAATTTTGGAACAGGGTCCAAGCTGCCGGCGGTCAGGGCTCCAGAGAGAGGAACTTCCTAACGATACGCGCCGTGTCCAGAAGTACCGCTTTCTGAATCAAACCCTTGATCCAGCTGCCTAACGAGAGCCTCATCAGATGTTGGTCGAGGCTCTTGGCTATTAAGCCATTGGCTGTAACGAATATCGGCACAATGACTGCTGAGTCAACATCCCACATTTATTTATTTATTTTAAACAAGGCACACCAAAGACATACACACATCAAAAGTGTCTAGGGATCAACATATATTTTTGCAATAACTTTTCTCCTGATTGATATTAATTAAAATTTTCTTTCAGGATTCATCAAATAAAGTGTTTTCGTTTGTCACAGTAACGATAAACCAAGTCACCTTTGCATTAATAAAGAAATTTGCCATTTTCCTAATAAAGGGATTTTTGACATTTGAACCACTAACACAAAAGTTCGAAAAAAAGACTGAAATAACAGTTTTCTTTAAAATTTTATTGGGTAACTTAAACAATTAATAATCCGTGTTTCTACCGCGAACACTAACAACACAAGAACATCGGTTTGGCATACTCAAAATGAGTTCATCCAAATCACGCTGTGGAATGGCCGCCCATGTTCGTTGCAACAACAAAAAAAGGTCTTCTTGCGACTGGATACCCTCCATATTCGGCAGAGCTCTTCTCTGTAGCATATCCCATGCATGCTCAATCGGGTTCAAGTCTGGCGACTGAGCAGGCCAGGGCAGGACATTGATGTTAGCTGCGGCGAGAGTCTGTCTTACAACTCTTGCGGTGTGCGGTCGTGCATTATCATGCATTAACTGAAATAAGGGACCGATTTGCGCTTGTAGAGGAACGATGACGTCTGATACAATCGTCTCAGCATAAATTTGAGCGTTGAGGTTGCCTCTGATCCAAATCAACTCAGTTCTTCCGCCGATCCAAATACCCGCCCATACCATGATGGTTCCACCACTATAAGGATGGACTTCCTGGCAGGATTTTAATCGCTGTTGGCGTCCAGGGGTTCTCCAGTGTCGTATACGTCTTGTATCCGGTCTCATACCAAAACGAGACTCATCAGAAAAGCACACGAAACGCCATTGTTCTTCTGCCCAATTTCTGTGTCCAAGAGCCCATTGATATCGAATCCTACGATTGTGCATTGCTATAGGTGGTACCCGTAGCGGTCTTCGGGAATGAAGGTTCACTTCATGCAAGCGGTTTCTGACTGTTTGGTCGCTAATTAAGTTCCCTGAAGAGTGATGAAGCCTCACGGCTAACATCATGGCGGTTATTGTTGGAGCTCTTCGAGTTAAGATTTGAATGTATCGGTCTTGTCTCCGTGTGGTGCAGCGATACCGTCCTCCATGGCGCTCAGCCACGGTACCAGTGCTTCGGTAACGTGTCCAAAGTCGACTGATAACACTCTGACTTGTATTCAGAGCTAAAGCCACAGTACGTTGCCGGGAACCAGCTTCTATCATTCCCACGGCTCTGAGCATTTCTTCCCTGCTTAAATGACGTCGCCGCTCCATAATAACGTTGGTTTTAATCAGTAGTAGGGAAACAGTAGCACTAATAATGTCTTCAATGCGTTGTATGTTTTTATAGGGAAAATATTGACAGCTGATTTTCATCTTTTACTCGAATTTGATTCACAGTTCCTGATTCAAATTATGAAATGCACCAAAAAGGATCCATATGAATTTATAAAATCATAAATTTGTTACAAAGCCACATCTCAATCTCAAGAAATCCGCATAAAAATGCTTGATCCCTAGACACTTTTGATGTGTTTATTTACAAAATACAATAGGTAACACAAGTCTTCGATTCTGAGTAAATAACATCACTTATGCCTGCACAACATTCTCCACATGTCGACAACCTCGTGTGCCGAATCAAGATATTTGATTTTTTTATCGTTTTCGGCTTTCACGATAATCTTATTTATTGTTAGATGTCTTCTAGGAACTCTCTAGGATCTACGAGGTTAAGCTGCTCTTGCCACGGTCAGGCCGTGGAAAGGTGGCCATTCTCGATCCGTGTCTTGAAGAGCAAATTAAGCTCTTGATCCTAAGTGTCATACGAGTACCTACGATAATCGTTACGGGTAGTCAGAAGACCGAAAGTCTGACAACTGGTCTAAGGCTAAGCGTATGCTGAGAGCCTGAGACGCAGGGGACGCAGGTGCACGCAGCGCAGCGCAGAGCAGATTTTGTAATGTATGAACGTACTAAGAGCTGCGTACGCTGCGGCGCAGACGCGTGCGACGCAGACATGCGTCTGCTCTGCTCTGCGCCTCGTTGTAGTGCCGGCACAGATTTCTGTGCGTCGCGTGCAGTTCGACACGTGTTTTTTACCGCTAATTCGAATTTAATTGCAATGACAGAACATTTAATTGAATTAGTGCGTTGTGAACCTTGTTTGTATGATACTAATCATGTAGACTATTAAAAAAAAGGTTCGTCAACTCGAACTCGTCTATTCTTTGTACTAGTTGTGTAGTTTGTACTAGCGAATGTGTCTTCGAGCTGCATCGCAGCATGCGGTCGTGGCCTATGTCTGCGTCGCCTGCCCTGCGCGGCAAAATCTGTATTGTGCTGCGCTGCGTCACCTGCGTCTCAGCATACGCTTAGCCTAAACGTTTGATATTGGTATTGCACAGTAACTGGGTTGTGGAGATCTGCTAGCAGTCGCTCCGTGTCATCATCATCATCATCACTCAGCCGAAAAACGTCCACTGCTGGACATAGATTTCCCCGAAGCATCGCCACATCGACCGGTCCTGTACTTCTCGCATCCTGTGGATTCCCACGACCTTCACTAGGTCATCGGTCCATTTTGTGGGGGCCTACCTATGCTGTGCCTTCTGGTACGCGGTCGCCACTCCAGAACCTTTAGGCTCCATCGGCCATCCGTTCTGCAAGCAATGTGCCCTGCCCAGTGCCACTTAAGTTTGGCAATTCTTCAGACTATGTCGGTTACCCTGTTTCTCCGGTGGATTTCATCATTCCTGATAAGAGCACACAGGAAAACTCTGGGCATAGTCCTCTCCATTGCCCTTTGAGTGACTTTGGCCTTCACAGAAGGCCCATTTTGAGCGACAACATTTCAATGCCGTAAGTAGTGGAAACGAACAGATGGTAGATGGAGCAGACACGTGTTGGAGTGGAGACCGCGTTTGGGCAAACGTAGTGTGGGACGCTCTGCGGCACGATGGACCGACGATTTGAAAAAGGTGGCTAGCAGCGGATGGATGCGGGCTGCCCAAGACCGGGATGGTTGGCGATCTCTGGGGGAGGCCTACGTTCAGCAGTCGACGGCAATAGGCTGATATGAAGTATTCACTGGCAACACACACTGGTCAAAGACTTTCGTCATGAGATGAAACAGCGGTGCAGAATATAAAGAGGGAGGTTCCACTTACCTCCAGGTCATCCAAGAACAGTCTCGCCCTGGTGAAGTTGTCATACACCTGGATGTGCAGGTTTCCCTCCAGCTGCCAGTACGTGGTGCTCTTCCGAGGGTTCCAGGTCCCCGTGGAGACGTTGCTCTTCAACACATAGACATACTCCCTATGCTGTTCGGGGAACAGCAGCCTGAGTCCAGTGTTCAGCGTGTTTGAGGCCGTTATGGTCACTGGAACATAGAATTGTTGCTTATTTCTTATGAATTTTTAACACATTTTTCTGTCTCGGATTTCTCCTGTATCGTGGGTGTGTTTACAGACACAAATCTTCACAGACACACACGCCTAGATCCGGAACAACTATCTATAGGCCATACAAATATTTGTTCCGTGAGGGAATCGAACCCACGACCCGTAGCGCAGAAGCCAAAAGCTCAGCCACTGCATAAAACGTGTCGTCAAATGTCGTATTATTTTTGTAATAGTTTCGTGATATTTACTTAATCAAAAATAATATTTAAATACCCTTATACGTAGCGTGATATCAATTTAAATGTGTTGTAAAAACAATTTATAACACTTACCAATAAAAATTATGAACACTTTGAGATACATTTTGAAGTGTCTCTGAAAATAAAACAAGAAAATTTATTTAAAAAATCGAATTAAAAACGACTGTAGGTATCGATAATTCGATATTATTTTCTAAGTTGTATCGAAACCAATTCATCGGTTTCGATACAACTTATACAATATAAAGAAATTCGTGTACTTAATTCCTTAAAACTACATGATCTAGATGGTGTAGATTGACCCCGAACAAGATTTAGCTTGATTAAAAATAAAAAATCTTTTTTTATTGCGGTTGGGGTAAGTAATCGTATATTACTCACCTTATAAGGATTCAAGAAAATAAAAAAGCAAAAGATAAAATTACATTTAATTTTTAGGGTTCCGTACCCAAAGGGTAAAACGGGACCCCATTTCTAAGGCTCCGCTGTCCGTCTGTCACCAGGCTGTATCTCATGAACCGTGAGAGTTAGACAGTTGAAATTGTCACAGATGATGTATTTCTGTTGCCGCTATAACAACAAATACTAAAAACAGAATAAAATAAATATTTAAGGGGGCTCTTACACAACAAACGTGATTTTTTTGCCGTTTTTACAGATAATGGTACGGAACCCTTCGTACGCGAGTCCGACTCGCACTTGGCCGGTTTTTATTATATTTTTTTATCTTTTCGATGCTACGCATGAATGAATGAAAGCACGGCAACACAGCTGGCGGGCATGACTAGCGCAATATCTTTCTGTGCAGTGATTTAGATCGGGGTTCTAAAATTACTAAGAAATAGAAAACCAAGTTTTTTTTTATTTGATTTCCGAAAAATCCAATTTTGTGTTAATCTGAATCACCAGTAGATCACGAGGGAGTTACACGAATTCATTTACACCCTGTAGATACATACGCACCAAAAATCAGGTGAAATGGCGTAAAAATATTATTTCATTTCATTTTATTTCCAAACAATTGCGTACTAATACAAAAAATTATACAACACTTAGAAAATCACGCAACCGTTATCCACAAAGTAATTACTTAATATAAACTAATTAGGTATGTACAAGCAAACTTTGCAAACAGTGTCTTTCGAAGTCAGCTGTTCCATTCATTTAGTTAAGCATTGATTATTTTATATGCAAGAACTATGTGCAGAAACAAGGTGTGGTGTTTCTCCAACCAAAGGGAGGATCCTCCAACCAGGCGGAGTCTTGTGCCTCGCGGGCTACAGCCCAAAAGTTTTTTTTTTCTTTTGGGCTGCTGTATATGGTCCTTGGGGACCCCTTCTACGTAACCGGGCAGTTATTGGCGAGACCTGAAGGGTCTCCAGCCAATGGGAGGGAAGTGGGAAGTAAAATACTTAACTTAAGCTAACTACACACATCAAAAGTGTCTAGGGATCAAGCATTTTTATGCGGATTTCTTGAGATTGAGATGTGGCTTTGTAATAAATTTATGATTTTATAAATTTATATGGATCCTTTTTGGTGCATTTCATAATTTGAATCAGGAACTGTGAATCAAATTCGAGTAAAAGATGAAAATCAGCTGTCAATATTTTCCCTATAAAAACATACAACGCATTGAAGACATTATTAGTGCTACTGTTTCCCTACTACTGATTAAAACCAACGTTATTATGGAGCGGCGACGTCATTTAAGCAGGGAAGAAATGCTCAGAGCCGTGGGAATGATAGAAGCTGGTTCCCGGCAACGTACTGTGGCTTTAGCTCTGAATACAAGTCAGAGTGTTATCAGTCGACTTTGGACACGTTACCGAAGCACTGGTACCGTGGCTGAGCGCCATGGAGGACGGTATCGCTGCACCACATGGAGACAAGACCGATACATTCAAATCTTAACTCGAAGAGCTCCAACAATAACCGCCATGATGTTAGCCGTGAGGCTTCATCACTCTTCAGGGAACTTAATTAGCGACCAAACAGTCAGAAACCGCTTGCATGAAGTGAACCTTCATTCCCGAAGACCGCTACGGGTACCACCTATAGCAATGCACAATCGTAGGATTCGATATCAATGGGCTCTTGGACACAGAAATTGGGCAGAAGAACAATGGCGTTTCGTGTGCTTTTCTGATGAGTCTCGTTTTGGTATGAGACCGGATACAAGACGTATACGACACTGGAGAACCCCTGGACGCCAACAGCGATTAAAATCTGAGAATTTGGGGGCTGAGTCACCCTCGTCCGTGGGAAGGCACCCTTAGTTCGAAACCCCACACGTGGTCCCCGGGTGGTGCCAATCAGGTGACAACCTACTGGTGGTAGGCTTCGGCCGTGGTTAGTGACCACCCACCGGACAAAGCCATGCCGCCAAGCAGCCTAGCTGTGTTCCGGCTTGTTGTCCGGTGACACCGTTCGGGAAAACGGGTCGGAGTAGTTGCTTTACTGCTGCATGACCGTCTTGCCATGCGTCGTTGCGCTGCATCGGGTATCTGGTCGTGGAGGGTAGCGGGATCCGAGGCACGGTGCACCGCTGGCCGACCGCAGTTAGTAGGGGGCCCAAGTAGTGAGCTAGCCATTCACGAAAGGCTGCCCCGCCAACTCGCGAAAAATCCCGGAATGCGCCATCGTGCCGGTTGGCGACCGGACGAAAGGGCCCGATGGACACTTCCGGGGGGGCTCGGGCGTCCCCGCAGTCTCCAGATCAGTTCCCCAATGATGAGGCATTGCGACGCATGTCTACTGGCCAGCAGCGTTGAGCCTCGCTCCACTGCCGTTTTCCCACCGAATCACTCGACGACACAAAAAATGCAGCACAAGAAAAATAAGAGTAAGGTTTCACAGCGGCTGCACGCCCTTTCATTTAAAGTGCACCTCACAAACATCCGAGGACTGCACTCAAATCTCGTACCAGTCCACTATCACCTAGAGACTGACAAACCTTCACTCTTATTCATCACGGAGACGCAGATCGGGGGTCCGTCTGACGTGGCGTACCTATCGTACCCAGGGTATACCCTGGAGCACAATTTTAAGCCTCGAGCTGGAGTGTGCCTATACGCCCGTGATGACGTCTCCTATCGGCGTCTCCGTCAGCTTGAAGACCCCACATTCTCTGTGCTGTGGGTAATGGTGGATATAGGTGTCGAGAAAATTCTTTATGCCTGTGTCTACCGATCGCATAGTGGAGATGAGGAGACGGCCAGACTCACAGCATACCTAAGTGAGGCGGCGGAGGCGGCTCAACTGAGGTACCCTACAGCCCAATTAGTGCTTCTGGGGGATTTTAACGGCCACCACCAGGAGTGGCTTTTCCCATACCGGGACACTGACCATGCTGGGAGAAAGGTGCGAGAGCTTGCTCTAATATTAAATCTTACCCAGCTGGTCCAGGGGGCTACGCGGGTACCTGACGTTGACACGCACACGGCTTATTGCTTGGACCTTCTGCTGACAACTGATCCAGACCGCTACTCAGTAACGGTTTCGTCACCTTTGGGTAAATCCGATCACTGTCTGGTGAAATCTGTATCTGTTTACTCCCCGCCCGATCTCAGCCCTAGAGGCACTCGGCGGGTGTGGCGATACAGGTCAGCAGATTGGGATGAGATGCGGTCTTTCTTTGCATCTTATCCTTGGCAGTTGATGTGTTTTTCGTCTGATGATCCTTCGACCTGCGCGGACGCTGTGACGGAGGTGTTGCATCGGGCCATGGAATACTACATTCCTTATTCCGATGTACCATTGTCCGGCAAAGCTCGCCCGTGGTTCGGGCCTCAATGTGGTCGCGCTGAAGCCCGTAAACATGAGGCATACCTGGCCTGGGTTGATGCTCGACACCGTAAAGCGAAGGACATTCGTCGGAGGAAGAGGGCGTTTAACAAGGCTGCCAAGTCCTGCAAAAAGGTTCTTCAGAGGGCTCGCTTTGACCACATTAGTCGAATAGGGAACAAATTGGCTTCGTACCCTGCGGGTAGTAAAGCGTTTTGGTCCCTAGCTAAATCAGTCGAAGCGAACTTCTGCCGCCCCTCCCTACCCCCACTGCTGAAACCTGATGGGACGCTGGCTCACACCGCTGAAGAGAAAGCTAACTTGTTTGCTTCTCTTTTTGCGGAGTCTTCACGCCTGGATGCTGGTAGTGCGATACCTCCAACAGCGAATAACTGCGCGACATTTATGTCGGAAATTCGCATTCGCCAAAAGGAGGTTCGCAAAACGCTACGCAATCTTGACGTGAACAAGGCCAGTGGCCCTGATGGTATTCCAGCCATAGTTCTGAGGACATGTGCGCCTGAGCTGTCTCCTGAGCTGACGCGCCTTTTTCGTCTCTCTCTTGAGACTGGTCAAGTGCCGAAATCGTGGAAGCTTGCCAACGTGCAACCCGTGCCCAAAAAAGGTAGTCGTGCTGACCCTGCCAACTATAGGCCCATCTCAGTTACGTCCATACTCTGCAAGACTATGGAACGTATACTTAATAGTAGGCTCCTAACGTACCTAGAAGCTAATGACCTCCTCAGTGATCGGCAATACGGATTCCGCCGAAACCGGTCTACTGGAGACCTTCTAGCGTACGCCACTTACGTATGGAGTGAGGCCATCGAGAAACATGGGGAAACGCTCGCCGTTTCCCTGGACATCTCGAAGGCTTTCGACAGGGTTTGGCATGACGGCCTTATTGGTAAGCTTTCTTCATTCGGCTTGTCTACCGGTTTCGTTGCGTGGATATCGGACTTCCTGAGGAATCGTTCGATTCGAGTGGTCATTGATGGCTGCTCATCAGATCGAATGGCTATTAATGCCGGTGTCTCCCAGGGGTCAGTGCTCTCTGCGACGCTTTTCTTGCTGCATATCAACGACCTGCTAAAGCCCGGAACCTTTGGTTATGCAGACGACAGCACTGTGGTAGAGAGCTATGTAGCCAATGCACGGACCAGTGGACCACAAATCCAGTCTCTGAGAGAGGCCATGGTCGAGCGCTTGAATTTGTCCCTTAAGGCAGTCTCCGATTGGGGCGATGCCAACCTGGTCAAGTTCAATGCATCAAAGACCCAGGCGTGTCTGTTCTCTGCCAAAAGGAGGCCATTCCAGCTGGCTCCTACTTTTCGAGATGTGTCTATACCGATAACTGACCATCTTGAGCTCTTGGGCGTTACTCTGACGTCAACCCTCAACTTTGGCTCCTATATAGAGTCCAAAGCTCAATTGGCTGCTAAAAAGCTGGGTGTCCTCTCGAGGGTGCGGCGGTACTTCACATCAGAACAGTTGCTTCAACTGTATAAAGCACAGGTTCGTTCGTGCATGGAGTACTGCTCGCACCTTTGGGATGGCTCAGCCAAATACCAGCTTGAGGCGTTGGAGTCCATTGAGAGGCGTGCCAAGAAGCTCATCAGCAACGACTCCCTTGTTCAGACCAAGCTCCAAAGTCTTGAGCATCGGCGCAAAGTTGCCAGTCTATCGGTTTTTTATCGGACACATTTCGGAGAGTGTGCTTCAGATCTGCATGATCTAATACCCCCCTGCCCTTTTTTCTATCGGACGGCCAGAAGCACGAAAAAGCGCCATCGGTTCATGGTTGATATACCAAAAACCCGAACGAAGCGCTTTGATTCCACTTTCATTGTGAAAACCGCCAAACAGTGGAATGCGCTGCCCGAGTGGGTGTTCCCCGACAGCTACAATTTGGGTGTCTTCAAGTCACGAGTGAATCGGTTTCTTCTGGGCAAGCGTGCTCCATCGTAGACCGCATCATCGCTTAACATCAGGCGAGATGGCGGCCAAACGCAGGCCTAGTAATAAATAAAAAAAAAAAAAAAAAAAAAAAAAAAAAATCCTGCCAGGAAGTCCATCCTTATAGTGGTGGAACCATCATGGTATGGGCGGGTATTTGGATCGGCGGAAGAACTGAGTTGATTTGGATCAGAGGCAACCTCAACGCTCAAATTTATGCTGAGACGATTGTATCAGACGTCATCGTTCCTCTACAAGCGCAAATCGGTCCCTTATTTCAGTTAATGCATGATAATGCACGACCGCACACCGCAAGAGTTGTAAGACAGACTCTCGCCGCAGCTAACATCAATGTCCTGCCCTGGCCTGCTCAGTCGCCAGACTTGAACCCGATTGAGCATGCATGGGATATGCTACAGAGAAGAGCTCTGCCGAATATGGAGGGTATCCAGTCGCAAGAAGACCTTTTTTGTTGTTGCAACGAACATGGGCGGCCATTCCACAGCGTGATTTGGATGAACTCATTTTGAGTATGCCAAACCGATGTTCTTGTGTTGTTAGTGTTCGCGGTAGAAACACGGATTATTAATTGTTTAAGTTACCCAATAAAATTTTAAAGAAAACTGTTATTTCAGTCTTTTTTTCGAACTTTTGTGTTAGTGGTTCAAATGTCAAAAATCCCTTTATTAGGAAAATGGCAAATTTCTTTATTAATGCAAAGGTGACTTGGTTTATCGTTACTGTGACAAACGAAAACACTTTATTTGATGAATCCTTAAAGAAAATTTTAATTAATATCAATCAGGAGAAAAGTTATTGCAAAAATATATGTTGATCCCTAGACACTTTTGATGTGTGTACTTGTACTACACTAACATCATGACTACCTGCAACAACAGCACTAAGGGAGACCACTGTTTTTTTTTGCGGTGTGGATTTCCTCCGCCCTCGGGTGGGCGAAGGGTTCTGTCAGACTCTTACTGACTAAAACCGCCCCGGTGTTCCATCTCACACCTGCGCCGGGGGTCGCGGGAACTTACGATACTTCCGCAACCCCCGGCTGGTTTTCGGCGTCGGTTGGCGGCCTTTTCGGGTTAGCGGAAGGAGTTAGGTGTTATACTCTCCCCGCGCCGTCTAAGAGGGGCGCTTGGAACACTTCGCGCCGCCGCCTCGGGTCCTGATGTGTGGTGGGCGCCAGACTTCCCCAAGTCCGTCGCCCCTGGACACATTTGGGGGGGCTGGAAGAGGGCGTTGTCCGCCCTCCGCCGACACTCGGTGCGTCTGCTGCGGGCCGGGTGAGTGGTGGTAATTTCCCTAAAGGCGACCCCTAGTGGGACTCGGACCTCGGCTTAGGGCGTTGCTGGTGGGAGATTGGGAGTGAGACAGCTTGATGAGGGCTGAATTATCAGTATGACTGCAGGGTCTGAAAAGACAACCGACTCTACGACGGGAGAGCTCGGTGGATCGTGACCGGTGATATTTAAATAAAGTCTGTCTTTTATTTACTTTATTATTGTAATACTATGATAAGCTCAGGTTTAAAAAGGGACGTCAGCAATGTCCTGCTTCTCCAAACGACCTCACAATGCTCGCAGTACCCCTGCTAAACTAACGAGGCATAATCAAACCATTACTCAAAGTTTTTTATTTCACATAGACCAGATTTCAAGCACTTTTACTAGGTGCACGGTTCCAAAAGGTAGGTTCCATGGAAACAAGCCGGCAAGAAACTCCATGAAAACTCTTTTTAAAATAGTAGATCATGAGAATTCCAGTACAGTAGTGTGAGAAACATAATGAGAATAATGCAGGTTAATGTTAGAAATAAACTCACATAAGAGTAACAATTTTCCGATTTTTCGAATGATCCGACACTATACCGAAGACATCCCGGACGTCAGCCTGTACGAGATTAGGATGGCTCTGAAGCACCTTAAAAACAACAAGGCGCCGGGTGACAACGGAATTACGGCCGAACTTCTGAAGGCGGGTGGAAAACCGGTCCTTAAGGCCCTTCAGAAGCTGTTTGATTCCGTCATACTCGAGGGGAAAACGCCACAGGCATGGAACAGAGGTGTGGTGATACTTTTCTTCAAAAAGTATTAATATCTACTATCTATGATTACAGTAATTACAGATAGAGAAATGAAACATAAAAACATAGTAAAATAGACATCTTTCATGAATCTCTCTCGCAATGCTTCAGACAAACTAATAAAATCTTCTTCCAATCTTCCGCAAACAGATCACAGTTCGTATTATAATCCAAGAGTTCCTTGAGTACGGTGAGAGTACGAGGTATTGGCGATTTAGCTCGCGCTACAGTGCGACATGAAGGCACAGCAAAAAGCTTGTGCTTCCAGTTGCGGTGGTAATTGTCCGGTGCAAAGAATCGAGCCAGCTCATTATGCAGATCTGATGCATCAATGGACCCGCGAAAAGTTTTACAAACTGTTGTACATTATACATCTATCGTTTCTTTGGTCTTCCTCTACTCTTATAACCATCCACATTCATATTCAAAACTTTCCTCACGATATGTTCTCAAAAATATGGTGCGAAAAGGTTTGGTTCGGCCATAGCCTCGAGTGACAATACTTCAGTACGTCCGGCGCACCCTGGGTAGTCAGCCCCGCTACCAACCCTGACTGGCTAATCTTTTCACTACAGCATGAGCTATTCTCGTAGTTGACTCCTAATTTCGGGCGACGCCTATATCCAGCACTGTATTACTAAACTTATTAGGATAACGTGATACACTTACTTTATTTTCACTTTCACATCAAGTTAACACTCACTGAACTGCAGTTATTATTAATAATAAATATTATTAATAATTATTATTATATCACACTCCGCAGTGTAATGTCTTTAGACATCACCGCTCAAATGACTCTGGGTGGTGTGTGATAGCAAAGTGGGATAAGTATGAAATTAAAATTTTTGTTTCTTACGAATTAATGGAACGAAAAATGTTCATATTTGAAGTCATACTCGTACATCTTTGGCGCATTTGAAAATTTTCATTGTTATGGAAGTTACGCAGCTGTAGCGAAATTGCAACACCATTTTTTATTTTTTTATTTCTTTAGGACAACCAACAAAGCATACACCAAAATTACATGACATAGTAGTTACTCATATTATTTTTACATTTTATAGTGTAGCCTTAATTAAAGGCTGCCACATAACAAACATAGGAGCAGCAAATGTATTTAAAGAAAAGATTTTACTTATTTAGGTACATAAATACAGTTAATTACTGATAATTGTTATATAAATCTGACATACAAATATAAATGAATGAAAACTTACTAATTAATTAATTAATGCTGGCTTGGATTGGTTTCATTACGATCACCGTGAAGTTAGTTGAACTTCATGGTGTTGCAATTTCTCTACAGCTGCATAAACCTCTTTTCAATATGACACTATGAAGTTATTTGTTGACATAAACCTCTTTTCAATATGACACCATGAAGTTAGTTGTTGACATAAACCTCTTTTCAGTATGACACCATGAAGTTAGTTGTTGACATAAACCTCTTTTCAATATGACACCATGAAGTTAGTTGTTGACATAAACCTCTTTTCAGTATGACACCATGAAGTTAGTTGTTGACATAAACCTCTTTTCAATATGACACCATGAAGTTAGTTGTTGACATAAACCTCTTTTCAATATGACACCATGAAGTTTGTTGTTGACACAAACCTCTTTTCTATATGACATTAATGAAGTTAGTTGTTGACATAAACCTCTTTTCAATATGACACCATGCAGTTACTTGTTGACATAAATCTCTTTTCTATATGACACCATGCAGTTACTTGTTGACATAAACCTCTTTTCAATATGACACCATGCAGTTACTTGTTGACATAAACCTCTTTTCAATATGACACCATGAAGTTAGTTGTTGACATAAACCTCTTTTCAATATGACACCATGCAGTTACTTGTTGACATAAACCTCTTTTCAATATGACACCATGAAGTTAGTTGTTGACATAAACCTCTTTTCAATATGACACCATGCAGTTACTTGTTGACATAAACCTCTTTTCAATATGACACCATGAAGTTAGTTGTTGACATAAACATCTTTTCAATATGACACCATGAAGTTTGTTGTTGACACAAACCTCTTTTCAATATGACACCATGAAGTTACTTGTTGACATAAACCTCTTTTCAATATGACACCATGCAGTTACTTGTTGACATAAACCTCTTTTCAATATGACACCATGAAGTTAGTTGTTGACATAAACCTCTTTTCAATATGACACCATGAAGTCAGTTGTTGACATAAACTTCTTTTCAATATGACACCATGCAGTTACTTGTTGACATAAACCTCTTTTCTATATGACACCATGCAGTTACTTGTTGACATAAACCTCTTTTCAATATGACACCATGAAGTCAGTTGTTGACATAAACTTCTTTTCAATATGACACCATGCAGTTACTTGTTGACATAAACCTCTTTTCAATATGACACCATGCAGTTACTTGTTGACATAAACCTCTTTTCAATATGACACCATGAAGTTAGTTGTTGACATAAACCTCTTTTCAATATGACACCATGAAGTTAGTTGTTGACATAAACCTCTTTTCAATATGACACCATGAAGTTTGTTGTTGACATAAACCTCTTTTCAATATGACACCATGAAGTTAGTTGTTGACATAAACCTCTTTTCAATATGACACCATGAAGTTTGTTGTTGACACAAACCTCTTTTCTATATGACATTAATGAAGTTAGTTGTTGGCATAAACCTCTTTTCTATCTCATTCGAAGTATACTTCACAACATGACGCTGGCAGAAATAGTCGTCACCGGCTCAGAATCCACAAAAAAAAAAAGTATACTTTATAACGAGATTAGCATTTTTAAATTTAATTTTTCTTTTCGTGATTACTTAAAGAAGGGTATTGAAAACGCCGGATTTAAAAAGAAGGAAAATGCATTTATTCAGTATAAAACACAGATAGAAAAAATAAATAAAAAAGATAAATTAAGCATAAACAATTAAAATATGCTGTCGGCATGGATGGAATTTAGTATAGATATTCTATTTATCTGATGAAGGTCGCAGGAATCCGTTGTATGCGAGAAGCACAGAACCGGTCGATATGGCGATGCTTGGGGGAGGCCTATGTCCAGCAGTGGATTAAGGTGGGTGAATTATTACAATTTGAACCTTATTTCATAGACATAAAAGTTACAATACCCGCCGTTGTGAGATAGAAAGACTATTTCCCTTTTATCCAAATTCAAATATTCAAATTTAAACGACAACAGTGGAAACACCTCCATTTTAGATCCTATTATTAATGTGATCGGGTTATATGTTACCATAGTAAAACTCAAGCAAAGTTCTCCTATAGTTTGGGTTTTAAGCTGAAATTTAGATTCAAACTTTGTCTAAGATGGCTATTTAATTTTGATCAGGCAATCATATAACAGTTTTACATTATGATTTTCACTGAACTAAAAAATATAATCCAAGACTTCAAAGTACGCTGAGTAGGTCTTAAGCATTCAAATTAAAGGGGTTCGAACATTTTTCTATGGAAGCTGGCATAGGCCCCTGCCGCCATTTTCATTTTTTTTACAAGTTGCGGCGCACGATGAGACTAACATAATATAATTATGTGCGTAGAGGACACTCAAACAAACAAAAAACATTCAGTGATATAGTGCCCTAAAGTGTCACGTTGCCGAGATATTTGGATTCAAAGATTTTTTTCAAGATTATCTCGATACAATATCTCGGTAATGTGACACTTTAGGGCACTATATCTCTGAATATGTTTTATTTGTTTGAGTGTCTTCTACCCATATTTACCAGTTACAAAGTGCGCTGCAATAAAAAAACTTTAAGTCAAAATATCTCAGCAACGTGACACTTTAGGGCACCATATCTCTGAATATTTTTTATTTGTTTGAGTGTTCTCTATCCATATTTATAAGTTACAAAGTGCGCTGCAATCTTGAAAAAAAATCTTTATGTCCAAATATCTCGGCAACGTGACACTTTAGGCCACCATATCCCTGATATTTTTTGTTTGTCTAAGACTCCTCTATCCATATATGTTAGTGTAATCGTGCGCCGCAACTCGGAAAAATAATCAAAATGGCAGCGGGGGGGGGGGCTATGCCACAAAGGTTCTATCCCCTTTCAGTTTAAAAAGTAGTGTCAAAAATTTTGGTGAGGTGGTTTGGTCATGTTGAAAGAATGAGTGAACGGCGATTAATAAAAGGAATTTATAAAGCGGATGTCAGTAGATACGCCAGTAGAGGACGCCCTAGAAGAACACATCGATGTTATTGGTGATGTTCTTAAAAAAAACAACTTAGCCGGTTTTTTTAAGTTCCGTACCCAAAAGGTAAAACGGGACCCTATGATAGGCGTTCAGGATACTGTTGGGGCTGTCGTGGCGTTGTAGTGCGTCCGGTATGTTTGCGGAGGCGCGCACAGATGATTTTTACGCCATAATAAGAAAAAGGACTGCATCCATGGCCGGCCGGCTGCGCACCGCCACTAATAGTCTCCTGAGCGTGTTCCGAGATCGGTGGGACTCCCCTCTGCTGCGCCATTGGATAAGGATCCACACCAGTTAAGGGCCCTTATTATTTGAATTACTAACACTAGTCTTTAAGTAATTTTGTTATACTAACTCTATGGACTCATGTCTGAAATAAATAATTTGAATTACTAAGACTCCGCTGTCCGTCCGTCTGTCACCAAGCTGTATCTCATGAACCGTGATAGTTCGACAGTTAAAATTTTCACAGATGATGTATTTCCGTTGCCGATATAACAACAAATACAAAAAAATAGAATAAAATAAATATTTAAGGGAGCTCCCATACAACAAACGTGATTTTTTTGCCGTTTTTATAGATAATGGTATGGAACCCTTCGGGCGCGAGTACGACTCGCACTTGGCCGGTTTTTATTCTGAAGTCGTTTACGTTTTTTCGAGCAGTCTCTTTACGACTACAATTTACGAAATAACAGCTACGTCAGGATTTATCTTTCGTGAAGAAAAACTGTCAGCTTATGAAAAATATTACAGCAAAATAGTTCTTACAACAGCAATCCAATCAATCAATCAATATCTTTATTGTGGATCATAGGTAGGTACATAATACAGGTCTTAAATAGTGATATGGTGATCAGCTATGTCCCGCCCTTAGGGCATACAATAGTCACATAGAAATCAATTATAAATTTACATTATTGTTACAAATTGCATTACATTAATTGAATTTCACATAAAATATAAAAAAGACAAAAATAAAACGGATCGAAGGTAGGTACACATCAGTGAGCCACCGAACGCATCATGACAGGGGGATTATATTGGAGCAGTGATTTGTCTGATAGGAAGTCTTTTATAGAGTAGTAGCACTTGTTTACTAACAGATCATGGAGATTCTTTTTATTTTTTTTCATTTCTGTAATTATTCTAATTATGCCCCGGAATATTATTAAAGATGCGTGAAGCTGTACAAAAGATACTTTCATGCATTAGATGAGTCTTGCTAGCTACTATGCGCAATTTAATCCCAAAAATTCTCTTCCATTCACGTTCTAAAATCAATACCAAACCATATAAAATGAAAAAAAAAAAACAACCCGTTTAATTTCAAACACCATTTTAATTCTCAAACAAAACAAAATGAATTCTCATTTTTCTCAATACCGCACTTAGTCCATTGTACTAATTAAACCCTTATCAAGCTGCGTTGATAAGTCTCTTGACCTATAACCCTCCGAATGAAAGACTCATTAAGAACTGCCCAGCGTATTCTGAACCCTCAGATCTTATAGTTCTACCTCGTTATAGAACTAATCGCTTGATTCTAGAGGGGCGAGGGAGACCAACGTATATTGGTGGCTTTAGAGTACAATTTCTCATAGCTAGCATAGGATGCAAGGACGCTAAAATTGTAAAAAAAATGGTGGAAGACGTTTTAGAGAGAACGTATACGTACCACAACCACACACACACACTCATACACACACACAAATACTAACACTGTAATAGATTTATTATTTTATTTATTAGTTTTTTTTTTTATGGCTATCCATTTAAGGCTGAACATCCACCAGAGCTGTGCTAAGCTGCGTAGCGAGGAATGTGTTTTGTAAGCACCAATAGAATCACTTCATTTACTTAGCTTCGCTCTGCGCAGCTTTGGTGGATATGGTCTTAGCGGAGCGAGGTTTTTGTTCACACAAAACAAGCAAGAAATGCGAGCGAGGGATGTGTTGCGAGGAATGTGTACGAGCATTTGAAAATATGCGCCTACCAGTCAGTCAATAGATGGTGTTTGGAAGAGGTAGATGATCATTTGAACACATTAACACATTACGCATTACACATTCCTCGCACAGCTCTAGTGGATAGGATCACACCGTTTCACATCCTCGCTACACATTTTCGCACCGCACATTTTCCTCGCACAGCTTGGTGGATGTCCAGCCTTACTGTATTTGATCTCTACGTGTGAATAGTGTCGCTGCAGGTTCGTACGTGTTGTAGTAACTACAAAATGTCATGTGGGTGCGATGTGGTTACGTTGTGGCTAGTGTTTGCAGACAGACAGATCGACTCCGGCCACAGCGTGCGTGCGGTTTCGTTGCGTCGACGCATAATTGTGTTTGCGAGGTGGCCGGCCGCTAGTGAGTGGTTTCGCTGGTGGTTGCGATGTGGTCGGTATCGCCCACACGGTTGCATTTAGCGGCAAAAAGTGGTTCCTATCAGTGGCGTAGGGTGAAGTTTCTTAAAAGGGAAGCCGGACCAAAAAATGCTTACCTTGCTCAAGTGTGATGCGTGAATTCCAGTAACTACTCGTTTCGAAAGGGAAGCCGATAGGAATCGAGTTGTATGGAGCCTTCGCCACTGGTTCCTATTCATTTTCATACAAGTTAGTGCCCACCCACGTGTTATTGTTGTGGTGTGGTTTTGGTACGTGTGAAATATACCTTAAAGGTATTTTTAACAGTTGTTCCAAATCAAAAACAACATTTTTTTATTTCTCGTAAACCAATGCAGGCGCAGGCGCTTATGAAAAGTCGAATTTAGGTGCACGGTTCCAATTAGTCGTTTCCTATGGAGAAGAGCCGGCAAGAAACTCTTTTTTTAATTAGCCACGAGATGGTCAGAAATGGAGGAGCTCGTGGCTAAATAATTACAGCCGCATAGACCGATCTTCCGGGTTAAGCCACGCTTGCCGAGGTTGGTCTGTGGATGGGTGACCATTTACCATAGCGAGTTTCCTCCGTGCCTCGGAAAGCACGTAAAGCCGTTGGTCCCGGCTGTCATTTGTAGATCTTTGACAGTCGTTACTGTTGGTCAGAAGCCAGAAAGTCTGACAACCAGTCTTACCAAGAGTATCGTATTACCCAGCTACTGGGTTGTGGAGGTCTGATAGGCAGTCGCTCCATGTAAAATACTGATATTCAGCTGCATCCGGTTCGACTGGAAGCCGACCCCAACATAGTTGGGAAAAGGCTAGGCAGATGATGGTCAGAAATGGATCTCAGTCTGTAAACAACGGTCACCTATCCAAAAACTGACCGTGGCAAGCGTAGTTTAACCTTGCGAATTGTATGATCTTCGCGGCGGCTATCTAGCCACGAGATGGGTTAAAATGGGTCTCGATCTATAAATAACGGTCACCCATCCTAAGACTGAACTGCGTAGATACACGACCCCTTTATATTTTCAAATCACAACATGAGTCATCATCATCATCACCATCCTCCTGCCCTTATCCCGTCTTATTTGTAGTCGTCGCAGCATGTATTTCTCTTCCATACATCTCTATTAGCCGTCATCTCAGTAGTCACTCTCTTTCTAGTCATATCATCTTTTACATTATCCATCCATCGTTTCTTTGATCTTCCTCTACTTCTATAACCATCCACATTCATACTCAAAACTTTCCACACGACGTGTTCTTCATTCCTCCGCATCACATGCCCATACCATGATAATCGGTTTCCACGCAATTTCTCAGTCATCGACGCCACTATGAGTTAAGGATATAATTTTCAACCCGCATACATTAGCGAGTGACAGAAAACATTAACTACTAGCTTTCGCCCGCAGCTTCGCTTGCGTGAAATTTTGAACCCGTTAAGTGACGATTTTCCATACAAACTTTCATCCCCTATTTAACTCCCTTAGGGGTTGAATTTCGAAAAATCCCTTCTTAGTGGATGCTTACGTTACAAAAGGAACCTACTGTCAAAATTTCAAGTTTCTAACCCCAGCGGTTTAGGCTGTGCGTTGATAGATCAATCAGTCAGTCAGTCAGCTTCTCCTTTTATATGTATAGATTTCGCATACAAGAAAAATTACTGGATTCGCTCGCTTTGGGGATTTAAAATCGTGTTTCCTTTACCTTGTCCCTCTCACGTACCGCCCGCGACACTAGCGAGGGTCGCATTAAATAGAATTACTCCATTTGTGTGCCTAGGTCATGTAGTAAATGAGGACCTGACCGATGAAGCAGACACGGAAAGGGAACGCGGGGGGCTGACGATTCGTTGTAATAGAATAAGAAGACACTATTTAGGGCATACTATCAGTCTTTTTATACGTGTAGTTTGTGGACTAGCTACACGCAACGAACCGTCAGTGCCCTGCGGGTCCATTAAAACAATGCTTTCAGGTTCCACTAAACAAGTTTGCACACATGATGAGAAAATCAGATTCTCCAAATTGTGATGTGTGCGGTGTTATTGAAGACGTGCATCACCTGTTGGTGGAATGTGTCCGTTACAATACCGATCGAGAGCTCTCAATAAGAACTTACAACTTAAGCAGAACTAATGTGGGTATGCTCCACGAGACGTTGTCCTCTCCATTGTCTGAAGCCGCTAAAGCGCTGTTTATGTTATTTAGTCGTAGGTAAGCCATAACTAGTAAGTAGATGTAGTTTAGTTTAAGTTAGGTTACGATGGAATTGACATGTACTTTATGTATAAAAATTCCTTAAATAAATAGAAAAAAAAAAAAAAAAAAAAATGCTTTCAGGTTGCTGCTGGGATTGCCTCGCTACTGCAGTGCGTCAGGGATGTTTGCTGAAGCTCAAGTGGACGGCTTTCACGCCATTAGACGTAAGAGAGCAGCATCGCTGATGCGAAGGGTGAAGGGCAGTCCTAACAGCTACCTGCGTGTAACTGCAGAATACATCCATAGTCAAACTATAGGCCGATTTTCTTGGCTACCGTCGTGGCTAAAAAGCTTGACAGTGTGCTTAATTCTCACCTGAATACCCGCATTAAACTGCATGATGCCCAGTTTGGGTTTCGGCCAGGGCTGTCAACAGAAACTGCTATTCTTAGTTTAAAGCATGCTGTCAAGTATTACACAGACAGGAAAACACCTGTCTATGCATGTTTCCTGGACCTGTCCAAGGCTTTTGATCTTGTCGCTTTCGACGTTCTCTGGCAGAAATTGTCTGATACTGCGGTGCCGCTGGAGCTCGTCTCACTTCTGCGGTACTGGTACATGAACCAAGAGAGCCGGGTGCGATGGGCAGGAGAGCTATCAGAGCCAAGTAGGCCAGAGTGTGGCGTGAGGCAGGATGGCCTGACCTCACCTTCGTTGTTTAGTCTGTACGTGAATGCACTAATCGAGCGGCTTAGCAGCATTCGGCATTCGGTTGCTTTATTGATGGAGTCTGTTTCAATAATTTAA
This sequence comes from Amphipyra tragopoginis, assembly GCA_905220435.1. Lineage (NCBI taxonomy): Eukaryota > Metazoa > Arthropoda > Insecta > Lepidoptera > Noctuidae > Amphipyra > Amphipyra tragopoginis. The sequence continues at coordinate 11,655,953 of HG992020.1, read as the reverse complement.
GCTATGCAGACGACATGGTGCTGTTGGCCCCCTCGGTCCGCGCGCTCCGTAAGCTTCTCGGTATTTGCGAGTCGTACGTTGCTTCCCATGGCCTTGTATATAACAAAGGCAAGTCAAAATACATGGTCTTCAAGTCCGATACCAAGTGTCCCTTCACCGTCCCTCCTGTGTTACTGAACGGTGTGGGGTTGCACAGGGTGTACTCTTTTAAATACCTGGGCCACTTGGTGACGGACGATTTGAAAGACGACGCGGATATGGGGAGGGAGCGCAAAGCATTGTCGGTTCGGGCTAATATGCTGGCCTGCCGGTTCTTCCGATGTACAGTATCGGTCAAAAGTCCAGTAGCAATCTCACAAAGCTATTGATTATCAAAACCAGTCGCACTTATGACCTTCTTCTATAAAGACATTTCAAACACATACACACACACACACACCCGTATGTCGCACTCTTTCATCATGAGTCAATCAGAAAGAGCGCGGTATATAATAATTTGTTTTAAGTAGTTGGCTGGCGTGTGGATACTGGATTTGAAACAAAATGAATCTTAATAAATGAAAAATATCACAAAAGATGAGGGTAGATTTGAAACAAAATGAATTTGCTGGATTGAATAAAATAGTATGACGTTGTTGGTCGGTGAACTTAATTACGAGTGTTTGTGTTATTGCTATTAGTGGTTTTTTGTTTGAATATCTTAATTCAAAATGCAAGCAAATATAAGTATTGAAGCCAGGGCAAACATTGTCGCCTTGCATAGAAATGGACTTAATATATCTCAAATTTCCAATGAAACCGGCTTATGTGTAAGTTATTGTTTAAATATTATGTGAGGATAGTTGTGAACGGTGTATGATTTTCTTGTTAATAAATCGGTAGTTACAAGTGTGTAATAAATTGTTATTTTTGTTTTAGAGAAATACTGTGAGGCGTTGGGCGAAGAGATCTGAGGAAGAAGGTAGTCTGAAGAGTTGTGTAAGAAGTGGAAGGCCGCCGCTTATTAACCACTCTCAGCGACGTTTTATGGTGGAAGAATATGAAACGAATGGTTTCACACCAACTAGACGCTTTGCAGAACAATTTGATGCGTCATTGCGCACTGTTCGCCGCGCACTCCATGCCGAAGGTTTGCATCACCGAAAACCGGCAAAAAAACCGTTTTTGACGCAAAGGCATAAAGAGGAACGATTGCGTTTTGCTCGGGAATATTTAGATTTTAACTGGGAGACTACAATATTTTCTGATGAAAAGACTTTCAAATCTTGTCAGAAAGGAAGACTTCATTTATGGCGTAAGAACAATACTCGTTGGTCTGACAACAATATTATTCCTAATACAGAATCAGGTAGAATAAGTGTGAATATGTGGGGGTGGATTAGTGCCCAAGGGCCGGGTGAGTTGGGATTTATACCTACGCGTGCCAACAGCTCCAATTACGTCGAAGTCTTGAACGACATAATGTTACCTACTGTGCGTAATATTTACCCATCACAAGACTGTACTGAAATTAGTTTTGTTCAAGATAATTGTCCAATACACCGTGCCAGTATTGTTCGTGAATGGTTTAGTAAGCATTCGGATATTAAAGTTATTCCGTGGCCAGCACGATCCCCTGATCTAAACCCCATTGAAAATATATGGGGTTTAATGGTGCAAAGATGGGAAGCACGAGACGAGAAATGTCCTGAGCATCTCAAGTCCCACTGCATGCAATTGTGGGATAGTTTACGTGGCACAGATATATGTGCAAACATTGTAGGCTCCATGCGTCGACGTCTTTTAAGCTGCATTGATAATAATGAAGGCCACACTAAATATTAATCTCTCAATCACCGTAAACATAGACACAATAGATAAACAATAGCGACGGTAGATCGGCGTGCCACCCGATACGATGACAGTTAATTAAATAGTCAAACGAACTTACCTGTAAGTGAAGTTCGACTGTAATTATACGAAGTTGTTGTCTCGTCCGAATATGATGATAGAAAACAAGTGTAGTCCCGGTTCTCTAGTCACTAACGTCACATAATTTTAAAGAAATTAAAATGTCTGGAACGCACCCGCCTGTGCTGCCACCTGCCTCTGTAACTAGGATCATTAAGTTCATAGCGTTTTATTGGTTTTACAACATAGGGTCCATGCTCATGTCTTTACATAGTATGGAGTGTTTGGGTAGGGAGGGACTCATCATATTCGGACGAGACAACAACTTCGTATAATTACAGTCGAACTTCACTTACAGGTAAGTTCGTTTGACTATTTAATTATACTCGTTGTTGTCTCGTCCTCTATGATGATAGAAAACAAGTGTAGATGTTCAAAGATAAGTTGTAAAATCAATAAACATTTGTTAAAAAAGAAGACAATCAGGATTGTGCTTCTTAATTCAAATTAAATAATGTATAATGTATATATAAACCCATTAGGGATTACTTTGGAAATGGTTTCTATAGTTGGAATCTGTATTCCACACGAACGCGCTGTAGAATGAGATAAACGTTTTATATCTCTTTAATTTAGTTGCATTGTTGCAATCTTATCATCTTTTAGAAAATTTATAAATTATGAAGTGGTATGGCGCTATTCTTCATTTACTACTTACGAAATTTGATCGATTTGTCAATAATTGATGTTAGAGCCATCTATCGAAAATTGCATGTAACTAAGTGCAACTTACGTGCGAACTCACTGTTCGGTGGGTTCCACGCCTCGATTGATATTTAGCGGCGTGATAATTATTTCCGCTAAGATGCGCTCAAAGTAAACTTCCGAGTAATAAATAGTTAATAAAGTATTTAGGTATTCTATTATTGGAAATAGAAACTAACTTTGGTAAATGAACTCTTTTTGATAGCTTTCTACTAATAGCCACCACTGCTAACTTCAATAGCATCAAGTTCGAGTAAGGTTTAATAAACTTTTTGAAAAATTTACAACAAAACATAACTCCTAGTATATATAACATAACTTTGGTATTCCTGACGTGTACTACCTATACCCTTTTCATCCTAAACTGATATCTGACTTTTCTGTACTTACAAACGTTATCATGCAAGGAATACTTTATATGTAGGTACATATATTTTGTATTCAATCCTCATCATCATAATGTATCATTATCTATGTAATATAGCTATTTTACGTTTTTGATGATGTCGTTTACGTTATTTCGATAGCAGTCTCTATACGACTATTAGATAATTTTCAAAATGACCGAGTTGTCAGGGCTACTCAGGACTCATTTTTGGGTGAACAGAGTATAATGTACGAGAAATTATTAAGTATGTAGTGTCATAATATTAGTATCATTGTATATCCCTGACTGCCTCATTGGTGTAGTGGTCGTCGCGACCGCTGAGCGTGAGGTTCCGAGTTCGATTTCCAGGTTGGGCAAATGGATAGGTCTTTTCGTCCCGGTTTTTTTGAAATGAGGGTGTACTACGCGCCTCTATCCAGCGCTATGGGGAGTACATCTGTGATGTTATGTTATGTGTATCTAATAGATATTTTATACTTTCTTGTTAGTAGTAATTCAACATAGTGAATTCATTCTGAACATTATGTTTAGTTGTACTAAGACATTAATGTTTGTTTGTGATTAGTTATGGATTGTATCCAACATGCATGTGTGTGGCACAAATTAATATCAGCAATGTACCTAATACCCAAATGGGTTCCGGTAGTGTTTTCCAGGATCTTAGATTTTATTGATTTCAATAGGTACGACAATGCTAGTTGTTTTGATTAGCACTGACCTTCATTACTTTTGGATGAACATTTTTTTTTTTTTTTTTTTTTTTTTTTTTTTTTTTATATTTGTTTCAATATTGTTTGTGTGTTAAATAACTATAAATAGAATTTTGTAGAAACAGCATGTGTAATATTTTGTAATTCTAATAGATAATTTAAGGAATTAAATATTTGTATCAACAATTCACATACAAAACGTTTTCTTTTTGACATACATAATCTTCAATATTTTTTAATTGTTTGAATACAGTAAAAATTGTATTGATCTACATGTTATGTGTAATACGTATAACACGTATTATCTTACCTTTACAATAATGTAAAGTAAAAAGCAAGATAATGCAATGTTATGATGTCCGCACAAAGAAAATTAATCACAGCACTCTGCACAAAGTGGTTTCACGACCTTAATTAAATATTTTACTTATTTTATTATTATACAAGGTTCTTAATTTCATAAATATTGAGCATGAAAAGCGTCGTATAATTATGGTCAGACATCACTTTATTTATTTGAGCATAAATTATATTGAATATGGGCCTATTCTAGAACCTAATAAAAAATTCTGAACAGTTTGGCCCTTCTTGACCCAGTGATTAATTGTACTGAAGGTTACGGTCACAGCCTTACAGGGTCTTTTTGTTAAAGCATAGAAATTCTAAATCTCACAGATATTTTGTGAATACTTAATAGGTAATTAATTGCATTTTTATCTGTAGGTTCTATTTTGTTGTTGAAGAGAGAAAATACTAGAAATGGTTGGCATCTACTTGCCCGCCAGGTTTTCATTACCTTGTCTTTCTCTATTTTTCAATGTTAATAACAAGCTCGTTTGAGCTCTTTGGCCTCTAGTTGCCATTAACACACATTAAAAAAGGCACCATCTTTTTGGTAACAATTTATAATCACTTGATGTGTGCCTGTTGTTATTTTTAACATCATTTTCAAAAAAACTAACTAAATACATCTCAAATATTCCAATATTTAGGTGTTGGAGGTCGTAATTTATAGAAACTTCCAATGAGTCTTTTGGTTCTGTTTTCTATACTGAAAAGTGATCCTATTTTATTGTTTTTATAGCCATATAAAGTGGAGTAGATAATTGTATTTATTATACTCATACTAATATAGAGTAAATACAGTCACTGTTTAATTGGGCTGTAGATACCTATGTAACCAAAAGAATTATAGTTAAATAGAAGGCTATTTTCTTTGAAACAGAATCTTAGTTAGGTACTTTTCACTTTTCTTGTTGACATTGATCATCTATATATATAAAAGAAAGTCGTGTTAGTTACTTCACTTATAACTCAAGAACGGCTGAACCGATTTAGCTGAAAATTGGCAGGGAGGTAGTTTAGAGCCAGGAGAAGGACATAGGATACTTTTTATCCCGTTCGACATCATTCCCGTGTGACTTGACATGTAACGTCAGTCACTATAAAACGTGGTATAACAAAAAAGAATCAGACTTGGAATAACAAAATTGACGTATAATGACAGGTAGTAGGTAGGTAGTAGGTAGGTAGTAGGTAGGTAGTAGGTAGGTAGTAGGTAGGTAGGTAGTAGGTAGGTAGTAGGTAGTAGGTAGGTAGTAGGTAGGTAGTAGGTAGGTAGTAGGTAGGTAGTAGGTAGGTAGTAGGTAGGTAGTAGGTAGGTAGTAGGTAGGTAGTAGGTAGGTAGTAGGTAGGTAGTAGATAGGTAGTAGGTAGGTAGTAGGTAGGTAGTAGGTAGGTAGTAGGTAGGTAGTAGGTAGGTAGTAGGTAGGTAGTAGGTAGGTAGTAGGTAGATAGTAGGTAGGTAGTAGGTAGGTAGGTAGTAGGTAGGTAGTAGGTAGGTAGTAGGTAGGTAGTAGGTAGGTAGTAGGTAGGTAGTAGGTAGGTAGTAGGTAGGTAGTAGGTAGGTAGTAGGTAGGTAGTAGGTAGGTAGTAGGTAGGTAGTAGGTAGGTAGTAGGTAGGTAGTAGGTAGGTAGTAGGTAGGTAGTAGGTAGGTAGTAGGTAGGTAGTAGGTAGGTAGTAGGTAGGTAGTAGGTAGGTAGTAGGTAGGTAGTAGGTAGGTAGTAGGTAGGTAGTAGGTAGGTAGTAGGTAGGTAGTAGGTAGGTAGTAGGTAGGCAGTAGGTAGGAAAAAGAGCATTGCAACGCATGCTGGGTACAGCTAGTATACATATAGATATGACTCTTTAAATTTAATAATACTAGAAAAATATTTTTCTGTTTGAGTTTACATACTGTGTATTTGGTGGTTTTCCCAACTTTTAACCGGTCACTGGTGGACCGGTTAACCGGTCAGGTCAGTTTTGACAAAAGTATGTAATTGAAGTAATGATTTATTATATCTTATTACAAGATAAAAAATGGGCAACCAAAGAGCTGATTGTCTTAAGCATTACAGACTTCTATAGCTTTTAATAGGATTAATTCATTAATTTCAGATGCTAGCTGCAAATTTTAAGTTTAGAAAATTAACCATTTAACTGAGTGTTATTATGGTGTGATTTCCTTTTAAAAGTGGATTTTATATCCTATATCCTAATCAGTGATGATAGGTTATCTGGTAAGTTGTTCCAAATCATAAAAAATGAAATTGAAAGAACGGCCCACCTGTCAGGTTACTTCTGCCCTCACAGTGTTATCTTCTCCTCTTGATGACTCTGTTTTCACCTCTGGATGAAGGCCCCACCAGTTTAAAGCCTGACTTTTTTAAAGTTTTAGTCTAGACAACAAGGCATTCTTCACACACATTTGAAGATATGAGCCCAGCACTGACACGGCTGTAGCGGGGTGTTGCTGTCTTATTATTTCATTAACTGCAGCATTTATTCTAGGATATAGCAATGCACATAGCATTATATCATAGCGTTGTACCATTTACTGAAAATTAAGTAAAAGATGGATTTTTCCTCACAAATTTTTCTTCCTTTAGCTAGGCCATTTTTTATTATTATTGGCCATCTTTCAGCAATCTGTTTACGTTCTCCTTGATTTGCACGTTGTGGAGAAGCAGCTAGTATCTCCATTAGGTTGTATTCTCACATTTCTTCCTGAGGGACTTCACCTCGGAATCAACCACCTCATTTAGCAAATCTGTGTTGTTAATGCCAAAAAACTCTGGTTAAATACATTCAACCACCTTCAGAGGCTGATTCTCATTATTTTTATGCAATACAGATGAATTGTTCATGCTTCATGCTGTTAGGCTACAAGCATTGTAACGTTATTCTAACCATGTAAGTCCCCGCAGAACTTCCCTTTAAGGTTATAACGAATGTCAACCACGTGCGTTCCCTCAGAACGCCCCAAAGGTTGGATGGATGCTCACAAGAGAGAGAGCGGTTTTAGACCATGTGCGCTCCCGCAGAACGCCCCTCAGGTCTATTGCATTGTTTTGACACAAAGTCAGAGAATCTTCACCTATGGCTTGGTGCGCCGTTAGGCTACAAACATTACATCATTAATAATATAACCACGTAAGCCCCCGCAGGACTTCCCTTTAAGGTTATAAAGAATATCAACCACGTGCGTCCCTTCAGAACGCCCCACAGGTTGCATGGATGTTCACAACAGAGTAGTATTAGACCACGTGCGCTCCCGCAGAACGCCCCTCGGGTCCATTATGTTGTTTTGACACAGAGTAAGAGCACCTTCACTTGGGGTTGAAAAAACACTTGCACCAAGCCGCATGATAATCACACTCGATATTGCGATATATTTATTATTCAATGCATTGAAAAATAGAAATAAACTGCATGCAGAGAAAAAAAATAGAGTAAAAGCCACTCTTGAGTCATGGCGTTGAATTCTTTCTTCAGAATCACTTCGGAGCTAAAAATGTTTGATACGCTTTTACAGTTTACGTATCTTTTTTAATAGATCGGATTTATCTTGATCTTTTGATCTTCTTTTTCCTAGTTTTATGTTAATTTACGCGTTTTTTCACTAAGAATGAAGAAGAAACGATGTGACGTAAAGCTTGACATAAAACCGAATGATCCTAGTTACAGAGGCAGGTGGCAGCACAGGCGGGTGCGTTCCAGACATTTTAATTTCTTTAAAATTATGTGACGTTAGTGACTAGAGAACCGGGACTACACTTGTTTTCTATCATCATAGAGGACGAGACAACAACGAGTATAATTAAACAACTTAGATTATTTATTTTTTACAATGAATGTGTTGGCTGTAATAGTATTATGTTAGTGTAAGATTGTATAATATTGAGGTTAAGTTTCAATCTTCTTTTCGTCAAGAAAACGAACACTTAAGCTATATAATCTCAAAACACACATAGATCAATTTAATGTAGCGGTTTATTCATTTTGTTTGTAATACAGCGTGGAAGGGACATCGTAACACAAACTTCGTGAAAAGGTTCCTCATAAAGCCTTAAATTAATTTACGTAAGTCATTAATATCACAAATGATAGGTTACAGATGTTGTCATTTTTAAGCGCGCAATGTACTGCGAATGCAAACAACGAGTCACAATCACAACCGCAAGCCATTACTCCGCTAACGCGGTAACGGTGCGCGGCGCGGCGCGGCGGCCGTACAGTAAGTACAGTGCCTACACCACGAAGCAAGTATTTGCTTCGTGGCCTACACGCATACGCACGCACACATCACAAGTCTGAGTTCGGCACGGAGTCGCGTTGCCGCACAACGCTTTTGTAAACGTGAAAAGTAGCATACCTACGTTTACACTACTGATAAAGAAATCACCTAACAAACACATTGATAAACCGAACTTGAAATTTAGTTCAATTGACTGATGGCTTACAACAAAAAACAAAACATTGCTCGTTCGCTCATAAAATAACATAAGTAGGTACCTACCTAATGATTCCGATGAGGTACCTACCTACCTACATGGCAATTAGTTGCAAACAAATTAACACTCACCTTAATCTCTCTTATTAGGAGTGAGGGACTCCTAATAAGATAGGGTTCAAAGTGGCCGCCACCAACTTGCTCACAAATCCTAGCGCGGCGCAGAGTTTCAGCGTGGAAACGGGGCAATAAGGTGGGGTCTCGGACATACTCCGCACGGAGCGTCGCAAGCGACTCGCATTTCTGCTGCCGTATTGCACTCCGTAACAAAGTCCCTATCTTGACCCCACAGACAAAAATCTAGTGGGGTCAAGTCTGGTGATCGCGCTGGCCAGGGTTGTGGATCGAACCTCCCAATCTACTGGTCACCAAAAGTCGCTGTAAGGTGTAAGGCTGTCGCACTGGAAGAGTCACGTGTGGGGGAGCGCCATCGTGTTGGTACCACGCATCCCGGAAGTGGGCCACCGGCATCTCTCTAGTTACGGGCACTAAACGTATGGTTACGACTGTTACGTATCCGAGGCATTTTCGTTCAAAACACACACAGAACAACACAGACAAAAAAACAACTCTACTGATAATAACTAATACGCTCAAATCCAAAATCACGAAAAACAACACAACCGTTTACAATGAACGCAAATCGGAAACTGAACTGATTTCAACTGATCAAAAATCGGCGAAATTCAAAATTTTACTTCCTTTACAATTTCGCCGACAAGCCGTCATAGACTCGTAGGCACCTAGATCATGCACAGACCAATAAAATGATAGACTGTGCCAACGCATTAAGTTGTACTGACAAAATAAATTGCGAAAATGGATAGGGTTAAAATTTACTAAAGATCAGATTACATCGGTTAAACAAAGGTGTTAATGCAAAAACAAATGTTTATAACAAAAATTGCCTAAAAAAAAGGTTAATTACTAAAAAAACTTATTTTTTTACATTCAATTTATTAAAATTGATAACAGTATTGGACATACTATCAGAGATCATTAATAATCCCAGATAAAAAGTCTAAATAAAAGTAGTCAATCTGATATTAATTTACGTAATAACGCATCTGTTAGATTCATAGGCACTGGCCACTATAGCTTTGTCGATACCGCGCGTCGGCGCAGCGGCATGTCGGCTTCTTTGAGTGAGCGCGCGCTCAGTGACTATTGCCTACACTGCCTACTTTGTTGCACTCACTTACTTTGTTGCGATAACCTCGGTTCGTGAACTTTACCAAAACAGCTGATCGGGAGCACTTTTTAAGTTTGATTTTCATTGCTGTTTTACGTGAAAATTGTGAAATAATTGTTTTTTTCTTTTTTATCGCATTGGGATGGAAAACAATAATGATTTTATACACTATAAATTAAAAAAAACTGCAAAAAAAATCGTAAAAATTAAGAAAAAAGCGACGAAAAATTCCAACGCTGGGGGGTTCAGAATCATGTACTGGATCCATGGTACACGTATACGTTACGATGTCCCTTCCACCCGGTATTATAAGCGTTTTAAATAAATATTGTTGTTTTATTACCACACCGAGCACCCTTAATTGCTATAGATACTTAATAATGCTAAATAAAAAACGGTAAAATAATCAGGTGATTATTTCACTGTTCTTTTAATTGGTAATATTTATTTTATTCCTATTTTCAATACTATTAATATTTAACTAAGGGCCGATTTTTCAATCGTCAGACAAATTTTATCTGAGGAATAAATATCACGCGTTGACAGCTTTTGTAGTAGAAATCTGTCAAAACATAAAAAATATTCTTCAGATAAAAGTTATCCAACGATTGAAAAATCAGCCGTTAGGTAAATATAATTCCTACTGTTGCAATAATAAAAAAAACATTGTAAAAAGAGAATCTTCTCTTGGGGATCGAACCCACTGACTGTGTTTATCAGTCCGTTGCCTGGGTTTTCCTACTGACGAGGCTTATTAGCTTTATGCGAATTTTAACAATATACTGAACCGGCCAATATCACGCGGTTACTGCCTGTCAAAAGATGACGATACGACGACGATTGACTATCCTCCGGTTTCTGATTTGAGAATTCGGGATAAGCAAATACTTAAGTAACATTTGAGTACAGAGTTGTCAAAAAAATGACGGATTTTAAAGCATTTTTTTGACAACTTTGTACTCAAATGTTACCTAAGTATTTGCTTATCCCGAATTCTCAAATCAGAAACCGGAGGTATGTGTGTGTGTGGTGAGGTCTCATTAGTAATAAGGTTGAGTGCGTCACTCACACAAACAGACGTACGCACGCTACGTTCATAGGAATATGATCATTAAGGTGTTGCTGCACTTATGACCGCTGACTGTACAGCGGCGGTCAAATTAACACTGTTTAAAGCATATTGCACGTCGCTGTACTCGGGGAGCCTGTGGTTCAGCTACCACCAAAAGGCCTACAATGCTCTGCGAATCCAGTGTAACAACGCATTTAGGGTGCTGTTGCGTCTGCCTCGGTTCTGTAGCGCATCGTCTATGTTCGCTGAGGCACTTACCGACTGCTTCAATGCTGTACGGCGTAAGAAAGCGGCCTCGCTGCTAATCAGACTCCGTGGCAGCCCCAACAGCATTCTAAGTGCTATAGCCGGGAGACATGACAGCCCGTTGGTGAGATCACTTGTCACCAGTACATTGTCTGTGTTATTAATTAAGTACTAACATAGGTTAAGACTGTTGTTACTAACCCAATGGATCTTTTTGTTATCTGAAGGAATAAATGAAATTGAATATAGTCCTATTTGGATGCATTGGATAAGGTTGCATTTATTGTAGGCTGACACGCGTTTTTTGTCTCTTGTGTGTATCTGTAAGTTACTAACATAGCTTTAATGTTCAGGTGGTAGCTAGTCAGGCAGACCGTATAGATCCAACCACGTCGCGTGCTGTGTTTTGTATAATCTACACGCGTCTATTACCAGCCTGCAGTGAGGAAGTTTTAAATTCTAGCCCGTCTACACACGGTATAAAATTTTCGAGTAGAGACAAACCAACACAACTTTGTATAGATAATGTACTAACAGAAGTTTGATTTCACAACAAACGTTTATAAATATCATAGTATTACTGTTCTTCCTGCATTTTGTCTAAAATGTGTCGACATATTGTGTTTTCTTTGGTTATCATCATTTTGTTTGACAATGGTAATCTTATATTATTTTTATTGTGTTCATTATTCTAGTGAGTGAATTGCAATTGAAATTGGGTGGTTGCAAGTCCGCGGATAGGTCCGGTCACGATCCACCGAGCTCTCCCGTCGTAGAGTCTTAGAATACATCGAGTGTTCAAAATATCGAATGTTTGTTTGATCGAACATTTAAAAATATCGAATGTTTATTTGATCGAACGTTCAATGCATCGCATATTCATTATATCGAAATATTAACATACTGACCACTTATTATATTGAATATTAGTATACAAAAATTACGGCTATGTCGAAGAAAAACACTGCTTAATCTTTTTGTTTTTCTGTCAATTATTAAATTAAATTAAATGTCGTGTTGGCCCTGAGATTACAGACCCACTTGTTAAGCACCGGGTTGCGGGTTGTGTTTTTAAATATTCAATATAATAAGTAATCAGTATGTTACTATTTCGATATAATGAATATGCGATACGTTGAACGTTCGATCAAACAAACATTCGATATTTTGAACACTCGATGTATCGAGTGTTCGATTTATTGAATGTTCGATTTATTAACCATTCGATGAAATGAACGTTCGACTATTTGAACATTCGATTTATAGTGTTCGATCAATTGATATTCGATGTTTTGGCATTCGATATGGCGTAGTACACCCGTCCTTCGCTTGGTTTAAACCGGTTTATACTGCTTTTTAACCGACTTCAAAAAGGAGGAGGTTCTCAATTCGTCTGTATTTTTTTTTTTTATTTTTTTTTTTATGTTTGTTACCTCATATCTCCCTCATTTATGAACCGATTTGAAAAATTATTTTTTTGTTCGAAAGGGTATACTTCCCGATTGGTCCCATATAAATTTTGTTATGATTAGACCATGAACTTCAGAGATATGGAACGGAACTCCTCATCGGATCAAAGCAAAATTCTCAAATTACTAATATTGCTTTGTTTATATTTGTTGTTGGGAACTGACTACTGGAAAAGAGGAGGGGGTGCGTGTCCCTCCCTCCCCCCCTTTGGAATGTTTTCATTATATCGTGTAAGGTATCATTTGAAAGGACTTTTTATGCCCGACTACGTCAAAGCCAAAAAGAAGGGTTATATAGGTGTTAAAATTATGACACTAAAACGTATATAATAAAAAATAAACTTTAAAAAAAAGTAAAAACCGACTTCAAAGAAATACTTAAAAGGAGTAAAATAATTACCATAATATAAAATTAACAGTTTCAGAAGTCGGTGCAACTCTACACTGAAGCAAATAGAAGCCACCGACTTCTGAAACTGTTAATTTTATATTATGGTAATTATTTTACTCCTTTTAAGTATTTCTTTGAAGTCGGTTTTTACTTTTTTTTAAAGTATATTTTTTTAATTTCGTTTATACTGCTTTTTGGCAATCGATTCTATGTGCACTCACACAAATGCAAAGCTCAGCTTACGCCTCGCCAGTTGTAACCATTCGATAAACATCGAGACCCCTACGTGCCTCAGACAGCACGATAAACCGTGGGTCCCGAGTGTCATACGAATACCTATGACAGCCGTTACGGGTAGACAGAAGCCTGAAAGTCTGACAACCGGTCTAACCTTAGGATATCGACAATGCCCAGTAACTGTGTTGCGGAGGTCTGATGGCAGTTGCTCCGTGTAAAATACTGATATACAGCCGCATCTGCTTAGACAGGAAGCTAGGATAAGGCTAGGTAGAACATTTTATAGTGCTTTGGCTTCGAACGCAGTGTTATTAGGATTTTCTATTCAAAATTTCTTAGTTACGCTGACCCCTAGTTCTAATTCTAATTCTTAGTTATTATAAAATAATAATGACTGGCTTAGGAAAATAAATAATAAAATAAGTAAACAAACATTAAAATATAAGTTAAAAAATATGTTACTCACTGAGTAGGTATGGCATGCATATTTAAGTATTATTATAATTTTAAATATATAGATTAAAGATAAAGAATTAGATTAAAGAAATAGAAGATGAATAGATAAAAATTATAATTTTAATATTATATATAAGTATACACTGCTACCTCTTCATATTGTGTTTGAGAGTAGATTAGATAAACTGCATGAATATATATTTAATAGCTAATAACTAAAACTGTCCAATTTTTTACCAAATGTTAATTGAGCGCTATTCCCGCCGACAAACTGTCACAGAGTTTGGTGGCTTTAATTTCTTTGTAAAATGTGTGCAAATCAATAAAAGCTTTTCAATTTTCATTTTTTCTCCCTATTTCATGACAATTGTAGAACTTTTGATTGCTTCATCGGTCTAGTGGTAGCAAGCTGCTGAGGGTGAGGTCCTATGTTCGATCCCCGGGTTGAACTTATTTGTGGTCGTCGCAGCATGTATTTTTCTTCCCTACATCTCTATTAGCCATCATCTCAGTAGTCACGCTCTTTCTAGTCATATCATCTTTTACATTATCCATCCATCGTTTCTTTGATCTTCCTCTACTCTTAAAACCATTCACATTCATACTCAGAACTTTCCTCACGACATGTTCTTCATTCTTCCGCATCACATGTCCATACCATGATAACCGGTTTCCACACAATTTCTCAGTCACCGGCGCCATTTTCAGACTTCCTCATTTCTAATTTTATCTATTTGCGTAATACCACATGTGCCTCTTAGGTTTCTCATCTCAGCTGCATGCATGCATGCATGCATCGTTTGTCTAGCGGTTGCAAGCGCTACTGCTGAGTCTGAGATCCTGTATTCGATCCCCAGGTCGAGCAAAGTATTATTGAGTTTTTTCCGTCTTGAATTTCTCAGTAACAGCCCGGAGTCTGGATTTGTGCCCGGTTGATGGCAATAGGCTCGCCCCCTATTACATGGGACTTCAAACATAACGGTGAAATGTGGGTGAACTATACACCTCTGCCGACCCTTCAGGGTGTACCGGCGTGATGTTATGTTATGTTGAACTTTCTGTAATTAAACTTGTATTAAAATTATTTAATTTTTGCAGAAGTATTTGCATTGGAGAAAGTTTCGAGGCAAAAAAGGTTAGTATAAGTATATACAGGGCGTCCCACGACTTTGCCATAGGAGAGAAAGTACCTTTAATACTGTAGATAGAAAAATTTACTGAATGAAGACTTCATTTTTATTTTAAAAACAATACGAACTGAATTCAAAGAATTTTAAACAATCACCTGTCTGAACCCGGAATAGAACTCGCGAAATGTGAATAAAAAACCTGTAATTTTATTGTACTGATCGAAAGGCTCGATCACACACATTTATTTCTTCTAAATAACATAGCATCTAAAATAAAAGGAAGACCTTGAAATGTAATATTTATTTAAAATAATATTTATGGTAGGTACGTTTAACTGCAACTTACAATCAATTTAATTTATTAAATGCTCAAAATGTGGCCCTTCCTGTTGTATACAAATTGTAACTCTTTTGATAATTTGCTTCCCGTTGATTTATATATTTTTTCATGGTGAATGTTTAAAATAATATTTCTAAGTTCAGTTTGTAACTCCTGCACACTCTCATACTGGTTCCTGTAAACTAAATATATTACATAACCCCATAAAAGAAATCTAACAGGGTTAGATCTGGGGATCTCGGAGGCTATCTGACCCTATCCTTGGTAAGCAGAACGAATCGTTCCTAGAATAATTACGTATGATTTTCTGATTTCTTCCAGATGCATAGTCATTCAGAAGCAGTCAGGAGGAAGAGCAGACAGCGGTGAAGGTTCTGATGACGAGGATTATGACGTTAAAAGGCCCCAACCTAAAGACCCGAGCCCTGATAGACTTCAGAATGATAGGATTTATGCTGGGAACAAGAAAAATGAAGTAGAGGTAATATTTCTGCACTTTAAAATTAATGAAAATAACGCCGGTCATGATCCACCGAGCTCTCCCGTCGTAGAGCCGGTCGTCTCTTCAGACTCCGCAGTCACACCGTTAATTCACCTCTCATCACGCTGTTCCCCCCCCCCCCCCCCAACCCCCCGCCAGCAACTTGCTAGTAGTCATGGTGTTTGTGTAGTATAAGTAGTTAGCTTAGGTTAGTATTTTAATTCCCCACCATTGGCTGGAGACCCTTCAGGTCTCGCCAATAACTGCCCGGTTACGTAGAAACGGTCCCCTAGGACAACCTATAAGCAGTCCAAAATAACAAAATAATGCTTTACATTACAAAATTTATGGTTCGCACTATAATTAACCAAAAACCATTTGTTTCTGAACGCATCCGTTAAACGAATGCTGGAAAGTGATCGGCGAAGCTAATCGTTTCTGCCACTCGCCGGCCGCTGCCAAGGCACCCGTCGCTTCGCTCGCTTGGCACATTCATTGAGTGATCATAGTTCTAACATAACCGCCATACCAGTCAGTCGTCATATACAGGATGTTAACGAAATCGTGTAACTCCTTCCAACCGCGTGATCTAGTGGTGACACAGATTAACCCTAAAGGGGAATTTTGGACAAATAAACAAAAAAAAAATTGGTTTTCAATATCGGGTCCGTACTTAACTTCGAGAGTCATATGTTCGATTAATGAAAAGTCGACTGAACGATTGTTCGAATGGAATTTATTGCGAAATAACTTTTTATCGCCAAACGCTACTTCGACTGAACGATTCATCGAATATTGATTAATCGATGGACTGCTCTTTCGAATGAATAATAATCACTAATCATTAAAATTAAACGTTGTTTTATTTTTTAAAGTGGCAAATGTAAGCCACCGAGCTCATGAGGTCAAGCCTGTCCATGTGTCCCTTAGATTTAAAAGTTTATTCAGTTTTTCTTCTTTCCCAACCTGTTCTTTCTTTTTGGTAGGAGAAACTCGATTATTCCGAACCTGACCCGAAATACTAACACGGCCGCGGGTTACGTTAGGAACTTGAAAAAAAAAAAAGATAATATTTGTTCCGAACGTAACCCTCTTCCTAACCTGACACGACGTATCATTCCTATCATAACCCGAATTGCGATATAAATAGGTTTTCCTCGATTTAGGTGGCAACTCGTCCGCAAATTATTTCGCCCGCGGCCGAGACGATCTTAAAGCATATAGATTCCGAGAGAGAAGGAGGTTTCCGATAAAGATGTTTTTTTATTTATTTGGGACTAACAAACAGTTACACATAAGATCTTATGAGCTAACTTACAAAATAAATACATGATACAAATGTGCAACTCACACCGTTATTCACAAAATACAAAACAGAATTTTTATGTTATGAGCAAAACGAATCAATGTTAAAGGAGAAAACCATTATTAAACATATTTAAAGGGCTCTTGATTGATTTTATATGCATGGGGTGCATAAAAAGAGCCTCCACGAGTGACGATACATAAGTATGTCCGGCGCACCCTGGGCAGTCAGCCCCGCTACCAACCTTGCTGACTGGCTAATCTTTTCACCACGGCATGAGCTATTCTCGTATAGCTCGTGCCGATACGATAGAAGAAGAAGATTGATTTTTATAAGGCAGTTCACAGTTTCTTTCACAAGTTCGACCCAGACTGCATTACACAGCCAAAGAGTACTAGGACATCATAAATGCGAAGGGGAGGAGGGTGCAGACAGTTCTAACTACTGCACCCCACCCCTTTGCATTTATGATGTCCTAGTACATAGCATTTTTTCGTAATTTGAACACATTCATTAATAAGATAACTTTTCTATACAACGTCCAAGGCTAATTTGCGGAATAGTCCTAAGTCGGGGAAAACCTATCTATATTGCAATTTGGGTTATGATAGGAACGATACGTCGTGTCAGGTTAAGAAGAGGGTTACGTTCGGAACAAATATTATCATTTTTTTCAAGTTCCTAACGTAACCCGCGACTGGGTTAAGATTTCGGGTCGGGTCCGGAATAGTCGAGTTTCTCCTACCAAAAAGAAAGAACAGGCTGGGAAAGAAGAAAAACTGAAAAAAACTTTTAAATCTAAGGAACACATGGACAGGCTCTTCATGACTCGATGGCTGACATCTGCCACTTTAAAAAATAAAACAACAACAACGTTTAAATTTAATGATTAGTGATTATTATTCATTCGAAAGAGCAGTCCATCGATTAATCAATATTCGATGAATCGTTCAGTCGAAGTAGCGTTTGGCGATAAAAGGTTGTTTCGCAATAAATACCATTCGAACAATCGTTCAGTCGACTTTCCATTAATCGAACATATGACTCTCGAAGTTAAGTTACGGACCCTTCAATATCTGAGTCTTTTTAGAACCTTGAGATACTGATACTTGAGAGACTGCAAAGAACAATATCGTGTTAGTCGTTCCTGCCAGCCGTGTCGCCGTACTTTCATTAATTTATGCGTGGCATCGAAATTTTCACAAAAATAAAATGATATTTTTGCAAAAAAAAAAACTTATTTTTTTACTGAATCCTTATTTAATGGTTTAGATATGATCGGCAACAAAGCCGCATGAAAAAAAAAGATTTTTTATTTTTTTATTTTTAATCAAGCTAAATCCCGTGCGGGGCCTGTCTACACCAGTAGTAGATCATGTAGTTTTAAGGAGTTACACGAATTCGTTAACATACTGTATAAGAGTTGATTGTCAAATTCTAAATAAACGCGAGCGTAGCCGCGGGCAAAACCTAGTTATACGTATTATAGTAACGACCAATATTAATCCTAATATAATAAAAATAAAATTCAACCCCTCAGTTGACGTTACTACACTTTTCCCCTCCACCGATGCGGGTAATCTCAGAATGGGGTGAAAAAAAGTTTAAATATAGGTCAGTGAGGGTTAACTTGCATACTTTAAGCGTTTCACTCTCGACCGATTTAAATTATTAAAGGGTTAACCCTTTTTTTGAGTTAATGAAGCTAAAGGGTAGTTGTGCATTGTAACGCGGTTAAGCAAATGTAGCGAGGTCGGGATACGGATGGGTGGGTTTTTAGGACAGTGGTGATTATTTATGGATTTACGCTCGTGTAATTTTTCGTTTATTTTTAAACTAGAATTACTTCGCAGTGTGGAAATAATGTTCCGCTGCTCAGCTTCTGTGAGCAATAGCGTGATAGTTTATATACCAGCATAAGCGCAGGCCCATCAAAATTGATTCACACGATTTTACGATCCGAATATTATGCTTATACTTCGCAGTATGTGGAAATAATGTTCCGCTGCTCGACTCCTATGAAAAATAGCGTGATGGTATATGTACCAGCAAAATTGTCGCTTTTTACGCAACACATCAGCGAAAGTCCCATCAAAATCCATCCTCGGGATTTTACGTGATGCCCGGACGGAAAAACAGACAGACAGATACACAAGAATTCCAAAATAATTGTTTTGACTTCTGTATCGATAGTATAGTACCACCCAATCGAAATTTTGGAAAAATATTTAATGCACAGACAAAGTGCACATCCCCCCTTATTACAAAAGATGGTTTAAACCAAGACTAAGGTAAACCCAGGTTTAAAATATACCCATCACTTTCTTATGTCATATAACAAAAAGAGACGGGGCTACCCTAAAACCAGGATTTTTCTTAGACCATCTTTTGTAATAAGGCCCTTTGAGTTTTATTAATTCATTTAATTTAATTTATTAAATCAGTCTCGCTTGTGCTGCGTTCCGATGCGGACGTGTTTACGTATTGTTTATATCGATTAGCGCGGCGCAAGCTGTTGCTCGTAATTACTCGCCATGAGTAACGAACTTGTGGCGAATGAGTTGCTGGCGTTCCTGCAGCAGAAGCTGGATGTGATGGACGAGGTGTCAGCTGTCCAGATCTGCGCAACGAACTTCAGCGAGCAAGACATCGCTGCTGCCAAGCTGTTGTTGTTCACTGTGCTGAACAAGCGCGACCAGATGGTGTCCCGCCGGCGTGACGGGACTAAGAAAAGCCTGCAGGATATTATCACGCTGTTCAAGGAGACCGACCCTGACGACGTGCCGACGTTTGTGGCGAAGGAGCTACACAAGCTGCCTCCCGTCACTTTTGACCACGTCGATGTAACGAGCCTTCTGAAGGACATAGTTTTTCTGAAGGCCAGTCTCGCGGATATGCAAGCGAAGTTAGATGCATCCCAATACACCGTCGCCGAATTGCGTAAGGAAGTCAGCGAGTTGCGCAACAGTGTGACGGTAACTAGGTCACCAGTCGATGCATCTAACGTAAACATGCGTCGCGGAGCCGGCCTCGATATATCGGCGTCGAATTCCGCGTCAGCAGTTTCGTCGCCAGCGCATCCGTCGATTGCTGAGACTGCAGTGCGCCCCGCCTGCGCACCCTGCAGCCCCGTGCCCCTCACCGCGGCCGCACCGCGCAGTGCCGCCCCCGCCCCTCACCCCGTCCCGCTGCCACTGTCTGCAGCCCCGGCTAAACCGAAACGTGGGGATTTCGCTAGCGTCACCGCGAGCGCCCCTTCTAGTATGAAGCCTATGCCAGAAAAGGCGCCGAAAAAGGCTGATGAGGATGGTTTCGTGACGGTGCAAAAGAAGTGCCGTCAGAGAACCAAAAAGAACTGCTGCGGCACGGCTCCTGAGGAGCCGAATATGACGTTTCGTGCCGCGATGCCGAACACTCCGGTGTACATCTCCCGCATACACTACACCACTAATGCGGAGGACATCGTGGAGTATGTACGCCAAAAGGCCAAGTCCTTGGTGAGAGTGCAGCTGCTGGAATCGCGCCGTAACGCCAACTTCTAGGCGTTTGTGGTGCGAGTACCAAAGTGTCTTCTGCACCTCGTCATGGAGGAGAACTTTTGGCCGGAAGGAGTGGTGTTCCGTCGCTTCCGCGGACAAGTGCCACACGATCGCACAACGACAGTGCTTAAGTGAAGATTATAATATTATGTATTAGTTTATAATTTTGTATGGTTTTTATTATTTATGTATTAGTTTTCTATGGGCCAAGTTGCCTGAAATAAAGGATATATATATATATATTGTCCTCCCTTCGGCCATTGTTGATCCGGCTGAAATCCGCATTAATTGTTGATCCACCTTTACCCGCCTATTACTTAGGAAGTTTTGAGTTTATCGTGTATATAATGCTATATAAGAATTCTCCTCCTTACGACGCTATGATTAAGTGTGCCGCAAAGTCTCTAGCTCGTCAACGACTGGCACGGTAATTGTTGATCTTTTAACCGTCTTTTTTTTTACACGGAGTATACTTTTGTTGATCAATATAAACTTCGCTTGATCAACATTTGTCGCGGATACTTTCTTTTTGAGTAAAGCGGTGAGGATACTTTTGTTGGTCAATATAAGCTTCGTTTGATCAACATTTGTCGCGGATACTTTCTTTTCGAGTAAAAGCGGCGGCCGGCGGCGTAAGAGCGGCAATGTTGCAAAAAACGAAACGGAATTAAAGTGAGCTAAAAAGTGCACCCATGACTTTGCGAGTCGTTTGTCTAGCTAAGTCGGGATTTGTGTCCCGTGCAGTCAATGTGTTTTACAATCGTGCAAGATTATACGTCTTCGAATTATGTTAGTTTTTAGAAGATTATTTTTGTTTTTTTTACGCTGAACGCATATAGAGCACGACGGAACTGTATTTTGATTTTACCAAAATTACGTTCAAACGTATCTAGTACTAACACGATTCAAATTCTAAAGCTTAGAAATCATACCTGCAGCATTGGCATGTCTTAGACATTGGGATCATACTTATTTCTCTAGATATATTTGAATGACATTTGGTAAAAATAGAAATTTACAGCTTCGCACTCCTCTTAAGAAATATGATTATTGATGGCATTTGTAAAGATATTTAATTTCTTCATCTTTCTCAGCTTTCACGAGGTTCTCGTCATACGGAACAGTGATATCAACTATCATTGTGAGACGCTCTGATCGATCTATCATCACTATATCAGGCGTTTTGGCTACAATAGTCCTGTCGGTGATGATAGATCGATCCCAGTACAATGTGTCATGACCATTCTCGAGAACTAGGTAGGGCACATACTTGTAGTATGGTACTTCTGCGTCCACAAGGTTGTATTAAAGAGCAAGTTGCTGATGAATTATCCTAGCTATGAGGTTGTGTCTTTGCAAATACTCACCGTTAGCACGACGAGAACAACCGGAGATAATATGTCGGATAGATTCACCGGGACATTGGCATCCCCGACAGATGTCAACCGTGCCGTCCTTCACAACATATTTTCTATAATTGTTCGTCATCATAACTTCGTCCATAATTGCACAAACAAAACCTTCGGTTTCCCCGAAGAGGTCACCAAATCGTAGCCAGACCACGGACGCTAGAAAATCTACATCGGGCCCATGAAGGGCCCGGTTAAAGCGTCCATGAAGCTCCTTGCTCCGCCATACTGCCTTGCGGCCATTGGTATCAAGCACTACAGGTTTGCGCCAGTTCTCTTTAGCCAAGGAAAGCGGGGTGAATCCTTTGTCCACTGCGACTACATCTCGATGGGCCCCCACGTCGTTTTGGCAGAAGTACTCCCTGAGACTGTACACATCGCGATTGTGGAGGGTTTTAGCATTTAAAAATAAAGAAAAAAAAACTTTTTAAAAACAAGCTTTTAATATTACTGGGGAGTAAAAAGAACTAAAAAGTTCAAAATCCCCAGTAATAAAAGCTTGTTTTTAAAAAGTTTTTTTTTTCTTTATTTTTATTTTTAACTTTTTAGTAGGTGTATTAAGAGCCCCGGATGTCACCACTGCGTCGACTGCCCGGAAGACACGGCGCTGCACATATTGCAGGAGTGCCGTGTGTGGGCGACGCAGCGCCGCGAACTAGTTGCGGCGGTCGGTGGTGACCTCTCGCTTCCAGCCGTGGTTCTGTCCATGGTCGGGAGCGAAAGTGCGTGGGAAGCCGTCGCCACCTTTTGCGAGGTGGTGATGGCGACCAAGGAGGAAGCGGAGAGGGAGCGAGAGGCAACGGCCACTCTCCCTTCCCGCGCCAGACGCACCGGGCGACGATCTCCGGCCACCCTAGTGTGTGGCCTGCGGGCGATGGGTTAGGGGACCCGTCGCCCGACCAGTAACAGGCCCGAGAAGGCGGCGTGCATGTGTTCCGTGCGCGCCTCTCAGGAGGACGTGGGGCCAGGCCTCACAGAAGGAGAGGTCTGCCAGGGGCTGGCGGACCGAGGCCTGACGGGGTTGCGGTGCATGCAGCTGCGAATCCCGTGACCCTGGCCAAGGGTCAGGAGTAGGAACACCGTGGGTTTTTAGCCGGTAAGAGTCCGGCATAACCCTTCGCCTTCCCGGGGCGAAGGGTATCCATGAGGATTTTCCCACGACAAAAAAAAAAGTGTATTAAGAGCCCAAACTCGATGCAGTTATGTCGTTTTATTACGGAGTTCCTATGGTCACCTTCCAGCTCCATCATCAGACCTTTGATACCGTCTAAGGTTAAAGTTCTCATCAAGACGAATCAAACGAGCCCAAACTCGATGCAGTTATGTGGTTTTATTACGGAGATCCTATGGCCACCTTCCAGCTCCATCATCAGACCTTTGATACCATCGAAGGTTAAAGTTCTCATCAAGACGAATCAAACGAGCCCAAACTCGATGCAATTGTGTCGTTTTATTACAGAGATCCTATGGTCACCTTCCAGCTGCATCATCAGACCTCTGATACCGTCTAAGGTTAAAGTTCTCATCAAGACGAATCAAACGAGCCCAAACTCGATGCAGTTATGTGGTTTTATTACGGAGATCCTACGGCCACCTTCCAGCTCCATCATCAGACCTTTGATACCATCTAAGGTTAAAGTTCTCATCAAGACGAATCAAACGAGCCCAAACTCGATGCAATTGTGTCGTTTTATTACAGAGATCCTATGGTCACCTTCCAGCTCCATCATCAGACCTCTGATACCGTCTAAGGTTAAAGTTCTCATCAAGACGAATCAAACGAGCCCAAACTCGATGCAGTTATGTGGTTTTATTACGGAGATCCTACGGCCACCTTCCAGCTCCATCATCAGACCTTTGATACCATCGAAGGTTAAAGTTCTCATCAAGACAAATCAAACGAGCCCAAAATCGATGGGGTTATGTGGTTTTATTAAGGAGTTTCTATGGCCACCTTCCAGCTCCATCATTAGATCAGCTCCACGTCATCATAATATTGCATTGTCACGCGATTTGCATATTCGGGCAAAATTTCAGCTCAATCGGAAACCGGAAAGTGGGTCAAATTTAACTTGGAAAATTCCATTACAGACAACGGAACAGGTGAAACTAAATAAAAGCTTGTAAAAAGCCTCGACCCCCACACTTCCGCGGGACAGTGTACAGTCTCATTACCGACGAGCGTGGGTGATGCATACGATTTGCAGTCAGCAGCGTACGGACCCTTCTATCCAGGGCGTCAAGTTCGGTCTGAGTCTACTTGAGTATGCCGAAGGAGTACATCACGACTGGCATGACCCAACTGTTAAAGGCGCGCACCTTATTTCCGCCTGACAAAAGACTGTTAAGTACTTTTTTCAGGCGGCCACAGAAGCGCTCCCTTAACGATTGCTTTATGTCAGTCAGTGTAGGTTTCGGTTGGGGAGAGGGATGAAATCCGAAAATTGGGTTCCCACGGATTCCATAATCCTCCCTTGCTTTACATGCATGATTGCACATTTGTCCACACCAAATTCCATCCTGATAGAATTACTGAAGGTTTCAGTTACCTTCAGTAACTCCACCAGTTGCAAATTTTTGGGGGCAAAGAGTTTCAGTTCATCCATGTAAAGGAGATGGGATATTACCTGACCACCTTTTCTCAACCGATAGCCTAGCCCTAAACCCTCCAGCAGGGTGCTTAGAGGGTTCAAGACTAAGCAAAACGTCATCGGGCTCAGACTATCGCCCTGGAATATACTCCGCTCAATCCTGATTGGTTCTCCTCTTCCTTGAATTTGTCGACGTCCTGGATAGTGAAGTACCGTCCTCCATTGCCCCATACATGATGTCACAGGAAGGTGCGTAGAGTTGTATTTACTTTGTACAACTCTAACACCCTCTTGAGCCATGTATGTGGCACCGAGTCGAAGGCCTGCTTATAATCTATCCAACATGTCGACTGATCCTTTCGGGATCGGCGAACCTGTTGGTTAATGGCTATGTCAATGAGGAGTAGCTCCTTAGTACCGCGGAACCCATTCCATCAACTTTATTGTTAACATAATGGCGACACAATAGACTTTTTTAGTTAATATTAAGTTGTTTACGAACGGCAGTGATCGAAGAACGGAAGTCTGGCATCGCTGCATAGCAAGATGTCGCGCGATTTATGTAGCGAAGTGGCAACAGCGCACAATATAATACAACCAATCGTAGAGAAGGTAGCCTCTGATTGGCCCATTTGAATCTGATCAACAATTGATGGAGTGGAATTGTATAAAAAATACTGTTTAATGTTCGTATTTTTGCCACCAGAGGGTTGGCAATTGTTGATCTGATCGGAGCCACATTTGTACGCCGAATCCTACATTAGATCAACAAAAGCTGTTCTGATCAACAATTGCCAACTGATCAACAATTAACTGACGCCACAACCCGTTTGATCAACATTTGCCGAGTGGAGATATCTCTATATATATATATATATATATATATATATTAATATTACAATATTATAGATTCCAGTTACGTTGAGCTCCCTAAAATATGGTTGAGCTACACGATGGCTGATGCATGCGTGCCGTCAGTTGGGACAGGTCAACTCAAACCTGCTATGAATCTTTCCTCAAAAAGCCATTCCAGTCGTTGCCCTACATTGTTACACTCACATAGTTTTATACCACAATGTCTGGACTTTAAAAGAGACCTTGACCTCTGAATTTGTTTCGGCTTTTCTTTTCCGAGTTAGATAGGAAATGCCAGCGCCATCTAGTCTTAAAAAAATACATTACATTGACTTGTAAAAGTGTCTGTAACAGATTTATTTACAGAAAATAAATATAATTTAATAATTTTCAGACCGTTTCTCCAGAACTGCTGAAATACAAGAAAATACCAAACAAAGCTATGTATCGAAGATTAAGAATGAAGAACCGATTGCTGAGAAACAATTTGGATATGTAAAAATTACTGCAATGCAACATAATATCATTTTGTACAACGGAATAGAAAAAAAACAAGTGAAAGAGTACTCTTAGAGCTCTTACATACCACGTTTTTTCCAGCGCCGTCGACGCGCGTTTCGCTATCGCGCGTTGTCGGCGCTGCTAAACTTGAAATAGCAGATTACTTGCGATTGCATCGCTGCAACCTCACGAGAAACGCGCTACAGACGCGCGTGAGCAACTCTCTTTGCAAAGTAAAACGCGTGTAGCACGCGCGCGAAGGAGCGTGTATCGCGCTACAAACGCGCGTAAATCGTAAATAGATGTATCCAATATTTACGTTTTCGTGAGACATTTTTACGTTTCCTTTTTAACAAAAGTACTAAGGCCAGCGTAAGAAGTGTTGCCTCGATTGATGTCATCGTAATACAAGGCAAGTAACCGATTAAAACGCGCTGTACGTATGTGTTTACAGCTAAAGAGACGCGCTCTGCCAGCGCGTCTGTATTGATGTAACTCCGCGCTACGAGCGCGTCGACAGCTCGCGAAAAAGTCGGCGTCTGCATACTACAATTTTATGAACGTGTGAATAGGTAAATTGGTTGCGATAACATCGCGTTTGCAGCGCGTTATAGTAGCGTGAGACGCGCGTCGACAGCGCCTGAAAAGAACGTGGTGTGTAAGAATAAGAATAAGAATAAGAATAAATTTATTTACCAAAAAAGATTTCTACAGAAAATCCTTAAATCTAACAGGTGTTGTTGTTCTATACGATTGCTTATTAAGGACAATATTAACTGTGGCTTCCACACTAGGTCGAGCCTGTCTCGCGGAAGCCTTAGTGCTTAAAAAAACATAGGTACAGTTTGAATTTTGCCTCGATCGTATAAAAAGTAAAAAAGAAAAAACAAATTAAATAGCCATTTCCAGCAGTAACATCGCTATCGGAGAAAATGAGTAAAAAATTAAATACAAAAATAAACTTTTTTTTTTCTGTGTAGTTTTGTCTGTGTGAGTGTGTTATGAAAAACTTAAGTATGTGTGCGTGTGTGTATGTATGTATGTGAGTGAGTGTGGGTGGAGGGGGATGATGTTCGTGTGTGGTTGTGTGTGTGGCGTGAGTCGAGTGTCGGTGAGCGAGGTTGTGTTATTTCGTATTTGTATATAACTTGTAAGACTGTTATATTACTCTAACTAGTTTTTCAGTTTCTTTGTAGGAAAGAGTCAGTAGCCAGTTCCGGATAATTTTTTTGGCTTACTAAGAGCCCTTACTGTTCTGCCTTTTTGATCTTATCATTACTCTACCTCGCTGCTCTTGTGTGAAACGACCATTAACGACCATTTGGCTGGGGGCGCGAGATTCGTACGCGCATTCAACGCCCCCGGGCAGAAATTTGCGTACCCTAGTAAGGATTTATCGTGAAGTTTATAAAATAAAACCACAACTACATTGTTACATATTTTATTAATAATAAAATCAAATGCAATACTAAACGTTTTTATTATTTACAATCACAACTCAACTGTGTATTAAAATTACTAGCATTTGCCACTTCGTTACCATTAAAAACAATAAAAAGGGGCCCTAACTGGGGCCCCAGCAATTTCACTTTGTCGACTTTTTTACAATAAATATATTAAACAGAGCCCCAGAAAAGTGAGGCTCTGATAAAAATATGCCAACAAAAAATAGGGCCCTAACATTGGGAGTTCCGACTATTTTGCTTTATCTTCGGCTCTTTCAATAAATTAATAAACAAGAGCCCCGCCATGTCTCTGGTAGTTAATGATTTTGTCCCTTTGACATTACAAATAAATAAATAAAAAAAATCAAAAACATTTTTAAGTTTATTAAATGAACATAAAAACAGGCGACTTGAAAAATCTATCGCTAATATCGGAGACTATTAAAATCTCTGGGACCTTTTGAGAATTTGTATCAGAGAAAACCCGATAGAGAGCCCTTTTGGGCCCCAATTCTAACAACAAAATTGTCGCCAAAACGCAAACGAATCACAATCATCATTTAGTTTTCATTTACGAAAACTATTAAAAATTTTGATTTTGTTTTTGTTTACAAATAACTTCACCGTTTTTGAGAGCGAAAACTATCTGAATGAACGGTTCAGTTTCGATTCAGTTGCGATTGATCAACGTTTACTTTAATTTAATTGTTTGTATTTTGCACAATTTAAACAGTTTTAAATTAACAATAAAACCAATGACGACAAAGTAGGTCGTTTTATACATCAAATGTATTTAAAATCTTTTTATTTTATTTCAATGTATGCAAAACACTTTCAATGTACAGACATACGAACACTTTTACAATAAATACTTAAAATTTAAGTATAAAATATCTCAAATGTACCTACAGTATATATCTAGCGATCTTTAACATTTTTAAAATATATTTCTTATATTTATTTCAATCTAGGCCGAATTTCGGATGTACAAAGTGACTTAAGGATGTACACAATGACTTAAACAAATGTACACAAAGAACAAAATGCATGGATTCGATTAAAATGGGTTTTTTAGTGTTATTACTCGATATGGGCGATGAAGGTGGCGTAGAAAGGGCTTTTTAATGTTTTATTATACAATGTGTCCCAAAAAGTATACAGGGTGTTAACGAATTCTGTAGTCAAGCGGAAGTCCATAGGTAGAGCTTCCTTAGAGGTACCCGAATCACCCCATGTATGTTCCGCGATTTTTTGTAGTTTTCGAGTTATGATTCCTTTTCATGTTTTAACCAAACGTGCTATGGAGCGCAGCATTCTAGGCGTCAAGCTAACGGACCATGTACGCAGCACCACACTGCGCTCCAAAACACAAATTGCTGACATTGCTCAAAAAGCCGCTAAGCTGAAGTGGGCCTGGGCCGGCCACGTGTGCCGCATGCCCAATGAGCTGTGGGCCAAAATAGCCACTTTATGGAGCCCTGACACAGCCAGAAGGCGTCGGCGGCAGACCTCGAAGAACATGGCGGGACGAGCTAGACAGAACCAATGACCAGTGGTCCACTTTGGCTCTGGATCGAAAAAATTGGAAGTCATAGGGAGAGGCCTTTGCCCAGCAGTGGGGTGACGCAGGCTAGAAATGAATGAATGAATGAACCAAACTCTGACTTTAGTGACATTTTTAATCATAGTCTCAATAGTTCTCAGATTGATTTAACTATTTATTAGATGACTTCTATTTATTTCGATTACAAGCGCATCCCAGTGATGAAAAAAAAACAAAATGGCGGCGCGGAGACTTTGCCAGCTCCCATAGAAAATATCGGAATCCCATTGTATTGTAAGTATATTTTTGGCATGCTCTGAATTTAAATGGGAGAGGGCAATAGAGAGGGCTATGCTCGGAGTTACCCTGCGAGATCATATCAGAAATGATGAGATCCGCAGGAGAACCAAGGTAACGACATAGCTCGAAGAGTTGCCAAACTTAAGTGGCAGTGGGCGGGGCACATTGCTCGCAGAACGGATGGCCGATGGGACCGAAAGGTTCTGGAGTGACGACCGCGTACCGGAAGATGCAGCGTGGGTAGGCCTCCCACAAGGTGGACCGATGATCTGGTGAAGGTCGCGAGAAGCACAGGACCAGTCAATGTGGCGATGCTTAGGAGAGGCCTATGTCCAGCAGTGGACGTCTATCGGCTGAATGATGATGATGATTTAATTTAGAATTTTTAGAAGTTTTACAAATGTCTACATCACAAAATTCTGGAGAAGGTTGCTGGGATGCATCAGTTGCAAGCAATGAAAAAAATCTTCCGTAATAGTCACTCTATACATGGTTAGGTGATTTTGTACATGCTATTTCGATACAATATTTGGCAGTATTTTAAAAAAACCTTACTATCCCTCAATGTTTGCTATTAACAATATTTATTTTCGATACAGTTTTATTCTGAAATTGGCACCATTATAATGCAGATTTTAGGAATAAGTATCACGTGAAATCTAGGCTATTCTAACAACTACATACCTATAAGGCTCGAAAATTATATTAGTTATGTTATTACAGACCATTATCAATACCGCGGTGTATTATAAAATTATTTTATTGTAACAACTTTTCTAAGAGATTTGGCACTAAAAGTTAAAAGGTTTTTATAAGGCAAACATTAAGGGATGTTTTCCATTCATATAAAACATAGCCACAGTCACATTGGCTGCAAATGACATGTTATGTACAAATGACAACGGATGACTTTGTACCGTCTGGAAAAAATCGGTTGCAAACGTAGTAGAAGCCTACGGCATAGTTTTTTCTATTTTGTATTAACCTTTTATCAAATTTATCTGTCAATAAATACTACTAATTTGAAGTAAACTCTCATACTAAAACAATAACAATGGAAAGGAGATCACTCATTCTGGGATAAAATTGGGATTTTTGGCGGCCATGAATAATAGTTACACAATTTTAAAGCACACGTGTAACGCATTACTTTTTACTATAGCATCAATGTCGAAAACTATTTGGATTCGGAGATATATACCAGGTAAAATTTAAAACGACGACTTATAAGAGGGGTTTTAAGAATTATTTTATTATTATTACAGCATTGTCGCCATACAAAGAAATGTTTGTACTCCTGCCACCATTTAAATAAAATATAATTCATTTCTGGCCGCCGACTTTTTTTTTATCCCATCCCAAATCATCGAACAAAATGGGTGATCTCCTTTTGTACCTAATAAATAAATCGATTTAATTATATCTAAATTCAAATCACACGCGTCCGCGTATGATTTGAATTTAGAATTATGATCAATTTCATAATAAGAGAATGAAAAATAAAAATATATCTATGCCAAAGCTTTCTACTTCGTTCACCAATAGGTGATCATAAGGTGGCTCCCACGGTACGTCATTTTACGGATGATACCACGCACAGCCAGTGCGCTATATCACGCACCGTGGGAAGCCCCCTGAACGGTGCGTGTCCGTCTATGAGGGTGCGTAATTTGAAGCTATTTTGTCATTCCAAAATGCCAAACGAAAGAGAACTCGCGCCGCACCTTTAGGCTGGGCACAGACTTGAGTCACGACAGTTTTAAGACAGACTTTCCTCGCATAGACAAGTCTGCCTTAAAACTAAAACGAAACTGTTTTGTCTACGACACGTCGCACACCTAAAACGAAACTGTTTTGTCTACTACGACGATGCGGCGCAATCCCTTTGCGTCAATTCTTTTTCAGTATCAAAATGGACTTCATCGATACTGTTATAGTAAGCGTCCTAGTTACGCGTGCACTTGCAAAACGACGTAGGCGTAAATATTGGGTGCCTACTCTCTGAATGCTCGGACGAGACTAAAAGAGAAGGGGTACCGGGGGTACGTCGCTAGACTGTTTTGTCGTTGATGTGCGCGCCCGCATACCTACATACAAAAGGTAAGCCGACAATCGTTAGTCAGACTTGTGGCCGTGCAGTTCTTGTAGGTATTAGACGATTTTGTCTATGAGACGTTTTGTTTGAAGTATACGCGTCTTCATATGTTTTGTAAAGCAATAGTCTGTTTTAAAATTGTCGTGACTCAAGTCTGCGCTCAGCCTTAGAGTTACCGACTCGCGGCGAATACGACGCACCGCTACGCACACGTATGCGTTACCACGGACGAGTGTCTTCCCATGGTGCACCGGTGCGAGCTCGTTCGTCGCGGTGCGCGATGTCCCGCACCGCGGGAAGCCACCTAGATGTTCAATATTGCATACCATTTGTTTCATGTACATGTCATTTGCAGCGGTCAATGTATTCAATGACAATATACCAACGTTATAATTACGTGTTAACTATTTACATAAATAAGAACACAGTTTTATTTGTATGTATTTTCTCTTAAATATAACTAAATAACTACGGGTCGTATCATCTTCATTTTAAATTCGTTGCCGGTTTAAATAATATAGTATAGTTTCAAGACTGCGCCATAACAAAAACAATGAATTATAGTAAGGTAAAGGCACCCAATTCCGAGGGGTTCTAAAAATGGCACCATATTCCGATGTATTTAGAATAACGGCGTTTTCAAGCAATTTTTAAGTTCTTTTTGTTTGCAAGATACATTAATCAATTAATAATTTATCCGTTAATGTTTATATGAGCAAAAGAGTGATTTGGTGCTTTAACGTTTTAAAATAAACAGTAAGTTTGACGCTAGCAGCTGACTCGAACGCGCGCTTCATACATTTCGGACCTTGTGCACGTGATTAATACGATTTGCTAAATAGTGTTTTAAATGATAATTTTAGACTGTGTGAGTTTTTGTTTAGGTTGAAATATTGGAAGGGTTATATTTTTTATTGAAAATAGTTAACATTTTAATATTATTTTTACAAGTTGAGGAGAAAATAAGGTTTTAAAATACCGCGGCATTAGGTGCCAAATATTTTAGTTGGTTCCTAAATACCGATGTATACCACGGAAATGCAATTTAATAGACGTAGACTTTTTTTTAAATTTTGAAGGCAGTTTTATGATTACGAACTTAATATTTTAGCTCTGATTACTTAAATAAGCAATAGATATAAAAATCTATTTCCGAGGTACACTATGGCGTCGCATTTACTAATTACAGCAGGTCAAAGATTGCCTGTTTAGGTACTTTATTAATTCGTTGTATGGAAAAGCTAAGTACAGAAAATTAAGTTATTAATGTGTTCTGATGTAATCCTGAGTGAGCTTTGTATATTTTTTCAAAGATATCGCAATTGAACATTAATTTATTTGTTTAATATTAAAAAATCTTTTACTTTTTATTACTCGGAATTAGAAATCTTGATTTAGTATTATAAAACGCTATTCCGATGTATTTAAGTCGGAATAAGGTTATATTAGTACCTAATTCCGTGGTATTGGCAGACGTTAAATACAGAGTGTTCATTATCTTACGCAGCTTGTTCAAAACTTTTGTATGGTTTTAGTAACTGCAAGAACATAAATTTGCCCTTCAAAATAACTTTCATATTCCGATATACTCAGATATATGTAGTTATACTTATACATTATATACTTTTAATAAAATTATTTTATTATTATAATAAATTGTTTTATTGTAGGAGAATGAAGCCAAGAAAAAAGTACACGGAAGAGGATCTCCAAAATGCTATTTCAGCAATTCATAATGGCAGTAGTGTTTATAAAGTTTCTCGACAGTACAATATTCCCGAATTCCTATCTAAGTAAATTACATATTGTGGTGCCATATCAATAATCATGTAAGACAGAGTCTGAGACTGATCCAAATAGACTTGATTTTTTGAACATCATGTATCATTCTACCCACTTCCTTTCTTTTGTATTTTGTACACTCGGAATTAGGAACCAAATGCATCGGAATTAGGATTTTTAAATCGGAATTAGGTGCCACGGACTTTTTCATATTTTTAAATAATTTGACTTATTTAATAAACTTTTAGTGTCAAACTGTGAGTATATTTCAAAAATAAGATATATAATACTTCTGATAAAAATAGCCACTTCTACAGAAAGGTATATTAAATACTTAATTTTTAATGTTCTTTCAAGTTATGGTGAAAACACCGCGGAATTAGGTGCCTTTACCTTAGTATTACAGATCATGGTATAATAATATGTTTCACTGGTATTCTCTTCCCGTGACAGCTAGGTCACGTGATTGGCCTAAGACTACGTCATCAGCTGGTGTGCTTCCACTATGTATAAATAAATTACCCGAGCAAGATGCATTTTTTCACATATTTGCTTCTTTGGAGAAGCAATTTTGAACTAGTAATTTTATACAGTTTACTTTTTAACTAAATAGATGAATAACACAAAATAGAAAATAGTTAGGCTAGTTAGCAATTTATTTAAAAGGAGATGTTTCAGAAATGTATGGAGCCTGGGCCAGCACCATGTACACTATAAGGAAATATAGCTATACAATAAAGTAAACGTTTTTTAATGTTAATTTTCTATATTTTTACTTTGTTTAATTGTACATTCAAGTTAACTTCGTCAAGGAGAGCAACACAACACATAAAAATATGATGGATCGAAATTATGTGAAATGTCATTTTGACAACTGTTGCATGTCATTGACCTCATAGTGTTTATTTCTTGTGTACTTACATAACCTATCTACGTTGTTTATAGACGAAAATACTTGGATTTCGTTATAATTATAATGAAATAGAACTACAGGTGTTGTACTCGATTGCGTCACACACACATCAGAAACCTAGGACTGTCAAAGTTGTCAAATTCATGTTAATGTCAAACACAACTGTCATGACTACCAGAAAAATAGGGTTAACATATTAAAAAACGTCCCCAAATAATAATTCCAGTACAATTGTACTATTCTTCAAACTAATTTATTTGTATTTTTATGGTAATCCCCTATTTTTTCCCTATTTTTCTATAAACTGTACATAGTGGTGGCCCAAAATCAAACATCTCCTTTATTATGAATTTAAAATCTCATTTTATTGTATTGGAGATGTTAATCAATGGCAACACTGATCGTGACATTCATGACGTAGTCTTAGGCCATTGCGGGAAGAGAATACCAGGCGTAGCTTATTATTATACCATGGTACAGATCAACTACTAGTCGCGCGCAGAAGGTTTGCCGATGACTGCCCCTCCCACTTCACCGACCGCTACCCGCGCTCGTCTGGCCTACCTACTAATCGTACCGACCATCGACGCGTGACGTCATGAGGCTATCGGCAAACCTTCTCCGCGCGACTTATACATCTAACATCTGTCTTCAATGTGTGTGTGCATATGCCAACGAGTCACTATGCTTGTGTTTGATATTTAGTATATTTATTGCTCGACTAGTGCATAATTAAAGTTCGCGCTCGACAATACACGTGTGTCATTCATACAAACCTCCAAACGGTAGCATACTGTTAATTAGCGACGTCAATCTGACGAGCGACTGTAACATGTTTTTGTTTAAGTTTGTCCTACAGTTGCAGCACACATCTGCGTTGAATGACGCGTTGTTAATATTGTTTCTCACACATTTTTACTTGCCGTGTCAATTGGGCGTGCCATGTTATGAAGTTGATCTGTAGTTACTTGTTGTGTGTATTATTCAAATACCTATTGTATAATCTCTAAATCTTTCTGTCCGTTATAAAAAGATACAAATGCCCATCTGCACTAGACTTTGATAACGCCTAAGTTCGTGCTTAACTCTCTAGGACGCGCTTAGCCATAAAAAAGCATTTTCTCTCCTTGTCACACGAAACGGAATATTTTACGAGTGATGTCAAGTCTCTGTGAAGTTTTTAAGGTATGACGTCATTTTTAAGTAGTTTTGTCTCTGTCTTGTGAACAATTAAAAATAGCGTATTTGACTGAAAAAATCTAATTAAGTAGTCCGTCAGTTAGATTATCAAAAAATATTTTACCCGTATTTTTTCTTTTGTTACGTAGGTAAACCAAAATTGACGAAGATACGATACTTTTAAAAGTGGCAAAACGTCACAAGCAAGTACAATTATTACTTGCTTCTGACGTCACAAGCCCCCACTCTCGAGTTTCGATGCGTTTTATCTTTCCAAATATTCATAGATTTAATAAAATAAAAAATACGTGTCCATTATTTTTCAAAACTCTAACTGGCGGACTAATTATATTTGCTATATATTGATGCTGTCAACATGCATATTGTTTATAAAACTTGGGCATTTTATTAAATATTTCATTGGTTATTTCACTGTTGCTTAATATTTTTGTAATTCTTTCGAGATTTGTAATAAAAAATATTAGTCAAATAACATATTGTAACATTTCTCTCGCTCTTTCACTCTTTCACTTACTTAGGTAACGTCAAACGTAGGAGTAACTTTATCTAGTTAGTGCAGATTTTGATATTTAGGGTTGTTTTAGTTTAACTATTTCTCAGTTAAGCTCTACGGGGTTGTCAAAAAAATGACTTATTTTAAAGCATTACTTTCACAACTCCGTACTCAAATACTACTTAACTATTGCTTATCCCGATTTCTCAATTCAGAAACCGGAGGTTAGCAGAGTTTAGTGCAGACGGGCGAAGTTTTCATAAAAGATTCTTATTTTTTGTTTGGCGCAGTCCGATTCCTAAGGAGAATGGGTAAAAAAATCAGAAGCAATAGAAACGACTCGTATTGGTCGCACTTAATGTCCTAAACAATCCTGCCTATAATTTTTTTTTCTAGGCTTCGACACCTAATTTGGGGCACCCCGACACGGGTATGTTAGGTTCAAAGGGGATGACGTCATCCCCTTCATGTTAAGTTACTTTAAACCCCAGTGTCGAAGTTCCATAATTGTCGGAGTAGCGTAATGTCGTAGTTCCATAGTGTCGAAGTTAAATCTTGTCGTAGAACGATTTGTCGAAATTCAGTTTGGTAGTCCATTAAGTGTGACAAATACCAATAAGAGTCGTTTCTGTTGGTTCTGGGTTTCGGTAATATTAAATTTGCCCATTCTCCTTTGTTTGGTTGACACATCAAATCTCTTTCAAAGATAAATCAATAGCTGAAACGATATCCTCCTCGCTATTCGCTAGCTAGGAACTGTACGACAGTTGATCTCGATGTTGTTGTTTTGATGTTTGCAATAATTACGATTTAGTCAATGTGTACATTCACGGAATTATTTGGGTCATTCAATCTATACATATAAAAGGAGAAGCTGACTGACTGACTGACTGATCTATCGACGCACAGCCTAAACCGCTGGGGTTAGAAAGTTGAAATTTTGACAGTAGGTTCCTTTCATAACGTAGGCATCCACTAAGAAGGGATTTTTCGAAATTCAACCCCTAAGGGAGTTAAATAGGGGATGAAAGTTTGTGTGGAAAATCATCACTTAACGGGTTCAAAATTTCACGCAAGCGAAGCTGCGGGCGAAAGCTAATATACGAATACGTGCCTCACTCCTTTTTGTGAGAGGTAGCTACGGAGTGTGTATGCACACATCTAACTATTGTGTGTAGATACCAGTGGCGAAGGCTCCATACAACTCGATTCCTATCGGCTTCCCTTTCTCAATGAGTAGTTACTGGAATTCACGCATCACACTTGAGCAAGGTAAGCATTTTTTGGTCCAGCTTCCCTTTTCAGAAAATTCACCTTTCGCCACTGGTCGCCACAACTAACACAATAGCAATTTAGACAAATAGTGGGGCGCGTCGTAGTGGATTGAACCATCTGTACCCGTTATTAATTCGTTCAAGTCATTTATAAGTTAACTAAATTGTCAAAAATCTTTTATCATTCAATACGTCTCGCTTTCCACGTTATACGTTTATTTGTTTTGAAATTTAGTATCACAGTAGATAATGAGTGTTCTAAGTTAATAATACTTAATACTTAAAGTACTTAGAGAGAGAGGAGCGTGGCTAATTAACAACCACACGGATAATGATTCGCAAGGTATGGATGACTATTCGTTATACATCGAGACCCCTCCGGGCCTCGGAGAGTATGTTAAACCGTCGGTTCCAAATGTAGCCAGAAGTCCGAATTCGGACAACCGTTCTAAGCTTAAGATAACAGCATTGCCTTGTGACTGGGTTGCAGAGATCTGATGGAAGTCGCTCTGTGTAAAACACTGGTATGCAGCCGCATCAGCGGTGCGAGCACGGAGCTCTTTATCGAGTCGATTCGAGACATTTTTCTATTCTAAACGTCAAGACAAGATATAAATTACAAGATATACACTCACCCATACATACACCCACACATACGCACATCTCCACCCTCCCACACACACACTCATACACACACCTACACCCTCCCACACACATCCAAACACAAACACACACACACACACTACCACACACACAAATAAACACACAGACACACACACACACACCCACATGCATAGATATTGCACACTAAAAGAGCATGGCATCTTTCATTTCTTTTTATTTTACTGTTTTATTTATTCATTGCACAGCATAAATGTTATAAAATGTACCAATATAGGGCGAAGACACTGGCTCCTGTAACACAGGTTGCTACCTAGCTCAGGAGCCAGGGCTTCAAATAAGTTGTAACACCTGTATCTTGTGTCAATAAACGATTTATTATTATTATTATTAAATTAAACGACAGTAGCTGTCGTTTTATATCAAACTATCGACCCGCCCCGGCTTTGCAAGTGTACGTTTTATAGCTTAAAACCTTCCTCTTGAATCACTCTATCTGTTAAAAAAAAACCGCATTAAAATCCGTTGCGTAGATTTAAAGATCTAAGCATGCATAGGGACAGACAGCGGGAAGCGACTTTGTTTTATACTATGTAGTGATTTGACGTTTAGAATAGATAAACTTGAATCGACTCCATAAAAGATCCGTGTTCGCACGGCTGGTTTGACTAGAAGCTGATCCCAACATAATTGAGAAAAGGCTAGGAAGAATAATATAAGTACTCTAAAATATTGGCATCGTATGAATCCTTATCAATGATCACTTTTAGGGTGACTCCAACTCGACATCCTACGTGAGCGATCTAAAAGCCACGCAAAGCGACGCGGCACGACGCGAAAACAACAAACAGTCGATACCTATTGAAGTGGCGATACCAAACGCACGTGGAGTGCGGCGCGGCGCGGCGCGAAACGAAGCGAACGCAATCAGTTGGCTTGATATTTTCGCGCGAACTGGATGCGGTGCCGTACAGTGCTACTGAATGACGGCGGTGGCGGCGGGGGCGGTTCGCGAGCTCGTAGGATTTGTCCTAGAGCTTTGGCTCTTCGCACCGCATCGCATTGAATTCGTCTGTCATCGCATCGGATCGCTTCGCAATTCGCGTCGCTTTGAACCGTCTACGTAAAACGCCGCGTAAGACATTACACATTTTGGCACTTAGTACAATATCACGGAAATGTACACTTTGACCTAATAGCTTTAAAATTATATGCCTAGCACTTTCTTTCTTTACACGTAAATGTATAATGTGTATTCCGACATTTAACCACGTATTTGCCAGAATATACACATTGACTTCAACATAATCTCTTCTCCTAGGCCATTTAATACTATACATCTTACTTAAATGTACATATACCACTCAATGTATTACTTGACTTTAAAATGTCACATTTCACTCCAAAAATTCTTCTCAGATCTTTAACAAACAACTTTTTTAAAACCGACATTACAAATATAGCAAACATCAAACTTTTTATAATGTATCACTCCATCAATATTCAAATCACTCCACTACACCACTTAATGTATTGAATGACTTCAAGTCATTTCTCCTAGGCCATTTATCTAGCTACCTACACATAAAACACGTGTTATCTTAAGATGAACTACGCGACTATCTGCACATGTTTCTTCTCGCGTGGCTCTTTCAGAACGTAAGAAGTCGTTCTTCTTAGAGAGCCGACGGAATCTGCAAAATAAAAATGGATTGTATGAAAACTCTACCCATTAGGATTTTTTCGTTATCGTGGGTGCGTTTACAGACACAAATCTTCACATGCAAATAACGAGACCCGAAACAACTATCTCTAGGCCATATAAATATTTTTTTCAGTATGAAAATGGAACACGCTACCCGTAGGACAGAGAACTAATGGCTCAGCCACTGTATCAAACATGTTGTCGATAAAATGTTATCATTATTAGTAAGGGCCCTAGTATAGCCCCCTGCAGTACACTTACTATAATGTCCCGTTTGTCGGGGCACGCGGGGAGGGCGCGCGGGGGAGGCGGGCGCAGACGCGGGGCCACGCCCGCGCAGCCGCTACGACCACCGCAGCTCCTTCAGCTCCACGCTGCTGCTGCGGGAGTGCTGTAGAGAGATGATGAAGAGAGTCAAAAGCTTGATTGAGTACTAAGATAACAGAATTTTATAATTTCCGGAAATTTGTAGATTTTTAGTAAAGCTTTGAATCCCTAAAGCTCTGAAGTTTTGAGCCCTTCCAACTGACAAAATGACACATCAAAATAACGATACCTACAATAGCTGTATTTACAAAAAAACTCATTTATTATTGATTCCACTACACTTTTTTTGACAAGCCCATTCGCGGTACGGACTCTGCAATCGATTTTTGTTACGTGTTAGTTAATTACCTCATATCTAGAAGTCGCTGGAGGCACATGTGTTGCTGGTGAACACCTGGAACATCCAGGTCTTAGCACTGTCCTACTGGAGGAACCACCCCGCATCGCTGTTCTTAACTCCTGAAGACAAACGCACCACAACATTACTCTCCCAGTTGGGTTGAGACTCGATGGTCTAGTGCTCGCAAGCGCGACTAATCGTGAGGTTCTGGGCTCGATCTTCAGGTCGAGCAAAGTGTTATTGGGTTTTCCCGTGTCGAATTTCTCAGTATCAGTCCGGAGTCTGGATTAGTGCCCGGTTGATGACAATAGGCTCGTCCTCTATTACATGAGACTTAAACAGAACGGCGAAATGAGGGTGTACCATACACAGCTGCATTGTTAATCTGAACACGAGATTTAGGCTAAGCATATGCTGAGACGCAGGTGACGCAGGTGCACGCAACTCAGGTGCATGCAGCGCAAGGCACAGCAGATTTTGTAATACATGAACGTACTAAGAGCTGCGTACGATGCGACGCAGATGCGTGCGACGCAGACATGCGTCTGCCCTGCCCTGCGCGTCAGTGTAGTGCCGGCACAGGTTTCTGCGCGACGCGTGCATATCGACATGTGTTTTTTACCGCTAATTCGAATTTTATTGCAATGACAGAGCATTTAATTGAATTAGTGCGTTGTGAACCTTGTTTGTATGATACTAATCATCCAGACTATTAAAAAAAACGTTCGTCAACTCGAACACGTCTATTCTTTGTACTAGTTAAACCTCGAATGTGTCTTCGAGCTGCGTCGCAGTATGCGGTCGTGGCCTATGTCTGCCTCGC
This sequence comes from Amphipyra tragopoginis, assembly GCA_905220435.1. NCBI lineage: Eukaryota > Metazoa > Arthropoda > Insecta > Lepidoptera > Noctuidae > Amphipyra > Amphipyra tragopoginis. Next base: position 11,615,292 of record HG992020.1, on the reverse strand, counting down.
CAGCCCTGCCCTGCAAAATCTGTACTGTGCTGCATCACCTACATCCTAGCATACGCTTAGCCTTAAGTAAGGTAGTTATGAGATTAGCTTATTGCCGTATATGCATTGTAGCGCTATGTCTATCTGTGTTTATGTCAGGAAAATGAGCAGTAGCGTTCTCCTTTACACTTATCAACACTGCACTTGCCAACATTTTGTAATCGCCAACTAGTTCACAAGTGTGACGGTTAGGTAAATATTTTCTCGTCACCTTTCATTGATACCTATATTATACTACCTCACCGTTCAACCGAAAGACGTCCACTGCTGGACATGGGTCTCCCCCAAGCATCGCCATATCGACCGATCCTGTTTCTCGCTTCCAGCGGATTCTCGCGACCTTCACCAGGTTATCGGTCCACGGTGTGACGGGTCTACCCACGCTGCGCCTTCCGGTACGCGGTCGCCACTCCAGAACCTTTCGGCCCCACCGGCCATCCGTTCTGCGAGCAATATACCCTGCCCACTGCCACTTAAGTGTGGCAATTCTTCAAGTTATGTCGGTTACCTTGGTGGTATACTACCTATTAAGTGGCCCGTATTCAGAAGCACAGTAGGTTACAGGTCTAGCGAGTCAGTGCCTAAGGTAGCTGCGCGGTGCGGGGGGGTGACAGTTGTCACAAGTTGACGAGTCGGTGAGCTCTCGCGTCGCGTCACCACACCCACTCCCGCACCGCGCACCTATCTCAAGCACTGACTCAGTTATGCGCTAGACCTGTAGTATCCAAACTGTATGGAATTTAAATGTTGATGGTATATATTGGGTTACAATTTCAACTTTGCCTTATAGACTGACCTGACCCATTTCGCTGCAGAGCGACTGTCTCCCTTGAGACGCGTTCTTCTTCGTGTTCCAGCAGAACTCTAGTATCGCCACCACTATCGCTAGAGCTAGCCCGCATAGTAGAGTTACGAATACACCACCTGAAAGAAAGAGTAAGGGGATTTTATTTTAAGGCGTCTCGATGGTGTGTGTAGTTCGCCAATCAGCCCATTAGGGTCATGGCACACCGAGAGCAGAGCAGAGCAGAGCATTTTTGAGACCACTGAAAAAACGACTTTAAGACTGTAGCATACAGTGCTACAGTCTTAAAGTCGACTATGTCGAAGGAATATACAGAATTTACTGCTTCATCATTTTTTTATTTGTTTTTTAATTCAATAAAATAAGTAGTCAGTTTAATAATATTTCGACCTTCCTCACGATGTTTTCCTTCATCGTTATCGCAAGTGATAGTCAAATTCTCAATCCACAAATGAATTCGAAAGGCCGGAGGTGCGGGCCGGTATAGGACTCAGAACCTTCTGCGTGGAAGGCAACCGTTCAATCGCCAGGGTATCAATGCTATCGCTAGGCTATCACTGCTGTACTATGCTATCTTAAATCTGCCTAGCTTTTTCCCAACTATGTTGGGGCCAGCTTCCAGTCTTACCAGATGCGGCTGAATACCATTATTTTACACGGAGCGACTGCCATCGGACCTCCCCAAACCAGTTACTGGGCAATGCTCGTATCCTAAGGCTGGTTTGTCCGACTTTCGGGCTCCTGACTACCAGTAACAACTTTTATAGGTATTCGTATGTCACCCAGGACCCACATCGGGAGGGGTCTCGATTTGTGCAGCTTAACTTTGAAATTCGTATCCGTGCGGTTGTTATTATAACATATTATACTATACAAGGTTAGTCGAAAAGGAGGTACTAATCGGCTGGCCACTTAAAGTATCACTGATAACTATTTTAAAGCGAGTGTAAAAAATGTAAAATTCGATTATTTTTATTCCTTATGAGATGATTTTCATTTTAGTGTTTTCAAAAATTCTTCGTCCCAGCTTTAGTTACGAATTCAGAAAATGGAGCTTGTAATATGTGACCCCAAGTATGACCTAAAATGTAAACGCAGCTAATCATAACTGAGGATAGATAGATTTTAGCATCTTTTTATGTACTTTTTGAACAGCTATTTCTCTTAAATGATTGACTTTTGGGGAAAGTGGTAGAACAGAAGTTACTCATTATTATGGGTACTATAACACCCTTTCGGATTAGTACCCCCTTTCTGACTAACCTTGTATATTATTAATAATCTTAATTTCTATGCACGATTTAAGTCAAATTCGAAATCAGAAAGCGGAAGCCCTGGAATTTATGTCCCAAACTGCAGTATGGCAGCTTGGGACATAAGCTCCGCCCACTTCCCCGCGCAACCCCCCGCAAGATTGCTCTGTGACAATGTTCTACGTTGACCGACTGTAAGGAGTAATATATGTATAGGTAGACTTATACTACAAAGTTAGCAACTTACCAATATTCTGTACACCCAAAGGATTAGCCTTGCTATCTTTTCCATCTCTGTTGCACACATCTCCTGTGTTCTTCCACCATTTATCATACAGTATCTGTATCACCCCCTTCTCCTGAAGCTCTAGGATGGCGAGCGATATCTTGTCGCGCCATGGACTACCCTTCCATGTCGCTATGCCGTAGCCCTGAAGACAAAATTGTTGGTTAAATATTGTGGTACCGAATTGTTGATCGGCAGAGTGGCTGAGTGGTTATTTAAGCGCTAATAATCGCGGGGTCAATTCATGGAACAAAATATAGTGTAACCGACAGGCAGTTGTTCTGGGTGGTCGTGCATGAGGTCACGTGCTACCGTATGCATTACACCACGAAAGTGTAAAAAATAAATCAAATAAAAATAGTCTTGATTTCTTAGATTACTTTATGTTTTACAAGATACGCTTAAAGGCCAATGCAAACTATTGGCATGTTTTACTTTTTTCCTTTCGCCAGAAATGAAACCTAGGTTATATGTTAGAGGACAATACGAGAAATCAATAGCAAAAAGAACCAGGTCTATCAACCGTAACCGAACGAAGATAACCAGAGAAGTATTGCTAGTATCTTTTTGTCAGGCGTTACCCGCGTTACCTATTTTTCTTATATTATAATTAAATGAAAATACAATCATACGTGATATTTTGAGGTTTCCTTTGATAAAATAGATTAAGTTGATTGTTGCTGTTACATTTTTTTCGCACTGGCAGTTTTTTTATCACTAAAACTAGTAAAAAAACTGATAAACGTATCGAATCGATACGCGTTAGTGGGAATACGTAACAGTGAAGCCACACTGCTCCGTTGCGTTGCGTTGCGACGTCGCAGCGCTAGATTTGGACCAATGAGATGTCGCAGGGCAACATTTGGAATCTCTAGGTTGGTCCAAATCTAGTGCTGCGACGTCGCAACGCAACGGAGCAGTGGGGCCTCGCCCTTAGTGTTGCGATAGCAATTTTAAACGTTGCACGCAATAAGTAAGTATCGCTAACCCAATCACGGGCGTACAGTGATTGACAGGAGTCGATGATCGCTATTGCAACACTATTTAACGCGTATCCACTATAGGACAGGTCTTCTGAGTTACTTTTCTAAATTGTACTATGGAATATTCTTACAAAAAAGAAATTACATAAACATAACTTCACGCCTTCTTCCCCGAAGGGTTGGCAGAGGTGTATAATACACCCACGTTTCGCCGTTATGTTTAAGTCCCATGTAATAGGGGGCGAGCCTATTGTCATCAACCGGGCACAAATCCAGACTCCAAGCTGCTACTGAGAAATTGCACACGGAAAAACCCAATAACACTTTGCCCGACCTGGGGATCGAACCCAAGACCTCACGCTCAGCAGTCGCGCTTGCGACCGCTAGACCAACGAGGCAGTCACAAAAAAGAAATTATACAATCATAAAAACCGAAACCAAAACTATTTATTAAATAATTAGTAGGTACTTCTAGTTTTACAAAAATCTTTGCCTTACCTTATCATAGAACAATTACACGCTACTAAATTCTTATAGATAAAGTCAATTAAGTAATCGTAATCAGTACTCGTCTCTCTTTTCACATCGTGTCTTATTATGAAATCCAGAAATTGAGCTGGAGGACCTAAGTTTTGTTGATGTCTACCCCACGCCATATACCATAATACAGACATGACGTGGCTACAACAACCTGTGTTCTCTTCCCAGAATTACAGGAACAGTAATGTCCTTTTATTGCTGCTACGCCATCGTTAAGCCCTTCTATCAAGAAGATCTAGAAAGAATATTTAAGATAATAATGTGGAATGACTCATTAGAGTTGCCGAGTAGGTAGTATTTAACAATGGGAAACTTAAAATATCACACACGGAGTATTTTTATTTAAGAAAAATAACGCCTGATAAAAAACAATAGCAATCTACTAAACACTCTCTAACTTGGTTTTGTTACGGTTAGTAGACCTAGCTCTTTTTGCTATATATTTGTCATACAGTCCTCTACATATGGCCTAGGTTTCAATTCTGGCGAAAAGAAAAAAAAAAACATGCCAGCTATGTATGGCAAAAGTTGCATAGCCCTTTCAATAAACTAAAAGGTCGTCCATTTCTGGATGAAAGCCTTCTCCATCTGTTGCCATCTATCTCTTTCTTGGGCAGCGCTCGCTTTGCTTGCTCGGCTCGTGCGTTGAGTGGTCACAGTTCTAACGTAACCTAACCTACCTTTTAGCTTTGTTAGTTATATTATGTTTTATCACGGGGGACTTTAGAGTTAGAAGCATTATAACCTCCTCCTTTTTCGAACTCGGATAAAAAAATACAGTGTAAACTTTTATTTTTAAAGTTAAAAGTAGGTATTCAAATTAAAGTGCAAACTATTAATTTTAAAGTGGGAACTATTATTTTTAAAGTTTGCCTTGTAACCCCTCATTAAAAGATTTATCTAGTGTTCCCCATATTTTTTTAAATCACTAATATCAGTATATTAACAAACAGACAGCTAAAAGTGACGAAAATGTCCCTTACCTTAGAATCAAGTAACCCTCCAATCTGCGTCAAGTTACAATCCCTCTGCACTCTATGGTCCAGCATGGTAGACTCCATAAGGAACGCGTAGTTCCCCGCCAGTACCCTCCTTACCCCCTCCTCATAGGAGGAGACGAGCGCGGGAGGGGAGGTGCCCGACATGTGCACCCACATCTTCTGGTAAATGTCTATGTTTGAATCCTGGAAGCAAATTATGACTTACTTTATAATAGCAGGCCTTACCATGTTTCCGGTGTGGTTCTATCTATGGTCGGGTGCGAGAGTAAGTGGGAAGCCGTCGACTCCTTTTGCGAGGAGTTGATGGCAACTAAGGAGGTAGCAGAAAGGGAGAGAGAGGTGATTGCCACTCTCCGTTCCCGCTCCAGACGCACCGGGCGCCGGAGGGCGCGCGACGATCTCCGGCCACCGTAGTGTGTGGCCTGCGGGCGGCGGGTTAGGGGACCCGTCGCCCGACTAGTAACAGGCCCGAGAAGGCAGCGCGCCGTGTTCCTCGCGCGCCTCTCCGGAGGACGCGAGGCAAGGCCCCACAGAAGGAGAGGCCTCGAGGCCTGCCAGGGTGGCGGACCATACAGCTGCTTATCCCGCGACATCGGCCACGGGTCAGGATACGGGACACCGTGGGTTTTTAGCTGGTAAGAGTCCGCTATATACTCGTATGACACCAATGACCAAGCGGCGGTTAAACTTAAGTTTAGCTCTCCGTGGCACGGAGGGGTCACCCATTAACCGCGATAAGCATAACTCTACCTCACAGATCGTATGATTCATGCGATTGTTAATTAGCCACGAACACCCGTGCCTAAAAACTTCTTATAGATACATCTTGAGTTTTTTTTTGCTCACCCTGAAGAACGACATAGTGGACCCTCCATTCAGGGTCCCATACTGTATGCTGTTCTGAGCTGCAAGATCAGCAGCACTTTGTATCGGCAGCACCGTCCGTTCCACCGTCAGGAACGCTGCCAGGTTGGCCGTGTACGAGGATAGGATGATCAGAGTGAAGAACCACCAGATACCGCCTACGATGCGAGTTGAGGTTGCCTAGAAGAAGAAATTTTGTTTATTTTACGTTTATTAATAGACTGCCAAACTGAATTTCGACAAATAGTTCTTTTATTTCGACACTACTCGTATGGAACTCCGACATTACGCTACTCCGACAATTATGGAATTTCGAACTTTAAAGGTTACAGCTCATTATAGCCACCCACACTCGTTGTCAGCAGATGGTTCACGGGTGGACGCCGCGTTATCACTAGTAAACGTCGCGTGGTCAACTAAAGGATCGATGCGCGCGGTCCACTCGATGGCAGAGCGCGGTTCACTCGGGACTTGTGCGTTGGCAATGCGCAGCAAGGCAAGGTGAGCATGCGAGCAGCGAGTTGTCACCGAGTGGTCAACTTGTCGTCCGCGCGTGGACGGCATACGCCCGAGGCGATCCGGTGACGCTACGGAGTTGATGTTGTGAGCGCACATCCATACAAGTTCATATAAAGAATACTAACATCACGAGGCGAGGCGGTGCGGGTCGGGTGCCGGCTGGCTCCAATGAGCTGTGACCTTAATCGTGTAGGTACTCGTGATCAAAGTGTGACGACATTAATGTACAAAGAGACATCTCTCGGCTTACTATGATGTAATTAGGTCAACTCTTAACAATTTTAATTTAAGCAATCGGGTATTTGACTGAAAAAATCTAATTCGTCCGTCAGTTAGATTATCAAAAAATACTTGACCCGTATTTTTTCTTTTGTTACGCAAACCAAAATTGACGAAGATACGACACTTTTAAAATTGGCAAAACGTCACAAGCAAGTACAATTTTTACTTGCTTCTGATGTCACAAGACTCTCGAGTTTTGATGCGTTATAACTTTCCAAATGTTCATAGATTTAACAAAAGAAAAAATACGTGTTAATATTTTTCAAAAATAATTGGCGGTCTAATTAGATTTGCAATTTATTGATGCTATCAACATGCCTATTATTCTTTCTGCAATGAATCAACAGTTACGCGTTTTACAGACATCTGCAAACATGTAATCTAAGCGCGACAAAGGCATCAAAATCATTATGAAGTCATATTTACCTTAGGATTCAGTCCAGATCCTTGTCTTAGAAAAGTCCCAGTGATGAACCAGAAGGAGTTGCAGACGCTGAACTGGTTCGTAAGGAGTTTGGTCTCGTGACCACAGACATGGGTGCTTGTGGACCTGGAATGAAGAATACCCGAGTTACCGAGGAGGTAGTGTACTGACTGTATTAGGGTGCATGATAACAGCATCCAATCCTGACGATACTTAAGTACGTCCGGCGCACCCTGGGCAGTCAGCCCCGCTACCAACCTTGCTGACTGGCTAATCTTTACACCACAGTATGAGCTATTTTCGTATAGCTCGTGCTGATACGAGAGAAGAAGACTGACTGTACGTCCACTCCTCAGGATCGGGAAAGGACCGATCCCGCTCGAAAAAGAAGGCTTCGGAAAGGGAACAGCCTCGGCAAAACCCCGCTTGCATCATTTAAGGCAAGCAGGCCTTTCAGGTCAGAGGCGACTATCCGCCCACTGAGTGACGTCAGAGAAGATGGTGTCACAGTGGTGACGTGCTGCCGTGCACAGCGAGGTTCAAAGGAGACTCCTTTACAGTCTCCCTAGGGATGTGCCCTAACAGGTGTTGCACAGGGGAGGTGATGCACGAGCTTAGTGACTGAAGCGATAGAGGTGAGGTCAGCGAGTGACAGAAATGATTAGTTTCGCCGATCACTTTCCACCATTCGTTTAATAAAGGTTCTCAAAGGGGCCTCTGCGCGTTGGACCTGTGTCCCCCGTATGCTTTCCAAAGGACCGGACATCTTCCGCACGGAAGATGAGCCGTGAACAGAGATATAATAAGAGAGATATAATATAAACTTTATTTCGGATGGCATAGACCCATAGAAACCTTAACCTAGTACACATTTATTTTCTATTAGCTTTTGCGCGGTTTCGCTCGCGTTAATTTAGAATTTGACAATCAAAGACTCTTAACACACTACTAAAGTTTCTATAATAATATAATTATCATGATTCGAAAGACACGAGACGCCATCTATTATCGTTATTGTTGTTTTCCTCGGGAACAGTACTCTTTTTTTCGGGATGATGGTTTTTTTTAATGGGTGCGTTCAGAAACAAAAGGTTTTCGATTAATATTATAAAGCAAACCTCTTTCTGTATTCTGAGAGCAAATCATTAATTTTGTAGTAAAAAGCATTCTTTTTGAAGTGTGCCTTTAACATTTTTGTTGTTATTTTGATTAATTTTAAACACATCCCTTATTTATTCAACATGGCGTCATTTCCCACTGTACAGTTTTACGTATTTTCAAATTGCAAAGAAACCAGGGTACTTACCATTCGTAAGGTGAGAACCTCGCCATCACGAAGAGTGTAAAAGACACCAAGATGTACGCAGCCAGGACGTACAGCCATATCTCTATCGCCAGGGGGTTGAGGAAGCTGAAGAGGCGTGTTGGTTGTGATGTGGGCACCTGTGGAAGAAAAATGTTCTTATAGAATCACATAGCATCACACCTGTATTTCCCCGAGGTGTTGGACAAAGGTGTATAGTTTACCCTCTTTTCGCTGCTAAGACCCATTTAATAGGGGCGAGCCTATTGCCATCAATCGGGCATAGAGATGCGAGGCAGGTAAATTACGGTTAATATCATTGGTAATTTACCCGTCATTTATATAAATGACGGTCAACTATGGTAATTTACGGTAACTTTTGTTTTTTATTATTAATTTGACCTATAACCTAGATCGTGGTGGCAGCCATAAAAATAAGAAATAAAAATAATAAAAATTCGTTTATTTTCCACCACAAATATAGGAACAATTTAGACAGTATGTTGACAATTCGAGGGTGGACTGGAGCCTAAACTAGGGAGACCCTGTATTTCAGGACTCCAGGTCACTCGCCTACGGAAAAGGATTTGGACTACTGGATAAGCACAGAATCATGGGGTGGACAGGGATTGTATTTGTGAGAATAAGTATGTGTGTGTGTATGTGTGTGTGTGTGTGTGTGTGAGAGAGAGAGTGTGTGTGGGTGGGGGGGGCGTGTATGTGTACGTGAGAGTATGAAAGTGCGTGTATGAGCGTTTTTGTTATACAGAGCTTACTTCACTATAGATACGAGAGATTCAGTATCAGTGTAATTTAATTTGAATAGGTAAGTCTTGATCATCCCTTTACATGCTTTAAATGTTTTAGGATATATATTTAAGAGGTAATTAATTTTGTTGTACAGGTAAGGCGCTAGGAAAGGCAGTTGTCTCTTAAAGAAGGCTGTGCGATGATGTGTGTGATAAGAAATAAGCTTAACCGCCGCATTACCACGGCTACTGTTGTCGAACACGTGGCCATAAGGTGATAAAAACGTAAAAAAGGTTTATAAAATATTTATTTATTATTAGATTCATGACAAATAATCAAAGTTCACGACAATCGCCAATTCAAATATTTTACCTCCGAATCTGTATCACTTTCGGAAATCATTTCCCTAACTGATCGGCGAGCGCGACGATATATGTATATATCGCGCGACGATACGCGTGTAGATGCTTCTTGTTACAAATGACTTGCTATTTGCAAACAAAAAGCATCAAAGCGTTTAAAAAGCATAATTATTAAGATTATAAAAAAACAAAAGTTACCGTGATTTATGGTAATTTACCGGCCAACTACGATAAATGACCGTCATTGAATATTACGGTCATTTTACAACTATAATCGGGCACAATCATGACTCCGGGCGTCTACTGTGAAATTCCACACGGAAAAACTCAGTAACACAGTGTAACCGACTGCAAATTGCCCTTTATATTTTTCTTAACAATTCTTTCAAACTTCAAACTTCAAAACTCATTTATTCAAAATAGACTAGAATTACTTAGTTCTTTTTGAACGTCAAAATTATATACATCAAAGACAGCCCCAAAAAGCGCCCTCCCTTCACTTCTTTCCATCCAATGGTTGTCTGGAAGAAATTGCTTTAAGCAACAAGACCGCCATTTGTACTATTCTTGCTTACGTGTATTCCTTCTGTTTTATTTCTTTTAGTCAACAACAAAGTATATCTATCTATCTAACCGACCTTGAGATCAAACTCAGGACCTCACGTTCAGCAATCGCGCTTGCGATTTGACGACACGTTTGGTGCAGTGGCTAAGCGATTGGCTTCTGCGCTACGGGTCGTGGGTTCGATTCCCACACGGAACAAAAATTTGTATGACCTACAGATGGTTGTTTCGGGTCTGGGCGTTTGTTTGTGAAATTTGTGTCTGTAAACGCACCCACGATACAAGAGAAATCTTAGTGTGGGGCAACGTTTTAAAAAAAAAAAAAAAAAAGATTACTAGACTAACGAGGCAGTCTTTGTAAACTGAAAGTTAATACAATTTCATTTTATATTTCACGTTTTGTGTTGTACGTATTATGTGTACTTTGCTGCCTCGATATTAGCCTGTGTCGCCTAAATCTGGCTTCCCACGGTGCGTGGTAGCGCGCACCGGCTGTGCGTGGTATCATCCGTAAAATCACGCACCATGGGAAGCCACATTATGAGGGTGCGTGATGTAGATACGTCGCACCGATCCGCACTCGTCCGCGTTACCACGGACGAGTCTCTTCCCATGGTGCGTCGGTGCAAGCGAGTGCAAGCGGTGCGCGCTATCACGCACCGTGGGAAGCCGGTATAAGTGCGTATACACGTAGGGCGCGGGTTGCCGGCGGCAATCTGTCAGCGCTTGTCGGTGCTGGTCCGCGCAGTTAGTCGGCGCAAGTTGTGTCTATACTGTGTGGCAAACCAGCGCCAACAAGCTCCGAACTGCGCCGACAAGTTTCGACCTGCTCCAATCAGCGCTGGTAGGCCGTCATTTGTTGCTGTATTTGCAAGGGAATAAGGCGTATTTTTGCTAAAAAATGTCAGCCCCTGCTTCTACCCGCTTCCTTTATGTAGTGGTTACCTGCACGGACCTGCAGTGCGAGCACGGTTCTTTGATCGATAAACTTCTCGACTCGATAAAAGTTTAAACATACCGAATTTTATCGAGAGTCGGTAGCATGGAACTTGCCTCGGTATCTTTATCGAGCCTTGTCGACGGCTGTCTTCTCGATAGCTTATCGACTTTTCAAAATGGCAACACCAGGTTTAAAAATATCATTCACTCATTTAGACTTTATTTTATTTACGAAATAATCTTTTCCTGGTTATTTCTCGCGACTGAAAACTGTTTCGTTATATTATTTTGTTAGAAATATAGTAAATGTTTTTTTTTATAATCTTTGTAAGATTGTAAAAAAGATTTAAAATATAATTTTAGTGGCATACAGTCTGTCAAAAAAGAGTAGAAAAATTGGGGGCACCACTCATCATACATTATTGAATTAAACTTAAATTCGCGTCTCTAAACTCCGCTTGTGGATCCTTTTCACGTCACGATGCGTTCTGCTTTCAACATCTAACAAAATGAAATCTCCAAAATCCATTTGTTTTGCAAAAATAGCTTCAAAGAATCTTTATCTACCAACTTTTAACTGACGACAACAATTCGTGATAATTCGAGAAATTTACCAATAAGAACTGTCAAAACTCGACATAATCGATAAGATTTGTCGATTATATCGAGGCCTCGATACAATACGATCCGAGCTACCTTTGTCGTTTTATCAATATCTTATGTCAAATTTGACGTTTAGGATAGATAAATTTCTCGAATCGACTCGATAAAAAGAACCGTGCTCGCACTGCAGTATCGATAAGCGCTGGTAGGTCGGCGCTGGTTACCTGCGTCTTTTATGTATACGCCCTAACACAGTTCAAATCGTTTAACTAGGTTTAACTAGGAGCCACCTCCTGACACGTGAATATACTAACCTTGAACAGTATCCCAATGCCAAGGTTCATGAACGGCTTGGTGAAGTCTATGACAGCCTCCCGAGCGTAGTTGATCGTCATCGAGGCAACCGCGATGTCTGCTTTCTGAAACAAGTAAAATCTCTAAATAGTATGCATTGAAGTCGCTTTTCAAGTCTGTCTATTCAGCGCTCAGCACGCTGTCTTCCCCCCCAACCCCCCCCCCCCCCCCCCCCCCCCCCCCAACCCCACGCCAGCAACGCCCTAAGCCGAGGTCCGAGTGATGTTAGTGTAGTATAAGTAGTTAGCTTAGGTTAATCAATTTATTTACTTCTCCAACACTAGCTAAGACAATTAATAAGAAAAGCAAAAAAAAATGTTTTTTTCTTCCTTTTTTCCGTTTATCATCTCTAAGGATCAATACAATTAAGAGGTCATGTCCTAGACTAAAACTACCTATACAAACTAAAAGAGCGCATCAAAATATTACTCCGCATCGTTGTCGACTGGCCAAAAAAACAAGCCAGCCCTCTGGTCACGTGAAGTGTCGACCAGTCTTCTTCCTATATCCTTAAAAATTATACAGGGTTTTAACGAATTCGTGTAATTCCTTAAAACTACATGTTCTACTACTGATGTAGACAGGCCCCGCACGGGATTTAACTTGATTAAAAATAAAAAAATATTATTATTATTTTTTCATGTGGCTTTGTTACCGATCGTATCTAAACCACCTAATAAGGATTCAGTAAAAATATAAGTTTTTTTTTTACAAAAAAAATGTTTTATTTGTGTGAACATTTCGATGCCACGCATAAATTAATGAAAGCACGGCGACACGGCTGGCAGGCACGACTAGCGCGATATCGCTCTTTGCAGTCAGATAACTCAAGGCTCTAAAATAACTCGGAAATAGAAAATCAAGATTTTTATAAAAAATTTTTTCGTTCGTTTTCAGAAATTCCCATTTAAGGTTAATCTGTGTCACCAGTAGATCACGTGGTTTGAAGGAATTACACGAATTCGTTAACACCCTGTATAAATATAATTTTTCTTTGTTTGTACGAGTATAATACGTAAGTAGTTTTACTGTATTGTTTCATTTATTTTAAATTATAATTTAATGTTATGAAAATTCAATAATCATGTGTTGTGCAGGAATCACACGAATTCGTTTACACCCAGTATACTCCCTCCCCACCCGGACGAAATACGTAGCACTAACGTGTACTTACTCTATCCATCAGCTCTCTAACAATGCCATTCCAGTGTCCAGTATCTGGGTCTCGGGCTCCATACATGTTATCTGGCACCAGACGCAGTCGGTAATGGAACCCTGCCCTCGCCGCGACTCTGGCCAGCAGGTCTATGCAGAACCCTTCGAAGCGAGCGTTGCCTTGGAGGTTCCAGCCTTCTTTCACCATGACGTAGGGTTTTTCCTGTGGAAAATGGTACTGGGTTAAGTTTTTTGTTAAGGAAAGAATGTCAGGGAGTCCTGAGCAAAGAGTAATCACGTGAGGCTCAAATGGGGGGAAGGGGGTTTGGCAAAGTACTTTATGGGCTGATGCATGCGTGCCGTCAGTTGGGACAGGTCAACTCAAACCTGCTATGGTTCTTTCTTCAAAGGCCATTCCAGACGTTGCCCTACATTGTTACACTTGTATAGTTCTATACCACAATGCATTTATTTCGGCATTTCTTCTATGCTAGTCAGATAGAAAATACCGGCGCCAGTTTCATAGAAACATTACATTGACTTGTAAAAGTGTCTGTAACAGATTTATTTACTGGATATTTACTTCATATCAGCCTATTGCCGTCCACTGCTGAACGTAGGCCTCCCCCAAAGATCGCCAACCGTCCCGGTCTTGGGCAGCCCGCATCCATCCTTAGCCAACCACCTTTTTCAAATCGTCGGTCCATCGTGCCTCCGGGCGTCCCACACTACGTTTGCCCAAACGCGGTCTCCACGTGTCTGCTCCATCTACCATCTGTTCGTTTGCAGACATGGCCGGCCCACTTCGTGCTAATTCTACGCGCAATGTCGGTAACTTCAGTTCTCTGGCGAATGACTTCATTGCAAATTCTATCCACCAGAGAAACCCCGAGCATCGCTCTCTCCATAGCACGCTGAGCAACCTTTTTGTGGACCAGGCCCACGGTGAGTGTCCACGTTTCGGCTCCGTAAGTCATTACGGGTAGGACGCACTGGTTAAAGACCCTGGTCTTAAGGGATTGTGGGATCGACGATTTAAAGAATCACGTAAGGTATTACAGAAATAAAAATCGTTTATCATTTACTTACTTCAACAGTAACCACAGTAAGGGTAACATTAGGTGGTGGATCTCTAATATACGCTGCCGGGTCAGTAATAGCCAGGCCTTCACTCGGAGACCAGTGGCCAGACACCACCATCCCGCCCTTCTCTCCTCCTGTTAGCCTCATCAGCTGCAGATGGAAGTTCGTCCGGATGCCGTTTTTGAACTCTATTGGGCCTGTGAGGCCGTGGGCTTGGATCTGTGAAGAAGTTCATAGGTAATCATAAATCTGGCCTCCTTCTCTTGTTTATACGAGAATAGTCATACCAGTATAGTACTCCTTGCTGAATAGCTAATCTTTTCGACATAGACTTAGTAAAGTCTGGCGCACCCTAGACAGTCAGCCTCGCTACCAACCTTTCTGACTTGCTAATCTTTTCAACGTAGACGTAGTAACGTTCGGCGCATCCTGTGCAGTCAGCCCCGCTACCAACCTTGCTGACTAGCTAATCTTTTTGACATATACGTAGTAAAGTCTGGCGCACCCTGGGCAGACAGCCCCACTACAAATCTTTCTGACTTGCTAATCTTTTTAAAATATACGTAGTAAAGTCTGGCGTACCCAGGACAGTTAGCCCCGCTACCAACCTTGCTGACTAGCTAATCTTTTGACTTAAACATAGTAAAGTCCGGCGCATCCTGTGCAGTCAGCTTCGCTACTTCCCTTGCTGACTAGCAAATCTTTTCGACCTAGACTTAGTAAAGTCTGGCGCACCCTGGGCAGTCAACCTCGCTACCAACCTCACTGACTGGCTAATCTTTTCACCACGGCATGAGCTATTGTCATATTGCTTGTAAAAAAAGAATCAAACGTCTTCAAATCGGTCTTCCAAATGTCACTTACCGTATTAATATTGTCATAAATGGTCTTTCCGTGGTTCCATGGCATATCCTTTTCACAAGAAACATTCCCAGGATGAAAGTCTTCTGTGATGGCTAGCGCTTGGGAGAGTACTTGCACCGCATCGTATAGGAGAGCTGGTTCCGTCTGGAAGAGTGAGTGAATGGTGTTTAGACAAAGTGGTACATATAAGTTGAGGGGAAAAGGGTGTTATCAGAATTCTAAATATATTTCACGATTTTTTTCGGACCGAGTTCGGAACGACGTGACAGCGATCGCGTGTACACCGCGACCGATCTCGGTGGTTCTCAACACAAAACAAAAACCCGAACACAGGCGCCGGCAATCTCGGATGTAGTGGACAAGAGCAGACGATTCGAAAAGTTAGGAGTGGTCTTGAAAGAACGTTTTCTGTAGCTACAATGGTTAAGGTAGCTGCCCTTCATGCCCCGTCTCAAATTACCACTCTGCATAATAACAGTTCGGGCCCGGTCTCTTTGGTCTCTGGCTCTGGCTTGGCCGGGGTCGCGGGATACGCAGCTGTATGCATCGCGACCCGGGCAGGCCTCGGTCTGACAGCCAATGGCGGACCTTTCCTACTGTGGAGCCCCACGTCCTCTTGGTCGGCGCGCACGGAACACTGCGCACCGCCTTCTCTGGCCTGTTACTGGTCGGGCGACGGATCTCCTAACCCGCCGCCCGCAGGCCACACACTATACGGTGGCCAGAGATCGTCGCGAGCCCTCCGGCGCCAGGTCGTCTGGCGCGGTAAGGGAGAGTGGCAGCTGCCTCTCTCTCCCTCTCCGCTCCCTATTTGGTCACCATCACCTCCACGCAGAAGGAAGCGACGGCTTCCCACGCACTCTCGCTCCCGACGAAGCGACAAGTCACCACCGACCGCCGCGACTAGTTCGCGGCGCTGCGTCGCCCACGCAGGACACGCCTGCAGCGTGTGCAGCGACATGTCCTCGGGGCAGTAGACGCAGTGGTGACAACCGGACGTCTGCTCTCGGCCTATGCAAAACGCTGATATCCTAAGGTTAGACCGGTTGTCAGACTTTCGGGCTTCTGTCTACCCGTAACGTCATAGGTATTCGTATTAAATAAAATAAATAAAAATAAATAAAATTCGTTTATTTCAGGTCTTTAACCCATATAAAATTAAAAAGGAATTTTATAATTGCCATGCTTGCACTATACATGTTACATGCTATTATTAGATTACTAAAACATACAAAATAATTACAGAAATTGAAATTGAATTTACAAGTCAAATACAAAATATTCAAAAATGTCAAAAAAATAAATAAAAATGACACAAAACGTCAAAAATAAAATTAAAAATAAAATGTAACAAATATGTCCAAAGAAAATTTACAAATTTAATGAAAGTCAAAGATATATATATGTGCAGGCGCTGGCATGCAGCTGCAGCCATCTCCGCAAGAAAGGTGAATCCCACCGCTCGGACAACACGCTCAGGATCCCGTTCGAGCTGCCCCTACAGCGACGCATAAGCGATGCACTCCTTTTCCGGATTATTCCGTAGAAGTCATCGGTAGTAGCATCAGCGAACATCGCCGATGCGCTACAAAACCGGGGCCGCCCCAACAGAATTCTGAACGCGTTGTTGTACTGGACACGAAGCGCGTTGTACGCCCGCTGAGTGAAGTTGGTCCACAGGCTGCACGTGTAAAAAGTCTGGCAGTATGCCTTGAACAAGGTTATTTTTACCTGTGAAGAACAACGTGCAAACCTGCGAGCCAGCATGTTGCACCGGACAGACAACGCCCTTCGCTCCCTCTCGATGTCCGCATTGTCAGACAGATCATCAGAGACCCAGTGACCCAGATATTTGAATCGATCTACTCTATTCAAATGTGACCCGCAAAGAGTGACAGGTGGTCCAGTTAAGTAGCTTTTAGTACCAACTTTGAAGATCATGTATTCACTCTTCTTTGGGTTATATGTGAGCCCATGGGTCTCCGCGTAGGTCTCACAAATATTCAAAAGCCTGCGCATCGCAGAAAGAGACGGGCTCAGCAACACCATGTCATCCGCGTAACTTATGTTGTTTATACACACCCCATCAACGGAACAACCGACCTTAGTGCTGCTGAGCCCCTCGATCAACTGGTTCATATACAGGTTGAAGAGACGCGGGGAGGTTATTCCCCCCTGCCTCACCCCACAGTCCAACCCGTATATGTCCGAATGCGACCCTGCCCATCTGACACTATTTTGCTGGTGACTATACCAATATTCAAATAGTGCTATAATGTCATGTGACAACTTCGTCTCGCATCGCAACTTACGCCATAACTTGTCATAATTTACTGTATCGAATGCTTTTGACAGGTCTAAGTAGCAAGCATATACAGGCGTATTCCTGTCTGTGTAGTACTGAACAGTCTGCTTGAGACAGAGGATAGCACTCTCAGTTGAGAGGCCAGGCCTAAAGCCAAATTGGGCGTCGTTCAGAAGTAGGTGCTCTTCCAACTGTTGGTCAAGCAAACTATCCAGTACCTTACTTATGACTGTTGCTAGCGAGATGGGTCTATAATTTGAAATGTCAGAAGAATCACCAGTTTTATTTTTAACAATAGGAACTACTACGGAGTACATTAAGTCATCAGGCAAGTAACTGTGACCCACACATAAGCTGTAGAACATAGCGAGAACTCTCGGTAGATGTACACCCGCGTACTTCAGATGCTCGATGCTGAGCCCATCGTGACCCGGAGACTTACCTCTAACCATTCGCTTTATAACAGAGGCCACATCTTTGGCGGTAAATCTAACGGCAACGTCGCCGGGGCGATCCACAGCGGCGAGCACCTGCGACGCGGGCCCGAGCGGGGATTCGACCTTGAAGTGACGCTGAAAGGCACAGGCTATGTCCCGGGGCTCATGCGCACCCCCTACACTCACAGGGCGGCTCGACACAGCATTCATGTTTCTTGTATTTTTCCAGAAATTGCTAAAGTCGTTATTAGCATGATGCTCAGCAATAATATTCATTTTAATTTGTAGTTCATTATTTTGGCAATATTTCAATTTAGATTTAAATATTTTCCTGGATTCACACATGTCTCTGTACACAGGTCCAAAACTAGGTTTACCATTGTTTATCCATGTCTGAAAACAAAGTCGCGCCCTCCTGTGAGCATCACTGACAAACTTATTCCAGCCCGGTACATGTCTATGCTTCTTACGTATAGGTATATGTTTCTTACAGCTACGCTTAGCGGCTACAGTCAAAACATTTACAATAGTCTTGTACATTTTATTTATTATTAATTTGTGGGACTCATTATCACACATTTGATCCGCACAATAAGTAAACTCTGATGGGAAATCTATCTGCTTTAGTTCTGAGTTACAATAATTTAAATACATTTCGATTTGTTCATTGTTTCTAATACCCCAATTTATTTGATTACGTGTTGACGTAGTTATCTGACTTTTGGGTAAAATTACATTTAAATTACACTCCACCAGTAAAGGGAAATGATCAGACCAATAGGTATCGTGCAGAATAGACACGTCAACAACCGTACGTCGAGCTGAACCCGTTACCACGCAGTGGTCGAGCCAGCGGTGGCACCCGTGTGCCTCACTAATAAACGTAAACGCGTCGGGAGGTAATATTTCCATGTCCACACACGACCACATCTGTTCGGTACAAAACGTTAATAATTCACAAGAAAACAGCTCACCTGGGTGCGCGTTGAAGTCCCCCAGAATAAATACAGTTTCCACTTCATTACTCTCGATTATGGCATGTAATTCACTCAAACACTCGGTGAACTCGGTTAAATTATCAATAGAATCAGTTGGCATGTACACTGTTATAACTAAAACCGACCTGTCGTTAAGCACTATCTTGATCGCGGCGAGTCGTACACTTCTACACACAATAACTGATACCGACGGAAAAGCAGACTTTCTCCACAGCAGGGCCACCCCGCCGTATGGTCTCCCTCTAACAATTCCAACAGACGTGTCCACAGCTGAATTACCGGTGTATGAAAATGAGTCATCGATGGTTCCCAGGAACGGTATATCGTGCGGAAGCAGCCAGGTCTCTTGAAGCGCAACAATGTCAGCTGATCGACACAAGTTTCTCACACAATCAACAGAACGAGTGACGCTTTTACAATTGAAGCTTACAAACTTAGACGTGTTTTTATTAACATCCATTAGTGGTAGGTTTCTTAGTAGCCAACTCCCGATAGGTACGCTCCGCCGCGTTTCGACTAAAGTCCACATAACGGCGGTATAGTATCCCATTGGGCCAAAAATCATCATTTAAAAACATATCAATTTTATATTTTGGGACATAAACAATGTATGCATTGTAAACCTTCGCAGTCTTCATATTCATTTTTTCTAAATGGACATCTAAGTTAGTTTTGTTGTTTATATATGCCTTGATGTCACATACAGACGTTTCGGTTGACACGTTGTAGATATAAATCGCAGTTTTAATATCCGCTGCCTTAAAGTTGGTATTTGCGTCCACAATAGCTTTGCCCGTTTTGCCCAAAAAACGATTTCTAAATCGCTTCTTTTGAACGAGCTTCCATTCTTCAGTCGGTTCTTGGATTTTTGTTTCTCCACTCTGCATAACCTCCGCAAAAGTTTTACTTTGCCGCTCACCATCCGCCCGAGCCGTGTGTGGCGCATGGACGGCGGCAACCGGTTTACTAGCAAGCTCATGACTCACCACTGTTCGTGGTGTGCAAACGCTAACCTCCTCGCTTCTTTGCGGCGACGACGAAAATTCATCCGTTACATTACGCGTAATTTTAAATGGACTACCCTCGCTAGTAACAACCAATGGCTGCTTTTTTAGAGCAGATGATGACTCAGTAGATTGTTGCTTTGTTTTCTTATCACAACATATCGGCGAAAACCCCATTGGCCCACTTTCATTCTCAAAGCTAGGTAATAAGCAGGCGCCTCTTTTGACATTAACATTACGAGGAAAGTTGTTGACAATTGACGCCTTCTTAAGTGATTCCACTTCAGCACTAAGCTCCTTCATTTGATTCACTGTTGCATACTCGTTAACAATACGGTTTATATCACTCTGCATTTTCACTATGTCTTTCAACACTCTGGTCACGTCTACGTGGTCAAACAAAACCGGAGGTAGTTTGTGTAAATCTCTGGCAACGAAAATTGGAATTTCCAGTGGATCTAAGTTCTTCAGTATCCATACAATGTCGTCAATATTTCGTAGTGTCTTTCCCTCCCTCCTTCTTATCTTCTTACGCTTTGAAGTAGTAACAGATTCAAACAGCAAGTTCTTTGCTTCTAGAATGTCACTTTCCGAAAATGCACTAACACAGATACTTGCGATACTTTGCTCGTCCATCACTTGTATCTTATTACAAATAAAGGCTAGCACCTCATTGATAACCACATTACAATTCGAACATTTTACAACCGTTGACGTCATTGTTTATCGCAACGGCTTCCCGACCCGACAACAAACACGACGTATCACCGGCGCGTGCGACTGCGGACTGTATTAAGCCCGGGACCAACGGTTTAACTTGCTCTCCGAGGCACGGAGTGGTCTCGATGTGTAACGAATGGTCACCCATCAACGGACTAACCGCGGCAAGCGCGGTGTAACCTTGCAAATCATAATGATCCACGAGGCCCTAGCCATGGCCATCCACAGGTCCAAATTGCCATTTAACAAGGAACTCCACTCACCTTAATATGTCCACCGCTGATGATGGAAGCACCAATCGGATGGAACTTCTCCATCACTTGCAGCGACTCCTTGACCTTGTCGGAGTCTCTATCCACGAGTCTCCACCCACTCATATTCACTCTGTTGTAGTAGAAATCTTCCATGTCGAAGAGTTCAAAGTCCTGGAAATAGAAGACTGTCAGCACCGAAGTGAAGCAATAGCAGTGTTTCATGTGACTTTAAGCTGGTTATCGACATTGCGAGGCTGTCTCGCGAGGCTACCTCACGATGTGTAGACGCGTTTGCCTCGCGAGGCAACGTCATCATTGACGCGCAAACGTGGCTCGCGCGATCCGGCACGGTGTCGGTAAAGTGTGGTAGTCAAAATGCGCTCAGTGTGAGCCGGTCAGTTGCAACGGACGCAAGTGTATTGCCTCGCGCGCTCTACAGGCTACTAAAGCGTTTGGATCCATGGTCAAACGTAAACTGACGCCTCGCAGACTCACCACGGCTCATGTCTACTGTGTATACGGAACTTGAGCATATCGCGAGCCTGCCTCGCGATTCAACGCTCACGCAAGCTGAAGCAGCCTCGCAATGTCGATACCCCGCTTGAGAATCTTGTTCATCTAATACCGCATTTACACATTAGTCGGGTCCAAACTGACTGATCATGGTCAAGGACAGCCCGCGAGCCATGCTCGGGCTTCTGGCTCGCGAGTCGCATCCGCCGTGGTAATCTGAAGGAGTTACAAGGCGAGTGTCCCAATCCAAGCCCAACCAGTTTGACCCGGTCTGTTTTGTAAACAAGATGAATAATTATTGAAATACTAAAAAACTTTAAACAAAAGTAAAAACCGACCTAAAAAAACTAAAAGGAGTAAAATAATATAAAATTAATAGTTTCAGAAGTCGGTGGCTTCTATTTGTTTCAGTGTAGAATTGCACCGACTTCTGAAACTGTATTTTTATATTATGGTAATTATTTTACTACTTTAGTTTTTTTGAATATCGAATAATAGCGGCTAACCACAGCATCTCTAGTGGCAATCACGAGACCGCTCGTCAAATACGGTATTACAGCGATAACGCACTGCATCCGATCCGGATCCGTGAAAATAAGAATGTAAAAAACTCGGACCGAATTCGGATATTACTTTGCGCACTGCATGCGATCCGAATACGTGAAAATACGGATCTAGAGTCTAAAAAACTCGGATCGAATTCGGATATTGTTTTGCGCACTGCATCCGACCCGAATACGTGAAAATACGAATCTAGAGTCTAAAAAACTCGGACCGAATTCGGATATCGCTTACGCACTTATCCGAGCGATCTCTGATCCAAATTCAAACAGTTCAGGGGCCATCTTTGGCATATCCATTTGGCGTCCGATTTGAATCAGAGGTAATGCGAAAGTGTTCATACAAACAGTACTACAGCTACTTCGGTCCGTCAATATTTCTTCCGAATTAGAAACTCACGGATCACGGAGAGAAATCGGATGACGGAAATCGGATCTAGTGCGTAAACTACCATACAAATGGTTCTATGACTACTTCGAAATGTATTTTCTCGGATTCGGATCGGATGCAGTGCGTAACCGCTCTTAGAGTTTACGAAAAGGCACAAACAATTTTATTACTTACAAAAGATGTGAAAACGTAGTGATAGTTTTCGTTATTCATCTGAAGCTGAAGTATCTGTAAAATAAAGAAATATACCTATCAAACGATGTGTAAAACTTCGTGTCAACATAATTTCACCTAGCTAACTGTTCAGGCTGCTGAGATGTGTTTATAACAGACGGACAGACAGCGTAGACTTAGTAATAGGGTCCCGTTAGCATCCTTTCGGTACGAAACCATAAGAATAAATAATACCGTATAGAAGCAAAACTTGTGAAAAGCATACAGCGAGCTTTTACGAGGCATCTTGATTTCTCTACAATAGGCTTTGTCCACAGAAATAAAAAGGAAGAACGTTTTAAAAAAAAAATGTTTACTCTTCGGGATCGTAAACGTATTTTAGATTTATGTTTATTCAAAATACAATGCTGTTGCCTATTGCAAAGAATTTCCTTAGAAATTCCGAGAGCTTACCCAAGAAAATAATTAAAATGGTTTCTGATATTTTGTAAAAACCAATCTAGGCATACATTCTCCCGTTATAAGAATGTTCAATGAATATAGCAATGCAGTTTATTGTTGCCTATCGATTGTGACTATCGATAATACTATTGATAGCTCTGAAGGTGACAATAGTATTGACAGAGTGTAATACTATCGATAGTATCGACGTTCATAAAAACAATACTATCGATAATATCGATAGTAATGATGTCTGTCAATAGCATTGACGTGAACCACGCTATCGATAGCCCTATCGCTGGAGTTGGTATCGCTGGTTTTAGATTTAAACTATCAATTAATCGGCAACACTAATGCAGTTTCAAACATGCCAAAATTAGACCTATTCAATGTTATGTATCCAAGATTTAGGAAAAAATTCTACTCTCATTACCAAGTTGTTTGTAATTAATAACCAGTTCAATATATCTGGTTTAGTTTAGTCTTTGTTGAGTTTAATATATTAAGACTAAGGATTTTATTTTTAGTATACGCAGCACCATTATTCATGTGTCCTAGATTGTAGTAAACACTATTATGTAAGCGTGCATTAGTCTTTTGGCAATTAAGGTTATTTTTAGCATAAGTGTAATGCACACGATGTGGCTGTACTTTTCTTAATAAATAGATAAATATAACATAATATACTCACAGCTCTAGCCAACTGTCGCACTCTCTTCGGGTCAGTATCCACAACAATATGCTCAATCTCCTGAAACTTCAGCAGAGCCAGTGCTCGTCTGTACTCTTTGGCGTCATGGCATCTGACTGCATACATATCTCGACCATCTTTGGCGATGTCCAAAATATTTAGTTCTCCTGAAACATAAGATAATTGATAACTTTCCTTCATTGGGTGAGGTAAGTGGGAACTTTAGAAGGACCATAACCCGTGTCGGGACGGGATAGAATATAAAACTTCCTCATCGCACCGCAAAACACAGCATGGGACGTGGTAGGTATACGGTCCGCCTGGCTAGCTACCACCGGACAAAGTCTGGCGCCAAGCAGTTTACTGTGTTCCGTCGTGTGTAAGTGAGAGCCAGAGGGCTATAGGGGAATCTCTCTATATCTCTGTTACTTGGATTCGTATGCTCCATTTTAGACCCTATCTGCGGTTGCCATCAGGTGCGACGAAGGTCAAACGCGAGTAGTAAAGTAATAAAAAAAAATGTCTTGTGTTGTAAGATTCAACAAAACCGAGCACGCGACGTAGTGGTAGGTCTCTATCTATACGGTCCGCCTGGCTAGCTACCATCGGGCAAAGTCTGGCGCCAAGCAGTTTACTGTGTTCCATCGTGTGTATGTGAGAGCCAGAGGGGTATAGAGGAATCTCTCTAATGTCAGACTTTCGGGCTTCTGACTACCCATAACATCTGTCATAAATATTCGTATGACACCCGGGACCGACGGGTCTAAATGTGTTGCGAACGGTCACCCATCCAAAGACTGACCGCGGCAAATGCAGCTTAACCTTGCAATTCGTATGAACCGTTATTTAGCCACAAGCCACTCGGCTTTTAGAGGCTGATGTAAATGAAAAACTAAGCTAGAAGAAGAACAGATCTTGGCATATTGCCAAAGACCTGGAATGAAGAACTCGATAAAGCTTTTATTATTATAACTTTCGTGAGACACATTCATATTTACGATTAGTTACGGTTTACTCACCGAAGGACAAGGATCCGCTAGGCGTTCCTGGCGTATCAAGATACCGTGCGACTGTGGCCTGAGTTATATAGGAGAAACTCGCCGCAATATCGCAACCAGACTTAATTAACACATACGGAGTATGAAGAGTATGGACAGCAGGTCGGCGGTGGCTGAACACGTCTGTAACTCGGGTACGGCTAACTTCATGCGTTTTGATAAGGCTTCCGTACTAGCGAAGGAGAAATATTTCGTGCCGCGAAAAGTACGTGAAGCTATCGAAATCAGCCGTCATCCGAATTTCAATAGAGACGGTGGTTGGACACTACCACCTGCCTGGAGACCAGCTCTGAAGTCTACGTCATATAAAAGTGAGTTATGTCTGGAGTGCGACACAGTAAGCGCGGTATGTACCGGCACTCAGTATTACAACAACACGGACACGACAAGTGACGAAGATGCACGAGCAATACCGACACAGAGCGCGCCCCACTCGTCGCGGGCGCAACGCTACGCGGCGCGGTGCAGCGCTAGTTCGACACGCGACCTCGCCGCGTGATCAGCTCATGATTAAGGACTCCGATTGGGTCCGAAACTAGTTGGCA
Organism: Amphipyra tragopoginis; assembly: GCA_905220435.1. Taxonomy (NCBI): domain Eukaryota; kingdom Metazoa; phylum Arthropoda; class Insecta; order Lepidoptera; family Noctuidae; genus Amphipyra; species Amphipyra tragopoginis. The sequence continues at coordinate 11,590,228 of HG992020.1, read as the reverse complement.
ATCCCGAAAAATGCACGTGAGTAAACCGTAACTAATCGTAAATATCGATAAAGCTTACCGTAACCGTAGTCCTCGTAAATGACACCCATTCTGGTCCAGTTCAAATAGGAGAGGAACTCTGCGAAGGCCTTCGTGAGGAGATCCTTCGGAGGATACAGGTTTACTGTGAACGTGTGGTTAGCTGAAAACACAAGAAAAAATAGGGTTTAATTAATACATTTTGAATGGAAAGAAAATAAAGAGGGGCTCGGATTTCCAAGGTTGAGTTACGCATGCCTTTTTTTTTTCTTGGAATAATACTCATGGATGCCCTTCGCCCGGGGAAAGCGAAGGGGTATGCCGGACTCTTACCGGCTAAAAACCCACGGTGTCCCTTCACATGACCCTTGGCCGAGGTTGCGGGATTGGCAGCTGCATGCACCGCAACCCCGGCAGGCCTCGGTCCGACAGCCCCTGGCAGACCTCTCCTACTGTGGGGCCTATCCTGACGTCCTGAGAGCGTTGCTCGCCCTCCGGCGCCCGGTGCGTCTGGCGCGGGAAGGGAGAGTGGCAGGTCCTCTCTCCCTCTCCACTGCCTCTTTGGTCGCCATCACCTCGTCGCAGAAGGAGGCGACGGCTTCCCACGCACTCTCGCTCCCGACCATGGACAGAACTACGGTCGGAAGCGGGAGGTCACCACTGACTGCCGCGACTAGTTCGCGGCGCGCAAGACACAGCAGCAGGCAGTGTCCTCAGGGCAGTGGACGCAGTGGTGACAACCGGGCATCTGCTTCCGGCCTATGCGATACAGGTACTTCACGAAACAACCATGTCCCGAGAGTACCTGCGTCAGCCGGAAACTGAGGGAGTTGTGACGCCTCTCCAGCCACTCCTTCATCATGGGCCCTACCGCCGCCATCGCAGCGTGCCCTAAGTTACGCTTGCCTTGTTCCTTGGATGGGTGACCAATCGTTACACATCGAGATACCTTCGTGCTTCAGAGAGTGCGTTAAACCGTCGGTCCCGGGTGTCATATGAATACCTATGACAGTCGTTACGGGTAGCCAGAAGCCCGAAAGTCTGACAATCTTTGGGTCAATTCATACTAGAGCAGAGTCGAAACGTTAAGGTCATAGCTCATTAGAGCCACCCGGCATCCGACCCGCATCGCCTCGCCTCGTGCGGTTAGTATTCTTTATATGAACTTGTATGGATGTGCGCTCACTACATCAACTCCGTAGCGTCACCGGATTGCCTCGGGCGTATGTCGTCCACGCGCGAACGACGAGTTGACCACTCGGTGAGAACTCGCTGCTCGCATGCTTGCTTTGCGTTGCTGCGCATTGCCAACGCACAAGTCCCGAGTGAACCGCGTGCTGCCATAGAGTGGACTCCTCCAACGACTCCTCTGGTTGACCACGCGACGTTTACTGGTGATAACGCGGCATCCACCCGTGAACCACCTGCTGACAACGAGTGGACGCCGAGCGACGAGGCGATGCGGGTCGGGTGCCGGGTGGCTCTAATGAGCTATGACCCTTATCTTCACAACGTAATGCAAATATTTCTTCTGAGGTAAAAAGAAGCCGCGCAAATTCGCGCGCATTCAACGGAATTCACGCGTCTGAGTCCCAGAACAAATGTGTGCATTACGTTGTGGAGATAAGGGTGAATTTGCTATGTTAAGTTTCAAACTAACGCTTCGATGCGCTTCGACTCTGCGCTAGTATGAATTGACCCTTAGGTTATCGGCATTGCCCACTAACTAAGTTGCGCATGTCTGATGGCAGTCGCTCCGCGTAATATACTGGTATTCAGCCGCATCTGGTGAGACTGGAAGATGATCCCAACATACTCGTAGTTGAGAAAAAATAATAATGTAATTTTACAATTTATTAACTTACAGACTTCATTCGATTGTGGCCCAACAGTTAAGTGTGGATAGTGTAAACTCGTACTCATGTGGTCCAGCGTGTTGCCCAGCAGTGGGCCCACGCCGCTAAACAGCGCTACCGCTCCCGACTGTATCTGCGCGCACGCTGCAACAGAAATAAAGTTTTTAATTAGGCTAAACGGAAATACTTGGCTTATTGGTCGTGGATTTAATGATTTATATTGGAAGATTATTATACAAGGTTAGTCGAAAAGGGGATACTAATCCGAAAGGGTGTTAAAGTACCCATAACAATGAATAACTTTTGTTCTACAACTTTCCCCAAAAGTCAAAAGTTTAAGAGAAATAGCTGTTCAAAGATTTTATAAAAATACACTAAAATCTCTCTATCGTAAGCTATGATCAGCTGTGTTTACATTTTAGATCGTAATTGAGGTCACAAATTAGAAGCTCCATTTTCTGAATTAGTAACTAAAGCAGGGAAGAAGATTTTTTGAAAAAAAAAACAAGAATGAAAATCGTTTTGTATAGTTAATTTTTATCGAATTTTGTTTTAACACTTGCTTTTTTTTTATTTTTTTTTTTTTTTTATTTTTTTATTTTTTTTTTATTCTAATTCACAAAACTGATGTACAATCTCACATACAATAAAAATAATCGGTAAAACATAGTACGTCTGATTGACATCTACTAGATGTGAATCCAGCATGCATATTTTAAGCAGACACTTATTTACTTATACTAATAAAAAAAAAAACTAAAATTAAATTAAGTTATAATGATAAACAAACAACAAATAATATGGTAAAAAAACATTTTTGAAATGAAAAAATTAAAAAAAAAAGTTAAAACAATCCTAGTCAAATGTATCTCTGAGTTTAGATTTGACTGAAGCCACGGAACCAACGAAGACATCTATTTCACTACGAATGGAGTTGGCAAGAGAAAGCATGCGGGATATCGGTGAAAACTGACCCATGTTAGTTCGATTATAAGGCAGTACGAAAGTTTTTCGATTTATTAAGCGGCTGCTAATACGCGGAACGCAAATATGCACTTTTTCTAATAGCTCAGGAGAATCTATTAAACCATGAATTAATTTAAACAGAAACATAATATCTAGAGTTTTCCTACGTGCACTCAATGATTTCATTTTATAGTGACTCAACCTAGATTTATAAGAGTTCAAAATACGGCATTTGTTATCTGAGTAACATAAATGATACAAAAACCTCTTTTGAACGCGCTCTATCCTATCGGAGTGCACTTGATAAAACGGGCTCCAAACTACACTACAATATTCCAGTATACTCCGAATAACGCAGTTATACACAGAAATAGTGAGATTTGGTTCTTTAAAAATTTTCATTTCTCTTACGATGAAACCTGACAATTTTGATGCCCTATTAATTATGAGGTCGAAGTGGCCTCTAAAATTCAAACTGCTGTCCATCATAACACCCAGGTCCCTAATACTATCAACCTCTTGGAGCTTGCTGTTATCGATTGAGTAACAAGCATCACATGAATTCTTTTTCCGGCTGAATTTAATGAAGTAACATTTGTTTTGATTCAATGCCATGCTATTTTGTACACACCAACTATGCACTTTATTTACATCAGACTGAAGCTGAGTAATATCCGATTCACTGTATATGGTTCGGTATATTTTTAAATCATCAGCATAAAGTTTAAATTTCGAAACAATTTTACTACCTAAATCATTAATAAACACCAAAAAAAAATAATGGTCCCAGGTGCGACCCCTGAGGCACTCCTGATGGTATGAAACACTGTTTAGATTTAAACCCCTTAAGATATACTAGTTGTGATCGGTTTCTTAAGTACGATTCACACCAACGCAACAACGACCCGTGAACTCCCATGCTTTCCAGTTTAGCAAGTAGTACATCATGATTTACTAAATCGAAGGCTTTTTTAAAATCGGTATATATAGCATGAACTTCTCTGCCGGCATCTAACGCAGTCGAAATATAAGAAACATACTCAACCAGATTAGACATGGTCGATTTTTTGGGGCGAAAACCGTGCTGGTTATCATCCAGCACATTCTTAAAGTGAGAGAACATTTTCTTCTGGACAAGAGATTCAATAACTTTACCACATGCTGAAAGAATTGATACTGGTCTGTAATTTGTAACATTATCGCTACAACCAGATTTAAAAATGGGTGTGATGTGCGCAATTTTCCACTGGTCTGGAAATAAACCCTGTGATAGAGAATGATTGAACAGCATAGTCAGTGGACCAGCTAGGCTTACTGCACATTTTCTTAGGAAAAGTGGAGAAACCGAGTCAGGCCCAGGTCCTTTATCGCAATTTAAGGAAGACAAGCAATCAGAAACTTCCTTTAAGTTAAGTGTACATCTGCTGAATGTGTTATTGCTACACGGAACGGATAAAACTGAACTTGAAACATTACTGTTACAATTGGTTCTATAGATAGATTGAAAATGTTCGGAAAACAAGTTACAAATTTCTTGACCGCCCTTTGCACAACGACTGTCGTTTAAAGTCATTTTATTTGGAATACTGCTGTCGCTTGCCCGTTTGTTTTTAAAGTACCTCCACACATGCTTAGGATTGTGACGCAGATGTATCGCTATTTCCTTTTTAAAATTTGCGAAACAGTCTTTTATCAACACACCGCAACGCGTCCTTAGACAATCAAACGTAAGTTTATCTCTGGGGTTCCTATATCTTTTGTATAGAGTGTGATATTTAGCTTTCTCTTTTATTACTCTTAATAACGCTCGACTGTACCAAACTGGATAACGTTCATCGCGTGGTTTGGTAATCGGCGTATACTGTGTAATGATTGGCATAAGAATATCATAAAATCTCTGCAACATCTCATTGACATTATCAATATTTCTCCATTCATCAGACCAATCAATTTTCGACAGCTCTTCGTTAACAGATTCGTAATTGCATAGATAAAAGTTTAAGTAGGGGACTTTATTTTGCACTAGCGGATTATTATGGTTAGTTGTCAACGAGATTTGCAGAGCTGGATGATGTGGATCAATAGGTAAAAAAGGACTCGTGGCTTCAGATACCAGCAATTTACCACTGCTAAGAACAAGATCTAAAGTACGATTAGAAGCATTGAATATCGTGTTCCACTGATGTAGATCATTAAAGGCAAGCATGTCTAAGAAGTCATTTTCTTGATTACTACTAGATCCTTTTGGGACTAAAACACCAGAATCCACATTATATTCCCAATAAATACTACCCATATTGAAATCACCTAATAATAAATTAATAGAGTTACTTTTGCATTTCTTGTTGATTACTTCAGTAAAGTTATTAAAAAGAGTATCTATATAATCTTGCTTGATTGGAGGTGGAATACAAACCGCACAAATATTAATATTCAAGCCATTTTCGCACTTGATTGTGATCCACAATTCCTCGCAAGGTGACTCCCAATTCAATCTCCGTAAGACCTCATATTTTTTTAGTGTTGCAACAAGCACCCCCCCACCATCTCTTTTAGTTCTCGAAGATACCGTAGACGATCTATCACGCCTAAACACTCTGTAGTGGTTGTCTATAATTTCATGGTCGAACACCGTAACATTTAGCCAACTTTCAGTGGTGATAATTATATCATACTCAAAATTTAAAGCAGCATTATAAAAATCTTCAGTTTTGGTTCTTAAGCCTCTTACATTTTGACAATAAATTTTAAACGTGAATTTTGTTACTAATTACATCTTAATCTTGTATAAATTTATTAATTACAAAGAGTCTAAACATTCCAAGTTTTTAACTAGCAGAGATTTGGTAGTAACATCTTTTCTTACAAATACGCGACCATTTCGAACCCATACGAAGTTATATTTCTTCTCTTTTGCAGCGATTCTTGTCGCTGCGTGAAGTTTTTTATTCGGCAGTGACAAATTTTCCGTAACGAAAATAGGCTGCTTCACTCCACCAATGCCAATATGGCTGCTGTTCAATTTGTCAGACGCGTTTTTTTTATTAAAATTTCTGACTGCAGCGAGTAGATTATCGCGAGTGCGAGGACTGACCAATTTCACGACTATGTTTCGTGGACGATTTGTATCTGTATTTAATTTGGCAACTCTATGAAATGACTGTACTTCATTGTCCTGTAGTTCATTTCCCACAACTCTACCCAGCTGTTGTATAACCGTAAACAAGTTTTCAGTCTTGTGTTCCGGAACGCACTGTATCTCGATATTGCTCTCACGTGCTATTTGATCAAATTGTTGCACTTTTGCGTCTAATTCTCTTACCTGAGCGCTTAGTATGGAGTTATTTTTCAAAATCTCGGCAATAAAGTTATTATTTTTCACGTTCAGTGCTTCTTGTGTATCATGAGCGTCAGAAAGAAAAATAACCGTCTTCTTAAATTCCTCTAAGTCATCACGCATTGAGGAAAATCTTGAAGTTAAGTCATTAATATCCTTTTGGACCGTAGCTAGAGATGTTTCAAATTTCGCCAAAGCAGCCTCCTGACAGCCAAACTTATCATTCATTTCCTTACGCATTTTACGAATTTCGTTAAGGATTGTATCCTGTAAGTTAACATCCTGGTTTACGCTTACTATCGGAGAGATTTCTAGAGGAGACTGCTCATCCGGCATACGTCTCTGACTGAGTATAGGTTTAGGTTGACTATATGGTCCCGATTTTGGGGAAACTATTTGGGACGGTTCAGGGGCTGGCTGATCAGTTTGCGTAGCCAGACCTTTAGCATGAACTGGTGTATTAGTGTTGTCCATTTTGGGACGGCTAGAGATGCAGTTAGGACAAGACCATTTAGTCCTAGGTGTTGATGATTCGTCGTATTTTACGCATTCCAAATGATACTGAAGCGCACATTTGCTAATGCAGCATTTAATTCTCTTATGTGTCACTAGAATTGTAGCATTACAACCAGCACAAATCATTATAGCGATAAAAAAAAAAAAAAAAAAAAAAAAATTTAAAAAGTATTTCCAATGCAGAATCGAACTCGGATATATACGAGCTTAGGTTGGTTCCTTACGAACGCCGCTACGAAAGCTCTGACGTACTATCTCAAAATACAAGTATGTGTTGTTCGTCGCGGTAACAGAAATAATGAGTGGGGTACTCAGTTGACATAAAGTTTTTCCAAAACACCCACAAATTATGTAAACAGTTCTTGCAGTCACTATTTTAGAATGTTTATTTAAAGTTATTGTTTAAACACAGTCACCGATCACACTGCAAACGCTATTGCGTATGCCCCGCACACTTAGCTTTAGCACAGTTTAAAAATCATACAGTTGGGAAACGCCTTTGATATCGGACGACACCGCCGCCCGTGTAGGTACCTACGCTATTAGTCGTAAATGTGCAAGGGTTGTCAAAAAAGAAAAACAAAATAAATGGGATTTCATATTATAATCATTTAATTAATAAACAATAATTAAATTATAATGTGATTATAAGTACATATAATCTCACGTCTGTATTCCCCGAAGGGATGGCAGAGGTGTACAGTACACCCACATTTCGCCGTTATGTTTTACGTCCCATGTAATAGGGGGCGAGCCTATTGCCATTGACCGGTCACAAATCCAGACTCCGGGCTACTACTGAGAAATTCCACACGGAAAAACCCAATAACACTTTGCCCGACCTGGGAATCGAACCCAAGACCTCACACTCAGCATTCGCGCTTGCGACCGGTAGACCAACGAGGCAGTCCTCAGGCAACGTGTCCATGGTTTTCGGGGGTGCTGATGCCGAAAATGAGGTCAAAGTCAAAGTCCAAGAAGGCGGCTGCGAAATTTTACAAAATATGCGTCATTGATAAATGATATTTATTTCTGTAAATAAATCTGTTGCAGACACTTTTACAAGTCAATGTGATGTTTTTTTTTTAAGACTAGATGGCGCCGGCTTTTCCTATCTGACTAGCTCTGAGAAGAAAAGCCGAAAAAAACTCAAGAGGTCAACGTCTCTTTTAAAGTCCAGACATTGTGGTATAAAACTATGCGAGTGTAATGCGAGTGTAAAAGAGCCATAGCAGGTTTGAGTTGACCTGTCCCAACTGACGACACGCATGCATCAGTCATCGTGTAGCTCAAACTTATTTTAGGGAGCTCAACGACCCGACGCACGACGCCACCAATCAGCCTGACATTTGCATAGGTTACAAAAAATACTCAAACCGCCAAACAGTTTTACGAAAATTGTGTTTAAAACTAGCCCACATAGTACTCGCATTCACAATTTAATAAAATAAAAAATATTATAAAAACAAACGACAGATTAATAATAATAGTCGATAAAATGTCAAGGTAAAAAAATAATAATTCAATAATAATAACCATCAATAAATCAACATGCAGAATGTCAATAAACAAAAAACAATTATAAATGAAGTAATTTCAATGATGTATCTGTGATAAGAGCGAGCGGCTCAATTTCAAGCATTTTTGTCGTCCATATAATCTTTAACTTTATAGAAACCCTTATTGCAAAGTTTCTGCTTTACGAAGGACTTAAAATTTATTGAGACTTAAGTCTTGAATATTGCTTGGAATCTTGCTATAGAAACGTATACTTTGGCACATAAATGAATTAAGTACTAACTTTTTGGAGCCTAGTCATTGGTAGTATATGTTTTTTTTTTTTTTCTAATACTGACGCTATGAATGTCGCTGTTCTTAGAGAAAAAACTAATATTTTTCTTAACATACATCAAATTTTCAGAAATATATTGAGATGCGACCGTCATTATATTAATTTCTTCTTTATTCATTGGTTTTGTTTCCATGAATCAGCACTCCCGAAAACCATTTAATGCCTTTACGAATGTAGTAATTAATGGGTTTAAATTCTTACGCGCAAATGTACCAGATCCGGATGTGTCTGCCCTCAGCGTTCGAGTGCGCAAACTAAGCGTAATCGGGGGCCGCGATCCGCGCCGCCCACCTCCCCGCGAGGTCCCCGCTCTTGCTCTGCGCAAGTACATTCGTTTCCCAACTGTATGTATTGTTAAACTGTGGCTTTAGCTTCCACGCAATGTTTATATCGTAAGTAAAGGTTTATCAATATTAATATTTATTTTTTTACGGAACGGCGAAAGTACGTCTTATCTTATTGACATTTCAGGACGAAAAGTTGTGTGTGTTATGTTTTTTTATGCAAAAAAAAATTTCATGCTCTTGAACATTTCAATGCCACGCATAAATGAATGAAAGCACGGTGACGCGGCTGGCAGGCACGACTAACGCGATATCGCTCTTTGCAGTAAGTTAACTCGGGGCTCTAAAATGACTCAGAAATACAAAACTAAGATTTTATTTTCAATTTTTTTTTTCAGTTGATTTTCAAAAATTCCCTTTTAGGGTTAATCTGTGTCACCAGTAGATCACGCGATTTGAAGGAATTACACGAATTCGTTAACACCCTGTATATTAGTACCCCCTTTCCGACTAACCTTGTATCCACCTCTGCCCATCCCTTGCGGCAAAACAGGCGTGAATGCAACGTTAACAAAACACAAAAAAAAAACAAAACCATTCTGCAATTCTGACCACAGAAACCATTTTTTTCATTTCACAATTCAAACACAAAATTGCACTTCGAATGCAGCTCATTTTTTCGGCGCCATTTTTAAAAACTCGACCACAATTTCGCACATTCATTACAAAAAAGTTTTTATACTATGAACGTTGTGTTTACATTTCTCGCAGTTAAGGATCCTTGAACGCGCCACATCCGAGTTGTGACGTTAACAGCCGCCATATTGGATTTCCGGCGCGAGCTATAGTTTCCGTCACTGTAACTGTGAACTGAGACTTGTTTTAACTATCTTCCGGGGTGATTTAATTTGATTTTCTTGTTTTTTTTTGAAGCTGAGGAGTTTTCTAATTTGTTACAAGATTCATTCTAAGATGATTCCTTGTTATTGCGTAATTTTTAAAGGTTCCGTATGGAGTTACCATAACAAATAATGAGATTTCCTGTCATTTCTTCTGAAAGTTTTAAATGGAAGAAGGCAGCGAGATTTTCAAAATATGCGTTGTTTTTTTTTATATCCTAACTTCCTAATCCTATCCTAACTATTATTATAAATGCGAAAGTAAGTTTGTTTGTTTGTTACCTTTTCACGCCTAAACCACTGAACCGATCATCCTGAAATGTTGTATATACGTTGTCAGGTGTACAGAAACGAACATAGGGTACCTTTCATCCCGAAAAAAAGTACTATTCCCAGGGAAAACAACAGTAACATTCATAGATGGCGCCACGTGTCTTTCAAATCACGATTGAATTATAATATTATAGAAACTTTAGTAGTTGTAGTTTTTTGAGCTTATTTAACTTGAGCGAAGCCGAGGGCAAAACCTGACATTTACAGTTTTTCACTGTTTTCTCTGACAGAATCAAAATTCCGGACATGTCAGGAAAATTCATGTCGTCTGGTAACCGTCGGTCCGTATCCAAAGGGTGCCAACGGGACTCTATGTAGTAACCACGAACTGGACTTATTTGCCGATGGATTGGGACATTTGTGTAATTTTCGTATAATTTTAAATGACATATCAAACTAAATAATTTAATACCATTAATACGACATATTATTTATTATTATCATTACTATAATATTTTTATATTTTTTAATTTAATTTGATACTAAACTGACATTGTATTCTTCATATTATCAATTCATCATTGTAATTTGTTTTTATTATTTATAGACTGACATTTTTGCTAATTTTAAATTCAACACCAACTGTGTGTGAACATGCGTAATATATTAAGTAGATATAATTTAATTGTTGGAATATTAATCCTGTAAGCGTTTTGGATGTCATATCTGTTGGCTTGTAAGATCAAATGAATAAATAAATAAATAGTACTAAGTGTTTTCTTACGATTTATATTCGTAGTCAGGAGTCGTCCAGGGCTTCTTCAATGAATACGTTTATTTTTCGTGGTATGTATGCGTTTATTTTATTTGATTATTGAAGTACATGAATCGGTATACTTTTAAACGTTTATACAAAATTACAATATAATATTTTTATTAAGGAGGTACAAGTTCGTGGTAGTCGAAGTGGAAAAAATCGTAGTGACGACAGGCTTCTTTCCCAAGCTTCTTTCAATCCACTTGATTTATGTTTTGAGGTGCACGCCATCTATCAGTTTGTGTCGAAGTTAGTTTTCACGATGAGAGCGATAGATGGCGTTAGGTATGGCGCCAACATGCCCCCGGCCTTGGAAGCACGACGTTCCAACAGGATCAGCAGGACGGCACGTCAGCTACTGGCAGCGGACATATTTTTGAAAACGCTCTGCGTGTGACGCCTGATGCTGTCAGTAGGTCAGCCACTCTTGAGATTCCATCGGCACCGGGATGAATGCGTACAATCCTTCCTAGCTTCCACCTGAGGGGAGGCAGGTTGTCATCTTTGATCAGAACGAGTTGATTGAGCGTAATGGAATCTTGATGAGTCTTCCATTTAGTCCGCGTCTGCAGCTCCGATACATATTCTTTTGCCCATCGCTTCCAAAAGCTTTGCCTCATCTGCTCGATCACGTCGTAGCGCAGCAAGCGGTGACTCGGTGTAGCAGTCAGATCGTGGCAGGCTGGAGCGGTCAGAGGCCGGCCGATGAGGAAATGGGCGGGGGTAAGGGGTTGTAGGTCGTTAGGATCAGTGGACAGAGCTGTTAAGGGACGAGAATTCAGAATGGCTTCAGTTTGTGCCAACAACGTACTGAATTCCTCATAAGTAAGGTTCGCGTCCCCCACCACTCGTCGCAGGTGATGCTTACACGATTTCACCCCTGCTTCCCACAAACCGCCAAAATGAGGAGCATACGGAGGAATGAAGCTGAATTTAATATTGTTGTTTGAAGCGAAATCACTAATATCTGTACTATTATTTTCAATGAACGAAACTAATTCCTTTTCAGCCCCTACAAAATTCTTTGCGTTGTCTGACATTATCTCCGCTGGCTTACCCCTACGTGATATGAAACGTTTTAACGCAAGGATATAATCTTTTGTTGAAAGACTTGTTACTAATTCGAGATGAATGGAACGAGTACATAAACAAACAAATAAACATATGTAACCTTTGATAAGACTAGCTCCCCTGCCCCTACGATTCAGGATCATCACTGGCCCTGCGTAGTCAACGCCACAGCGCATAAAAGGGAACCCGGGTTCCAGGCGTTCAACCGGCAAGTTACCCATGAGAGGCCGTATAGTTTTCCCTTTGATGCGCGTGCACTTGACACAGTCGTGTACAGTTTTCCTAGCTAGGTTTCGCCCTCCGAGAGGCCACCAAGCCTCACGCACACAAGCCAGTAGGAGCTGAGGTCCACCATGCAACAATTGTATATGTTCATGTGAAAACAACAACACTGTAAATCTATGTTTACCACACAATAATACTGGATGTTTTTTATTATTATCAAAATATGGTGAGTTACTCAATCTCCCACCAACACGTATTAATTTAAATTCATCGAGAAAAACATTGAGACCTATTATTCTTTTAGATTTCACTATCGTTCCCTTAACTAAATCATTATATTCGCTATAGAATGATTGCAGTTGCGCGAGCCGTGCAAGCATTACAACTGAGGCGTCTAACTCATCGACAGATAACGAACCGGTTCTGCGATGTTGTTTACTCGTACGCGTGTTACCTATAAAACGTAGTATATAGGCTGTCGCGCGCCGCAAACGATTAAATGAAGAAAATCTGTTAAAATCTATGAAACTAATATTATCATTTGAATTACTACACACCATGCTAACGTGTTGTATTTTCACTTCAGGCAATTCATCTATATTTATGTTTATATCACTCGAATAATCGAATTTATGTTCCTGTAGAAAGGCTGGCCCGTGCCACCACATATTATTGGTTTGAAGCTCGTTTAGAGGAAGACCTCTCGACACAATATCAGCCGGGTTATCTTTACCGTTAATATGCAACCAAATTGCATCACCTGTAAGCTCGTTTATTTGTGACACGCGATTCTGAACAAACGTTTTTAGAGTATGAGGTGACATTCTGATCCAGCCCATGACTATGGTGGAATCAGTCCAGAAAAATACTTTAGTGAAAGTCAGTCTTAATGAACTTATAATTTTGTGATATAACCGTGCGCCTAGCAACGCACCACATAACTCAAGTCGCGGAATGGTGCATACAGTTTTGACTGGCGCGACTTTGCTTTTAGCACACAGCAACTTCGTTGCTATAGATGAGTCGTCCGTGCAAGTACGTATGTATGCGCACGCACCGTAAGCGTCTTGTGACGCGTCAGTGAAAATATGCAACTCACGATTATGTGTGTATTGACTCATGACGTAACGAGGAACACGAATATTGCTTAACGATGACAAGTTTTGAATGAATCGATTCCACAAGCATTCGATATCGTTCGGAACCGAATCATCCCAATCGATCTTACATAGCCACAATTTTTGAAGCAATATTTTTGCTATAATTATTGTCGGCGATAAAAGACCTAGAGGGTCGTAGATTTGTGAAATGACCGACATCATACTTCGCTTAGTAACTTTAGCTTTATTTTCTAAGTTGGTGGTAAAATAAAGTTCATCCTTATCAACTTGCCAACCTAAACCGAGAGTTTTGTTTTGACAATGTTCCCCGATCGCTAATTCTTTAGATTCTTTTATATTTACGTCATCACTGAATGTCCACTTCCGCAAAGGAAAACAAGCCGATTTTAAAACTTCCGAAGTTTTTTCGCAAATATTCAATAAAAGCTGAGGATCGTCTTCACCGGTGATTAAGTCATCGACAAAGAAATCCTCGTTTATAACCTTAGCAATAACCTTATCTTCTGTTTCCTGTGCGAGTTGACGTAAACAACGCATACTTAGGTATGGAGCCGACGCGGTTCCGTACGTAACTGTGTTAAGTCGGTATATACCTAATTCATCATATGAATTTTCCCGCCATAGAATTAACTGGAGGTTGCGCTGATCGTGGTGCACCAATACTTGTCGGTACATCTTCTCCACGTCAGCGCAGGCAACGTACTTATATTGCCGAAAACGAAGTAGAATAGAAAGAATATCGTTTTGAAGAGGAGGTCCTATCATCTGTATATCGTGTGACTTATTAGAAGTAGTTGTGGCACTAGCGTCAAACACAACACGCAATTTGGTTGTCGTGCTGTGTTCGCGGAATACCCCGTGATGCGGGAGGAAATAGTGTGGCCATGCGTATTCGTTTATTTGAGACATGTGCCCTAGTTCAATATATTCCCGTATAAAGTCACTATACAGCCTTTTATAAGAAGGAGATCGCTCTAGCTTGCGTTCTAATGATATAAAACGAGATTTTGCGTTTTCATATGATTCACCGAGCGCGTCAGCCGATTCTTTCAATGGAATTCTCACCGAGAACCTACCACTATCATCTCGTGTAGTAGTGTTAACAAAATATTCTTCACACTTACGATCTTCTTCGGTGAGAATAGAACCCGAATTTACAATTTCTTCCAGTTCCCAAAATTTACGTAATTGTGTATCTACATTCGACTGTTGTACAAAATTACACTGAGTTCTATTAACGCATAACTTATTAAGAATGGGACCTGAAATTAACCACCCTACCTTCGAATTCTGTAGGTATGGACCATTAGATAAACGAATCCGATCCACATCCAACAAATCCCAAAATACGTCCGCACCAATCAGCAAATCGATCTCTGATGGTATATTGAACGTAGGGTCTGCAAGACATACGTTGTCCGGGATGTGGAGCGTGTCATAGACAATATGAGTTGCCGGCAGACGCGTCGTAATGCACGGCAAAACAAAACATCTAAGTGAAATATTAAATTTACTCGTTTTTGATCGCATGTTAATAACGCATAATTTATTCGATTGTGAGACCGACTGTCCCACACCCGATATTCGTATAGTGGACTGTATTACTGATACGTTTAAACGTTTAGAAAGCTTTTCTGAAATGAAGCAATTTTGGCTACCACTATCAATGAGCGCTCGAGCTGTATGATAGTTGCTATTACTATCCATGACTTCGACTAGTGCAGTGGATAATAAAACCTGTGGTAACGGAAGACGCTTTATCGATTAACAAATTATTCGCACATGACACGACAGAGACCGGTTTCTTATCAACATTCGCCGCTGATGATGCCGGTACGGATGCCATACCATTGTTATTATCGTTATGTAGTAACGTATTATGTTTTTCCTTGCATTGCTTGCACGGCCCGAACACACACTCGGTAATTAAGTGACCTGTGCGTAAACAATTGTGACACAGATCGGTAGAACTATCAACGAATTTAATTCTGTCCGGAACTGTCAAGTTAAGGAATTTAAAACATGTAAATAACGCATGATTCTGCCTGCACATCAAACACAGCTGTTTTGATGTTTCGGGTTTACCGGTATTTTTACGCGTAGTAGACACATAACTATGTGATTGATGTGCTTGCGCAGCACTCGTATACCTTTTATTATTATCAGACGTATTGTTAGGTTTATTATTTTGTGTACTTCGAGTGTGATTACTGTGAACCATATCTAACATATCGGCACGATTACGTAAAAAACATAACAAATCGTCTAACTTTGTTTTGGTCTTATGACTACCAGAAGAAATCGAGCCTAAATAATTCTCCCATTCACGCTCAGTAGGAGAATCTAGCTTCGATACTATAATGTAAATGACTAACGTATCCCACGTGTCCGTGGGCTCGTCTAGGGATTTGAGCGCTCGTAGGTTACGTAACACTACATCGATTAATTTTCTGATTAGCGAAGAGGACTCTTTGTTAATGGATTGTGCCGTAAACAACGATTTAACATGGTTGTGGATTAGCAGACGATTATTATGGTACCTATTCTCCAACAACTCCCATGCGTGGGCATAATTAGCAGCGGTAAACTCTAATGCACTTATAACTTGGAGTGCTGAACCTTTGAGCGAAGACCTCAGGTAATGGAACTTCTGAATTGCGTCTAAATCACTTCGTTTATGAATCATAGATAAATAGGAATTTTTATACTCGAGCCAGTGATCATATGAACCGTCGAAAGAGGGGAGAGTAATCTGCGGTAACTTAATAGAACTAGAATTACTATGAACACTTGAACACTTTACGCTATCATTACTATCTTTATCCTTTACAACATTAGTTAAGCATTTTGCAATGGACATAATACTAAAATATTGATCCTCAAACGTTGCCCTATACTCTAGTTGTTTATCTAATTCACTGTCATCTAATAATTGTTCTATTTTGTCTTGAATCTTGGTGAACGTGATTAGCACATTGGAGACCGACTCCATGCGTAAGAGAAGTTCAGCCTGCTGTCGCTCAGACAACTTAACGTTTTCATTTTTGGCAATATATTTTTCAAATAAAGTTAGTCGCCCTTTTAGTGTACCCCTTTGCTTTTTAAGATCCCCTATATTCGAAACATTACCAGCTTCACTGTAATCGTCATCACTCATTTTAGCGGCTTATGAGGAAACAAAGATTACTCACGGTTAAACACCAACGGCGAAACGAGATGGTAGGTGCTGCGTGTTGCGAACTTTGCGCGATGTAGGTACGGAAACGTTACTTGCTGATCCTCGATGCGATGCGAAGATCCGGCTCGAAGGACCAATGTTTTCTTACGATTTATATTCGTAGTCAGGAGTCGTCCAGGGCTTCTTCAATGAATACGTTTATTTTTCGTGGTATGTATGCGTTTATTTTATTTGATTATTGAAGTACATGAATCGGTATACTTTTAACGTTTATACAGAATTACAATAATTTTAATATTAAAGAGGTACAAGTTCGTGGTAGTCGAAGTGGAAAAAATCGTAGTGACGACAGGCTTCTTTCCCAAGCTTCTTTCAATCCACTTGATTTATGTTTTGAGGTGCACGCCATCTATCAGTTTGTGTCGAAGTTAGTTTTCACGATGAGAGCGATAGATGGCGTTAGGTATGGCGCCAACACTAAGCTTATGTTGTCTGTACGTGTGTCACAAGGGTATAACTCGGCAGCCGTAAGAGGTGGCCAGTTGTAATTTTCACAGATTATTGTGTTGGACATGAATCTTGGGCAAATAAAAAAAATACAAAGATAAACCTGACAATTGCGAGTGAACTCGTGCCCTGAGGATTCCTTATCGTTTTAAAGGCTGTTTAATTTTCTCTAACAATTTTGTGGGGTTACTAGGTATTGGAAATTGAATGATAGAGCGTTTTTTTTAATACAAAAGTTCCCTTAAAAATTGACAATTGACAACGATTTAAGTTCCAACTCAAAATCAAAAGTTTTTATTTCACATAAACCATTACAGGCGCTTATGAAAAGTCGAATTTAGGTGCACAGTTCCAATTAGTCGTTTCTTATGAAGAAGAGCCGGCAAGAAACTCCATGGTTACTCTTTTAAAATCCATATTTTTAACAATTTGAGTGGGTACAGTTCATCATCTGCCTAGCCTTTTCCCAACTATGTTGGGGTCGGCTTCCAGTCGAACCGGATGCAGCTGAATATCAGTATTTTACATGGAGCGACTGCCTATCAGACCTCCACAACCCAGTAACTGGGTAATACGATACTCTTGGTAAGACTGGTTGGCAGACTTTCTGGCTTCTGACCAACAGTAACGACTGTCAAAGATCTACAAATGACAGCCGGGACCAACGGCTTTACGTGCTTTCCGAGGCACGGAGGAAACTCGCTATGGTAAATGGTCACCCATCCACAGACCAACTTCGGCAAGCGTGGCTTAACCCGGAAGATCGGTCTATGCGGCTGTAATTATTTAGCCACGAGCTCCTCGTCTGGGTACAGTTATGACTTAGAATACTGTATTTCAAAAAGGGACCTAGACCTGAATATAGTTCGTACTACATATAAATATAATAATACAATATCCTTTTATTTAGTGGTACGGAACCCTGTGTATACGAGTGTGACTCGCACTTGACCGATTTTTTTAGTTATCATGAATACCTCCACCAGTGACGATTGGGATTTGGGTGGGGAGATGATGATAAGTTATTTTCGTATAGCTCGTACAAGAGAAGAAGATGAGTAGGTACCTTTCTTATAAGTCTTGAAGGTATCCCTCGCAGGTGTATACTGTATATCATAGACCAGCGTACTGTTCGGTAGCAGACTCCTTTCTTTATTGATCCTGTACACTGCGTACTTGAAGGCTAGCTCCGTGCTGCCACCTCGGGCGTCGTCAGTGAAGACTGCGCCTGGAAGGTAGAAAAGGAGAATAGAGTTTAATAATATGCAAACGAATTCGTGTGGGGGGCCCGTGGCTCTCGTGTTCTCTACACACTCCGACACCTATCCACGGACTGGCTTTATAATATAATAATAATCTTTATTTCAAGTCACAAGACTCATAGTAGGGATGAGACGTATTTACGCTACCACGTTTTAAAACCAGGGCTTCACTTCGAAGAAGGGCGCCCTGGTGCGGACGGGAAATACTTGCAAGTATGAAAGTATTTGCTAGTCAGACGCGGCAGAGGTGAAACACACCAGAGTTGAAAACACTTGCATAGGAAATCGATCCATGTCACCCTATAAATAAGGAGCAAAATCGTATTTCCGAAAAAAATACTTAGAACTTCCAAGTATTTTTTTCGCAAATAGGATTATGCTCCTTATGACCATGAAAATACGGATCAATTTCGTATGCAAGTATTTTCAACTCAGCGGCGGCGGGGCGCACGCTTGCGCTGCCACGAGCCCCGCGCCCTTGGTTTCCACAGTTGGAAATACTTGCATAGGAAATCGGTCCATGTTGTCATATAAATAAGGAGCACAATCGTATTTGCGAAAAAAATACTTTCAAGTATAAAGTATTTTCAGCCCCGCCGCCGCCGAGCTGGAAATACTTGCATAGGAAATCGATCCATGTTGTCATTTAAATAAAGAGCACAATCGTATTTGCGAAAAAAATACTTTCAAGTACAAAGTATTTTTAGCCCCGCCGCCGCCGAGTTGGAAATACTTGCATAGGAAATCGGTCCATGTTGTCATATAAATAAGGAGCACAATCGTATTTGCGAAAAAAATACTTTCAAGTATAAAGTATTTTCAGCCCCGCCGCCGCCGAGCTGGAAATACTTGCATAGGAAATCGGTCCATGTTGTCATATAAATAAGGAGCACAATCGTATTTGCGAAAAAAATACTTTCAAGTATAAAGTATTTTCAGCCCCGCCGCCGCCGAGCTGGAAATACTTGCATAGGAAATCGATCCATGTTGTCATTTAAATAAAGAGCACAATCGTATTTGCGAAAAAAATACTTTCAAGTACAAAGTATTTTTAGCCCCGCCGCCGCCGAGTTGGAAATACTTGCATAGGAAATCGGTCCATATTTTCATAAGAATAAGGCGCATAATCGTATTTGCGAAAAAAATACTTGCAAGATAAAAGTATTTTCTTTCCCACAAATACGATTTTGCTCGGTATGATGACTCTGGAAGCCAAGGGCGCAAGGCTCGCGCTCGCGGTTGCGAGTTCGGGGCTCGATGGCTGTGCCCGAACTATTCCGAAGGTGCCCGAGTAAAATAAGGAACATAATTGCGTAAACATTTTCGGCTCCATTTTTTTAGACTAGTTCGCGCCTTTCTTCCTTACTGCTATACGAATAAGACACATTATAGCGAGTACGAAAGTATTTTAAGTAATTATAGTAATTGTTGTTTACATTCAAATAAATTTTTTGTTTTCGTTTTTTTGTCAGTACGTTGTTGTTGTGATGCGAACTTGTTACGTCACCAACTGACCGTCACCGTTAATTCGCGAATTTATTGAATTTAGTGTAAATTTTTGTACTAATAACAATAAGTGTGTAATTAACATTTAAAACTGAACATTTTTGTGTGGATTCTGTGTTTATTAGTTAGGAGTTGTAAATAAGAAGTGATTTCGAGGGATTATAGGATAGACGATTTTTGAACTATAAATAATAGATTGTAAATAAGACTGTGATTTTTGTATATGTAATAGTTAGGTATTAGTTGTAAATAATAATAAAGAAATCTATAAATATGGCTCCTAAGAAAAGTGTGATTAAAAAGTAGGAAGGAAAGATTTAATTTCATCTAAAAAACCTGTACAATATTGCAGCACGGTACGACTAGATCTAATACTGCCAAATACTTTCAAGTATTTTGAACCCTGGTTTTCGACCCTGGTATTTTTACATACTCGTACTTGGAAGCCCTGGTATTGAATTTTGCAAGTATATCCCATCCCTAACTCATAGTATTATTATATACATGTTACTAAATACATTTTGTTTGTGACCATGTTACTGGTCGGGCGACGGGTCCCCTAACCCGCCGCCCGCAGGCCACACACTAGGGTGGCCGGAGGTCGTCGCGCGCCCTCCGGCGGCGCTCGGTGCGTCTGGCGCGGAAAGGGAGAGTGGCAGTCGCCTCTCTCTCCCTCTCCGCTCCCTTCTTGGTCGCCATCACCTCCTCGCAAAAGGAGGCGACGGCTTCCCACGCACTCTCGCTCCCGACCATGGACAGAACCACGGCCGGAAGCGAGAGGTCACCACCGACTGCCGCGACTAGTTCACGGCGCCGCGTTGCCCACGCAGGGCATGCCTGCAGCGTGTGCAGCGCCGTGTCCTCAGGGCAGTCAACGCAGTGGTGACAACCGGGCGTCTGCTCCCGGCCTATACGACACAGGTACTTCCCGAAACATCCATGTCCCGAGAGCACCTGCGTCAGCCGGAAGCTGAGGGCACCATGCCGTCTCTCCAGCCACTCCTCCATTACGGGTCTTACCGCCGCTATTACGGCGTGCCCTTGGCCCGAACCCTACGGACCAAGGATGCGCACCGCTTTTGCATGACCGCGTAAAAGCAGTCCACGCGAGCTTCTGCGAACATCCCCGATGCACTGCAGTAGCGGGGCAGCCCCATCAGCACCCTGAATGCGTTATTGTACTGGACGCGAAGGGCGCTGTACGATCCAAACCCAAAGCCCAAACTTCATGTTAATTTAGTAGAGATCCACTACGATGCCATGGCACGCTCCTCAATTGACACTGCGAGTAAAAATGTGTGAGAAATAATATTTAAGCCTCATTTACGGAGACGCGGGGCGTCGCGCGTCGCGTGCGGCGTGGCGTCTCGCGGCGCGTCGTACGATTTTTCTGTTTACGGAGCGGCGGCGCTTCAAGCGGCCTGCATCATCACACGCACAAACACAAACATATGGCAATGTACGATGTTGTTTATGTAGATGAGGCGCGTGCGACGTCGCGGGCCCCACCGCCGATGTCGCTACGTTCTGCCTTGTACGGAGAATTGCAGGAATAGCTGGTCGCAACGCTGCGTGCGACGCGGCGATGCTATCCGCGGGCTCCGCCTGCATTTCAAGCAAACGCGTGTAAAATCGCTTCTCCGTAAAGCCTCGTCCCCACTAGGAACATTTGTCGAGCGACATGTGTCCCCGGAGACATCGGGCGATGTCGCCCTACATCGCCCCACGTCGCCCGATGTCACCGGGGACACATGTCGCTCGACAAATGTTCCTAGTGGGGACGAGGCTTAAACGTTCTCAAACAACGCCATATGTTTGAATTCAGTGCGGGTCGCGCCGCACAACGCGACGCGCGACGCCCCGCGTCTCCGTAAATGAGGCCTTACAACACGTCATTCGTTCAATGCAGATGTGTGTTCTGCAACTGTAGGCCAAACTTAAACAAAAACATGTTACAGTCGCTCGACAGATTTGACGTCGCAAATTAACAGTATGGTACCGTTTGGAGGTTTGTAATTAATATGAATGACACACGTGCGCCTTGTCGAGCGGTCACTTTAATTATGCACTTGTCCAGCAATAAATCGACTTAATATCAAACACAAGCAAGGTGACTCGTTGTCACACATTGAAGACAGGTGTTGGAGGAGCTTGACATGTCATCGTAGTTGATCTCTATGGACTAAATTCGGTTAAAATAATAAAATAACTCACCAATCTTAACCACAGGAGACAGCGCGGCGACAGCATTCAGCATTAGCACGATCCAGCGCCAGCCTGGCCACATCGTGCCTCATCATCAGCCCTTGACGATGACCTCACCACCTGGAGACAAGAAACATTGGCATTATAACACCTGGACGTCAATAATTACACCACCTTGCAAGAAGTCAGCATGAATATTGTACAGTGTGACCACATCGTGTCTCATCATCAGAGTTTAATGATGACCTCACCGCCTGGAGGCAAGAAACATTGGCATTACAACATCTGGACCTCAAAAATTAAACCACGTCCTTGCTAGGGCAAGAACTCAGCATGAATATTGAACATTGTGGCTACCGTGTGGCCACATCGTGCCTTATCATCAGAGTTTAATGATAACCTCACCACCTGGAGGTAAGAAACATTGGCATTACAACATCTGGACCTCAATAATTAGACCACCTAGCAATAAATCAGCAGGAATATTGTTCAGTTTGGCCACATAGTGCCTCATCATTAGTTCTTGACGGGGACCTCAACACCTGGAGGCAAGAAACATTGGCATTACAACACCTGGACGTCAATAATTACACCACCTAGCAAGAGATAAGTATCGATGGTGACCTCTCGCTTCCGGCTGTGGTTCTGTCCATGGTCGGGAGCGCGAGTGTGTGGGAAACCGTCGCCTCCTTTTGCAAGAAGGTGATGGCGACCAAAGAGGGAGCGGGGAGGGATAGAGAGGCGGCTGCCACTCTCCCTTCCCACGCCAGAGGCACCGAGCGCCGGAAGGCAGACGGTGATCTCCGGCCACCGTAGCGTGTGACTTGTCGCCCGATCAGTAACAGGCCTGTGAAGGCGGCGCGCAGTGTTCCGCGCCGCCTTCACAGGCCGCGTCCGGAGGACGTGGGACAAAACCCCACAGAAGCAGAGGTCCGCTAGGGGCTGGCGGACCGAGGCCTGCCACGGTGCTTGCAGCTACAAATACCACGTCCCCGACCAAGGGTCAGGGGAAGGAAGCTTTTGAAAACGAAAACTGTCTGAATGAACGGTTCAGCCTCGGTACGGTTGCAATTTATCAAGATTTCTTTTGGCATAGAATTAAAGCGGCAGTTCAATGTTTGAGTTACGGTAGGTAAAAAAATAAAAAACGCATGTTTGCAAACTAGTTTAGCAGTAAAAACTGAGCAGTAAACTAAATAAAAATGAGTCATAAAATAATTTAAACGGGCAGTTCAATAAATACTGAGCCGTGGAATAGTTGAACTGGACGGTTAGACGCGTACAGTTAACAAATCGTAATTGGTTAGTAATAAATTTTATTTCAAGCAGTTCTATAAACGATGAGGCGGTAAAATGTATTCCTTGTGTAAATTTCATCATATCCATATTAATTCATATCGCAGAAAGAGTCGACGTAATACGAACCCCGCCGAGCGCGGCTCCTATTTCCGTGTGCAGGGTTTAAAGTAACCTAACACGAAGGGGATGACGGGAGCTTCGTTCGCTCGCTTCGCTCGTTCACCGTCATCCCCTTCGAACCTATCCTATCCGTGTCGGGGTGCCCCAAATTACCGAGCTCGCTTCGCTCGCTCTTGAAATTATTCGAACTGCCCATTTCAACCGTTTTGCTGCTCATTAATTTATTAAACTACTTGAGTAATTTTTGCACTGACGTTGAATGATGAAATAACAGACCAACATTTTTATTACTTACTGCTTATGTTTAACTGACTCACTAATTTACTAACCGCCGAAAAATAAAATGACTGTCTATTAAATTTTTCAACTGATCACGATAACTTCTGTATTGTTTAAATAACAGTTGTAAAAATTAATTCCCATTTTTTAGGGCACATGGAGTGGAAAAAAATTAAAACAAATAGATTAGTATATAAGGTGTTAAAATATCAACTCTAAGAATTTTGTGGGGTTACTGCCTGTCCATACAAATCAATAAAAATATATTTTTGATTTGTATGAAAAGTTATAAAAATACACGAATTTCGAAAAGTCGTAGAACAAAAGTTGTTCAATTTACGATACCAAGTAACCTCATAAAATTCTTAGAGTTGATTTTTAACACACAAAGAGAACGCGATATACGTGTATTTCTAAAAGTTTACATTAAATTTTCTACTAAGCTATGTGTAAACAAAACCTTCTGCATCCCATCTTCATTTCAACGACATCACAACACATCACCCTGACATACATACGACTTACCCCAACAGAATAGCAAGTAAATTCATGAAATAATTCTGTGGTACGCGTCGCAGTTCGCACCTATAACCACATATTAACAGTTATTATAGCTATATGTATGTAGAATACTCGAACACACGGCAGAATAGTTCGACCAATGATAATGATATTTTCATTACTCATGAAAGGAAAGTAGGTCTGAAGTTGCCTGAGGAACGGGTTGAAAGTAATACTTTTCAGCCCTAAGGAGAATCGTTTTCAACTGACAGCTGTCATTATAAAAAAAAAACTAGTTCTATTTTCACATTTCTATTGAACCATGTTCCAACTTTCTATACAGCCACTCAATTACAGCGCGATGTGAAATTGTAATAACATAAAGTTAAGTATCTACCTATTAATTAAAGAATTTTTTAATGACTTTATTATAATTTAGTTTCAACTACTTATTTCTTTAAAATAACGTAGATTTGGGCAAAATATTTACCATTTTTTAATGATGAAAATGAAAAATAATTGCTGAATAGCTGGACGCCCCCGAAAAAAAACAAAATAAGCGGGAAAAAAAAACACTCATTTTTTCTGTAGCTAATTCATGTTTTTATTTTTACTTTCCTTGTATTCGTAATGAAAAGCGCAGTGTTTACCTCGGGTTAAAGACTTATTTAGTCCCTCGAACTATTGGCGCCCTCGCTAAGGGACTAAATAAGTTACTTTCACCCCTAGGGTAACAATGTACTATTATTCGGTGAAGTATGGTACATAACAGGTTGGTATAGGTACAAGTTATTACGTTAGTCTCACATAACTTCGTCGGATATATTGTCTAACATGCAAAAATTATACAATTTAAGTTGAAGAAATATATCATTGGAATTGGAATACCTACTTCAGTGCGAAAGCCGTATCTTCGAATTTTGTTTCTTCCAAAACCTTTCAACGACATCTCTATACTGCGACGCCTTGTTAAATCGACGTTTTGTTACTGCGATATTTCGTTACATCGAAAAACTGTACTGCGAACGATTTTACTGCGAAAATATCATGCTGCGAAGACTTGTTAAATGGACGTCTTGTTACTGCGATGTTATGTTACTTAGGAAAACTTACTTCGGACTGTCTTACGACTATTACGAAGTACTTACATCGATTTTCTTTTTCAAAACAATGCCAAAATTTTTAACATTTCTTTAAAAGCAGAGAGCGCCGTCTGTCATTTATATCAGTGTTTAAGTAATATAACAACGCAGTAACGGACATAGGGTACCATTCATCCCGAAAAAAAGTACTGTTCCCGAGGAAAACAACAATAACGTTCATTGATGGCGCCACGTGTTCGAATCACGATTGAATTATTGTTATATTATTAAAGAAGGTTAAGGGTTGGACCTCATCTGGCAGCACGAAATCGCCTTTTTCCGTCGCCCTTTCTCTTTCTGTCGCTTAGAACTGCCATTTGCTAGACCGAGACAGAAAGCATAATGCGATAGCACGCGGCGGAATCCTGGAGGCGATCGGCATCACGGACAAAATGCAATGGTCGGCAATGGCAGTTCTAAGCGACAGAAAGAGAAAGGGCGACGGAAAAAGGCGATTCCGTGCTGCCAGATGAGGTCCAACCCTTAGTAGTGTGCTAAATGTTTTTTTTTAAATCTAAACTAACGCGAGCGATGCCGCGGGTAAAAGCTAGTCTAAAAATAATTTAAAAAACAACCATCTACTTTATCTGATCCAAATATTAAAAAGAAAATCCCTCAGTATATCAATTACTTACCGTCCCTTCAAGTTATGAGGCAGCAGGGAAATGGTTAAAAATTAAATTAATTATTCTTCCCCGGTCGCGACCCGTCCGCGTCCCCGCGACAGATGCTATGAACAGTGAAGTAAAAGTTAAGAGCCGCCAAATATTCTGACAGATTGGATTTGCTTTATTATTAATATCTTTTGTACTGACATCGTGTTGGCTTTGAGGTTTACGGTTTCAAAACCTGG
Source organism: Amphipyra tragopoginis (assembly GCA_905220435.1). Taxonomy (NCBI): domain Eukaryota; kingdom Metazoa; phylum Arthropoda; class Insecta; order Lepidoptera; family Noctuidae; genus Amphipyra; species Amphipyra tragopoginis. The sequence goes on along the minus strand of HG992020.1, from coordinate 11,564,141 downwards.
AGGCCAGTAATAAGAGACTATTGTTTTTTAATAGAAATCTCGAAATTATTAAAATAACAATAAGCAAGAATGACCCCATCTGGGAAAGGCGTTACCTCACCATGAGATTAACTTAAAACCGGAGGGAACATTAGACTAGCTTTCAACAACCCCATCATACTTATAATAAAAAATGTATCATGAGGTCTACTGAAAAGCTTATAAACCTCAGGGCAGCTTGTGGCGAGCTGTTGGTGAGTGGCGACACAGCGTACCTTATTGCCTCAGTGTCTGTCAGGGCCTCGTCTCCAGTTTGCCTTTATTTGCTGGCTGGAGTGGAACCCCTAGAGTGCCCGCAAGATTCTCAACTCTGGCATGTTTTTATCGGCCGACCAAAGGGGGGCCGCCAGAGCTATATGCTCGGGAGTGGAAGTGTCTAACGGCGTAATAGCGGGGAAACCCACTCCGGGTCTTTTAGACCCGCGACGGCGAAACGGGGGCCGCACCACTGTACAACTCTAGCCGCTCACACGTTGTTGCCCCCTTCGCCTATTATATTATCCAGTCCACTTAACACCCCTTCCCATAGACCAGATATTTTTCACCATATTTTACAATAGTCTTGCACCCACCTGGGATGGTCCATGACTGTACTCCAATAGTGCAGCCGTGGATAGTCCCCTATTGGTGCCCCATCCCATTTTAGATTAAAGTTCTCAAAGGGACCTCTGCGCGTTGGACCTGTGTCCCCCGTATGCCTTCTAAAGGACCGGACATCTTCCGCGCGGAAAATGAGCCGTGATTCTTAAGAGAAGCAAGAATGAAGAGATGTGGGTTCAGCAACCATTGCGCCGATACTTGTAACGGCCAATGGTCAAGAGCTTCGACCAGAATCTGATGAGGCTCTCGTTGGGTGGCTGGATCAAGGGTTTGATTCAGAAAGCAGTCCTCTTCGACACGGCACGTATTGTGAGGAGGTTCCCGTCGCTGAAGCACTAACTACCAGGAGTTTGGACCGTGCTCCCGATACCGGTGGACCCCTATTTTTTATATTTTCATAATTATTTTTGTGTTTATTTATATTTACAAGAAGCAGTACTCCTTGATATGGCACGCATAGTGAGGAAGTTCCTTTCTCTGGAGCCCTGACTGCCGGCAGCTTGGACCCTGCTCCTACGGCTACTACTTTTATATTTTTAAATATACAGGGTTACAGGGAAAGTCGTACTGAATATTAAAGGACGTTAATTTTCAGGTAATTTCTGATGGATTTGATTCCGTAATATGGTATCCGAAACTTAACCGATGGAGATATTGAATTTCAAAGATATTTTTTATGTTGTGTAGTACAACACTTTGGCCTATTCAAATAACATTTTTTTAAGATTTTATGAACACACCTAGTAGATGTTATACCTTTTTGAATAGCTAAAGAGACGTAGAAGTTTTTAAAATTATTTGCAGAATAAATTCGATACATTTTTGTATATTAAAAACACTTAGTGAAAATTCTTTAATTCTAACCATTATCGAGCAGTCGTTTTAAGCTGTTAGTAGTAGGTTCAGTTTTTGTTACTCATTTTTATTAATTGACATCTCTAACAAGATACAAAATAAACGGACCCTAGGAGCTCTAATCCCAAAAAGAGCCAAAAAAATTCTCCAGAACGGTTAAATTTCGGACACCATACTTATTACAAAATCAAATCCATCAGAAATGACCTGAATAATAACGTCCTTTAATATTCAGTACGACTTTCCCTGTATCCCTGTATATTGATTTTTTTATGATAAATGTATTAAAAATATAATTTATACGTTTGTAAAATGAATAAACGGACAAATATTTTTCATTCGTTGTCCAACTTTTCTGTCTGTATATCAGCACAACAGCGAGGGTCGTCGCCGTCGTCGGCTTGCATATTTTCACGCGACGGCGGGGGACCGGCATCACAATGGTGGATTAATATTTATATCCCCCTAACCCCCGTAATGACAATACTAGTAACTCCACTTGTTTATGGTATATGAATCTCTTGGCGCAGATAATAAAATGGTATATCTTTGGTTTACAACTTTATATGTGAAGAGATTATTAAATTGAGTTGTTTTTTACAATGTTTATACTACTTATATTTAGTTTATTTATGTTTCAAACATATAAATGAACAGTTTGAAATATTTCTACAAAAAAAACATTTAAAAATGTAAAAATAATAGCCCGTGCGTGCGTGGGGGTTAAAAAAAACTTTTTTTTTTGTTTTTTTGGTTACCAGGCAATTAATTATACGTAGAATTATGTTTTTTAAGTTCAATTTTTGTATAAGTAGAATGTGGTTTACATTCGTTTTAAGAAATAAATGTTTTTTTTCTTTCTTTATTTGTTTGCCTGCATACTTATCTATTTGGTTGACTGTACTAATTAATATTACTAAACAATTAAACAAAGACAATTTAGATAATAATACGTGAACGTGATACATTGGTAATACCGCTAATTATATCTGTCTGCCATCGAAGCAACAACTCAATCCGAAACTGATTAATTTCTGTTCGGAAATTCTCGAAAATTAACGCCATGATTACTTAGAACAAAGGACGATGCCTAATAGCCTAATAGCGTCATAAATATTAACATTTTCCATCAGAGTTAAGATATACTTCAATCGAAAGCTTTTCACCGTGATGTGAGGCCTGATGTTTCTCAAGAGAACGTTAACAAAATAAAATAACTTAAAAAAAAAGTAAAAACCGACTTCAAAAAAACTAAAAAGAGTAAAATAATTACCATATTATAAAACTAACAGTTTTAGAAGTCGGTACAATTTTACACTAAACCTAATTGAAGGCACCGACTTCTGAAACTGTTAGTTTTATAATAATTATGGTAATTATTACCCCCTCTGGGAAAGGCGTTACCTCATCATGAGATTAACGTAAAACCGGAGGGTACATTAGACTAGCTTTCTACAACCCCATCATATAATAAAAAATGTATCATGAGGTCTACTGAAAAGCTTACAAACCGCAGGGCAGCTTGTGGCGAGCTGTTGGTGAGTGGCGACACTGCGTACCTTATTGCCTCAGAGAGTCGGTCAGGGCCTCGTCTTCAGTTTGCCTTTATTGGCTGGCTGGGGTGGAAGCCCAAGAGTGCCCGCAGGACTCTCAACTCTGGCTTGCCTTTATCGGCCGGCCAGAGGGGGGCCGCCAGGGCTATATGCTCGGGGGTGGAAGTGTCTAAAGGCGTAATAGCGGGGAAACCCACTCCGGGTCTCTTAGACCCGCGACGGCGAAACCGGGGCCACACCTCTCTACACCTCTAGCCGCTCACACGTCTGTTGCCCCCTTCGCCTATGTACTGGCGGCTTTTCAGGGGGCCCAGCTAGTGAGCTGGCGAGTCACCGTCTGCCAACACTTCAATTTTAAATGTTGAAAGGCAGACGCCGTTTTCTTCCGGCAATAGAAGTTATCTAGTCCACCTAACACCCCATCCCATAGACCAGATATTTTTCACCATATTTTACAATAGTCTTGCACCCACCCGGGACGGTCCATGACTGTTCTCCAATAGTGCAGCCGTGGATAGTCCCGGGTTGGTGCCCCACCCCATTTTAGATTAAAGCTCTCAAAGGGGCCTCTGCGCGTTGGACCTGTGTCCCCGTGTATGCCTTCCAAAGGACCGGACATCTTTCGCACGGAAGATGAGCCGTGATGTCCAAAAAAAAAAAATGGTAATTATTTTACTCTTTTTAGTTTTTTTTTTTTTTGAAGTCTGTCTTTACTTTATTTTTAAAGTTATTTTATTTTTCTATTTTTAGTGATATAAACAATACACAAACATGCAATTACAGCAATCTCGGGTAATTTGCTGTTATCCATTGAAGAGTTCCATTGTCAATCTCCGAGGGTCTTCATCAAATCTTCACCAAATTTAAATGGGACCATTTCAGAAAAATATTCTTGCAAACAAAAAAGAATTTTGCAAATCCGTCTAATGACGGAGTTATGCCAGCACATACATAAAAAAAAATATAAACATCCGAATTGAGAACCTCCTCCTTTTTGAAGTCGATTAAAAAACATATACAGGGTGTAAACGAATTCGTGTAATAGCGTATTCGACTGAAAAAATCTAAAAAATCTAATTAGTCCGTCAGTTAGATTATCAAAAAATATTTGACACGTATTTTGTCTTTTGTTACGTAAACCAAAATTGACGAAGATACGACACTTTTAAATTTGGCAAAACGTCACAAGCAAGTACAATTTTTACTTGCTTCTGACGTCACAAGCCCTCACTCTCTAGTATTGATGCGTTTTATCTTTCCAAATATTCATAAAATAAAAAATACGTGTCCATTATTTTTCAAAACTAACTGGCGGACTAATTAGATTTGCAATTTATTGATGCTGAAAACATGCCTATTCCTTCAATATAATGATTATAATAATGCTTACAATCAATTTATTCTGTTGTCAAATCTTATGCCCACGAATGTGATTGGTCGCCTAAAATGCAAACAACCAATCACAGCACTTGACAAGGCATTTGACAACTGATTGGTTAAATTTTACGTTGTTCAGCCTTTCAAAAGGCGGAAGTTACAAGCCAATTCGATTTAATTTCACCACAGATAACAAAACTCTGTTTCTAAATTACTTTCGTTGTAAAATTATAACAAAATTGAACTTCTTCAATATTGAACGGTATTACTGGCTAATTTAAATCCACAAACTTTAATTACTTATTGCTCGGGAAAAGTTGGAGTTGGAATTAATGATTTGTGAAGTTATGCTGCATTTGCAGCAGTGAGTCCGTACGATTTCCACTAACCGGGCCACGCAGGAGCGCAGCGCAGCGCGTCGCAGCGGGTGCTCGAGCATGCGCCCGTAGCCGACCGCGTCCGCCCGACGGCTACAATCTGCAGGAACACGGGCGCATGCGCGCGCGTGCTCGTGTATCCGCTATCGCAGTCAGTTTCTACCTGTGGTGTGGCCGAGCGGAGCCGACCGGACGCGACGACAGCCGAGCGCCGCCGTCCACGTACGCGAGGAGCTGACCGGCTGCCGCGGCATACGCGCGGATCTAACCGAGTTCCATCGCAGTCAGTTTCTATATAATTCGAAAGGCACACGTCGTTTTCTTCCGGCAATAGAGGTTAACCGATCCACTAAACACCCCTTTTCATAGACCAGATATTTTTTCACCATATTTTACAATAGTCTTGCACCCACCTGATACGGTCTATGACTGTACTCCAATAGTGCAGCGGTGGATAGTCTCCGGTTGGTGCCCCATCCCATTTTAGATTAAAGTTCTGAAAGTGGCCTCTGCGCGTTGGACCTGTGTCCCCCGTATGCCTTTTATAGGACCGGACATCTTCCGCAAGGAAGATGAGCCGTGATTCCCAAAGAGACCCCAATCATACGTGTGCTATTCGTCACTGAGAAGTTCCATTGTCTATCTTCAAAGTGCTTCATTAAATCAAAACAAAATTCTTTCAAACAAAAAAAGAATCTTCTAAAACGGTTTATAAACAACAAAGTTATACGAACGTACACAAAAAAAACGTATACTTGTGTTCCGAATTTCAACGTCAACCCGGGAACAAATGACAGGGCGATGTAGTGAGTTTAAGGAAGAAAAAAATCTTTTGAACTTTATTTCTCTTTGAGTTTCAAAGTTACCATGATGAATCTAACTGTACGAGCCACTCGTACATTTTTATACGCTCAGCACTATACTTGTGTAACCTAAATTAAATTATAAGTTATAATATTAATGACTATAGGTGTAGCGCATAACTGAGTCAGTGCCTGGGGTATGAGAGCGGCACGGGAGGGGTGACATAATTATGACGTGAAATGACGTGTCCGAACTATCTCGCTATACACGTGTACAATATAATGAACATATCTCTTACGATATTTACGTGTTTAAACATAAATTAATTAACATAATTGCGCGAACAAAAACAAAAGTTAGGTACAACAATTATATTATTTTATTAAATAGGTTTAATATTTTCAACTGAAACAACAAAAACAACGATCAAATCCCGAAATCCCAAAGGAGACCTGACAAGCTTATTTTTGGACCAAAATCCAAAGTAGCCGGCCAAAGAAAAGCATATAGGTATACATATTATGATAGTACATGACTACCTAAACATTTTTTATTATTACGCCATTCCTCTAGGTCTGATATCTGAGTCACTACTTAAGGTTAAAATGTTCGATTGTAGTGAAAAAAACTAACGAATTTAAGCGTTAAGATATTAACTAACACTACTATATCTTAATGTTTGTAAGTAAAATACAAATGTACTATAGTATAGGTACTACTACGCTATATATATAGCGTATTAAGATACGACGATACGATAACAACACTGGAGATAGGATAGCCGTCCGATGAAACTGAAGTTGCATGGATAATTAAAAAGCAGGGTGGTCACGCAGGCATGTGATCTTTCGACCTTCATGGCTACCTGCCTCTAAAACAAGTAACAAGTAACGTTTGGCACATGTTTTTCACTTAGTTTTGACTGAAATGGAATATTTTAACCTTATGTGGTGACTCAGATATCAGACTTAGAGGAATGACGTCATATTAATTAAATGTTTAGGTATTCATGTACTATCATAAATATGCATAATTTTCTTTGGCCGGCTGCTTTATTTTTCGGTCCATTTTGTCAGATGTCCTTTAATTAATCAGATTCCATAACGCTGTCTGTACCGTCACTGAATGAATGGCTCGAATCACTTTCATTATCTAGTAGTAGTAAAAATATCGTAAGAGATATCTTCATTATATTGTACACGTGTATAGTGAGATAGTTCGGACACGTCATTTCACGTCATATGTCACCCCTCCCGTGCCGCTCCCATACCCCAGGCACTGCTTCAGTTAGCGTTAAAACGCACTAGCGGCCAGCCGCAATGCAGCGTGCCGCTTGCGGCTGGCCGCACATCGATTTTTACATGAAACCGCATGATCTCAACGCACTGATTTCCGGCCAGCCGTCGTGCGCCAGTGCGTTGAGATCATGCGGTTTCATGTAAAAATCGATGTGCGGCCTGCCGCAAGCGGCACGCCGTATTGCGGCTGGCCGCTAGTGCGTTTTAAGCCTTAAACGCTAGATCTATAGACGGTCCGTACATAAGTAGCAACAATCATTGTCATTTTCATAGCATTTAATAAATCATATATTTTTAGTGTATCAAGCGCACTCAAGCAGCATAGCTGTTTTATTCTATCACATCAGTTAGTTAGAACGCCTTGCGTATCAGGCAACAGCACCTTTTTTTTGCGTGGGTTTATCCTCATCGTCTATCCCCCGTCTGGGGAAGACGGAGGGGTGTACCGAACTCTTACCGGCTAAAACCACCACGATGTTCCATCACTTGACCGTGGGCCGGGGTCGCGGGATTCGCAGCTGCATGCACCGCGACCCCAGCAGACCTCGGTCCGCCAGCCCCTGGCGGACCTCTCCTTTGTGGGGCCTAGCCCCACGTCTTGCTGAGAGGCGCGCGTGGAACACGTCGCGCCGCCTACTCGGGCCTGTTACTGATCGGGCGGTGGGTCCCCTAACCCAGCGACCGCAGGCCACACACTAGGGTGGCTGGAGGTCGTCGCGCGGCCTCCGGCGCCCGGAGGCACCAGCACCCTCACCTAGCAGGCATCAGCAGCCGCTAACTCATATCAAGCATTTCCATTGTTTTCATGGCAAGATTTAAAACACCGAGTTTATCAAACAATCATCAATCACAATGCCGAAAAAGATTCCTTTATTAACTACTAGCTTTTGCCCGCGACTTCGCTCGCTTTAATTAAGCTCAGAAACACTCTGAACACACTACTAAAGTTTCTATAATAATAAATTTCAATCGTGATTCGAAAGACACGTGGCGCCATCTATGAACGTTATTGTTGTTTTCCTCGGGAACAGTACTTATTTTCGGGATGAAAGTTACCTTATGTCCATTTCTGTACACCTGACAACGTATATGCAAAATTTCAGGATGATCGGTTCAGTGGTTTAGGCGTGAAAAGGTAACAAACAAACTTACTTTCACATTTATAATTTAGTTAGGATAGGATTAGGATTATTAATTTTTATATTATAGGTTAGGATAAGGACAGGATAGGATTAAATGTGTTTTGAAAAAAGTTTTATTTTCTGACCTATCATAAACTACCCCATCATTTGTTCCCGGATTGACGTTGCATTTCAGGACACGTTGTATACAGACGAACGGTGAACATCCTCCTTTTCTAAAGCTAGTTAAAAAGAAATCTTAGATTAAAACAGAAGCTATCAACAATTTGCAAGTTGTTTGCAACTAACAGGTACATCGCGACCCTATTACCAAGAATCAAAGATGATACAACGAGCCAGAATTAATTTGCAACACAAAGACATGTTTTAACGGGCAGTGAACCGGAAAATTGAATATTAAGAACAGTTGCAGGCTGTGCTGCTAAACGTCCCGGTGTTGGGGGGAGAGGAGGGCGTTGTCGGTTAGAGCGGTTAGGAAGGGTCCACATCTCCACGTGGAACGGTGCGGTAACGCGGCACGGTGCGCGGTGCGTTGACATAACGTGCTACGTTACCGTATCGTAAGGGCCTGTCCACATCTCCATGTCACGACGTCGTCAACGTGGAACGGTGCGGTAACGTGACACGGTGCGTTAACGTAACGGCCTGTCTACATCTCCACGTCACGACGTCGTCAACGTGGAACGGTGCGGTAACGTGACACGGTGCGTTAACGTAACGGCCTGTCTACATCTCCACGTCACGACGTCGTCAACGTGGAACGGTGCGGTAACGTGACACGGTGCGTTAACGTAACGGCCTGTCTACATCTCCA